>OX411766.1:16465296-17940962 GCA_948252205.1 Orthosia incerta | reverse complement strand
CTTCTTCAAGAAAGGCGACAATGCCCGGCTAAAGAATTGAAGGTCCATCTCACTTCTTAGCCTTGTCTACAAGTTGTTTCCAAGAGTCATCACGAATCGTCTTGCGCACAGGTTTTCCGATTTCCAGCTTCCCAAACAAGCCGGCTTCCGAAAAGGCTTTAGCACCATAGACTACATACATATGCTGCAGCAGGTTATACAGAAGGCCGAAGAGTATAACCTGGGGCAGGTTATACTCTTCGGCCTTCTGCTACGCGTTTGTTGGCTACGAGAAAGCCTTCGATTCGATCGAGACTTGGGCTGTACTGCAGTCTCTCCAACGGTGCCAAATCAACTGCCAGTACATCGAGGTATTTAAGTGTCTGTACAAAAACGCTACCATGTTAGTCCGACTTCAGGATCAAACCCCGAAACCTATTCTTCTGCAGCGAGGTGTAAGACAGGGAGACGTCATATCTCCGAAACTGTTCAGCGCTGCACTGGAGGAAGTCTTCCAGGTTCTGGGCTGGAGAGGGCTAGGCATCAACATCAATGGCGAGTACATCACTCACCTTCGATTTGTCGACGATATAGTGATCATAGCTGAAACTGTGGAGGTAAGGTCATATTTAATGCCCATGTTACACCCACTCCTATCAAGATCGGCGACTCTGCACTCGATGTTGTAGACGATTATGTCTACCTAGGTCAAACGATCTAGTTGGCTAAGTCAAACTTCGAGAAATAAGTCAACGATCGAATCCGACACGACTGGGCGGCGTTCGGGAAGTCGCGCAGTATCTTCTCGTCCAATGTCCCACAGTGTCTGAAGAAGAAAGTCTATGACCAGTGTGTTGCCAGTGATGCCATATGGTACTGAGAAATAGTCGCTCACAATGGCCGTCATCAGAAGGCTTAAAATTACTCAAAGGGCAATGAAGAGGGCTATGCTCGGAGTTACCTTGCGTGATCGAATCAGAAATAAAGACATCCGCAAGAGAACAAGGGTTACCGACATAGCCCAAAGGATTGCCAAACCTATGTGGCATTGGGCAGGGCACATTGCTCGCAGAACGGATGGTTGTTGGGGCCGAAAAGTTAACGGCACGTCCAACTGTCATTTGAGATTATAAACCAGTGCGTAAATAGCAGCTAAGCTTGTCTACACCCGCATACTTAACAGGTTTACGCAATTGATTTATAAGAACATACAACATTCTAAAATAAATTTATAAACAGAATTTCTTACTTTTTCTGCTACAATAATGTTGTTATTTAAAAAATATAACTTCTTAAATTTGAAATGTCGAATTAATTATATAAAACAGATAAATTAGGATAAATTGAGCTCAAGATTTAAATTTTGACTTTGATTTGATTTTGGATTTGGCCATCCACACATCCACTTGGAAAACTCACCCTGTATAAGTTCAGGTTTCTTCACGTTGTTTCCCTTGACCGAGCGATGTCAGTGATGTCTAAGAAAACTTAGAAATTACATAAATGTATTGAAAAAGTCACATTGGTACTTGGCCGGATATAAAATGTTGAATAGTTGTAAATAATGTATGAGTGTGTGTTTTGTATACTTTAATAGCAAGTGAAAGGATTTTTTTTTATAAGCCGGTCGCAGAAATTTTGCCGATGACTACCCCTGCCGCCTATATATACCCATACGGCGGCGGCGCCCCGCGTTCGCCTCGTTTGTTCGCCGAGCGTCAGAGTGACGTCATGACGTCATCGGAAAACTTTCTGCGCGCTGCTTATTTATTTATTTATGTACACACAAATCACTTAACAGAGAAAAATAAGCTCGCTTATATATGGTAGGGTGGTAAGGGGGAGAGCGGACATAACATCATTTCGGCCCCAAATGTCATCCTCACCTGCACGCGCTGCAAAGCGGTGGCTGTCATCTGACAGCTGTGGTGCTCCCTGCTAGATAACGAACGAGGCTATGGCGACCGAACAATGGCGGGATAACTATACACCCATCCGGGCAACTGGTTTGGAAGAGGCTGCAGCAGCCTTAGGGTCTAAATAACCCTTAAAATGTCTGGTGCAGAAGGCAACGGGAAACCACTGCACTATTTCCCACGAGAGTCACAATGGATTTAAGAAGAGAGAGATGGAGAGAGGGTAGATGGCGTTGTTGCCGGTGTAAACATAAGCTCCGTATTTATTTTTATTTTTTAAAGTACACAATCATTAATAAGTGTTAAAATCTACTCAATTAGTGAAAGTAAGCAACAACAAACGAGTGACATTGTTATCCAGTGATAATTGTGGAAAATAGTGAAGATACAATCGATTTGCTGATAGACGGTGTAATATTGTGAAAACTGAACTACAGTTTAAAATACTAATCTCCAGTGCATGTGTTGACATACCAACTATTTGAATGTTAATATCCAATACAAAAACCAGTAAAAAGTGTGTGTGAACATAAAAAGAAAAAATACGGGCAATTTGAACTTTAACGGTCAACTTGTTAGTCTATAAGAACAAAGAAATGACCTTTGAACCCGCTTCACACATTAACTACTTATCCCAAACCAAAGTAGCAACTGGTCAACAAATTCGATCCAATTAGCAAGGTTCGTTTGGTCTAGCGGTCGTACTGCAGGCTATGTGAACGTGTGATCGTGAGTTCGAATCACCTCTTCGACACGTCTTTTTCCAGTTTGTTTTCTGAACATTATTGTTTGGGACAATGAATTTTTTCGAGAATATCACGCTACGCAGAAATCGAACTAAGTCACTATCAGAGACTACTCAGACTACAGTCGAAGAATCTAGTACAAATAACTCGACGATAGATGGCAGCACAAGTAGTCTGCCAAACATATCTGTCGATGAATGTGACGAAATTCAAGATTTAAAGTGTAAAATAGAAAAACTTAACCTTGAGCTATCAGCAGCACATGAAGAGATAAACCAGTTGTCCATTGAGAATAATGATCTAAAGTCTACAGTACATGACGTCTCAAAAAAATATGAGCTCTTAAAAAAAGCTACTAAAAATTTGACAACTGACATTCGTGCAGGCTCACCAAACCGCAAATACACAAAGCTGTCAACTCCACAAAAGAAGTCAACACAACAACAAAAACAGAAGGGGGCCGTCGAAGATAGATTCTTGCTAAACATTATGAAAGACAATCAACAAACTGTACCTGATCCCGAATCACTTACATCAGCTTTAGATAAATCTAAAACTAGGCAAAGTGCAAACACTCAAGAAACACATTTAAAAACTGGCGTCATTTCGGCAGTACAATCTATGATTCCGACGAACTTTCAATCAAACATTTTATCAGAAACCCGTAGATGTAAAAAATTGTGTATGATTTCTACCAACAATGTCAATAAAATATTGGATATAGGTGAAAAAACGTTCATAGGGTATGAATTATGTCATTACATCATGCCAAATGCAGGTATAAAGCAATTGTTTGCAGATTTAGATAAGAAACTCATAAACTTTACTCATGAAGATTTCTGTATCATATACATAGGCGAAAGAGACTTCAAAGTCTCTTACAACTATAGACTTTTAATAGACTACATTAAAAACGAGCTTAAAAAATTAATTAATACCAATATTGTAATATGTTCACCAAATTTTAAACTAAGTAATGATTTTTCTATTTTTAATAAGCGCATTGAAATTTTTAATTATTGGATGTATTTGGATGCGGAATTGTGTGAGTGCGCATATCTTTTTGATTCCAATTTCTGTCTAAAATACACAAATGAAATGTTCTGGAAACATAATGCAAAAGTAAATAATAAAGCAATTGCCATCATTCTTAGAAACTTGATGCATTTTGTGAGTTATTTAGACTCACAAACAAAAGTTTCGTATAATTTAGTTTCTCATCAGTGTTTTGATAATATTGCTGTCACAGATGGTTCCAACCAATCAGGCAACAACTATAATAAATTGCATATGGATCAGGCAACACAAACCGAATGCACTCATAATGAAACCGAGAATGATCTTTTTCGTTTATAATTATAATCATTTATTTATCTTAAATCAAAATATTAACGGTTTGATAGGAAAGTCAGACTTACTAAGTATACACCTAAATGAACTCATGCATAAGGGTAAAATAGTGGATGTGGTGTGTATTACGGAACACAATATGATAGATGATGATGACTTACAATTGTATATACCGAACTATAAACTTTCAACATACTCATCAAGAAGCATCAGGAAAGGTGGTACGTGTATACTAATTAAGCATGGACACGAGTTTAGGGTTATAGATATTAAGGAATTTTGCGTGCCCGGAATTGTGGAATGTTGTGCCATTGAATTGATAACTCACAAATTGATTATCATTTGTATCTATAGACCGCCAAAATCTAATAGAGGTACCATATCGATTTTCTTCGAAAAAATTGAACTTCTATTAAACCGTTGTGGACGAAACTTGGGAAGGAAGGTTATGCTGTGTGGTGATTTCAACATTGATATCTTGAAAAATACCAGAGTATCTATTGAATTTCTGAATCTACTACTAAATTACAATCTGAAACCAAGTATAAAACAGGCTACGCGTATATCTTCGGGAACATGTATTGACAACATTATCCATAATGTCAAGGGTGGTAGTGGTGAAGTTTTAGAATTGGCCTTATCTGACCACACAGCTCAACTCTATAAGTGTCCTGTAAAAAAGTCCTGCTCGAGTGATCACTGGTACGTACTAAGTCGAGATTATAGCTCTGAGAACGAGTCTAAGTTTATTGAAGCCATTAGTAATCTTATTTTTGTTGAGGTATACAACAGTACCGACCAAGAACAGGCTTTTAATTCGTTCCATGACCTATTTAAACTTTTCTACGATTTGTGTTTCCCGACTCTGAAAAAAAAGATCTCTATTCGTAAATCCCCGAAATGGATTTCTAAAGGTATCAGAAGATGTAGTAAACGAAAAAGAGATATGTTATGGCGGTATAGGCGATCACGTAATATTGAAAATAAACAGTTATTTAAGCAATATTCAAAGCGATTAAAAAAAGTGATACACTTGACACAAATATCTCAAAACAGTCATGTAATTAATAGTGCTGAGAATAAAACTAAAGCTACGTGGAAAATAATAAATAGATGTAAATCAAACTTCCCCTCTGAATCCGTAAAAAAAATACTCAATGGTGATAAACTAATAAGTGATCCTAAAGAAATGGCTACGGCATTCAATGATTATTTTATAGACTCAATTCATCCTGAAATTAATTTTAGTACTAGTAATGCTATATCTTGCGTAAATTATTATCCCAAGTCTCTATTCATGAGACCGACAGATTCATTGGAAATATTTAATATTATCAATTCATTAAAGAACACAAATAGCGTGGGTTATGATGGAATAACTACTAAAATTTTAAAATCTGTGTCGCATATAATTGCGCCTGTTTTGAGTTTTATTATTAATCTATGCATAGAATATGGCCACTTTCCTAATTTATTAAAAACGACCATAATTAAACCACTGCATAAGAAAGGTGATAAAGCTGCTCTATCAAATTATCGTCCGATAGCTCTGATACCAGTGATGTCAAAAATTTTTGAAAAGGTAATTTATAGATCTATGAACTCATTCTTTGAATTAAATAATATACTGGCTAAAGAACAATATGGTTTTCGGAAAAATAGAAACATTAATAAAGCTGTCTATGAATTGTTTACAGAAATTGTTGGTAGTGTTGACAAAAAAAAACCAATAGCAGCAGTGCTTATGGACATGTCGAAAGCCTTCGATCACGTAAATCACGAAATATTACTGGGTAAGTTGGAACGATACGGGGTCAGGGGCAACATATTAAATCTAGTCAAATCATATCTAATAGGACGTAAGCAAGCCACTGTTATAAATAGAATTTGTTCTAAATCCAAGATAGAAGCTACTCATATGTCGTCAATTAGAGATACAACATGTGGTGTACCCCAAGGAACTGTCCTTGGGCCCTTGTTGTTTCTCATATATGTTAACGATTTGCCAAAATGCACTGAGCATCAAACTATTTTGTTTGCAGATGACAGTACACTTATTGTTCCATGTAAAAATATAGAAACTTATGAAGATGACATAAACAAGTCCATCCTTTGCATCATAAATTGGTTACATAAAAATAAATTAAAAATAAACTTAGATAAGACAAAGCTTATGACATTTTATCAAAGAACAACAAAACTCAACTTAAACATAGCTTACGATGATCAAATAGTAGCTGAAACAAGCAGTGCTAGATTTCTGGGACTTAACTTGGATAGTCATTTAGACTGGAAATGTCATGTAGAAACTGTTTGTAAGAAACTAAACCAGTACTCATATGCGCTTTACAATCTAGCAAAAATTGTGAATGAGTCCGTTGTTCTAATTTCCTACAAGGCATATGTCACATCCACATTACGTTTTGGAATAATATATTGGGGCAATTCCACGGACAAAGAACTTGCGTTTAAAGCCCAAAAAAGATGTGTGCGTTCTGTGTTTAAACTGAAACCGACTGATAGCTGCATTCCATATTTCAGAAATTTTAAACTCTTAACATTGCCCTGTATGTACATTTTTGAGACAGCAGTATTTGTCAAATCCAACTTCCATCTGTTTGAAACCTTGAGATCTAAACGTCGCAACGGAGAGATATGCACTAAGCCACATAGCACTGCTCTTTATGCAAAAAGTTTTTTAGGAATGGCACCTAGGATCTATAATAAGATCCCTAGACGAATTAAAGAAATAAACAACATAGACGATTTTAAAAAGGCTTTTCTAAAAATATTACATGTAAAAACATATTATACGGTGAACGAATACCTAACTGACACATTATAATTACATATTATTATTTTTTGTTTGACATTTTAATTGACTGTAGATACTAGAATTTATTATTATTATATTTTATTGGAATGTATTTTTTTTTTAATTTCGACTACTTAATTTATAATTATTTAATAATGTGTGATAATTTATTATAATCAGCATGTTTGTACCAAATTAATATTTGTACGCCGATGACGGCTAGACATAGCGTTCTTTAATAATCCCAACATCTGTACCTAATCTACCTATGTTCAACAAATAAAGATATTTGTATTTGTATTTGAAGAAATAGCGATGTAGATCTGTTGTCGATGGAGGCAGATTGTCCGCTTAAAGGGGTCCGGTGACCACGATCCTCAGTAATGAGGGACCGACTGAAGAAGAAGAATATATGGTAGCCAAAAATAAAATATTATTCTTTTATAGTTCCTGTAAAGCCACCAAGAATACCGCTTGCCGTAGATACAGACACATCGACTCCCAAAACAAATACTCCAAACGTTTATAGCAACAACGGTGAGTACGGTTACAAGGTTTTCCTTTATCCATACTAATATTATAAATACAAAAGTAACTCTGTCTGTTACCTCTTTACATCGACACAAAGGATTTATAATTATGAAACTTGGCATATGAAGACCAAAAACTAAATTAAAAAACTTATGTTTTTATTTCAGAAAATAATGAACCGTCATCACGTAACAATGAGTTGATATACGTGATATCATCCGTGATAGTGACGTGTGTCATAATATTGGTGGCATATATAAGTGTTAAAAAATATTGTCACCGAAATTCCCAGCCAGCAGGAGGACCAATGAAATTGAATACTTATGTAAGTAAATGAAGCTGAGTAGGAATTTTAAGCCCTTGATATTTTTCATACATACCTACTTCTAGACCCAGCGGTTTGGACTATCTATTGGGTAGTTTAGTGAATAACTATACTCTTTTGCAAAAAAATTCGGGCACAAGATTTTTTCTCAACTTCAATGAAGAAGAACAAGAAAGAGGTTTTATTAATTTGACGATGTATTGGCATGTTATTTGAAGCATCCTGGCATGATTCTTTATGTTCCAAATTTAAATTTTGAAATGAACAAAATAAAAATATTGATTATTGTGGATTATTGTAAAATTGCTTTACAAATGGCGCGAATTGCTGAAAGGATTTTTTTACTGATTACTAAAATTTTAAAACTTTTTGGATATTTTAAATTAAACAATTTAATCTTTCTTTATACATCAAATACCACTTTTTGATATGAGTGATAAAGCGATAATGGCCTGTAAAATTATAGCCCTACTTGAAGAAGGTTGTTCGCAAACATAAGTGTCTCAGCGGCTAAATGTGAGTCGTTCAATGTCCAGAGGACTTGGCAACGGTATCAAGAGACCGGTTCGGTCAAAAGAAGACCGTTTCGGGCAGAAAACGATGCACAGAACCAAGAGATGACCGCTTTTTGGTGAGTCAGGTGGTGCGGAATCGTAAGGCGTCAAGTGTGGACCCGAAGAAGAGCCTTGAATAAGTAAGAGGAGTAGAAGTTAGCTTGTGGACGGTCAGGAGGAGGCTTTTGGCTGCTAATATCAGGAGATATCTACCGCCCTAAATTACTCCGTGAGCACCGTGTTGCTCGACTTCAGTTTTCTCGAAACTGTTCTTATGGACTCTGGAGGACTGGAATAAAGTATTGTTTTCTGATGAAGCTAGAATCTCTTTGTGTGGAGAGGACCGACGCCGGCGAGTACTGCGACGACCAGGGGAACGCTATGCGGAAGTGTGTTTCGAAGAAATCACTGCTTATAGCGGAGGCTCCGTTATGTTTTGGGCAGCAATTACTTCGACGGAGCGTACGGAGTTAGGTTTCATATAAAATGGAACATTAAATGCACACCGGTACATAATGGCAGTCCTAATTCCATATGCACAACCCGCATTGACTGTACTTGGGGAAGATTCCATTTTTATGGACGACAATGCTCGCCCGCACCGTTCTGGCGACGTGGAAGCGTACATGCAAGAAGTTGGGATCCGCCGTGTAGATTGGCCAGCTCGAAATCTTGACCTCAATACAATTGAGCATGTCTGTCTAAAGAGACGGGTAAGATCAGTGCAACCTGCTCCACAAAACATCAGGGAGCTAAAAAGAGTCATTGCAGAAGAGTGGGAACGTATTCCTAAAAACGTTATTAAAACATGGTGGAAAGCATGCCCGGAAGGATTCAAGCTGTGATTTTGGCAAGATGAGGTCACACTCGTTATTAGGTTATTACATTTGTAAATTTGTTTCATTAAAAAAAGTAAAAAATCTTCTTGTCTTTATTGCCGACCACTTCTTATTGTTTGGCCGTGTACAACGGTTTTAAAGAATTCACAGATTTTTTTTTAATTATAAAATAATTAATAATTTACACGATTATAAGTATACAGACTACGTCAAACAATTAAATTGCATTTAATTAACTCAAATCGATCTTAGAATGTAAATTTCCTTAGGTGGCCGTTTTTTTTTGCAAAAGAGTGGATCCGAACATACTACCTGATACTACCGCTTTTTTTCGGACACGTAAAGTTTGTTTAAAAAGTTTTCCGGGGGATTTATTTTCTAGGCCAAAATTGATCATTTAGAAAGTTTTATATGTGATAATTACACGCAGGAAGGATTACAAGAATACAGGATTTAAAACACATGTAATTAATGATATTTCAATGTTTTCCAGGCAACTGCAAACGAAGTAATATATGCGGATCTCAGCTTGGCGAATGGAAACAGTCAACCACCAAACCGTGAAGAATCGCCATATGCACAAATTATTGGGGTAATGAAACCAGTTTCTAATTGAAACATAGACATACACTTACATAGACACTGTGCTACGGCGTAGCACGCAGAACTACGGCGTAGCTCACTCTGTACTACAAATGGATTGGAAAGGACATCTGTGTGCTTAGTGCGAGTTTTTTAACGTACTCACTCGTGATAACGTAAACGATCTCTTATGTCAAAATGTATACAAAAAAAGAGGTTTTGCCTTGCCGTCACCAGACGGCGCTTATCCAGTTTCAATACAAATTGGCGTTAACGTTAACGCGATTGAGCGTGAGTAAAAACTCGCACTAAGGCCTCTGTATTCGCCCGTAGTCGGTCGCAGTCAGACAGCGCTTAGCAGTCGCTCTGAGTGCGATACTGACAGTCAGCCGCACCTGGTTGTACTGGGAGCTGAACTTAGATGCAATAATGTGGAAATATTCCTGCAGATTCGTTTATAAATGAAACAATTATTAATAAATCTATTTCGTTTTATTTTCATTATGTAATATAATTACTTATTATGTAGGATGTTAATTCCGAACGCATCATAATTTTGAGAAATTATTGGAAACTAGCTGTTGCCCGCGACTTCGTCTGCGTAGCATTAGTACCTACTTCGAACAACAATTTCTTTATATCGCGCAATAATATTGTAGGTGTGTGGGTTGCTTTACTTGAGAAATTATTAGTTCACCATAAAAATTACCACTCCCCTTTCCATCCTCTTAAGGAAGATTGCCCAGAATCTCAAACTATCTCCATACAAATTCATCTAAATAGGTGCAGCGGTTTAAGCGTAAAAAGGTAACAGACAGACAGAAAGAGTTACTTTCGCATTTATAATATTAGTTAGGATGACAATGCCACCGTACTATTCCCAAACCACTGCAACTCCTAAAAGCCTGAATCGCGCCAGAAGGCGCTTTTCTGGTGGTCACCAGTGGTGACCACCAGAAAAGCGCCGAGGCAATGAAGCTCGACGAAGTCCTGGGGGGTGACCATAAGCTCTTAAAGCGGTATCAATTTGATATCGAGTAAGTGACAGATGTATTCAAGTCAGATACATCTGTCCCTTATTCGATCTCAAATTGATACCGCTCTAAGAGCTTATGGTCACCCCCCCGGAGAATGAATTTAACGTTTTAAATATAAGTTAGTATATGAACGCAGCGGTGAGGGAAAGAGAGAGCATGTGAGAGAGAGAAGGAGAGAATGGCGGGGGTATAGAAACGAGGTAAACATTCTGTAATTTGTATTTAACGACACAAAACATACGAAGTATCTTCAAGAAGTGATTCTCTCGTCACGCCCATTATATATAATCACTCTACAATGTTCCCACTGCTGGGCCATCGCGGTGCTGACCCGCTAAGGTCACACATTTTCATCTACTCACATAAACTTAAAAAGCCATTATTATTCTATTCTGCTATATTTACAAATTAATATTAAAATGTTTATTATCCAGATGGTAGCTGGTATACAATAAACAATGTGAAATGTTCTGACATTTCACATTGACTAGTTTAATGTAGAGAGCCCGACATAGCGCCTCAATCGTTAGACCAACAAAGTGATTGAGGTGCCATGTCCCAAACAATGCCTCACCTCCTCTCGTGCTCTCTGTGCAACAACACCCTGAAGCCAAATGAAATCACTGTTGACGTGGTTGAATTCTGGTCAAAAGGACTTTTGGTATCTTCGATACGACGAAGAAGAAGCTTAAATACTACTTAGAGCTAGATTAGATACGTACTCGTATAATTGTCGGTGAGGCCCAGAAAAGACAGTCAGTGAGTCTTTGACTACGGTGTTGGTTACCAGGGTAGAGACTAGTGTAATGGTGTGCTATTGTAGTTGTACTGAAAAATAGTATAACCGAAAGAAGATTTGTCACTTTAATTTTAAGCATACCATATTCCCATAGATATAGAGCTTTCCCATATCTATGCATATTCCAGAACCAATCTCGGTCACTACGCCGCTGTACACAGACTATTTAGGAAATATAATGCACTGTCTAAAATTCATGACATCGATATTTGTGAGTCTTTACCTAAACTCAAAAAATCTTTGTATAATTCAATTTTTTTTTCCATATTTTGTATAATGTTTTTATGTAAGTAGTTATTTTCAAGTGTCAGATTTTGTCATTAGTAACAAAAATAGATTTCGTCTCTGGTCAGCTAACAACAATAAGCTGTTCTTAGGTCATATTTTAATTTTGTGTTATATGTTTTTTGTAGAGTTTATATTTTAATTTTAGTTTTAACATAGTTGATTAATATTTGGAAGCATGCTGTGGCCTCCTATAATTGAAGGAGTGCACTATTCGATACTTTATTTCATATGACATTGTATTTTACAAGCTTTTATTTAACTTGCAATGTATGTATGTGTGTTCGGGCCAAATCTTGTAACTAACTGAATTTTAAAGCAGTTATTCGCCACCGATTAAGATGAAATTTTGCATACACGTTTAGTTTGGATGACAATGCATAGTTAGCTAAGTGACGTCATCGAAATCCAATATGGTGGACGGCCCAAGATGGTGGACTAGTTATTTTTTATGCACTGCCATGATATGGATATCAAATGAAAAGGTTTGCTGGGAAGAATACGAACAATGCTTGTTTTATAAAAAGATTTTTAATGTTAAATTTTATTATGTGCACATCTGTCGTTGGAGGTCCTAAATATATTAAAAAAAATAAGCAAACTTTAATTAACTTCTTAACGATCATTATATAAAGAGAACTCGAATTTTGTAAGTTTGCTCACACGTGCGTAAATCTATCATCATTATTTTGAAAGGTGCATTATTCCAAATGGTTAGTGATATAAAGCCGGGGCGGGCCACTATTTAGAAAATAATCTATAATTAAAAATTACAAAACGAAATAGCAAAACTCTCTTTTGTTAGTGTATAGTAAAACATTTCGCCCGTCCCAATAATTACGTAACCAACGGTTTAGTTGCTACCAAACCTTTGGTAACTGTTAATGTACGGTATGTTCAACAATGACGAACTGTGTGGCGCTACGTGGTCTTCGCTCCAGAATTCGTCTGCTGTACTGGTCATCTATTCTTCAACAAACTTGGCCGGTCTACTGTCACTTCTGCATGCTAACTCTCAAAACTATCTGAGTCTAGTTCTTTTCAGGATAGCATGCGCTGATCTAATATGAATAACTGCCTCGTTGGTCTCACGGTCGCAAGTGCGGCAACTGAGCGTGAGGTGGGACCTCGATTCCCGGGTTCAGAGTGCTATTTAGTCAGCCATGTCGAATTGTCGTCCCTGAGAACTATGAGAGTCAGGGAACAGTCAGTGCACCTGTGTTTACGCACACACTTGTGATTTATAATATCTACGGCACTGATGGCTAGCCTCCATTGACATTGGCTGCAGTGGCCGAAACTCGGTCTGGACGAATCTCCTCATAGTGGTGTTGCTCTATCAGCTCAATTTCCTGGTCACACTCTTTTCTGAAAAGCATGTTCAGGTAGAAGGGGCTACCAACCTGAAAAAATAAAGGTTATTTTATTATCTGTTGAGATTATGGACGAGTCAAAGCTCCAGAGCCATTAACATCGTCGCCGAGTTGTCGTTTTTCTCGGTGACATTTCGGAGAAGGGGCGATGGAATTGCACAGCTTAATTCCGTCTAGCAATGGAACGGTCCATTATCGGACTACATGACGTACGGTGTTGTGCCATTGGTGGCATTGTGAACTTAGCACCCGACTTTCGACAATTTTTTTTTTTTAGGTTTAATCAAAAGATATCAATAAGTACTGGATAGTATTGACTTTAAATTCGTTAGTACTAGTGCAAAAAAAAAATACGGACAACAAAAGAAAATGTCATCCCATGAATTTATCGTTTTGGAAAAAAAAACAAAACTAAAAATGTTTTTTTTTTAATTAACTACAAACGAAAAAAATGCACTACAGTCAATACTAACGTCTACCTATCTGAAACATTCGGCAAAGTCATGTTTACAAATTCGGGATATGACTTTTTTTTGCAGTCCATATTTTTTTTGCCACTACTACTAACGAAGTTAATGCCACTAAGTACTATACTCTACTTATTGATATCTTTATATCAAACCAAAAAAAGAATTATTTTGCCAAAGTCACGATGGCGCAACACAGTACGTCGCCGTCGTGTAGTCCGACAATGGAACGGGCTAGGCGGAATTACATTGTGCAATTCCATTGCACACTCAAGTTGGGAGCTAAGTTCGCAAAGCCTGCCCCACCCATACGCATTAAACATTTTGGGTACACTTTTACTGTGCGTACAGCTAAGTAGTGGCATTCCCTGCCGAAGTCAGTGTTTCCTGATAGCTACAACCTGGAGGTCTTTAAGTCAATTGTGAATAGGTTACTTCTGGGCAAGCGATCATCAGGTGAGACAGTGGTCAAGTGAGCCTATGAATAATAAATAAAAAATATTAGTCCAACCGCTCGTAAAGACTTGATCCGAACACGACAATGTTTTCGCTGATAGAAGGTAAAACTGAATTATTTAAATCTAGACGTTTGGTGCAGGACAGCGGTATCGCAGCAGTCCCGCACCAAACATCAAAATTGAAATAGCCCTTAAGGGTACACTAGTCGACGGCACGAACTATTTTGTGCGCGGGGTTAAAATGCATTTTATATCAACTGACAACACGGGCGGAAGAGATAGATGCTGTGATGAACAGTAGAAGCTAGTTTGCGTACGAATACACACTTTTGCAAATTTGTAGCGAAATGGATAATGATTTAGGACGAAACCAAGCGCGCGAAATTTTATAAACAGACCTTTGGCAGTCTAGATATCATGATTAAACTACTAAATCTATCTGTTCAAAATAAAATTATTTGCATTGTTGAACTACTAATCTATCCCTGTATGGAGGCCGTTTTGCAATTTTCCGTCTTCTTATGGTATTTATTCGCGCCCAAAAATGCGTTAAAATAAGTGTCGAAATGTGGAACTTTCGACGCTCATAACTTTCAAATATTTTCTTTTTTTACTTTTTTGCTTCCATACAGGGCTAGATAATGATGAGACAAATTGATATCACTTTTTATTTTGAACGTACATCGTCAAATAGTGGAATAATCCCTAGACTACGTTTGTATGGAAGAATTTTCGACTAGTGTAACCTTAAGCATGGTTCCTGTGAGATCGGCCAATGTAATGAAGAGGAAATATTGTATAATACTTACATCATTTGCCAGTAACTGGGATGACCCCGAGGAATTGTATTTAATACAGCAACATTTCCTTACTATAACAACTATCACGATCAACACCATTATAGACACTGCCGATATTATACTGATAGTAACATACTTTTTAACGTCTTCTGCATCTGCAAAAAAAAACAATTAAAGGTAAAAATATTTTCAAACAAATCTTTTAATGGACTAAAACTTCCGAAATGTAATATCGCTTGTCAATACACATTCAATGAGGCCAAACAAGATGTTGCTATCATGTCTGGTTGAAGAGTTGCTGGCATCATTACATAGCTTGTAAAAATAATTTGTTTAATAATCAGACAATTGTTGCGGGGTTTTAGAAGAGCCTTTTTAAATTTTAATACATCTATAAATTATAAAATTGTCACTTAGACATTTTCAAGCCTTCAATCATTATAGACAGTTATACAGGTGTCTGCGACACCGACGCGATCAGGGGTACTATGGATTCAATACATGATGCTGAACCCTCTAGCATTGGAATTTTGCGACGGCTTACCTAACTAGTTAATAGATATTATACTTATTTTAAAGCATATTATTTTCCGCCACCTTGGGTTGCCTGGTAGAGAATGCCTAAGGCTCTATGTATTTGTACCTTTGTGGCATGAAGTTTAAATAATCTAACGAAAGCATACTGCATACATATAGTAATACAAACCATAATTTCTTAAGTCCACTGTTTTTTTTGAAGAGTTTGACGTCAACTGAGTTCCATTTGGAGTATCCGACTTATTCTGAACAGCCTGTTGTGTATCCGAGATCTTCTGTGTTGCTTTCGGAGTTCCCGACATAATACTCTTGTTAAGAGCGTCTGAGATATTGTGTGTTGACTTTGGAGAGTCAGAAATATTTTGTGTTGCTATCGGATCATAGAAGATTGTTGCTTTTGGAGTAATCGAGGTTGTAGTATCGGTGATGTTCCTTGTTACTATCGGAGTATTACAGATTATTGGTTTTGGAGTAATCAGGGTATGTCTTGTAATTTCTGCGTGTTCGATATTTGGTTTTGGATTACCTGAGATTTTATGCTTTGGAGTTTGCGAAGTGTTTCGATCATTATCAGGAATATATGGAGTATTATAGATTGTAGGTTTTAGAGTAATTGGGGTCTGTCTTTTATTATCTGGGTGCTCGTTACTTATTTTTGGAGTATCTGGGATTGTACCTTTTGGAGTAGTCGGGGTATGTCTTGTTTTATTTTGGTAATAGTTATTTGATTTTGGAGTAACCGGGGTATGTTTTGCATTATTTTGTTTTAGAGTAATCAGGGTATGTCTTGTATTATTTCCTTTTAGAGTAATCGGGGTAAGTCTTGTATTATTTCGTTTTGGAGTAATCGGGGTATGTCTTGTATTATTTCCTTTTGGAGTAATCGGGGTAAGTCTTGTATTATTTTGTTTTGGAGTAATCGGGGCATGTCTCGTATTATCTGAGTGTTTGTTTGTTGGTTGTGGAGTATATGTGTTTTTACGTTTTGGAGTAATCGGAGTATGATTCGTAGTATCAGGTATATTCTGTGGCATTTTTGGAGTAACATAGCTTTTTTTACGGCTTGCATTTGGATCTGTTGGTATTTCTGAAAAATAAAACATACAAAAATATATTTTAGACAGGTTTATACATACACTGAGTAGCAGGTTTTGCTCAGCGAAAGAGCCTGCTTACTTCACCTGCGTTACATTTGGAGATGGTGCACTAAAGTCTCGTATCCACGAGGCAACATTTGGTGCGCAACATGTGACGCTTATTTGGGCGGCAACGTTGCAAAACATCGAACGACGTTGCCAGCTGACTCGCAGTATGATGCGCGGCTATTTATTTATTTCCGTGCACCATGCAGTTGATTATTTTTCTTCATTTTGTAAGTAATTTCTAAACCACCAATGTGGATTTTTCTTCTTGATGTTCTTTTTGTTGATAAAATTAACGTCAAATATTGTCTATATTTATAGTTCAGTCACTAGCATAAATTAGGGATCAATCTCGGAATGAGATACAAGAAGCTGGCAACTCGTATACACTTTCTTTTTAGCGTTCTATAAGTTATTTCAAAAGTAAACTATTCAAGGGCCCAAAAGTTATGATGTTACTGCAATTTGTGCAGAGACCATTATTCCGTGTTCAATTGTGCACAAAAAAAAAGTCCTACATGAGATTCACTAATTTTCATAAATATTCGAGATACGAGCCAAAAAAAAAAAATAACCGACATTCCAAAAAGGAGGAGGATGATGTTTGACATTTTTTATTTTGTTTTTTTTTATCTGGGAACACTTACAGCTAAACAATTTAACATTTATGAAAGTAACAAAAATAATGCCAATTAAAACAAAAAAATTGTGAGAAGGTAGATAGGGTTTTTTTAAGTATAAACAGTAACATAAGTAATAAAAAACGGAAATACAACCGAATTGAGAACCTCTTCTTTTTTCGAAGTCGGTTAATAATGTGAATCAGGATATGTAACAGCGCGTATTTTAATTAATTAGTTTACGTTATCAAAGAAGAAATTACAAAGAGACCTTTTTAATTTTGATATGCTAGTATTGAAAACATCGACGTCGACGCCCTGGCAGATCGTATTATATATATTTAAATTTAAATAGCCTTTATTTACTGATAAACAAACTAATTACAATATAATCTATAACTAATTAGAAGGAATTATTGCACTTCGGCGTCGTCCATCAGCGCGTCCCTTGACGCTTAGGCCTCCCCCAGGATCCTCCATTTGTCACGGTCTCGTGTAGCTCTGGTCCACAAGGCACCAGCTATTGCCGCTATATCATCGTCCCAGCGTTTGCGTTGCCTACCTCTACTTCTCTTTGATCCATCTCTAACTTGCCATTCTGTTATAGCCCTAGACCACTTATTTTTCTTATCACGGAGCATATGCCCGGCCCATCTCCATTTCAATCTTTTTGTATGGAATATAGCATCTTTCAGTTTGGTGATTTTCCTAAGATCTCTTTTTGTCCCTTCTCCTGAAGTTTAAAATGCTACGTTCCATGCCTCTTTGACAAGAAGTTATTTTTTGAACGGCTCTGTGAGCCAATGCCCATGTTTGACATCCGTAAGTTAGGCATGGAAGAATGCATGTATTAAAGAGTTTTCTCTTTGAGGCTATAGGGTATTGGTCATTTTTCATCACTTCTTTGAGTGACCAGTACCTGTTCCATGTGCTCGTTATACGTCTCTGTATCTCTTGTTCCATATGCCTGTTGAACGAAATAAGTTGTCCCAGGTAGATATACGAGTTCACATACTCTACTTTCTCCGTTTATACTGATGGTCTCTTCCATGCTGTTTGTCATCAACTTCGTCTTCTCTTTGTTCATTGTCCTACTTTAATGCTTCCTTCTGCGAGCTCTTGCAACATCTTTTGCAGTGTGGAATGGTCGTCGGATATTATCGGCAAATCGAAGGTGGTTAAGCAATGTTCCACTGCTGTTGATGCCGTATTTCTGCCAGTCCATGCTCCTAAATATCTCTTCCAACTCTGCCGAGAAGATCTTTGGCGATAAAGGGTCGCCCTGTCTTACTCCCCTAAGGATATGAAATTCTTCTCCTAAGGTTTTAAGCTTAATTTGGGCTGTAGAATTTGCGTATATATTTTTTATGATTCGGAAAAATTTCTGTTCTACTCCTTGGTGTTTTAAAGCTCTCCATATGCTATTGTGGTCTAGAGAATCAAACGTCTTACTGTAGTCCACGAACGCCAAATAAATAGACTTGTTAAATTCTTGAGCCTTTTCAATAAGTTGTTTTAATGTATGCATGTGGTCAGTTGTTGAGAAACCTGCTCTGAAGCTAAATACTGGTTGCTGTTCATCGAGTTTCAGAGATAGCCTATCGAAAAAACTTTGAACAGGTTTGACATTAAACTTATGGGTCTGTAGTTTCCTATTTCGTTCTTGTCACCTTTTTTGTGTATTAAAACTATTACCGACTTTGTCCATTGGGCGGGCACATTTTCGGTGGTTAACATTTTGTTGAAGAGGTTACACATCTCTCGTAGGTTTTCTGTTGAGATTGCTTTGAGAGCTTCATTAGTTACGTAATCTGGGTCTGGCGCTTTACCGTCTTTTTGTGAGTGGATGGCAAATTCTTTTTCGGATTTTAAAATAGGAGGGATGTCTTCGTTGTGGTTGTCGATAAAAATGTCTTCTTGTTTGTCTTGATTTGAGTACAGGTTTTTATAATAATCGGTAGCTGCTGACATGATGGATATTCTAGTGGTTTCGGTTCTTCTAAACTTGTTCTTTATGCAAGGGATCCAGTCTTTTTTCTTGTCTAGTTCTTTTAGGATTATATATATGACTCGCTCTTATTACGTATGAATTTCGTCTGTAATTCGTTCCAACCACTGGAGTATGCAATAGACAGGGATTGCACCGAAAAGTAGATGGAATCCGAAGTGATTCGGGCAGCTCGGTTGAACCATTAGGGATTATGTATGTTCACCGATTCTTCTCCTTAGTCGTTACGCTCTTGACAGAGCAGTCGTGGTCGTCATGAAGTATTGGTAGAATATGCGGCAGATGTAACGCGACTCACAATGGCTCGCCACCTTTCCCGATTATAAGTTATCCAGGCACATTCGTATACGGGACCGCCCATAGCAGACTTGATCTGGTCGGTCCAACACATGGGTGACCTACCACACGGTCTAGTGTCTTCCACTTTCCCTTGGACGACTAACCGCTCTATGGATTGACTGCCTCGCCTTGACGTGTCCAAAAAAAGTGAGTATTCGGGACTGTACTATTGCGGACAGACGCTGCTTGATGTGGAGTTCTTGGAGTATCAAGACATTTGTGCGGAACTCGGTCCACGACACTCCGAGCATTATTCTCCAGCACCACATCTCCAGAGCGACTATCTTTTTTCTTTCCACCTCCCGCAACGTCCACGTTTCTGCAGCGTACAGAAATATAGGTAAAATTATAGTGCGGACGAGCCTGGTCTTCGTGGCTTTGGTGATATCTCTGTTCCTCCATATTTTTTCCATTTTCTCCATTGCAGTTCTTGTGATCTTCATACGCCTCTTTATCTCGTCAATGCAGCCGCCGTTATTCTAGATTAAAGCTCCAAGATATACATAGGATTGGACGACGTCATAGTTCGCGATCTGAGTAACTTCTGGCGAATTATTGTTAGCACGGTCCACAATCATCACCTTGGTCTTGCTGCGATTAATCTTTAATCCGAATTCAAGGCTCACTTGTTCCATTTTGCGAAGGAGTTCTTTCATATGGCGACCACTAGAAGTGAAAAGAGTGCGTAAATTCGCAAAGTTGTAGCCACCAACCACAACCTCATCTGTCCAATGTTCCAAAGTTATGCGCATTATAAGCTCTGTGTAGATATTAAATAAGAGCGGCGATATAATGCATCCTTGGTGGACACCTGCACTGGGGTGGAAGTTACTGGACAGAATGTCATCTGTTCGTACCGAGGCTGTGCTTTATTCGTACAACCTCCTCAGAAGATGAACTAGGTGTTTCGGCGTGCCCATGTCAAGTAAAGTATGCCACAACATTGGCGATTTTACCGAGTCAAATGCTTTGGAGAAATCAACAGAGCAGATGAATGTTGGCTTGTTGAATTCACGAGCTTTTTCAATAATCTGGCGAACAATAAGAATCTGTTCCCGTGTACCCTTTGCCTTCACAAATCCAGCCTGTGCTCGTGCGATTTCGTTGGACAGATACGCCTTCAGCCGCTCATTTAGAATATGTAACAAGATTATGCTGGCGTGGGATATCAGTGCAATAAGGCGATAGTTGTTACATTTCTTTGTGGAGCCTTTTTTATGTAAAGGGGTGAAGACTGTATGAGTCCATTCAGATAGCCAAGTTCCTGTCTGCCATACTCTGTTACAAATGGCATGGAAGATATAGACACCACGTTCTCCTAAAGCCTTTATGGTTTCTATGGGAATTCGGTCTCTTCCCGTGGCTTTTTTAGTTTTAAGATGCTTTATGGCGGCCCTTACTTCAGACAAGAATATCCGATTCCGATTCCTTCCTGTTTACCTCTGTATTTGGGAAAAGACGCGACTGTGGGTCCTGGAACAGTGAATGACAGTAATTCTGCCATGTTTCTGAGATATGGTCTAGTTCTGTTACAACTTCGCCTTTATCGTTCTCAATAGCCCAGGTTTTACTAGGTTTTCTTGTGATGTGTGAATTTTGTGGTAAAGATTCCTAGATTCACGTTTCCCTGCGTGTGCTTCGACTTCTTCACAAATTTTGCGAATATATGATTTATTATCTCGTCTGCAGTAAGCTTGAATTTGAGCAGATAGCTTGTTCAGCTCTCTAACATCCGCTCCTCTCGCCATTCGATCCACAATTAAAGCAAGAGTACTGTCTGTTATCCAGTGTTGCCGTTTATGTGTTTCAGTTGGTGGCTTTGATTCTGCGACTGCTTCCTGAATAAGATGTTTTGCTTGGTTCCATAACATTGCCTCAGTGAGGTTTGCATCAGTCCATTTGAAAAGTTCTGCTCAATTTCCGTAGTAAATTTTGCGGTGTATCTGACTTTCTTCTTGTTCTTCTGGTTCGAGCAGCTGTCAATTTTAGTTTCAGTTTCATAGTAAGGAGTTCATGGTCTGATCCGCAATCGGCTCCAGGCAATGTATGAGCATTGAGGATAGAGGTTCGCCAGCGTGACCGTATTAAGATATAGTCGATTTGATTACGGTAGGTGCCTCCTGGCGATGTCCAGGTGTCTGGTGAATCTCCATGGATGATGTTGAAAAAGACTATTTGTTATTACTAAGTTGATTTCATCTGCAAATTGCATCAATCGCTCACCGCTATCGTTGCGTGTACCGAGTCCGAAATCTCCCACACTTTAGCTAAATTGCCGGGAATCGTCTCCTATCTTAGAGTTAAAATCACCCCTGATCAAAAGTAGCTCTCGTTTGGGCATTTTACCGATGGTCTTTTCGAACTCCAAGTAGAAGACGTCTATGACGTCTGGCTTCGCAAAGCTAGTAGGGGCATAAACCTGTATAAGGTTCAAGTTTATCGGCGACGCCTTCAGCTTTATAGTAATTATACGGTCACTAACCGGCTCATATCCCAACACGTAATTCCTTAGATGTTTTGGAATCAAAAATGCTACACCATTGTGGCTGTTGTTGTCGTTTCCAGAGAAGTAAATGGCATGGTTGTTGGTGAGAAAATGTCCGCTTTCTTTCCAGTGGGTTTCAGCCAATCCGCAGACGTTCAAACCACACGTTAATTCTCGTTCAACGGTGTCGAGTTGCCCATTTTCCAGTAGCCCACGAACGTTCCACGTTCCTATCTTCTGAATATTTCGTAGTCTAAAGGGATTTCCAGTAGTATAGCTTTCATAGCAAGTCTGATTGCCTGCTCCACCATGGCTGGAAGCCCATTTATCACCTCCCGCCCCGGACGCGGGTAGGCGCCCGGTCGCCAATCGGGTCGCAAGGCAATCGTGATTCCTTTGTCTTAACTTGCATGACGATTTTCTTGGGAGAATAGTTGCAGTAGTGTCCCCTTGCCTTCTGCACCATGGTTTTTTAGGTAATTTAAGCCCCAACGCAAATTAAGCCTCTTCCTACCGGCTGCCCAGTCAGGTGTTTGGTTATACCGCCAATGTTCGGACGCCAGAGTCTAGTTCGTTATCCAGCAGGGAGCACCGCGACTGCCAGAGTCGTCGCCGTCAGCTATTCATATGAACCACTGACGCGTGCAGGTGAGGTTGATAATTGGGGCCGGCAGGATGGTAGAGCCGTTCTCCCCCTTACTCCCTATGATCACCGATTACTCCGTCAATTATTGACCGATTTAGATTTTTTTTTTGAGTAGGTATGGCTCTCGAGGTGGTCCCATTGTCACCAAACCAAATCGGCATCTGATCAAGGGATCCTATGGAAATCCAGGGAACTCCTAAAATTTCATAAACATACACATTGTGATTTTGGTATTTTCATCAACATAGCAAGCTTTTGTATTCAGAAAGTATCATTTGGTGAAGTTGAACTGATGAAGAATACCACAGATGGTCACTAGCACTTCAAAATGATACTATGAAGCATGTTTTACATATAAGATATCTCGAATAGTTAAATCATTATTATGAAACAAATTCAAATAAATGGTTCTAATGAAAATGGTACATACAGCTTCATAGAAAGAATATAAATTTCAAAATCGGTTGATAATTGACGGAGTAATCGGTGACATACACAAAAAAAACACATAATGTCGAAACTTGAATAACTTACGACGCAGACACGAGATTTTTTATGACATCTGAGACAACTTTTAGAACACCAATATAAATAAAATAAAACTTTGACTGGACTACTAATGACAGGTTCATAAATAAAGGGTTGAATAAAAATAAGGAGCAAAACTCTTCAGAAGTGATGATAGTCAATATCTACACAACATTCCCTGAAGTGTTATTCAAACTTCCATGTATAGTATACCCACATTTTGTCAGTTAAGTTGTCCCATGTAAAAGGGGGTGGTCATTGCCATCAACCGGGAACAAATCCAGACTCCGGGCTACTACTGCGAATTTCCACATGAAAAACCCAATAACACTTAGCCCAACCCAGGACCTCATGCTCAGCAGTAGCGCTTGCGACCACGACACACTGGTATCATTGGAGAACTGCCTGGTGCCAGTTCTCTAATGACAATACTCGTATAACACTACTTTTACTTAAAGAAAGAAAAAGAAAGAAGAGAAAGAAAGGAAAGAACAGAAAGAAAAGAAAGAGAAGCAAGAAAAGAAAGAAACAAAGAAAAGAAAGAAACAAAGAAAGGAAGAAATTAATTTCATAATAATAATACCAGCCTGTAACTGTCCCACTGCAGGCCAAAGACTCTGCTGCTCTTCTCATGTAGAGAAGGCACGAGCATTGATTACCACGCTTGCTCAATGCGGGTTGGCGATTTGAGACTTACATTACCTATTAAGGCCAGGGGGGTGGCCATAACCTCTTAGAGCGGTATCAATTTGAGATCGAATAAGGGACAGATGTATCTGACGTGTATACAACTGTCACTTACTCTATCTCAAATTGATACCGCTCTAAGAGCTTATGGTCACCCCCCTGGTCTCCTCACGATGTTTTCTTTCACCGTTGTCTGTGATTGCCAAGATAAACTTAGAAAGTACATATTTTATAGAATTCGAAAAACTCACATTGGTACTTGCTGGATTTGAAGCCATGACCTCAAGATTTAAACTACTAGACTTAAAGCTACAATGAGTATCAAAATGCTTACCTATACAGTCATGACGCAAATCCATCTCAATGGCACAGGCGCTGTTTGGGTAGTCTAAACATAAATTGATTGCTGAAAAGTAAAGACATTAGTAAGTCACAGTGTTCAGAGTGGTGTAGAGTTACCTGCAATGGCTGTCAAAGATCTGCACGTAGGGGCATCGGTTTATAATGGACGGATCCACGAATTGACCTCGGTAAGCGTTGCTTATACTTGTAGATTTCTATTTATGTTATTTGTTTAATCTTTATTACATTTACTATTACTGGACTCCCAATGCGATAAATGTGATGATTCTAAAATACGTTACCTAAACTCAAAACGAATCAAATCACCATCATCATCATTTAAGTATCGCAAATTTTACCTAGTGTATCGGGTAAAAGGCTTTGTGAATTCGTTCAGAATATAACAGAACAGGTCCGTGTCGTTGTCCGACCCCTGTTAATATTAAGCCACTAGCTTTATCTATTTATTTTTGCTAGCCATTGCTGTCCCACAGCTGGTCAAGGGCCTCCCCCATGTTCTTCCATTGAAGTTTCTTGTGCATTCTTCTCCATAACAAGCTACTTTTCCGAATGCACGGTACCTAGAATCAATTTTTATTAGTTGTAAATTTTAATTGATAACGTTCAAAAGTGTCGTGTCTTAATGGCCTAATTGAAAAAAATACATTTGACTTTGACTTCGATTTTGACTTTCCTGACATTATTTTACCGCGTCCTCTCGAACCATCCCATGGGTAAGCGTTCAAATCGTCTCGCCACATCTATCTGGGCTGGCCTCAACGGCTCTTCCCATATTCAGGAACCCACTGTGTGAAGACATAAGTCTCCACACAACGGTAAAGAAGGTGGCAGTGGCAGGCAGTGGTGGGCAAGAGCCCAGCAGACGATTTTCATTTTTCGACTAACGTGACCTGCTCGAACAATTAATGTTATACAAAAATCTCATCTCTCTCTCTTTCGTTGCGGGATCCAAGACAGTTAAATTCATTCTCCGGGACTTCGTCGAGCTTCATTGCCTCGGCGCTTTTCTGGTTGTCGCCACTGTTGATTCTGGCCATAGATTTAGAATTTTTTTGATTCTGGCTTTCAGGAGTTGCAGTGGTTTGGGAATAGTGCGGTGGGATACAAAAATCTCTTACATTTATAGGTCGAATCAGCAACCCCCCTCTCTAAAGTCCTCACATGTCTGCTTTCTGATACAAGCTTTGTGGCACACAGGCCGTTCGGTGAATACAGCTCCAGGCCGACAGTTACTCGGTTGTACAATGACGCGGCACCGCAGACTCTGTATTCAGCGCTTATATGTGGATCCCATTCATTTTTAGACTTCAATTGGCCGTCTGAAAATAATGAGGAAGGCATACTGTATGATAGACGTGTCACAAAGCAGAAGTTCTGGCAAGTAGTGACGACTATACACACCGACTTTTTCGGGAAGGCGCCTTAATTAGGCATTATTCCTACAAAGTACAGGTTTAAAATAAACTGTCCTTGAGTCCAAAGAAAATAGTTAGATATAATATATATGAAAACCAGTTAAAATTGACTGTCACTTAATGTTCTTGTGTGTTGTTTTATTGTATATAAGAGGGATTAAATATAATAACCACCAAAAATATTTTGAAACGACGCTCTTATAACACAGTGTGAGTATCACTGTGAGTATTATGATAAAAAACAAAGTTCCCCGCCGCGTCTGGCTGTCTGTTCGCGATAAACTACTGAACGGATTTTCATGCGGTATTCATCAATAGACATAGTGATTCATGAGGATGGTTAGTGTATAATTTGTTAAGGTTTTGTGTTAATTGGTTGAGATAAACCTTTTTTTTTAAGTTAAGTAAATGCTGCCTATCCCTTTGATATTTAACATAACAATGTATGGTGGGATATTAGGCATAATATGCTCTACTACCCGTGCCAAGCCGGGTCGCGTCGCTAGTAAAAAAATATACTAAACATCTGGTCGATTGCACGATTTCTGTGGGACATGTCATGAGAGTGAATCCGCGGGAAAAAGCTTGTGAAATAATAATAATAAATAAAATAAAAACTATTTATTTCAGATGTACGGAATCCATAGAATGTTAGTACAGTAAACAAAACAAACAAATAGGGTTATTAACTAAAATTAATGAAAACAAAAAGACATTTATTAATAATACAAACAAAATGTTATTTGAACACTATTTTTACCAAAATTACGCAAAAGCGTACCTAACTTTTGTTTTTCTTGATATGAATAAATTAAATGAATACAGGTAAATCTTATTTAACAGGGCGCTTCAAATACTAGATGTAATACCTGTACATAAACAGTGTTGAAAGAAAATCAATTATTTGTATTTGTATTCATCTGGTTTGTTTTCGTTACCTGCGTAAATGGTTACTGCGATCCCGGTAATTCTCGGAGATGTATTCTTCAATCGAACTATCAAATTAAACTTCTCACTTAGCATGTAAGCGAAAGTAAACGGGGCCTCCAATGTTCCATGTGTTGCAGGATCTGGAAGAAAACATGTGGGGTTACCCATGTTTCATCGAAAAAATATTGACAAATTATCACTTCCCAAAAAAATTTCCGCATAATTTCATTTGCCAAATTATTACTTAGCAAAAAATCTCTTCACAAATAATTGCAACGCAAACTTAATGTTTGGCAAGTGAACGTTTAAACTATACGTTCCTTTGTAACGTTACGGAGGTGGTCACTGGTCCCTGAAACACAGATGCTGTTACCTAGCTCAGCTTCAATTTACAAAAAATGTAATACCCTGAGTTTTCAATTTTTTTGTAAAATTTGAAGGTAATAAAACATTTATTTATTATTATTCCTTGTGCTTTTCGCTTAAATCTTTCTTTTTCTCGTAGTCATGGTATAAAATATAGTATGCAACTCTTGAATAAAACGGATTTATACCGAGGGCCATGAATCACTCGCTATGCTCGTGATTCAATCATTATTCAGTTGATAGAATCCTTTGCTTGTTCGTGATTCATCTATGGCCCTCGCTTTAAAACAGTCCTTTATTCACTAGTTGCATAATATACTATTATCCATCGACCCCACTCGCCCCTAACCGCGCGGTGGCACCCCGCGTTCGTCTCGTGCGCCAATAGCGAAGGGCAACGTTGCCTGAGTTCTAGTCGAAGCACAACATCTAAATTAAAATCTGAAAATGGAATCATCGACACGATGAAGAAGAAGCGAGATTCGAACGTCAGACTGACGTCACAACGCCAGGATCCCGAGTACAGGTACATACAGGAGGACCGAGTAGTACCTGCAGTTACAAACCGTTTGTCTTTACAGTCAAGGGCGGTAATACAGTGACAAAGGCTCATGCGAATCAAACTACGTTTTTCAACACACTTGTTAAGATAATAAATGTAATGACATAATAATATATTATTTTGTAACAAATATTTATGTGAAAGGTTTTTTTTTCCTAGGCCATGTTAGATTTTTTTAGAATATATAAAGCAAATATGAAATATAATTATTGTAATTGTTATTGCTTATGGTGTAGAGTATATCTATCTAACAAGGTGTAAATGAATGACGAGAGATGTAAACTGTGGGAAAACGCACATCCTGCCTCTCCATACTTCATTACTATGGCAAAGCACCTTTCCCCTGGACACGAACTGCAGTGGCCAATCTGGAAATCTCTAAACCGATTGCGGGTACAGGTTGGTCACTGTAGAAAAATTCTGGCCAAATAGAGTCTCATAGACCCATCTCAAACGCAGTATCAGTCTGGGGCCCCGTCGCAGGATATGCCCCACCTCCTTGTCTGCCCTTCGTGCCCAGCCACCTGCACTTTTCTGGATCTGAACGTGACAAATGACAGTGCTGTCCAGTTGGCTACATACTGGTCAGACAAAATTTGAGAATAGTTGAGTCAAATTTGACTTCATCGATACGAAAAGAAGAGTGTAAAACAGACGTGTGTGAAATGCACTGCATTGTGACCTAAAACAATGCAATAAGAGTCAGTTTTAGAGAAGCCTCGTTAAAAAAATATACATTACTTAAGCATTATGTGTTATTAGGTACTTATTACATGATAGTATTTATTATTGTAATATTTATTTCACTAATGTAATTATGTATAATGTTTATTTAATTTGTACTTTACTATGAGTCATTTATGTGTGTATGTTTTGCCCTCACGCTAAAAAAGAGATGTACACAGGGTGTACGTCTACATTTTCTTTTTATTTATTTTTTTATTTGTAATGGGTTTGCTCTTGACTCTAGTCTAGGTCACAGGTGACAGAGACAGAGTCTACGATGGAGTGAGCTTACCCAGAAGAAGCCTGTTCACTCTAACTTTAAAGAGATATTAACATACACACATCACACATCACAAATTTTTAAATTTTCACCGTATACGCATCTTGTTGATCCAAAAGCCATACAAATTGACCAAAAAGCCATAAAAAATATTATAAATAAATAAATATTATATAGAGAGTCCTGTGTCCCCGCAGTGGGAACATTAATAGGCTGATGATGAAGCATCACCTTTGTACCTATTTTTGGTTCTTTCTTCTAGTCTCTTTATTGTAAGTTAGTAAGTGTGTACATTAACTGTTAAATAAATAAATAAAAACAACTTACAGTCTTCACATGTCCCAGTAACAGTATTTACCAGGATGGCAAAAATAAGGATAGAAATCATAATAGAATTCATATTAATTTGGAGATAACACTATTTGTTTTAATAAATGTTTAATTGCTAAACACTTACAGGCACTCTTACATCCGTTAGAACTGTAATGAGTCCTCTGTGTAGACGCACGGAAAATAGAATTGATCCATAAAATTATTATTTATTGACCTAATATTTTATCCTGTTACAAGGTTTTCCTGC
Organism: Orthosia incerta; assembly: GCA_948252205.1. NCBI lineage: Eukaryota > Metazoa > Arthropoda > Insecta > Lepidoptera > Noctuidae > Orthosia > Orthosia incerta. The sequence continues at coordinate 17,911,892 of OX411766.1, read as the reverse complement.
GTATAGTAAAATCCTTGTGCATCACATGGATTTTACATTGTTCGTAAAGCCTTTCATTGTTTCTATTTTTGACAACAATTCCCAGTAGGCGAATTTAAAGTTCTCCAACGCAGAAAGAGTACGAGCAATGGTTCTCTGCCTTTTCGCCGATATTTTTTTGGCAGATTAACACTTGCCAACCAACGTTTCGCCGATGTTTCACTTTGACAACTAACGATTAGCAAAATTTTATTAATTAAATAATTTTTATTTATTAATTATAATATTATTAGTGTAGATTAAGGAAGTACCCACACAAACCAAACATAGGAGATCGCAGGGCATTTGGAACGGGGTTTTCCCGTTAGCAAAATAGCAATTAGGTATTTCAATACAATAATATCAGCCTATTACTGTCCCACTGCAGGGCAGAGGCTTCTTCTCACACAGGGAAGGCACGAGCATTGATCACCCACCACGCTTGCTCAAGACGGGTCGGCGATTTGAAACTAATAATAAAAGCGAAAAGTATCTTCTTATCCCAATGGAACATTGTACCAGGATAAAAAGTAGCTTATGGGCTATGCCAGACTATAATGTATCTCTGTGCCGAACTCTGTTCAGCCGTATTGAGTAACAAAATAGATCCATCCAGCCAAACTTTCGCATTTATAATATTAGTAATATAAGTCCAGGCTTCCTCACGATGTTTTCCTTCACCGTTGTAAACTTGTAAGCATTAAAGATATAAAGTTAGAAAGTACATATGATTTGAATTATTCTGTCTTCTTCTTCGACGTATCGATTATTCCAAAATTAAATATATTTCGACCAGAATTCAGCCACGCCAACAGCGTTGTCATTTGCCTCATAAAGGTCTTTTAAGGTGGAAGCGTTATTACACAGAGTGCACGACAAAAGGTGAGGCATTATTTGGGACCTGGCTCCGCAATCGCACTGTGGGTCATTGGAGTACCCCCATCTAACTAGGTTGTGCCTGCAGTAGCAGTCTGCAATTACTCCCGGTACCTACTATAACTATTGAAATGGGTGTATCTACGTCTTTTCATACAATAACATCACGCCCCATCATCATCATAATGTGCTGTGCTGGCACCCACGCTTTTTAATATATACATCAAAGACCAGCCTACGACGCAGCACACTGAACGCTTCTTGTATGCGGATGACCTAGCCTTGGCGGCGCAATCATCTAGCTTCATAGAGGTTGAATTTAATCTAACTCTAGCACTCGAGTCACTTTGATGGTACTACGATAGTAATTCCCTTCGTCCGAACCCGTCCAAAACTCAATCTTGCGCTTTTCATCTTCGCAACAGATTTTCAAACAGGGAACTAAATATCACATGGCGAGGAACTCAGGTAGTTCACTGCAAAAATCCTAGATACCTTGCTGTTGCATTGGACAGATCGTTAACTTTCAACGTGCACTGCCACAGCACGAAGCGGAAGGTCAGTGCCCGGAATAGAATAGAATAGCATTTATTTGCAAATATGGGTAGTACATAAGTAGATATAGTAGGTATAAATCAGAGTTCTGCCATATTTCACCATTCGGCATGCAAACATTTTCATTATATAAAATCGTTAAACATTAAATTCTCATAAAAATATTAAATTAATTATTACATTCAACAAATAAAATTATTAAAATTCATATTGTCATCAAAACATTAACTTAATTATAACAATATACATTAAATAAAGTAGTCAAAAAATTTAAATTGGCATTAACAGCATAATCATTTAAGAATAAAAATCCGAACAAAAATAAACAAACAAGGATTAAAATTACAGGTCATGTAACATTCCTTAAGTAAATCAATAATTCATTACTTAAACATTATATAGGTACTCAGAAAAAAGTATTGTCCGTTAAAAACTCTGTTATACTGTAGTACGTTTTATCTATTAATAATTTTCGAAGTCTACTCTTGAATTGCACCGTTTTCAAACCTTTCCAAGCACTTGGCAATTTATTATAAATAATTGGGGCCATGTAATAAATACTTTTGCGCATCAAAGATGTTTGACACGATACCTGATTTAATTTTGTATTATCTCGCCTATTTCTTGGAAATACATCTGCCAAACGTTCAAAACGACTTGGATTGTTCTTTACAAACACAGCTACTTCGAGAATATAAATAGAGGGAAGTGTCAAAATGTTGTACTGCTTAAAATATGGTTTGCAACTGTCGGTGGTTTTTAGTTTGAACATTGACCGGAGACATCTTTTTTGAGCCTTAAATGCTGTCTCTTTATCGGTGGAGTTTGCCCAGAAAATGACACCGTAGCGCAAGTGAGATTCAGCTATACCGTAGTAAGCCGCAAGAAGTGCTTTGGTATCGACTATGGATGATAACCTATATAAAGCATACGCCGACGAACTCAATCTTTTACACAATACGCCTATATGTGCTTTCCAATTTAAACTGCAGTCTATTTGTAATCCCAGAAATTTGGTATCAGTTACTTCATCAATATCGTCAGTTTTGTAATGTATGTGAAGGTTAGGTACACCCGGCATACGCTGTCTAAAGTGCATTATCTTAGTCTTACTTGAATTTATATTCAAATTATTTTTATCTAGCCATTCAATTAAATTGTCAAGAGAATTATTTATGTCAGTTTCATATGTATTTACGTTTTTGCAAGGGATTGTAATGGTGCTATCATCAGCAAACATAGTTAAAGGATGTTCAATGCACGTGGGCATATCATTAACATATAATATAAATCCGAACGGGCCTACAACGCTTCCCTGTGGAACACCGAATATAATTTTACGTTCTCGTGATCGCGATATCTCTTCATGTTTACTCATTACATTAATGCGACTTATCTCGGTTATCTGTGTTCTGTTTTTCGGAACAACCTCTTACGTCGCCTTGTCTCTACCAACTGGGAAGCGGCACCCGATGTTCTTCGGACAACTGGCATGTCCCTCTGCCTCTCAGCTGGCGAATTCGCGTGCCCTGTGTGGCACCGATCCGCACATGCTAAGCAAGTTGACATCGCCCTGAACGAGACGTGCCGTATAATATCGGGTTGCCTCATACCGACTCCGCTCAACAAACTATACCCGTTGGCTGGTATTGCACCTCCAATAGTACGAAGGGATGTCGCATGCGCGCTTGAGAAAAAGTACCAGGAATCCGATTCCCGACACCCACTCTACGATCACACTACAACCCCGGGTAGACTTAAGAGTCGGAAGAGTTTTCTTCGATGCACACGGGTCATCCAAGACCCACCGCCTCTAGTGAGAAGCAGGTTATGGAGACAAGCTCACCTACGAACACCCGATTTCTTGAAACCCCAGGAACACCTGCCACCTGGACGTGAACTGCAGTGGCCTATATGGAAAGCACTCAATCTTTTGCGCACCCAAGTAGGCCGCTGCAAACACAATTTAGCAAAATGGGGTTTTTTAGACCCGTCTGATACCCAGTGTGAGTGCGGTGCCTCTTTGCAAGATATGGTACACATGCTGGAGTGTCCCAAGTGTCCATACCCCTGCACTTTGGAAGACCTTATGCTCGCCACTGACGCCGCAATCGGGGTGGCCACCTACTGGGCCCAAAATGTATGAAGAGTTTCCCATCGACTCGAAAAGAAGAAGAAGATCATCATAATTTTAGCCGAAAGATGTCCACTGATAGGCCTCACCTAAGTGCCATCACACCGACTGTTCCTGGGGGTAACGCATCCAGCGGATTCTCGCAGCCTTGACCAGGTCAAAACTAGAGAGTCCTTCGGGCTTCGTCTTCCGGTACGCAGTCACTCCTTCACAACTTCGAGGCACCTATTCGTAACCTAGATTTCATCGCCAGTTACGTTTAAGTCCCATGTAAAACGGGGCGGGCCGATTGTCATCATCCGCACAAATCTATACCCAATAACGTCGACGACCCAAATGTCGGTCTTGAACTGGTATTTTGAAATTGAGCTGTAACCAGCCGATCATTATCCGAAATTGTGTCCACCACCCGCGAGTGCTACGGGGGGTGTGGCTGACTCTGGCTTGGCCACCATCAGGGATTTTAATGTTGATCACACAAATATTTAGTCGCTAATTAGTCGAAATTAGTCGCCAAATATCAGATTTAGTCGGTCACTGGTTCAAAAGTTAGAAGGGTTGTTAGGTGGCCGATCTGGAGAGACTCTCCCCAGCTTGGCCAAATTTATATCTCAAAAACTAGGGCACCTAGCGAAGATCTGTTTTCTCCCAGATTTAGTCGCTAATTAGTCGAAATTAGTCACCAAATATCAGAATTAGTCGATCACTGGTTCATAAGTTAGAAGGGTTTATCGGTGGCCGATCTGGGGAGACTCTCCCCGGCTTGGCCACCTTTATACCTCAAAAACTAGGGCACCTTACGAAGATCTGTTTTCTCCCAGATTTAGTCGCTAATTAGTCGAAATTAGTCGCCAAGACAAAGATTTAGTCGGGTCTTAGTTTAGAAGATAAAATAAGTTCAACTTTTAAGGTATAGTCCAAGAGCTAGAACGAAAAGTTTACGAAAAATAGCCAAGAAAAAAATATTTCTATTAATATGTGTAATATACTTCAGGTTTTATCGGTCTAAAGTCCATAGAAATGTCATAGAGATATAAATTCTCAATTAAATGTATATTTTTATGTTTTATATTACTAGGTTAGAGTAGCTTAATTTTCTTTGAAAACTTTAAACCTTGCTCTTGGTCTATTAGGTGTCAAGATGTACAGTCGCGTACAACTGTTTTACCAAATTATAATGTTAGGGTCTAAATTACGTTAAAATAATGAAACGTCTGTTGCCAATTATGAATATATGATGTATCTACCAAATACTATCCTAGCACGGGGACCCAGCGCTAAGAAAGAAAATTTGGTTCAAATAAATATTACTAGGTGGCTATATGTACCGATTTGTTTTTAAGTTTCGGTATTGTGTTTATAAAGTATGTCAATGTAAACTCGTCTTGAAGTTTATAATTCGAATATTACGATATGAGAGTAGATAAAATATATAAAACGCACACAATTTTTTACAAAACAGGTATTACTCGAATTCTTAACTATTCTTAACAAATTCCACTGTAAATTGGCTGACTTTAATTTACGTCACGGGCTATTCGCTCTCAGAACTACAGACGAACTACTCGTCTGTAGTTCTGTACACGCGCATCTCTCTTTCTTACTTACCATACATAAATGAAAAGGAGCGCACAGGAGCGCAGTGATCTATCTGCCAGCGATTGCCACATTATGTTCGATAAATAAATATATTATATTTATTGTAGATCTGTTTCTAGGTAATGCATACTGCTTTCCTTTTTGGTATATAATAACTTTAAATTTAGGTTTATATTTCGAAACAAACATTCCACCTTAAGAAATCATAGGTATTGTCTAGAAACTACTTAAAGTATTTTGTACTTGCTTGTACCAATGTATGGAGAAATTTATTACTATAAAATCTTTTTAATTACACACCGACTAAATCTTTGTCTTGGCGACTAATTTCGACTAATTAGCGACTAAATCTGGGAGAAAACAGATCTTCGTAAGGTGCCCCAGTTTTTGAGGTATAAAGGTGGCCAAGCCGGGGAGAGTCTCCCCAGATCGGCCACCGATAAACCCTTCTAACTTATGAACCAGTGATCGACTAATTCTGATATTTGGTGACTAATTTCGACTAATTAGCGACTAAATCTGGGAGCAAACAGATCTTCGCTAGGTGCCCTAGTTTTTGAGATATAAATTTGGCCAAGCTGGGGAGAGTCTCTCCAGATCGGCCACCTAACAACCCTTCTAACTTTTGAACCAGTGACCGACTAAATCTGATATTTGGCGACTAATTTCGACTAATTAGCGACTAAATATTTGTGTGATCAACATTAAAATCCCTGATGGTGGCCAAGCCAGAGTCAGCCACACCTACGGGGGATCGCCCGCGCAACACAAACTTTTGTGTCGGAAACGTGTCTAGGTGTCTGTTGGCTGCCGAGAACTTCGGCTCAGATCACGTCGGGTTCTCCTTATTGCCTTTATTATATATATCTTCCCCTATAACCCCCGACCACACGGGATTGACCAGGAGACCACCGCGGTATTATTTGTGAGTTGTGCCGTCGTGTATCACTTTCCACATGTCTGACAGGAACCGGTATCTCTAAAGAACAAATCCCTAGCTGAACGCTGCTATAGACCTGCAGCCTAATTGCGTTAGTATATTATCCAAAGCAAAAGAATCGATTCTTTCCCAAAACCGACTTTACGTAGTGCATATTGATACGAAAAGTCGTTTTTGGGAAGGAATCGATTCTTTTGCTTTGGATAATATACTTACGCAATTAGGCTGCTGGTAGGATCTAAGAGTCGCAGCATTGCTATGGGCCCCAATGTTCGCCTCTTGGTGATCCGAAGGCCTATATCAAAAACTGGTCGACCCAATAACACTTAGCGAGAACTGGGAATGGAACCCAGGACGTCATGCTCAGCAGTACCGCTTGACCACTACAGTCAAAGAGGCAGTCGTCATGTTCACCTATTCGCTGTATGTAACTAGGTTTTGATCAGATAGGAAGACGCCATGTAAAAAACTCGAATTTAGCTGCATCCGGTGAGACTAATAAGGTGAGTATACACTAGAGCATTTATTTGTAACAGAACATCGAGAATTCAAGTTTTTAAATTTACTCGAACCACACTTCGAACATGACGCTCGATGTTTTGTTAAACGATTTTTTTTTGTATATGTTATCCGATTAATCAATGACGCCTGGACCGATTTGGAAAATTCTTCTTTTGTTTGAAAGGGTATTCTCAGGGGCGGCTTTACTTATAGTGCAGGGTGTGCGTAGCATACGGGCGCCGAGCGCAGGTCGTGCGCCCTCCGGCCGCGGCACTTTCAATGACCCACGTAAAAAGAGCTCCGGTTTGCATACATTTTAAACATGTTAAACTGGAGCTCTTCTTATATATGTCGAATTACAGCAAAGCAAGGCGCACCACGAGCGGCTTTAACAATAGTGACTTTTATTTCAACATGAAATAAACCTAAAAATAGATAATTACAGATTATATTGGTTAAGTAGTGAGTGTCACATCGCTAACAAAGGCGCGTGCCGTTTTAATTCGTTTAAAAACACGACGACAATTATATTGCGAATCTTGAATTCGGCTGTTTAGAATAAAAAATAAAGTTCAAATTGCAATGGTCGAACGTCACGCGGCAGCATTTCTCAAGAGCGTGTGTACGCGTGGCGCGTGTCGCACTTTGTGTTCTACCGCTACACCCAATTTTGCGAAGTAAGCCTTGTCGCAATGGATTAAGTATTATATTTAAGTAAACAAGTAAATAAGAGGTTAATCGGCTTTTCTTTTGATTAAAATAAGAAGATAATTAAGTAAGAAGATTAAGTAAGATTTGTTATTAGCTGCCACAACTGTTGCGACTTTCACCGGGGTCAGAGCTTTTAAATAACCACAAAGTTGTATTCTGTTATTCTTGTAACTCCTTCCTATCTTAAAATACTTTTTACCCGTGTACAGTGGGCCTCGCATTAGGTTTCCCAAATCTGTAAAATGTTCCCAATTGATATTGAACTCTGTACGTATGACATGAGGTCGTAATTAGGGTTCTATCAGACAGAGAGCGGTCACACGGTCAAGCGTTCAAGAGGTCAGTTTTGCGTACGAGCATGCAGTTGCTCACGAACCCCGCGCTGTTGGACGGTCTACGCGTTACCATACCACCTATTGTCACCATGTTTTCTGACGAAAATTCTTCATCGGAAGACGAATTCGTGATTTTGTGATCATTATCAGCATCAAGACTGAAAAGAAAATACTGGGTGTCACTCGTAAATAAGAATAGAAAACGAGATGGAGGTTTTCATAGACTTTTTTCCGTGCACCTTTTGTCGACGTTTTATAAGAGCCCATGTAGGCCTATGTGAAATAATAAAAATTGATTTTGATTTTTGACCGCGCGCTTACTTTAGGGCGCTAGGATAATAATTGCACACGGGCGCTACATAGGCTAGAGACGCCTCTGGGTATTCTTCCCAGATGGTCCCATAGTCATGAGATGATGGGATCGTAAAGAAATCGAGGGATATCAAATAAAAAAATTAAAAAAACCGACTTCCAAAGCAAAAGTCGACTTTGTTGTATTATTTTCTTTACCAAAGTCGGTGTCGGAAAATGAAAAGCAATCGGGAACATCGACGCCGACTCCGGAAAAAAAAGTATTTTGATTTGTAGTATCCGGTTAAATGTTTTTTGTTAAATAGTTTTTTTTTTAATCATGTTCTAAACAACCTGATTTTAAAAATCAACGATCGTTTTGTTTTACCATTGTGTCGGGCAAAAGCACGACCGCGGGTGACGTGGAGTGAGGTCAATTACACCGGTCAACACGATTTCTAAGTCTGGCTCCTGAATGTGAAATTTTAGTTTCTCCTATGTTACAAATAAATAAAAAAATGTCTGTTCCGATCAAAGTTTGCTTTTGTAGAAACTAGAGCAATTTTACGGAGTTTCAAAAAAAAATACAAATTTTATATAACTAATCTCTGTAATTTTATTTAAACTTACAATAAGAAAAGTTTTTTCTTGAACATAAAAGTCTTCTTTATACAAGAGTTATGACAAATAATAGCAAACAACCACCAACCCGCACTGGGCCTGCGTGGTGGATTACGGCCCATTCCCTCTCACAGAGAGGAGGCCTGTGTCTCAGCAGTGGGAACATTAATAGGCTGATGATGTGATGTGTGATGTGAATAGCAAACAAATAGGAAATAACAAAAAATCAAGTTCAAAAATGAATATTTTTAGTGGACCTTTTATGTTTTTATGGGCTTTCTCGTATTAATCCCCAAATGTAATCTCCCATCATATTCTCGTTGTACTGCCCTTGGTAACGTCGTTCAAAGTCCATCACATCTTGGTGAAAACGTTCTCCCTGCTCCCCTGAATAGGCACCCATATTATCTTTAAATTTGTCCAGGTGAACATGTAGCATATTATGGAGTTTGTGGGACACACATTACACATCACATCATCAGCCTATTAATGTTCCCACTGCTGGGACACAGGCCTCCTCTCTGTGAGAGAGAATGGGCCGTAATCCACCACGCGGGCCCAGTGCGGGTTGGTATGGGACATACGACATAAAAGTCGGTTGTTACAACTGTAATAGACTTTTTTAATAGTAATAGACAAGTAAACACTCACTAGTGCCGTTCAGAAATAATGCAGAATTTGCAATTAAAATAATCAAAGTGCTACCACCTATTGCTAATAAAAATCAAATAAAAACTTCAAACGTACTTATCAACATAAATCAGACAAAAGCAAACTTTAAGAGTTAAAAATCGGCCAAGTGCGAGTCGGACTCGCGCACGAAGGGTTCCGTACCATTATCGCAAAAAACGGCAAAAAAATCATGCTTGTTGTATGGGAGCCCCACTTAAATATTTATTTTATTCTGTTTTTAGTATTTGTTGTTATAGCGGCCACAGAAATACATCATCTGTGAAAATTTCAACTGTCTAGCTATCACGGTTCATGAAATACAGCCTGGTGGCAGACGGACAGACAGACAGACAGACGGATCGCGGAGTCTTAGTAATAGGGTCCCGTTTTTAACTTTTGGGTACGGAACCCTAAAAATGGATATCCGAGTGTTTTTCAATGTTTGGAATCAGAATTCAAGCATTAGAACAGAAACCCAATTTTTTTTTGTTGTAGACCTGTGTAATGAACGCAAGGTACAAAGAAAATGTTACAGGTTGTTGTTGTTGTGAAATGTTGCTCACTCGCCGTGAGAAATACGTCGAACGCTGTGTCAAACAAACGCAAGAACGTTACATTACTTGAAAATGCTTTAGGAAACTGAGCATGTGTCTGTATTGTACCATTCGTAAGAACGTTACATTACATTGTAATACTCGTGAAAATGCTCTTATCTTTACCCCACCCAACATGGTCGGGAAAAGGTATAAAATTAGGCAGAAAAAGAACCAACTTTTTTTTTTAACAATTATATTTTAACTTAAAAAACGACCAACCTACTCTTTTTCCATAATTTCAGGTAAATCTCTATCACTCTCTTGATTAAAGTAATCTTCAGGCATCACATAGTTTTCAGGCGGCCGCATGGGACCATACATCTTCTTTACTTCAGGTTCCTCTGTCTCTCTTCTGCCATCTTCTTGACTCTTCTCTGCTTCTTTGTTTACTTCTTTCGGACTGGATTCTTTATTTGTGTCGGTGGATTCTGAATCGTCGTCTGAATCCATTTCTTCGACAAATTCTGTCTCTTCTTGTTTGACTTCTTTCTTAATTTTTGTTCTTTTCTCTGCGTCTTCTTTTAGTCTTATTCTGAAAAATAAGTATTACGTTAAAAAAATATTTTAAAACAAGCTTTTTGAACTAAAATATCATCATCACATCACATCATCAGCCTATTAATGTTCCCACTGCTGGGACACAGGCCTTCTCTCTGAGAGGGGAATGGGCCGTAATCCACCACGCGGGCCCAGTGCGGGTTGGTGGATGTCACATGTCTTCGAATTTTTGGTTCTAGGATAGTAGATGTGACATGGTGTAGAGCATGTAAGTGTGTGAGTGAGAGTGTATGAGTGTGATGTATGAAAGGTGTGCCTATTAGTTTAAATTGGCTAAGCCAGAACCTGTAAAAGCTCCTCTGTTGCGGTGTATGATTGCTTGAGGAGCCAATCCCGAACAAGAATTTTAAGATTATGTAGATTAAGTTGGTGCACGTTTAATGTTTTGTGTATTTTACCATATTAGTTCAATGTTTCCAAAGTTGCATAAGTACGCCACATTTAAGTTTAATCGTGCTTAAAAATTGGATAACTAGTTGCGGGATACATTCGAAAGTAAAAAATATACAGCTTGTAATAATAGTGATTGTGTGCGATAGCTACCTCTTCCCATACACGACGGAGTTGGTCTGTTTGATGTGCAGCTTGTCGTCCTTCTTGAGTAGCGGCGGCAGGTGCGCCGGCCGCGCTAGCTCGGCCAGGCGCTGTGTCTTCGACAGCTCCATCTTTAGTTTCTGAATGCTCATCTGTTCAAAATAATAATTCATTTTAATTAAATATTCCTAAAACTAGATTTTCCGAGCTTTGCTATCTCAAGGGATTATTATGCCTAGTTTATCGGGATAAAAATTAGCCTATGTTCTATTCCAGACAGACAGACCCGCGCCGAAAGCACACCATGATTGGGGAACTGGTCTGGAGACTGCGGGATCGCCCGAGCCTCCCCGGAAGTGTCCATCAGGCAGTCTTCTGGTCGCCAACGCTGGTTGCCGTGCTGACGATGGCGCATTCCGGGATATTACTCAGGCTTTTATAACTGGCATACTACGTAGGCCCCAACTACCTGCGGTCGGCCAGCGGCGCATCGCAGGATCCCAGTCTCCCGATACATCCATAACAGCGCGATTCAGGCTGGTCTGCCTGCAGTGGAACAGCTATCTCGACTCAACGCCTCTAGTTGGCTACACTGAGCATCGTACCGGAACACGACTAGGTCGCTTGGCGGTACGTGTTTGCCCGGTGAGTGGTCGTCACCAGTTAGTGTCACGTAGTTTGCACCACCCGGGTACCACGTGTAGGGAATCATATGGGGTACACTCCTACGGATGTGGGTGACTCGGATGAAAAATATTGTTACCTTAGTCTTGGAGATCTCAGCCTTCTGCGCCATGCTCTGTCCCTGGTTCCCGAGGCTGTTCATGTACTGGTCCAGCTCGTCCACATCCTCGCTGCTCTGCTGACTCTTGGCTGCAGAGGATCGCAACTTCTCTAGCGAGAGCTCTTCACACGATATCTTGGCCTCGATTTCTGTTATTTCTTTTAGCTGTAACATACAAGATAAATCTTACTTATATCTATACTAATATTATAAATGCGATAGTTTAGATGATCTGGAAAACAGAGAACCTTGAAACAGAGATAGATACTACAGTAAATAATAACAAACGCACGGGTCGATCTTCAAGGTTAAGACGACGACTAACGCCAACGACCTTGAGGGAACAAAACGCGCACTCGTTTCACACCCGCGCGACCCAAAATTTAGTAGTTTTTTGTACTTTCCTTATTATTCTAAGACTTTAAAAAATAAAGCGTCAGATCAAAATGTAGATAATTAAATTGTCTTTGGATGGTGTCAATTTCATTAAAATACGCCCAGCGGTTTCGGTGCGATTGTCGTGTTTTTGTCCGTTTTAGACATAACTTTACAAATTAATTAGACTATGTTATACGAATAAAACTTAAAATTTTCTCAGATTAAATTATTAAGAAAATGGTCTAATGTAACATATATTTTTTCCAAAAAATTGCGACAAGCCGTTTAGACGTGATTCTCATTAAATCAGCTACTCAAGGGTATCTGCGCCTTAAGCAAACCTTGACGAGGACGGTCCTTGGGCGGGTTAACCATCTTTACACTGCGAGTTTCCTTCGTGCCTCAGAAAGCACGTTAAGCCGTTGGTCTCGGCTGTCATTTGAAGATCTTTTACAGTTACGGATAGTGAGAAGCCTGAAATCTGACACCAGTCTTGCCAAGGGATATCGTGTTACCCAGTAACTGTGTTGTGGAGGTCAGATAGGCAGTCGCTCCATGTAAAATACTGTTAATTAGCTGAATCCGGTAAGACTGCCGACGAAAATGCTAGGGCAGATTGACTGATACTACATGGCTAGCTGAAAGTATAACTCTCCTTTTGGTTGAGTTCTTTTCTATCTACTTATTAATTTATTTAAAAACTTCATGCACAAAAGTGCAATGGTGGACTCAATGCCTTAGGGATTCTCTACCAGTCAACCAAGGGTGGTGAAGAGACAACATGGCAGGTGCACTGTTTTAAACGTCGATCTATATTTTGGAGGTATGTCACAGGCTGTAAAGTTCCATTGAAAAGAGAGAATCCGACCAGACTGGTGTTAAGATTCTAACATCAAGAATAGTATATTATGCAACTAGTGAATAAAGGACGGTTTTAAAGCGAGGGCCATAGATGAATCACGAACAAGTGAAGGATTCTAACAACTGAATCACGACCGTAGGGAGTGATTCATGATTATTGAATCACGAGCATAGCGAGTGATTCAAGTGTTAGAATCCTGCGCGACGCGAGTGATTCGTGGCCCTCGATATAAATCCGTTTTATTCAAGAGTTGCATACTATATTTTATACCATGACTACGAGAAAAAGAAAGATTTGAGCGAAAATCACAAGGAATAATAATAAATAAATGTTTTATTACCTTCAACATTTACAAAAAATGTGAAAACTCAGGGTTTCATATTTTTTGTAAATTGAAGCTGAGCTAGCATGAGCATCTGTGTTTCAGGGGCTAGTGACCAACTCCGTTACGTTACATGATTATAATTAATTTAACACCAATGCAATTAATATTAGAATTACAATCCAAATAAGTATTCACTAAACATCCCAGACTAAAATCAAAATCATGAAAATCATTATTGAAATCCTAAATATTAACAAACTGAAAATTAAATCGATGAGAGATGAAGAAGTTTGAAAGTCGAATATTCTTTGCACAAGGAGTTTGTATCGAGTATTTTATGCGCAAGGAGGTTGTATAGCATTGAGATGGACGTCGAATATATATTGGTATGTTCTAAATTCAAACACCAAAACAGTGAGTAAAAGTGCTTTTTATTCACTGTTTTCAGTGAATAAAATAAGCTTTTTAGAGGGGGAATGGTATAAATGTATTTTTTATTTATTTAATTAGCATCAAACCAATAGATGGCGGTGTACATTTTTGTCTCTTTGCTACATCGCGGCGTTAAGATTTTCAGAGATTTCATGACCCCCCCTTGTACATATCAAAAATAAATGTTTCTCGTTCTGATCAAGGCGTTTTCTTGGTGCTAAACGTAAACTGACGTGAAGGCTCCTCAGACTATTTGGGCATTTGTACACTGGCACTGGTGTTGTGACTGGTCCGGGCAACTGCCCGCCTATTGTTGTCGTCAGGTCATTAGTTCGTATTCGTGATCTTAGTCTTACCAAGTCGTCATAAGTCCTGGGCTTGTCGCTGTCCCTCTCGGCGGCGCCCAGTTTCTGCATGCGCATCTTGCGCTTGCGCTCCACGCTGCCCGTGCGGTCCAGGAACGTGTCGTCGTCGGAGTCGTAAAAGTCGTCCGCGGACCAGTCGCGCTCTTTCCGTCGACGGGACTCTGGAATAGTACGGAGGATGTGGTCAGAGTTGCCAACCAATCTCTGATATAGAGGGTTTAACGGAAAGTTGTGACACAAAATAGAAAGTATACAGAAGGGCCACTCCCGCCGTTTCCAAAATTGACAGCTAAACTTGACAGACTCACTAGGGTTGCTACTATATTGATTCTGAATTTTAAAAAGGAGTAGGTACAAACACAAATACATCGATTCATTTAAACATAACATCATATCATGCTTACATGCCTTAAAGTGTAGGCAGAGCATCACATATCCATTAAAGATCACGAAAATTGGATGGTAACAAGACGTAACAATGGTGTAATAATGATCCCACCAAAAACATAAAAATGTGAAACGGCACCAAACTCAACATAAACATAAATGTGAAAAAGGCGCCAAGTTCGACAAAGAGGAGTTGAGGTTTAGAAGGGTGACAAGTTTCATAACCTGTCATTAAACTTTTTTTTAAGGCTACAAATGTACAATTTTTATGTCAATGGATTAAAAAAAAAAAAACTTTGATATTTTTTTTTTGACCTTTTTAATTTACACTAGCTAGTCCCCGCGGCTTCGCTCCTTGATGTAGCTGGTGAAAGAATTTTCATTATCGGTTTAGCTGTTTTATAATTTATCCATTACACTCTTTATAATATTAGTGTATAATGTAGAAGAATACAGTAAGCATCTTTATGTCATTTCAGGCTTTCTTACATTGTCTGTACCTACATCGCTCACTGACCGTTGCCTAGATTAAGCTGTCCACAAGATTTAAAACAAGAATTATTAGTATTTTTTATAATTAACCGACTTCCCAAAAAGGAGGAGGGATAACCTCCTCCTTTTTGGGAAGTCTACTGTATTTTTTTGTTTATGCCAGTTACCTCAGAACTTTTTAATGGGTGAACCGATTTTATTCTTTTTTTTTTTAAAGCTGGTGTTTGTCATGTGGTCCCATTTAAATTTCATCAAGATCTGATGGAGATATACATCAGAAGTCTTCAATCACTCGGGATAGCAGCAATCTCATGTCTGTTTAATTTAGTAAAAAATTACCTCTGTTGTGTTTAAAAAAAAAAAAAAAAGATTGGTAGATTAGAATTAAAATTTGTCGAATGCGACCTTGTTTAAATGTACGATTATTGTATTTCAACGTGTAGAAAATTCGCATTTTCTTTAAATACATGATGTGGAAACATGTGCAAGGCATTGAAAAATAAACATTTTGAACTTTTTCCAAAATACTAAATGACGTGACAAACGCCCGCGCTAGCACTCGTGACAGCCCTGACTGAGTTTTTTCAATACTGCCCAAGAATCCCTGTAAAATCGTAATGTCAATGTGTGCGTGCAAAATGGCGCTTTGTTCGTAGTGGACTCTCTGTCTGCGGTTCGCCATACATACTTTGTATACGTGATCATATTATAAACTGCTTCTGTCCATATATATGAACCACTTTCTCCAAGGTAGTCGTAGCAAATCGTAAAAAAAAATTGAATTTCTCATACAAATAGTCAGCGGACGACAACTTTATATGGATTTTTTTTGGCAATTGCCTATCCAGTATCCAGCGGCTTCTAGCGCACACGCGATGACGGCTTCCTTCTTCTTCCCTCTGTGTACTTCTGCTATGACGGGGCTACAGCGCTAGGTGTATTAGTACTCACCATGTCGGGACTGCCTCAACAGCCCCGCCCTGTCCAGTATCCTGCAGGCCTCTAGCGCGCACGCGATGACGGCTTCCTTCTTCTTCCCTCTGTGTACTTCTGCTATGACGGGGCTACAGCGCTAGGTGTATTAGTACTCACCATGTCGGGACTGCCTCAACAGCCCCGCCCTGTCCAGTATCCTGCAGGCCTCTAGCGCGCACGCGATGACGGCTTCCTTCTTCTTCCCTCTGTGTACTTCTGCTATGACGGGGCTACAGCGCTAGGTGTATTAGTACTCACCATGTCGGGACTGCCTCAACAGCCCCGCCCTGTCCAGTATCCTGCAGGCCTCTAGCGCGCACGCGATGACGGCTTCCTTCTTCTTCCCTCTGTGTACTTCTGCTATGACGGGGCTACAGCGCTAGGTGTATTAGTACTCACCATGTCGGGACTGCCTCAACAGCCCCGCCCTGTCCAGTATCCTGCAGGCCTCTAGCGCGCACGCGATGACGGCTTCCTTCTTCTTCCCTCTGTGTACTTCTGCTATGACGGGGCTACAGCGCTAGGTGTATTAGTACTCACCATGTCGGGACTGCCTCAACAGCCCCGCCCTGTCCAGTATCCTGCAGGCCTCTAGCGCGCACGCGATGACGGCTTCCTTCTTCTTCCCTCTGTGTACTTCTGCTATGACGGGGCTACAGCGCTAGGTGTATTAGTACTCACCATGTCGGGACTGCCTCAACAGCCCCGCCCTGTCCAGTATCCTGCAGGCCTCTAGCGCGCACGCGATGACGGCTTCCTTCTTCTTCCCTCTGTGTACTTCTGCTATGACGGGGCTACAGCGCTAGGTGTATTAGTACTCACCATGTCGGGACTGCCTCAACAGCCCCGCCCTGTCCAGTATCCTGCAGGCCTCTAGCGCGCACGCGATGACGGCTTCCTTCTTCTTCCCTCTGTGTACTTCTGCTATGACGGGGCTACAGCGCTAGGTGTATTAGTACTCACCATGTCGGGACTGCCTCAACAGCCCCGCCCTGTCCAGTATCCTGCAGGCCTCTAGCGCGCACGCGATGACGGCTTCCTTCTTCTTCCCTCTGTGTACTTCTGCTATGACGGGGCTACAGCGCTAGGTGTATTAGTACTCACCATGTCGGGACTGCCTCAACAGCCCCGCCCTGTCCAGTATCCTGCAGGCCTCTAGCGCGCACGCGATGACGGCTTCCTTCTTCTTCCCTCTGTGTACTTCTGCTATGACGGGGCTACAGCGCTAGGTGTATTAGTACTCACCATGTCGGGACTGCCTCAACAGCCCCGCCCTGTCCAGTATCCTGCAGGCCTCTAGCGCGCACGCGATGACGGCTTCCTTCTTCTTCCCTCTGTGTACTTCTGCTATGACGGGGCTACAGCGCTAGGTGTATTAGTACTCACCATGTCGGGACTGCCTCAACAGCCCCGCCCTGTCCAGTATCCTGCAGGCCTCTAGCGCGCACGCGATGACGGCTTCCTTCTTCTTCCCTCTGTGTACTTCTGCTATGACGGGGCTACAGCGCTAGGTGTATTAGTACTCACCATGTCGGGACTGCCTCAACAGCCCCGCCCTGTCCAGTATCCTGCAGGCCTCTAGCGCGCACGCGATGACGGCTTCCTTCTTCTTCCCTCTGTGTACTTCTGCTATGACGGGGCTACAGCGCTAGGTGTATTAGTACTCACCATGTCGGGACTGCCTCAACAGCCCCGCCCTGTCCAGTATCCTGCAGGCCTCTAGCGCGCACGCGATGACGGCTTCCTTCTTCTTCCCTCTGTGTACTTCTGCTATGACGGGGCTACAGCGCTAGGTGTATTAGTACTCACCATGTCGGGACTGCCTCAACAGCCCCGCCCTGTCCAGTATCCTGCAGGCCTCTAGCGCGCACGCGATGACGGCTTCCTTCTTCTTCCCTCTGTGTACTTCTGCTATGACGGGGCTACAGCGCTAGGTGTATTAGTACTCACCATGTCGGGACTGCCTCAACAGCCCCGCCCTGTCCAGTATCCTGCAGGCCTCTAGCGCGCACGCGATGACGGCTTCCTTCTTCTTCCCTCTGTGGATCACTTCTGCTATGACGGTGTTGCCCCGTGCGTCGTCTATTGGTAACTCCACCCTGGGCAAATAATTTTGAATTATAGTCTTATACTATTTGCGTTATAGCTTGGCAATTAGTGGTCATTGACCCACCCCGCTTTCCAAATCACATCAAAATCGCAATTAGCGCGTCAAAAGCCGTGCCGATTGGCCGTGAACACGATCATAATCTATTTCTTGACGTCATGTATGACGCGTTGTCGGTGACATCTTGCATTAACAGTGTTTATGTCCCAAAGCGTTATTATTGTAAGCAGCCTGTCACAAGTGACATTTCACAACTTTTGTTTAGATTGTTGTGTGTATGTCTGTCCAACGGGTTACTGGTTTTTGGACAGATATAACTAGTAGTCTAAGATCCTAGAGTCCCCGTTTTCAGAAACATCTGGCTTACCAAATTTTCTCAATTTATATTAAAAAGTATTTACAATGTATGTCCTCGAAAAGAGCGTCCAATCAGCCAAACTGCAGAAAGTGTCACTTTCTTTCACTAGTGCTTTAGACTTTTCTGTATTTTTTTTATTTTTAACTCCGTCGTCAGCCAGACGCATAGAGTTTTAATTATTACAGAAAAGTTTTACAAATTAGTTAAGTACAGATTATCATTCATATAAAAGGTAAAATATAACTAATACTTCATTAAAGGCGATTTTAATTACTAGATATAGATTTGATCAATAAATTCATTTTAAATATTAATTAAAAATAATAAATATGAATATGTTTGGAAGAACGTATATTTTGCTCGTGCCTTTTTGCGTTACGACATGACAGCTATTTGCACATGCGCAGTAGATATGCCCGAGCAACTATTAATCTGAGGATATGCTGAGCGCGGTTGAATAAGCCCGCCATTTTATTAATTCCTTGCACAATGCATAGTAAAAGGTTGTATGATACACGTACGTAAGATGATTCCCGACTCGTGTCGATTACTCGTAATAATAAAATGCCACTCATCGGGAATCACCTACATTCCGCACTTGTAGCATAAATAACTATTTTATATTACTTTAGTTAGGTCCGAATGTAGAAAAATGAGACAAACTGGCTAATGTATAAGAAAACCAGTTCCTAACCAACCTGCACATGAACTGCCCTACGCCTCTCTCATCACAGTTGTAGGTGAGCTCGTGGCCCTCCCGCTCGAAGTAGCCTCGTAGGGTCTTCTTCGGGTCCTCAAGGTACAACTCCTCGTTAGCTGTGACAGCGTAAGGGTTCTCTGCCAAGTCTGGTTCCTCTTCAGCATCCTCGCCTGTGGACATGGAAGGAAAGTATGAGATTATATTTTTTTTTCTCCATTAATTCGGAAGGCAGAGAAGACTGGCTGGTTTCCAATAATGATCGCGGCTTAACAATGTAAATATTGCTTACCTCAGGGGGTTCAGATTTTTTTTTAATATAATTATTCAAACTTAGCATAAGCAGAGAGGAGCTCGTGGCTAAATAATAACAGCCGCACGGGTCGATCATCAAGGTTAAGCAACGCTTGACGAGGTCGGTCCGTTGATGGGTGACCATTCCAACATACCGAGTTTCCTCCGTGCCTCGGAAAGCACGTTAAGCCGCTGGTCCCGGCTGTTATTTGAAGATCTTTGACAGTCGTTACGGGTAGTCAGATGCTTGAGATCCGACACCAGTCTTGCCAAGGGGTACCGTGTTACCCAGTTACTGGGTTGTGGAGGTCAGATAGGCAGTCGCTCCATGTAAAACACTGGTACTTAGCTGAATCCGGTAAGACTGGAAGCCGACCCCAATATAGTTGGGAAAAGGCTAGGCAGATGATGAAACTTAGCATAAACAGGTTAATGAAGAAACATATTGTGTAAATGTTTCCCATTATTATTTTTATTGTACTAATATGTTTTAATATGCTTTAATTGCATCACAATCACACTAAAAACTCAGTACAAAGCGAGTCTTTAATGCTCTAGAGCAATAAAAATGTATGAAATTTCACTATTGCACTGTTTTTTTTTAATCGCACCAAAAGTTGCCAATCTCAATGGATTAGCTCTATTCAGCCAGCCGATATCAATACTTTTTTTTTACGTACGTATTATTCATTTCTATCCTACTTGTTCCAAATTTAAAAAAATGATTGCTGCTAACTCTGATTTCAAAATGAAAGAAATTTAAAAAAGTGATTTTCGACATCGCCGCGCCCATCTACTTCCCGTGATAACGACTTCATTGTAACAAATCAGCCAGGCCCATCTAACTCGTCTGATAATATTATTCAGTCCCAAGTTAAACAAACAAATATAAATTTGCCCAACAAAACTTAACCTTACGTTTAATAATTGCTCAAGTATAACTTTTAATTTCAATAATTAAACTTCTATTTTAACTGTTTGATATGAGTTTCTTTTATCTACTATTCCTATAGGTAATAGTTGAAAGAAAAGCAGATTATGCACCTCGCCTTAAGTAATTTATATTGCCCTCGTGCCTGTTAGATTAGAGCTAAATCAGGCACTCGGTGCAATAATAAATTACTTTGTGCTCGATGCAATAATCTACTATTATTGTACTAATATGTTAGTACAATAAAAATAATACTGGGGGTTTATAAGATTGCTGATACTAACTTTTCTATGGACTATGTAATTGTCTGAGAATAAACAGTTTTTATATTTGTTTTTATTTTTTTTGAACGCAATCGAAGTTCTTAGAAAAATAATTAGTTTAATAGATGGAACACTTTAGTTAAGTCGGCACGGTATCTTTGTATGGGATGAGGCATATTATCTGCTAGTATTATATTGTGGTATAACATCGATAAATGAGCCTCAAAAATCAATGTTTTTAAATTTGGTCAATACAAAGAAGACCTGTGTTAACTCACCCATCCCCCAATCAATTCCCTGTTCCTCTCGTCTCTTCTCTTCTTCCTTTCTATCCCTGTCCCTCTGTTCCACGGCTTCTTTGATCATTCTGTCACGCTCTACCTTCATGTCTTGTGATCTCCTCTTGATTTCTGTTACTGTAAGCTCTGATTCTCCTTCGCAGTCGAAATCTGGGCCCTATGACAAATGAAATGACATTCATTGGGTGCTGTGTTGCGTGTCGCGGGTTCGATACCCGCACGGTACAAATATTTGTAAGACCTACAGATAGCAGTTCCGATTGTGGCTGTTTTTGTATGTAAATTTAAATGTTTTGTAAACGCACCCACAGGAAGTTGCGCGGTATCTTCTCGTTCAATTTACCACAGTGTCTCAAGACTAAAGTCTATGACCAGTGTGTGTTGCCAGTAATTACCTATGGGACCGAGACGTGGTTGCTCACAATAGGCAAAGAGCTTACAGTCACCCAAAGGACAACTTTCCTTGCGTGATTACATCAGAAATGATGAGAACCAAAGTTACCGACATATCTTGAAGAATTGCGAAACTTAAGTGGCAGTGGGCAGGGCACATTGCTCGCAGAACGAATGGCCGATGGGGCCGAAAAGTTCTGGAATGGCGACCGCGAACCGGAAGACGATGCGTTGGAAGGCCGCCCACTAGGTGGACATGGTTAAGATTGCGGGAAGCTGCTGGATGCGAGACGCACGGGATCGGTCAAACTGGCGACGCCTGGGGAAGGTCTATGTCCAGCAATGGACGTCTTTCGGCTGAAATGATGAAATGCATCCACCACAATACAGGAGAAATTCCTAGAGTGTGGAAAAGTTTTTATAAAAAGGTCTCAAAAAGGTATTAAAGTTAGACCTATGGGCAAATCGGTTTTCACCAGCAACCAAATAACAACCTTGGTACAGTTAATATAAAGTCGAAAATTAAAAGTTGTCTCTTAGTCCAAGAGAGCATCAAAATGGAAGGAGGTATATGGGTAAGATTATTAATTATTGCCTTATTTCAAGACATACAATGTTGACATTTGTTTGGTAGGTAAACTGCTGTGCAATACATTATGTAAGGTATACTCCAGCCCTTAAGGTAAATTAAAATTATTTTAGACACATGCCTTGAAAACTGAAACTAAACTCACCAACATAATATATGTCCGAGTGCTGTTACCAAACTTGATCTGATGTCCGACCCTGACCCGTGTGTAGTGACTGGCTTTCAGCCGGTCCTTATTGAGGAATGTGCCATGTGTGCTGCCCAAATCGAATAGGTACCAGCCGCAGGTAGGTTCGCCTTCCTCTGCAAAAGCTTTGTATTGGAGTACGCAGTGGTGCCTGGAAAGGAAGGCAATTGTTTCATAATAATTACTGTTATTATTAAAGACCTTTTGCCTGCGACTTTGTCTCTGTAGTATTAGTACTTCGAATAGCAATTTTTTTAATTTGCATTTCTTTGGTTCACCATACAAACTTCTATCGCCTTCCCATCCCCATAAGGACTATATCCGGGATAAAAACATTCATATGTCTTGAGACAACAAGTGTTACTTTTCGCATTTATATGAATCAAATCAAGATCATTATCAGCGATGGTCATTCATTCATGCAATCCAATTATGAGTCAATTGGATTGCGTGAATAAAAAAACATCACGCTACGACCATTAGGCGGAGCATAAATGAAAAATGAAGCAAAACCGGGAAACATTATTTCTTTTTGAGAGCTTCTGTTGCGTGCGCTGCGTAAGCGGTTAAAGTTACGCAACATTCATGTATGTAGTGTAGGTAGGTAGCCAGTTGACGGGAGCGAAGCCGCGTGGGACAGCTAGTTAAGGTATATATGTAATCAAACCGCCTGAAACGTTACCTGGATATAGTAGGATGTGCCATGATAACGTCACAGTTGGCTAGTCTGCCGAACACATAGTATGATTTGTTGGTCAAGTCCACCTTATCCACGATCATGCCCGATTTCAGCACCTCTAGGGCATACTCAGGACCTGAAAAATGAAGTGAAAAGTCAGGGTACTTCCTGTTGTCCAAGGAATCATGAAATTTGGCAAGAAGTAATTTCTTGCAATCTGGCCTTCAAAACAAATTTGCTGAAAAAATCAAAAGCCTATGTAGGTAACAAATGATGAAGATTAGAGACGTAGAGAAATAAAGAGTTGCTTTAAGAAGTTTTAGAACAGAGTGCTAGGTGTTATGGGTGATTTTTTATTGTCTCTGGTTATAGCATGTTTTAAAAGTAAGTTGGTTTCAAATTCAGAGCTTTAGAGGATTGACAATTCTAATGTAAGAAAATTTAATATCACTCGGTTTAGAAAGTTGCTTTGAGTGAAGATGGTTTTATTTAGTGTATCAGTTTAATGTTTTAGAGTAATAATAATGTAGGTTTTATATAAAGGGTATTTATTTATTTATTTATTATATGCTTTATTGTACACCATAATACAATTATACAAGGAAACTTAAAATTAATACAAATACAATGGGCGGGCTTATCGCATTCCGCGATCTCTTCCAGGCAACCTGGTATGGACAGTAATTGTCTGGACTTGAAGTGGGGTTGTCATTGGTGTGACAAAACATATTGGGTATTGTTTTATAATGAATTAAATTAGTGTGTGAATGATTTAAACAACTTTTAATCCTGGATCCCGATAATTATATTTAACTGGAGGGCCTACATCTACAAAATGAGGAGGCAATACCAGTTATGAAAATGTAAAAAAAAACTATAAAACATATTTTATTACAAAACACTGACTTCTATAGTTTATTAGAAATTGCAATTTCAAAAGCGTGGTACTAAGTTTTGAAGGCCAGTGTAGCACAAGTAGAGGCCCGAAAACCATAAGTTTATCCTGGATGGAATGACCACCCAGTGGCCGCCATGGCTCACGCACAAAGGTCCATCCAGGACTAAGTGCGGAAACCAAACCCCCCTAACATAGAACATAGAACCATAAGTTTATCTTTTCCTTTGAGCAATGTTCACTGCTTTCATTATTTTAAAAACTTCAGTAATGTTATCTTTTGGTGAATGTAGTAGTAGTAGTTTGTACAGAACCCTCGATCGAAAGATCGGCGCAAGTCCAATTGCACTTGGCCAGTTTTTTTTAGATTCAATGTCTTTATTATCAAGAACAGAGGCTATTCATTTGATAAATGTTTTATCTACACTCACAACGTAATATTCCAAATATGAATTCAAAAAATATTGTATAAACACATACTTTATATTGTGGACAGATAAAATTAAAAAAAAAACCATTACAGAGCAACATTTTCCTTCAATTTTCAAACAACTGCATCATAAAAAAACTTTTTAATTAAAGCACACATTTACTTTTTAATTTATTGGCGCTTATGGGCTCATTGTTAAAATAGTTTATGCAACAGTCATATAATAGGGGTTATTAAAACACGAGCGCTGGTTTATCACATGAGGAGAAGCCGAGTGTGATAATAATATTACGCCAGTGTTTTAATACCTTATTATATGCCGTTGCATACACTATTTTATCTTCACTCATACAGTTGAAATAAAACAAAGATGGAAACGGAAAAATTTGGAAAAAAATATGTGGTATGGCGGGCAATTTAGATTCTCATGACTGCGCAGCACGCGCATCTAAAGACAATGACACAATTTTTCTACATTAAGTCAATGAGTACTACTATAATCTGTACTATAATCTGTCAACTGTTTAGTCAGATCAAGGGCATTGTTAGTATGAAAGTCGCCCAAGAAGTTATTATCACATTAGACAACCCACTGAATGAAATTAACCAACATAAGCATACAAAGGGTTAACTTATTATTTTATAAATTAATGTCTGAGCTGTTAAGATGCCTTTTTTAATTATCAACCTAAAGACCTTTGAATACAGAATGTGTAAGCAATCACTAAACTATGTCGAGATTTTTACAAATAAGGTGATAAATTTGTCAAAAAAAGAATGTATATGTGGAGTGACATTAAGAGTGAATGCAAACTCACTCACCATCTGGACAAATCCCGGACCATTTCGGCTCTTTGTAGGGTATAGGTGTCGATAGTTCCTTCAAGAGCACCGCTGGCGGCAAAGAACTTTTCGATGTCGATTCTGAACTCTTTTCCACTGGTTTGGATGCTTGTTTTTCTTCTGAAGCATTTTCTGGCTCACTCTTCACCTTTTTCGGCAACTTTCCAATACGCCCGAACAGCACTGGTTTCTTAAATTCGATTTTATCTTCCGTTTTCGGTTTTTCACTTGGGTCGTCCATTCTTGTAGGTTATTTTTAGTTTTCTGTTGCGAATTGTCTACTATTAGTTACCACGGTAGCGTTAACAGCCTAATAAATATGTGAAGTTAGTTTTACTTCATTATTGTGTGTTGTGTGACTTTATTATTTTCATGACAACGTAAACAGTTTCAGAGAGAACTCTTCGATGGCAGTGCATCTGCATGTAACAACATTATAACAACATTGTTGAGCTTAAACCATTTGTCTCATCTTTTTCAAGCATAGTGAATAAAGGTGGAGAGAGAGAGACTAAGAATGAACTAGAGAGAGACTAAGGTTTTAATGGTGATATTAATGGAACTGGAACGCCTTCACTTCAATGACATTTAGAATAGTGATGCGTTCAAGTTCAGTCAAATCGTTAATAAATATGGATACGAATGCTTTCTCAAATCTTATTTCATACCTCGACGACATAGAACCTTGCTAGCGTTATACTTTGTTCCTGTTTTGTTTATAAACTGAATTAAACTGGATAAATTTAGGAGACTGAGTCTGAGTTTTGGGGGCTGAGTCACCCACGTCCGATGGAGTGTACTCCATTCCGATACTCTACTCGTGGTCCCCGGGAGGTGCAAATCAGGTGACAAAAACTGGTGGTAGGCTTCGGCCGAAGGCTTGCGACCACCCACCGGGCAAAGACGTACCGCCAAGCGGATTAGCCGTGTTCCGGTACGATGCTCGGTGTAGCCACAAGAGGAGTTGGAACGAGATAGCTGTTCCACTGCAGGCTGACCAGCCTGACGCGCGCTTCTTCTTCTTAGCGTGTCGATGACAAACACTCTTTTTAGTTAAATGCCTTGCCTGGCCCAGAATTCAGCCACGGCAACGCCCTCCACTGACGCAGTCATAAGGTCCTCAGGTGAACAGACAACAGGACATGCGGCACAAGACGAAAGGTGGGCCATGGACTGCGGGGAGACGCCACACATGCACCGAAGATCGGAACCATCCGAGAACCCCCGCGCGCTGGTATGGGCGTATCGGGAGACTGGTCTCGGAGGGTAGCGGGATCCGAGGCACGGTACGCCGCTGGCCGACCGCAGGTAGTTGGGGGCCCATGTAGTGTGCCAGCCACACATGAAAGGCTGCCCCGCCAACTGTCGAAAATTCCCGGGATGCCGGATGCGCCATCGTGCTGCTTGGCGACCAGATAGGGAGGGCCCGATGGACATTCCGGGGGGGCTCGGGCGTCCCGAACTAGTGCCCCAATGATGCTGTCCTTTCAGTGCGTGTCTGAAGGTTAACAGCGTGGAACCTCGTCTCACTTCCAACTCCTCTCCTCCATTCACTCTTTAAAAATATAATGCCAAGGAAAAGTAATAATACGATAATTAAACAGCGGCTGCACTCCCTCCCCCACAAAGTGCACCTCACCAACATTCGAGGTCTGCACTCAAATCTCTCTGCAGTCCACTACCACCTGGAGACTGAGAAACCTGCGCTGCTTTTCCTTACGGAGACGCAGATAGCGAGTCCGTCGGACGTGTCGTACTAATCTTACCCAGGGTTTACCCTGGAGCACGATTTTAAACCGCGCGCGGATGTGTGTATGTACGCCCGTGACGACACTTGCTATCGGCGTCTCCGTAACCTTGGGGACTCCAAATTCACAACTGTGTGGGCTCTGGTGGACACAGGTCTAGATAAAATTATCTACGCCTGTGTCTTCCGTTCACACAGCGGATATCAGGAGACATTCAGGCTCGGAGTACCTCAGTGAGGCGGCTGATGCGGCACAGCAGCGGTACCCTTCCGCCCAATTAGTTTTACTGAGGGACTTTAATGCCCACCATCAGGAGTGGCTCTTCCCATTCCAGTGCACTGACCATGCTGGACGGGAGATGCGTAAGCTTTCGCTAGCGCTAAACCTCACCCAGCTGGTCCAGCACATTAACAACACATTAACGATCTGCTTAAACCCGGTACCTTTGGGTATGCAGACGACAGCACTGTTGCTGAGAGATACTTGTTCAACGCTCGTACTACCGGGCCTCAACTCCGGTCTCTCCGGGAGGCCATGGTGGAGCGCTTGAACCTGTCTTTGCAGGCTGTCTC
Source organism: Orthosia incerta (assembly GCA_948252205.1). Classification (NCBI taxonomy): domain Eukaryota; kingdom Metazoa; phylum Arthropoda; class Insecta; order Lepidoptera; family Noctuidae; genus Orthosia; species Orthosia incerta. Next base: position 17,884,666 of record OX411766.1, on the reverse strand, counting down.
CTAATGGGGCGATGCAAATCTGGTCAGGTTTAATGCTGCTAAAACCCAGGCGTGTCTTTTTTCCGCTAAAAAGAGTCAATTTCACCCAGCTCCAACTTTCCTAAGTGTGACCGTGCCATTAACTGACCATCTTGAGCTTCTTGGCGTTACGTTGACATCGACTCTCAATTTTGGCCCATACATTGAGGCAAAGGCTCAGCTGGCTGCCAGGAAGCTGGGGATCCTTGCAAAGGTGAGAAGGTACTTCACGCCAGAACAGCTGCTCAGCTTGTATCAAGCGCAAGTTCGATCATGCATGGAGTACTGTTCTCATCTCTGGGACGGATCTGCCAAATACCAACTTGATGCACTAGAGTCGATCGAAAAGCGGGCCAAGAGGCTCATTGGCGATGAGGCATTGGTTAAGTCAAAGCTCCAGAGCCTTGAACATCGTCGCTGAGTTGCCAGCTTGTCGGTTTTTTATCGATTACATTTCGGGGAGTGTGCGATGGAATTGCATAATCTAATTCCGCCCAGCCCGTTTCATCATTGGACTACCAGACGTACGGCGTTGCGCCATCGGTACATGGTGGACATCTCACCCATACGCACTAAACGTTTTTAGAATACTTTTATTATGCGTACAGCTAAGGAGTGCAATTCCCTGCCGGAGTCTGTATTTCCCGATAGCTACAACCTAGTGGTCTTTAAGTCAAGAGTGAATAGGTTACTTCTAGGCAAGCGTACTCCATCATCGACCACATCATCGCTTACCATCAGGTGAGATGGTGGTCAAGCGCGAGCCTATATAAGACTAAAAAAAAGACTAAAAAAGGTGTCCAACATTGATAATTACCCAATTTAAGGTTACACTAGTCGAAAATTCTTCCATACAAACGTAGTCTAGGGATTATTCCACTGTTTGACGATGTACATTCAAAATAAAAAGTGATATCAATTTGTCTCATCATTGTCTAGCCCTTTATGGAAGCAGAAAAGTAAAATAAGAAAATATTTGAAAGTTATGAACGTCGAAAGTTCCACATTTCGACACTAATTTTAACGCATTTTTGGGCGCAAATAAATACCATAAGAAGACGGAAAATTGGAAAACGGCCTCCATACAGGGATAGATTAGTCGTTCAACAATGCAAATAATTTTATTTTGAAAAGATACGTTTAGTCGTTTTGTAGGGTTCCGTACCCAAAGGGTAAAAACGGGACCCTATTACTGAGACTCCGCGATCCGTCTGTCTGTCTGTCTGTCTATCTGTCTGTCTGTCCGTCTGTCACCAGGCTGTATCTCATGAACCGTGATAGCTAGACAGTTGAAATTTTCACAGATTATGTATTTCTGCTGCCGCTATAACAACAAATACTAAAAACAGAATAAAATTAATATTTAAGTGGGGCTCCCATACAAAAAACGTGATTTTTTGGCCGTTTTTTGCGATAATGGTGCGGAACCCTTCGTGCGCGAGTCCGACTCGCACTTGGCCGGGTTTTCATGATATCTAGACTGCCAAAGGTCTGTTTATAAAATTTCGCGCGCTCGGTTTCGTCCTAAATCATTATCCATTTCGCTACAAATTAGCAAAAGTGTGTATTCGTACGCGAACTAGCTTCCTACTGCTTATCACAGCATCTATCTCTTCCGCACGTGTTATCGGTTGATATAAAATGCGTTTTAACCCCGCGCACAAAATAGTTCGTGCCGTCGACTAGTGTACCCTTAATATGCATTCGTTCACTAACGCGAGCCTATCGATAAATAAATAATAATAATAATAACACCAAAAAATAAATAAAATGCGTAAGGCATACCTCTGATGTGCTTCCGCTTCCATGTGGGTAACCACGTGGGAGCTCAATGCACCTTGGAGCTGGACCGCAGGAACCACAGTTTCCGCTGTGATCAGCCTGTTCACAAGGCCGGCTCGTGCAATGCCGCACATACGACGCAGTGTGGCTGCGTCGTGTGTGCGGCAACTGGCACGCCGCCGGCTGATCACCGGGCTGGGAGCAAGACCTGCGCCCCACCCGTCAAGGCGAGAGGCAGGGGCAAGCCCTTCACCACTGGCGTCACTGCCGCAGCCGCAGCCACTGCTGCCATCACTGCCGCCCCTACAGCCTTCGTCGCCGCCAAAACCACCGCGCAGGACCCTCATAGGGGACGGAAATGGAGTATAGAGCCAATAAATTACGGGGCGCACGGTTGGCGCAGTGGTTGAGCGATTGACTGCTGCGCTGCGTGTCGCGGGTTCGATTCCCGCACGGATTTTTTTTTTGTATGATCTACAATTTGTTGTTCCGGCTCTGGGTGTTATGTATGTGAGTTTATATGTTTGTAAAACGCACCCACGATACAGGTGAAATTCCTTGTGTGGGGCATGGTTTAAAAAAAAAAAAAAAATGCCCCATTACGCCTCCTCTAGGCGAACATCAACCACTGCGCCACTGCTCAGGATCTGCTGCTCCAAAGTATGGTGCAGTGGTCGATTAACATAGCCATGGTCGCTGAACCGTACTTTGTCTCGCCCAGTGATGAAGTGCGGTGGAGGACCTGAGCGGCTCAGTGATCCCAATTTCGTTGGCCACCACCGGTACCCCGTCCTTCGAAGGTGTCAAGAGTGGACAGTGTTGCGTGGCTGCACGGTTCGGAGAACTTGCCGTGGTAGGGGTATACTTCTCCTCGAACCGAACTCTTACCGAGTTCTACAACTCCCTTGCGCAGTTGAAAATCGTCGTCGTCAGGTACCGCTCACTCCCTGTGCTCGTCCTCGGGGACTTCAATGCCAAGAACGTGGTTTGGGGTTCCCGGTATATGGACACACGGGCCAGGATGGTGGAGGACTGGGCTCTGGAGACAGGGCTGGTCGTCCTAAACCGGGGCGTATGCAAGGCAAATCGGTGGTTGAAATTTCGTTCCAGCAGCTCTATCACCACGTGTCTTCGAATGGCGCGTCATAGAGGAGGTGAAGGCCTATTCCGTCCACAGGTGTATCCGGTTGGACGTCTCCGCCCAGACCTCGAGCGCGTCCGTCCGAAGACCCCGAGTTGTCCGCGGTGGGCGCTGAAGGTGCGGGACCGGGAGCTCCTCCTGAAAGCCTCGATCGTGCAGGCCTGGGTGCCATCACCGGATAGGCCTGCGGACATCCACGACGAGGTGGAGTGGTTCCAGGAGGCCATGTCTGTGTTATGTGACGTGACAATGCCCCGGATCCAGCCAGGACGCGCTCGGCGCCAGGTGTACTGGTGGTCGCCGGAGCTTACGGCTCTGCGCCAGGCGTGCGTTGCTACGCGACGCCGGTACACCAGGCACTGCAGGCACTGCAGGCTCCGTAACGGATACGCAATCCATTGAGGCGGAGCTATACGAGATGTACAGAGCGGTGAGGACTGCCCTCCGAGCGGTGATCAAGCGGGCCAAGGGACTAGCCCGCGAGGAATCGCTGGGGACTCTGAACAGGGATCCGTGGGGATGCCCCTAAAAAATGGTGCGGGATAAACTTCGTCCATGGGCTGCACCGCTCACGCAGTGTCCGGCAGAAGCTCGTAGAAGGCGTGGTGAGCACTCTGTTCCTTCGAGGGGAACATACTCCCCCACCCATGGTTCCGTTGCGACAATCGTCGAGAGGATCCGGCAATTAGGACTCGAGGTGGCCCTGCACAAGTGTTTTCACGGTCCTCGGAACGCGCCACGGTTATTTTTCACTTTATAGTGTTTTTTTTGGAATTCGGTTGTATTTTTTTATTTGTTGGCTGTCCGTCTGTTTGTCCCGGCAAATCTCGGCAACGGTTGGACCGATTTTAACGGCACTTTACTTTGTAGATAGCTGATGTTAGTAGTAACTAGGGCTACTTTCATTTTAGAAAAATAATTCGGGTGCAAAAAAATAAAAACAAAGTTTCAATCATCATCATTTCAGCCGAAAGACGTCCACTACTGGACATAGGCCAAGTGTCGCCACATTGACCGGTATATGCGACTAGAAGTTTAAAAGTTATGATGGAACTGATGGGCAAACTTACAATAGTCACAGCGGATCTATGTTTCTCGGAATTGGCTGCAAGACCCTGTGCAGTAGCTATTTTTGTGTCAATGTTGAATTTGAAGATAGCATTGTATAGCTGTATCTTTCACTCGCTTACGTTTGTCGCATGGTCCTATCTTGCTTACTCTATGCAGTATTGTATGGTATGCAGACTGCAGAGCACTGCAGAGCAAACTTCAGAGACACAAAGATCCGCTGTGACTACTGTACATAATATCGACGAAAATTATAATCCTTCTTTTGGCTTCGCTTTAGTCCGGTAGGTTACCACACAGTTTTCTTTTTCAAATAGATGTTAGTTTGTTCTTCTTCGTAATTTTATTTTATTTCTATAAGCCCAATAGCTATAATATTATGTAGCTGATTGAATTTTTTGTACTTTAAACTAAACGTGTTTAACTTTTCATTCAATCATTCATTCGATAAATTTCCGAACGAATTACTCCAACATGAATGAAACAACCATTGACAACCAAATCAAATCAATCAATTCAAAAGAATTTCGTGACGATTGCCAACCGATCGAATAACATTATTTTATCGAACATTCGATTTCGTAGTGGATATTGCTCAAATTGTGTCGCGTGCGTGTTTGTTTGTTCATTTTTTACACATCAGCTGTAAATATCACATGAGCAACTGTGTCGCGGTGACCATATTGTGTGTAGGAACGCGCGGAACCTTAGAACAAAGATTGTTACAATATTTACTTTTATCAAAGCCTTATCGTAATTCAGGCTGTTTATGTGATTTCATAGTATTGCTGACGTCTGTTCGCGCGTAATTAACTCAGGTAAGTGTACAGTTATGTTAGAAAAATGACGAAAAATGTTGAAGTTGATGTCTCAATTTTTTTTTGTGATCACATTTACAATTTCGGAGATAACAATCATCTTTCAGTGCCGGTGAAAGTATAGTTCACAAATTCTATGTTGTGTAATGTTCCTATTGTTTTCGTACATTTCTTTCGATTATTTCTTTCTGAATCGTGATATTGCCTTGCAGTCGTGAATAGGAAAATTTTCGGCTCTGAGAATTGAGAACTGGTTTCTAATTAGATTTTGGTACCTAGCGTTCTGAGAACTAGGTATTTTTTGTGTCACAATACAGTGTGAATGTTGCACAGTCAGTTCTGCTTGTTTCTCAAGAACTGCTATTGACATTTTGAAATGTCAACTTAGGGGCTGGTAGTGTCAAGTACAAGGATTTTAAGTGGTCCCTGAATGAGGTAGTTTACATATCGACCACTCAGAATTCTGTTTGGGTTGAATACTGTCCTTTGAGTCAACTTTTCTGTGAAGCTACTTACCACATTCTCAAATGTGATTGCAAAATTATAAGATGCAAACAAATATTTAGTTTTTCCGTCTACATATCACATCATCCGTCAAATGTTTCTTACACATTCTTCTCCTTACAATACTATGCTTTTGGTTTACAACTTACAGACTCCTGTGCAATGAGTGATATAATTTTAAACGTTTTAAGTTCATGTAGACCTGCTAGCTACAAAAAAGTTATTGATTGCATCCTTATGCTATGAAAAATGTTTCCTCAGTTGCAGTTTTGATTTGTATGGGTGTTGATATGGTAGACACCAATATTTTCCTTATGCACATATTGAATGACAAATTTGTTAATATTTTTCCTTATTAAATTTAATTACCAGGTAAAAACCCTATTGCAATTAGGATATTGGATAACTATGGTTATTGGGATAGGAAAATTTTTGAATGTAATAAAATCAGTTTTGCCAGCCCAGTGATTACCGAAGCATGAGGTTGTGGGAACAAATCCAGGCATGTAAGCAATCTACTTTCTAAATTTATCTTGGATGTAACTGAAAATGTAAAGGAATGTAAAGGATTTAGGAGGAGAATGTGTATGTATCAATGTAACGGAATCTTTGAACATAATTTTCACCCCTTTCAAAACGTAGGATTGATTTGAAACTTTGCACACTTATCAAGGACTGATGACAATGCAATAATTTAGTCAAAGTCAAATATATTTGTTCAAATAGGCCAATAAGCGGCACTTTTGAATGTCAAACAAAAATTAAAATTTTCAAGTAATAAAGTTGATTCGACCGTGCGCGTTTAAATAGTTTGTCCCATTAGCCTTACCTAGATCTTCAGGATTAGCGACTTTTTAGTTCAATTTATCATTTAGTGTGTTTTTTAGTTTTTAGAACTACAAATATTTGTGTTTGTTTCAGTCCTCAAAGGAGCGCCACAAAAAGCTCTAGATATTAATTAAAAAAAATATTTCCAAATTCTATAATACCCATGAGTCTCCACTACATGACATTGGCAGGAATTGTCTTCGGCAAATTGCCATAAAAAAAAAAAAAAAAAAAAAAAAAAATTTATTTAAACTTACTGTCACTCTTTATTTATAAAAACCTCGACACTGTTTAGTGATTGCTTATCTTTTCTTTGCCTGAATATTCTATACAAGATTTGAATTTAGAATCATTGAGATTTTTTATAAGTGTTCATGAATTTAAAATCTGCTAAGTAATCGCTAAACACCTTCAAGATTTTTATAAAATATAAGGCCTTGTGTGTTGGTCAGTTGATAAACTAATTGTAGTTAAATGTACCCAAAACTAATTCATATTAATGTGTGTGAAGTAACTCGAATCATGCAGCATACTTTACAGTTGCAAGTGTTAAATTAATTGTATATTATCCTCATTTGGTACAAATCCATAATTCACCTGTTAATCACACTTCATTTTGTAAACAAATAGTGTGTGACCGAAAGTTCGGTTTCGGTCGAGTTTCGTCAAAAAAACGAGTTTCGGTTTAGTTTCGGCGGCAAACCTGCCGAAAATACGACCGTTACCGAAACTTCATTCGGGAGTTCTCGCGCTGTGATCGGTCATGTTCGGCGCGTTAATTTCCATCCAAGCTAGTAAGCGACGAATTCATTTGCCGCGTCCACGTGCCTAATCATGTTGTCACTGGCATGTAATTGCAGTTCGTTTTGTTTGTTATAAGTTTTCGTGTGATATATTTTGAATTCGGTAAGTTTTTTTTTTTTTTTCCCTCAAAGCGTGATCTTTGTAAGGAAGTTTCGGTTTCGGCCGAAACTGAGACAGTTGCCGAAATTCGGTTTTGGTTTCGGTTTCGGTCGTAAAAACCAGTTTCGGTCGGACACTATAAACAAAGCTTTTATTGTTTTATAATTAAAGTTGTTAATCAATTATGTGATCTACGAAGAGATTGTGGCTAAGTAATTACAACCGCACGAGTTAATTGTCAAGGTTAAGCAGCGCTTAGAGAGGTTGATCCGTGCTTCGGAAAGCACATTTAGCCATTGGTTCCCACTATCATTTCAAGATCTTTGACAGTTGATACAGTAATCAGAAGTCAAACAATCTGACACCAGTCCTGACAAGGGGTTTGGTGTTACCCAGTTACTGGGTTGTGGAGGCCAGATAAGCAGTTGCTTCTTGTAAAACACTAGTACTCAGCCGGATCAGGTTAGACTGGAAGACCAACAAATTGGAAATAGCTCAGCAGATTGAATTAAAGTTGTTAATCAATTTAGTGATTTAACATTCTCTTGAGGTGTCTGATTATGTTTTACTAGCTTATCCCCGCGTCTTCGCTCCCGTGGCGCACCCCACAGGACCCGTTTTCGAGATAAAATGTAGGTTTCTACTGGTGAAAGTATTTCAAAATCGGTTAAGTAGTTTTAAAGAAGAAAAATTCTTTATTCTGCACAAACTAAACGCACAATACAAAATAAAGAGTGGCATTCACTATAGGTACAAATTAGCCAAAAGCCTCGTATTTAAAACGAAATTTTTTTTTTTTGTGTTTTCGAGTTTATCCATTTCAAACAAACATACAAACAAATTTTTCCTCTTCATAATATTAGTGTAGAAGTGTAGATGTAACATGATGATTGCTTTCCAATTAGATAACTACTTAAAAAAACATGTTTCAATATGAAAGAAAGTTTTGTATTATGCATTTGACTCTTCCATAATTAAATGAATAAATATTATGTTGTTATGCCATCTGCCTGTTAAACGTGGTGCATCATTATTTATTATATAAAATTAATTGTTTTTTTTCTAAATACATAATTAATTTTCAATAATATGTATTAAACTTCCATATTAATTGCCGCGTTTCGTTGTAACGAAGTACGATGTTTACGGGATGGTGTCCTAAGTACCCAGTTAAGCTAAAAATAGATAAATAAACTAATGTTTATTCAATTACTTAGATAATTTCAAATTCACTTCGTTATCATATCATTGATTGAATGCCGAAGACTTACATAATTTCGCGATTAGAACTGACTGATTATTTAAATCGGGCCAAATAACGCGCGAGTTATGCAAGATGAAATTGAGGCACAACTTTTTTTTTGTTTTGCACAAGAAAACCATGAAGATGCTGAAATTATTAATGCACAATACTGCGTACATCAGGTTTTAGAACGAGTTCCATATTGTCGAAATGTATCTCTTTCGCTTATAAGTTATACCATGTGGCAGGCACGATAGCGACAATGCGACAACGGGACTTAAGGTTACACTAGTCGATCATTCTTCCATACAAACGTAGTCTGGCGATTACTGCACTGTTTGACGATGTATGTTCAATATAAAAATGATATCAATTCGTCTCATCATTATCTAGCCCTGTATGGAAGCAAAAAAGTAAAAAAAGAAAGTATTTGAAAGTTATGAGCGTCGAAAGTTCCATATTTCAACACTAATTTTAACGCATCTTTGGGCGGCAATAAATACCATAAAAAGAAGGAAAATTGCAAAACGGCCACTATACAGGGATAGATTAGTAGTTCAACAATGCAAATAATTTTATTTTGAAAATATACATTTAGTAGTTTTTTCATGATATCTAGACTCCCAAAAGTCTGTTTAAAAAATCTCGCGCGCTCGTTTTCGTTCTAAATCATTATCCATTTCGCTACAAACTTGCAAAAGTGCTAATTCATACGCGGACTAGCTTCTTACTGCTCATCACAGCATCTATCTCTTTCGCACGAGGTGTCGGATGAGATAGCAGGCATTTTAACATCGCGCACAAAATAGTTCGTGCTGTCGTCGACTAGTGTAACCTTAATAAAAGAAACGCCACGTAGACGGCAATCATAGTCGGAACCCGATTCGCTACATTTACGGCTGGGTATTGTAAGTCCAGTCTATGTCATCCCCTCACATCATTGCCGACCTCATAGATTTAGTTTTTTTTTTGCTAATACTATATCTATGGCCGACCTGTGTGCTTAGTGCGAGTTTTTTAACGTACTCACTCGTGATATCGTAAACGATCTCTTATGTCAAAATGTATACAAAAAAAGAGGTTTTGCCTTGCCGTCACCAGACAGCGCTTATCCAGTTTCAATACAAATTGTAGTTTAGGTACGTTAACGCGATTGAGCGTGAATAAATCTCGCACTAAGGCCTCAGGTAATTTTCGCCACGCCATTTTCTTTTTTCATAAGATATTGATTCAGTATGAATTGAGGATGCAAATATATCAGATTAGAAACTAGTGCAAGATATTTATTGAGATAAACGCGTGTGCCCTGTTTAATAGATAAATCGAAAACATTGTAATCCATTCGTTTACTTTTGTTGTTTTTTGGGTGGTGAAGAAGGCGCCGGCCCTCATACGACCTCTTTATGTCATCATGATTCCGTTGTGAAAAATGGATGTTGCTATATTAACTCCCGTCTCTCTCTCACACTAGAATCATGATGTCTTTAAGATATCACAGTAGGTACATCTGAAATACCAGAGGCGTTACTGATACGTTGCCATACCAGACACAACTATCTGGAATGTCTCAAATGCCTCTAATCATATCACCCACTAGCTGTCCCACGCGGCTTCGCTCCCGTCAACTAGCTACGTACCTACCCTATCCTACCTACCCTACTCTACACTTACCCTACACCTACTCTACACCTACCCTACACCTACCCTACACCTACCCTATACCTACCCTACACCTACCCTACACCTACCCTACACCTACCCTACACCTACCTTACACCTACCCTACACCTACCCTACCATACCTACCCTTACTACTATACGAATGTAACCTGTAAACTTTTGTCTCTACCGGCGGCGGCGATCTAATTAAAATTTAGAACATAAAAGCTGCTATTGTGAGTCAATCTTAAAAGATAGACATATGCTGTCGCGGACTTTTTTTTAGAACTTTTAAAGAAGAACAATTCCATCATACATTATATTTGCGTAACTTAAACCGTTTACGCAGCGCACGCAATAAAAGCTCTCAAAAAGGAATATTTTTGCCCGTTTTTGCAACATTTTTCATTTATGCTCGGCTCCTATTGGTTGTAGCGTGATGTTATATAGCCTATAACCTTCCTCGATAAATGGACTATCCAACACAAAAAGAATTTTTAAATTCCAACCAATAGTTCCTGAGATTAGCGCGTTCAAACAAACAAACTCTTCAGCTTTATAATATTAGTATAGATAAGGTCAGTCCCTTGATCCCTCCATACTAAACCAGAATACAGCAACGCTACTTGGCAGAACCTCCTCAAAGAACTCTCAAGTCTTCCTCTCCACACATCTTAATCCTTATCACGTACTTGTATACCAGTGCTGCGTTATTTATTTTTAAATATCGCAGCATAAGCTGCGGTAGGAGCCTTTTTGGTCCCGCGCGTTTTTTTTTAAACATATTTGTATGTCTAATCATTTTTTGATTTTTTTCTCTTGTCTGTATTTCATGCGCGTGCGAGTAACAAATAAAATATGGTTCTTTCTTACTTTTTATCAGTTCGACGTCAGCTTCCTGATCCGCTGCATTGGCAATATTGCAGTTTGTGGTATTGACAGATAAAAGTAATTAGTTGATAACATTATCTATGAGCGTCACAATGCGATATTAAACTTGTCAGTAAGTACAGTATTTTCATAGTGACGCGACGTGATTTTTTCTAGTGCACATTGTTTTGTTTCCGTTGGTCATGGTTGGGCCTTTGATAGTCGTGAAGGATATTCAGATGTCCCGAAAGACACTAGTACACCAGTCTTACTTAAAGGTTTTCATGATACCCAGTAACGTCAGTGGTGGTCAGATAGACAGTTGCCCCATGTAAAATGCTTGTAGTCGACTCCAACATAGTTGAGAAAAAAACTAGGCATATGATGACTATTTTTATTGCTGAGATACATACTAGTTTTGAAGAGGCCACTGAAATTTTAGCCTCAAGCTATTGTTCTTCGAGTTGAATGTGTGTTAATTTCAAGAGGCATCAATTCTGCTCTTTCTGAAGCATTCGTTCGGGTTGTACTGACATCCTCTGTCCCCTACTCAACATAGCTGCTTGACTGCCGAGATATCTCTGCTGCTAAATCCCTTTTCTGTGTTCTGGTTTGAAGGTATGGGTGCCGGTGTAATTACAAGCACTAGTATTTCATTTTAGCCTATTGATGACAAACGATGAATACTTACGAGTACCATCAGGTTATAATTTAGCCATCGTTTTTTAGGGTTCCGTACCCAAAGGGTAAAAACGGGACCCTATTACTAAGACGCCGCGATCCGTCTGTATGTCTGTCCGTCTGTCACCAGGCTGTATCTCATGAACTGTGATAGCTAGACAGTTGAAATGTTCACAGATGATGTATGTCTGTTGCCGCTATAACAACAAATACTAAAAACTGAATAAAATAAATATTTAAGTGGGGATATCATACAACAAACGTGTTTTTTTTTGCAATAATGGTACGGAACCCTTCGTGCGCGAGTCCGACTCGCACTTGGCCGGTTTTATTAAATCTATACTGTCCTAATGCTGGGCAAAATTACTTATTTCAATTAAACCATTTAAAGGTTGGTCATTTTGAATTGCACATTAGTACAAAGCATGAATGAAATATATAAATATTTACTTTGGCTAAATCAGGCATTTTGTTTCTTGAGATATTCTTTAATGTGACACACTTTTTAGAAAATGAACATATTTACAGTTTTGATGAAATACCGCTATTTGTTGTGTGAGAAATCACGTTTGACATGGAATTAATTGCTTAGATTGCGCTGTCTACTAAAAGGTCACAATTGTGTAGTGTACCTCATTGTTTAAATAAAATATACTCAGCTTATGAAGTTCCCACTGCTGGGATACAAGCCTCCTCTCTATGAAAGGGAGTGGGCCGTCATCTGTCACGCAAGCTCGGTGCGAGTTGGTAGATATCACAAAATGTCTTCGAATACTTGGTTCTTGGACTCGGCGGGTTCCTTATGACGGTTTTCTTCAGTGTTTACTGTAATAAATCCTACTGAAATCAAACCGACGGGTTTGCAGAAGTGCAACTACAAATAGTATACATTTGGCCTGTCATTTTTAAGGTTCCACTAGTCGAAAATTCTTCCATACAAACGTAGTCTAGGGATTATTCCACTGTTTGACAATGTAAGTTCAAAATAAAAAGTGATATCAATTTGTCTCATCATTATCTAGCCCTGTATGGAAGCGAAAAAGTAAAAAAAGAAAATGTTTGAAAGTTATGAGCGTTGAAAGTTCCACATTTCGACACTAATTTTAACGCATTTTTGGGCGCAAATAAATACCATAAGAAGACGGAAAATTGCAAAACGGCCTCCATACAGGGACAGATAGAAGTTCAACAATGCAATAAATTTTATTTTGAATAGATACATTTAGTAGTGTTTTCATGATATCCAAACTCCCAAAGGTCTGTTTATAAAATTACGCGCGCTCGGTTTCGTCCTAAATCATTATCCATTTCGCTACAAATTTGCAAAAGTGTGTATTCGTACGCGAACTAGCTCCCTACTGCTCATCACAGCATCTATCTCTTCCGCACGTGTTGTAGGTTGATATAAAATGCATTTTAACCCCGCGCACAAAATAGTTCGTGCCGTCGACTAGTGTAACCTTAAGTTCCAAGTAAAAGGGGGCGATCGTTTTGCCATCGATAGGGACAAATCCAATCTCGGGACTGCTACTGGGACATTCTAGATGGAAAACCTAACAACTCTTTGCCCCGCCCGGGTTTGTCTAGTAGTAGTAGCGCTTGCAACTACTCCATCATCGGACTACAAGACGTACGGCAATGCGCCATCAGTACATGGTGGATATCCCACCCATACGCACAAAGCGTTTCGAAAATACTTTCATTGTGCGTACAGCTAAGGAGTGGAATTCCCTACCGGCGTCTTTGTTTCCTGATAGCTACAACCTAGGGGTCTTCAAGTCAAGAGTGAATAGGTTACTTCTAGGCAAGCGTGCTTCACCTTCGACCACATCATCACTTAACATCAGGCGAGATAGTGGTCAAACGCGAGCCTATAACAAATAAAAAAAAAAAAAAAAAAAAAAAAAACTACTGGATTAACGTGGCAGTTTCAGTGTTTACCATAAATAAAACAAATTATTGTAAAAACTAACAAGTGCGAGTCGGAGTCGCGCACGAAGGGTTCCGTACCACTATCGCAAAAACGGCAATAAAATCACGTTTGTTGAATGGGATCCTCACTTAAGTATTTATTTTATTCTGTTTTTAGTATTTGTTGTTATAGCGGCAACAGAAATACATCATTTGTGAAAATATTGTGTAATTTCAACTGTCTAGCTATCACAGTTTATGAAATACAGCCTGGTGACAGACGGACAGACAGTTCGTAGAGTCTTAGTAATAGGGTCCCGTTTTTCCCCTATGGATACGGTACTCTAAAAACCCAGAAAAACAAGAAAACAAAAAATATCCAAAAAGGCCGTTTTTTTTTTCATATTTTTATTTTTTTAAACTAGATTATTTGTCTAGTAGTAGACACGATTCGATCAACAATCTATCGAACACGTAATTATGACACGATATCTCGCTCGCGAAAACACTCCGATTCAAACAGTAAAACGCCCATAACTTTAGCACGGCTGAAACGATTTTCATCAAACACAGAGAACGCTCCCGATAATGTCACTGTCACAAAAAAAATAACTAAATCAAAATCGGTTCATCCGTTTAGGAGATATGATGCCATAGACAGATACACATATACACAAACAAACAGGTACACAAGTGAAACTTATAACGCCCCTCTTATTCCGTCGGGGACTAACAAATACTAGTATAATAATTTATATTTTCAATATTATAAGGTGCTGCCAGAGCGGTGACAAATTTAGTTTTGGTCATGCACCATTAATACCTCAATGGTTTTGGTAGGTTTTTCTATAAATTTTGTTTTTCCCCGCCTGCAGATTTTTTTGTTTGTTCGTTTGTACCGAATAGGCTCCGAAACTACTGGACCGATTTAAAAAATTCTTTCACCAATAGAAAGCTACATTATTCCTGAGTGACATAGGCTTTTTTTAATGCGAAAGCGGGTCCTGTGAGGTGGTCCACGGGAGCGAAGCCGCGGGCAACAGCTAGTTGAATATAACTGATACCTAGTACCTACTTGTTTTTATCTTTTCAGTTTATTATTTTTTAGCAATCGGCTTTTGTGTTTTTAACACGCTTTTATTAGCTTGGTGTGTATCAATGTAACGGAATCTTTGAACGTTATTTTCACCCCCTTCAAAACGTCGGATTAATTTGAAACTTTGCACACTTATCAAGGACTGATGACAATGCAATAATTTAGTCAAAGTCAAAGCCAAAGTCAAATATGTTTTTTCAACTTGGTTCAAATTTACAAGTAATGAAAGTTGATTCTACCGTGCGCGTTCAAATAGTTTGTCCCATTAGCCTTACCAAGATCTTCAGGATTAGCGACTTTTTAGTTCAATTTACCATTAAAGCGTGTTTTTTTGTTTATGGAACTTCAATTTATTTATAATATTTTTATTTTATTTCAGACTTATTAGTTTAATAAATTAACGAGGTCTCCAAATAAGTTATGTGGTAAAAGATTATTTATTTTGCTATCGAAGTTACGCTTATCATGAATTTGTGCCAAAATAGTAACATAAACGTGTTAAGATATATATATATTTAGACTGGTCTATTTAGTAGCTTTCATTTGATACCCATATTGTTACGACAGCAAAAATAAATTTATATCATCCGCTTTTTTTTGGGGGAGGGGGGTATAATTTGAAATTATCTAGCCTATGTCACTCCCACAATCCAACGACACCAGGGGGTGACTATAAGCTCTTAGAGCGGTATCAATTTGAGATCGAATTAGGGACAGATGTATATGACTTGTATCTCAAATTGATACCGCTCTAAGAGCTTATGGTCACCCCCCTGATATGTCATAATCCGTCAAGCCGTTTGGGCTGCAGAGCGTGCTATAGAAATGGACATACATACAATACACTCGAAAAATATAGGTACACTCCCGCAGTCGGCTAAAACTCGACATTACTATTCGACATAAAAAAAAAAAACATTAAACACATTTAAAATATTTGGCTTTGAGTACCAATAAGAATAGATTTCCTATTTTAAGTAAGCTTGCTAAACGATACTTAATCACACCAGCAAGCTCTGTTTATTCAGAAAGACTATTTTCCGAGGCAGGTTTAATTTACGAGGAAAAACGAAACCGACTTGCTCCAGAACGTGCAGAAAAATTGTTTTTTTGCACCACAATCTGCCTCTGTTGGATTTTAAATATTAATTAAAAAGCCTTACTAATTTAATTTCATGAATATGATAGGCACAGGCACATATTACAGATAATAATTGATATTGTGTATTGTTTTATTAAGGAAAATAATTTAAAAAATGATTATTTTTAACTCATTAGTTCTTTTGTTTTTATTTTCGACGACTATTCGCCGATGCCGAATAATACTAGCTATTATTCGGTATTCGACGAATATCAAAAAAAATACGAGTAATGCCGAATACCGAATAATAGCGAGTATTCGCGGCAACTCTAATTTGTACTGTATAAGTTACAAGTAACAATATTGAAAGGTGTGGCCTTCCAGTAAACATTTATCAAATTTTCCAAACGATATTAAATAATTGATGTCATCGTCAGTAATATGATGATCTTATCATGAAGCAATGTTCTATAACATTTATCAATAGCTTAGTTTTGATCACGTAATTACGAAATGCATTACTGTTAAAAGACTAGCACCGTAATTGAGCATAGTCAGGATGACAAAATAAAACCCAGTGTTCTATTCCGCCTAGCCTGTTCCATTATCGGACTACAAGACTAACGGCGATGCGCTATCGATACATAATGGACAACCCTCCCATACCAATGTATCTTCTTATTTTTTAGGATTCCCTACCTCGAAAGAAAAAAACGGAACCCTTATAGGATCACTTTGTTGACCGTCCGTCTGTCTGTCAAGACCCTTTTTCTCAGGAACGCGTGGAGGTATCCAGCCGAAATTTATATTAAATACTCAAGTCTACTGTCCCTTAAAGCTTTGAAAAAAACAAACTTCTAAGCCAACAGTCAATCAAAAGATACAGCCGTTTATGCCGCAAATTTTCGACACTCTCAAGGGAATCAAAACTAGGGTTCTTCCCGTGAACTCAGAATCTTGAAATTTGGTACGAAGCAATGTCTAAAGGACGCATAGCACAGATAAAGGAAAACTTGCGAAAACAGTAAATTTTTTAGTTAAATCATATAATAAAAATATGTTTAATAATTTTAAAGTTACTACCCCTTTCCTCATGAACGCGTAGAGGTATTAAATTGAAATTCATATCAAATACTCAGGTCTATAATACATTTAAGCTGATGCTTGTACGGAACCTTCGGTGTGCGAGTCCGACTCGCATTTGGCCGGTTTATTTCTTAATAGACACAAAACGTTTAACGTACGGGAATACGTTCATTGTTCTCACAGATAAAGAGCAGAATTCCCTGCCGGAGTCTATGTTTCCTGATAGCTGCAACCTGGGGGTCTTTTAAGGTCTATCCACACATATCAGGGCCGTGCCCGGGACGTGGACGGACCGTGCTACGCCAGGTGCTCACAAAAATATCGGTGTGTACATTTTATATGAGCTCGTTCCCACACGGCCGTGCACGGGCGTGTAATTTTTATTATTTATTTTATTTATTTATTTATTTAAAAATTCGGATAACAGAAATCCATAGTGTTAGTAACATACCTTATACCTAGTGTTAGTAAATAATAACAATAAGGTTGAGAAGCACTTTGCACAGAAGATGAGCAAGTTTTTACTCGGTCATCCTCTCCACAAAATGCCTCATAAAAGGGGAAAACACTCGCTCGGCCACTGTTTTTAGGATGCTATTACCACTGGCCCGAGTTCTAGCTGCCAGCGATGCTATCTTCTTCCGCACGATTGCGTGGAAGCCGTCAGTACGATTCAGTGTAAACATCTCTGACGCGCTACAGAACCGGGGCAGCCGCAAGAGCATCCTAAAAATATTATTATATTGGACGCGCAGGACATCTAGCGACCTTTTGGTGTAACTGGTCCATAGACCCCCCGCGTACAGACCCTGACAATATGCCTTGAAAAGTGTTATTTTGACCTGGTCTGCACAGCGGGAGAATCTACGAGCCAACATATTACCGCGGACCGCCAATGCCCTGCGCTCGCTCTCAATATCCACATTATCTTTCAGGTCGTCGGTAAGTATGTGTCCCAGATATTTAAATTGGTTCACTCTTTTTATGCTCAAGCCATTTAGGGTAAGGTTAGGTGAATAATCTGTACACTTACCGGCGACCACAAAGACCATGTAATGCCTGGGCCCGGCCCTGTCACGTCCCGGGCACGGCCTTGATATGTGTGGATAGACCTTAAATCAAGAGTGAAAAGAGGGCCTAGACAAGTAACATTCTATCATCCAAAGCGTGGCGATAGCGATTGTCAAAAAGGCAAAATTGTATGGGATTGACAAGCGATATTGAAAAATCATGTGATCAATCCCTTACATTTCGACTATCGCCTTTGCTGACATCGAATGCCACTTCTCAAGAGCCTTAGGTTACTTCTAGGCAAGCGTGCTTCACCGTCGACCACATCATCGCTTACCATCAGGTGAGATAATCGTCAAATGCGAATCTATCAATAACAATAAGAAAAAACCTTCGTCTGCACGACAGCAAAATTTTTGAAAAGGATTTTTATTTCGCTTCGTTTCTCTAGTCTTTTCAACCGACTTCAAAAAAGGAGAAGGTTCTCAATTCGACTGTATGTTATTTTTTGTATGTTTGTTGCGCGATTACTCAGCCAATTTTGGAGCAATTTTGGTATTTTCATCAGCAATGCAATCATTTGGTGAAATGGAACTGATGAAGAAGACCACAGATGGCCACTGGAAGTGCTTAATGATTTCTATGTCACAGGTATAAGAAATCTATCTCGAATAGTTAACCGACTAGATAAAAATGGTACCATCGAACTGATCCGATGATGTAGCTAGAAGGTAGGCACTGGAACTCCGAAATAAAACAATGTATCCTAGTCGTCTTTGTGCTCATTGGAATCGTCATGAGATTTACTTTGGTAATAAATGATTTTCTTTGTAATTTGAGGTAATCTAAAAAGAGGAAAATAAAAAGCTTTGTAACAACAAAATTGAACCGACTTCCAAAAAAAACAATACAAAGCGAAAAATCTTTCTTTTCCAATATGTACCAAAACAATATGTACCAAAGACACCGACTTCGGAAAGGAAATATTTTTTTCGCTTTATAGTGGATTGTTTTGGCAGTCGGTTTTTTTTTTAATATTGCTTTTTATCTCAACTCTGTTAGAGTCAGGTTCCGGTCTAACCTAGTGCAGCGGAATGACAGTATTTTACATGTACCTATAGAGCAATTGCATACTGGTTTTGTATCTGGGCTCCACCACTCACTGGTTAACATGATACTCCCTGGTAAGACTGACTGGTGTCAGACTGTCAATATTCTGATAACCCGTAATTCTCAAAGATGTACGAATGACAGCCGGAATTTCGGCTTTACAATCGTCCTTTCCGAGGCACGGAAGGGTCTCCTTGAAGCTTCTGATAACCCGTAACTGTCAAAGATATACGAATGACAGCCGGGATTTCGGCTTTACAATCGTCCTTTCCGAGGCACGGAAGGGTCTCCTTGAAGCTTCTGATAACCCGTAACTGTCAAAGATATACGAATGACAGCCGGGATTTCGGCTTTACAATCGTCCTTTCCGAGGCACGGAAGGGTCTCCTTGAAGCTTCTGATAACCCGTAACTGTCAAAGATATACGAATGACAGCCGGGATTTCGGCTTTACAATCGTCCTTTCCGAGGCACGGAAGGGTCTCCTTGAAGCTTCTGATAACCCGTAACTGTCAAAGATATACGAATGACAGCCGGGATTTCGGCTTTACAATCGTCCTTTCCGAGGCACGGAAGGGTCTCCTTGAAGCTTCTGATAACCCGTAACTGTCAAAGATATACGAATGACAGCCGGGATTTCGGATTTACAATCGTCCTTTCCGAGGCACGGAAGGGTCTCCTTGAAGCTTCTGATAACCCGTAACTGTCAAAGATATACGAATGACAGCCGGGATTTCGGCTTTACAATCGTCCTTTCCGAGGCACGGAAGGGTCTCCTTGAAGCTTCTGATAACCCGTAACTGTCAAAGATATACGAATGACAGCCGGGATTTCGGCTTTACAATCGTCCTATCCGAGGCACGGAAGGGTCTCCTTGAAGCTTCTGATAACCCGTAACTGTCAAAGATATACGAATGACAGCCGGGATTTCGGATTTACAATCATCCTTTCCGAGGCACGGAAGGGTCTCCTTGAAGCTTCTGATAACCCGTAACTGTCAAAGATATACGAATGACAGCCGGGATTTCGGCTTTACAATCGTCCTTTCCGAGGCACGGAAGGGTCTCCTTGAAGCTTCTGATAACCCGTAACTGTCAAAGATATACGAATGACAGCCGTGATTTCGGCTTTACAATCGTCCTTTCCGAGGCACGGAAGGGTCTCCTTGAAGCTTCTGATAACCCGTAACTGTCAAAGATATACGAATGACAGCCGGGATTTCGGATTTAGAATCGTCCTTTCCGAGGCACGGAAGGGTCTCCTTGAAGCTTCTGATAACCCGTAACTGTCAAAGATATACGAATGACAGCCGGGATTTCGGCTTTACAATCGTCCTTTCCGAGGCACGGAAGGGTCTCCTTGAAGCTTCTGATAACCCGTAACTGTCAAAGATATACGAATGACAGCCGGGATTTCGGCTTTACAATCGTCCTTTCCGAGGCACGGAAGGGTCTCCTTGAAGCTTCTGATAACCCGTAACTGTCAAAGATATACGAATGACAGCCGTGATTTCGGCTTTACAATCGTCCTTTCCGAGGCACGGAAGGGTCTCCTTGAAGCTTCTGATAACCCGTAACTGTCAAAGATATACGAATGACAGCCGGGATTTCGGATTTAGAATCGTCCTTTCCGAGGCACGGAAGGGTCTCCTTGAAGCTTCTGATAACCCGTAACTGTCAAAGATATACGAATGACAGCCGGGATTTCGGCTTTACAATCGTCCTTTCCGAGGCACGGAAGGGTCTCCTTGAAGCTTCTGATAACCCGTAACTGTCAAAGATATACGAATGACAGCCGGGATTTCGGCTTTACAATCGTCCTTTCCGAGGCACGGAAAGGTCTCCTTGAAGCTTCTGATAACCCGTAACTGTCAAAGATATACGAATGACAGCCGGGATTTCGGCTTTACAATCGTCCTTTCCGAGGCACGGAAGGGTCTCCTTGAAGCTTCTGATAACCCGTAACTGTCAAAGATATACGAATGACAGCCGGGATTTCGGCTTTACAATCGTCCTTTCCGAGGCACGGAAGGGTCTCCTTGAAGCTTCTGATAACCCGTAACTGTCAAAGATATACGAATGACAGCCGGGATTTCGGCTTTACAATCGTCCTTTCCGAGGCACGGAAGGGTCTCCTTGAAGCTTCTGATAACCCGTAACTGTCAAAGATATACGAATGACAGCCGGGATTTCGGCTTTACAATCGTCCTTTCCGAGGCACGGAAGGGTCTCCTTGAAGCTTCTGATAACCCGTAACTGTCAAAGATATACGAATGACAGCCGGGATTTCGGATTTAGAATCGTCCTTTCCGAGGCACGGAAGGGTCTCTTTCAAGCTTTTGATAACCCGTAACTGTCAAAGATATACGAATGACAGCCGGGATTTCCGCTTAAGAATCGTTATTTCCGAGGCACGGAAGGATCTCGGAATGTAAGAGATGGTGACCATTCGCGGACCGATCTCGGCAAGCTTAACTTAACCTTCGATCACCTCAGTATGCTTTTATTTAGCCAGTCCCCTTCTTTATATACTTATTTATTCGGCGAATATAGGCATGATGTTATGTATAACCTTCTTCAGTCCGAGTGTTTGAATGCAATAAGGGTGCTTGTAGCTAAATACGGACTAACAATCTAGGTGTCTTTAAGTCTCTAGTGAATAGGTTACTTCTAGGCAAGCGTGCTTCGCCATCGACCACATCATCGCTTACCATCAGGTGAGATAGTGGTCACACGCGAGCCAGTCGTTAATCTAGAGTCTCCTATGTATTTTAATTAAATATAGAAGCAGCTAACAATTGGATACTTTTGACACACATTTCAAAGTTAATCGAGTTAATACGGCTTCTTACTTGATACCAGTTTGTTACGTAAAGTCGATCAAGCCGAAACCTGAGCAAGGTCGGGAGCCAAGAGGCTTAGGAAAGGTCGTATGTTGTGCTTATGTAAGTTCTTGATATGTTATTTTAAGAGAGGCCCTTAGGGTAAATAAAGCAAATATTATGTGTGAAATTGAAAATACGATTCGGACTGTTTTAGTAAACCACGTAAGGAAAAATCTTCAATGGTATTCCCAGAAGTTATAGTCTCTGAAATATCACGTAAACGGGCCATCGGATTGCTTAAATAAAACGAGACACAGATTCCCGGTATACGGCTGAGAAATTTCTATTGGAAAATCATTTTCCTATTAACACTCACTGGCATCTGAACTTAATATCAACACATATAATAAATCTATAGAAAAGTCGTTTTTGCACATCGAAAATATTTCCAAAAAAAAAACCAACTATGCTGGAAATGGGTTATGTTGGTTGTCTTTTAACACCCTGGCTGTGTTAAAAGATAATTAACATAACCCATTTCCAGCATATCTGGAATTGTTGTCTGTCCGTCTGTTAAGTTGTGCACGTAAAATGTACGAAACCAATGTAGATAACTTTTAGGCTTAACACGCATTGCGATTTTTATTTTTTTGTACTATTTGATTGCGATTTTTTTTCCGCAATGCGTGCAGCTTCATACATTTCCACAGGTCACAGAAAGAGCGGGAAAAAATCACGCAAATAAAAATCGCAGTGCGTGCTATATACGTAAAAATTGTGGGTAAATTTTTTTTCATCGCAGTCGGTCCACTCTATCAAAAGTTTAATGAATTTAAAGTGTTCAAGAAGTAAAATATCGCAACACTCGCAATTCAGATACTCAGACAGTCGAACTCCATATTCGATAAATGGCGTTGTGCATTAGACGTCATTTTCTGAATGGCGGTGTTGAAAAATCGTTTGGGCGCATTATGTCCAATTCGCAAAATGTCCAGCTGTCTAATTCGCAATTGGTCCAGTTTGCAATTGGTCCAATTCGCAACTGGTCCAGTTTACAATTAGTCCAATTCGCAATTGGTCCAGGCGTCCTTGATTACGAGAGGCGTATTTAGACGAGCGACGAGGCGTACTTCGAGCCGAATGTACCAACCAACTCACCCAACCTCACGTGGGGGTCCACGTGAGGTTGGGTGAGTTAGTTGGTACATTCGGCTCGAAGTAAAAATGCATATAATTAATGATCAACACATGTATTAAAAAAAAAACACATATCGGTATAAATAATTAAGCCTGATGTGATGTGAATTAAGCCTGATAAATCATAATAACACAAATCACTAAAAAAAACATAAAAATGACTACGTTTAGTTACAGAAAATGAGGTTACTAGCCGTGTGGTTAGGGTCGGACAGAACAGAATACAATTGAATATTAATAATAGTAGTAAGTACTTATTGATAAATAGTATCATATTAATACAGACGTTTGTTGTTTATAAAAATATCAGCCATTTGCTAATTGGACATTTTGAGCCCATTGGGCATTTTGCGAATTGGACATAATGCGCCTAAACGGAAAAAATACTTTAAAAAAAAATTGGTAGGTAGGATCGGTAGATAGGTAGGGTAAGGTAGGCACTAGGCAGTTGACGGGAGCGGGCATAGCTAGTAAATAAATAAACATTGGTTTGGGAATCAAAATTTCAAGCTCGAACATTTAACCGTAGCGCTTGCGATCACTAGACCAACGAGGCAAAACCCAAAAACAAAAAAAAAACAATCTTTTAATGGACTAAAGGTACGAAACTACGAAAGGTAAGGCGCAGGCCACACAGAAATGGCGTCGGGCGCGGACATGGCACGGGCGGCTTCCTATTCCATTCAAATTTCAAACAAAATGCATGGAGATAAAGCGCAATTTAGGACACACGGTATGTCGTTGCTAGGACGTGGTTATGACGACATACCGTGTGTTCTAAATTGCGCTTTATTTCCATGCATAATTCCGCTGGTCATTACATATCCAATGAGTCCAAACACGATTTTGCTATCTTGTCTGGTTGAGGAGTTGCTATGGCCGCCTGCCGGCTCCATCATGACACCAGCTACATAGTACCATATTATTTCAATGTTGCCAAAGTTACAAAAGTACGCTATGTTTCAACTTAACCGGATGCGTAAAAGTGCTTGAAAAACTATTACTAGCTGCCGGACACAACGATAGCAACAAGGTAATAAAAAGCTTGTAATAAGAGATATTGTCACATCCTGGTGAGTGAGAACCTCCTGACGACGTTACCATACCACCCACTTCAGTCCGGCAGCTAATAAACAATCAACAACACAATCGAGTATTATGCTAGCCTACAAGGCGTCGTGATGCGCGGAGACGTCATTGCTCAATAGTGCGATACAAATCCTCATTGTGAGGCTTTTATAGACAGGAATAGATTTACTTGATGTGTGAATGCGTAATCAGCTCAGAGAAGGCATTCAGAGACTCCTAGCCTTAGAGAATGATACTTGCCATCATAATTTCAGCCGAAAGTCGACCACTGCTGATCAGCTGCCCCATTGACCGGTCCCGTGCGTAATGCGTCTCGCATCCAGCGGAGTCCCGCAACTCTAACCAGGTCATTGGTCCACCTAGTGGAATACCTTCCACGCAGCGTCTTCCGGTTCGCGGTCACCACTCTAGATTTTTACAGTCCCAACGGTGATCCATTCTGCGAGCAATGTGTGTGTTTAGAGAAGGATACCCGCCATTATTTCACCATATTCTATTTTGGGTTTTTTTTTTCATTAAACACGTTCTTAGACCGTTGATTGTCGTTACGAGTATTCAGAAACCCGAAAGGTCTGACAACCGGTCTTGCCAAGGATTTTTGTGTTCCCCGTTTATTACGGGGTCGTGCAAGTCAGATAGGCAGTGAAATTACCTGCATCCGTTTAGACTACTCGAACGTAGTTGGGGAAGATCAAAAGACTAAGCAGATGGACGATGAAACCATCTTTTCTTTATACATAGTGACTTGCGAAATTCGAATATTGGAACGGTCTTTTTACAGAGTTCACCACAACTTCTTCGTAACTTAACTCAAGCTTGTCAAACCGGAACTGTAAATACCATAGCAGAACAAATTCCACTCATACACCATCACATAACTTCTGTCCCCGTAACTTATAACAAGCGTGAGCTAGGCATAGTGTAAAGGTGTAAGTACACTGCGGTTGATCGACTTCGATCGATGACATTTACCGTTCTGCTATCTTTTTGAGCGATCCAGATCCAGTGCAGTGTATAAAAAACTCGAAGATATCGTGACTTCTCTAAGTCCGCACTTGGCCGGCGTGTTAGCTCATTCCCAGTCACAGAGACAAGGACTGTTTCCCAGCAGTGGGAACATTAGAAGCTGATTATTCTTACCCAGCAGCGAAATAGGCCGTCAGTCTAAATCCTGGGGCGTGATGCATGGTAGCCGGATTACGAGGCAGACTGTTTCATGAGATCAAAGTGGAAAGAAAAGATAAGACGAACTATAAAAACGTCACTAGTAGGCAGGCGAATACTTCATTATGCGTACAGCTAATGCAATTCCCTGCCGGAGTCCGCGTTTCCTGATAGGGGGTACAGCTAACGAGTGGTATTCCCTGCTAGAGTCTGTGTTTCCTGATAGCTAGAACCTAGTGTCTTTAATTCAAGAGTGAATAAGTTACTTCTAGGCAAGCGTGCTTCACCGTCGACCACATCATCGCTTATCGTCAGGTGAGATATTGGTCAAACGTGAGCCTAGTAGGAAATCTTTCAATATCGCCTGGTCGTCGCGATCTAGTTGCACCTTTAGTAAGTCCGTGGCACGGATCTATTGAGTCTGCTCTAAGATTTGCATTCAATGAATGGGTCGATGGGGCCTTTGTTTCGTGAAGGATGTACCATCGTCACGGTTCGTTGGTAGGGCTGGGAGGATCCGAGGTGTCGTCATACTTGACTCTTGGTATCTTAAGTGAATGTTTTCACAAGGGGACAAAGAACCCCGAACATAGGTGTAGTATGAGTTTTTAACTCCCGACGAAAAAAAGGGTGTAACTTTGAGTGTGTACCTGTATGTTTGTGTATCTGTCTTTAGCATCACAGCTCATAAACGGATGAACCGATTTTGATTTAGTTGAGACATTATCGGGAATGTTCTTAGCTATGTTTGATGAAAATCGGTTCAGCCGTTCAAAAGTTATGGGCGTTTTACTGTTTGATTCGGGGTATTATCGCAAGATATCGTGTCATAATAATTACGTGTTCGATAGATTGTTGATCGAAGCGTGTCTACTACTAGATACATTATGTAGTTTAAAAAGTATGAAATTTGTCGGGGTTTTTGGAAATTTTTAATTGTTACTTTTTATCGTACTCGATCGCGTTTACGTAAAGTTTCTCTTATGTATATACGTGTACAAAAAAGGGGTTTTCCAATACTGTCACCAGACGGCGCTTATCCATTTTCAATACTAATTGACGTTTACGTTAATAAGATCGCAACTCGCACTAAGCCCACCAGTTTCAATGACATTAAATATGTCGAAAAATATCATGATATGTATGTTAAGCTGGAAGATACGTCGGATTCAGGACGAACTAATTTAAGATATCTTACACAAGTAGGAGCTTGAAGATATTAGAAGCAGACAATGAAGCACTACATCCTGCCCATATTAGAAGATAGTATTGCCTGAGCGACTAAACTCTGCTCGGCTGAAAATAGAGATCGTTTTCTAAAAATGAAACCTAGCTAGATTTATTTATCGCCCCCGAAACCCCCTGTATACTGAATTTCATGAAAATTGTTGGAGCCGTTTCCGAGATTTAGATTAGATATATACAAGAATTGCTCGTTTAAAGGTTAGATTAATAAAAATCAATTACACTTATTGTCGCTCCTGACAACGCTTTACATTATTTGGACTGCCATCGAAGATAACTTTGAGTTAGGTACGCCTTTGTACATGAACTTTATTTTCAACATAACATTACGCCTATATTCCCGATAAGTTAGGCAGAGGTGTACATGTGAAGTCTCATGTAATTGGGAGCGAGCTTATTGCCCGACCCAGGAATCAAACCTAATACCTCACTATATCAACGAGGCAATCCATTTATTTTACACTAGCTGTTGCCCGCGGCTTCGCTCCCGTGGACCACCCCACAGGTCCCGTTACCAAGATAAAAAAAAATGCCTATGTCACTCAGGAATAATGTAGCTTTCTATTGGTGAAAGATTTTTTTAAATCGGCCCAGTAGTTTCGGAGCCTATTCGATACAAACAAACAAAAAAACAAATAAAAAAATCTTTCCTCTTTATAATATTAGTATAGACTAGTATAGATTGTTTGGTGTACAATAAAGAATTAAGATAAATCTAAGAAGCAATCCTAAAATTCAGACGCTTCTTACGAAATAGCAACATTACAGTCATTTGCAGCTTGCCAGAAACTCGGCAGAAACAATAACTGCAATAATTACAAACGGTAAGACCATTTAACCAAATGATTGTTTTAACCGTTGAAATGAGAAAGTATCGTGTCAATGAGAGTATAACGGTCACTCGGCGGTTGCAGAGAACGGCGCCCACAAACATACTGACATATTGACTATGCAGCTTTACGGTGGGAATCGCCGGTGATAAAAAAAGGTAATTTTCTGTATGAAAATAACATTATAACCGCAAGTCTGTATTCTCCGAAACTAGAGGTAGTCGTGCTTAAATAATAACGGTCGACCTGCCAAGTTAAGTAACGCTTCTGGAGGTCGGTCTGAGGATGGGTGACCATCTTAATATACCGAGATTTTTTCGTACTTTGGAAATCATATTAAGGCGCCTCCCCGAGCAAAACGCCGCGCTACTCGTTTTTGTGCTGCTTAAGAGCTATCTAATCTTTATTTAAAAAGAAATATTATATTATATTATATAAAACTGCATTACCACTGACTCACTCACTGACATAATTGTTCTCCCAGATGGTGGATGGGGAGGTGGGTATATTTTGACAGATTCGTAAACAAGTGACTCTCGCGAGTATGGGAAAAGTGCCAAACCTCCCCTTTTCCCCCCTCCTCCTCCCCCCCTCTATCGTTTCTCGGAAACTAAGATACCCGTATTTTTTGTTTTTACGGATTCGTTTAGAGGAGGCTCGGAAAAGTAAAGACCATTTTTCAAAGTTGACCCCCTCGCCCCCCTTCTCCCCCCCTTTAAGCGAATCTCAAAAGTTGGAACATTTGGAACATTTCTTTTTTCAGATTCATATAAAGGGGCAATGCTATAGTCACAAACGAACCAGTTTTCAAAGTTGACCCCCTTGCCCCACTTCTCCCCCCTCCACCCCCGTTTTGGCGAATCTTTTTTTTTTGTTTTTTTTACGGATTCGTTTAGAGGAGGCTCGGAAAAGTAAAAACCATTTTTCAAAGTTGACCCCCTCGCCCCCCTTCTCACCCCCTTTAAGCGGATCTCGGAAGTTGAGAGACTTGGAACATTTCTTTTTTCAGATTCATATAAAGGGGCAATGCTATAGTCACAAACAAACCATTTTTCAAAGTTGACCCCCTTGCTCCCCTTCTCCCCCCTCCCCCCCCGTTTTGGCTAATCTTTTTTTTTGTTTTTTTTACGGATTCAGCGTAGGGATCCCGAGTGGAGCGAACCTACGAGACCGAGTGCAGCGCAGGGGGGAGGTGGCGAGCGAAGCGAGCCGGCGACCTGCGTAGCGTAACGAAGGTTGAGTGGGTGAAGCGAAACTCAGTGCCTGGCGACGACAAGCAAACATTAGGGTAATGTTTTTTGGAACAAAGTGTAGGGTAGGTGTAGGGTAGGTGTAGGGTAGGTGTAGGGTAGGTGTAGGGTAGGTGTAGGGTAGGTGTAGGGTTGGTGTAGGGTAGGTGTAGGGTAGGTGTAGGGTAGGTGTAGGGTAGGTGTAGGGTAGGTGTAGGGTAGGTGTAGGGTAGGTGTAGGGTAGGTGTAGGGTAGGTGTAGGGTAGGTGTAGGGTAGGTGTAGGGACAACAACACGCGAGCTGCTTGCAGCTCGCGCACCAAGCAAATACTAGTTATATTATATAAAACTGCATTACCACTGACTGACTCACTCATTGACATAATTGTTCTCCCAGATGGTGGAGGGGGAGGTGGGTATATTTTGACAGATTCGTAAACAAGTAACTCTCGCGAGTATGGGAAAAGTGCCAAACCTCCCCTTTCCCCCCCCCCTCCTCCCCCCCCCTATCGTATCTCGGAAACTAAGGTACCCGTATTTTTTGTTTTTTACGGATTCGTTTAGAGGAGGCTCGGAAAAGTAAAAACCATTTTTCAAAGTTGACCCCCTTGCCCCCCTTCTCCCTCCCTTTAAGCGGATCTCGGAAGTTGAGAGACTTGGAACATTTCTTTTTTCAGATTCATATAAAGGGGCAATGCTATAGTCACAAACAAACCATTTTTCAAAGTTGACCCCCTTGCCCCCCTTCTCCCCCTCCCCCCCCCCCCGTTTTGGCGAATCTTTTTTTCGTGTTTTTTTTACGGATTCGTTTAGAGGAGGATGGGAAAAGTAAAAACCATTTTTCAAAAATGACCCCCTCGCCCCCCTTTTCCCCCCCTTTAAGCGGATCTCGGAAGTTGAGAGACTTGGAACATTTCTTTCTTCAGATTCATATAAAGGGGCAATGCTATAGTCACAATTGAACCAGTTTTCAAAGTTGACCCTCTTGCCCCCCTTCTCCCCCCTCCCCTCCCCCGTTTTGGCGAATCTTTTTTTTTGTTTTTTTTACGGATTCCGCGTAGGGATCCCGAGTGGAGCGAACCTACGAGACCGAGTGCAGCGCAGGGGGGAGGTGGCGAGCGAAGCGAGCCGGCGACCTCCGTAGCGTAACGAAGGTTGAGTGGGTGTTGAGTGGGTGAAGCGAAACTCAGTGCCTGGCGACGAATGCAAACATTAGGGTTATGTTTTTTGGAACAAAGTGTAGGGTAGGTGTAGGGTAGGTGTAGGGTAGGTGTAGGGTAGGTGTAGGGTAGGTGTAGGGTAGGTGTAGGGTAGGTGTAGGGTAGGTGTAGGGTAGGTGTAGGGTAGGTGTAGGGTAGGTGTAGGGTAGGTGTAGGGTAGGTGTAGGGTAGGTGTAGGGTAGGTGTAGGGTAGGTGTAGGGTAGGTGTAGGGTAGGTGTAGGGTAGGTGTAGGGTAGGTGTAGGGTAGGTGTAGGGTAGGTGTAGGGTAGGTGTAGGGTAGGTGTAGGGTAGGTGTAGGGTAGGTGTAGGGTAGGTGAAGGGTAGGTGTAGGGTAGGTGTAGGGTAGGTGTAGGGTAGATGTAGGGTAGGTGTAGGGTAGGTGTAGGGTAGGTGTAGGGTAGGTGTAGGGTAGGTGTAGGGTTGGTGTAGGGTAGGTGTAGGGTAGGTGTAGGGTAGGTGTAGGGTAGGTGTAGGGTAGGTGTAGGGTAGGTGTAGGGTAGGTGTAGGGTAGATGTAGGGTAGGTGTAGGGTAGGTTAAGGAATACTTCTCAAAAACACGACAAAGCCGCGAGCTGCTTGCAGCTCGCGCACCAAGCAAATACTAGTTATTATACTATATAAAACTGCATTACCACTGACTCACTGACTCACTGACTGACTCATTGACATAATTGTTCTCCCAGATGGTGGAGGGGAAGGTGGGTATATTTTGACAGATTCGTAAACAAGTAACTCTCGCGAGTATGGGAAAAGTGCCAAACCTCCCCTTTTCCCCCCCCCTCCTCCCCCCCTCTATCGTATCTCGGAAACTAAGGTACCCGTATTTTTTGTTTTTTACGGATTCGTTTAGAGGAGGCTCGCAAAAGTAAAAACCATTTTTCAAAGTTGACCCCCTTGCCCCCCTTCTCCCTCCCTTTAAGCGGATCTCGGAAGTTGAGAGACTTGGAACATTTCTTTTTTCAGATTCATATAAAGGGGCAATGCTATAGTCACAAACAAACCATTTTTCAAAGTTGACCCCCTTGCCCCCCTTCTCCCCCTCCCCCCCCCCCGTTTTGGCGAATCTTTTTTTCGTGTTTTTTTTACGGATTCGTTTAGAGGAGGATGGGAAAAGTAAAAACCATTTTTCAAAAATGACCCCCTCGCCCCCCTTTAAGCGGATCTCGGAAGTTGAGAGACTTGGAACATTTCTTTCTTCAGATTCATATAAAGGGGCAATGCTATAGTCACAATTGAACCAGTTTTCAAAGTTGACCCTCTTGCCCCCCTTCTCCCCCCTCCCCTCCCCCGTTTTGGCGAATCTTTTTTTTTGTTTTTTTTACGGATTCCGCGTAGGGATCCCGAGTGGAGCGAACCTACGAGACCGAGTGCAGCGCAGGGGGGAGGTGGCGAGCGAAGCGAGCCGGCGACCTCCGTAGCGTAACGAAGGTTGAGTGGGTGAAGCGAAACTCAGTGCCTGGCGACGAATGCAAACATTAGGGTTATGTTTTTTGGAACAAAGTGTAGGGTAGGTGTAGGGTAGGTGTAGGGTAGGTGTAGGGTAGGTGTAGGGTAGGTGTAGGGTAGGTGTAGGGTAGGTGTAGGGTAGGTGTAGGGTAGGTGTAGGGTAGGTGTAGGGTAGGTGTAGGGTAGGTGTAGGGTAGGTGTAGGGTAGGTGTAGGGTAGGTGTAGGGTAGGTGTAGGGTAGGTGTAGGGTAGGTGTAGGGTAGGTGTAGGGTAGGTGTAGGGTAGGTGTAGGGTAGGTGTAGGGTAGGTGTAGGGTAGGTGTAGGGTAGGTGTAGGGTAGGTGTAGGGTAGGTGTAGGGTAGGTGTAGGGTAGGTGTAGGGTAGGTGTAGGGTAGGTGAAGGGTAGGTGTAGGGTAGGTGTAGGGTAGGTGTAGGGTAGATGTAGGGTAGGTGTAGGGTAGGTGTAGGGTAGGTGTAGGGTAGGTGTAGGGTAGGTGTAGGGTTGGTGTAGGGTAGGTGTAGGGTAGGTGTAGGGTAGGTGTAGGGTAGGTGTAGGGTAGGTGTAGGGTAGGTGTAGGGTAGGTGTAGGGTAGATGTAGGGTAGGTGTAGGGTAGGTTAAGGAATACTTCTCAAAAACACGACAAAGCCGCGAGCTGCTTGCAGCTCGCGCACCAAGCAAATACTAGTTATACTATATAAAACTGCATTACCACTGACTCACTGACTCACTGACTGACTCATTGACATAATTGTTCTCCCAGATGGTGGAGGGGAAGGTGGGTATATTTTGACAGATTCGTAAACAAGTAACTCTCGCGAGTATGGGAAAAGTGCCAAACCTCCCCTTTTCCCCCCCCCTCCTCCCCCCCTCTATCGTATCTCGGAAACTAAGGTACCCGTATTTTTTGTTTTTTACGGATTCGTTTAGAGGAGGCTCGCAAAAGTAAAAACCATTTTTCAAAAATGACCCCCTCGCCCCCCTTCTCCCCCCCTTTAAGCGGATCTCGGAAGTTGAGAGACTTGGAACATTTCTTTTTTCAGATTCATATAAAGGGGCAATGCTATAGTCACAAACGAACCAGTTTTCATAGTTGACCCCTAGCCCCCCTTCCCCCCCCCCCCACGTTTTGGCGAATCTTTTTTTTTACAGTTTTTTTTACGGATTCGTTTAGAGGAGGCTCGGAAAAGTAAAAACCATTTTTCAAAGTTGGCCCCCTCGCCCCCCTTCTCCCCCCCTTTAAGCGGATCTCGGAAGTTGAGAGACTTGGAACATTTCTTTTATCAGATTCATATAAAGGGGCAATGCTATAGTCACAAACAAACCATTTTTCATAGTTGACCCCCTTGCCCCCAATCTCCCCCCTCCCCCCCCCCGTTTTGGCGAATCTTTTTTTTGTTTTTTTTTACGGATTCGTTTAGAGGAGGCTCGAAAAAGTAAAAACCATTTTTCAAAGTTGACCCCCTCGCCCCCCTTCTCCCCCCTTTAAGCGGATCTCGGAAGTTGAGAGACTTGGAACATTTCTTTTTTCAGATTCATATAAAGGGGCAATGGTTTAGTTGGAATCATTTTTCAAAACTCCCCACTCTCCCCCCCTTCACCCCTCCTCTCCCCAACCTCCCCTGACCAGGCAGCGTAGGGATCCCGAGTGGAGCGAACCTACGAGACCGAGTGCAGCGCAGGGGGGTGGTGGCGAGCGAAGCGAGCCGGCGACCTCCGTAGCGTAACGAAGGTTGAGTGGGTGAAGCGAAACTCAGTGCCTGGCGACGACAAGCAAACATTAGGGTTATGTTTTTTGGAACAAAGTGTAGGGTAGGTGTAGGGTAGGTGTAGGGTAGGTGTAGGGTAGGTGTAGGGTAGGTGTAGGGTAGGTGTAGGGTAGGTGTAGGGTAGGTGTAGGGTAGGTGTAGGGTAGGTGTAGGGTAGGTGTAGGGTAGGTGTAGGGTAGGTGTAGGGTAGGTGTAGGGTAGGTGTAGGGTAGGTGTAGGGTAGGTGTAGGGTAGGTGTAGGGTAGGTGTAGGGTAGGTGTAGGGTAGGTGTAGGGTAGGTGTAGGGTAGGTGTAGGGTAGGTGTAGGGTAGGTGTAGGGTAGGTGTAGGGTAGGTGTAGGGTAGGTGTAGGGTAGGTGTAGGGTAGGTGTAGGGTAGGTGTAGGGTAGGTGTAGGGTAGGTGTAGGGTAGGTGTAGGGTAGGTGTAGGGTAGGTGTAGGGTAGGTGTAGGGTAGGTGTAGGGTAGGTGTAGGGTAGGTGTAGGGTAGGTGTAGGGTAGGTGTAGGGTAGGTGTAGGGTAGGTGTAGGGTAGGTGTAGGGTAGGTGTAGGGTAGGTGTAGGGTAGGTGTAGGGTAGGTGTAGGGTAGGTGTAGGGTAGGTGTAGGGTAGGTGTAGGGTAGGTGTAGGGTAGGTGTAGGGTAGGTGTAGGGTAGGTGTAGGGTAGGTGTAGGGTAGGTGTAGGGTAGGTGTAGGGTAGGTGTAGGGTAGGTGTAGGGTAGGTGTAGGGTAGGTGTAGGGTAGGTGTAGGGTAGGTGTAGGGTAGGTGTAGGGTAGGTGTAGGGTAGGTGTAGGGTAGGTGTAGGGTAGGTGTAGGGTAGGTGTAGGGTAGGTGTAGGGTAGGTGTAGGGTAGGTGTAGGGTAGGTGTAGGGTAGGTGTAGGATAGGTGTAGGGTAGGTGTAGGGTAGGTGTAGGGTAGGTGTAGGGCAGGTGTAGGGACAACAACACGCGAGCTGCTTGCAGCTCGCGCACCAAGCAAATACTAGTTATTATATTATATAAAACTGCATTACCACTGACTGACTCACTGACTGACTCATTGACATAATTGTTCACCCAGATGGTGGATGGGGAGGTGGGTATATTTTGACAGATTCGTAAACAAGTAACTCCCGTGAGTATGGGAAAAGTCCCAAACCTCCCCTTTTCCTCCCTCCTCTTCCCCCCCTCTATCGTATCTCGGAAACTAAGGTACCCGTAGAATGTTTTTTTTACGGATTCGTTTAGAGGAGGCTCGCAAAAGTAAAAACCATTTTTCAAAGTTGACCCCCTCGCCCCCCTTCTCCCCCCCTTTAAGCGGATCTCGAAAGTTGGAACATTTGGAACATTTCTTTTTTCAGGTTCATATAAAGGGGCAATGCTATAGTCACAAACAAACCATTTTTCATAGACGACCCCCTTGCCCCCCTTCTCCCCCCTCCCCCCCCGTTTTGGCGAATCTTTTTTTTTCGTTTTTTTTACGGATTCGTTTAGAGGAGGCTCGGAAAAGTAAAAACCATTTTTCAAAGTTGGCCCCCTCGCCCCCCTTCTCCCCCCCTTTAAGCGGATCTCGGAAGTTGAGAGACTTGGAACATTTCTTTTTTCAGATTCATATAAAGGGGCAATGCTATAGTCACAAACAAACCATTTTTCAAAGTTTCCCCCTTGCCCCCCATCTCCCCCCCCCCCCCCCGTTTTGGCGATTTTTTTTTTTCAGTTTTTTTTACGGATTCGTTTCGAGGAGTCTCGGCAAAGTAAAAACCAGTATTCAAAGTTGACCCCCTCGCCCCCCCTTCTCACCCCCTTTAAGCGGATCTCGGAAGTTGAGAGACTTGGAACATTTCTTTTTTCAGATTCATATAAAGGGGCAATGCTATAGTCACAAACGAACCAGTTTTCAAAGTTGACCCCCTTACCCCCCTTCTCCCCCCTCCCCCCCCCGTTTTGGCGAATCTTTTTTTTTTGTTTTTTTTACGGATTCGTTTAGAGGAGGCTCGGAAAAGTAAAAACCATTGTTCAAAGTTGACCCCCTCGCCCCCCTTCTCCCCCCCTTTAAGCGGATCTCGGAAATGAGAGACTTGGAACATTTCTTTTTTCAGATTCATATAAAGGGGCAATGCTATAGTCACAAACGAACCATTTTTCAAAGTTGACCCCCTTGCCCCCATCTCCCCCTCCCCCCCCCCTTTTTGTTGTTTTGTTTTTTTTACGGATTCAGCGTAGGGATCCCGAGTGGAGCGAACCTACGAGACCGAGTGCAGCGCAGGGGGGAGGTGGCGAGCGAAGCGAGCCGGCGACCTCCGTAGCGTAACGAAGGTTGACTGGGTGAAGCGAAACTCAGTGCCTGGCGACGACAAGCAAACATTAGGGTTATGTTTTTTGGAACAAAGTGTAGGGTAGGTGTAAGGTAGGTGTAGGGTAGGTGTAGGGTAGGTGTAGGGTAGGTGTAGGGTAGGTGTAGGGTAGGTGTAGGGTAGGTGTAGGGTAGTTGTAGGGTAGGTGTAGGGTAGGTGTAGGGTAGGTGTAGGGTAGGTGTAGGGTAGGTGTAGGGTAGGTGTAGGGTAGGTGTAGGGTAGGTGTAGGGTAGGTGTAGGGTAGGTGTAGGGTAGGTGTAGGGTAGGTGTAGGGTAGGTGTAAGGTAGGTGTAGGGTAGGTGTAGGGACAACAACACGCGGGTGTAGGGACAACAACACGCGAGCTGCTTGCAGCTCGCGCACCAAGCAAATACTAGTTATTATACTATATAAAACTGCATTACCACTGACTGACTCACTCACTGACTCATTGACATAATTGTTCTCCCAGATGGTGGATGGGGAGGTGGGTATATTTTGACAGATTCGTAAACAAGTAACTCCCGTGAGTATGGGAAAAGTCCCAAACCTCCCCTTTTCCTCCCCCCTCCTCCCCCCCTCTATCGTATCTCGGAAACTAAGGTACCCGTAGAATGTTTTTTTTACGGATTCGTTTAGAGGAGGCTCGGAAAAGTAAAAAGCATTTTTCAAAGTTGACCCCCTCGCCCCCCTTCTCCCCCCCTTTAAGCGGATCTCGAAAGTTGGAACAATTGGAACATTTCTTTTTTCAGATTCATATAAAGGGGCAATGCTATAGTCACAAACGAACCAGTTTTCAAAGTTGACCCCCTTGCCCCCCTTCTCCCCCCTCCCCCCCCGTTTTGGCGAATCTTTTTTTCGTGTTTTTTTTACGGATTCGTTTAGAGGAGGCTCGGAAAAGTAAAAACCATTTTTCAAAGTTGACCCCCTCGCCCCCCTTCTCCCCCCCTTTAAGCGGATCTCGGAAGTTGAGAGACTTGGAACATTTCTTTTTTCGGATTCATATAAAGGGGCAATGCTATAGTCACAAACAAACCATTTTTCAAAGTTGACCCCCTTGCCCCCCTTCGCCCCCGTCCTCCCCCCGTTTTGGCGATTTTTTTATTTTTTTATTTTTACGGATTCGTTTAGAGGTGGCTCGAAAAAGTAAAAACCATTTTTCAAAGTTGACCCCCTTGCCCCCCATCTCCCCCCTCCCCCCCCCCCCCCCTGTTTTGGCGAATCTTTTTTTTGTTTTTTTTACGGATTCAGCGTAGGGATCCCGAGTGGAGCGAACCTACGAGACCGAGTGCAGCGCAGGGGGGAGGTGGCGAGTGAAGCGAGCCGGCGACCTCCGTAGCGTAACGAAGGTTGAGTGGGTTAAGCGAAACTCAGTGCCTGGCGACGACATGCAAACATTAGGGTTATGTTTTTTGGATCAAAGTGTAGGGTAGGTGTAGGGTAGGTGTAGGGTAGGTGTAGGGTAGGTGTAGGGTAGGTGTAGGGTAGGTGTAGGGTAGGTGTAGGGAAGGTGTAGGGTAGGTGTAGGGTAGGTGTAGGGTAGGTGTAGGGTAGGTGTAGGGTAGGTGTAGGGTAGGTGTAGGTTAGGTGTAGGGTAGGTGTAGGGTAGGTGTAGGGTAGGTGTAGGGTAGGTGTAGGGTAGGTGTAGGGTAGGTGTAGGGTAGGTGTAGGGTAGGTGTAGGGTAGGTGTAGGGTAGGTGTAGGGTAGGTGTAGGGTAGGTGTAGGGTAGGTGTAGGGTAGGTGTAGGGTAGGTGTAGGGTAGGTGTAGGGTAGGTGTAGGGTAGGTGTAGGGTAGGTGTAGGGTAGGTGTAGGGTAGGTGTTGGGTAGGTGTAAGAACAACAACACGCGAGCTGCTTGCAGCTCGCGCACCAAGCAAATACTAGTTATACTATATAAAACTGCATTACCACTCACTCACTGACTCACTCATTGACATAATTGTTCTCCCAGATGGTGGATGGGGAGGTGGGTATATTTTGACAGATTCGTAAACAAGTAACTCCCGTGAGTATGGGAAAAGTCCCAAACCTCCCCTTTTCCTCCCCCCTCCTCCCCCCCTCTATCGTATCTCGGAAACTAAGGTACCCGTAGAATGTTTTTTTTACGGATTCGTTTAGAGGAGGCTCGGAAAAGTAAAAAGCATTTTTCAAAGTTGACCCCCTCGCCCCCCTTCTCCCCCCCTTTAAGCGGATCTCGAAAGTTGGAACAATTGGAACATTTCTTTTTTCAGATTCATATAAAGGGGCAATGCTATAGTCACAAACGAACCAGTTTTCAAAGTTGACCCCCTTGCCCCCCTTCTCCCCCCTCCCCCCCCGTTTTGGCGAATCTTTTTTTCGTGTTTTTTTTACGGATTCGTTTAGAGGAGGCTCGGAAAAGTAAAAACCATTTTTCAAAGTTGACCCCCTCGCCCCCCTTCTCCCCCCCTTTAAGCGGATCTCGGAAGTTGAGAGACTTGGAACATTTCTTTTTTCGGATTCATATAAAGGGGCAATGCTATAGTCACAAACAAACCATTTTTCAAAGTTGACCCCCTTGCCCCCCTTCGCCCCCGTCCTCCCCCCGTTTTGGCGATTTTTTTATTTTTTTATTTTTACGGATTCGTTTAGAGGTGGCTCGAAAAAGTAAAAACCATTTTTCAAAGTTGACCCCCTTGCCCCCCATCTCCCCCCTCCCCCCCCCCCCCCTGTTTTGGCGAATCTTTTTTTTGTTTTTTTTACGGATTCAGCGTAGGGATCCCGAGTGGAGCGAACCTACGAGACCGAGTGCAGCGCAGGGGGGAGGTGGCGAGTGAAGCGAGCCGGCGACCTCCGTAGCGTAACGAAGGTTGAGTGGGTTAAGCGAAACTCAGTGCCTGGCGACGACATGCAAACATTAGGGTTATGTTTTTTGGATCAAAGTGTAGGGTAGGTGTAGGGTAGGTGTAGGGTAGGTGTAGGGTAGGTGTAGGGTAGGTGTAGGGTAGGTGTAGGGTAGGTGTAGGGAAGGTGTAGGGTAGGTGTAGGGTAGGTGTAGGGTAGGTGTAGGGTAGGTGTAGGGTAGGTGTAGGGTAGGTGTAGGTTAGGTGTAGGGTAGGTGTAGGGTAGGTGTAGGGTAGGTGTAGGGTAGGTGTAGGGTAGGTGTAGGGTAGGTGTAGGGTAGGTGTAGGGTAGGTGTAGGGTAGGTGTAGGGTAGGTGTAGGGTAGGTGTAGGGTAGGTGTAGGGTAGGTGTAGGGTAGGTGTAGGGTAGGTGTAGGGTAGGTGTAGGGTAGGTGTAGGGTAGGTGTAGGGTAGGTGTAGGGTAGGTGTTGGGTAGGTGTAAGAACAACAACACGCGAGCTGCTTGCAGCTCGCGCACCAAGCAAATACTAGTTATACTATATAAAACTGCATTACCACTCACTCACTGACTCACTCATTGACATAATTGTTCTCCCAGATGGTGGATGGGGAGGTGGGTATATTTTGACAGATTCGTAAACAAGTAACTCCCGTGAGTATGGGAAAAGTCCCAAACCTCCCCTTTTCCTCCCCCCTCCTCCCCCCCTCTATCGTATCTCGGAAACTAAGGTACCCGTAGAATGTTTTTTTTACGGATTCGTTTAGAGGAGGCTCGGAAAAGTAAAAACCATTTTTCAAAGTTGACCCCCTCGCCCCCCTTCTCCCCCCCTTTAAGAGGATCTCGAAAGTTGGAACATTTGGAACATTTCTTTTTTCAGATTCATAGAAAGGGGCAATGCTATAGTCACAAACGAACCATTTTTCAAAGTTGACCCCCTTGCCCCCCTTCTCCCCCCTCCCCCCCCGTTTTGCCTAATCTTTTTTTTTTGTTTTTTTTACGGAATCGTTTAGAGGAGGCTCGGTAAAGTAAAAACCATTTTTCAAAGTTGACCCCCTCGCCCCCCTTCTCCCCCCCTTTAAGCGGATCTCGGAAATTGAGAGACTTGGAACATTTATTTTTTCAGATTTATATAAAGGGGCAATGCTTAAGTCACAAACAAACCATTTTTCAAAGTTGACCCCCTTGCCCCCCTTCTCCCCCCTCCCCCCCGTTTTGGCGAATCTTTTTTTTTTGTTTTTTTTACGGATTCATTTAGAGGAGGCTCGGAAAAGTAAAAACCATTTTTCAAAGTTGACCCCCTCGCCCCCCTTCTCCCCCCCTTTAAGCGGATCTCGGAAGTTGAGAGACTTGGAACATTTCTTTTTTCAGATTCATGTAAAGGGGCAATGCTATAGTCACAAACAAACCATTTTTCAAAGTTGACCCCCTTGCCCCCCATCTCCCCCCTCCCACCCCCCGTTTTGGCGAATCTTTTTTTTACGGATTCAGCGTAGGGATCCCGAGTGGAGCGAACCTACGAGACCGAGTGCAGCGCAGGGGGGAGGTGGCGAGCGAAGCGAGCCGGCGACCTCCGTAGCGTAACGAAGGTTGAGTGGGTGAAGCGAAACTCAGTGCCTGGCGACGACAAGCAAACATTAGGGTTATGTTGTTTGGAACAAATTTTAGGGTAGGTGTAGGGTAGGTGTAGGGTAGGTGTAGGGTAGGTGTAGGGTAGGTGTAGGGCAGGTGTAGGGTAGGTGTAGGGTAGGTGTAGGGTAGGTGTAGGGTAGGTGTAGGGTAGGTTTAGGGTAGGTGTAGGGACAACAACACGCGAGCTGCTTGCAGCTCGCGCACCAAGCAAATACTAGTTATACTATATAAAACTGCATTACCACTCACTGACTGACTCACTGACTCATTGACATAATTGTTCTCCCAGATGGTGAAGGGGGAGGTGGGTATATTTTGACAGATTCGTAAACAAGTAACTCCCGTGAGTATGGGAAAAGTGCCAAACCTCCCCTTTTCCCCCCCCCCTCCTCCCCCCCTCTATCGTATCTCGGAAACTAAGGTACCCGTATTTTTTGTTTTTTACGGATTCGTTTAGAGGAGGCTCGGAAAAGTAAAGACCATTTTTCAAAAATGACCCCCTCGCCCCCCTTCTCCCCCCCTTTAAGCGGATCTCGGAAGTTGAGAGACTTGGAACATTTTTTTTTTCAGATTCATATAAAGGGGCAATGCTATAGTCACAAACAAACCATTTTTCAAAGTTGACCCCCTTGCCCCCCTTCTCCCCCCCCCCCCCCGTTTTGGTGAATCTTTTTTTTTCAGTTTTTTTTACGGATTCGTTTAGAGGAGGCTCGGAAAAGTAAAAACCATTTTTCAAAGTTGACCCCCTCGCCCCCCTTCTCCCCCCCTTTAAGCGGATCTCGGAAGTTGAAACATTTGGAACATTTCTTTTTTCAGATTCATATAAAGGGGCAATGCTATAGTCACAAACGAACCAGTTTTCATAGTTAACCCCTTGCACCCCTTCTCCCCCCTCCCCCCCCCCCCGTTTTGGTGAATCTTTTTTTTTCAGTTTTTTTACGGATTCGTTTAGAGGAGGCTCGGAAAAGTAAAAACCATTTTTAAAGTTGACCCCCTCGCCCCCCTTCGCCCCCCCTTTAAGCGGATCTCGGAAGTTGAGAGACTTGGAACATTTCTTTTTTCAGATTCATATAAAGGGGCAATGCTATAGTCACAAACAAACCATTTTTCAAAGTTGACCCCCTTGCCCCCCATTTCCCCCCCCCCCCGCCGTTTTGGCGAATATTTTTTTTGTTTTTTTTACGGATTCAGCGTAGGGATCCCGAGTGGAGCGAACCTACGAGACCGAGTGCAGCGCAGGGGGGAGGTGGCGAGCGAAGCGAGCCGGCGACCTCCGTAGCGTAACGAAGGTTGAGTGGGTGAAGCGAAACTCAGTGCCTGGCGACGACAAGCAAACATTAGGGTTATGTTTTTTGGAACAAAGTGTAGGGTAGGTGTAGGGTAGGTGTAGGGTAGGTGTAGGATAGATGTAGGGTAGGTGTAGGGTAGGTGTAGGGTAGGTGTAGGGTAGGTGTAGGGTAGGTGTAGGGTAGGTGTAGGGTAGGTGTAGGGTAGGTGTAGGGTAGGTGTAGGGTAGGTGTAGGGTAGGTGTAGGGTAGGTGTAGGGTAGGTGTAGGGTAGGTGTTGGGTTGGTGTTGGGACTAAAACACGCGAGCTGCTTGCAGCTCGCGCACCAGGCAAATACTAGTTATATTATATAAAGCTGGATTACCACTCACTGACTCACTGACTCACTGACTCATTGACATAATTGTTCTCCCAGATGGTGGATGGGGAGGTGGGTATATTTTGACAGATTCGTAAACAAGTAACTCCCGTGAGTATGGGAAAAGTCCCAAACCTCCCCTTTTCCTCCCCCCTCCTCCCCCCCTCTATCGTATCTCGGAAACTAAGGTACCCGTATTTTTTGTTTTTTACGGATTCGTTTAGAGGAGGCTGGGAAAAGTAAAAACCATTTTTCAAAAATGACCCCTTCTCCCCCCCTTTAAGCGGATCTCGGAAGTTGAGAGACTTGGAACATTTATTTTTTCAGATTCATATAAAGGGGCAATGCTATAGTCACAAACAAACCATTTTTCAAAGTTGACCCCCTTGCCCCCCTTCTCCCCCCTCCCCCCCCCCGTTTTGGCGAATCTTTTTTTTTGTTATTTTTACGGATTCGTTTAGAGGAGGCTCGGAAAAGTAAAAACCATTTTTCAAAGTTGACCCCCTGGCCCCCCCTTCTCCCCCCCTTTAAGCGGATCTCGGAAGTTGAGAGACTTGGAACATTTATTTTTTCAGATTCATATAAAGGGGCAATGCTATAGTCACAAATCAAACCATTTTTCAAAGTTGACCCCCTTGCCCCCCTTCTCCCCCCTCCCCCCCCCCCCGTTTTGGCGAATCTTTTTTTTTTGTTTTTTTTTACAGATTCGTTTAGAGGAGGCTCGGCAAAGTAAAAACCATTTTTCAAAATTGACCCCTTGCCCCCCTTCTCCCCCCCCCCCCGTTTTGGCTAATCTTTTTTTTTTCAGATTCATATAAAGGGGCAATGCTTTAGTCGGAATCATTTTTCAAAACTCCCCACTCTCCCTCCCTTCATCCCTCCTGTCCCCAACCTCCCCTACCTAATATCGGTCGTCGAAACCTGTCCGGTGGAAGTGGACCAGGCAGCGTAGGGACCCCGAATGGAGCGAACCTACGAGACCGAGTGCAGCGCAGGGGGGAGGTGGCGAGCAAAGCGAGCCGGCGACCTCCGTAGCGTAACGAAGGTTGAGTGGGTGAAGCGAAACTCGGTGCCTGGCGACGAATGCAAACATTAGGGTTATGTTTTTTGGAACAAAGTGTAGGGTAGGTGTAGGGTAGGTGTAGGGTAGGTGTAGGGTAGGTGTAGGGTAGGTGTAGGGTAGGTGTAGGGTAGGTGTAGGGACAACAACACGCGAGCTGCTTGCAGCTCGCGCACCAAGCAAATACTAGTCAATTAATAAAAGTACATTAAATTTCTACATAATATTGATTCTAAAATGGTAGTATTCTTTTTATATAGAGGTATATGTTTCACTAATCTCCTTCCAACAAAACCATAAAAATGAGAAATAATTATTGATAGCATACATCTCCTCGTAAAGTGTTCATTAATAATTTTTTGTACTAACACTAATGGATAGACAATTTGATAACGAACATTTTGTATTTTTTTTTTCAAAAGTCCAATATTCGATTTTATAAAGATTTTATTCTAAAATCTGGGCGTATTCACTACTGTAATTCACGCGCCACCAGTGCCGCTAGGCCAATAGGAATGCTCATATCTCATGCTGATTTTTTGGTCAGTGTACGGCCTTAAGCGGTCCGGCTGTAATCTTTGAAAGTCGTTACGGTTGATTCGAATCAAGGAATTTTGACACGTCTTGAATAGGGTTATCGTCTAATCCAGTTACTGGGTTGTGGAGAGTCGTTCCATGTAAAATACTGGTATCCGGCTGAATCTGGTTAGACTGGAATTCCACCCAAAGAAGTTGGGAAAGGCTGGGCAGGCAAACGCAACCAGGACCTCATATTTGCTCATGTCACCAGTAGCCCAACGAGCCAGTCAAGTTCTATAAATAATGTTGTACTAACTAATTCACTTAACGGTACATAAATACCTCGTGTTCTACCTAGCTCCCTAAGGAGAAGCGTGCATGTAATTAGGCATGTTAAATTATTATAAACGCGTCGATGACTTGTTACGTTTAGGTCGTTAGTGTACTGATAGCGATGATGCGACTAGATATTTAAGTGAGGTTTCCTTTGTGATTGATCGGTGTTTATTTTTACTAAGGTTAGGAAAAGTGTCAAGATTCTTTAAGTCTCGAGTGAATAGGTTACTTCGCTTGCCATCAGGTGAGACAGTGGTCAAACGCTATACGGCGTGATATTTAAGTGGTTGTTTTCCCGCGGCAGAACGACTTGCCTTTAGGAGTACTTTCGAAACATAGAGTTAAAGTAAAAAAATAACGATGTTTTTATTTTAAAATAATTTAAAAAATATTTATCAACTCGAAAAAGTGAGTAACAATAGTAACTTGTAGGTACTAGGTACTACTCGCGTCACCACCGTATTATTCACCGTAGTACCTAGTACCTACAAGTTACTATTGTTACTCACTTTTTCGAGTTTATGTTTTTTTTTTTAATTATTTTAAAACAAAAACATCGTTATTTTTTTACTTTAACTCTATGCTTCGAAAGTACTCCTAAAGGCAAGTCGTTCTGCCGCGGGAAAACAACCACTTAAATTTCACGGTGTATAGCCTATAAATAATAGTTTAAAAAAACACGCTTTAATAGAAAACCAAACTAAAAATAAAAAAACCTTTTTGCAAAAAAATACTACCGACTTACAAATAAAATTAAAATAAAAAATCTTTTTTGTAAAAAAATACTACCGACTTCCAAATAAAAAACTACAAAGTGGAAAATAACTTTAATTTTGGAAGTCGGTGTTTTTCGTAGCTTACCATTTTTTTTGCGATATAGACACCGACTTCCAAAAATAAAGTTATTTTCCACTTTGTAGTTTTTTATTTGGATGTCGGTAGTATTTTTTTGCAAAAAAGATTTTTTATTTTACCCTTTTTAGTTGTACCTACCTAATAGGCAAGTTGTTTAGTAAGTACCTATAACGCCAGAATAGATTACCCTAATAACATGAAACTTGAACATAATCGGTGAAATGAGAGATCTGCGTACCCCTTTCGAGCGTACTGGCGTAATGTAATGTTATGAAATGGTATAAACAATAAACAGACAAGCGATTGCAGTAATCCCGAGAGATTTCCCGTTATTTATTGACGAGTTCTGTTGTATATCTTCGAAGTTCTTCATCAGATCTTCACCAAATTAAAATGGGACCAATTTCGGAACATACTCTTTCATAAAAAAAAAGAATTTTCAAAATCCGTCCACAATTGA
Organism: Orthosia incerta; assembly: GCA_948252205.1. Classification (NCBI taxonomy): domain Eukaryota; kingdom Metazoa; phylum Arthropoda; class Insecta; order Lepidoptera; family Noctuidae; genus Orthosia; species Orthosia incerta. Next base: position 17,840,209 of record OX411766.1, on the reverse strand, counting down.
CGGAGATATCGATGAACATACATAAAAAAACATACAAGAAGTCGAACATAGAACCTCCTCCTTTTTCGAAAGTCGGTTAAAAACTAGAAAATAACTTTCAATAAATTTAAATTGAGAATAGTATCACGTTTGTAATTTCCTGACTTCAATTATAGCGTGTAGTGTAAAATCTTTACGACTATCGTCTACGACGCCTGCACCTCGGTATTCCACGTCCTACCTTAAAGCTATACTAAGCTATAAAAATACCGCATATCCGCCACGTTAGCACAAACTTTACCTATTAAAAATTCACAACGACGGCCCCATGGCGCACCCATGTTTATAGTGTCTGTCCGTTTGTCGCTCGCATACGTAATGGTTTGTTCAAATACTAGCTTCTACTCGCGACTGCGGTCGTGTTTGTGTGTTTAGTTAAAGTTTATTAGGTCTGTGTTATTTGCAATGTGCAATGTTTGTTGTCGATTGGTTGTTTTATTTGTTTGGTTTAGTTGATTTTTAGGGTTCCGTACCCAAAGAGTAAATACGGGACCCTATTACTAAGACTCCGCGGTCCGTCTGTCTGTCACCAGACTGTATCTAATAAACCGTGATTGCTAGACAGTTGAAATTCTCACAGATGATGTATATCTGTTGCCGCTATAACAACAAATACTAGAAACAGATTAAAATAAGTATTTAAGTGGGGCTCCCATACAACAAACGTGTTTTATTTGCCGTTTTTTGCGATAATGATACGGAACCCGTCGTGTGCGAGTCCGACTCCTACTTTGCCGGTTTTTAATACTGAAAGTATTCTCAAAACGTTTGGTGGGATGCTTTAGTTCTGCCTGAAGTTCACCCGCTGTAGGTGCATTGAGACCGATATGCAGCAATGCAGCTTTGTGCCAGAAATAAATAGTGTAGGAGTGGTAGCCGTTCTTCCTAAGACGAATACGTTCGCAGGAAGCAAAACTACTACATACTACTGCGGTTGATGCTCTTATTCTTTTAATAATATTAGCTGCGATGTTTCCACTTCTGGAACACAGATCTCTTTGTGAGAGGTAGTGGACGATCAGCTACGCGAGGTTGGGAAGGGGTTTTTAGATGCCACATGCAAAAAAATATGCTGTGTTGGTAACCCTTTCGGTATGGGCACGCTCAGCGCAATTTGTGATTGTATTTTGTTTTATCAGACTTACCAAAAAGGACGAGGTTCTATGTTCGACTTCATGTATGTTTTTTTTTATGTATGTTCACCGATATCTCCGTCAATTGTGGACCGATTTTAAAAATTCTTTTTTTTGTTTGAAAGAGTATGTTTCCAAATTGGACCCATTTTAAATTAGTGAAGATCTGATGAAGAATTTTGAAGATATACATCATAACTCTTCAATAAATAACGGCAAATCTCTCGGGATTGCTGCAATCGCATGTCTGATTATTGTTTATACCATTTCATAACATAACATCACGCTAGTACGCTCTTAAGGGGTACGCAGATCTCTGATTTTACCGGTTATGTTCAAGTTTCATGATATTCGGGTAATCTATTCTGGCGTTAAGGTAACTCACTAAACAACTTGCCTTTAGGTAGGTACAACTAAAAAGTGAAAAATAAAAACAACTTTTAACAAAAAAATGCTACCGACTTCCAAATAAAACTACAAAGTGTAAAATAACTTTTTTTTTTGGAAGTCTGTGTCCATAACACAATAAATTGGTACCTACTAAAGACACCGACTTCCAAAAATAAAGTTATTTTTCACTTTGTAGTTTTATTTGGAAGTCGGTAGTATTTTTTTGTAAAAGTTTTTATTGTTTTTACTATTCTGCTGTTATGTTGTGTCTGTGTCGAATACATGTTTCTATTCTATTCATACATATTTGATTTTCTTTGTCCTGGGTCATGCCTGTTCCTCATGATATTTTCCTTTACCGTTTCAAGAGCAATGATGATGAAATAAATTGCACAGTACAACAAGCCAATCTAGGTTAGAATATCCGAACTCATAATCTACTACTGGACCTCCATCAAATAATTCCATCATCATCTTCTTCGTCGTATCGATGAATCAAAATTAAACTGGTTTTGAACAAAATTCAGCCATGTTGACAGCGTTAGCATTTGCTTCGAAAAGGTCTGTAAGGGTGCAGGTGTTGATGCACAGAGAGCAGTGAGAACACGATTAGAGATGAAACATTGTTTGGGACGTGCCACTTCAACCACATTGTGGCTCATTGGAGTTACCGCATCTGACTAAGTTGTGCTTGCAACCTGGCAACCTGGATTTGCAGTCGGTTTCGAGATTTCCAGGTGATGGCAGACTGAAAGTAGTCAGTTGGAAAATAATGGCTAAAGAACCACAGTTTTTCTTTGCTTCACTATACCAGCTGTCTTTAATTGGTTTAGTCAACGTCAGAAAGCTGCCATTAAAATAATGTTTGATTGAAAGTGATGATCGATATCTTAATTTCTTTATATACTCTGAGCAAGTTGAAAGTTGACTGCAATGTGGTTCAGTTTAGCATTGATGAACTGGCAACCTTTCACTCGATATTTTAATTTAACGCTTATCTACAGATTTGAGAGAAAAAAACTTTCAATGATTTGTCCCAGTTAGGAATAGGCCTACATTTACTTTTTCTATTTTGGAGTGGGCATTTTAATTGCAATTATGTGTTAATTATAATATCTGTTATTTGGTAGGCCGTAATTGCGACGGTTGAGTCAAGGGTTCGACTCCTGAGTTAAATGTTTTTGGGTTTTTCTCACATGTACTCGTAACATAATAGACAAAATTTGGGCGTTAAGGTTACACTAGTCGAAAATTCTTCCATACAAACCTAGTCTAGGGATTATTCCACTGTTTGACGATGTACGTTCAAAATAAAAAGTGATATCAATTTGTCTCATCATTTTCTAGCCCTGTATGGAAGCAAAAAAGGAAATAAAGAAAATATTTGAAAGTTATGAGCGTCGAAAGTTCCACATTTAGACACTAATTTTAACGCATTTTTGGGCGCAAATAAATACCATTAGAAGACGGAAAATTGCAAAACGGCCTCCATACAGGGATAGATTAGTAGTTAGTATTATAATTTTATTCTTTACAGATATATATATTTAGTCGTTTTTTCATGATATCTAGACTGCCAAAGGTCTGTTTATAAAATTTCGCGCGCTCGGTTTCGTACCGCATCATTATCCATTTCGCTACAAATTTGCAAAAGTGTGTATTCGTACGCGAACTAGCTTCCTACTGCTCATCACAGCATCTATCTCTTCCGCACGTGTTGTCGGTTGATATTTTTTTTTTTTTAAAACCTTGCCCCACACTAGGAATTTCTCCTGTATCGTGGGTGCGTTTACAAACATATAAACTCACATACACAAACACCCAGAGCCGGAACAACTATTTGTAGATCATACAAATAATTTTTCCGTGCGGGAATCGAACCCGCGACACGCAGCGCAGCAGTCAATCGCTCAACCACTGCGCCAACCGTGCGCCCAAATGCATACTGCAGATATAAAATGCATTTTAACCTTGCGCACAAAATAGTTCGTGCCGTCGACTAGTGTACCCTTAATGTACACCTCTGTCCAACCCGTCGGAAAATACAACCTTGACGATGTTATTTGTTATGGTCTTGATATAGAAAGCGGTACTTCTGGGCACGGCGAGTTTTGTTTGCGTCCCCCTCGTAAGAAAGCTGCCTCGTAGCTTGAAACCTGTTGCCAATGCCGATGGGTAACAATTTTATACTCGTATATCTTTGTATAGCCTAATACTTTTACGATTAGACTGATTTGATAAATAAGAAAAATGTATAAAAAATTACGCTCAATCTTTTTGAGGCAAGATTATGTGCGCTTTCGATTCAGGTTTAAAGTTACTCGCTCACAGTTTATCTGGTAGTGGACCCACATGTAGCCCTGCTCCCATTCTAGACGTTTCTAGGGTAAAGTAGTTTCACAGAAAAACCCGCTAAGTGCGAGTCGGACTCGCGCACGAAGGGTTCTGTACCATTATCGCAAAAAACGGCAAAAAAATCACGTTTGTTGTATGGGAGCCCCCACTTAATATTTATTTTATTATGTTTTTAGTATTTGTTGTTATAGCGGCAACAGAAATACATCATCAATTTCAACTGTCTATAGTGCGCGCGGAACTAGTTGGCCGCGCCTAAGGTGGCGACAGGGGTGAGGGGGCGGGTTAGGTCAATGGATCATCACACCCATTGTCAATGGGTCATCCCGGGTTTTACTGGCGCCCCCCGCCTCTCCGTCCCACCGCTCACATACCTAAGGCGCGGCCAACTAGTTCCGCGCGCACTATAGCTATCACGGTTCATGAGATACAGCCTGGCGACAGACAGACAGGCAGACAGACAGACGGACCGCAGTGTCTTAGTAATAGGGTTCCGTTTTTGAACCCTAAAAAAGATAATATACATAACATTACGCCTGTATTGCCCGAAGAGCTAGGCACAGGTTCTCCTATATAATAGTACACCTATATTTCGCCAGTTATGTTTAAGTCTCATGGAAGGGGGTGAGCCTATTGTTATCAACCGGGCACAACACGCAACACACATATCTGGGAATAACCCAATGACACTTTGCCCGACACGGGCATCAAACGCTGGACCTCTTGCTCAGCAGGTCAATACTCAATACATTTATTGCTCCCACATGTGAACTAAGATGGTAGGTTACAAATTTAGACCATTGTGGACCCTGTCGGGCACTGCAAAAGCAGGAGAGAGGAAGAGGGCTTTTATTTGACTAAGTATATATTTATTTAGTAGATTACAATTAGTTAAATTGAAAATTTGTTATTTAAATATTCATTAACATAATATAATAGCATTTAATTAACCGTTTTTTAGGGTTCCGTACCCAAAGGGTAAAAACGGGACTCTATTACTGAGACTCCGCGATCCGTCTGTCTGTCTGTCCGTCTGTCACCAGGCTGTATCTCATGAACCGTGATAGCTAGACAGCTGAAATTTTCACAGATGATGTATTTCTATTGCCGCTATAAAAACAAATACTAAAAACAGACTAAAATAAATATTTAAGTGGGGCTCCCATACAACAAACGTGATTTTTTTGCCGTTTTTTGCTATAATTGCACGGAACCCTTCGTGCGCGAGACCGACTCGCACTTGGCCACTTTTTTTTATTTGTTATTTTATTTTCCTTATTTATTTTATTAATGAATGAATTATATTTATAGAAATTGTTTTTATTTTTTTTTGCGCTTACGGTACAGATTGGGAGGTAATCTGTGTCGTAAGGCACACGAGGCAGGAATAGATAAAACACTGATATCTATACGATATGGTTGGAGTGGCACTTCCGAAGTAGTATTTACTTCCGAGTTTATCAATGTTTATCGTTGCTTAGATAATTGCATATCAATCTTGTTGTTGGTTTTGCCTCCAGCAGTGGTGATGATACTAAAGTACGATAAATTACTCGGACGATGGAACATCGAGCTTTACATTGAAATACAGTGAAATTACAAAACCAATTATATCGTTAAACTCGAGTGTGCGATATGAAGGATTGGGCCGCAGAAAAGCCCTTATAAGGAGAAAAATTGGAGGGACGCTTTTACCTAGCAGTAGGACTTGGCCTTCTAGATTTCTAGATGATTGTTAACTTTTTATATCGTTTTTTTTTTTGTTTTTTAATTTCTTACGACTTATTGACGGGCCTACGTTGACCCCCCATATCTAAGTACTAATGCTGTAACATGGAAATATTGTAAAACCAAACCATTTTTAAAAGAGTAACCATGGAGTTTCTTGCCGATTCTTCACCATAGGAAACGACTAACCCGAACCGTGCACCTTTTGTCGACGTTTAAAAAAAATGATTTTGATTTTGACTAATATAGTTTTTTAAACTGGCCAAGTGCGAGTCGGACGCGCGCACTGAAGGTTCCACACAAATAGCTACATTCTCCAAAATAATTAAATAACATTACTGAAGTTCATAAACTATGTGGGCACCGAACATTGCTCTAAAAATAAGACAAACAATTGAGGGACAAAATTAACTTTGCCGTTGGCAAACTGTAGTCCCCATACATCGACATAAGTCGCGGTCACTTTACAAAATTAACTTTGCCGTTGGCAAACTGTAGTCCCCATATATCGACATAAGTCAAGGTCACTTTACAAAATTAACTTTGCCGTTGGCAAACCGTAGTCCCCATACATCGACATAAGTCGCGGTCACTTTACAAAATTAACTTTGCCGTTGGTAAACTGTAGTCCCCATATATCGACATAAGTCAAGGTCACTTTACAAAATTAACTTTGCCGTTGGCAAACTGTAGTCCCCATACATCGACATAAGTCGCGGTCAGTTTACCAACTGCAAATAAGTTAATAATATTATTTTTTTGATGTAGGTATTGGCTTCTTGCCAAATTTCATGATTCTAGGTCAACGGGAAGTGCCCTGTACATTTGGATTCCCTTGCGAGTGTAATATGCGATCTCTTGATTGCGTTGATCTAGAAGTTTGTTTTTTTCACAGCTGCAAGGGGTTGCAAACTTGAGTGTACGATATTAATTTCACGGACAGACAGACGGGCAACAAAGTGTTCCTATAAGGGTTCCGTTGTTTCCTATTTAGGTACGGAACCCTAATTATCGATTTTTCTATACATTTATTAGTATAGAACAGGCATACTCCGGAACAGACCTGACTGCCTAGCCATTTTACAAAGAAACGATTTTCTCTCGAGAAACATGCATACAAGAGAAGCCCGTAATCTATTCCACCTCAGCTCACCTCTCCCATTCCGCGGTACTTACAAACAGATGCAGTACTTAAGTAAGTGCTCCGGCACCGTAAACTTAAAATAAATAATTCCATTGCGGTGTTGTGTCTGCCGGGGATCGATCGGATGCCACTACAGCGACTTCGCCTGGCTGTGTCAGTGACCTGAGCTCATGGTGCAGAGAACACCAGGTACGGATGAGAAGGTTTAGTTGATGGAAAACTGCCAAAGTGAGATGGAAAATCGTGTTGAAAAAAAATTAAAAACGTTGTTAAAATTGAGGTCTTTCCTCAAGATTGCCGTACGACATTACTGCCCAGAAGTTTAACCTTATTTGCTACACAATCGGATGTTGTAATAATAAAGCGTATTTCCCAAAATCAACGGGATCGAGTCCTGGTTAGGAGTATAAATTATTCTAAAATCCAATCAATGACGCAATTTTAGTTTTCATAAAAATTGGGCTTGTGACTCCTTTAACTCTTTTTCGCTGCTTTTATAGTTTTGAATTTGGTCATCAACTACCCACTTGAAAAACACAACCTGTATAAGACGAAGATTCAAGTAATAGACTAGGAAGTGAATCCGAATCTGCGCTTGACTGTACTGAGCAGATACTTGTATTTTAAGTGCACATACACGGATAAGTTTACTAAAAGTTATAATAAGCTACAGCTTTTAATAATAAGCTACATCTGTAGTAGATTAATCTTGACTTCGTGAGGCCCTAACAGCCACATACGGTACAGATTTTGGTCAGATCTGATGGTACATACTACATGTGTACAACTAAGTGCATGTATACTCCTTTACTAACTGTCACCCAGTTAATGTAAAGGTTCATGCAGGAGCTAATAGACTTTAGCGCTAAAATTAGGACAAAGATACTTTTATTTACTCTAGTTACAAAACAATTTATTAGAGTGCCTCCTTTCCTCTCTCCTTTTCCCTAATTTTTGTCTGGAGTTGAAAATATCCAAAGCAACGAACAAGGCATCTTGAATTCTTAATGTAATTCGCAAGGAAGTACTTTAGAAATGTTGAAATATTAAATTGAACACAAACTGACCTAGAAGTGCTCCTTGAATGTTCATTGTAGTTATTCGAGCTTGAAGATTCGAACTAACTTTCAGTGACAATATCCTCATGTAGATATAAAAGAACTGTCACAAGTAATTTTACTTGAAAATAAACTCGCATTTCTAGCCCAACCATAAAAATATTTGATTTGATTTGATATTGTTTCCAAAAGTGACACAGGTAAGCTCAAATGCCTCTCCTCAATCAACCCGTATAAAATTTTCATAAGCAATTATAATGATTCTGGATCATCATCCGCAACCTGACTTCGCCCACTGCTGGACATCTCTTTTCTTGTGCCAATCCCCACGCTCCTGTGAAACCCTTATCTAGGTTCTACCCGCGATGCCAACAATGTCGTCTGCCCATCTCACTTCACTGGCGGTCGTGAATTGTCGGACAGCCAGCGTTTCTTCTGCCTGCCGTTGGTCGCCACTCGTTCACTGCCTTAGTCTATGTCTGGTGTGTTCTGGATAGATGAAGCTCTTTAATTTTATATATATTTGAAGCAATTGGACAGTTTCAAAATTAGTTTAGTTTGAAGTTGATAACTGAAATTGTAACAAATTGTACTTCTAATCGTTCTCTATCAGTTGGCTCTCAATGAAAACCGACAATGGTTTTTATGTAACTATTCCGCGACTTTTTGTCATTTGCAATTTCTTTGAATTATATGAGATTATGTCCTATTTACCTTTATTTGTCTGTAGCTATTATGTTCACTGTTAATTTTCTGAAGCAATTTTTGAGGAAAAGTTTTTTTTTTACGGACGGGCTTAACTTAACCAAGAAGTAAATTTTATTTCAGTAGGTGCCTAACCTGTTGTGAAGTGTTAAGTTTCACTGCGTGGTCTGCATCATGGCCAGTTTTACCTACCCCTTATAACCTACCCTAACTTTAAAGTTACGGCTTCTCTGCATTTTAAGTTTCTTAATCTCCTAAGAAATTATGCGATCTTGCTTGCCCTAATTTCATGTTATTCTCTATGATGATGGCTAATAAACCGATTGATAGCCAAGAGACACCGTACCAGGCACGGAAGAACATTACTAAGAAAGTTTTGGTTGCTTGGCCCAGTTCATGCCATCCCGACGTTTCTGTTTTATGGCAGAAGTTCGTTGACATGGGCGTATCTAAGGGTAGCAATATGTATTTCACAGTTTATATGGAGAGATTTTAATTGACGAATCAGCCAATCAGATTCCCAACAAGCCGACGGCATATTTTTATTTCATGCTACATAATTTATCTAGTAGTAGAAACGCTTCGATCGACAATCTATTGAACACGTAATTATGACACGATATCTTGCGGAAACACCCCGATTCAAACAGTAAAACGCCCATAACTTTTGAACGGTTGAACCGATTCTCAACAAACATAGCTAAGTACACACGATAAAGTCACCTTTCAAAAATAAAAACTAAATCAAAATCGGTTCATCCGTTTAGGAGCTATGATGCCACAGACAGATACACAAACACACAGGTACACACGTCAAACTTATAACACCTCTGTTTTTTCTGTAGAAGGTTAAAAATGCATGGGATTTCCAAGTGCTATCGAAATGTCACGTGATCCATTCCTTACATTTTGGCATTTCGACCATCGCCATCACTTATAGAAGAACTCTGTCTAGTCTAGACTTGACTTAATGTCCTTTAACCCCTAGGGCGTCCACAGATGTCCTCCATCGCGAATTCGCGATCGGTCTTGAGCATAGAATAGAAATATAAGTCTTGAGCTTCACGCTTCACCTCGCTCCATGTCATTCCGATGCTCGTCGCTTCTGCCAACACGGTGCGACGCCAGGGCAGAAGGGGACGGCCACGCTTTCTTTTCCCTTGGGGATTCCAGTCCAAAGCTTGCTTGGGTATGTGATCGGGACCCCTTCGAAGCGTGTGGCCAATCCATATCCACTTGCGACGCTAGATCTGGCGGTCGATCGGGCTCTCGTAGCATTTCTCCAACAGCTCTACGTTGAAGATGGTCTCGGGCCAGTAAATTCCGAGAATGCGACGAAGACAGCGGTCTAGTCTTAGAGCAACTGATGTAAAGCTGTCACCTCCTCCCATGAGCATATTCAACATCAGAGGCATAGCAGCTATGCTTAGCCATCGAGGAGACAAAGCTGGAATGTGTCATTTACCTGTAAGCATTTTCTATCTACGGCACCGCAATTACTCTTTTCGCTCAACGAAAGCATTACGTAGAAAGGTTAGTGCGTTTACTGCCTCGTTCGTTGATCTAGTGGTCGCAAACGGTACCTGGGTATAGGTCCTGAGTTCGATACCGGGGTATGGCGAAGTGTTATTTAGTTTTTCCATCTGGAATTTCTCAGTAGCAGCCCGGAATCTGACATTGATATTAACTGGAGAAATGTGGGTTCATATGTAGATGCACCTCTCCGCAACCCTTTGGGGAATACAGGGCTAATATTATGGTGTTACTAGCTTTCCCACGCGGCTTCGCTCCCGTCAATTGGCTACCTACCTACCCTACATACATTATTGTTGCGTAACTTAAACCGTTTACGCAGCGCACGCAACAGAAGCTCTCCGAAAGGAATAATTTTGCCCGTTTTTGCAACATTTCATTTATGTTCCGCTCCTATTGGTCGTAGCGTGATGTTATATAGCCTATAGCCTTCCTCGATAAATGAACTATCCAATACAAAAATAATTTTTCAATTCCAACCAGTAGTTCCTGCGCGTTCAAACAAACAAACTCTTCAGCTGTATAATATTAATATATTATTAGTATAGATTACTCGTATTGCGTAATTTTATAAACTTGAACTTGACAACCCTTGTCTACATGTCAAGTTATTCTAATGCCATAATATCCTTATATACGAGTAACAATGACACTTTAAAGCCTCGACATTAGCGAACTTTAGTAAACTATATACTTGGTGAAACTAGTATCATCTTTATGTGCCTCAGCATTAAGTGCAAAATCCCTTGCATTATCACTAATAGGATGATCGCAACCAATGTAGCTTTGCACTTCGTATGAGCGTATTTGTCAAATGAAAAGCGAACTTACCTAAATAGGAAATAATGAAGTATGTGTCTGAGGTTTCCTATGCGATTTTCAGCTTTAATTTCAGGTTAATTAAAGCTGACAGTATTTTGAGAAGTATGTGTTGGCTGGGTTGATATTGGCTTGATGCAAGCCATTTATAGCTCTATGACAATCTGCAAAAAGTCTTTTTTCCTTTCAGTCGTGAAACTCAATTGGGTTGTCAACACAAAGTTAATTCTGCCGTCATTCCCAACTCGATTTGTAGGATGTAAAACAAGGATTTCAGTTCGCCGACAGCATAATAAGTTTGTAGGGATGTGAAAGGACTTAATTGTGGGTTGGCAGCGAGCCAGGTTCGGTTAGTCACGTCTGTATGGGATAGTATCGGAGTTTGTCATGCGATTTATTTACCGCCATTGATGCGTCAAAGGGGTTTTGAACTTTGTTGGTTATTAATTAACTAGCTGTACCCGCGGCTTCACTCCCGTTAACTGACTGCCTACCCTACAAATTGTTTTTCTAGGATCATCATCACAGCCTGGAGACAGACAGACAGACGGACCGCGGAGTCTTAGTAATAGGGTCCCGTTTTTACCCTTTGTGTACGGAACCCTAAAAATAAACAAATGAACCGACTTGGTTTAACATTAGAAGAACACAATAATGGAACTAAACCAAGTCGGTTAATGTTTTTGTGTGTAACCTAATTAATAAGGTATCTACTGAATAAATTAAATAAAATGAAATCCGACTTTGTTTTACATTCAATCTCACTACTTTTTGCGGTAGAAGAACTGTGCCGCGAGACTTGTGTTTTTTAGGGTTCCGTACCCAAAGGGTAAAAACGGGATCCTACACGGAGCACAACTATTACTAAGACTCCGCGATCCGTCTGTCTGTCTGTCACCAGGCTGTATCTCATGAACCGTGATAGCTAGACAGTCGAAATTTTCACAGATGATGTATTTCTGTTGCCGCTATAACAACAAATACTAAAAACAGACTATAATAAATATTTAAGTGGGGCTCCCATACAATAAACGTGATTTTTTTGCCGTATTTTGCGATAATGGTACGGAACCCTTCGTGCGCGCGTCCGACTCGCACTTGGCCGGTTTTTACATGTTACGTTTTTGAAGGGATCTAATGTTACTGTGTACTCTCAAGTCTCGCCTTAGTAAAATATGAATGTATAATCGATTATTATCTGTAAGCGAGTATTTAGAATCGTTCCTCTACCGACAATTTGATACAGCTGCATTGTTCGGGTCTTGCTCCATTTACCAACAGATCGCTAATAATAAAAATCATAGAATTGTACCGCGGGCGTGGCTTCGTAGAATATGTCCTAAGATACAATCGAATGATTATGCTTGATTAATTTCCTTTAGTTCTTCGCTCTCTGAATCTTATTTGAGTTCCGTTGGTCAGTGATGAGAAAAGTGGGAATGCATTGAAGCAGTATTACAACACGGGACGGATAAAAATCTTAAGCAGTATAAGACGCAATGTTGGAAGGCCTCCCTCTAGGTTGACCGACACCTGTTAAAGGTTTCAGGAGTCCGGTGGATGCGAGACGCTCAGGACGATCAGTGTGGCAAGGCTTGGCTTAGAGGGCAATGTTGATAAACTAATAAAGAGGTCACATTGTAGGTAATTAAATACATTTACATTGATTACATTTTTTTTTGTTACCAGGGGAAACCTTCAGAAGGTCCCTGGAGTTTTGGGGAAAAGACCAGGGAGTGTGGGATTTTTACCTCATTAAAACCACTCCGGTGATCACCATCAGCACGTAGAGGTAAGGGGCCCCGTAACCTCTTAAAAGACCACCGCGGGACCCCCTCTGTGCATCGCCTGTTAGGGCACATCTCTGGGGAGACTGAAAGAGTGCCTCCCTTGAGCCTCGCTGTGCACGGCAGCACGTGATCACTGTGCCAATGCTATTTCCTGGAGTCACTTTGTGGACGGACAGAGTCCCCAATCTAAGCGCCCGTGACCCCAGAGTCCCACTTGCTTATAATGCAAGCGGGGTTTCACCGTTTTAGGCACCGGGGCCTTTGATTACCTTGTAGGCACTGCCTACTGATCCGATTACTAAAATTTTTAACTTGCAATGTATGTATGCCTGTAAGTGGGTTCGGGTCAAATCCTGCAACTGAATTTTAAAGCAGTTATCTTCCACCGATTAAGATGAAATTTTGCATAGGTACGTCTGGACGACAAGGCATGGTCAGCTAAGTGACGTCATTCTAAATCCAATATGGCGGACGGCCCAAGTAGGCGGACTAGTTATTTTTTGTGCACTGCCATGATATAGGTATCAAATGAAAGGGTTTGCTGAGAAGAATTCGAAAAAAGATTTTTTATGAATAATTTTATTATAGTTGTTACTGATACAAAGGTACATTGGTTGTGTGTCATAGGCTACTTTTCCTCCCGGCAAAATGCACGTTTCTTGTGGGAATATGGATGGCCACGGGAGCGACGCAGCAATTTTGTGGTGGAGTGACCAATGTGGACAGACGAAGCTGTGCAAGGTCGGTCTTACTAGCCGAAGCGGTGGTGGTGCTTTTGTACCTTATCTTAGTCAGATTAGTTAGGTTGATCTGAAGGTAGACCTAAAATTGTAAACCTGAAAGCCTTATCTATCATATACATTGTAAACTCCGCGAAGTCAATCACACGAGGATGACCTCAGCAACTCGTTATCAAATACCTCTAATTCTGCCTAGCCCGTGAACTTGATACTTTTATAATAATAAAAATTATGTTCCCGCTGCGGCAATGCCATTCGACTGTTAATTGAAGCGTGGTGAGGACAGTTTCCGTTCTGTCGTCTTCGCGTCAATGACGCTGGGTTCGATACAGAAAAAAATATTTGATCGGCGTTTTCTTACTTAGCTATTATTGCAGTGACGTTTCTAGGAATATATAGACTTACCTACTTATGAAACCATTTTAACCATATGGTTAGTTTAAACACTAATTAGCAGTAATCATAGATTCAACAGATTACACAGTTTTTTTTTTATATGTTGTTATAAGTTTTATCTACTCTCATATCGTAATATTCGAATTATAAACTTCAAAACGAGTTTTTATTGACATACTTTATAAACACAATACCGAATAAAGATAAAATCTTATTATAATACTTTTTATCTAACAAAATAATGCTGTTTTTTTCTATTAAGATACAGGGCAAATCCAAGAAGTTAAGTACCAAGGAGTTTCCATCAATTATTTTTTTGTAATGGCAACCTTATGCGGTGCGCGCCATTTTAACCGACTGCACGGGAGGGAAGTGATTTTTTATAGTACCTTACCTACTACCGTACCCTATTATAAAAAGATTTGATTCCAATTTTTACTTGCCTGTGGCAACGCCCGCTTAACGCATGCGCGGTTAATGCGGTGATGTGCTAGGTTTTGGCGCCATTCATACGTTTTGCTACACTAAATTTTTCTTAGTCTTTTGGCTTTTTCTTTTATTTAGTAGGTTCAATCTCAATGTATGAGTGTAGATAAAGTTATGTACAATTTACCCTAATAATTATCATGATTCAAACAACAAACACATACACACACATCACACGCATACTCAAAGATGTTATATATTTACTGAGGTAGGTACGTTATACAGAGGTCTGCGCGGCAATACAAACACGAGCTGATTAGCTTGAGTGAACTCAGTCCGTCCTGCGTCTGGCCGCGACACGAACGTATGTTTGAACAGTATGTTTATCTCTTTCTAACAACGGGGTTAATTTATATCTCTATGATCTTTAACCTACTATGTGAAAGAAATAAAGTGCCAAGTTTTATAGGTCCTATGTAGGTAGCTGCAGTGAAATATCGCCATTTTTAGGGTTCCGTACCCAAAGGGTAAAAACGGGACCCTATTACTAAGACTCCGCGGTCCGTCTGTCTGTCTGTTCATCCGTCCGTCTGTCACCAGGCTGTATCTCATGAACCGTGATAGCTAGGCAGTTAAAATTTTCACGGAAGATGTATTTCTGTTGCTGCTATAACAACAAATACTAAAAACAGGATAAAATAAATATTTAAGTGGGGCTCCCATACAACAAACGTGATTGTTATGGCGTTTTTTGCGATAATGGTACGGAACCCTTCGTGCGCGAGTCCGACTTCCACTTGGCCGGTTTAATTTTATTTCTTTATAATGAGTATGACGTCCCTATTGGTAAAATCGCATTGCGCATACTCCATAATCCTTTAAATTCAGTTCTAGGTTTATTTGTTAGATTGTCCACAGATGTGACAAACTATTCATCCCTCTGAAGTCCGTCGTCAACATTCAAGCATAACTTTTTGAAAACTACCCGCGCATTTAAAGTTAAGTTAGTTCTGAACTATGCTGGCATTGTTTTTGTTCTTTCAACTGTGGTTTTATATCTGCTGGATTAACGTTCATTCCAAACTAACTAAACCAACTCAAATAATATGAATTTGTCGTGGAGTTCTGTTCTGAGCAGTGGTGTCTCATCCCATACAAAGAAACCGTGCCGACGTACTGTACTGATTATACTGATAATTTTTTGTACATGTTCCGTTCCACGGATATAGATGGTGTTCTTTCTATCGCCGTGGAACGGAACCGAACGCGATCGATTTACAAAACATAATCGGTATAATCCGATGAAAACCGTGCCGACGTACTAGTTACGTCGGTTTCTTTGCCTGGGTTGAGGCATCTGTAAGCTAGTATTATATTATCTGTCGTTCTGAGTCTCAATAAAATAGAATTTTAAACTCAATTATGTTTGATTTAAGATATAGTTTCAATAAATTGGTTTTACGTGTTGCGGCTGTTAAACAGTCCTTGCTTAGAGTCCTTGTCTGTGTGTCAATTTTTAGTTCAGTCGGTCTATAAGACAGTCTTGTCTTAACCAAGACCGAAACAATTAAAAAGTAATTGTGTCTCGCGTAAATCCACGTTTTAGGCACTCAGGGGTTAAAAACTGACTGAACTACGACAGTCTATATCTCTTGTCTACGACGGTAAAACATTTCTCAGCTAGGTTCGGTAACAAAGTTATTCCTGTATGGCTGGACCCTCCGCAATTTAAGACCCACTAGTCATCTCAAGTCCAGATTTATTCATCCGAATTTGTGTCCCACTACTGGGCAAAAGACTCCCCTTTCTCCTTTCAAACCTCTATGTCTTGCGCGATCTCTGGCCAAGTTCGCGGGAATTACTCCGGTAATAACTCTTTCGAATCCACAGTACAGGAAAAAGTGTAACCTTGTAAGGAATTAAAAGGTATAAGAGCCAGTCTTGTACAATTATAGACGATGTCGCAGTACCACGTAAGTTGAAGGCCAACGAATACAAATGACCAGCTCGAATAGTGACAACACGAGCATTTGCATTCATTTGCAATTATTCGAGACTGCTTGGGATAAACATGGAAATGCTTCGAATACCTTTGTGGTTTGACTATAGGTTCATTCTGAATGGGCTGAGATTTTGTTGTTTTAGTTTTATTAGACTGGCTCGCGTTTGACCACTATCTCACCTGATGGTAAGCGATGATGTGGTCGACGCTGTAGCACGCTTGCCTAGAAATAATCTATTCACTCATAAATAGCCTCAGGTTACACGGCAAGGAATTCCACAAGATGTATTTGTAGCAAGCCCTTTCCTAGTTGGCAGAATGTTTGCAGTACCTGAGAAGGGTTTTCCATAGCTTGACATCGTAACACGTCGTATGAAACCGCATTCATTTATAATTTTACAATGCATGTCCTCGAATAGAGCGTTTTCCAAGCAGCCAAACTGCGGAAAGTGTCACTTTTTTTTACTACTGCGTTTTACTTTCCTGTACTTTTTTAATTTTTAACTCCAACGTCAGCCCGCCGCATAGAGTTTTTATTATTTGTGAAAAGTTTTATAAATTAGTTAAGTACAGATTATCATTCAAATAAAAGGTAAAACAAAACTAATACTTCATTTAAGGCGTTTTTAACTACTCTAGATTTAGATTTTGATCAATAAATTAATTTTAAGTATTCATTAAATATGTTTGGCAGAATGAATATTTTGCTCGTGTCTTTTTACGTTACGACGTGACAGCTATTTGCACATGCGCAGTAGATATGCCCGAGGAACTATGAACTTAGTTCTAAGCGTGGTTCAGATATATTTTTCATTTCCTCGCACAATGCATAGTAAAATGTTGTATGATACACGTGCGTAAGATGATTTCCGACTCGTGTCGGAATATCATAATACCATCATTACCATCGGAAATCACCTACTTTCTGCACTTGTAGCATAAATAACTATTGGACCCTAGTTACAAACACAACAATATTGATTAACGTTCCAATAAAGTATCTGGCAGTAGATTCGTGTAATGTCAAAAATATATCTGTAGTACGGAAATCTGCTGTTAGAATATTTTTTGGGTTTGGCGTAAGACAGTATATTTCCATCATTATAACTCACTAATCATATTTTTCGGATACGAGAAGTACCTATGTTCCTTTAAAAATATTAATGAAATATGTCAACTAGGTAGACTTTCCATCTGTGCCCTCGCCAAGAGTCGAGTAGGCTCAGCCACTTTGCGGTACGCTTGCTAACGAGAGCAAGACTCGAGACGAATTTCTTCAAGCAAAATAGACGCAATAAGTATTCTTGGCAATCGCCCAGATTGAATTGAAGATTAAGCGCGGAAAAAAACATATTCGTATCAAAAAGGAATAAATTCACGAAGTTGGTGCCAGACAAAGCTTGTAACACGGAAACATAAAAAAGTCGTGATGCATGGTGTTGTTACATGAGCATTTGATTTTGAGCATTTATGTGCAAAGACCGATTTAAAGTGAAATCTTTCACTTAGCCATCCCGTTTTCCAGTCTTAAAATCTTTGTAGCTTAGCCTTTACAATAAATTCTAATCCTACTCAAAACAGGTCGATAGGATAGACGACAATTATTTTTCTCGTGGGGTATAAAGGTGAGAAATTTATGAAATTTAAAGAAGTCGCGGGCAACAGCTAGTCTAATAGGAGCTCATATTCAGGCAAAGCTAACATTGAACAATAACAAATTACGTAAAGAAAACTTGAACAATTTGCTAGTGAATAAGCTAAACTTTGTAGCAACAATGGCTGACCTGCGGTCGCAAGTTTAATGTCTGCTTGTTCATGGCAAATGGTTAAACATGTTGCCAACAGTGTAGCAGTTCAGGGTTAACTTTACTCAGTTTATTACTCATTACTTATGAAGGTAGCAAAGGCTCCAAATGTGGGTTCTCTCATGTAACTTACAAAATCAGTCCGTCAGTCCGTCATAAGAATTGTACTGCACAAGTCCCTTATAAGCGGACGTGCTTCACCAATAATTTGAATAAAACAATTAATTACTTTGGAAGCGTGCAGGAAAACGGCGCGGAAACCCGCATGCTAAATAATAAATACTTAATTATGTACATATTGTAGGTATGTCTGGTCACGTCTGTCAAGAGGCACTAGTAGCGATGCCTTTGCACATTATTTACTTCTTTTACTTCTTAGAGCCAGTAGATGGCCAGGATGACGTTAACTGCGACATCAGTCTTAAGATTCATAAAGGTGTAGCTGGAAGATTGTAATTTGCTATGTATATGTAAATAATAATTGCATTTTTCCATTTGCCAAGAACTTCCAATAGCATCTAATACGGAGTCCTCATCGGTAATTGTAAGCGATCGCTCGTTTCTCGACACGCGTCACTTGCTACAAATGATCGATTCATTGATGGCATCTGTCTTTATTGAGTTATCATTGTGAGATGTTCTTTGTCTCAAAGAAATGAATAACTTCTAAGTTGCTTGAATAATATTGTTAGCGACCTTCCTGATGTCTCGACGCGATTTGATTCACATCACACCGATAAGCGATTTACTAAGAATACTAAGCGAAATGGCAAGTATGTTCACATGGACGCAATACGATGCCATTCGATCGATTTGCACTTGACATTTTCGCGTCGCGCCACCTGTTGTCTTATCACTTATGCTATAATTGCTTCTTGTAATTTTTTACTATCTACAATCAAAGATTTGTTTTTCTTCTTTTATTCATAAATCAACTGATTCTTTTCCGTCAATTTTGTAGCGACTTGGACAACTCTATCATTTACCTCATTAAATTCCTGTAGAGTACGAGGAGGAAAAATAACGTCTTATCCTGCTTTGGCTTTCTTTCATAAACACGATGATATTGTTATTTCTAGTGTCACCTCATCTTTCTGCCCTTGTAAAATGTTTGTAACACATTTGTTTCTACTATTATCTCCTACTAAATCTTCATTCTTTACCTAAATAAGATCACGTCTGTATTCTCCGAAGAGTAAAGCAGAGATGCAGTTACAGCACACCCACCTTTCGCCAGTTATGTTTAAGGTTACACTAGTCGAAAATTCTTCCATAGAAACGTGGTCTAGGGATTATTCCACTGTTTGCCGATGTACGTTCAAAATAAAAAGTGATATCAATTTGTTTCATCATTATCTAGCCCTGTATGGAAGCAAAAAAGTAAAAAAAGATAATATTTGAAAGTTATGAGCGTTGAAAGTTCCACATTGCGACACTAATTTTAACGCATTTTTGGGCGCGAATAAATACCATTAGAAGACGGAAAATTGCAAAACGGCCTCCATACAGGGATAGATTAGTAGTTCAACAATGAAAATAATTTTATTTTGAACAGATAGATTTAGTCGTTTTTTCATGATATCTAGACTGCCACAGGTCTGTTTATAAAATTTCGCGCGCTCGGTTTAGTCCTAAATCATTATCCATTTCGCTACAAATTTTCAAGTGTATTCGTACGCGAACTAGCTTCCTAATGCTCATCACAGCATCTATCTCTTCCGCACGTGTTGTCGGTTGATATAAAATGCATTTTAACCCCGCACACAAAATAGTTCGTGCCGTCGACGTCGACTAGTGTACCCTTAAGGCGCAAGTATGCCCCAATGGCCTTGAGCATCCCGGCGAAGCTAAACTCACACACCGGCATGGCTCACGCACACATAGTGCGCACGGACTGTGATCATAGAATATACGCGGACGCAGATGCGACTAGCTCGGTGGTATTTTGCCTACGATTCCGTAAATAAATAATACGTATACTTTTTACTAGACATATTTTTTTATTACATTAAGTATGTAGGTGAAGTCATACAAAATAGTTTAGATTAACCTCTTGATTACCGGAAACGCAGATTACGGCATTCAACCGGTTAAAACCTACTTCCGTACAGATGTTTTAAGTTGTTATATTTGTAAATATATATATATATACTAAGTAGGTAATTTAAAAATAATTATCTTAAAAAAACAACTCAAACTGGAATGGTAACAATAAAGCAAAAGTCAAATACATTTGTCTAGTTAAATCCGCTTTCAAATTATTTTTACCATGAGCGATTCAGTTTTTAATAGAACTTACATTTTCATCCCACCCTCAAAACTTTAGAAATGATTTCGAGCATTTTTTTTTTTTTTTTTTTTATTATCTATAGGCTTGCGCTTGACCACTATCTCACCTGATGGTAAGCGATGATGTGGTCGACGATAGAGCACGCTTGCCTAGAAGAAACCTATTCACTCTTGACTTAAAGACCCCTAGATTGTAGCTATCGGGAAACACAGATTCCGGCAGGGAATTCCACTCTTTAGCTGTACGCATAATAAAAGTGTCCCCAAAACGTTTTGTGCGTATGGGTGGGATGTCCACCATGTACCGATGACGCATCGCCGTACGTCTGGTAGTCCGATGATGGAACGGGCTGGGCGGAATTAAATCATGTAATTCCATCGCACACTCCCCGAAATGTAACCGATAAAATACCGACAAACTGGCAACTCGGCGACGATGTTCAAGGCTCTGGAGCTTTGACTTGACCAGTGCCTCATTACCGATGAGTTTCTTGGCCCGCTTTTCGATCGACTCTAGTGCATCAAGCTGGTATTTGGCAGATCCATCCCAGAGATGAGAACAGTACTCCATGCACGATCGAACTTGCGCTTGATACAAGTTGAGCAGCTGTTCCGGCGTGAAGTACCTTCTCACCTTCGCAAGGATCCCCAACTTTTTGACAGCCAGCTGAGCCTTTGCCTCAATGTATGGCCCAAAATTGAGAGTCGATGTCAACGTAACGCCAAGAAGCTCAAGATGGTCCGTTATTGGCACGGTTACATCACGGAAAGTAGGAGCCGGGTGGAATTGGCTCCTTTTAGCAAAAAAAAGACACGCCTGGGTTTTAGCAGCATTAAACCTGACCAGATTGGCATCGCCCCAATCGGAAACTGCCTGCATGGACAAGTTCAAGCGCTCCACCATGGCCTCCCGGAGAGACCGGACCTGAGGCCCGGTAGCACGCGCGTTGGACAAGTATCTCTCAGCAACAGTGCTGTCGTCTGCATACCCAAAGGTGCCGGGCTTCAGCAGATCGTTAATGTGCAACAAGAACAATGTTGCTGAGAGTACGGACTCCTGAGGGACCCCGGCATTAATATCCAATTGGTCCGACGAGCAGCCATCGATAACCACTCGAATGGACCGATCTCTCAGGAAGTCTGCAATCCAATCACACAGACCACCGGGCAAACCGAATGAAGGAAGCTTACCAATAAGGCTTTCGTGCCAGACCCTATCGAAAGCCTTCGAGATGTCGAGGGAGACGGCAAGCGCTTCCCCATGCCTCTCGATGGCCTCACTCCATATGTGAATGGCATACGCTAGAAGATCCCCAGTAGACCGATTTCGGCGAAAGCCGTATTGGCGGTCGCTAAGGATATCGTTAGTTTCTAGGTATGCCAGGAGCTTAGTGTTAAGTACACGCTCCATACTCTTACAGAGTATGGATGTTACCGAGATGGGTCTGTAGTTGGCCGGGTCAGCTCTACTGCCCTTCTTGGGCACGGGCTGTACGTTGGCTTGCTTCCAAGCATTCGGCACTGTTCCAGTCTCATATGAAAGGCGGAATAGGCGTGTCAATCGGAGACAGTTCAGGCGCACAGGTTCTAAGAACTATAGCTGGTATGCCGTCAGGGCCGCTAGCCTTGTTCACGTCGAGGTTGCGCAGCACCCTACGGACGTCCTTTTGATGAATGCGAATGTCCGACATACTCGTCTCGCACCCATCAGGAGAAGGAGGGGGCCGCGAATCACCAGGATTCAGACGTGAAGATTCCGCAAAAAGAGAGGCAAACAAATTTGCCTTCTCCTCAGTGGTGTGAGCCAGTGACCCATCGGGTTTCAGCAGTGGTGGTAGTGAGGGACGGCAGAAGTTCGACTCGACCGACTTAGCCAGGGACCAGAACGCTTTACTACCTGCTGGGTAAGAAACAAGTTTGGCCCCCATTCGGCCAATGTGGTCGAATCGAGCCCCACGCAACACCTTCTTGCAGGACTTGGCAGCCCTGTTGTAGGCTTTCTTCTTCTGAACCAAGTCACTCGCTTTACGCGATCGAGCGTCGACCCATGCCAGGTACGCCTCATGTTTAAGCGCGTCGGCGCGACGACATTCGGCGCCAAACCATGGCCGGTCAACGCTGGAAATCGTTATGTCAGAGAACGGAATGTAGTACTGACGCAACACATCAGTAACGGCGTCCGCGCACGACGAAGGATCAGCCGAAGAAAAGCAAGTAGGCTGCCAAGGATAGCAAGCGAAGAAAGAACGCATGCCATCCCAATCTGCTGACCTGTACCGCCAAACCCGCCGGGTGCCTCTTGGGCTGGGATCGGGCGGGGAATAGACGGACACAGACTTCACCAGACAGTCGTCGGAACTACCCAGGGGTGAACTTATCGACACAGAGTATCTGTCTGGATCTGTTGTCAGCAGAAGGTCCAAGCAATTCGCTGTGTGCGAATCAACATCCGGCACCCTCGTTGCCCCCTGGACCAGCTGGGTGAGGTTTAGCGTTAGCGAAAGCTTACGCATCTCCCGTCCAGCATGGTCAGTGCACCGGTATGGGAAGAGCCACTCCTGATGGTGGGCGTTAAAGTCCCCCAGTAACACTAATTGGGCGGAAGGGTACCGTTGCTGTGCCGCATCAGCCGCCTCACTGATGTACTCTGCGAGCCTGGATGTCTCCTGATCTCCGCTGTGCGAGCGGTAGACACAGGCGTAGATAATTTTATCCAGACCTGTGTCCACTAGAGCCCACAGCGTTGAAAATTTTGAGTCCTCAAGGTTACGGAGACGCCGATAGCAAGTGTCATCACGGGCGTACATACACACACCCGCGCGCGGTTTATAATTGTGCTCCAGGGTAAACCCTGGGTAAGATAGGTACGACGCGTCCGACGGACTCGCTATCTGCGTCTCCGTAAGAAATAACAGCGCTGGTTTCTCAGTCTCTAGGTGGTAGTGGACTGCAGAGAGATTTGAGTGCAGACCTCGAATGTTGGTGAGGTGCACTTTGAGGGGGAGGGAGTGCAGCCGCTGTTCAAATTTATTATTTCTTTTCCTTGGCATTACGAGTAATATAAGAGTGAATGGAGGAGAGGAGTTGGAAGTGAGACGAGGTTCCACGCTGCTAACCTTCAGACCCGCATTGAAAGGACAGCATCATTGGGGCACTAGTCCGGAGACTGCGGGGACGCCCGAGCCCCCCCGGAATGTCCGTCGGGCCCTCCCCATCTGGTCGCCAACCAGCACGATGGCGCATCCCGGGATTTTTTTTTTTGTTGAGAATAGAGTGCCTCATATGCGTAGATTTAGACAGTGAATAGTTCCGTAGTCGTACAAATATTTACGGAGGAACAGGTACAGGATTGCTTTTATCAACAGAAATTTAACCAAGTTTGTATTGCATAGAATTTCTCGAAAAATTGTGTGTCTAGTATCAACCACAGAACTAGTATAGTTAGTTCTGTGGTTGTTACTAGAAACATCCCATGCCTAACAAACGATACACATTAATCGCGGCAAATCAAATATCAGCATCTTTTAAGTAATGGGTAACAAAGAAAAGTACCTCACATGCTGAAGTGCATTTTGTTGCATGCATTCATGAAAACAGGTGTGTGACGTATTATTGGATCCCATAATTAAAATATTATAATGTTTCTAAGTGACTTTTTTAAGTCAATGGTTGTGAGATATGGGTTGTTTTCGTTTACAACCCTAAAGATAACTTTGTTATTCACAATTTTATCGAGAAATTCAATTAAATACAAACTTATTTTTGTGATTGATAAAAATCAATAATATACATATTCATATTCATATTAAATTTATTGCAACCATAATGTACATACAGGTGGTAAATATAAGTTACAGAAACAATTATGGACCCTGTCGGGCACAGCAACATTCTAGATACATTTAGTGTCTAGGAGAGAGGAATAGCTCTTAATATTTTTGTTTGTAATTAAAATTTCAGTTATCCATAAACAACATTTTAAACATTAACATAACATTAACATTTTTTAACATTTTTAATATACATCTTTTTGCAATGTCAGGACGGTATGGAAGAAGAAAACGTGTTGCGCCTAATCCAAGTAACATGGGATAAGGGCAGGAAGATGATGATGTCAGTGGTAACAGTTTCCTTCCAGGTTACAAATCAAACACAGCTCATTCTAAAAATCAGTAAATTATAATTATCTTTCTCATTTCAGCTCTGCTAAAACTTTTATCCGTTTTTTGCTTCTTATTCTGGTCTTCATTTGAATAATCTTTGATTTCCTGTTTTGTGCTTTGTTCTTGATTATCTGGTTCATTACCTATGGTAAATTATGTCAATTTTAATACTTAATTGTTAGAAATTATTTAAACAAGGTCTTTTTCTCAAAAACTATGAGATTACGCACTATAAAACTTTTTGAAAGTTTTTTATTGGAAGAGTACACAAAAAATTTGAGGCACCTAACAGCTTGAAAAGGTTATACACTTGCGGTAAATCCGTTGCGTGGTTTGGAATAGCACCCTAATTGCATAAGTGAATTTGGCAAGGCAAAGGGTTTGACCCCATGAAAGAGTATGACAAATTCCCTTATATAATTAGGTATTGCCAAAAATTATTAGACGTTTTCATTGGTGAAGATACTCTTTTTGAAAGAGTCCAATATTTTTTGGCAATACCTTGTTATTTAAAGAGTATTTGTCATACTCTTTCATGGGGTCAAACCCTTTGCCTTGCCGAATTCACTTACACAATTAGGCTGCAGGGCTACCAGACCAGATACGATGGCGGGCCAATGCAATTCACTGAATAGATTGGAGGGCCGCACAAACAAATACCTAATAAAAGTTAATCATTTAAGTAATATCAAACTATTTAAAACATTTTAGTTCATTTATTTGAGATACCATAAAGGTAAAACAATGTAATTTTACCAAAATACCAAAACAAAATTGCGTAAATGTGGTAAATTAGAAAGAAGCCGCGGGCCGCACAAATGTTAGCCGCCGGCCACATGCGGCCCGTGCTTTGGACAGCCCTGGTTTAGAAGAATTTAGCGGAAAAGCAGAAATGACATCGACAGACTTTGTTTTGTACTATTTATAAATATGAATAAAACAAGTGACTATTTACCTACCGCTATCATGTTATTTCTACTACTAGTATACTATTAAAATTTACATGAATAGAATTAAGAATTAGACGGATTATGGCCTTTCGATTTCTTTTGTTTTTTTTTAATTATTTCTAGATCGTAAAAATTTAATATCAATTATGACATAAAATTAGTAAACAGTCGTGGAAATGTGTTATTGTTTTTATGTAAGTACAATTATAAAGTACATTATATTTTACATCAGATAATAAAAAAGTTAAAGTAGTACTTTGACAATATTTAGGTATAATAAGTAATTAGGTACTTATAAAACAAGATGCATTTTCTTAGCCCTTAGTACTGCATTTTCTTGATTTACTTGGTCTTGGCATTACTATAAATTTTCATGATGCACAATATAAACAGTCTAGAAATATAAAGCATCAATAAAGAGTACAGTCAGTACACGCGTACGCGCACGATCATGTTGGGTTCTCTGCGTCGAGCTAGTCTATGAACGCACACTAATACACAAACTTAGTAAACATTTGCACTAACACGTACGAATGCGCTTAGTCGGACGATAGCCCGGCGGAGCAGCGAGCGACACAGCCTTCCCGTGCCAATGCTAACGCGGTACTGGCTTCGCCCCTGTAGAGAGCTAGAATATATACATTGGACCTTACTTTGCAAGACCATCTTCGCAAAATTTTGATTGATTTAAAAAAGCAAAGTACAATCTAAAGAACCTTTTACCACCAATCTGTCTACCTAAAAATATTTTTAAATATCATAGCCGTTTTGGAGGAGTTTCCAAAAGTTCCGAAAAAATATCGTGTTGTTAATTATTTTTTTATAGCAAAACGATTAGTTACACGAAAAAACCTTGTGTACCAAATAATGTACATGAGTCAATAATAAATATATTTTTTTTTCAAACCTTTTAACCTAGCCGTTACGAAGGAGTATGCTTTAGAAAGTAACCGTTTTACGTCACTAAAGCGCATGTAGGCCCTTAAGTCATCTAATGGGCACAAATCCAAACTCCGGGCTGTTATTGAGATATTTTAGATGTAAAAACCCAACAACACTTTATTCGACCCAGGAATCGAACCCAGAATCTTATACTCAACAGTAGCATTAGTGACTACTAGACCAACGAGGCTTGTTCTTTTTAACTATTCACTAAATACTAGATTGTATTGTACCGTTGACGGCCATGTTATGTTATGTTGCGTAAATTTCGCAAGCGGTTGCGTCGGCTGCTCCGTATGCAAATATCGCCTATTTGCCGTTGGCGTAACCCGCATGCTTGTTTAGATACGCGTCTTGTACGAAAGTGTCGTCGAGCTGTCTTGTCATGTGTTGGAACATTGCACCTACAACTCCGTCTTCATTAAGAAACAATGTTACGCAACAGTAGTGATGTTCATGGTTTTCTGTCGCGGGAAAACATGGAATCTTGCAGGGTTGCTGGCAACTTGCTATTCCTAATCTGTGTTCATTGTAACCAAAAAAGTGTAATGGTCCAAGGTCCTAGACGCCCCAGACGTTATTGAGTTTTCTACACACTTTTCTTAAGGCCGTACCCTGACCGAAAAATCAGCATGAGATATGAGCATTCCTATGCCTAGCGGCACTGGTGGCGCATGAACTACAGTAGTGAATACGCCCAGATTTTAGAATAAAATGTTTATAAAATCGAATATTGGTCTTTTGAAAAAAATAAAACTTACAAAATGTACGTTGTCAAATTGTCTATCCATTAGTGTTAGTACAAAAAAATAATTAATGAACACTACGTGGAGATGCATGCTATCTATAATTATTTCTAATTTTTATGGTTTTGTTGGAAGGAGATTAGTGAAACATAAACCTCTTTAAAAAAAAAAGTATACTACCATTTTAGAATCAATATGATGTAGAAATTTAATGTATTTTTATTAATTGATATTTCTTTTTAAATAAAGAGTAGATAGCTCTTAAATACTGCATAAAAACGACTAGCGCGGCGTTTTGCTCGGGGAGGCGCCTTAAAGTTTGAGCGCTAAGAAGAGTGAGTAATGTTTTTACCCTTAGCACCTGATAGATATAAATTGGCTGACGGTCCAAACTAGCAAATATGCGTACTTTCAAAGTACATACTAACACTATTCAATCTCACACTTTGTGTAGAATGCTAATAGTAAAGTCTGGGGCCTCTATAACATTAATTATTGGGATCTTATTTTGGAGTTTTGCGGGCTGGGGAATATTTCATCTTCATGACACTTTGGTACTGGAATACGAACGCTTATATCAAGATTTACTGATACAAAAGTATATAATTTACTTACTTATAATATTACTAGCTTCTGCCCGCGGCTTCGCCCGCGTGCTTTATGCTATAACTAATGTGTTTTATTATCCCGAGTATTTTATTATCATCTACTCAATCACGCCAGAACGGCTGAACGGATCTGCATGATTTTTTTTATAGAGATAGATTATAGTCTGGAATAGCACACAGGCTACTCTTTACTACTTTGATCCTGGTATAATGTTCACATGGGATAAGAAAACACTTTTCACGCGGGTGAAACCGAAGGCAGAAGGTAGTCATTTATACGCAAGACATGTCCTTTAGCGGAACTAAAGACGCTAATCAAGTATCTAGTATCAATCAAATAGGAAACAAGAAAAAAACAATTGTATAAGCGCACGAGTATTGTTTTTACCCGACTGCCGAAGGAAGGTAATGTGTTTATCAGTCTATGTATGTATGTATGTTTGTTCCTATGTGGCGTTCTAGAGACCAAACGCGTTGGCCGATATTGATGATTCATACGTCAATCGATTCGTCTTAACCTTGCGATTGTCACTGGCTACATTAAAATTGGAAGATAGAAAAATGGCGGATTTTGGGTGCCATATTGTGGGGGACAAAAATGTTTTGTGACAATATCTGGTTTTGGTCAGCCAGCTCACGAATACACGGTATCCTCCGACTGCACAGCATGATTTTCTTCTTGTTTACGTCTTTTTAGTTCGCTTTTTAAGCAGTCGGGTTTTTTGATTTTTTTATTAGTTTTTTCAATATTTACTTGTTTATCGACTTATCTCGGCTAATTGTATAAAGAGATAAAAATGCCTGCATGTTAATTAATAGATAGGTACGTACGATCTACTCTGAATAAAGGTCAAACCTGTAAGGTGACTGTCGATACTTGTACTTGTAGTCTTCGAGAGAATATATCTAACTATCAATTGTGTTTTAAAAATTAATTAGATCGCCGGTAGAAACAAAAGTTGGTTACATTCGTTTTGTAGTATTAATTCCTATTCAAATCAATATTTTAACAAATTGGTAGGTGGGTAGGGTAGGATATGGTAGGTAGTGTAGGTGGATAGGTAGGTAGATAGCCTGTTGACGGGAGCGAAGCCGCGGGGCTCAGCTAGTCTTGGATAAAGCAAAAGTAGTTATACAAGGCGAGGAGGTTCTGTAGTTTTTGTCTACCATAAGGGGAAAAGGCTTTTAGTCAGGTCAGATTGAACCCTCTGTAAGTTATGTATGCCGTCCTTGGTCTGAACCTTGAAAGAGCTCTGGAACTGTCATCTGACAGGTATTTTCGAAAATAGATTAAAACTATTGTTTGAGTGTCTGTCAAAAATTAAATAAAAATTCACGAACATATCGATTCTTTGATAGAAAAAACGTCGATGTTTTTACTGATTGTACGCAGATGCGTAAATAGTTAATCTTTTCCTATGTTTGTGCGAAAATTCTCATCATGATAATTGTATCAACCTTGAATGATAATAAAATTTATAAAATGAGGTGGCATGATCGTTGTCGGACTCGCGCGAGTCTGACATAAACACTTTTTAGGTATTTATTTTGTTTTTTTTTTTCAGGTTTATAATATTGAAATATTTCTTTCCTCCAAGCAAATTGGTTTAAGATTTATTTTACCATATCAAAAACTAATTCAACTACGAAATTATTCATTAGTCCGTTTTGTCATTAAATATTTCTTCGAAAAGTTTTATATACGACGATTGTGGTGATCTATTTTAGTGTGCGATAAAGTATATTCTATTGTCGTATTTAAAATGGAAGGCGCTTGGCCTTTTGCGTACCTAAAATTAGATGCAGGCGATGCAGCAAATGACATCCGAAGATAGCTTATATCATTCTGGCGGGCTCTAAATAAGATGGCGAGAGAGAGCCGAGACGGCATAAAAAACAATCAATTTTTTTTCCTAAATTTAGATCTATGCTGTCCCACTTCTGGTAAATAGTGGCCTCTCCGTTATCCTTCCAGGAATTCTTTTCCTGAGACACCTTTTTTAGGGTTCCGTACCCAAAGGGTAAAAACGGGACCCTATTACTAAGACTCCGCGATCCACCTATCTGTCTGTCTGTCCGTCTGTCCGTCTGTCTGTCACCAGGCTGTATCTCATGAACCGTGATAGCTAGACAGCTGTAATTTTCACAGATGATGTATTTCTGTTGCCGCTATAACAACAAATACTAAAAACAGAATAAAATAAATATTTAAGTGGGGCTCCCATACAACAAACGTGATTTTTTTGACGTTTTTGCGATAATGGTACGGAACCCTTCGTGCGCGAGTCTGACTTGCACTTGGCCTGTTTTTTTATAGATAGGCTCGCGTTTGACCACTATACCACCTGATGGTAAGCGATGATGTGGTCGACGGTGTAGCACGCTTGCCTAGAACTAGAAGTAACCTATTGACTCTTACCAGTCCTTGCAGGAGGCGTCTATATCGCCTCGCCACCTCTTTTGAGAGGTGTGTAATGACTGTGCCTACTTAATTCTTCGTTCAATCAGGCTGCCTAGCCTTTTCTCAACTATTTTGTGGTCGGATTCAGCTGGCTACCAGTATTTTATATGGAGCGACTGCCCATCTGACCCTTGGCAAGATTGGTTCTGACTACCCATAACGACTGTCAAAGAACTTCAAGTGACAGCCGCCTGGATCAACGGCTTGCTTTATGTATGAGGCACGGAGGAAACTCGCTATGTATAGATGGTCACCCATCCACGGACCGACCTAGGCAAGCGTTGCTTAACCTTGAAGATCGACCCGTGCGGCTGTTATTATATAGCCACGAGCTCTTCTAACATATAATTCTCCGTCAAGCTATTAAAACAAAGTTATTATTAGTTATGGTTATAGTTATAACTGTGCCAATAATGATGAGTTCTACCCTACATGTTTATTGAACTGGAACCTGTCGTACATAATGTTGTTTTGTCAATTAACCCACCGTCTTCTCTCTCTTTCACAGACATGCCAGTGAGCGAGACCACACTACCCGAATTGCAGAAAATTGTCAACCGTCGACCCGCCGACTTGTCTACGATGTGATTCTTGAAAAATAACATAAAAATAAAATAATAACGAGTGAAATAATAATAATAAGTGTAATAATAGTGTTTAAAGTGTCGAAACACGCATTCCGTTCATAAATTCAATGCTCAAACTCGTATAAATAAAGTGCTGTGCTCAAATCATCCAGTTCCTTAAAAATGGCTAGTGACTCCAAATACGTCCATTATTGCATACAGTGAATTGAATAAGTGCATTTTTAGTGTGAAATTGTGAGTTAAATTAGTTTTGTACGAAAAATGAGAAATATTAGTTCGCGCGTGCCAAAAGTTTGAAACAACGCCATCTATTGTGTGATGTATTGAGCTATTTTGTGCGGAGTTACGTTCAGCGCCATCTGTTGTTGAGTAGCGGCGATGTTTAGTACCTGATATTGCCATGGAAGCCGGTTTCATACCGGTCGGTAGCGGCAATGGCGGCAACCTGCCGCAGGCCAGCTCTGTGGTGGCGCCACCAGCGAATGTTATTCGCGCGCCGGGTTTGAAGCGCGGGAAGATGGAAGAAGCTATTTCGGATCGGGTAAGTTAATTATATTATTTCAATTTCTCTTTTTCGTAGTCCGTCAAGTACATCACTACAATACCTATTCATAGCGAAAAAAATTTTTTCATCGAAGCAACATTGATTCTACTTGCTACTTTTAGCAAACCTCGATTTCTGCGGAATACATAAGTCGCTCAGACCAACAATTGGTCTGAGATAAGACACAACAAGAAGCAGTATGATCTCACAATGTCAATATTATGGAGATTTTAACATTTTTACGATTCAAAACAATTATCAGCATTTGATATGAGTAGAATGGCTTAGGGACCTACTTGATGGCGCGAAGCAATTTAAATATCGCGCAGATATTCTAAGAAAATTTCAAGTGCACGTCGGTCGAATTGCATCGTACTGCGTCCTTGTGAACGTTTAATTTTTATTTACACGTTCATATTTTTTAGCGAGCGAAATTGTATTTTAACACGCTTTTATTAGCTTGGTATGTATGTATCTATGTATCAATGTAACAATGTATCAATGTAACGGAATCTTTGAACGTGATTTTCACCCACTTCAAAACGTTGGATTGATTTAAAACTTTGCACACTTATCAAGGACCGATGACAATGCAATAATTTAAACAGTTTGTCCCATTATCCTTACCATTAAAGCGTGTTTTTTAGTTTTTAGAACTACAATTTTATTTATATAATTACTTGCAATTTCGACGCGTTTCGTTTATCGGTGTGATATAAAACCGAATCGCTCTATCAGGAAGGCTGTCACCTGCCTCACCGGGAGGAGGCGGAACGCGTGAGGGAGACGCAACGTCCTGGGCGTGTAGTGTTCCACGCACGCCTCAAAGAGGTGTCAGCAGAACTGACGGGGGTCGCTAGGGCCGATGCCTGTCTGGGTCGCGAATACATTTGAAAGAGATTTACCGCGGTCTGGCTCAAGCAACTTAAGGAGCATGTCATAGAGCACGTGGTTTTAGTCAGTAAAAGTCTGACACGCCTTCCCGCTTTACCCAGAGCGGGAGAAGTCATTGGATGATTACCCAACCCAAAAGAAGAATATTGTTAGCGAATAATTTTTAAGCAACCGTTAATAAGACACATCAACTTGAAAAATTCAAAATTACAAGAAAAATAACGCAAACTGTAATCATTCATAACAAACTATGCAAAGTGATTTCCTCTGTTAAAGTACTCGCATTCCCCTACACATGAAATACACAGATTCTGCAGGTCTGTAAGTTGGCAGACGGCATAGCTCGAGACGAACTGAGCGAAAAATTGGCGCTCCACTGCACCACTCGCGGAATTGCATTACCGCGAGCGCAAGCAATATGACTAGGGTTGCCAGGCAACCGTATAGCTCGTACACTGACATCAGTTACGTCACCGGTCAGTAACGTCAAAAAAAAAATAACTACAGGACATAAGCTCCACATCACACATGTCAGGTACTTTTTTTTTTTTTTTGTGTTTGTTCCTGACGGAACAGGCTAAGGTCTGAGACCATGCTGCCTAGTCTTTGGTGCAATTTTAACATTCTTTAGTATGCATTAGAATACGGATGTAACAGATTCTAATGTTTTATGGAGTATTTGGCAGCAAATTGTATTGAGTCAGCCTTCCCAGTAAGCTTAGCGGAGGTAGTAAATACTACAATAAAATTCTCCGCTCCACTGTCCTGAGATCGCTTCTGTCAATGATTTCACATATTGTCCAGTTGCGTAGACAGTTGAGACACAAAACTACACCAATTTTATATCACAATATCCACTAGGAATCAATTTGCAAGTAATATTAACAGCCGCTGAACTTCACTCGAAAAAATCCCGCCAAAAACTCCATGTCAGGTACGTCACAACTGGCGCGTCTCTAGTCATTCGTGTACAATCAGTGACTGGTTGGCGACTTGACGGTGACGTGACTGATTATTATTGATTTATTAGTTTATCCTCGCAATGGAACGGCCTTGCAGCAATTACACCAAACTTATATTAAACTAATTCTAAGTCAAAGTTGCCTCACGATGAAACTGACGTTGACTCATGATGACTATGTGTCTATGAACCTTAAAAGCATAGACTATAAAGTTCTCCCCAAACTTCTTGGCCGCCCTGAAGTTGGCTACAATGGCGGAGCAGTAGTAAATCTCATACAAAAACAGCACCGTTAAGTGCCTCGCGCATGCGGAAATCCAACTTCAGGGCGGCCCAGAAGTTTGGCGAGGGACATAGACAGTAAATACTCTTTGAATGCCCATCCGGTTTTGGTGTCCGGTTTGCCTTATATAACAATGAAAATCATTTAATAACCGACTACAAAAAAAGGAGGAGGTTATCAATTTGTCGGAATCTTTTTTTTTATGTATGTTACCCGATTACTCAAAGACGCCTGGACCGATTTTGAATTCTTCTTTTGTTTGAAAGGGTAATACTTCCCAGGTGGTCCCATGGTCATCAGGTTAGGATCTGATGATGGGATCCTGGAGAAATCGAGAGAACTCCTTAATGCTAAGTATGTCACGGGTATAAGATATCTCGAGAGTACAACCTTTCAAACAAAAAAAGTTTTTTTTTAATCGGTCCATAATTGACGGAGTAAACGGTGAACACATCTACATTAAAAAAAACATACAGCCGAACATAGAACCTCCTCCTTTTTGGAAAGTCGGTTAAAACACTAAAATTCATAATTATTTATTGGCCTACATTATCTTAGAATGATATTTATCGTTTCAAAACTAAGACTATATATCCTTAATCTGAAAAAGATGCCCGTTCATCTTTTTGCCCTAAAATCCGGTTAAACTGGATTGATAAGTCCGGTTTTCCAGTTTTTTGGGCGGCCAACCCTACCCACGACTTATGCATAACTTAAAGAATTTCTTTGGTTTGAGATGTTGGTACAGAAAATCTACTCGAAATCTAAACCCAAGTGTAAATATGGATGGCCAAGAATAAGAGCAAAGAACGATGGACGTATCATGTTAAATATATATTGATAGAAAAGGGCTGGAAAAGTTCATTATGCGTACAGCTAATGAGTGGAATTCCCTGCCGGAGTCTGAGTTTCCACAGTTACAATCTAGAGGTCTTTTATTCAAGGTAATTTCTAGGCAAGCGTGTTTCACCGTCGACCACATCATCGCTTACCATCAGGCGAGATAGTGGTCAAGCGCGAGACTACTGAAAAAAATTGGGTTGTCTGAAAAGACGCTTGTTGGACATCGACGAAAAAGATTCCAATTGAAAGGATAAGGGCAAGAAGATGATGATAATTTCTGGAACAGATAGGCATACATAATTATATGAATAGGCAGCTCTTTGGAACATTTTTATGCTAAGTTCCATGCAAAGTATCGGTCATAAGGCCTTTTATTAAGGCGCAGATACCCTTGAGAAACTGATTTTAAAATGAGAATCACGTCTAAATTGCTAGTCTTAATTTTTTGGAAAAAATATATGTTACCTTAGACCATTTTCTTAATGATTTGATCTGAGAAAATGTTGAGTTTTATTTGTATAAAATAGTGTAATTAATTTGTTAAGTTATGTCTAAACCGGACAAAAACACGACAATCGCACCAAAACCGCTGGGCGTATTTTAATGAAATCAACACCATCTCAAAGACAAATTAATTATCTACATTTTGATCTGAGGCTTTTTTTTTAAAGTCATAGAATAATAAGGAAAGTACAAAAAACTACTAAATTTTGGGTCGCGCGGGTGTAAAACGATTGCGGGTTTTGTCCCCTCAAGGTCGTTGGCGCGTTTCGTCTTAAGGTTTACCTGTCCCGGTGTCTCTATCTTAGCTTGAATTTTAAAATAAGTTTTAATCAACTACCCGGTGTTCGATTGAGATCCGATCACAATGCAATTATTTTTAACCGACTTACAAAAAAGGAGTAGGTTCTATGTTCGACATTACGTATGTTTTTTTGTTTCGTACGCGAACTAGCTTCCTACTACTCATCACAGCATCAATCTCTTCCGAACGTGTTGTCGGTTGATATAAAATTCATTTTAACCCCGCGCACAAAATAGTTCGTGCCGTTGACTAGTGTAACCTTAATAGAAAATCTTGTTTTCATAAATAGTTCTGTTTTCCGGCCCGATTATTATTCTCTCAGAATTTCTCAAGACTGGCCTGCCTACCCTCGAGCCGGCTCAAGCTGTAGCTAGGCCGTACGGCGTTCACTCGAGAAAGAACAACACTTGGACGGCTCAAAGCGTTCTTGGCTCGTCAAAAGCCGCTTTTGCGCCTTGCCTTTTTATTTCTTAGCCATTTCGAAACGTTTCTCTAAAAATTACTTTATTATGACTGTCAAAAGGACCTCGTGGCTAAATAATAACAGCGGCACGGGTCGATCTTCGAGGTGTCTCGGAAAGCATTAAGCCGTTGGTCCCAGCTGTTTGACTTTGTCATTTGTAAATCTTTGACAGTCGTAACAGGGTAGTCGGAAGCGTAGATTAAAAATTTTTTTTGCTAGTACATACTATATCTATGGTCGGAAGCCTGAAATCTGACAACAGTCTTGCCAAGGGGTATCGTGTTATTTAATGCGATCGAATGTCAATCAAGCCGATAGTCCACTTGATGGTATGAAGTGCCCCATTCGCATATAACAACATCTACATTCTAGACAAAATGTCATCGGCGCTTAAGACAACAGACCCTTCAAACTGGAGAGCAGATATCCTGCCTGTCAGCTATCCATATAAGTCCAGTCATTAACCTCTCTAATTAGGCTCATTCATTCATTTTCTACTCATTCATTAAAAATCACATCGACGACAGTCATTCACGTCGAAAAATTCTCGAACTACCGTCATTTGCTTGCTGTACAAACAAGGCTTAGATGTCTATACATGTTTCAATACCCTCGCAGAATGGTCTGAATGCTAACATTCGCCATGTATAGCCATGGGCCCCTGGCCCGTTAGTCGCGGCATTCTGAAGGGTAAAACGATTGACTCTCAGAACTACGCTTATCTCTAATTCAATGCGGTTAAATGGTGTCTTTAATTATGATCAAGTATTCTAAATGGCAATTTATTGAGCCTTACTTGTAGAAGAGAACACATAATTAGAGGTTTACTTAGAATCAGTTATGCAACGATAATAATTGTGCCAATTAATATCCTAGTGTCCTAATCCTGTACTGTTCAAGATGCATGCTTAAGGGTACACTAGTCGACGGCACGAACTATTTTGTGCGCGGGGTTAAAATGCATTTTATATCAACCGACAACACGTGCGGAAGAGGTAGATGCTGTGATGAGCAGTAGGAAGCTAGTTCGCGTACGAATACACACTTTTGCAAATTTGTAGCGCAATAGATAATGATTCAGGACGAAACCGAGCGCGCGAAATTTTATAAACAGACCTTTGGCAGTCTAGATATCATGAAAAAACTACTAAATCTATCTGTTCACAATAAAATTATTTGCAATGTTGAACCACTAATCTATCCCTGTATGGAGGCC
The DNA here is from genome assembly GCA_948252205.1 of Orthosia incerta. Lineage (NCBI taxonomy): Eukaryota > Metazoa > Arthropoda > Insecta > Lepidoptera > Noctuidae > Orthosia > Orthosia incerta. Next base: position 17,803,391 of record OX411766.1, on the reverse strand, counting down.
GTCTTCTTATGGTATTTATTGCCGCCCAAAGATGCGTTAAAATTAGTGTTGAAATATGGAACTTTCGACGCTCATTCCTTTAAAATATTTTTCTTTTTTACTTTTTTGCTTCCATAGATAATGATGAGATAAATTGATATCATTTTTTATTTTGAACGTACATCGTCAAACAGTGGAATAATCCCTAGACTACGATTGTATGGAAGAGTTTTCGACTAGTGTAACATTAAAGCCTTTTTACCAGACTGCATTGGGTGGTATGTATTCCCCTATCTATCTGCCTCGGGGCTGTCATGGACTCTCGGGTTGGGCAATGTATTTGGGTTTTGCTTTCACTTATTTCTTCCTTTCTGTTGCCTGGAGACTGCATTTAGCAGTAGGCTCGCCTCTTTTACATTAGGCGTAGTGGCATTCCTGATGAGTCGACACGATTCAATTAATATCACACCTGTAGTGGACTGTATTTGGTTGTTCGTTGGAAGAATGAAAATACTGTCGTGATTCGTATCTTCAATTTTATTCCGTATTGTTATTACAACTGTATGTTATTACAATTGTAGAGCTGAAGACTGACTGTGTCCGACTGTGTCTCTGCCTCCAAACGGTCCGACCTTTATACTCAGACCGCTAGGCGCGAACAATGGCGCCCCTCTCTCTCAATGGCGCTCGGGTATGGCGTCATAGAAATGCCGTAATTATCAATATTATCTTACTTAAATCTACACAAATTATACATTTCCTTAATCTACATACTTAATTCTACCTAGGAAACATATAAAGCTGTAAAAAGGTCAACACAAAAATCTTATCTAACCTAGATTCCTCCCTACTTATGAGCTATCAAAACATGCATAATCTTACCTAATTATCTACGTTTTCTCTAGTTCTTATATGTATTACAGTAGTTCTCATATGTTTTGTACTCATACTTTAAAACTCACATGGAACCTACATCAATTATATTTTAACATTCACGTGTTATTTTTAGTACCACGAAAAGAGAAATTTACACTAACTAACGGGATATCATATTTTCTCACGCAGACCCCGGTAATGTGTTTTGGGATAACAACAATAGTCCATTTAATGTTTTATTAAGGCGGCGTACGGGTCTGCAGACAATAAGCATTTATAGTTATTTATTTTTCAAAGCGGTAAACCTTTGACAAACAAGGCGTTCACCGTTACGGAGCCATTAAACATGGATTGTTTCTTTATTTTTACAAAATGCCGACAACGGTCAGGGTTATTGCTTCATTCAAAGATTCGTTAAAAAGACCCAAACACATGTTCGCCATAAACACCGTTATAGGTCTACGTGGGAAGCCCTTATGCTAAAAAATCACCACGCAACGTACAAAGCCATGCGTCCGTTACAGTTCTCCCCCCGGCGCAGCTCGCGTAGCCTCCTTTGTTGACACGACGACGAGCTTGCTCACGGGGCGTCGGAAGGTGCCAGTCCTGGTGCGCACCTCGACGACTCTGATGCCGCCATCCGGTCCGCGATGCGTGCGCTCGACGATTCCCATCGGCCATGTGTTCCGTGGCAGCGTGTTGTCGACCACGAGGACCACGTCACCGGCTTGAATGGGTCGCACGTCGTTCCGTGGCTCGCCGCGAGGTACCAACGTGGGCAGGTACTCGCGTAGCCATCGTCGCCAGAAGTGGTCAGCGAGCGCCTGACTAGCTCGCCATGTCCTCCGGTCGTCCTCTTCGCAGGGTCCTGTCGTCGGCAGCCCCTTAGACGACCCCAACAAGAAGTGGTTGGGGGTTAGGGCCTCGGGGTCGCTGGGATCCACACTGACGTGTGTCAGCGGTCGCGCATTGATCGAGAACTCAGCCTCAGTGAGCAGAGTCCTCAGTACTTCTTCCGCCGGCGCCTTCTCTCGCAGGGTCACGCTGATCGCCGTCTTCACGGAGCGCACCATACGTTCCCACGCGCCACCTTGGTTGGGCGCGCCGGGAGGGATGAAGCGCCACTCCAAGCGATGCAGTAGCCCCTCATCTCGCAGGGCAAGCATCCACTCGGCGTAGGCGTGGCGTAGCTCCTGGTCGGCCCCGCGAAAGTTAGTCGCGTTGTCGGAGTACATCACTCTCGGCCAGCCTCTGCGCGCGGCCATTCGTCTCAGCGCCATGATTGCTGAGTCGGTGGAGAGTGAAGCGACAAGCTCGATGTGCACGGCGCGGGAGGTGAGGCACGTAAAGAGTGCGCCCCACCTCTTTTCTCGGCGGCGTCCTACCTTGACCATTATTGGCCCAAAATAGTCCACCCCACAGTTGGTGAACGGGCGGTGAAAAGGGTCAAGGCGGGCGTGTGGCAGGTCTCCTGTAGCTGGGGTTTGCGGCCTCGCCCGCCTCGTTTTGCAGAAGGCGCAGCTCCTCTCGACAGCGCGTACCGTGGGTCGCAAGTGAATGACCCAGTACCGCTGTCGCAGGTCGTTCGTCACACGCTCCCTATTGGCGTGGCCTGCAGCGCAGTGCTCCCGCAGCACGAGGAGCTTAGTCAGCTGATGTCGGCCGTCGAGTATAATAGGCCGCTTCATCTCGGTCGGGGCGGGAGAGGCCTCGATCCGGCCCCTCACTCTTAGGACGCCGTTTTCCAGCACTGGATCCAGCCTGTACAATCGACTCGCCCTCGTGAGCGGGCGAGCAGACTGGATCTTCTTCATATCTTCCCCGAAGCTGTCCTCTTGTGCTTGTTTGATTAGTTCAGCCTCGGCGCGCTGGATATGATGATACTCCATCCTTGTTGCTCTTCGTCTGCAGATATCAGTGAAAGCGATCGCTCGAGCGACGGCTCTCACCAATACCTCATACTTTGAGAAGCGGGCCGGGTTCGGTAGCCAGCTATCTCGCTCCGTTTCTTCTCTCGTGTGAAGGACCTCCTCGTCCTCCTTGTCATCCGTCGACGTCGTGGGCCACTGCTCTTCTGGCAGGAGCAAGAAGTCCGGTCCTCGAAACCATCTATCCGTGGCGCAGATGGGCGTGTCGATGAGCCGAGTGGCGTCGTCCGCTACGTTGCTTGCAGTAGGCAGCCAACGCCACTCTTCTTTCTGGGTCAACTCTGCGATCTCTCCCAGCCGATGCGCAACGAATGGCGTGTAGCGTCGCACGTCGTGATGGATCCAGTGCACCACGGTAGATGAATCGGTCCAGTAGGTCGTCTGGCCGATGATGACTCGGTGCTCCCTTCTTATCGTCTCAGCGAGTCTTGCTCCAATCACTGCGGCTTGTAGCTCCAGGCGCGGTATAGTTTGCGCCCGACGAGGCGCCACCTTAGCTTTGGCGGCCACCAACACGACGTTCAGGCTCCCATCGACGTTTCTTATTCGCCAATAGGCCACAGCTGCGTAGGCTTGCTCGCTGGCGTCGCACAGTATGTGTAAGTCGACGCGTTCATACTTTTGCGTCACGTAACAGCGCGGTAGTCGCAGCTGAGCGAGTTCAGTCAGGCGAGCGAGCCAGGAGGCGAAGAGCTCGTTCTCTTCCTCGGGGATTTGCTCGTCCCATGTCGTCTGAAGGCGCCACAAGCTCTGCAGTATGATCTTCGATCGTATTGTGTAGTGGCTCAGCAACCCAAGCGGGTCGTATATGGACATCACGGCGCTGAGGGCTTCACGCTTAGTCGGGGCGCGCGTTCTCGCTCGTACTTCAGCCGGGACTCGGTTCATAGATGTGTTGAACCCCAGCTCATCGCGCTCCGCGTCCCAATGCAGCCCCAGAATCTTGCTCTCAGGCTGCTCACCCCCCAATTGTGTAGGAGAGGTGGCGTGCAGCTCGGTGGGCACGTCGCGTAGCACCGTCTTGTCGCTGGAGCTCCAACCTCGCAGCGTGAACCCTGCGTGCGCGTGCACTGCTCTCGTTTCCTCTACTGCCTTCCGTGCTTCTTCAGCGTCTTCATAGCTGGCCACCAAATCGTCCATGTAATGACTTCCTTTGATGGCCTCCAGCGCCCGCGGGTACTCCTGCCCATGTACGTCTGCGTTGTGGTTGCGAACGTAATGGGCCATGTACGGGGAGCTCGCGGCGCCGAATAGCATACTGGTCATCTTGTATTTCCTCGGCGGCTCTTGTCGGTCGTCACCTCTCCACAGGAACTGTTGCGCTGGTTGGTCCTCCGGCCTTATCCTGATTCTCAGGAACATCTCCTGCACGTCTGCTGTAATCGCTACCACCTTCTCTCGGAACCTAAATAGGATTCCTGGCAGCGACAGCAGTAGGTCGGGTCCCTCCAACAGTTCGTCGTTTAGGCAGACGCCGTTGCTCTTCGCTGCTGCGTCGAACACTAGCCTATGTTTGCCGGGCTTGTTCGGGTTCTGCACGGCGAAATGTGGCAGATACCAACAGATGGCACTCGCTCGTTCCGACCCGTCGCATGGCGTCGCGTACCCTTTGTCCAATAGGTTGTTAACCTGCTTGGAGTACTCAGCCGCGAACTGTGGGTTGGCGTCCATCTTCTGCTCGATCTTCTTCAGCCGGCGGAACGCTTGATTGTAGCTAGGCGGCATAGTGACCTCGTCTCGTCGCCATGGCAGCCCAACCTCGTACCCGGTGTCAATCTTCCTGATTGTCCTTCCGACTATGTCGATGGCCCGTTGATCGCTCGCCTTGACTCTCGGCCTTCCTTGTATGCCGAGCGCGTCAATCCTGAAGTGGGCTTCGACTAAGTCGTGGAGTTCCTGACTGCATGCACCCGTAGTTCGGTTGGGCTCGTATACATGCAGCACGTTCCCTTCTTTGATGATGGTCTTGCGTGGTGCGGTTCCGTGCACCACCCATCCGAGTTGCGTTCTTGATGCTGCCGGTTGGTTAGGGCCGCCGATTCGGAGCTCGCGGGACACGATGCACTCCCAGTGGTCTGTACCCACTAGAAGCCCGGGGCGCGCCAGTTCGTAGCACACCTCTTCTGGGGTCAGGTCCCTCAGGTGCTCGTAATCCAGCAGCGTGTCGGGAATGGACTGTTGGTGAAGCCGGAGATCCTTCATGGTCCTCGCTCTGACCCTGTAGCTTTCGTCACTCTTCAGTCCCTTCACGTTGATATTCACTTCTTGGCTGCCCATATCTCGCTGCGACATGTTGACCCCGCTCAGGTGGAGCGGCCGTGATGGCCCTTCTGCCCCGACGCTCGCCGCCAGTGCTTCGTCCACTAGGGTGATCGTGGCCCCTTCGTCTAGGAGTGCGTAGGTCTTGACCTCCCCCCGTGGTCCGGACACGATGACAGGGCACATCTTGAGCAAGACTGCCCGTGGCCCGGTAGCGGGTTGGGTAGCCACAGACAGGACCGCTTCCTCCTTCCGTGGTTCACCCTTCCCCATGTCTTCCGTCTGCGCTTCGCGTACCGCTTGATGGAGCGTCGCGTGATGCGGGCGGCGACATTGATCCACGCCGCACAGCTGCGCCTTGCAACTTATGCGCCTGTGTTGCTTCTGGGCGCATTTGAAGCAAATCTTATTAGATTTAAGAAAGCTCCATCGCTGCTCTACTGTTAGCGCCTTGTACTGCGGACACCGCGTCAACAGGTGGGCTTGCTCGCACTTAGGGCACTTGTCCTTTTCTTCTTCCCTTCCCTCGGTCGTAGTGAACACGCTCGCCTTCTTCTTGAGTGTCACGATGGGTCGAGTTTCCTTTCTCGGTGCGGCGGCGCTTGTAGACGGAGCGTACGTATATCGTAACGCTCGGTCCGCCTCTCGCATTAGAAACCGTGACAGCACGACGATTTCCGGATCCGTTGTCCCTTCTTGATCGTAGGCGTAGTCACACCAGCGGGATCGGAGATGCGGGCTGAGCTTGTCCAGTACTTCCCGGGTCATAAAAGGGTTGAACAAGTAACCTCTTCGATCGATTGTTTGCAGTACGCAAATTATGTTCTGTAGCTTGACAGCGAAACTGTTGAGTTCTGTGGCCGATGTACCAGGTTTTGGAAGCTTCTTGAGGTCATCCAGTGCCCGGTCGATGATGACTTCCGGTCGTCCGAAGCACTGCTCAAGAGTCTTCATAATGACGCCTGGATCAGTGGCCGTATGTAGAAGGGCGGCCACGGCGTCTCTTGCTTCTCCTTTGAGGCAGCTTCTCAGCCTTTGTACGTTCTCGGCTGCTGTAACCTGGTACATATCTGTCGAATCTCGTACAGCCGCCTTGAATGGCAGCCACTCGTTGGCCGCTCCGGAGAATGTAGGTAGCTCCGTGTGCCTAGGCCTAGGTCGGGCCATTTTTTCTAGTGTTGCTGCCAAGTGCTCAATGCTGTCCTTTGCTCTTATGGGGGTCGGCGATCTCGTTCTAGACACGAAGCGTATCTGTTTGGATTCTCTTGGTCCCTCCTCCCCCCGTGAGTTGAGGGGGTTCGTCCTCAGCCATTCATCCACCATTTGATGAGGCTCTTCGCGTGGACGAGAGGGCTCTTGTTCCTCTTGTACGCTTTCTTCATCGTTGATCGCTGAGACCTCCACTGCTAGTCTCTTCTTGACTAGCTCTTCTTCCAGTGCCAGTTGCTGGGTCCGGATGGCTGCTAGCTTCTCTGCAGCCTCCAGTTCCGCTATCCGTAGCCTTGTTGTGACGCTTGTCGTCGACCGTTGCGACCTCATTGTCCTGGTCGGTGACGTCATTCGCTGTCGGATCGCGGTGTTTGTCGTCTGTGCACTGGAAGGCCCCGCTGCGCTGTTGTGTGCCATTCTCGGAAATGGTGATGCTGGTGGGTCCGGTGAGAGTCTTCTTCTTCGCTCCCGTTCGATCAGCTCCGCTTCCTGGCGGCGCGCCTCCTCTTCTTGGACGCGTCGCGCTTCCTGTTCTTGGATGCGTAGCTGTTCTTCTATCTCGGTTGCGTCTCCCTGGCTCCTTGTGAACACCATCTTGAGTATAGCCGCACGTTCAGTTTGGCAAGGCGGGTTAGTACCTCTTCGGTTCGGTACTTCAGGTGAAACCGGTCGGCTCGGTTCGGTAAGCCGGTCGGGTTCAGTTGTGTTGAAGCCGGTCAGGTTCAAGACCGGTTAGGTTCGAAACCGGTCCTGTTCCGTACAGCTTTGTTCTTACCGCAGATCTTCTTACTTCGTCTGCGGCTCGGTGACAGCCGGGTTCCTTTCTTCGCTCTTGCCGCAGATCTTCGTACTTCGTCTGCAGCTCAGTGGTTCTGGTTGCAGCGTCTTCTTCGTTCTTGTATCCGCTGCTTGATGGACCAGACTGTAGTGGGCCTGGTTGCCGCTGGTTCTTGGTTCTTTATCCGGGCTCGTAGGACCAGACTGTAGTGGACTGTATTTGGTTGTTCGTTGGAAGAATGAAAATACTGTCGTGATTCGTATCTTCAATTTTATTCCGTATTGTTATTACAACTGTATGTTATTACAATTGTAGAGCTGAAGACTGACTGTGTCCGACTGTGTCTCTGCCTCCAAACGGTCCGACCTTTATACTCAGACCGCTAGGCGCGAACAATGGCGCCCCTCTCTCTCAATGGCGCTCGGGTATGGCGTCATAGAAATGCCGTAATTATCAATATTATCTTACTTAAATCTACACAAATTATACATTTCCTTAATCTACATACTTAATTCTACCTAGGAAACATATAAAGCTGTAAAAAGGTCAACACAAAAATCTTATCTAACCTAGATTCCTCCCTACTTATGAGCTATCAAAACATGCATAATCTTACCTAATTATCTACGTTTTCTCTAGTTCTTATATGTATTACAGTAGTTCTCATATGTTTTGTACTCATACTTTAAAACTCACATGGAACCTACATCAATTATATTTTAACATTCACGTGTTATTTTTAGTACCACGAAAAGAGAAATTTACACTAACTAACGGGATATCATATTTTCTCACGCAGACCCCGGTAATGTGTTTTGGGATAACAACAATAGTCCATTTAATGTTTTATTAAGGCGGCGTACGGGTCTGCAGACAATAAGCATTTATAGTTATTTATTTTTCAAAGCGGTAAACCTTTGACAAACAAGGCGTTCACCGTTACGGAGCCATTAAACATGGATTGTTTCTTTATTTTTACAAAATGCCGACAACGGTCAGGGTTATTGCTTCATTCAAAGATTCGTTAAAAAGACCCAAACACATGTTCGCCATAAACACCGTTATAGGTCTACGTGGGAAGCCCTTATGCTAAAAAATCACCACGCAACGTACAAAGCCATGCGTCCGTTACAACACCGATAAGCGACTTTTCACATGGACGCAATGTGATGCAATTCGCACGTGAAATTTATTTGTGCGATATCGCCTATCAACGCAATTTAAATCAGGGTTGGAAAAATCCCAAATAATTTTGATTTTCATCTTTATATCATACACTTTAAGTCTATTTTAGATTTGCCCAGTGGCCAATTGAATGGGACGATAGCTTCTTCAGCTGCTGTGGAAAGAATGTTATTCACTGTGGTGTTCACTAATAACACTAGTTAGGGTTTGGGTTGTGTAATAAAACAACCAGATTTATCAGTAAGTAGCCAGCACTGAATGGGACGTCTGAGCACCGCTGGTGCGATCTAATAATGAATAGACATAAACATTCAAGTGCTGTGCTACGTATATTTTAAGTGTATACCACATTCACCTTTGGAATTGTTCATAGTAAATTAAGAAACTGACTGTGAATTAAAAACTAGTTTTTTTGTGCAGGCTTTATAATAATGATATTGATTTCTCAGATGTAAAAGACCCTAGACAGTCTTTAATATATAATCTCTAAATCTGTTTTTATGTAGATTTCTATGAAATAAAGTAAAAATGATAGATTTTTATTATTGAAAAAAATATTTGATTTAAATTGTGTTATGTGTGTGTAATGATTTAATTGTGCCAACCCTGATTTAAATCGGTTAGTCCCGCTATGCTCGACTAAAAAAATACCTACTAAAAAGTGCCGCTATGCACGAAATTCTTCGATTCTACGTAAACAATTGAAGGTACAGTTGGAAAGAAAAGTGTTTGAATTCAATTCAATTGAGCAGGAAGCTGAAAAATATTGAAATTAAACTAATAACAAGAAATCTTAGTTCGAAATATTTTTATTTAAGTTTTTCTTTTACGGGAAGACTTTTCGTTTTTCACAGTTCTATGGAATGGATGGACACTTGGTTCTTAAAATGAGTAACGCGTGTTGAGTGGCGGTGTGGCGAGCGTGCGTTATTTTATTAACATTTTTTCGCGAAAGTAACGGAATTTAGATTCTATGTTTTCTTTAATTTACTTTTTAAATGGTTAAATAAAATATTACAGTGTAACACTTTTCTTCATCGCTGCCCGCGAATGTGATTTCGTGCATAGCGCAACTTTTTTATAGGTAGTTTTCGAGTCGAGCATAGCGGGACTAGAGCATAGCGGGACGCGCATTTAGTCAGGTCCCTTAGACATTATTGGCCAAATGTGGGTGTACCACGCAACTGTCTTATCCTTCGAGGAATTGCGTATTGTGTTGATCCACGTTTATTAAAATATGAAATTAATATGTGGCATACTTTATCTGCCACGCCCAGATTAATATTCAGTTGTTTTACAAACACACGTACATAACAACGTTACTGATCGAATTACCCTTGATATCGCAGAGGACATTCGATATGACACAAATATGGATATTTGCATTACTATTTCATTAATCATGTTGGTACTTGATAATCGGCTCGGAGCTCGGGGCTAAGTAATAATAGCCGCACCGATTGTTCTGTACGGTTAAGCAACACTTGCCGAGGTCGGTCCGTGGATGGGTGATCATCCACTACTTACCGATACTCCTCCATGCCTCGGAAAGCACGTAAAGCCGTTGGTCCTTACTGTCATTTGAAGATCTTTGACAGTCGTTACGGCTAGTCTAGTGAAAAGCCAAGCTTGCTTTGCGTGCAATTATTGCTCCATTATGTTAAACAAATAAAATTTAAAATATAAAAAACCCTCGACACATTTTTATTTCATGCTACATTATGTATCTAGTAGTAGACACGCTTCGATCGACAATCAATTGAACAAGTAATTATGACACGATATCTTGCGAAAAAAGCCTGATTCAAACAGTAAAACGTCCATAACTTTAGAACGGCTGAACCGATTTTCATCAAACATAGCTTAGACCACTCTCGATAAAGTCAAACAAACAAAAAAATCTAAATCAAAATCGGTTCATCCGTTTAGGAGCTATGATGCCACAGACAGATACACAAACACATCGGTACACATTTCAAACTTATAACTCTTCTCTTTTTCCGCCGTCTACTCGACAGCGTAAAACATGCAATGAATACTATTGACGAAATGAAAGGAAGCGCGCGTGCATGCAAACATTTACGCAATTTGGGTGGTGGGTCTACATTGCGGGTCTGGTCTACATTGTCCTTTAAAGTTATTAAATGACCCCTTGGTTACAACGTTCTTCAGGTCATCAGTCTGGCGGGAGGACGTCTTACAATACAAGCCGTTTGAAAACGCAGGCTCCAAGCAGTCTCGAATAGAGATATTGAAATTCTAGACAATTTCAGGCAATTTCAATGAACTTCAGTCAACGACCTAACTATAGTACGCGATCGATATATATGATAAGGCAGATGGAGTTGCTGACACACTGTATCAAAGGTATCACAGAGACGAAGCTGAACTTTTCCAACTCCCATTTGCCATATCTTGTTGAAGTGGGCATGTGGATGCTGAGTCATTGTTTTTCGTGTTACTGGAGCCATCCATCTTATTAAGCTTCCATTAAGCTCCAACCTTCAGCGTTTGTGCGGCGTCTCCCGCATACCATGGTCCACCTTTCGTCTTGCGCGGCTTGCCCTGACACCTGTGCATATGAAATCCTTAAGACTGCGTCACCGGATGGTGTTGCCGTGGCAGAATTCTGGCTCAAACATAATATTTAGCGACTATTTTTCGATACGCTAAGAAGAAGAGGTGTTACCGGATAGCAAACGAGATAAAAAGCTGTCTATGATAAGAATCTGTGGTCTTCTTCATCAGTTTCACTTCACCAAATGATACTTTCTGAGTGGAAATGATTGCATTGTTGATGAAAATACCAAAATCGCTATATGTATGCCTATAATACCTATTTGGAGTTCCCTCGCTTTCTCCAGGGTACCATCATCAGATAGAGAGACCACCTGTGAAGTATACCCCTTTCAAACAAAAGACAAATTTTCCTTTTTTTTTTTGTCCGACGAATTGAGAACCTCCTTCTTTTTTTTTAATCAGTTAAAAATAGTCCACCAGGTAGGAAGTTGTAGCTTCTGACTGTGCACATCTTCATTGTCGATGAGATGAGTTGCCAGCTCAGACACAAAGCTGAAAGTTCTCAATTGCTTTTACGCTTGTAAGTACACCGGAACACAACAGCGTTGGTGGCAGAAATTGGTTAAGTAAAATGTGGAAATCATGAAGAGATATGAAGTCTTGACCTTCTTAAAGGCGCTCTCAACTTTGTCTCTGCGATGCTTCTAGTATGGAGATATCAATAGGTGGGTGGCAGCAACCACTTACGATCACGTTAGCCGGTTTCCTTGCCATCCAAAACCATATGACAGTATTCTAAATGATACACCGGGGTACTCATCTGGTATTCCTCGAAGTCTGGCCTTGTGCCCGGTCGATGGCAATAGGCTCGTACCCTATTGGATTTATGCATAACTGGCGCAATGTGGGTTTACTGAATGCACCTCTGCCTAAGTCTTAAAGGAATGCAGGACAGGGGGGTGACCATAAGCTCTTAGAGCGGTATCAATTTGAGATCGAATAAGGGACAGATGTATATGACTTGTCACTTATTCGATGTCAAATTGATACCGCTCTAAGAGCTTATGGTCACCTCCCTGATATTATTATGTTTGTGTGTAGAGTCCAACACATTACGTATTCACATAGGCGCAGATAAGACTGCTAGGGCTACATTAGAACATGGTCTCGGTGGCATACTGATCCATGGTTGTTCTCATGTGATTGCAGTCGAAAGTCTGCGCACGTAACACACAACATCCGTCGAGTAATTCTAATGACACATTAACAAGTGATCCCACGTGAATGGGGTTGCCAGGCTCAAGAATAACATGTTATGTGTACAATTTTTTGTATTGTACGTACTGACTGAACAAGAGAAATGTTCAAAGGTGACAGTACTCATAAATAAACACAATATAATCTATGGGAGCAAGTCTTAAATCTGTCAGTTGCCTTTTGAAAATCTAGTTATAAAGTAATTTACAGGTGGCAAATACAGCTTCATAAATTTTCCAATTACTGATTTGATAAGGTCCGCAGGAGATCAACGTTTTCGTCTCATCATCCTCCTGTCCTGTCCATGTTTATTATTTGCCTTAATACTTTTCATTTCTCCACATTACGTGTCCATACCAGGGTAACCGGCTTAATTAGTTAATTCCTTAGCTCTTCTGACAGGCGCTAATTTGAATCTCATTCCTAATCGTATCTATTCTGTTCACACCAGAAACACCTCGTAGCATTATCATCTTTGCCCAATGTTGTACGTATTTAATTTCTAACTATAGCAACACTGGTCCCTCGGCGCACAATCCACGCGCTTCTAAGCCAGTGTCGGTAAACGCTTGGTCGCGTCTGCACGCGTGGTGCCCTCACAGTCGGTGATGACCGAAATTCACACATTGCTCGAGTCCCCCAATTAGTCGGTCACCTCCGCACGTGCCCTGTGCAGTGTCAAACAGTGATAAGTGCTAGTGATGTGACGCAAACTAGTGTTGTTCTTCGTTTGTTATTTAGAAAGGCGTTCGTAATGCAAGTATGTGGAGAATGCAATCGTTTTTAGTTAATATCTAGGTCTTGTTATTAAAGCGCTTGAAAACAAGGTATGTTGACAAAATATTCGCTGTTGAAGGCACATGGCTTTGGAAAACAGGACGTGGGTATCTGTTTTTTCGTGATTGTCCAAAGGTTTAGTTTTGTAGGGTAGAATAACATACACTCTTGTTTGCCAGTTTACTTCAGACATTGGCAGAATAGTCGATATCGGGTTTGCTTGCCGTATAAAAATATAGAATAAATAAAATACGGTTAGACAATCAGGACATCACATTCCACTAGGTTTATTAGAATAGATTCAGTGGTCTGTCGATTGTCTGTTTTTGACAGTGTATGGGAAATCGTCAAAAACACTATTTGTTTACCCACGAACTGTTGGTTGTATATTAGTAGAATTGGATCCATGTTTTTTTAGGGTTCCGTACCCAAAGGGTAAAAACGGGACCCTATTATTAAGACTCCGCGATCCGTCTGTCTGTCTGTTCGTCTGTCACCAGGCTGTATATCTCATGAACCGTGATAGCTAGGCAGTTGAAATTTTCACAGATGATGTATTTTTGTTGCCGCTATAACAACAAATACTAAAAGCAGAATAAAATTAATATTTAAGTGGGGCTCCCATACAACAAACGTGATTTATTTGCCGTTTTTTTGCGATAATGGTACGGAACCCTCCGTGCGCGAGACCGACTCGCGCTTGGCCGGTTTTTTTTAAATTACGTTGCCCCACACTAGGAATTTTTCATGTATTGTGGATTCGTTTACAAACATTTAAACTCAAATACACAAACAGAGACCCTGGTCGATTCGGATTGATCTCTCCAGGTATGCTGGGCTGCCTAATAAGCTTATCAGACGTAAGGCACTGGTCACGTACACAGCTACACGGTTAATCTCCTACTTAACGGTCGTAATTAACCCTTTCCCCTTCATTAAAATTAATTACTAAGATGATAACTCGTATAGGCACAGTATTTTAGTCATTCGTGTCGTTCTACTTGAAATTATATGATCAGATAACATCAATTCTGTGTTCTCCGAAGAGTACGGCATAGTAGTAGGTGCCTTTAACTACATTTACATTACGGGTCTATTTAGGTAATCTACATTTATACCGGGCACAAATCCAATCTCCGACCTTCTATTATTTTATTTTCATCACACCTATTCGAAAAAACTGGCCAAGTGCGAGTCGGACTCGCGCATGAAGGGTTCCGCACCATTATCGCAAAAAACGGCAAAAAATCACGTTTGTTGTATGGGAGCCCCCCTTAATTTATTTTATTTTAATTTAATAATAATTATTTTTTGAAGTGAATATACAACTAAATATTCTGTGAATATTTCAAGCGTCTACCTGTTGCCGTTATTAATATCGAGCAAAAAACGGCAAAATAATCACGTTTGTTGTATGGGAGCCCCCCTTAAATATTAATTTTATTCTGTTTTTAGTATTTGTTGTTATAGCGGCAATAGAAATACATCATCTGTGAAAATTTCAACTGTCTAGCTATCACGGTTCATGAGATACAGCCTGGTGACAGACGGACAGACAGACAGACAGACGGATCGTGAAGTCTCAGTAATAGGGTCCCGTTTTTACCCTTTGGGTACGGAACCCTAAAAGCGACAATTGTCTAAAGAGGATAGCGGGAACCAAATCCAATTTTGCGCCCGTAGGAGTTTGAGCTTTCTCTCTTCTGATTGGTCCGCTTCGTGCTTCTGATAGATTTGCGTAGTGGGGTTGGAGGCGCTCGCGTGAAGATTTAATGTAAAAACAAAATAGTTTTGAGTAGGTAGGTAGTCGTAGCTTTTTATTTTTCTCTTAGGTAGTGATGAAAAATAGTGTGTATCACTCGGGAAAAAAATATTTTGTTCTCGGGCGGCGTATATTGAATTCCTCGCTAAGCTCAGGATTCTACGTTAGATCAATAGAATCCTTCGCTTAGCTCTGAATTCAAAATAACGCCCTGGAAGAACAAAATATTACTTTGTCCCCTTGTAACACAAATAACTATTTTTACCACAAGAGCAAAGAGGCAATCATCACTTATATTCCCAAGCTGTAATGAGTATTCTATCAAATAACATCATTGCATTTGCATGTTTCATTTAACACCTTTTAACAAATCATTGTAACCAAAATATGTATTCAGATAATAAACCATGACCTTATCCATATTAGAATCGCCCAACAATGCCTTCAACGAACTGTATTCGTCAAATATCGATATATTTTACGACTAGCTATTCCCCGCGACTTCGTACGCATCAAACTTGTGAAACTAAAAAAAAAACTATTTTTTTCGCGGATCCTTGATTATTTATCTAAGATTAAAATATCCTTAGTTATCCATACTAATATTATAAATGCGAAAGTAACTCTGTCTGTATGTTAACTTTTCACGCGAACCGATTTAGATGAAATTTGGTATGGAGATAGTTTTAGACCCTATGAAGGAAATCATCCTTTAGGGGGTGAACAAGGTCCTTTAGGGGGTGGGGGTGAGGGTAGAAGGTTTTATGGTGAACTAATAATTTCTCAAGTATGGCGGCCCATACACCTATTCTTCCATAATTATGCATTTAGTAAGGAGCTGTTATTTTATTATTGCATATAGACACTTCAATTTTATTTATTTCCATAGATGTTTCCTTTGCGTGTAGAAGTGCGTGTCCAATCGACGCATGCGTGGTGAAATATCAGCTGATTGTGACAGCTTCAGCTGTTCTGTGCACGTACTAGACTCGGACTTATCTAGTGCACAAGTGCGAGTCGGAATCGCGCACGAAGGGTTCCGTACCATTATCGCAAAAACACGTTTGTTGTATGGGAGCCCCACTTAAATTATTTATTTTATTCTATTTTTAGTATTTTTTGTTATAGCGGCAACAGAAATACATCATCTGTGAAAATTTCAACTGTCTAGCTATCACGGTTCATGAACTACAGCCTGGTGACAGACGGACAGACAGACGGACCGCGGAGTCTTAGTAATAGGGTCCCGTTTATACCCTTTGGGTACAGAACCCTCGGTGTGCCTCGGTGAGTCCGATTCGCTCTTGACCGGTTTTTTGTTAAATATATTTGTTTTACTTTATACACCAGTTTTACTGACCATACATCATACAAAACCTAAATAAATTCTCTGTATAGTCTCCGTCCTCAACAAATTTGTCTCCAACACATTACTGATTAGATAACCTTTTAGTTCATCTTAGAAAACATAACATCACGCCTTTAGATGTAGGCAGAAATGTACCTGTAGTACACACTGACCTGGGAATCAAGGCCCTGCGGCGAACGTTTACGAGTTAATTGTGTCAAGCCTGCCACACTATTCCCAACCACTGTTACTGGCCACCACCAGAAAAATGACGAGCTCCGGAAAACGATTCCACTGTCTCCTGCGACGAAATTAATAAGAAAGAACAGCGGAGGCATAGGAAAACAATACATGACTTCCACTTAACTCCTTATGAAGCAGGAGATAGAACAGAGCTAGGCCAATAGACACACAAAGAGACGTTTACATCGAGGCTAAGCCCAGTTGACAAGCGCCACGGATTAAAAATAAAACTAATATTAAGGGGTCCTAAATTGTGAGCTGTTTATCTCCATGACCTGAAGAGTTAGTGGGTAAATAATAGATAACAGTTGCACGGGTCGATCTTCAAGGTTAAGCATCGCTTGCCGAGGTCGGTCCGTGGATGGGTGACCATCTTTACATAGCGGGCGAGTTTCCTCCGTGCCTCAGAAAGCACGTTAAGCGTTGGTCCTTTTTGACAGCCGATACGGGTAGTCAGAAGCCTAAGATCTGACACCAGTCTTGCCAAGGGGTATCGTGTTACCCAGTTACTGGGTTATAGAGGTCAGACAGGCAGTCGCTTCATGTAAACACTGGTAATCAGATAAATCCGGTTAGACTTGCTAGGCAGATTGATATCTCCGTGACCTATAAAAGATCCCCAACGTCCTTTAACCCGACCTCCAGGCACGCGTAGGATCCCCACACGATACCACGTCCCTCCCACAAGCATTAATGAAATTTCTCAACGTGGGTAGGCAGACCTTAAGCCTCGAAGGTCACATAATTGACACACAACTCGCCTTTATTTCAAACTGTGATGTAATGTACTACGACCTAGTATTAATAGAATGCAAACCGGTTTTCGGTAATTGATAATTTGACGAGTGTCGTTTTATTTTAATTTATGTTGGTTTTGTGGTGTCATGGTGGTCTTGCAATAACTGATACAAAGGCAATGCACGTGTTTAGTGAATCACGTATCTTCTTTAATTTATCGGAAAGTTCCGCTGTCGGTCGTTTGCTGTTTGACGTACGAGTATGTCGTGGTGTCCTTCTCATGGTATCGCCTCTTTCTCTTAGTGTTTTGTATAATAAAGAATATCTAACATCTCTTACTCTTTGTTTACTATAAAAAAACCGGCCAAGTGCGAGTCGGACTCGCGCACGAAGTGATCCGTACCATTATCGCAAAAAACGGCCAAAAAATCACGTTTGTTGTATGGGAGCCCTACTTAAATATTTATTTTATTCTGTTTTTAGTATGAAATAGATATTAGAGAAATACATCATCTGTGAAAATTTCAACTGTCTAGCTATCACGGTTCATGAGATACAGCCTGACAGTGACAGTGGTGACAGACAGACAGACGGACCGCGGAGTCTTAGTAATAGGGTCTCGTTTTTACCCTCTGGGTACGGAACCCTAAAAAGCAGATAAAATCTTTGTTTCAAATACTTATAAGACAAATCACTTGGGCTAACTAGTGGGAGAAGAACTAGTACGTAACTTCAAAAAATGGCGCACGCCTGCCTTGCTTGATATGTCTAAAAATCCGTCTTCTCGACAGCGTAAAACGTGCAATGAATACTGTAGAGTTATCAAAATGAAAGGATACGTCGGCACGTGCGTGCTACGAACTGTCAAAACAGTTGCGCAAATGCGCCTCTTAAACCCTGAAAGCTACAGGAGGTTTTATTCGGAGAGATTTCCAAGATTTATTAAATTAGAATCTTACTCATTCATACTTCTTCAGAAATTCTTAATTTTATCTAGCTTGCGAACATAATGTTTATTCTTCAAGATAAACTTAAGACACAAGATAAAACTAATTGTTTTTGCTCTTATTTGTAGCTGCAATAATAAACCTTAGTTTGTAATAAAATAAAAAGCAAATACGACTGACAGACAGGCACTTAATCCTTTTATATAATATACGAATGTGGAATAAAAACTAGACGAACGTACCTTATGTGAACGTCTATCAGATTTAATGAGCAGCATATAGAACTTGTCTAAACAATCTATGTCTGAGGAAGTTATTCTAAGTATTTCTTAGTCGAGACTCAAGGAAAGTTTGACTTGAAAAGGTATTGCAGACCTATTCTGTAAAAATCTCACCGTGAAAACTGAACTTAAAGCTGAGCTGTCAAAGCATGCAATCTAGTTGCAACTAGCTGCTTCGCTCCCGTCAACCTACCCTACCCTACTTACTTCCCTGCCTACCCTACTTACCAATTTTTTTCAAGGGTCATCATTCTTTCGCGGAGAATCTTAACACCGCCATTCAGAAAATAACTTCAAATGCACAACGCCATCTATCGAATATCGAGTTCAACTGTCCGAGTATCTGAATTGTGTGTGTTGTGATAATTTTACTTCTTGAACACTTTAAATTCATCTAGAGTGAACCGATTGCGATGAAACAAAAACTAAGTAATACTTCGCACAATTTTTATGTATAAAAGTTATCTACATTGGTTTCGTACATTTTACGTGATGCGTGCACAAATGAACAGACAAACAGACAAAAATTCCAAAAATGCTGGAAATGGGTTCTGTTGGTTATCGTTTAACACCCTGGCTATTTTTTTTGGAAATGTTTTCGATGTACAAAAATGAATTTTCTACAGATTTAATAAATGTATTGATGACAGTTCACTTCAAGGTCACTCCACATAAGTTTTCATGGTGAGATATTTACAGAATAGACCGGCTGGTAGCTCGACAAACATCGTTGTCTATTTAAAATGGCGACGCCACAGGTGACTTTGTTTATCAAGGGAAGCTGTCAATAACATGTCATTGATCGTCGCGGTTGGCGGCGGTCGTTTTCTTCTTCCATTCCTTTTCAACCGTCATGCTATCATTAACTACTGTAAAAAATCTTTTTTTACGGAGTAAAATTTTTAAAGGCGCCTGGACTTTTGGAGAAAAGACCAAGGAGTGCGGGCTTCATACCTCACTAAAACCATCCACGTGATAACCATAAACACTTAAAAACCCCGTAAAGCCTTGATCTCTTAAAATACCACCCCGGAACCCCCACTGTACCACGCCTGTTAGGGTACAACCCTGATGCCTTTTTTAGGGTTCCGTACCCAAAGGGTAAAAACGGGACCCTATTACTAAGACTCCGCGGTCCGTCTGTTTGTCTGTTCGTCTGTCACCAGGCTGTATCTCTTGAACCGTGATAGCTAGACAGTTGAAATTTTCACAGATGATGTATTTCTGTTGCCGCTATAACAATTACTAAAAACAGAATAAAATAAATATTTAAGTGGGGCTCCCATACGACAACTTTTTTTTTGCCGTTTTTTGCGATAATGGTACGGAACCCTTCGTGCGCGAGTCCGACTCGCACTTAACCGGTTTTTTAATCGGCTAAGAAAATGCCTAACGCATACCGCGCCGTCCGGGGAGACAACGTGGTTCGCCTATGCACTTATTTTCGCCTTGATGGATGGGCCGCGAGAACTGCTACGTATGACATTCGCGACCCATCCAGCGTGGCCCACTTCTGGGCTTCCTCTTCTTTGCTCGCCTACGGTCTCCCTCTTCCTTCGGCGATGGCCTGGTGCACTGGGACATCACCACAACTCCAAGGACCATGCAGCGTGGACGATAGAGTCCTCGATCTATCGTTCGCTGACCCCTTTGAGTCGGCATCAAGTCGGCATATCGCCGCCTGCGCCGTCCTGCGACGAATCGGGTCAGCGAGAGAGTCTGCCTCCCTGGACCCTGACCCACTCCGCCGCTTCCTTCTGCGAGTTTACGTCCTCGCAGAAAGACGCAACTACCTCTCACGCCGCAGTGCCGACCATAGCCCTAACAACGGCTGGCAGTGACAGGTGTTCCCCAATTTCTGCCACCAGAGCACGGCGCTGCGCCTCCCAGGCAGGGCACTACTCGAAAATTTGCAGCGCCGAGTCCTGGCTGGAACCGCACTGGTGACACACGGGAGTTCCATCCCGTCTTGCCCCTGTGTGCAGGTATTTGCCAAAACAACCATGCTGTGACAATACCTGCACTAAACAGGAAGGACAGCGTCCCGCGTCGTCTCCGTACCCACTCCTCTAGGATTGGCAGCCCTAACAGTCCAGAGACCGGCGCAGTCTGCGCCTCTCTGCGCCACCTTATCACTACTTCAGGAGGCAGGCCACTGCCGCTCTCCATCCGAACTGCCACACTTCGTTGGTAAACTTCGGTGAGCACTCGCGCCTCCAGATCCCACGGTTGTGTTCCTGCCAATGCGAATGCCCACCGCTTCAGCTGTGATTGTGCGGTATACGTGTCACATCCCTAGGGGCCTGGTGCCTGTCTAACCTACTAACTTAATTTATCTGTCACGATCCAGTACAATTCTCGTAAGTTCTCTATGTTGCCACATTCGTTACAATAATAAATTATAAACCTATTTTTAGTAGCATATCACGACACTGTTTACGAAGATTAGCATTATGCAAGGTCCAAAAGCCTTTTAATGTCTATGTAGGTATATGAGAATGACATCGACGATTAACAAATCACCTATAGTTAGTATGGTGTAGGTACTATAGGTACCTAGCTATAGATACACCATGTATCTATAGCTAGGTGCTTCAATCATGGCGACTGTTCAAGGTGACAATGATTAATATGCGAACTATTGTTGTTTGATGGGGTTTGTAAATTAAAGCAGTATATAGTGTGCTAAGTCACGTTTAACCATTAAGGAGGAGGTCACCTTTCCTTTTGACTGCCTCTTTGGTAGCAAGGGTTACTGCTAAGCATGAGGTCCTTGATTCGATTCGCGGGTCGAGTATATTGGGTTTTCAGTAGTAACCCGGGGTCTGGATTTGTGCCCCGTTGAGAACGGTAGGCTCGCCTCCTATTACGTAGTGCCCTACTTAGGTAAATACTGATCACAAGTATTTACTGATTTCTCAGAAGTCATCATCTAAGTTTTAATTGACTTTAGAATTGAAATTGGCATCGACTAGGCGTGTGCCATAGATATATATTATTTCTATGGCGTGTGCACTGTCGTGCGCCCAGGTATCCCGTTATGTGAGTAAGTGTAGGTAATAATTATTAAGAGAAAAAAAGTTACATATTCGCGAGCTGTCTTTCCAAAACCAGATGTATCCTCCGACTGCACAGCATGATTTTCTTCTTGTTTACGTATTTTTAGTTCGCTTTCTAAGCAGTCGGGTTTTTAGATTTTTTGAATTAACTTTTTTTATTTATAACTTTTTAGTTATAATATTTTTCGAATTAGGTACATTTAAACACATAATGTTATATATTTTTGAAATCACCTCTTGAAAACCTTTATATTGATAACCTACACGATGGGTTTGGTAGAAAAAAGAAAATTGTCCCCCCCCACAATATGACGCCCAAAAGCCGCCAGTGACACTCGCAAGGTTAAGACGAATCGAATGACGTATGAATCATCAAAATCGGCAAACGCGTTTAGTCTCTGGAACGCCACATAGGAAGAAACATACATACATATATAGATTGATAAACACATTACCCTCCTTCGGCAGTCGGGTAAAAAGGTTGTCAGAGGCAGCAGATTTTTTATATTACATGTTTCATCAAAAACACACAAACCCACCTGGATTAGTGGATCCTTGACTCAGTATGAATGAATAGAACTGTAGTTTTCGAACATCATATTGTCATATCTTTTCAATATGATTTATTACTTCGAAGACTTGTTTAAGTATCATTTAATAGCCGTTGTTATATTATTTGCGGCTGCATGTCAAGGTGCGTTGCATACGTTTGTAAAAGGTACGTCGATGACGTCGACGGTACTTTGAAATAGCTGCATAGTTGCATATTAAAGCGAGGTAGGGTGGTGTTCTCACTAACCTTATTTATATTCTCCTAGCTATTATTTATTACTATCTGACCCGGCAAACTTTTTTTTGCCATAAAAGCGCCAAACATTCATCTACCCTACCTAACCTACCCTACCTGCACTACCCTACCTACACTACACTACCTCCCCTACCCTACCCTACCTACCCTACTTGTTTTTAACCGACTACGTTTTTTTTTTTTTTTTTCTGTTTGTTCACCGATATCTCCGTCAATTGTGGACCGATTTTGAAAATTCTTTTTTTGTTTGAAAGAGTATGCCCCGAAATTGGTCCCATTTTAATTTGGTGAAGATCTGATGAAGAACTTCGAAGATATACAACAGAACTCTTCAATAAATAACGGCAAATCTCTCGGGACTGCTGAAATCGCATGTCTGTTTATTGTTTATACCATTTCATAACATAACATCACGCCAGTATGCTCTTAAGGCGTAAGCAGATCTCTCATTTGATTGGTTTTGTTAAAGTTTCATGATATTCGGGTAATCTATTCTGGAGTTATAGGAAACTTACTAAATAACTTGCCTATTAGGTAGGTACAACTAAAAAGTGAAAAATAAAAAAACTTTTTTACAAAAAAATACTACCGACTTCCAAATATGAAAACTACAAAGTGAAAAATAACTTTATTTTTGGAAGTCGGTGTCCATAACGCAAAAAATGTTACCTACGAAAGACACCGACTTCCAAAAATAAAGTTATTTTTCACTTTGTTGTTTTCTTATTTGGAAGTCGGTAGTATTTTTTTGTAAAAAAGTTTTCTTAATTTATTTTTACATATGATCCTTCTCCCAACAATAACAAACACAACAAAAAAAACCGGCCAAGTGCGAGTCGGACTCGCGCACGAAGGGTTCCGTACCATTCGGTACCATTATCGCAAAAAACGGCAAAAAATCACGTTTGTTGTATGGGAGCCCTACTTAAATATTTAATTTATTCTGTTTTTAGTATTTGTTGATATAGCGGCAACAGAAATACATCATCTGTGAAAATTTCAACTGTCTAGCTATCACGGTTCATGAGATACAGTCTGGTGACAGACAGACAGACGGACAGACGGATTGCGAAGTCTTAGTAATACGGTCCCGTTTTTACCCTTTGGGTACGGAACGCGTGATGCCGTGACCAAGGGAAATAGGGATTCATTTTTATATATATAGATTGATAGGATTCCATTTGTCCACTATCTCACCTGATGGTAAGCGATGATGTGGTCGACGGTAAAAAACGCTTGCCTAGAAGAAACCTATTTACTCTCTGCTTTAAAACCCCTAGGTTTACGCTATCAGGAAACAGACTCCAAGCAAGGAGTTTCGTCCTAGTTCAAGCTATAATGTCTGATTTCAGTCAAGTTGCCACTGCGATTGCAGTAATGTAGGTTAGTCTCGCTTTTCCGCTCAAAATCTGCTCAAATGCTGAAATTTTCGTCTTAACCGTAATGAATTCCATTGAAAGAAACCCGCACACAAATGTTTAAATGTTCACTCCTTTATAATATATATCGTCACATAACATCATGCATTTATTTGCGGAAGGGTTAGGTAGAGGCCTGGTGCACCTATAGTTCAACTACACTTCGCCATCTATACTTATTACTTATAATATTATAAAGAGGTAAAATTTGTAAGTTTGTATGTAGGGGGTAATCTCAGGAACTACTGGTTGGAATTGAAAAATTATTTTTGTGTTAGATAGTCAATTTATCGAAGAAGGTTATAGGCTATATAACATCACGCTACGGCCAATAGGAGCGGAGCATAAATGGAAAATGTTGCAAAAACGGGTAAGAATATTACTTTAGGAGGCTTATGTTCCGTGCGCTGCGTAAACGGTTTCAGTTATGCAATCATGTATGTAGGGTAGGTAGGGTAGGTGTAGGGTAGGTTTGGTTAGGTGTAGGGTAGGTGTAGGGTAGGTTAGGTTAGGTGTAGGGTAGGTGTAGGGTAGGGCAGGTGTAGCGTAGGTGTAGGGTATGTGTAGGGTAGGTAGGATAGGGTATGTACGTAGCCACTTGACGGGAGCGAAGCCGCGTGGGACAGCTAGTTTATCTATACTAATGTTATAAAGAGGTAAAGTTTGTGAGATTGTAGGAGGTAATCTCTGGATATACTGAACCGATTTAGATGAAATTTGGCATGGAGATATATTAAGACCCTGGGAAGGACATAGGATAGTTTGTATTCCCTTGGGATGATAAAAAACTTTTTACGTTGGCGTAACCGCGGGCAAAAGGTAGTGTTTCATAAAGTGGATAGCAAGTTCTTCTAGAATCTATGTTTACTCTCCAATGTAAATTTATTCCTAAAGCCGGTCTAAACAAAACATCGTACCCGTCTCTGTCAATTACAAACGATTGACAGAAATAGAACGATGTTTTAAATTCGTTTAGCGCACTGGTGCAAGCGAGCCTACTCACTTATTCACTACCCACTTGTTTCTATTACTTGAAACTAAATGAAGTGTGCAGTGGGCAGGGCACATTGCTCGCAGAACGGATGGTCGATGGGGCCGAAAAGTTCTTAAGTGGCGACAGCGTACCGGAAGAAGGTACGTTGGAAGGCCTCTCACTAGGTGGACCTGGTAAAGGTTGCGGGCATCCGCTGGATGCGAGATGCGTGGGACCGGTCAATTTGGTGACATTTGGAGGAGGCCTATGCTTAGCAGTGGCGTCTTTCGGCTAAAATGACGATGTTGAAATGAAGTCATCGCTATATCTATGTCTCCCTAGTCTTTTCTGAATTATTTTTGGGGTCGGCTCCGTTTTTTTTTAGGGTTCCGTACCCAAAGGGTATAAACGGGACCCTATTACTAAGACTCCACTATCTGTCTGTCCGTCTATCACCAGGCTATATCTCATGAACCGTGATACCTAGACAGTTGAAATTTTCACAGGTGATGTATTTCTGTTGCCGCTATAACAACAAATACTAAACACAGAATAAAATAAATATGTGAGTGGGGCTCCCATACAACTAACGTGACCTTTTTGCCGTTTTATGCGATAATGGTTCGTAACCCTTCGTACGCGAGTCCGACTCGCACTTGGCCCACGGCTCACGTTTGACCACTATCTCGCCTGATGGTAAGCGATGATGTGGTCGACGGTGAAGCACGCTTGTCTAGAAGTAACCTATTCACTTTTGACTTAAATACCCCAAGGTTGTAGCTATTAGGAAACAAAGACTCCGGCAGGAGATTCCTTTAAATAACGGATGCTTTAGAATTTTTTTACAAGGAGCGACTGCCTTTCTGAAACTTTAACCCAGTAACAAACTCACAAGATACCCCTTGGCAACAATCTTGTCAGATTTTCTGACTTAAGACTATCCGTAACATATGTCAGGTGGGACCAACGGCTTAAGGGTCTACATCCGCTTTTGTGCCGTATAACGGTAACTTTCTAAAGCATACTCCTTAGTAACAGCTAGGTTAAAAGCTTTGAAGTAAAAATATTTATTATTGTTTCATGTATTTTATTTTTAACACATGGTTGTTTCGTATAACAAATAGTATTGCTTTAAAAAAAAAAAAAACAGCATGCTATTTTTTCTCTACTTTTGGATACTCCTCCAAAACGACTTGGATGTTTAAAAAAAAATTTTCGCAGAAAAAATTATGGCTGGAATTTCATCATAACTAACATAGCATATGTAAATCAAATAATATTTTGAAAACAAAACTGTTCAAAAGGAGGTTCAATATTGATATTTTTGGCATCGCGCACGGCGTATATATCGCCTTAACGTGTTTTACTAGGCACGCAGGCATTTCGTTATGTTAAGATGGTCACCCATCCATCGACCAACCTCGGCAAGCGTTGCTTAACCTCGAAGATCGACCCGTGACTCTGTTATTATTTAGCCAAGAGATCCTCATGATCATGCTTTAACAGACATTTATCCAAAAACTGCTCTTTGAAAATCTTGTTAGCATAAATTCCACAGTTTTCCTTGAAGACTCCTATTTAAGTTATTCGTGCCCAAGAAGGTGTTATGTAAATAAGCAGATTAGCAGCAGGAAAACAGATAAGTCTTTGTATGTAAACGTAGCATGTCATTTAAATAGATAATTGCATCTTTGTGTGTTTACATTACTATATAGTCCCCGGCATGTAACTTGGCAAGGTTTGACCAACCACCATATAGAGCAAACGGAAAGTGGACGCGACGCGATTGGTCAGTCGATCCTTGTGTCAAACTGTCAAGTGTCAACTGAGGAACCAGTCGCGCGCTCGGAACGGTGCTAAACGTTCCCAGCGTACTGCTTGGTAACCAAAGAGAACTTAAAAAAACCGGCCAAGTGCGAGTCAGATTCGCGCACGAAGGGTTCCGTACCATTATCGCAAATAACGGCAATTTTTTTTTATAAATATTAGATTACGTTTATATTAGTAAACATTATTATTTTCTGTTTTTAGTATTTGTTGTTATAGCGGCAACAGAAATACATCATCTGTGAAAATTTCAACTGTCTAACTATCACGGTTCATGAGATTCAGCCTGGTCAGACAGACCAGACGGATCGCGGAGTCTTAGTAATAGGGTCCAATTTTTACCCTTTGGGTACGGAACCCTAAAAACGACTTGTGCGCATCTAAAAAAAAGTCAAGTTATGTGTCGGCAATTATACCCAGTATAGGTGCATACATGTAGCACGGTAAGCTGTTGGTCCCGGCTGTCATTTGTACATCTTTTACAGTCGTTACGGAAGTCAGAAGGCAAGAAATCTGACACCAGTCTTGCCAAACGGGTACTTTATTACCCAGTTACTGGGTTGTGTAAGTCAGATAGGCATGCAGCTGTATTCGGTAAGCCTGGAAGCATAACGGAAAAAGCAGTATGATTGTTTGTCTGTTACGGCAGCAGATAAGACGAATCTGCGTCTGATGTCTGCTCGGATTCGATATTCATACACGATGCAATGACTGACTGTTTAGTTTCAACAAATAACTTCTAACATTAATCGTCGTAGTGGGTTGTTAAGGTCGTAACAGCCACACAGTTCATCCAAATTTCAGTCAGATTATACGCATCTCAAGATCTAACTCACCGTGTCTTCAAATATCTGCTATTCGAAAACTCGGCACTAAAAGCAGATAGGTATTAAAAAACTAAACACTTCGTCTAGTTTTGTAGAAAAGTATCCCTGGGATTTCTTAAACCGACAACTAATTCCAGTTATTCAAATAAGCGATAATTTTATTTTCTGTTTATACAAAAAAAACTATCGAGTTAATTTGTATCGTAACCATTCTTTCACTCACCGGATGTACCCCACATTTTAAAACCAAGACACGAACACACAAATTAATCATTGCAAACATTACACGTACGGAAAAACATATCTTGTCTGAATAATATGATGAAATAATAACAGAAGGCTTAGCGACGTCTTGAGTTTGTGTTTACCCGACTTCCTCTAAAGGTAGGTTATGTTTTTGTTGTGCGATTCAGGGCAAAACATAGTGATCCTACCTAATATTGTAACTTCCAGTGGGTTCGAACTCAGGCAGGCACATTACTTTGTGTAAATTATTACACTAACACTGCTCTAAAAACGGTGAAGGAAAACATCGTGAGGAAACTAGCATGTCCTACAACCAAATATTCGAAGACATGTGTCATCCACCAAGCCGTACTGGGTTCGCGTGGTGGTTGGCCCATTCCTACTCAAAGAGAGGAAGGAGGTCTGTGTCTTAGCAGTTGGAACGTCAAAAGGCTGATTACGATGTTGATGATTGTAAGATATTA
The DNA here is from genome assembly GCA_948252205.1 of Orthosia incerta. Taxonomy (NCBI): domain Eukaryota; kingdom Metazoa; phylum Arthropoda; class Insecta; order Lepidoptera; family Noctuidae; genus Orthosia; species Orthosia incerta. Next base: position 17,775,682 of record OX411766.1, on the reverse strand, counting down.
CACACTATGTAACACCACCTAAGTCTACAACTCGGATTCTGATTGTGTTTGAATAGTTCTGATGTACCTAAGGCACCGAACTCAAATTGTTAAGTCATCCTGTATTTGGTTCCCAGGCTGGGTTAATGGTAGGTGGCGTGGCCATTGATCTTGACCCGTCACATGGGGGACCAAGGGTGCCATACACGGGGTCGTCTGGCACCCATGTGCTGATTTGGTCCCTGGTGTGGTCACGGCGTACAGTGTGTTCTGGTGCGCCGGTGATGGGGGGTACTCTCCCGAGGAGGGTCTGGTGACGGGTAGCTGCGGCGGGTTCGCGGTGAGTGCTAACGCGTGCCCGTGTTTCCGTAAGCGGCACAGGAGGACACCGTGGTGTTTTAGTGGGTTAGAGACGTTAGAGTCTCACATAACTGCACTGCATTTCTCTAAGAAAAAATAAAAAGGCTGGGTTAAGTGTTATTGGGTTATCCGTCACGTATTTTGCAGTAGCAGCCCGGTGTCTGGATGAAGATTATTAGAATCCACCATACCAACAGAGTTTCCTATTGACTGTCTAAAAAGTGGACCTTCCTGCCGGAGGACCTCCCTGTTTCCTTATAGCTACAACCTAAAGGTTTTAAGTCAAGAGTGAATTAGGTTACTTCAAGGTAAGCGTGCTACACCGTCGATCACATCATCGCTTTCCATCACGTGAGATATTGATCAAACGCGAGCCTATCAATAATAAAGAAAACCTTAGTCCACCTTCTGCACAAGATGTGGTGGTGATTCGTACGCAGCTCAAACTTAGAAATGATCTAACTGTTCTGCTGATCCACTTATCTCAATTTGCGCAGTGACGTCATCGTTTATGGCTGATAGTGTTGATGTATCATTACAGCACTAAACTAAAGTGGTGAATTGTTTGCTAAGTTTATTTCTGCTAGGTAAGAATTAACATTTTCTTCTCCCTCTGACGCTGCAATAAATGGGGCCATCTACTGGGCCTAAATAGTTTGATTAAATGTACCGTGTATAAACGTCTCCGGCGATGACAACTAATAAAGAAGTACAGAAGAACAAAACAATATGTAGCGCCCTAATTAAAACAAGAGCAAGATAATGAGATTAAAATTATGTTTAGTGGCAGTGCCTGGGCCTGGGTTTCTTTTTTAACCCCCGACGGAAAAAGAGGGGTTTTTTTAGTTTGACGTGTCTACCTGTGCGCTTTTGTATCTGTCTGTGGCATCATAGCTCCGAAATTGATGAAAAAAAATTGATTTAGTTTTTTTTTTGTTTGAAAGGTTACTTTATCGAGAGTTCATAGCTATGTTTGACGAAAATCGGTTCGTTCTAAAGTAATGGGCTTTTTATTACTGTTTGATATCGTGTCATAATTACGTGTTCAATAAACTATCGATTGAAGCGTGTCTACTATTAGATAAATTATGTAGCATTAAATAAAAATGTGTCGGGGTTTTATTACATTTTTATATTTTACTTGTTTATGTTATAAACAAAAAATGGTCGCCACATTATACATTAAATGCTCATGTGACAGCTTGCCATCTCCTCAGTCGGCTAACTGATGTAACGAGAGCAACCGGTGTGAAACGTAACAGTCGAGTACGATCCACAAGCAGACGATACAGTCATGCTTTGGTGGCGATACAGTCTCAAGGACGCGTCAAGTGTGGCTAACTCAATTAGTATGTAAGAAGCGAGGCGGCTCTTGTAATTTTGATTTCGTTTTTCGGTAAGAGCTGGAAGAAAAACTGTTTTGGAAGGTAAAACAGAGCGAGGATTTATACTGTACTATAGGTGAATGTCAGCAAACCCTTCGGGGAATACAGGCGTGTAACTGGGCTTGTTACAACACGGCCAAAACAACTGTGCACCTCGCTGGAATGCAGGTGCACAGTTATTTTGTCCGTGTAGTATGTTAGGAAACCCATGCACGGCCACTAAACATAAGTCTCACGATCTTCCTCTTATTCTTTTTTTTTTTTTTGCGCTACTTTATTTTTCTTCCATATCTCTATACTGCCTAGCTTCTGCCAGCGGCTTCGCTCTCGTGAAAATTGTTTTATTATCCCAAGGGAACATCATACCGGGACTATTACACACTATCTCTGTGCCAAATTTCATCCAAATCCTTTCAGCCGTTATGGCGTGATTGAGTAACAAACATCCATCCATCCATACTTTCGCATTTACATATAATTAAATCGTAGACACGTCAAAACTGTACATGGAATATTTTTGAGAAAAAATTGGGGTATATGAATTATACTGAAGCAATGTTATGTTTTTTGAATATTTGTGTTTGTTTGCTGCAATGCATTCAATTAGTGCCAAAACTACTGAACAGATTCCGTTCCAATGTTGCATATAAATTCCTTAGAGATCAGAGCAATACATAGGCTATCTGCTTAGGGGGGTAAGCAATGTTACATTATGTGTGTTTTCTACTATAGTGTATAGTAATAAAGAGAGCAGGGGTGGCCCAGTGGTATCGGCCGCGACTTACAAGTTGTAGGTCGTGGGTTCGAGCCCAGGCAGGCGCTTTACTTTGTGTAAATTATTTCATCACCACTGCTCTCAAAACGGTGAAGGAAAACATCGTGAGGAAACCGGCATGTCCTAGAATCAAAAATTCGAAGACATGTGACATCCGACAAACCGCACTGGGCCCGCGTGGTGGATTACGGCCCATACCCTTTCACAGAGAGGAGGCCTGGGTCCCAGCAGTGGGAAAATTAATGGGCTGATGATGTGATGTGTATAGTAATAGTAATTTGTAATGTTATAATGTCACCTCCTTTCTAAAATTATCATCCAACAAACAGTTGTTCCTCTGTTTCCTTTTCATAAAATTTATAGTAAAGGCAGATACTTAATCTAAGTTAAAATAAACTTTTGGCCTTTTTTGCTCAAATCTAATTACTTAAATGTAGAAACTGCCGCATTCATTTGAATTTTAAGTATAAAAATTCTCATGATATAATTTTAAAATGGTAGCACATTAAAATAAACAGAAGAATCATTATTTGAACAAGCTTGTTAAGATACAGGCAATATAAACTACAGAAGTGATGTCATGCTTCAGGAAACACCATAAAATGGAGTAATAAACAGTGTTATGTATGATGGATGCATGTATCCTTTCTATCATGAATACTGAAACAGTGGAAAATTACTTGTAACTGTAGAATAATATCAACATCTGCATCATTTGATGCCACCTGTGTTCTGTCTGTGGCATTATACCGTTTAACCGATTTTGATTTTTAACCGACTTTCGAAAAAGGATGAGGTTCATGTTCGACTTCTTGTATGTTTTTTTTTTTTATGTATGTTCACCGATATCTCCGTCAATTGTGGATCGATTTTGAAAATTCTTTTTTTATTTGCAAGAGTATGTTCCGAAATTGGTCCCATTTTAATTTGGTGAAGATCTGATGAAGAACTTCGGAGAAATATATCAGAACTCTTCAATAAATAACGGCAAATCTCTCGGGACTGGTGCAATCCAATGTCTGTTTATTGTTTAGACCATTTCATAACATAACATCACGCCAGTACGCTCTTAAGGGGTAAGCAGATCTCTCATTTGATCGGTTATGTTCAAGTTTCATGATATTCGGGTAATATATTCTGGCGTTATAGGAAACTTACTAAACAACTTGCCTATTAGGTAGGTGCAACTAAAAAGTGAAAATAAAAAAAGTATTTTACAAAAAAATACTACCGACTTCCAAATAAGAAAACAAAAAACTACTAAGTGAAAAATAACTTTATTTTTGGAAGTCGGTGTCCATAATGCAAAAACTGGTACCTACGAAAGACATCGACTTCCAAAAATAAAGTTATTTTTCACTTTGTAGTTTTCTTATTTGGAAGTCGGTAGCATTTTTTTGTAAAAAAGTATTTTTTTGTTTTGAGTGTTCTTAGTACTTCTTAGCTGTGTTTGATGAAAATCGGTTCAACAGTTCTATGCTAGCTATGGGCATTTCACTGTTTGAATCGAGTAGTTTTCGCAAGATATCGTGTCATAATTACGTGTTCAGTAGATTGTCGATCGAAGCGTGTCTACTACTAGATACATTATGTAGCATGAAATAAAAATGTGTCGTTGGTTTTATATTTTTAACACGCTTTTATTAGCTTGGTATGTATCTATGTATCAATGTAACGGAATCTTTGAACGTGATTTTCACCCCCTTCAAAACGTGGGATTGATTTGAAACTTTGCACACTTATCAAGGACCGATGACAATGCAATAATTTAGTCAAAGCCAAAGTCAAATATGTTTATTCAACTTGGTTCAAATTTACAAGTAATGAAAGTTGATTCTACCGTGCGCGTTTAAATAGTTTGTCCCATTAACCTTACCAAGATCTTCAGGATTAGCGACTTTTTAGTTCAATTCACCATTAAAGCGTGTTTTTTAGTTTTTAGAACTACAATTTATTTCTTGTTACAATCGCTATCGGGAAGCTTTTGTTGATAGTATATCAGAGCCTCTTGTGAACATTTCTGTCCTCTCAAAAGTAGGTACCATTGGAAATATGCGTTCTACACGGCGGTTAAAGTAAATGTTCATTGTCATTTACATAATAATATGTGCTAGCATGCGATGTATCGTGTTTATATTAAACGGGTTTTAGCGTAGCATCACTAATAGCGTGATGAGTATAGCTACTTATTTTGTAGTACATTACAAGCTTCTAGAACTTGCTGTTTTCCTTAAAAAGTAAAATCTTGAGGATTTGGAAAACTGGATTTTTCTATTCCATTATTACAGTCCGAAAGACCCGAATCACTACTAGGTATAAGGCCTTTTTAGGGTTCCGTACCCAAAGGGTAAAAACGGGACTCTAGTACTAAGTCCCTACGGGACTCTGTCTCTGTCATCGCTGACCTAGACTAGAGTCAAGAGCAAACCCATCACAAATAAAAAAAAAAAAAAGTCTCCACGATCCGTCTGTCTGTCACCAGGGCAATTTTCACAGATAATGTATTTCTGTTTCCGCTATAACAACAAATACTAAAAACAGAATAAAGTAAATATTTAAGTTAAGGCTCCCATACAACAAACGTGATTTTTTTGCGATAGTGGCCAGTTTTTTCTATTCTGCCACATTCCATGATATCTGCGCCCTAGCAATCCCTTGGAAACTTGTCTCTGTTATTCACACGAATAATTAACTGTGGAGTACTAAAGGTCTGTCTGGCAAATTGTTATCGGGTTTTGGTTGCAAAGAAGAAGAAGAAGTTGTCGCTAGCGCTACTTTTGAACATGAGGTCTCGGGTCGGGCTAATTGTTTTCGGGTTTTGGTTGCAAAGAAGAAGAAGAAGTTGTCGCTAGCGCTACTTTTGAACATGAGGTCTCGGGTCGGGCTAATTGTTATCGGGTTTTGGTCGCAAAGAAGAAGAAGAAGTTGTCGCTAGCGCTACTTTTGAACATGAGGTCTCGGGTCGGGCAAAGTGTTATCGGGTTTTGGTTGCAAAGAAGAAGAAGTTGTCGCTAGCGCTACTTTTGAACATGAGGTCTCGGGTCGGGCAAATTGTTATCGGGTTTTGGTTGCAAAGAAGAAGAAGAAGTTGTCGCTAGCGCTACTTTTGAACATGAGGTCTCGGGTCGGGCAAATTGTTATCGGGTTTTGGTTGCAAAGAAGAAGAAGAAGTTGTCGCTAGCGCTACTTTTGAACATGAGGTCTCGGGTCGGGCAAATTGTTATCGGGTTTTGGTTGCAAAGAAGAAGAAGTTGTCGCTAGCGCTACTTTTGAACATGAGGTCTGGGGTCGGGAAAGTGTTATCGGGTTTTTCCATCTGGATTTTCTCAGTAGCAGCCAGGAGTCTGGACTTGTGTCCGGTTGATGGCAATACGCTCGTCTGTGATTGTCTGTGTGTGAATTTTTTGTATGCGTTTGAGTGGCGCTCCGGATGATTTAGATTCATAATACGGTAGGGTAGGGTAGGGTAGGTAGCCGCCCGTGCCATGTCCGCGCCCGACGCCATTTCTATGTAGCCTGCGCCTTAAGATAGTCACCCATCCACGGACCGACCTAGGCAAGCGTTGCTTAAGACGACGACTAACGCCAACGACCTTGAGGGAACAAAACGCACACTCGTTTCACACCCGCGCGACCCAATTTTTTTTTGTTTTTTGTACTTTTCTTATTATTCTATGACTTTAAAAAAAAAAAAGCCTAAGATCAAAATGTAGATAATTACATTGTCTTTGAGATGGTGTCGATTTCATTACAATACGCCCAGCGGTTTTAGTGTGATTGTCGTGTTTTTGGCCGTTTTAAACATAACTTTACAAATTATGTTATAGGAATAAAACTCAAAATTATCAAATTATTAAGAAAATGGTCTTATGTAACATATATTTTCCCAAAAAATTACGACTGGCTGTTTAGACGTGATTCTCATTTTAAAATCAGCTACTCAAGGGAATCGGCGCCTTAACCTTGAAGATCAACCCGTGCTGCTGTTATTACTTAGCGACGACCACATACAAAGCAATGATAAAAATGAATTACGTACCAACAATATGCGATATGAATATGCACTAGATGCAAAAAAGTATGCAAAATTGTTACGCGCGATGGTGGGCGATAAAAACATAATGAGTCGTTCGTAATACTCGCAGTTGCATCATTTCGAATTATGCAGGCGGCAATTAGTGTTGACGAATGAAAGTATTTGAATACTGTTCGTACGATTTATTTGTTTCTTCACGCACGGTGCATGTAGCTTTGTACTGTTTAAGCACCAGCAGTTACCTACTATGACGTATAAAGAATCGATTCTATAAGTCGCAAAGGCTCAGATGGGAAAGTCACGCGGAAAGAATTGGTGACATAGAGCCGATAAACTCATGTCAAAGTGGACTGTGAATCAGAAAATACACAGAGGAAGTCCCAGGAAACGTTGGAAAGATTGTGTAGAGAAAGATTTGAGGAGATTGGTAAAGAAAACTCTTGGCGAAGGGAGGTCAGAGACAGAGCGAAATGGAAGAAGAACGTTGAGGAGGCCAAGACCCACAAAGGGTTGTAGCACCAAAGAAATAAGTTACCTACAGCCAGGTTCTAAACCTGCAATAGTTTGTTATTAGTGTTACAGCGTTATTAGCCTTCCACATGTGATCCCTTGTGGGTAAAAGCCTCCTCCATTTCTCGTTTGCCTTTTCGACATCCTTCTCTGTGACGTTTGCGATGTCGCCCATTGTTTTCTTCGTCTGCCCATTCTTCGTCTGCCTATTGTCTTTACCTGCCATAGTAACCGAACTTTTATATGGCGTGTCACAACGAAATTAAGCAAGGGATTGCCCTGTATGAGTGATAAAAATTGCCGCGTGTTGGCTTTATCCTTCCTATGTTTTGTGTTTCCTGCATACTCCTAGATTTAGGCAGGATGCACCTTATTTGTGTTTCCTTATTGTGCTCGAATCACTGGCCCGATGCTGTCACAAATATAGGGTGCCTATAGAAGCGTGACACATCAATATTAGCAGGTTATGAGAATATTTAATTTACATACGTCATGCGTGACGTATATTTTGAGTAAGAATGTGACAGGAGGATGGCTGTTACATTGAGAAAAGACCAAAAATGCTATCGACCAGATATATGGCAAGCCTTTTGTACTGGAGATAATCCGTAAGCTGGCCTCTCATTTTAAAGAAACGCTGTACTACGCTAGGCCAGCATAAAGTTGTAAGTGTTTCAACCGATGTGCCATCGTCTGTATCTATGGCGCAGGCCACATATAAATGACGTCGGGCGCGGAATTTGAATGGAATAAGAAGCCGCCCGTGCCATGTCCGCGCCCGACGCCATTTCTATGTGGCCTGCGCCTAAGACGAAATGGCTAGGAAGCGAGTGATTGAGTTGACGACCTCAAGGTATATCTCATTCTTTCCTATATCTTCCATTACTTCTAGAACATACTCAAGCCTACACAACAGTAAGCAGGCAACCTTGCCATCAGCCACAATTGGATAATAAAGTATAACATGAAGTCATATCCTCGTTACTCCACATTCGTCGCGACGTATGCACTGATCTTTTGTCATTTGCGCCCACGCTGCCGTGGCCTCGCGCTGCGCAGCTCAGTCGTGAGATTTGTTATGTTTACCTACAATCTGTAAGTGTGTTATTGACCGCTTGAGCTATCTTTTTATCTATTTAGTAGAAAAAACCTTCTAGTCCTTCCAACTAAGCAGACATAATTATGTGTTGCTGTGGAGTTAGTTGTGCCACTTCTTCCCAGCAAAAACACTAGGTGGTGGTGATGGGCAGGCGTTTCGGGAAACGTCTTTATTTGACGTACAACAAATGCTGGCTCTCAGCCTAATTTTAATAAATGAGTTTACTTCTAGACCTGTTCAGTTCTATCTTCAGATCTGTTAGACTGACCTAAATCCGTAACGACTGTTACTGCTTTAATATCGGTCGCCTATGATGACGAACGATTACTATTTATTAGAAGAAAATCTATGTTTTCCTAACTATGTTGCGGTCAGTGGCCAGTCTAACAAACGGCTTAATATCGATATATTTATCTATAAATTCTATTCAAAGTCGCAACGAAACCGTCCATCAAGAAAACCGCGCAAGAACTACAACTTTCCATAACTCGGGCCATAGACACGCTCAATACGGTAGTTTATGTCAACCACAATCCAATATGGCGTTATGATTTCCCGCGCGTGTTTCCGTTCGCATCCGGTTCGGGACAAAGATGGCGGCGCTTCCGGTAAGCCCTCTAGCGGTGTTCCCCTATAAGGAAGGTGTTTAACTGTTCTTTTTTTGCTGACGGTTTTATTGTGTTTATATTCTTACTAGCTGTTGCCCGCGACTTCGTCTGCATAGCGTTAGTGTTTTAAAAAGCCTATTCTTTATATCGCGAAATAATATTGTAGGTGTGTGGGACGCCTAACTTGAGAAATTATTAGTTCACCATACAAACTTCCTTTAAGGAATATTTACGGGATAAAACTATCCTATGTCGTTCCCAGGGTCTGAATTTCGCAAACTATATCTCCATACCATATTTCATCTAAATCGGTTCAGCGGTTTAAGCATGTTACTTTCGCATTTATAATATTATTAGTATGGATGCAAATTATGTCATGTGGCAGTTAGTAGCACGAACTATAGGTATATTAGAATAAGTAATTCCGTAGTTACTAGACAAAATGTCATTCAATGTCAGCCATTTGGTCGAAATGCCACATGACATAATTTGCATCCATTTTATAGCGCTTGGCAATCCCATACTTTTGTAGCGGCACGATCTAATGACATGACGTCACACAAATCCTGCATCGCGCAAGCAAAGTTTTCGGCGCGATTTGAACACATACAACAGTCCGACAATAACCGTTGGGCAGTTGCCCGGGTCAGACGCAACACCCGTCTGGTCGGAAGATCCTCCCTTTTCTATGGAGGTTTGTGGGACTTAACACTCTGTTCCGCAAACATTCTTGACATTTTTCCAATCACGACCGCTTCGATTTCGTTGATAGAATGTCCCTTGTCTAGAGCCTCAGGGTCTTCTGGATGACGATTTAACTATGTAAACACTTCAAACATCCTTTCTACATACTTCTCTCCCACTCTAGTAAATCACACCTCTCTTAAATAATCAAAACCGGTTCACACCGGACACATCTAGTTATTCTTACTGAGAAAAGTCTTTACTTCGGTGAATAACTCCGCGGAAATGCTGCACGCGACTAATCGAGAAGAAAGTGTATAATTGATTCCACCAATCAGCGGCGAATGTTTTAATCATCTGTTTTATGTGAAAGATATAAAACCCTTCAGTGGGGGAAATGGATAGTAGATTATGAACTTTCCATGTTATTGTGCCTCTCGTATTCTGACTTTGATGTTGTTTACTTGGAAATTACTATGACTGCTGAAATTTATGTTGAAGGTCACTCCATCGTCGACTTTGTCTCTGTCACCTCTGATCTAGACTAGAGTCAAGAGCAGTGAGGTAAAATCCCCACACTACCAGCTCTTTTCACCGAAAGTCTAGACGCCTTTTGAAGTTTTCCTCCCGAACACAATATTAAGGTACATAATTGTGTTAAAAACCACACTTCATCTGTTACAGCTGTCACTGTCAGTGTCACCTCGTTAATAGCTTCAATTAAAAACAAATAAACATGTTTTAATATCACTATCACTGCAGTAGACAACTGGACATATTCGATAAATTGATTAAATAATTAATAATAAACGTCAGGTGTCGTGGGACTGCTAGTTGGAACGATTTATATTTTTTACTAGCTGTCCCCCGTGGCTTTGCACCCGTCAACTGGCTACCTACCTACCTGCCACACCCTATCCTACCCACCTACCCTACCCTACCTACCAACCTACCTATCCTACCCTACCCGACATACCTAGCCACTCTACCCTACTATAACTTACCTGCCCTACCCTACCCTACCTACCTAGCCTACTATACCTACCTACCTACAAACTTTTTTTTATCAAAAAAGTAGCGTTTGTCTTTTATTTTTATGTCTCAAACTATCTTCATACAAAAATCTTTATCGGCTCAGCGGTTTAAGCGTGAAAAGGTGACAGACAGACAAGAGTTATTTTCGCATTTATAATATTAGTATGGATTTCCTTTCGCTATATAATTACAAGCACAATAAAAAACAGATGGATGGTATTCTTGTTCACCTCTCGATCGAGTTTTTTTTCAAAACACACTGGCTATCTGTAAAAGCACTGGTCGGACCATGGTCGGACACTTTTTCCCGTGCAGTTAGCTCCCATCCGCCAAACGCGCGATACGGAACTTATTTCCAAAATATCTGTGTAGAGCGTATTATTCAGCTAGAAGACGTAAATCCAATTTCTGTTTTGGTTCACCCAAATATTTGGCTCAATCTGGAAACAGGCTGTGCCATTTGGGTCGTCAATAACTAATATCGGAAGTCAAACTTGGATAATCAATTCGCATAGACCTACTTGCTTAAAATAGGGTAAACACGGATATTACGTAACGTTTGTTTTACCCATAGATATATATTTTATATTTCTATGGTTTTACCCGATATGTTAGGCAGATGTGTTTATCATGCACCCATATTTCGTAGATTATGTTATGTCCCACGTAATCAGAGGCGATACTATTGTCGAAAACAGTCAATCAAATCAAACATATCTAGACACCGGTTTGTTACTGAGTTTCCACAGATCGCGGACCTGATTGCCTTGTTTTTTCAGGAGGGGTCTTACAAGCAGGAAAGCACGTAAAGCTCTAGGTCCAGGCTGTCATTTTGAGGTCTTTGACTGCCGTTACGGTTAGTCAGGAGCCAGAAAATCAGACATCAGCACCTGTAGCCAAGTTGACAATCTACAATCGATAATGCTAGTGGAAAACTGCTTAGGTGCTTGAAACTGTGGGCTCGGCAGTTTTTCTGGGCATAACAGTAGATGCCAAACTTCAGTGGGGCCCACATATTTCAAGTCTAGCGGGAAGGCTTAGCTCGGCCGCCTACGCTGTCAGGAAAGTAAGACAATACACTGACGTTGATACTGCTCGATTAGTCTATTTTAGTTATTTCCATAGCGTTATGTCCTATGGCATTCTGCTGTGGGGCAAAGCCGCTGACATTCAAAATATATTTGTTCTTCAAAAACGAGCAGTTCGAGCAATTTACCAGCTAGGTGCCAGAGTTTCTCTTAGAGATATTTTTAAAGATATTGGTATTCTCACAGTGGCATCACAATTCATCTTCGCCAATATCTTATATATTAGGCAAAATATACACTTTTACACTAAAAACAGTGATATTCACAATATTAACACCAGAAATAAGGACAAATTACGAGCTCCTTTTCACCGGCTTCATAAGGTTCATAACTCATTTGTTGGGCTTGGTATAACCTTTTATAACAAGCTACCCTCTGCTCTTCTAGATTTGCCTTTTAATGCTTTTAAAGTTAAAGTAAAATCAAACCTTTGTTCAAAGGCATACTATTCTATTAACGACTACTTAAACGATAAAAATAGTTGGTCGCTGTGATTAACTCAAGACAATGTTTGTGTTCTTTCTCCAGAATTAGCTTACATACTGACAGGTTTTTTTTTTTTTTTTTTCTTCTTTGGCAACTGAGCCGATGCCGACTATTCTGCCAGTGTCATGTAGACGACAGCGCAGTGAGGCGAGTCGTCGAACTGTGCTTATTCTTTCAGTGTCATGTAGAGAAGACAGCGCGATGAGGCGAGCCATCAAACTTTGTCTATTCTTCCAGTTTCATGTAGAGGCGACAGCGCGGTGAGATGAGCTGACGATTTGACGAACTTTGTCCTTTGTGGTAGATAACAATGATAGATACAGATAAAAAAAAAAAAAAAAAATTTACATTTTGATGTCATTGTCATTTATAAATTTTGAAAGGAGTTTGATAACTTTAGGAGAGAAATTGGACAAAAGGGAATGGAAGTTGATTGGGAGGGGGATTTTAATGTTGGGAAGCATATGATACAAGTCAAAGGAGTGGGAATACGAAGGGCATGAAAAAAAGATATGGTCTAATGTACCATCATCAAGGCCGCACTCGCACAAGGAAGTGTCACGAACACGGATCTTATTGAGGAATACTGGACTACAGCAGTGACCGAGTCTCAGCCTACACAAGGATGAAACAGCTCTTCTAGACAGTTTAGGGCATTTGAAAAACCAAGGTTTCCGCTGGATGTCAGGTTGAATATTGGCATAATACGCCCCTTTGAGTTTTGAGCTTACTTGCCACTCAGCTGACCATGAGCTGAATAACTTAAGTTTGGTGTCTGAGCGCAAGTCGTAACTATGAAGCAGATAGTGTTTTCTATCCACAGGTTTGGATGTAGCATATTTTGCCAGAGAGTCAGCACACTCGTTGCCACATATACCCGAATGGCTGGGAACCCAAACTATTTCAATGTTTAAACCTTTGTTGTGACAAGAGAAGAGTAAATTATGTATATCTACGATAATCTTGCTGTGAATTTTAGATTTTAATTGATTTTGACCTAGCGCCTGGATGCTACTACGCGAATCTGAAAAAATTACCGAATTTTGGATATTGTGCGTTATTATAAAATTTATGGCTTCTAGGATACCGATGCATTCCCCTGTAAAAACTGAAGACTCTGGCGGACATTGGAATAAAAGAGCGATTTTAGAGTTCTGGAAGTATGTTGAAACGCCTGTACATCCCGTTGACGATAATTTGGATGCATCAGTATAGAACAAATTCCAACCCTTCCAGAATCTCTCAATAGCCCGATCAAACTCCGCTTTTATGTCCTGGGAGTTTTTAGTGATACCAAGGCCTAAGACGATCTTTGGCTTGAAATGGACCACCTCATATGCGGAAGCAAATACTGGAAGAGAAGGGTATTGACAAACAGGCGAAGAGAGTTGTTTAAGTTCCCTGTACCTATTCATCAATGGATTACATTTATTATTCCAGTAAGAAGAGACATTAAAAGAAAGGTTGATTTGCTCCAAAATGGGAAGTAAGGGATGGGATGAGAGAGAGAAAACTTTTGACAAGAAACGATCTGCTAAGTATTGTCTACGAAGGGTAAGGGGAGGATCTGCACATTCAACCTGGAGAGCGTTAATGGGGGATGATTTCATGGCGCCAATTACGATTCTAAGGCATTTGGCCTGGACAGAATCAAGTTTACGTAGGGCTTCTTTGTTACATGGCTCAATTAAGTAACTACAGTAATCCAACACACTTCTGACCAGAGCATTGTAGACCAGTTTTAAGGTGAATGGGTGAGCCCCCCACCAGACACCTGCCAGAGCCTTAAGAATCGAGACTGAGCGCTCACATTTTTTAACAGTATTATTAATGTGATCCACACCCGACAATTTAGAATCCAGGATCACACCCAGAAATCTAGCCTTTTCCTTGACTGGTATAGCTTGGCCGTCAATATTAATGTCAACTTGCGGGATAATACGTCTGCGAGTAAAAACAACTGATGTACTTTTTGGAGCACTTAAAGATAACCCATGATCTAACAGCCATTGGTTTAATGAGGACAAAGAAACATTCATAGATTGAGCAGCATCCACGATGGAATTGCCACAGACCAATAAAGCAATATCATCAGCATACTGGAGGACTTTACAATTAAAATTTAAACAGGAAGGTAGATCGCAGGTATAAATATTGTATAAAGGGGGACTAAGAACGGAACCCTGAGGAAGGCCCCGCCAAGCTAACCTTGGTGTAGACTCCTCCCCAGGAATTCTCAATTTAAGACTACGGTCTGAAAAGATACTGGATATGATCTGACGTATTTTTGGCGGGATTCCCAGCTCTTTCATTTTCTGTCTGAGAACTGGGATGAGGACAGAATCATATGCAGCTGAAATGTCTAAGAAAACGGCTACCACAGACTCATTCCTACTAAGGGCTAGCCGGATCTCTGATGTTAGGGTACCCACACTATCAGCAGTACCCAGACTTTTCCTAAAACCAAATTGAGTCGTTGTAGCAATTTCCTGCTCTCCACAAACCATTCCAGACGGTTTTTAATAAGGTGTTCCAAGAGTTTAATGAGTATGGACGATAGAGCAATTGGTCTGTAGGAACAATGATCACTAGGATCTTTACCAGGTTTTAATATTGGAATAATAATTTGAACCTTCCAATCAGGAGGAATATATCCAGAGTAAAAGCAGTAATTGGCCAAGTCCAGGTAATACTGATGGGTCTTATCCCCAGCTTTGGTTATGAAGGAATACGGGAATCCATCCACCCCAGGGGCAGAGTCCCTTACATGGGCGAGGACAGATTTAAGTTCCTCCAATGTAAATGGTCTGTCCAAAGGATCATCCGATGCTGTTTGGTGGTTCATAGAGACGCATTCATATTTACCAGGAACATAAGCTGGGGCCAACTTAGAAAAAAATTGGTGACTAAGCTCCCCAGACATTATGTTCCCAGAGGGTGGCCTCAAATTATTCCTAAAGGATTTCAACCTACGCCATACTACTGAAACTGGAGTGGATGGACTCAGTGAATCACAATATCGATGCCAACCTTCTCTTTTTTTTTTCTTAAGTAATTTTCTGGACTTAGCCAATATATGCTGAAAAGCTATGATGTTCTCCAGGTTCATATCCAAGTTAAAATTCATTTCGGCCTCATTCCTAGCTTTGATCACAGCAGAGCATTCCCTATCCCACCATGGCGGAGATGGGATTTTGCCCGTTGGCAGTTTCTTGGAAGGGAAGGAATCATCCGCTGTAGCAGATATTATGTTGGAGAATGACAAAAAGCATTCCTGAGCATTCTCATCATTAATGGAAGGTAGAGAGGAGACGCGTAAATCTAGAATTTTTGAGTAAAGGTCCCAATCAACTGAGTTCAGTTGGTATTTTAAAAGAGGAGCAGAGGTTCTATCAGGGATAGTTTTGGAAGGGATTTCCACCATGATGGGGTAGTGATCACTCCCATAGGTCATATTCAAGCGACTCCAATTAAAAAGGCTGGCTATATTAGATGAACAAAATGTCAAATCAACACAACTGTTATTTTGCCCTGGCACAGCCCGACGTGTGGCAGACCCATCATTTATCACACATAAATTAAGTTCATCTAATATATCCACTAGGCCTATACCAAAATTGTCGCAGGTTTCTGACCCCCATCTATAGTGGTGACCATTAAAATCACCCATGACAAATAATGGCCCTTGTACATTACTTAACAAACTTTTTATGATATCAAGATCATCAATTTGTGGGTAAGCAATATAAAAACTAAAAAAGTTTATATCCTCAGCCTTAACAGCAACAACATTGATGTTGTCACCTACAAAGGGTAGAGGAATCGGGGAGAATGTTACTTTGTTATTGATGAACAAAGCACATCCCCCATATCCATCTGATCTATCATGTCGAACACCATTGAAACATGGGATTCTGAAATTACTATCAGAACGAAGCCATGTCTCAGCAATGCTGCAGATCGATGGTTTAAATTTATTAATGAGGAAAAGTAAATCATGTTTCCTGGGAGTAATACTCCTGACGTTCCACTGAAGAAGGTGTAGGGGGAGCATTGTGAATATAATTCATGATAGATGTCAATTTGTTGGCAACGTGGTCAGGTAGTGAATGAGCAGGGTTTGCTAATATAGCCATTAGCATACTGGATATAATATTTAAAATACTTTCTGAGGAAATAGGACTGCTAGTACTTTCCCGAGGGTAAGCACCACCATTTTGGACAGGAGTGAATGAGTAATTTTGAATAAGGGCTTGGTGAGCTTGCTTATCATAACTAGGTGACAGGGGGGCATGGGATTTTGGTTTGATTAATACAGTTTTGCGGTGTGATTTCGGAGTTTGGGGAGTAGATCTGGGGAACAGAAGAGGGCTGGCTATAGGTTTTATTTTTGGAGATGATCTAAATACTTCAGCATAAGATCTAGAAACTTGTGGGAATACCTGGCTTGCTTCCGCATACGAGATTGATTTTTCAGCCATCAGTGCTTTTATTCCCTTTTGCCGACCCAACTCCGGGCAAGACTTGTCGGAGGCATAGTGACTTCCAGAGCAGGAAACACAAAAGGCACATTCAGTGGGGACTTGACAGCCATCACCTGGGTGGTCTTCACCGCATTTAAAACAACGTGGTTGTGAGCGACATACAGTGCGTGTGTGACCGAAACGACAACAGTTGAAGCATTGGATAGTTGGATACATATATTTTTCCACTGGGAGAGTTGAGTAAAAACAATAAACACGACTTGGCAAAACTTGGCCATCAAAGGTAAGAATGACAGTTTGAGTGGGCTTCCACTCCGTAACGCCCAGAGAACTCACCTTTCGGTTCATTCTCCTGGCCTTAATTACTGGGCCGCATCCAGTGGGAACCCTGATGTTTTGAATTACTTCTTCTTCTGTCCACTCAGTGGGTACGTCTCTGACGAGACCCATGCGCGTAACGTTATATTGAGGGACAGAAGTAATGTATCCATGGGATGTCAGTATTGGGCTAATTAGGAAACTGTTCGCATCCAGGTGAGTCTTAAAACTAACTGCGAGTCTATTTCTCCCCAAGCGTTTCAAGCTTCCGAGTATGACGTTGGCAAAGTTGTTATTGGTGAGAAACATTCCAAACTTAACAGGATGTAAAACAGTGCCAGAGGTCTGTCCATCTTTTAGGCTGACGTGAACTACATACGGCGCGTTATCTTTAGAATTGTAGGTGTGTCTACCTATCGTTTGCTTCGATTGTTTGGCAGGATTGATTGGAGTAGCGGGGGGAGATCCAGCGGGTCTTTTTCTTTGCGCAGATTCGGAGTCCATAGCGTTATCTATTTTATCGTCGGGGAGAGTAATGGTTAGGATCGGAGAGTAATCAAATGGATCGGGAGGGTCAGGGGGTTTCTTTTTATCCATGGCGGATATCGGTTAGTAAAAAATTAAATCTATAAAAGGAATAGGTTAATACAAACCCTGGATGTTGGAACACAAACACCACGAAAAATCTCGTTTGGAATTCACACTAATATAAACACTCAAATCAAGAAAACTAGTAATACCAATAAAACTATTTGCTATCCCAACAAAACTACCAAAGAAAGTCTAAAATTATCAAATCTATAGTGAAAAACTCATAAAATTTAAATGAGATCAAAAAAATTTGCCGCCTTTTAGTTGACTTGACAATGACATCCTACTGACAGGTTATATGAGTTATGTTTTATTTTTTTTATTTTGACAGTATAAGTCAATTTATGTTAATTTAATTGTCATATTATTGACATAATCGACTCACTACATTGTTTTTTATTTTTTAATGAGTTGTATTGCAATATGTGGTCAGCTAGCGACCTCGACAGTGGATCATAATATATTATTCTTGCCTAACTGTTGATTTATTTTTTACTTCGATGGTCCTAGTTTATCATAATTATGTGACTTCGAGTTACAGCTGTATTAGCTATATGTAGGCGGGCACGCCCTTTATGCCTGGAGGCTTTATAATTCGGGTACTAAGTTCCGTTTACGTTTTTTTTAATAGTTTTTATTTTCGCTTGAGTTTAGATTTCGATGTTTTTGTTGGTATATTGGCGTGTGCTAGCTGTCATTATGGCAAATATATTTTATTATAATTTTTTGTTTTGAGTAATGTAAATTATTTGCATACTTTTGTATAGAATCAAGTTTTTGTTTTTTTCTAACTGAACAGACAGCTGTGCTGCTGGGGAGTTTGTTGCGCCACTTCTTCTTCCCAGCAAAAGCACTAGGAAGTGGTGAAGGGCGGGCGTTTTTGGGGGACTGTCTTATGTAATTTTGACGTTCGGAAAGTGCTGATTCTCAGCCTAGTTTGAATAAATGACTTTTGATTTTGATTTTGATTTTGAAACGAATCAATGTATGGGAATGACACATCTGAACGTTAAGTCACGTGGTCAGACCATACAAATAGAAGGCGTTAACGATTGTAGAAATAGATTCGATACGTTACGTTTGTAACTTAGGGGGGTAGTCTTGCCAATGCCAAGGGGTATGTGTTATCCAGTTACTGCGTAATGGTGGTCAGATGTTAAGCATTCGCTCCATGTAAAGTGGTTTATAAAGAAAAATAGGAAGCGAGAATTTTGCGAATACCAAATACCAAAATGGACTTCTGTTGGCTGTATCCCGACTCTATTTGTCCACGTTGGAAGAGGGGTCTTACAATTTCCACCTGAATATTAGAACTTGACACGGGCCAACAGTTAAAACGTTAATTACATGACTTCAGATGGTACCTACTAATGCCGCTCTTATTACTCTAATGACCCCGTTAGAGGGGCAATTAGTTCTAGCGTATTTTACGGCACGTGCAAAAGGCACTATTTTATTTTGTACTTCTTTGTAGTTGCAGTATTATTAAATCATCGAACAATTTGCAGTAGTTTCATAAGGAGAAGTTCGACCGGAGAAGCTAGCTACAAATGCAGTTGGTCCGTGCAGTCAGCGTGCGGTCGTTGGAACTGCACGCCGACTGCAATCGGGTGCACGGTTGGTTTGCAGTTTTATTGCACTCGTCCTAACTACATTCAAACTACAAATTTGCAGTCAGAGTGCAGTTGAAATGCAGTCAGTCTTTCTAGAGCCTAAGTAGCGTTGTTGTGTTCTGGTTTGAAGAATATGCACATGAGACATTCCAACACATCTCATCTGCATTGCCTATGGTATTGCATGTCCTTAGGCGGTGTTAGCCTCAGACAGGCTGTCGACTAGTTTGCCATTTAAAAATATTTAAAAAAAAAACATGCCGTGCACAAAGTACCATAAAACTGTACAAACACTTTCCCTTCTAACGCTTATCTGACCAATTTGACCATATTAAGAGCATTTCGAAAGTTCAGGTCACAGGCTTGTCTAGTGCCGCTCGAGGGTGGACGACGTCTTGACTGTTGTCTTGAGACGGTTCTGACGGCAAACCGATTTTGGCTGCAATTTCTTTAGTTTACCATTTTAACCGACTTTCCATATAGGAGGCAGTTCTATGTTCGACTGTATGTAATTATTTTTACAATTATTCGGCATGGCTTTCATCCGTCTCGGGATAACAGAGGGTTATGGCGGAACCCTAGTGACTAAAACCCCACAATGCCTTCCGCTAGCTTGAAGCCTTCAGCTCGGGGTGTCAGAAAAGCTGATAATCCGGGCCTTCTCCCAGTAATTTTGCTGTTATTCCCAGCCCCTTCTTTCATTCCTCGTAACGCCCGCTGCTACAGGCTACGGACTCCCGAGTATTCCATCAGGCCACTCCTCGCTCAGTTCCATTCTCGCTCATCTCTCTTCCCAACGTGCAACATTGCCCAGCTCCGTTAGTCGTGACTTCGTGACTGGCCCACACGGGGTGACCGGCCGCAGAGATGCGTTATTTAATAGCTTATTACTGTAGCATTATTACTATGATAAACTGAAAGTAAGGTTGCGTAATGCATTAATTGCGTTCGTGTTGATATTGAAAGAACTTACCAGTAGTAGAGTTGTGAAGGGAAGCTCGGCGAAGTACTACCCCTGATTTACCTGTCTGCCTCCTGTGTTTCGGCTTGACAGGTATAGTAATAATAATAGCAGCCTGTTACTATCCCACTGCAGGGCGAAGGCCTCTCTTCTCATACAGAATAGGCATTCATCATCATCATATCAGCTGAAAGACGTCCACTGCTGGACATAGGCCTCCCTCTAGCGTCGCCACATTGACCGGTCTCGTGCGTCCCGCATCCAGCGGATCCTCTTAACCTTCACCAGGTCATCGATCCACCTGGTAGGAGGCTTTCCAACGCATCGTCTTCCGGTACGCTGTCGCCACTCCAGAACTTCTTGGCCCCATCGGCCATCCGTTCTGCGAGCAATGTGCCAATTAAGTTTGGCAATTCTTCGGGCAATGTCGGTAAACCTGGTTCTCTTGCGGATCTTTACATTTCAGATTCGATCACGCAAGGAAACGTTGCCGCTACAACAACAAATACTAAAAACAAAATAAAATTAATCCGACTCGCACTTGGCCGGTTTTGTTCAATGATAAACTGAGAAAGTAAATATGAATTGGAAAATTCACATTGGTACTTAAACCTACAACCTCAGGCACGAGAGGCGAGTTTGTAGCCACTGGGCCACCACGACTTGATTGGTATAGTGCCAGGGTTCCATTGACGTTGACATTTCACCTTTCTCTCTGTGTTGGTTATGTTTTGGACAAAATGGATCCTATTAACAAAATAATCTCTCTTCATTTGAAAAACAAAATATGTATCTTAAACAAATCCTCCTGCAAACAAAGTACAATTGATTCACGATACAAACATGAATGAATGCAGCCGCTTCTCATAACAATAGTGATTGATGTCTCGTAACACGACACACACTCGTATGCGTAACATGACCTTTTTGTCGACGACAACTCGAGAAAGTGCTCGTAATCGTTCGGAAGAAAGTCACTTAATATATGCTGACATTAAACTAGTTAATTTGTCTCACTTATTTTAAACTTGAAGGAAAACATCGTGAGGAAACCGGCATGTCCTAGAACCAAAAATTCGAAGACATGTGACATCTACCAACCCGCACTGGGCCCGCGTGGTGGATTACGGCCCATGCCCTTTCACAGAGAGGAGGCCTGTGTCCCAGCAGTGGGAACATTAATAGGCTGATGATGTGATGTGATTTTAAAGTTGAAGTAGGGGTCAGCTATACGAAACAAGGCTTACTTCTGCGGACGATTATTAGGTGCAGGCCACACAGAAATGGCGTCGCGCGCGGACATGACACGGGCGGCTTCCTATTCCATTCAAATTTCAAACAAAATGCATGGAAATAAAGTGCAATTTTGGACACACAGTATGTCGTCATAACCACGTCCGAGCACACATACCGTGTCCCCTAAATTGCGCTTTATTTCCATGCATTTTGTTTGAAATTTGAATGAAATAGAAAGCCGCCCGTGTCATGTCCGCGCCCGACGTCATTTCTATTGGCCTGCGCCTAAGGCATTTATTGTAGGTCATGGTCAAATGGGACCAGATAGTCTACACCCAGTGAGATTCCATCAGCGATTGGCACGAGATCAATCCAAAACATTTTGAACTCTTGACAATCCTTGAGTTGCGTAGCTTGAGATTGGTTTGTACCCATCAGTAATCTGGTTTAAACCTACTTGACAGTCTAATCTAAATAAGCTAGAGATGTGTTTATTAAACCCAGTACTACTATTAATTACTACTACATCTATTAATTATAAATGCGAAAGTATGGATGGATATTTGTTATTCAAACACACCAGAACGGCTATACGGATCTGGATGAAACTGAGATAAGGCACAGAGATAGATTATAGTTTGGAATAACACATAGGCTACTTTTTATCTCGGTATAATGTTTCCTCGGAATAATAGAACGCTTTTCACGCAGGTGAACCCGCGGGCAGAAGCTGGTTTAAACCCTTTTGATTTCTAGTTGTCGATGATAGAATATATTTTTTTCTAGGCCCTCCTATATGTCATGCCAGGGAAACTCGAGATTTATTCAGTCAGTAGCAGTGCGAGTTAAAACGACGACTAACGCCAACGACCTTGAGGGAACAAAACGCGCACTAGTTTCACACCCGCACCACCCTTTAGTGGTTTTTTGTACTATCCTTATTATTCTATGACATTAAAAAATAGCTTCAGATCAAAATGTAGATAATTAAATTTTCTTTGAGATGGTGTCGATTTCATTCATATACGACCAGCGGTTTTGGTACGATTGTCGTGTTTTTGTCCGTTTTAGACATAACTTTACAAATTAATTACACCATGTTATACGAATAAAACTCAAAATGGTCTCAGATCAAATTGTTAAGTAAATGGTCAAATGTAACTTATCTTTTTTGCAAACAATTACGACAAGCCGTTTAGACGTGATTCTCATTTTAAGTAGATAAAAACATAATCTTAGCCTCATGTTCCCGAGGTGGTTAAAACCTCAACCTCCTCAGCCAAGTTCTGAGCCTCGCACAAGAACTTAACAAAACACTTCCAGCTCTCGAAAGCCTTTAGAAACTGGCAAACACCTCGGCTGGCATTGTTTGAAACAATCGCTCGAGTCGACCCGCGTGCTGAAGTTGCCACAGAATAACTTTTAACCATACAGTAGCTCATTGGAGCATGATTGATGGAGTTTTGACACTGACGTGTGCTACGAGTACAGGGCTTTTACATGATGAATTAAAATTATAGCTGACGAAAACGATTTTCATTTGGACACCGAATCGAACTGACAGACATTGCGATGGTTTACAATGGAATATTCACGAGTTTAAGGACACATTGTATCCTTTCTACGCAATCACTCCTCGTGTTTTTAACGACCGACGGCAAAGAGGGGTGTTTTAAGTTTGACGTGTATTTGTGTATCTATCTGTGGTATCATAGCTCCAAAACGGATCAAACGCCCATACCTTAAGAACGGCTGAACCGATTTTCATCAAACATAGCTAAGAACACTCTCAATAAAGCTATCTTACAAGGAAAAAAAAACCGGCCAAGTGCGAGTCGGAGTCGCGCACGAAGGGTTCCTTACCGTTATCGCAAAAAGCGACAAAAAAATCACGTTTGTTGTATGGGAGCCCCACTTAAATATTTATTTTATTCTGTTTTTAGTATTTGTTGTTATAGAGGCAACAGAAATACATCATCTGTGAAAATTTCAACTGTCTAGCTATCACCGTTCATGAGATACAGCCTGGTGACAGACGGACAGACAGACAGACGGATCGTGGAGTCTTAGTAATAGGGTCCCGTTTTTACCCTTTGGGTACGGAACCCTAAAAAAACGAAAACAAAATCGGTTTATCCGTTTAGAGCTGTGATGCCATAGACAGATACACAAATACACATACACAAACATACAGGTACACACGTCAAACTAACTCCCCCTCTTTTTGCCATCGGGGGTTAAAAAAATTATAAACAACACGATGTCTTTCGCTACTTTTGGATACTCCTCCAAAACGACTTGGATGTTTAAAATATTTTTACACAGAAAAATTTATGGCTAGAATTACTTCATAACTGAAATAGCATATGTAAATCAAAGAACATTTTGCAAACAAAACTGTCCAAAAGGAGGTTCAATATTGATTGTTATTCAGGGCGCACGGCCAGTACTGCGTTAACTTTGGGAAATATATACGCCTTAACTACATATTCAATCCTATAAATGTTTGACATTTACCCATCACTGTCGCGACGCTTTCCTTAATAGAATGCCACTTTCCTAGAGCTTAAGGATTATCAAAACTTACGTTTACAGACTGGACAAGGGACATGGTTACTCTGTGGCATGTTATGGAAAATCTTTCGAACGGTAAATGCATGTCTAAGTCGAGGTCAATGGGTTCGGTTCTGTGTGCGGCATTGTTAATGGGTGACAAGTGGTTTGACGTACGTGTGCGTACAGTTTCGGGAGTGATGCGAATCGTAAGGAGTTTGAGGAATGTGCTTCTGCTTAGTTTCGTTTATTAGTGTTAAGAGCACGTGAGAAACACTGTATTGTGCCCTCTAGTTAGTATCTGTAGATCAAATCTGGCAAATGAATTTTAAAACAGCTATCCCCAACCCTAACGGATTGAGCTGTAATTTTGCATACACGTTTGTATTGGATGACAATGAACGATAAACCAAAAAGTTTTTTTTTTCAATTAAATAGTTTATATTTATATATTAGGTTTAAAACACAACATGTAAGTATGCATAACTAGGTCTTGCTTGTGGGTTTGAAAATTAACACTAAACCGCGAAATCTATTCGCAGATTCGGGCTTGCAACCTCGCCGTTGTTTTCTATTTCGTCGCATACAATCTAATAATCATTCTACACTTGAAAGGCCGAGCCATAATCCGAGTTGTGTCAAAAATCAACAATGGTGACTATTTATCACAATCGCTCGTTAGCTTCGAAACGTTTTCTATCTCGTCCAACTTGAGATTGGCATTAATCGATAAGTTGATTTTATTAATTTAATCGTGATTTAAAATAATCGTGAAAAATTAATCACGGTTAATATAATAATCGTAATCGCGATCGTAATCTAATCCTTAATCGTTAATTTGATTAAGCAGATTAAAGTATTTTTAATTGCCAGCAGGCTAAATTTTCAAACAATCTAGAATAGAATAGAATATTCTTTATTGTACACCATAAAATTATGCACATTTACAAGAAATTTTTTTTTTTTTTATTCCTTATTTTCTTTTTTTTCTTATTATTCTTTTCTTTTTTTTTATCTAGCCACGATGACGCTACTTATATTTTACAGCGCTGAGAAGTAACGGGTCTAACATTTGCCCAGCAGTTGGAAAATACATGCTGACAGTACAATATCAGCGATCGGTTTCTCGAAACTGGTCCAAACTACAACTACAATATTTCTAAATAGTGATTAACTTAATAATCGTAATCATCATGTTAGCGACTAATTTAATATTAATCGTTTTAATCACAATTAATTTATTAATCGTTAATCAGATTAACTTTTTGCCAACACTGGTTGCGATGTAAATGATCTAAGTGTAACACTAGATCTGAGGTGAATTCCGATGCCACCCTTCCACCTGTTCCGTCTGGTTCTGAGCGGCTTTCACTCGAGACTCGAGAGAAAACTGTTATGATTGTTGTATAGCAAACCTGATGCTGAGCTAGCTATACTTTATTTGTAACTTCACACGAAACTTGGCCCACCAAGGCATGCGCTATCGTCGGGCGGTAATCTAGCACTTTTTGTTTTTACAAGTTTTATTTTACCTTGCTTTCGTGTGTCCGGCAACTAGTAATACATGTTTCAAGCACTTCCTGGCGTCCGATTAAGACGGCGACTTTCGCCAACACCCGCGCGACCCAAAATTTTGGAGTTTTTTGTACATTATTCTAAGACTTTAAAAAAAGCGTCAGATCAAAATGTAGATAATTCAATTGTCTTTGAGATGGTGTCAAATTCATTAAAATACGCCCAGCGGTTTTGGTGCGATTGTCAGTTTTAGACATAACTTTACAAATTAATTACACTATGTTATACGAATAAAACTGACAATGTACTTAGATCCAATTATTGAGAAAATGGTCTAATGTAACATACATTAAAAAAAAATACGACTATCCGTTTAGACGTGATTCTCATTTTAAAAACTGCTTCTCAGGGGTATCTGGGCCTTAAGCTGAAACTTGGCGTACTTATGTAACTTTAGAAACATTGAAATAATATGGTACTATGGAGCTGGTCTCATGATGGAGCCGGAACGTGACCATATCAACTCCTTAAACCAGACAAGATAGCACCATCTTATTTAGGCTCATTGGATTGTGTATTGACCATTCAGTTCTAAAAGCTTGTTATAAAAAAGTTTTAATTAATATTATTCTATGACTGTCACACGGCTCTGAGTGACGAGCTACGAAGACAACCTTTTTCCAAATTGCGCGTACGTTTCGTATGTTCGTTCGTCACCACGGTATGGTCCTGCCCTTATCTCAATTAATTTGGGTCATACGTCTTCATTACAGACTTAACTATCTTTCTATCCGTTTTATCATTTTAATAACCATGTATTTTTTCGTGGTCTACCCCACCCACAGGACCCGTTAAACTTTTCGGTGACAATGTGGGTAACTGTTCGGTGACATGCAGCGATTATGTTGCTATCTATTAGTGAAACAATGATCGAAATCACAACTTCCAGAGATTACCCATTACAAAAAAACAATCAATTTTACCACTTTATAATGTACTAGCTGTTCCCCGCGGCTTCGCTCCCGTGGGCCATCCCACAGGACCCGTTTTCATTAAAAAATAGCCTATGTCACTCAGGAATAATGTAGCTTTCTATTGGTGAAATAATTTTTCAAATCGGTCCAGTAGTTTCGGAGCCTATTCGGTACAAACAAACAAAAAAATCTTTTCTCTTTATAATATTAGGATAGATAACTAGCGGACGATAGTGTAGCTTCCCAACGGTGAAAGAATTTTTGAAATCGGTCTAGTAGTTTTAAAGTTTATTCGTTACATACAAAAATACAAATCTTTATAATATTAGTAAAATAAAGGTTAGTTAAGATTTATTCTCTTCAGTCCTCTGCATCACATTGTTCGTCAAAGCGATCGCGCATGTAAATAACTCCGCATCGCGCCCAGTGCGCGCAGTGCCTTTCACGTGTAATTGGTGATAGCTTTCTACTCCACGGGATAGCTGTCAACTGTCGAGCGAGAAGCCCGCCATGCTTTATGTGAGCCTGGTACATGCCTGACAATAGCGGAGTAGGCAGGCCAAACTAAAATCTAAACTGCAGATATGCCAAATTATAATAACATACAAAAGGCTATTAAGAATTCATTCATATTAAAAAAAACACAGCTTTTTTATGCAAAATAATTATGAAACTCGCGATAATACCAACTGACCTTGACGTACGATCAACAGCACGTAGTACTAACAATGGAAGTGCAGAAACTACTCATACTGTAACGAAATAAAGGTGCTGTCAAAGTCACACTGTTACCATATTCGTGCGGTTGACTGTGGCGGAAGACTTTGAACTTATATGGATCATAAATGGTCGTAATTAAGACCGGTTCGAACCATCGTTGTAGCTTCCGTGGTCAAGTGTGAGATTCTGTTCAATTGTAAGATAAAAGGAGATTGTTTGGTTTAAGGTTACACTAGTAGAAAATTCTTTCATACAAACGTAGTCTAGGGATTATTCCACTGTTTGACAATGTACGTTCAAAATAAAAAGTGATATCAATTTGTCTCATCATTATCTAGCCCTGTATGGAAACGAAAAAGTTAAAAAATAATATATTAGAAAGTTATGAGCGTCGAAAGTTCCACATTTCAACACTAATTTTAACGCACTTTTTGGCGCAAATAAATACCATAAGAAGAAGGAAAATTGCAAAACGGCCTCCATACAGGGATAGATTAGTAGTTTAACCATGCAAATAATTTTATTTTGAACAGATAGATTTAGTCGTATTTTCATGATATCTAGACTGCCAAAGGTCTGTTTATAAAATTTCTCGCGCTCGGTTTCGTCCTAAATCATTATCCATTTCGCTACAAATTTGCGAAAGTGTGTATTCGTACGCGAACTAGCTTCCTACTGCTCATCACAGCATCTATCTCTTCCGCACGTGTTGTCGGTTGATATAAAATGCATTTTATCCCCGCGCACAAAATAGTTCGTGCCGTCGACTAGTGTACCCTTAAAGGTCAGGTGCGTAGTACTCGCAACCGTGGCGCGTGTATCAGCTGTGAATGTGGACAAAGCAAAAGGAGCATGTTAGGTTATCGTTGCACGTGGTGTTCTATTCATCTTATATCTACCCGCATGAGAAGAAGACGGGATAGAATAATAATTATGGTACTTTACCCTGTTCTTCCATGAGTACCCCGTCTTCTAAGCCTTTAATATTTTGTCAACAATACTTATCTTTTCGATGTCTCCAACAGTGCACTCACTTCACGCAGTAGCAGTAGATTTATGTAAAATCATAAGTGACAAATAGCTACAAAAACACGCTTAAAATAACAGTGAAAATAGCAGTTATTCGACGAAAAAGCAGAGATTTTAGTGGTGTGACAAAAATAAAAAAAGCGACAGTGTTTGTGATGTGTGAAGGTAATCCTGGATGCATTAATGTTGCTACGATGTGAATATGGCGTTTATTGGACCGAGGAACAGTGCTCCCGTCATCAGGGATAGTCTGCATACACCGGCTTACGAGGTGAGTGATAAAGCTGTGTTAAAGTAACAGTGTAACGAGTAATAGTAACACGTTTAAAATAACAGTTATTTAACCACTGTTGAAATGTTTGGTCAGCTTTAATAAAGACTGCCAAATATTCGAAATCAAGACTGAATTTTAAGGCGCAGATACCCCTGAGTAGCTGATTTTAAAATGAGAATCACGTCTAAACGGATAGTCGTAATTTTTTGGAATAAATATATGTTACATTAGACCATTTTCTTAATAATTTGATCTAAGGCGCAGGACACACAGAAATGGAATTGGAAGCCGCCCGTACAATGTCAGCGCCCGACGCCATTTCTATGTGGCTTGTGCCTAAGAAAATTTTGAGTTTTATTCATATAACATGGTATAATTAATTTGTAAAGTTATGTCTAAAACGGGCAAAAACACGACAATCGCACCAAAACCGCTGGGCGTATTTTAACGAAATCGACACCATCTCAAAGACAATTTAATTATATATTTGGTCATAGAATACTATGACTTTAAAGAAAAAAAATGTAGATATATAAGAAAAGTAAAAAAAAGTACAACATTTTGGCGCGACACAAAACTTAGTAGTTTTTGTACTTTCCTTAATAATAAGGAAAGTACAAAAACTACTAAGTTTTGTACTACTATGACTTTTAAAACTTAAAATTTGCTTAGATCAAATTATTAAGAAAATAGTCTAATATAACATATATTTTTATCAAAGAATTACGACTAGCCATTTAGACGTGATTCTCATTTTATAATCAGCTACTCAAGGGAATCGGCGCCTTAAGGATTTGTAAGACAGTCTCATCTCATATCATGAAGAAGATACATACTCTTATATCTTCATGATATGAGATGAGACTGTCTTATTTCTTTTTGGGTATTAAACTTGTTAGGATCACAAGTTGCCAAATCACGACAACCTTCCTTTTGGCTTCAACGCAGTCGGCTAAAACACACAATAAAGAAAAACAAACTAGACGAATATCAAAACAAAAAGTCTGGAATTGCTTTATTATTATAATTAATTATTAATGGAATAGGTACCTATTACCTACGTAAAGCACAAGGAAACTTTATTTTTTGTTCCACAGAAAGAAACACATCAATCTTGTCATAACTTTATTAAGTATGTCTATGGGGACTTGTAAAAAACCCATTTATGGATGAAAATGTACAGAAATAAACTATTAGTTTTCCTCCAACTGGTTTACGAAGATTAACGAAGAAAAATAAATAAATACTGTCATTGCAGGAATAGGCAAAAATCGCTTTTTTTTTCAAAAAAATTAAACCGACTTCCAAAGCACACACTGAAAAGCGAAAAATAACTTTCTTTTCCGAAGTCGGTGTCTTTGTTACCTATTGTTTTAATTTTTAACCGACTTCAAACAAAGGAGGTTCTCGATTCGTCTTTTTTTATGTTTGTTACCCGATTACCCAAAGACGCCTAGACCGATTTCAGGCTTCAAGAGAATGTTTAAGGAGGCCAGGGGGGTGACCATAAGCTCTTAGAGCGGTATCAATCTGAGATCGAATAAGGGACAGATGTATCTGACGTGTATATATCTGTCACTTACTCGATCTCAAATTGATACCACTCTAAGAGCTTATGGTCACCACCCTGAGCCTTCTTAAACATTCTCATATGTCAATTTGTATTCAAAAAGGCGGTGTCCATTATTGTCGCCAGGCAGCGCATATTATAGTACAAATCTTAGTTACTCAAGAACGTTTAAAAACTCTCACTAAGCCCACGGATCGCTAACCAATATGGTGGATCATTCAAGCTTTCAAGAGCCACTTCACTCTCACAGAGAAGCCTGAGTACCAGCAGAACTATCACTACCGTCTCAATATAAATTCAGATCGCCAAACCCACCTACTTAACACATCGATAGCTTCAC
This sequence comes from Orthosia incerta, assembly GCA_948252205.1. Lineage (NCBI taxonomy): Eukaryota > Metazoa > Arthropoda > Insecta > Lepidoptera > Noctuidae > Orthosia > Orthosia incerta. The sequence goes on along the minus strand of OX411766.1, from coordinate 17,745,459 downwards.
ACACAAATGAAATAACTCCTCAACAACGGTTACTTAATATTACTTCACACACAATGACTTGCCTAACGCCGTCGGTCGTGACTCGAATATCTCTTGTGAATATAGATGGCTTAATTCATAATCTAGTCATTATATTCTTTTCACGGTTCAGACGACACGGTTGTTTGCGGTTGTTGGCGTTTGAGGGCGCTGCTGGATGAAGAGGAAGGTTGGAACACCAGAAGGACGGTGTTTATGCGAATGCACACATCAGCCTCGTATCTGACTGCTCCGTTGGTCTCGCGGTTTCAAGCGCGACTGTTGATGGACTCCTGGGTTCGATTTCCAGGTTGGGAAAAAGTGTCATTGATTAAATTAGGAATTTCTACATCCCGCAGTTTGGAAGTAGGCTGTGTGACATCCTCGTGCCTTGGAAAGCACGTTACGCTGATACTTATCATTTAAAAAGTAACGATAACGGCCAAAACATTTTTCCCATCTACAACATACCAAAACACCATTAAATTACCATAGGAATGGGACGAATAGAGCCATAAATTGTCGCTGATACCCATAACACGCCGCCTATGTCTGCCAGACACGTTATTACGCCATAGATGAGCCGAAATATGACAACCGGTTCTATGGAAACTGAAAGTGATGACAAAATTGGACGGCTGTTGTGACCGGCGGCAATGATATGGAACTGAGGCCTTTCGGACACGACGCAATGGCAGGGCTACAGATAAAAACCGGCCAAGTGCGAGTTGGACTCGCACACGAAGGGTTCCGTAAGATTATCGCAAAAAACGGCAAAAAAATCACGTTTGTTGTATGGGAGCCCCACTTAATTATTTATTTTATTCTGTTTTTAGTATTTGTTATTATAGCGGCAACAGAAATACATCATCTGTGAAAATTTCAACGGCCTAGCTATCACGGTTCATGAGATACAGCCTGGTGACAGACGGACAGACAGACAGACAGACGGATCGCGGAGTCTTAGTAATAAGGTCCCGTTTTTACCCTTTGGGTACGGAACCCTAAAAATGTACTAATCTATACTTCTATACTAATATTATAAAGCTGAAGAGTTTGTTTGTTTGTTTGAACGCGCTAATCTCAGGAACTACTGGTTGGAATTGAAAAATTATTTTTGTGTTGGATAGACCATTTATCGAGGAAGGTAGGTAGGAGCGGAGCATAAATGAAAAATGTAGCAAAAACGGAAAAAAAAAAATCTTTTTGATAACTTCCGTTGTGTGCGCTGCGTAAGCGGTTTAAGTTACGCAACAATCATGTATGTAGGGTAGGTAGGGTAGGGTAGGTAGGATAGATGGGTAGGTAGGTAGCCATTTTACGGGAGCAAAGCCGCGTGGAACAGATAGTGAGTTAATACATATGGAATGGAGCGGATGGTCGACGGAACCGAAAAGTTCTGGAGTGGCGACCGCTGCTAGGTGGACCGATAACCTGGCTAAGGCCGCGAGAGTCCGTTGGATGCGAGACGGTCAGGGCACTTGGGGTAGGCCAAGATTTTATATTCAAAACTCGTTAATATTGTACCATTACTTCTGAACTTCTTACAGCGAATGAGTGGAACTCACTGCCTGCGTCTGTGTTTCCGAACGCATTCAACCCGAATCTCTTCAAAGTTAGAGTGAACAGGCTTCTTCTGGGTAAGCTCACTCCATCGTAGACTCTGTCTCTGTCACCTATGACCTAGACTAGAGTCAAGAGCAAACCCATTACAAATAAAATAAAAACTTCTGACATCTGTAGGTTCTAGCTGTTGCCGGCGATTTCGTCTACGTAGCATTATTACTTCTAATAGCCTATTTGTTTATATCGCGCAATAATATATAATATAGGTTTACCATACACACGTCCAACTTCCTCTCTACTCCCTTAAAGATGATTTCCGGGATGAAAACTATCCTATGTCCTTTCAAGGGTCTCAAACTATCTCCATACCAAATTACATCTGAATCGGTTCAGCGGTTTAGGCGTGAAAAGATAACAGATAGACAGAGTAACTTTCGTATTTATAGTATTAGTTAAGATTTAAGCGATAAAATGCGATAGACAGAGAACTTTCAAGCCAAGCTAGCGTTTCAAACTCGTTCACAAACGAATGCTCATAAAGAAACGGAAAGCTATATCAAACGAAAGTAGAAGACCGTCAACCCACGCGGAGTTATTCACGTTTGTGCCCTTTAACAGGTCAACATTAACACTGCTCTGAATAACGGTTTGTGATATCTTAATGTCAATATACCAGGTTGATCTCTGCAGGCTAGTGTTCTGGAATTATCTCGTTTTCATCATCATCAGGTCTTCGTTGCCTTCTTACCGGCCTTTTTAGGGTTCCGTACCCAAAGGGTAAAAACGGGACCCTATTACTAAGACTCCGCAGTCCGTCTGTCACCAGGCTGTATCTCCTGAACCGTGATAGCTAGACAGTTGAACATTTCACAGAAGATGTATTTCTGTTGCCGCTATAACAAATACTAAAAACAAAATAAACAAATGTTTAAGTGGGGCTCCCATACAACAAACGTGATCTTTTTTGTCGTTTTTTTGCGATAATGGTACGGAACCCTTCGTGCGCGAGTTCGGCTCGCACTTGGCCGGTTTTTTCAGTCTATAAGCATCATTTTTCACAGTATACTTGTAATAAATTTCTGTCGGAAATCAAACTGTTTTTATTTTAACTTTTTTCGTACTAGGAAAATAACGGAGTCTTGCTATTTACTAATTAGTTTTGGATTATTTTATCACCCGACTGCCGAAGGAGGGTAATGTGTTTATCAGTCTATGTATGTTTGTTCCTATGTGACGTTATAGAGACCAAACGCTTTGGCCAATTTTGATGGTTCTTACGTCAATCAATTCGTCTTAACCCTGCGAGTGTCACTGGCTACATTCAAATTGGAAAATAGGAAAATTGCAGATTTTGGGCGCCATATTGTGGTGGTCCAAAATGTTTTTTCTTCCGAACCCATCGTGTGGGGTATCAAAATAAAGGGTTTTAAGAGGTGATTTCAAAAATATATAACACTTATACGTTTAAATGTACCGAATTCGAAAAAAAAAATAACTAAAAAGTTGTAAATAAAAATATAAAAAACCCGGCTTTTTTAATGAATTTTTAAAGTTTATTTTTTAATTAATTACTGAAGTCTCGATACAAGACGTCCCTAAGTAGCGAGCGAAATCGCCTGCAACTTGCAACAACTACAGAACTCAATATTTGAATACAATCTCAGTATAGATCGCCTACGCCACACATGTGGTTACACAATACTTATGTCATCGGTCTGACCGCTGCCTATGTTCAAAGTTATATAGTACTTTATGTATTGTGCGAGAACGAAGCTGTTTATTTAACGAATTACTTGAGACTCATTACGCAAATACGCTAACTGATTTGAAAGTAAATAATAACATGCTATTAGTAATTACATAATAGCGATGCAACGCAATGACGTTGCTTTGCCGTGAGGTATACACCTGATGTCGGCATTCCTACTGCCAATTTCTCCCGCGAGGTGTCTCACTGAATCAAGGAGGAAAAATCGGCTTCTATGATTAGGTGACGGTTTTTGAGATTAGCCTTTGTTTGAACTCATGTGCATGTTTGGTATATCATTATTTATATTTACCTTTATATATGAAAAAACCGGCGAAAATATACGGGAAAAAAACTTGTACTATTTTTAGGGTTCCATACCCGTAAAAACTGTATTACTAAGACTCCGCGGTCCGTCTGTCTGTCTGTCTGTCACCAGGCTGTATCTCATGAACATACATATTCGCGAGCTGGCTGACCAAAACCAGATTTATCCTCCGACTGCACAGCAAGATTTTCTTCTTGTTTACATCTTTTTAGTTCGCTTTTGAAGCAGTCGGGTTATTTTATTTTATTAACTTTTTTTATCTACAACTTTTTAGTTATACTTTTTTTTTCGAATGACTTTAAACATATAAGTGTTATATATTTTCGTAATCACCTCTAAAAACCCTTCATTTGGATACCCCACTCGATGGAGTTCGCAGAAAAAAAAAAATATAACCCCTACAATATGGCGCCCAAATTCCGCCATGTTTCTTTTTTTTTCAACGGTACTTATCTATGAACACTTGGGCGGCCAAGACCTGTCTAACGGTGTCTTAATTATAAAATCCGTTAAGTGGTTTGAAAGATACGAGGTAATAAAGAATATTACATACATACAAACATACAAGATACGCGCGAAAAACATAACCCTTTCATTGCAGCCGGGTAATTATGCCCGTCAGTGTCAATTGTCTTGTTCCTAGAACCGCCTAGCTTGGAATTTAGTATTCAACAAATGCACTTAACAAATCACTATGCAGTATTATAACCGCTCGACGAAGCTACGCGTATTAGCATACCATTGCCTTATCGAATTGTTCTTGTTAGTCCTGTAGCTATCATAAAGGACATCAGAATTTTGGATTAGGTTAGTTCCACGTAACATAACATGACGCCTATTATATTAGTTTTATTTATTTTATTGTCTTGTTTAAAACTGTTAAGACGACGACTAACGCCAACGACCTTGAGGGAACAAAACGCGCACTCGTTTCACACCCTCGCGACCCGAAATTTTGTAGTTTTTTGTACTTTCCTTATTATTCTATGACTTTAAAAAAAAAGCCTCAAATCAAAATGTAGATAATTAAATTGTCTTTGAGATGGTGTCGATTTCATTAAAATACGCCCAACGGTTTTGGTGTGATTGTCGTGTTTTTGTCCGTTTTAGACATAACTTTACAAATTAATTATACTATGTTATACGCATAAAACTCAAAATTTGCTCAGATCAAATTATTAGGAAAATAGTCTAATATAACATATATATTTTTCATAAAATTACGCTTAGCCATTTAGACGTGATTCTCATTTTAAAATCAGCTACTCAAGGGAATCGGCGCCTTAATGCTGCTCCGGTTGGGCATCATGCAGCAGCGCTGTGGCTTTGTCTCGCACGCGAGTCCCAAGTCCCAGCATGTACGCTGAGCGATGGCCGTTTTGCGCGGTTGTGACGCATACTTTCCCTATTTGTACTCGTATTTGAAGTTTTCTTCGACCACTATTATTCTAATGGGAGGTGTCATGATACCTGGCGCTAAAAAATAACCTTCCTTTCTTTCTTCTTCCTCTTTGTCTGCTGCTATATCAGTCTAAGTGTAAATAATATCCACACTCATTCCACTATCTCGTATCCCAGAACTGGTCTAACAAGTGACTCGCTCGACGTAAGCCACCGACGCACATACCATTCTCCATATTCGTCAGACGTTTGTCATAGACAGCGGAGGTTTGTTTACCGGGCTAAGACTAGCTGTTAATTGTCGAGTGTTTATTGTAAATAATGAGCTGGTAATACTTGAACATAATGTTTAAACCCACTGCTACATTCTGCCTTGAAAAGGTATTAGAGGAGGCTCTTAAAAGCAACTTGATTATGTTGCTTTGGTTAGGTTCAGGGAGTAACTTTACCTATTCTTACAACACATAACATCACGCCTGTATGCCTCGAAAGCTTAGGCAGAGGTGCACTTTTAGACCCTCATTTGACCAGTTTTGTCTAAGTCCCATGTAATAGGGGGCGTGCCGATTGCCATCAACCGGCCTTAAGTTGCTACTGAGAAATTCCAGATGGAAAAACCCAATAACACTGCCCGACCCGGGCATCGAACACAGGACCTCAAGCTTAGTAGTACCGCTTACGACCTACTGTTATTGGACGTCAATACTGCCATACCATAAACTGTATAATTTTACCTTGAATTGACCTGCTGTTGATTCTTTTAGGGGCTCAGACAACCAAAATTCTTCACCGAACTATATTTACCTGCCTGCTACTATGAACTAGGTTTGATTGCGAATGCCACGAGCGCGTGGTATGTGCGGCAAGTGTCGAAATGCCTCTCGCCACAGTTCGGCCACGCCAACACGCTGCGTCTCGCGATCTGCGTTGCTCGCCCACCAGCACAGCTGACGTCGCGAGCTGATGTCTCTATAACATCTAGTTTAGATTTTAATTTTGTAGTTGGGTATTGCTGATGATTTTTTTAATTTTGTAGTTTGGTATTGCTGATGATTTTTTAAATTTTGTAGTTGGGTATTGCTGATGATTTTTTAAATTTTGTAGTTGGGTATTGCTGATGATTTTTTAAATTTTGTAGTTGGGTATTGCTGATGATTTTTTAAATTTTGTAGTTGGGTATTGCTGATGATTTTTTAAATTTTGTAGTTGGGTATTGCTGATGATTTTTTAAATTTTGTAGTTGGGTATTGCTGATGATTTTTCCCCGAAGAATCAATTAATCTGTCTAGCTTTTTAAGCTCCGACGGAAAAAGTGGAGTGTTATATGTTTAACGATTTGTTTATCTGTTTGTGGAATCATAGCTCCTAAACGGATGAACCGATTTTCATTTATTATTTTTTTGTTCGAAAAGTGACTTTTTCGAGAGTGTTCTTAGCTATGTTTGATGAAAATCGGTTCAGCCATTTCACAAGATATCGTGTCAAAATAACGTGTTTCAATAAATTGTCTATCGAGGCGTGTTTACGAATAGGTTGTATATATGTGTTGCTTAAAAAGCATTTTATTAGTGTTCCGTACCCGAAGAGTAAAAACGGGACCCTATTTACTAAGACTCCGCGGTCCGTCTGTCTGTCTGTCTGTCACTAGGTTGTATCTCATGAACCGTGATAGAACCATCACAGATGATGTATTTCTGTTGCCGCTATAACAACAAATACTAAAAACAGAATAAAATAAATATTTAAGTGGGGCTCCCATGCAACAAACGTGGTTTTTTTTGCCGTTTTTTGCGATAATGGTACGGAACCCTTAGTGTGCGAGTCTGACTCGCACTTGGCCGCTTTTATTTATATTAATAAAACTAAAAATTTTGAAACTCCTGACACATAAACCTCTAAAAGTAAAAAATAAGCCTCGTACACGTGTCGGGGGACCGTAAGCAAATAAAATATCCATAATAAATACTCAAGTCGGGGATTTTTAAACGTTTTAATTTAATGTTTATATAGGTTGAGTTCGGCTTCTAGTCTAGCCGGATGCCGCTGAGTATCAGTATGCGACATGGAGCGATGGCCTACCCGTAACGACTGCCAAATATGTTAAAGAATAATTCATTCTATTCATTTTTTCTATTTTGATTGAATTCTCATAGCCTTCATCATCATGATTAAAGCTGGAAGACGTCCACTGTTGGACATAGGCTTTCTCCAAGCGGCACATCGACCGGTCGTGCGTGCGCTACTATCTTAGTAACCGATCTTCTCAGAACTCACTTCCTTCCTATGTAATCTTTCTCACATTCCGTTCATCTTTTCTACATCTGCATTAGAGCATGAAGTAACGAGTAAGTTAGTTACCATAAGCTAGTTTCGTCTAGTTTTTTACTTATTAAAAATTCAGCGCTTGATTAGCAATCACTTCGACTAATGGCGAAGAAAATTGTTCATTAGTGAAGCGATAGAAAGTAATTTGTAACAGTTATGCAGAGTGGAGGTCTGATGGTGGCAATATGGACTTTATTTTGTAGATGGTAAAGTTGAAGTTTTTATGGGATCGGATTGTAGGTAGCTAAGGTAGCGCCTACTAGGACAATGGCCGTAAAACGTACTACCGCAGGATACGATTTATTGGTTCACAAGCGACCCACCCCAGCACGGGTAGTAGAGCATATTATGCCTACATGTTTTTCATCTTCTATCGTAGGATCGCATCAGCTTGTTGTGTCGAATATGTGGCGAAGCGAGTCCCGTCATCGGTGAGAGACCCGCGCTTGAATTTATTTTCGCGCGCGTTAGTTTTTATTTTGCGATAACTCCTAAGATATTCATTTAAATTATATGGTGTTAAGGATTATCTTAATGTGCATGAAATAACGTATTAAAGTTGATAAGGATTAATACTGTATCGTCTAAATAACTTTCCAATTACGCAACGCATTGTACGTGAGCATTTTTTTAGAAGTTATAGCAAGCTAGTCTTAAAAGATATATCGCCATCGCGGACTTTTCTGAAGACCTATAAAAGAGCATTTTGTTATATCTCAAAGGGATTAGGGAGCGTTTTCGATGGAATATCTCAGGCGGCTTGACTTTTACCGAAATTTACAACAATTATCGTCATATATCAACTTCTAAAACCACAAAAACTAAACCTTCCTCATGAATCACTCTGTCTATTGGTGGAAACCGCATGGAAATCCGTTAAGTATTTTTTTCAGTTTATCGCGAACAGACAGATAGACGTGACGTGGGAGGTTGTTTTATAATATGTAGTGATAGTGATGTAGTGAAGATCCGAACCAGGAAAAGAGCCAAGACCCGGAACTGAGGCCTTAGTGCGAGTTTTTTAACGTACTCACTCGTGATAACGTAAACGATCACTTATGTCAAAATGTCTACAAAAAAAGAGGTTTCTCCTTACCGTCACCAGACGGCGCTTATCCAGTTTCAATACAAATTGACGTTTACGTTAACGCGATTGAGCGTGAGTAAAAACTATGGGTAATTTAGAAGTAAACCCTTGTACTCGTACGCATTACGGCGAACATTGGCCACTTAACAATTGCTCTTTTAAATTACAGAATAGAATATACCTTCTTTTTTTTTTTTTTTGTTAATACCCAGCCATGCCTTTCGATTGCATAAAATTACTTCTTTGTAAGAACCTATGAAACTATCGCCCCGAATCATTTATATTGACTTAATTTTTAGCTGAACATATTTGATCAACGTTTGTATTTTCCTACGAAACGCTAAGAAGATTTTATAAATATAATGTTCCGGGGCGATAAATTTAATTACCGTTTTCCCATATTATCGGACGTTGTGAGATAGCTTGAAGGAGGATCCAGCAGTGGTCGTCTTTCGACTGAATGACGATGACAATGTATCATTGACACCTTCCTACTTATACCTGTAGAAATTTGTATTTTTGCGGGATCCAAGACAGTTAAATTCATTCGCCGGGACTTCGTCGAGCTTCGCCACTGTTGATTCCGGCTTTCAGGAGTTGCGGTGGTTTGGGAATAGTGCTTTGGGATTGTTTTTCTTATAGCTGTCAATACTTCATTCATTACCAGCCCATCCATACGAACTAAACGTTTTGGGCATACTTTCATTATGCGTTCAGCTAAGGAGTGGAATTCCCTGCCGTAGACTTTGTTTTCTGATAGCTACAACCTCGGGGTCTTTAAGACGACGACTAACGCCAACGACCTTGAGGGAACAAAACGCGCACTAGTTTCACACCCGCGCGACCCAAAATTTAGTAGTTTTTTGTACTTTCCTTATTATTCTATGACTTTAAAAAAAAAGGCTCAGATCAAAATGTAGGTAATTAAATTGCCTTTGAGAAGGTGTCAATTTCATTAAAATACGCCCAGCGGTTTTGGCGTGATTGTCGTGTTTTTGTCCATTTTAGACATAACTTTACAAATTAATTACACTATGTTATACGAACAAAACTCAAAATTTGCTCAGATCAAATTATTAAGAAAATAGTCTAATATAACATGTATTTTTTTCAAAAAATTACGACTAGCCATTTAGACGTGATTCTGATTTTAAAATCAGCTACTAAAGGGAATCGGCGCCTTAAGTTTAGAGTCACCGTCAACAATATCATCGCCTACCATCAAGAGATATAGTGGTCAAACGTGAGGCTATCAACCATAATAAAAAATACTTACTGTAGCCTCTGGGCACCACAAACAACCCAGTTGTTTCAATTAGCTTGCCGCGTGGGATGAACGGCTGACATTCGCTGTATGTCATAGGAGATAATAATGATATCCCGCGGCATTGTGTGGTGAGAACTTGTGGCGCAATCTTGAAGGGCCACTCAATAATAACTGCCGCATGGGTCGATCTTTAAGAGGAGCAGAGTTTCAAAATTGCGCTGTTAACAGGGGCTTAGTGCACAAATTTGACAAATATAAATTAAAAAAGGAAAACAAAGGGACAAAAAATCCAACAACAAAAAATAGCCTTTTCCCAACTATATTGGGGTCGCCTTCCAATCTTACCGGATTCAGCTGAGTACCAATGTTTTACATGGAGCGACTGCCTATCTGACCTCCACAACCCAGTAACTGGGTAACACGGTACCTACTCCTTGGCAAGACTGGTGTCAGATCTCAAGCTTCTGACTACTTGTAACGACTGTCAAAGATCTTCAAATGACAGCCGGGACCAACGGCTTGACGTGCTTTCCGAGGCACGGAGGAAACTCGGAATGTTGAAATGGTCACCCATCCACGTACCGACCTCGTCAAGCGTTGCTTAACCTTGATGATCGAGCCGTGCGGCTGTTATTATTTAGCCACGAGCTTTAGACATAGTATATATATCTTACTTTACCAGTTTATGGAATATATTTTAAATTGGTCAAATATTGTAGGAGGAGAGAGACGATAGCCAAACCTCGAATTATGACTTTTTACTAAGGAAATTCAGTCGGCGCTCTCTGTCCATATTTCCTCTTAAGGGTAAGCAACGCTTGCCGAGGTCGCAATCTCAACATACCGAGATTCCTCTATGCCTCTGAGAACACGTTAGGCTGTTGGTTCCGCTCTGTGACTTTCTTTATGGCAAATCTGAGATCAGTCTTGTTAAGGGGTTAGGTGACCACAAAAGATCCCAATGGGTCGAAGTGTCCGAGTTATTTCTCGGCCCCTCCATAAGATAAGGGGTTAGGTAGTGTTACCACTGGGTAACAACGCAACCAACTGACTGACTTGGGTTGTGGACGTCAGTTAGGCAGTCGCCGATGACCAGGTTGAAGTTGCGGAAATTCGCTGGATGTGAGATGCACGGGATCGGTCACTGTGGCGAAAATACTGGTACTCATATCGAAATTGTTTAAAAATACTTGAAACTATGCGCTGCCGGCGTTTTCAAGCCGTATGTATCTTAAGGCCGTACCCTGACCAAAAAATCAGCATGAGATATGAGCATTCCTATGCCTAGCGGCACTGGTGGCGCATGAATTACAGTAGTGAATACGCCCAGATTTTAGAATAAAATCTTTATAAAATCGAATATTGGTCTTTTGAAAAAACCAAAACTTACAAAATGTTCGTTATCAAATTGTCTATCCATTAGTGTTAGTACAAAAAATTATTAATGAACACTTTACGAGGAGATGCATGTTATCAATATTTATTTTTATAGTTTTGTTGGAAGGAGATTAGTGAAACATATACCTCTTTAAAAAAAAAAGTGTACTACCATTTTAGAATCAAAATTATTTAGAAATTTAATGTATTTTTAGTAATTGATATTTCTTTTTAAATAAAGAGTAGATAGCACTTAAAAACTGCACAAAAACGACTAGCGCGGCGTTTTGCTCAGGGAGGCGCCTTATCCCTATAATTTTATTTATTAACACCTACAGAATGTGCAGAACCTTTTTATTATATTAGTGAGGTGATTCTCAGAAGAGCATTTAATCAAGCTGATGCCTCAATTCAGTGAAAGCGAGACCTCTATTAATTTTTATCGAAATGGAAAGTTCTCTCTGAGTAATTACTGAGTCAATAGAAGATGAGTTATTTTTTTGGCTTGCAAATTAATTTAAACTCTTTATTTGCTTCTGTTTAGTGTTAGGTAACTTTTATATTGACGTTTGTGGTTTAACATAGGATATAATAATAGGTAGCCTACGTATCTACCAATATAGGAACTTGGGTATCTACCTTTAAATGACAGAGTGCGAGTTTTTAGGGTTCCGTACCCAGAGGGTAAAAACTATATTACTAAGACTCCGCAGTCCGTCTGTCTATCATCACCAGGCTGTATCTCATGAATCGTGATAGCTAGACAGTTAAAATTTTCACAGATGATGTATTTCTGTTGCCGCTATAAAATACTAAAAACAGAATAAATTAAATATTTAAGTGCCCATACAACAAACGTGCTTTTTTTGCCGTTTTTCCGATAATGGTACGGAACCCTTCGTGCGCGAGTCCGACTCGCACTTGGCCGGTTTTGTATACAATTTGACATAAACTATCGATTATATAAACACCCACAACATTCGTATGATATAAAATTGGTATCGTGCTTCTTGGAATAATACTAACAATAAATATTCCATAGGTGATACTTACCTTTAAACGACTGGTTTGATAAAAAACACGTACGAACTAATGAACAAAAAATATATAAAACCGCATGCAAGTACGGCGTCTCTGCCTATCAATGAAGAAAAAAAATCAAAATCGGGAATTCCTCTTACGAATTCCGCGCGCTGTCAAGGTCGTCTGACACTTGATCCAAGATGGCCGACCGGGCGTCCTTGCTGCGTGCGCGCAAGGATGCACATAGCGAGTACCGTAGCCGCTTTGAAGCCTTGTGAGTCAAGGTTAACCAGTCGATAATGTATACGATGCTATAATAAAATCATGCGGATTATACTGCCTTGTTTACAAATACGAGTAATCACAGAAGAAACAAAGTGATTTCTTATAAACATGGTTTGATTTATTATTTTATTCTGGCACTGGAAGGCCTGATAATTCTGTAAACAACTCACCTTGACAAATAAAATTTACAAACCCATTATTTATCTAGTAGTAGACACGCTTCGATCGACAATCTAGTGAACACGTATTATGACATGATATCTTGCGAACATACCCCGATTCAAATTCAAACAGTAAAACGCTCATAACTTTTAAACAGCTGAGCTGATTTTCATCAAGCTATGATGCCACAGACAGATACACAAACACACACGTCAGACTTATAACACCCCTCCTTTTCCGTCGGGGGTTACTAAGGTGACGTGAGCTTGAAATGAGTTCTCAATCCAAAGTTTTACGTGAAATGGTTTTTTTTAATTGTTGTTAGGCTTGCGCTTGACTACTTCACTCCACGCTCACCTATATGTCAACTTAGGTGAGCGGCGGACATTTTTATAGCTGAACGACAATATCCGGCCTTCACACTCAGTGCCTTTTCACACGCCCCGGTTGCAGGGTAGCCGGTTGCCGGGTACCCGGCGGCGAATGTATAGCCATGGACGCCGGTACGTGTAAAAGCTAACATACATGCCGATACACTTCGCCGCCGGTTACCCAGCTTCGGCTTCCCGGCAACCGGGGCGTGTGAAAAGGTACTCATGCAGACATAAATCCACCTTTTACCAGACTTTTCGCAACAATGTTGGGGACGACTGCTAGTCCAACCGGATGCCGCTGTTTACCAGTATTTTACATTGAGCGACTGCCTATCTAACCTCCACAACCCAGTAACTTGGTAACCTGATGCCATGCAAGAATAGTGTCAGAATTCCGGGCTTCTGACTATCTGTAACGACCATAGCTTACAACATACGTGTTTTCCGAAGTACGTAGTAATTTCGCTATATAAAGATGGTCGCCCATCCTCGGACCGACCTCGGTAAGCGTTGCTTAACCTTGAAGATCGACCCGTGCGGCTGTTAGAGCATCATCTCTATCACTCGTACAATATGTACAGTATGAGTCTCTGTGTAAAACTCGATGTGCCATGCTAACAAGCCTCCGTACAGAAGTTAAATAAGTTAACAGCACTGTATAATGTTTATCTAATTAGATTGATTAATTGACTAAGCTTGCAGAATTGCTAGCAGCTGATTCATAGTGTTATTTTTACTCCGAGCTTAATTTAAAAGTTAATTCATTTAGGTAAGTACCTATGTTTAGTTGCTAACTCGAGCTTCGACGGCGATTATGATTATTATAAACACAAATCTCATTTCTGAAGTAAATAGAATTAACTTGCTCGTTTATTCAAAGTTAGTTCTGTGAACAACAACCAGACGGGCGAGCACGGCCTCTGTGATAAACTTGAGACACGCATTTTATCACGGTTTTGTTCCAAACTGTGATAAAAATGTGTGACTTAAGCCTGTCACAGTAGACCGTGCTCGCTCCGCTGATTCGATAAAACTAATTATTCTCCCAAAAAATTGGTTTAAGCAAAATTTCAATGTCAATAGGTATGTCAAAATGTCGTTTCCTGTGACGTTTTATCTCGACGAATCTTTAAACGTCCTCACTTTCTCTACTTCTTCTTCGGGGTCAAAATGCCATTACTTCTGCTCTAACCGACTTCGAATAAAAGGAGGTAGTCAATTCGACACGTATGTATGTAATATTGTTGATATTGCACAATATTCACATGTTACTCTGTATGGGCTTCTAAATTCACACTAAAAACAGAATGAAATAAATATTTAAGTGGGGTTCTGGGTTCCCATACAACAAACGTGATTTTTTTGCCGTTTTTGCGATAGTGGTAGGTACATAACCCTGCGTGCGCGAGTCCGACTCGCACTTGGCCGGTTTTTATATTGATAGATACTACCAAGCAGATTCACTATCGCATTTATATTAAAACTTCCATGTTGCTGGTGTGATTGAAATATTCCAATCAATTTGGATCAACTACGATTCGTTATAATCTCTGAGCTCTCATTTGCATGATTGGATTATTTGATTAATGAATATTTTTCGAATTGGTGTACAGAAGATTAATGGATTCACCTGCAAAATGGGGTGATTCAATATTGATTCATGAGCGAAGCTATGCCTGCAAGGTGTCTGCTGGAAGGGATTTCCTTCTTTAGAATATAATATATAAGCATTACCTTTGTACCTATTTTTACCCGACTGAACGACGCAAACGTTTTCTATAATTGACTGACTCAAACCATGTGTATCTTCCGACTGCACAGCGAGCATGATTTTCTTCTCGTTTACGTCTAAAACGCTTCTTGAGCAGTCGGGTTTCTTGATATTTTGAATTAACTTTTTTATTTTGTTCTTTGTTCTTATCTGTTCACTATAATCATGTGTGTGTAGATTTGTTAAATAAATATCTTTGGTTTCAAACGAACTCAATTCGAAGGCAACAACCGAATTTGTCGTTCCGAATGAGCTTTGACAGTGACACAAAATCCAACATGGCTACCGCCTACCTCGCCTCCACTTCGTTGTCTTTCTAACGCGCATCTCTTTAAACAAAGCTTTATCTAATACAGCCAAGGTTTCCGAGATATTTGCACAACTAGTACAACCTTGCTGCCTTGTATAGTCAAATATTGTCTAATCTAGCTCGTGCCTACGGCTTGGCTCGAGCAAACAAGAGTAATCCTATCAAAAACATACAGGTTAAGGTTCTCTTTCGTAAGTCTTAGGTTTTATAGTGCAATGGTTATACTGAAACCGAGAATAGGCTATGCATGCAGAGAAAGCTTAGATAACCGGTCAAGGGCGGATTTAAGGGGAGGGGCACGGGGGCACTGGCCCCCTCATACGGTATTTTTGTGTACTGTGGCGATTCCATCACAGTACATACTTTGATTCTTCCGAACTTTGAATCAATCCAGGTCTAAGCTACTGGGCGACCACGACGGTATGTCGTGGTGGCCCAGTGGCTAAGACCTCGCCTGTCGTGCTTGAGGTCGTGGGTTCAAATCCGGACAAGTACCTATGTGACTTAAACAAATTCATAAATGATGTACTTTCTAAGTTTATCATTTATATTAAAAAGAAACAAAGTCGATCATAGAACCTAAAACCTTCTCGTTTTTGGGCAATTGGTTAAAATAATAAATAACATCTCCTTAAAAACTAAAGTTTCTTAGTTATCAACCAACAATTTTTTTCTTAGATAAAACAACTTTATTTACATAAAGATTAAAGCTTTTAAAGGTCTATAGTACATAATGTAAACAATTTCGTAACGTACTCTGTTTGGCGATACGGCATTGAGAATCTGAGATAAGTGCTGTTTACATAGAACAGTTTAGGTGTCCGTGGGATGTTGCTATTGCTATTGGAATTTCTAGGTTTTCTGGAGGTTTTAAAAGTGTTTAGAGTCTCTCTAAAATTGAGTTTTGACTATTTTTTGATGAACGACCGACCTTCGTTCTAGTCGTATATGGACGATTGCTTGTAGAAATTATCATACAATAATAACACCTATCTAAGCAGCTCAATTGAATAATATCAGACGACGGCTATCCACGGTGATCCAAATTCCGGCTGCCATGCCCCCCATAATGTATGGTCCTGAACGTGAGATGTCATTGAACCACTGGAAACCGATTGTACCTTAAGGCTTAGCTTAGCACGCACTGCGGTTTTTATTCGCGTGATTTTTTTCCGCTCATTCTGCGACCTATGGAATTGTATGAAGCTGCAAGCATTGCGGTAAAAAAATTGCGCGGAAATAATACCGCAAGAAATCCTTTTTCCGCCACAGAATCCACCGCACCGCGGTGAAATTCGCGCGGATATTTTGAGCTCTAAGAACAGGCAGAAAGATACAAATATCGCGCGGAATTTTATCCATAGAGCGTGTTATTTAGACAAAACGCGAATTAAATCCGCGCGGCTAAAAATCGCAATAATCCATACTCTAGTCTATAGCAAATCAGCCGCCCACGTAAACCTGGAATGCGAGGCCGTGGCATCTCAACGCGAAATAATCCTCGGAACCATCAAGTCGCTCCGTGAAGAAGCCTGTGAAGCTCTCAGGAAGCTTCTGTGCTTTTGGACGGAGCTAGGCTGGCTATGTTTGCCAGTGCCCCCACGCACAACGTACCAAATGGGAGTCTAAGAGCGGAAAAGGGAGTCTCTACCACCACCTTTTTTTTTTGGGGGGTATGTCATCCAATGACTTCTCCCGCTCTAGGTGAAGCGGGAGGGCTTGTCAGACTTTTACTGACTAAAACCCACTCGTGTTCCTTCAGTAGCTTGAACCAAGGCCGTGGTCACTTTTCAAATTTAGCCGCGCCCCACCTAGGCTATAGCAATGTAAGACAAATATTGTCATACTGCTTGTACCGTGTATGCTCTAGCTATTAACTAGCATCTTGACCTGCTCTGCACATTGGGTTAGGGTGCCCCCTACTCTTAATTGGTCACATGGAACCGTTGCCCCTCATGCCACTTTGTAAAATTGACACAACGGTAACTGGAACCACATCTGTAAAATTACATTACTTACAATGTTATGTATCTTTGTCCTCAGATAAAGTTGGAGAGCGTCCTCGGGCTGACTGTGGGCAGTAATGCGGCACTCGACTGCGATCCCAACACCGAGCTCGTTGCTTATCCGGCAGGGTGAGTACCTACACATAATTCTTCTATGATATCAGCAAAATAATATCAAAGAAACGTACAGTGAAGCTTACGGAAATCAACACACTTTAGATGGGAAACGTCATGTTTTCCATGTCCTCGGCATGTTGATGATGATGCCCACTTTACCCCTCGGAATCTTCTTAAGAGGCCCTCACGAGCCAAAAACAGAAAACAGCTACTTTTTCAGCGATAATTTCTCAATAACTACACAGGTCCGTCGTCTACAAGCCTTGAGCGAAATTGAATGCCTCGCGCGAGCGCATCGGTTTATAAGGCAATATTTAGACAATTTATTAAAATAAAATAAGTACTCAAAAATAAAATATAAAAATTGGATTCGATTGATAAACACCTCAAATTTCAAATTGTTTACCAGTTATTTTTATATTAAACATATTCTTACACGTATGCGACGCTTTCGCACATGATGAAATTGCCTTTTTTCCGCGTGGACAACAATTTTTTTTTATTGTTTCGACATTACGTAAAAACGTGTGTTAAGAGTTTATTTTTTCTTATTGAAATTGAGCAGTTATCAAAAATATGTAATGTACATTTACTATATAACTATGTGACGCAAAAAGTTGCATTAAAAGATTCATCATATATCTTGTAGTTATTGAGAAATTTGCGCTGAAAAAGTAGCTGTTTTATGTTTTTAGCTCATGAAACTTGTAGGGACTCTTAAGTAGCTAAGTTAGGCATATGACAGATTAACAAAACATAAGTAGGTAAATTGTTAGAAGTACTATTAGTTCTGTCAGAATAATAAACCAGCCCACTCGAAGCGTTATCTGATGAATTTTATACTAAACAAAAACTTTGCATAGCCATGATCGAGTTTTTAGTGTGTCAAGGTTGCTCAAAAGCTCCTCGGCAGTATGTACGTTTCCAAATACTGCACCCCTAGTAGGTTACTTTTAGGAATGCAACTGGAACTAAACTATAGTAAACTAAACTAATACTATAATAAATAGCTAAAATTGTTTACACTCTTGTAAAATGTTTTATCCGACTACGGTAAAGCCAAAAGGAAGGGTAATGATCTTAGCAGCCTATATATGTTTGTATTTACGTATGTTCCTCCGTAGCGCCTAAACTATTCATCCGATTTTGATGAATAAGGTGTCAATCGCTTGGTTATTATGGCCCGGGAAACATAGGCTAAAAATATTCCGTATACGGGTTATAAGTTTTGTTAAACTTTTTGGTTGCTCTAGGTAGGTAATTTTTTTACACGCCTCCCTTTCGCTGTATGGGTCTTTAAAAACGTTTAAAATAATTTTTGACATGCTTGCTTGCATTTGTATGGCTGTGGTTCAACGACTTGCTTATACTGTGAAAATTTGAAGACTGAAGTGCCAACAGTTTAGCTGTAAAACCTGTGTGACAGACGACAGACAGACAGACGGACGCGTGAGTGGCAGCAATACGGCTCCTTTTGGACCCTTCGGGTACGGAGTCCTAACAACGAAAAATAATAGCAAATTAGCAAGCGCTTGTTTTCGCTATTCACACGTGTTTTTTAAACGTTCTTGACCATGTCAGTTCTTGACCTTTGATCTCAAGTCGCGCTTGTTATAAACTTATCAATATTTTCTAACATTTTTATTTATTTAAGGTCCCTCCCCGCGCAAAACGCCGCGCTAGTTGTTTTTGTGCAGTTTTTAAGAGCTATCTACTCTTTATTTAAAAAGAAATATCAATTAATAAAAATACACAAAATTTCTACGTATTTATTGATTCTAAAATGGCAGTACACTTTTTTTTTTTTTAAAGAGGTATATGTTTCACGAATCTCCTTCCAACAAAACCATAAAAATTTAAATAATTATCTATTGATAACTTGCATCTCCTCGTAAAGTGTTCATTGTACTAACACTAATGGATAGAAATTTTGATAACGAACATTTTGTAAGTTTTATTTATTCAAAAGTCCAATATTCGATTTTATAAAGATTTTATTCTAAAATATGGGCGTATTCACTACTGTAATTCATGCGCTACCAGTGCTGCTAAGCCAATACGAATCTCTCTACCCATGCTGATTTTTTGGTCAGGGTACGGCCTTAAGAGTGTCTGAGTTAGTGAGTTTCTTGCCCGGTCTTTTTTTTCCACAGAGGTCTAGGCTTTGGAACATGCTTCATCTTTCTGACTGACCGACTCCTTAACAGTTCAAAAATGCCTGTAAATGTTCCAATTGAAATAAATACTTTGACATAATCACGCCGTTTGCTTTAAGAGTAGTCAGAATCTACAGAACGCCATCTGCTAAGATCCTTATTCCTTATGTACTCCTTTTTCTTCTTTTACGTTCATACACGCACGTTAGGTATGAGTACTACCACAGTCTACGAACGTTCTTTCATGCTTTTAAGTCTTTAAATTATTTCGTACTAGCTGCCAAATTCCTTCGTCCGTATTTTCTCCGGTGACATTTACCTCACCGTCCCGTTTTCACGCTGAACTGCATTCAATTTTACGATCAACTCGCGCCCTCTGGCGGTTGCTAACGGAATTATGGCTACGGCTAAATCTGGCGGTTCGTAGGCCGCACTGACTTGTTAACAGCCAATTTTGAGGCAGGATGGATAAACTTAACTAATGTGGTTTTTGAATGAGGTGTTTGTATGCCGTTCAAGCTAGGTCTTGTACGTACAGACCTTCCGTTTATGGATTAACCGTTTACAATTCAGTATTTCGGATAAACCACGCTGTATACAGAAGATGTTGGTACAGTCTTTATAAATAAACTAGCATCTTTCCTGCAGTTTCTCTCCCGTGGCCTTCCCTGCAAAACCCTTTGAATTTTTCGAGGGAAATACATAACCTACGATATTTAACAATAGTCGAAAGTGTAGCTTTCTGTAAGTGAAAGAATATTTTTAATCGGATTAGTATTAGCCCAGTAGAAATTGACATTAGATATAGAGGAGCAAGTGGCTAAATAATAACAGCCGCACGGGTCGATCATCAAGGTTAAGCAACGCTTGACGAGGTCGGTCCATGGATGGGTGACCATTCCAACATACCGAGTTTCCTCCGTGCCTCGGCAAGCACGCTAAGCCGTTGGTCCCGGCTGTTATTTGAAGATCTTTGACAGTCGTTACGATTAGTCAGAAGCTTGAGATCTGACACCAGTCTTGCCAAGGGGTACTGTGTTACCCAGTTTTACTGGGTTGTGGAGGTCAGATAGGCAGTCGCTCCATGTAAAACACTGGTACTTAGCTGAATCCGGTAAGACTGGAAGCCGACCCCAATATAGTTGGGAAAAGGTTAGGCAGATGATGGAAAACGTGTGCTCGCTGCGTAATACGGCGAAATTTTGGGACATGTTTGACTTTTTGCTCTAAAAGACATAAACTATGCGTTTTTCGACAAAATAATTCCATACTTTTTTAAAGTTCATTTAAGGCGCCTCCCTGAGCAAAACGCCGCGCTAGTCGTTTTTGTGCAGTTTTTAAGTGAAAAAGTAATATCAATTACTAAAAATACATAAAATTTCTACATAATGTTGATTCTAAAATGGTAGTACACTTTTTTTTTTAAAGAGTTATATGTTTCACTAATCTCCTTCCAACAAAACCATAACAATAATTATTGATAACATGCATCTCCTCGTAAAGTGTTCATTAATTATTTTTTGTACTAACACTAATGGATAGACAATTCGATAACAAACATTTTGTAAGTTATTGTTTTTTCAAAACACCAATATTCGATTTTATAAAGATTTTATTATAAAATCTGGGCGTATTCACAACTGTAATTCATGCGCCACCAGTGCCGCTAAGCCAATAGGAATGCTCATATCTCATGCTGATTTTTTGGTCAGGGTACGGCCTTAATGTGCAGCAATTTAAGCCCAACTGCAGCTTTATCAAAACTATAGGGACCAAGTAATCATCGAACGCATTAGTATCACTTTGCTAACGGCATCAAATGTACAGTTGAGATTTTACTCCGTCACTAAGAAGCGTCGTCGTGTGGAGAGTCTTCTATATTTGCTATTGCAATAATATTAGATTGATGCGGCATTTTCCTAGCAAACCTCATAACCTATGTAGGTAGGCATAAGCAAAAGCAATTTCCTTAAAATACTTCACTGCGCCACTCGCGAGCGGAAATAGCTATAAATTGATCAAGACGGAGTGCAGCCGTAGTATGAAGGTTCTGTTTAGATCTTAATCTTAGGCCGAAAATACACTCAGCTACTTGCATAGAAGTGTGCAAATAACTTGCATGCTAATGTGCCATTATAACTTCAGATTGGCGAATGGCATAATGCCATGCAAGTTACAGGCATGTCTATTTTCGAACTTAATAATGCTGTGCTGAATTTTAAAGCATAAATCCAGACTCAGAGTTACTGAGCGATTCCTTAAGAAAACACCAAGTAACACATTACCCTACCTGGGAATGAACCCAGGATGTTGCGCTTCCGACCTCTGCAATCAGGTCAAAGCCTGGCGTTCAACCTAAAAAGTTATAGTAAGGACACATCTGGTTTTGATCAGCCAGCTCGCGAATATGATACCCCCGGCAGCACAGCATGATTTTCTTCTTGTTGTTGTTCTTGTGTGCTTAAGCAGTCGGGTTTTTCGATTTTTTTAGTTATCTTTATTTATTTATTTATTTATTTATTTATGTACACACAAAAAAACACTTTACAGAGAAAATAAATAATACAGATTGAAGAGCACAAAGGTACTGCTTATTTCATTAGAAATTTCTTCCAGCAGACCTGCGACAGGAAAGTTGGATGATAAACGAAGACACAGTGTGTAGAAAGAATAAGGAAATTTCAAATAGACAAAAATAACTTAATTAATCATATAAATTACACAATACATACCTTAACTTAATAAATATAGAAAATAAAAATACATATAAATATATATACTTAATATATAAAATTACAAGATGGTGGAGAGGTAATGATCTTTGACTAGTTTTTTGAATAAAGATACATTTTGGGAGTCTCGGATTTTAGGTGGAAGTGAGTTCCACAATCGTACTGCATGGACAGAGAAGGAGTGGGAATAGAAATGGGTTTTATGGGATGGGAAATTGAGATGTAGTTTAAGGCAGGATCTGCACAGAGCATCAGCAGGGCGAGTAAAAGAAAAACGATCGCGCAAGTAGCCAGGGTATGCAGGGTTAAAAAGGATATTATATAGGAGACATAATATTCGAGTGTTCCTGCGAAGACGGATAGGGAGCCACTTGAGATCCTTGCGGAACTGAGAGACGTGATCGTATTTCCTCAGACCAAAGACAAAACGAATGCACAGATTTTGCAAGCGCTCAAGCTTATTTAAGAGCTCCTCAGTGGCATCCAGGTAGCAGGCATCGGCGTAGTCTATGATCGGCTGAATTAAAGTTTGAGCTAAATAAATTTTAGTTTTGAAGGGTAGGAAACTTTGAAGAGTTTTTAAAGAGTGAAAAGAAAAATGTACCTTACGACTAACTTCATTCACTTGCGCTCGCCAAGAAAGGTTGCTATCAATTAAGACACCGAGATTCTTAGTCGTTTCAGTGTAAGCAATTGTCGAACCGTTAAGAGATAATGGCCTCAAAGTAGAAATGTCAAGTGCAGCGCGATAGCATCTACTACCTATAATCATTGCCTGGGACTTGGAAGGGTTAATCTGTAAGCCATAAGACTTAGCCCATTCACTAATTCTCTCCAGGTCACGATTCATGTCACCGATCGCTACGTCTACGTCCGCAAGCAAGAAATGTCGATATAGCTGCAAATCGTCCGCGTAAAGATGGAAGTTGGAAGTGATAACCTTGGTAACAGTGTTTATAAAGATAGAGAAAAGAAGAGGAGAGAGAACGCCACCCTGAGGTACACCAGCAGTGAGATCACACCAATCAGAGAATATCTCATCAAGGCGAACACACTGAGAGCGACCCCGAAGATATGAATCAAACCAGGCTAATGCAGAGGTCGAGAAGTTAATAGATTGTAGGACCCCAAGTAGAATATCAAAATCCACTGAGTTGAAAGCACAACTGAAGTCAAGTAGGACTAACACGGTTAGAGATTTATTGTCCATAGCCCAACGAATGTCGTCAGTGACCTTCAGAAGTGCAGTCACAGTACTGTGACCTCTACGGAAGCCGGATTGAAAAGGACAGATAAGATCATGAGACGAAAGGAATCTAGAAATTTTACCATGAACGATATGCTCGAGAACTTTAGAGAGGAATGGAAGTATGGAAATGGGTCTGAAGTGAGATAGAGAAGAAGGATTGGTGATTTTGGGAAGTGGTATTATGTGTGCCTGCTTCCAGGCTGAAGGAAATGTACCAGAGAATAAAGAATAATTGACAATGTGAGTGATAATGGGCAGGAGTTGTGGGAGAAGAGGTATTATCATTCTCGAACACAGTCCATCATGGCCAACAGCAGAAGAGGAAATAGCAAGAAGAGATTTTTTGACATCGTCATCAGACACAGAATTTAAATTAAATGGTGGGCAAATCGGCAACGGCAATTCAGAGAGTTCAGACAAAGTGGATGTCTTCACACTAGGATCCAGCGAGACAGGTGGAAGCGAAAAGTGCCTATTAAGAGCCGACAAATCGACATCTTTACAGGCACTAGTGGGAGCTTTGCCGATACCGACAGACTTGAGAAATCTCCAGACGTCAGAGGACTTGCGATCGACTAGAGATTTGTGGAAGTAGCGTCTCTTAGCATCTCGACACAGACGATTGCAGTGATTTCGTAGCTTTTTGAATCTAGCAAGATTCTGATCCGTGGGTCTACGCCTGTACCTGCCCTTCGCCTTATCCTTACGAGCAATAGCGTCTTTAATTTGAGGGGTCATCCACGGAGCAGGATCATGCCTAATTTTAATTTGTCGACGCGGTGCATGCTTGTCATAAAGGCTCAACAGTTTGACACTGAAATAATTTACCTTTTCATCGACACATGCGCTCTCAAAGACGGGAGACCAGTCGATATCATCGGCGTCACGCCTCAACGCCACGAGATCCATTCCATTGAAGTTGCGCAAATAACAGAGACGAGGTTTGCGTTTAGGAGGCCGGATACGATTAGAGAGATAGATAAGGTCATGGTAAGAGAAGGTTGCAGTGAGCTGCCCGAACTCAGCAACATTGTGAGGGGATGAAACAACCATTAGGTCAAGAAGAGAGGGCGTACTGTTTGGAAAGTTATGGGTCGCAGAAAGAGGTAGAATTTCCAGATTAAAAGAAGATAAGAGTGAACGAAGTTTTAATGAGCGAGAATCATTTTTAATGAGACATGTATTAAAGTCACCCATTAAAATAACATGCTCATACGATGGGCATAAATGATTAAGTGACGATTCTAAAGAGTCAAAATAGTTAATATGAAGATTAGGGGAGTAAAATACCGCAAGTAATATCTTAGCATGATTTAAAGTGATTTCTAGGAACAGGAATTCAGCCGACCCAGAGTATTGAGATGGAGACGCACTCAAAATTTTGTGCGGTATATCAGCACGTATGTAAATCGCGACACCACCACCACCCTTGCCAGTCCTGTCATTTCTGACTAGAACAAAGCCAGGAAGTGCATAGTGCGTAGAAAGGAGAGAAGGCTTTAGAAAAGATTCAGATATGAGGAGTGCATCAAGATGAGCACTGCTAAAGGATGCCAGAAGATCGGAATAGTGGCCAGGAACACTTTGAGCATTAATATGGGCTACATGCAAATTGTTGGGATATTTAGAGAAAAGAGTGGATATGTTGTCATGCAAGGTATGAAGCGGAGACTCACCTCCCGCACTAACAAAACTGCAAGTCGAAGAATCACAGGAGAAAAAACTGTCATTTAAGTCGACAGAATCAGGATCAAACATAGATAAATACGTATATAATATATAAATAAGAAGAATATAATTATTTTATACAAAACTAAACAAAATAAAACTAAACTTAAAGGCTGGTTAATTTTAAAACAACCACCCTATCTCACTGGTGAGTTGGATTAAATTGTCCAAGACATCCACAAAAAAAAAATAAAAAAATACTTGTAACAAACACATGATTACGTAAAACAGCGTAAAACGAAACACATTCATTAAACGAAAACTGACAGGACAATACAAAACGATTGAACGTCAAGGCTGCTGTCAAAATGTCAAATTGACATTGACAGTTCATTCTAGTTGGATCATAGATTTAGAATTTTTTTTGCTACAAGAACCAACCACCACTACTCAATCGCAATTAATAGTGCATTGCTAATGAGTTGGATGGATCTTGGATGATTTGTCGTAAACTAAATTTATTACTAGAATTAAGATACCGACATCTTATAATATATAAATACAGTGATAGAATGAAGGTGATATGCGGAAGGCAACAAATATCAAAGTACCGGCAAAAAAACAACTAGTTATCGTACACACCGGCACAGTTGAAAAGTAGATTAACGAACGGACAAATCAACAATGTCAACATTAATTACGCCGGCGCGCCCTCCTTTGATCTCTTGAAGGTGTAGCAGTCAGCAGTCTCAGTCGCACCTACATTCCTTGAAGAAGAATGTTCCACAGTCTGCGCAGTGCCAGTAGATCCGGTAGAAGCCTTGGGGAACCGCGACACCAAAGCTTGAAGTTCCCCCGGAGTTTCAATCCTGTGGCGCTTGGTATCGGGTGTGATGATCACTATTCTGCCCTCCACCGACCAGCAGCTCTGCACCCCAAAATGCTTGCGCGCGTCCATAAAAGTGCGGTGTCTAGTGTGCGTCAGGAATTCTGAGATAGTGATACCTGTGCCTTTTAGGGACTTTTTATTCTCCCAGATCAGATGACGGTGCTCAGCGGTGTACAGTCTGACCAATATAGGCCGAGCTTTGGCCCGTGAAGAACCCAACCTATGGCAAACATGAATGTTGTCCTTCCCAATTTCAGACAATTTCATTTGGTCAGATAGCACTTTCTGAACTACTTCAGGCAACTTTTCCCCAGGATGCTCGGTGACACCATGGACCAGGAGTACCTTCTTCCGCATCAAGGTTTCATGTCTGTCCAATCCTTGAGACAACATTTCTATTTGGTTCTTAAATTTGGAGAGTGCCTGCCATACAAATAACTTAAAATCTGCAAACTCACTTGCTAGTACTGTTAACTCCACTGTAGACCGAGATTCAGAGGACACATTCTTGAGCTTTTTCTCATAGTCTGCCATTCGGGAATTGAACAGCACCTCCAGATCTTCCAAACCTGTTGCCATCTTCGAATCCATGGTTTGGTTAAAGAAAAAGTAAGTAGAGATAGAAGTAAGTATAAGACTCAGAAAAACTTGGAAATAGTAAATAGTGAGCGTAGGGTGGTAAATAAGAATAAAATACAATTAAAACATTAAAAATTAAATTAATAATTAATTAAAATAGTTTAAAACTTGGAGCTGTCGAAAAGGCGTGTTTACCCTGTGTCTACCCACATAGGAATCACCATTATAAGTTTTTAGTTAGCATATTTTTTTGAATGAGGTAGGTACATATAAATCTATACTATATAATATTATATAAAGATGAAGTGTTTGTTTGTTTGAACGCGCTAATCTCAGGAACTACTGGTTGGAATTGAATAAATCTTTTTGTGTTGGATAGTCCATTTATCGAGGAAGGTTATATAGGCTTAATAGCTAGGCTTAATAACTACACGCTATGACCAATAGGAGCGGAACATAAATGAAATATGTTGCAAAAACGGGCAAAAATATTCCTATTTGAAAGCTTCCGTTGCGTGCGCTGCGTAAGCGGTTAAAGTTACGCAACATTTATGTATGTAGGGTAGGTAGCCAGTTGACGGGAGCGAAGCCTCGTGGGACAGCTAGTATTATATATTTTTGAAATCACCTCTTAAAACCTTTTGTTTTGATACCCCACACGATGGGATTGGGAAAAAATATTGGCCCATTTTTCTATTTTCCAATTTTAATGTAGCCAGCAAGGTTAAGACGAATCGATTGTTCTCGAATCATCAAAATCCACCAACGCAACATATATACATACTTAGACTGATAAAAATACGCTATTTCTATTATAAGTAGAGGAACCCCGAAAGCCTAAAGATAAGGTGCTGTTACTATTACTAATTTATGGTAAACTTTATCACTGCCGTATTTAAATCAACATGTGCCTACCTTTTTTGTTACGTAAGTCATCTTCATCCTCCTGCCGTTATCTCAATTTATTTGGTTTCAGCGGACTACCTAAATCTTCTTTGTAACCGACGGGTCGGCTTCCGGTACTATATTGCTGATGAATGCCAGAAGTATTGAGTGAAGCGTCTCCTATCTGACCTCTTGAACACCCTTGGCAAGGGTTGTCAGACTTTCGGGCTTCTAATCGTTACCGTACGGACTGTCAAATATCTACGAATTACTTACGATTTCCGAGTCACTTAGTGGTCTCAGTATCTAAAGGATTTTTATCCAACCAAGGACTGACCTCATGACTTAAGATCCTATGTCCTCTAGCTGGGGCAGAGAGCGTCCAAAGAAGTCCTAGAGCGCGACCGGTCTTGAGCTACACGCGTCATTCCGATGCTCGTTTCTGCCAATACGGTGCGTCGCCCAGATCGAACCGTGCAGTTGTCATTATTTAGCCATGAGGCCCTCCTCCAACAGTGGTCTACTTTCTGCTGAATTATGATAGAATAATCCTGTCGTTCTATCCAAATACAGATGCGTAGAGTTACTGCGTACGATTCAATTAATGAATGGATAATATTAAGCATTGATATTGGTATTCCACGTGCGAATCCTGCGCATAATGATGACGCAATATGTCCCGTTTTGTGTGACTGTACTATGTATGTTCTGATGTCAAGCTCTAGAGGACGAAATGCTATAACTGTTAAATCTATGCGTTATGGTGGTCAATGACGCATACTAATTTTTTTTGGAGGAAACCGTCAAAAAGCGCCTGGACTTTTGGCGAAAAGACCAGAAGGTATGGGATTTTTAACTCACTAAAACCATCCCTGTGATCACCATCAACACATCGAAGGGGCCCCGTGACCTCTAAAAAGACTACCCAGACTCTCCTCTGTGCATTGCCTGTTAGGGCACATCGTTGGGGGACGCATACTACCTAGCCCAATAATACACAAATAGTATGCCCTACGAGATTTCTCTTCGGATTTTTTTCAGGAGGCATAGGGAAAGTGCCTACCTTAGTACAGTTAGTACTTACCTTCAGTGCAACTCATGTGCAAATTTTCAAAGTGCATCGCGATTTAGCTTCTGCAATCCAAAATGTAACACAGGACGAGTCTATTCCCAACGATTGGGTACAAATCCAGACTTCACGCTGTTACTAAACCAACAAGGCTAATGCAATTTGTTTTTCATAAATAACAGAACAGCCAGACATCCCCGCGGCGCGCAGCTAGCTAATAAAGGTGATTGCACACCGTATCGATTTAAGGGTGCGGTCACACCGTCGCGCCCCGCCTGGCAACGGTTTAAAGTTCACCAGTTTACCCTTGAGACTGGAGTATTATTACGTATTACAGCGGTTTTTATTAATAATTTATTTAGGGGATTTAGTTTTATTTATAGGCGTCCTTCGACTTTTATTTTTATAGCCCTAAATATTTTCATTTGTTCCTCGCTTAAACCATAAAGTCGTCTTGGTTTCGATTTAATAGAAGTCTTGATTTTACCCATAGAAATTTCTCAGAAGAAGCCTGGAACAGAAGGCAGGATTTGCGCCCGGTTGATGGCAAGAGGCCCACCTTTTACTTATGTTCGTGAGATTTGAACACAACTGGCCAAATAAAAAATCCTTTGGGATAAATAGCGTGTCATTATGTTGTTAGTAGTAGGTACCTAAACTTGAAAGTAACCATGACCGTGTGAACATAAACGATGATACGAATGTACTCTCCGCATGACACCCACACGTTACAAACTGTGCTTGCGTGTAAATGACATGCGTGTCTGAAACTGCTTATTTACGCATACATACAGTACAAGCATGGACACGCCTTTATGACTAGCTAGAAAGACTTTCCTGAACTAAGTCGCCGGGATCCCTGAAAGCTTTACTATAATTATTTGCAGGTTTAGAAGTCTAACCGGATGCTGTTGTAATGACCAAAGTAGGTAGTTGTTGCAATTGGCTGACCGAAATAACACAGACCGAATCTGAGACAAACATTAAATGTGTTTTCGACTCAAGTCTAGTTTTTACCCGACTGCCGAATGTTTGTTCCTATGTGGCGTTCTAGAGACCAAACGCGTTGGCCGATTTTGATGTTTATTACGTCAATCGATTCATCTTAACCTTGCGAGTGTCACTGGTGGACTAGTGTAACCTTAAGGGTACACTAGTCGACGGCACGAACTATTTTGTGCGCGGGGTTAAAATGCATTTTATATCAACCGACAACACGTGCGGAAGAGATAGATGCTGTGATGAGCAGTAGGAAGCTAGTTCGCGTACGAATACACACTTTTGCAAATTTGTAGCGAAATGGATAATGATTTAGGACGAAATCGAGCGCGCGATATTTTATAAATAGACCTTTGGCAGTCTAGATATCATGAAAAAACTACTAAATCTATCTGTTCAAAACAAAATTATTTGCATTGTTGAACTACTAATCTATCCCTGTATGGTGGCCGTTTTGCAATTTTCCGTCTTCTTATTGTATTTATTCGAACCCAAAAATGCGTTAAAATTAGTGTCGAAATGTGCAACTTTCGACGCTCATAACTTTCAAATATTTTCTTACTTTTTTGCTTCCATACAGGGCTAGATAATGATGAGACAAATTGATATCACTTTTTATTTTGAACGTAAATAGTCAAACAGTGGAATAATCCCTAGACTACGTTTGTATGGAAAAATTTTCGACTAGTGTAACCGTCCCAGATAATCCTGAAAAATCCTCAGGAAGAGAAATGGATAAAGTTTTAACACTTTAAAAGAAAGATTTTCTATTAGGGGAGCGCGAGAAACTTTGACAGCTTATAAAGTCGTACATTTTTAAACCCCGACGGAAAAATATGGGTATGTCTGTGGCATCATAGTCATAAACGGATGAATCGATTTTGATTTAGTTTTTTTTGTTTGAAAGGTAATTCTTTCGAGAGTGTCCTTAGCCATGTTTGAATAAAATCGGTTCAGCCGTTCAGAAGTTATGGGCGTTTTACTGGTTGCATCGGGGTGTTTTCGCAAGATATCGTGTCATAATTACGTGTTCAATAGATTGCCGATCGAAGCGTGTCTACTATGTAATATATAAATTATGTAGCATAAAATAAAAATGTGTCGAGGGTTTTTAAAATTGTGAAACTTAACTTGTTATAGGTTTTGTTTGTTTTTAGGGTTCCGTACCCAAATGGTAAAAACGGGACCCTATTACTAAGACTCCGCGATCCGTCTGTCTGTCTGTCTGTCCGTCTTTCACCAGGCTGTATCTCATGATCATGAACTGTCTAGCTATCACGGATAGCTAGACAGTTGAAATTTTCACAGATGATGTATTTCTGTTGCCGCTATAACAACAAATACTAAAAACAGAATAAAATAAATATTTAAGAGAGGTTCCCATACAACAAACGTGATTTTTTCCGTTTATTGCGATAATGGTACGGAACCCTTCGTGCGCGAGTCCGACTCGCACTTGGCCGGTTTTTTATTGTTGACTAGCTTCCGCACGCGGCTTCGCCCACACGAAAAGTATTTTATAATCACAAGGGAACATTATAGCGAGACGAAAATGTTCCTAATCCAGATTCTGGTCTATTCATAAGCCAAGTTTTATAAAAATCCGTTCAGCGGTTTAGACTTGAAAACGTAACAGACAGACACAGATTCTCATTTATGTATGGTTGGATTTTTATGCCCTTTCCTGATAGCGGAACGCCATTCGATTTATTTAATCGACAAGCGATTTTTACGAAACGAAATTGCATGTACGTTTACATGGACTCAATTCGTGATTGAATGGCGTGATTTTTTATAGAAAATATGTGCGCGATATCGCATATCGGCGTAATTTAAATTACGTCGCACCATCAGCAAAGGGCCTAAGGATTTTATAGCCAAGTCAACGTGTTGGCGCAAACTTGGCGTGGTAACCGTAAATTTATAAGCTACTAGGTAGGAAGCACATTGTAGGGTGCGCCGGACGTACATAAAACTGGCTAGCAGGCTTTTTATTACACCTTCGACATAACACCGCGTTTGTATTTCCAAAGAGCAAGACTAAGACACTATAGGTAGGAACTAGGTATTTAGCAGTTGCTGTCCCACGGCTGGGCAAAGCCAAGACCCAATTATTCAATATAGTCTTCATGAAGGCGGTAGGCGGGTGAACGGACATATTGCCAATCAACCAGGCTCAAATCCAAATTCCAAGCTGATAGTCCGTTGCTAAGAAATATCCTGCCTGCCTAGCCTTTTTTTTACCTGCTATGCAATTCACGCATGGAAAGGGCATAAAAATCCAACCATTCTAATATTATAAATGAGAATGTGTGTCTGTCTGTTACGTTTTCAACTCTAAACCACTGAACGGTTTTTTATAAAACTTGGTTTATGAATAGACCAGAATCTGAATTAGGAACATTTTCGTCTCGTTATAATGTTCCCTTGCGATTATAAAACACTTTTATGTGTGGGCGAAGCCGCGTGCGGAAGCTAGTCAACAATAAAAAAACCGGCCAAGTGTGAGTCGGACTTGCACAAGAAGGGTTCCGTACCATTACCGCAAAAACGACAAAAAAAAACACGTTTGTTATATGGGAGCCCCACTTAAATATTTATTTTATTCTGTTTGTTGTTATATCGGCAACAGAAATAAATCATAATTATGTGAAAATTTCAACTGTCTAGCTATCACGGTTCATGAGATACAGCCTGGTGATAGACAGACAGACGGATCGTGGAGTCTTAGTAATAGGGTCCCGTTTTTACCCTTTGGGTACGGAACCCTAAAAACTCAATAAGTATCAATTCCGACCTGTCGATCGAATTCAGACAAGTCGCCATGCTCAGCAAGCACACTCGCGACCAAATTTACAATAATAGCCTACCGGCGCCAGTAATCGTAAAACCAATTCCTAGTTCCTTAATAATTCTAGTAGGGTTTGTCTGTCTGTGTAATCTCATTAAAGAGTCAGCCTACCGTCTGGGCTGGCTCGGTCAAGTAAGAACCGTCCGGCCGGTGCAACGACCCCGCTGGTCAACTGTATTATTGTACCGCTTCCGTTTCCGCGTCGCTTCCCGATTCGAATGCCGTAGCGATGGTGATTGGCTGTCGCAGTTGCTATGTACAATAAGACACTTGTCTTATTGTGTCGGAGACTTGGGTCATGCGGGTAAAACCTGATTAAAACAAAACAGTTTATTACGCCTGTATTCCCCGAATGACCAGGCAATTACACGCCCCTGTGTGCGTCATAGTTACCGCGGCCCTGGCACAAGCAACTGAAGGAACACGGGTGGGTTTTAGTCAGTAAAAGTCTGGCACACCCTTCCGCTTCACCCAGAGCGGGAGAAGTCATTGGATGATTTCAAACCACAAAAAAAAAACTGCACGTATACTCTAGTCAAGATGAAGGTACAATATTTACTAACAAAGCAATGACAGCTTAATGAGCTGACAGCAGGGGTGAAAACTTTAGTCTCGCTCTAATCTAATCTTCTACTCCTTTGACCTTGGATATTTTATGTTCTCAAACTATCTTTCATCTGTACTAACTCAGTTAAATCAATTTAAACAGATACAAATTCTATAACGAATTTGTTTCTTTTTTATTTTTGAGTAGAGGGTAACACTAAAAAAAGGCTGCTTTAGTAAACATTGTATCTTCAAAATGGCTAGAGTATAGTTAGGCGCGGCGCACACGACGCTATTCGTGGCCGTGAGAAAGGCCGAGTGAGCACCGCGCGCTAATCATACCAATGAGGACTGGTTAGCGCACTTGTGCTATAGTCATGAGCTGAGTGTATTTTTTTTTATTGGTATTCGAAGAGCTCGTGGCTAAATTATAATAGCTGTATGGGTCGATCAGGATCTTCAAGGCTAAGCAACGCTTGATGAGTCTTGAACACTGCCTCGGAAAGCACGTTGGTCCCCGGTGTCATTTGTTTCATCATCATCATCATCTTCCTGCCCTTGTCCCAAGGAGCATCTTCGTCTGGTTTTCGTCCATACCGTCCTGTCCCCCGTCACGATATCACTGAGTCCCTTTTCTTTCATATCACTCCCCATACAGTCCATCCATCTTTTATTTGGCCTTTCCCTCCTCATCGCGTTTGGATATTTTTCCATCCAAAATTTCGTTCATTCAATGAATTGGTTTCCTGATAGGTATTAGTCATTTCTTGCATTAAGTAATATCATAGTAATATGTATTGTGATATGGATCGGGGTGCAGTTAAGGTGTGGTTCCAAGGGAAGGGCCACCCCATGTAAATTAAGAAATAAAAACTACCATGACGTGAGGGTTCCATCCCCTAAACGTCAGGTTCGTGTTATTTGATTCCCGTGGCGCCACGGGGTGAATATACCTTAATAAACGGTCTTGTAAACAAAGCTTATAGTCGAATTGATAAACTCTTAATTTTTGAAGTTTGGCCAAACCCTGTTCTTTCCTTTTAGGGTTGCGATGCGATGTGTTTGGCATTTTCAGTAAAGATCGTCGTCGGCTATTTTGATCCATTTGATTCGGCCAAAATTCGTACCGAATTGGCTGTTCCGACCTCAAGATCTACCGCTTTTCGACCGACCGGAACGATTCAATTTTTTAGTTAAAATCAAACAGTTTGATCTATTACACTATTGCTGGGTAATTACACAGGTCTAACGCTGGTTGTTCTCTTCTATTATTTTGATGTTTTGATTTAAGGCTCTTACGCGGATTCTCTTTACATTGAAATCGCTACAGCTTATCACAAAAGCTGCTCGATCTTCCGCTGACGCGTCTCCTGTTCATCATCATCATGATCATTTCAGCCGATAGACGTCCACTGCTGGACATAGGCCTTCCGCAACGGTGTTTGTTGGGGTAGCCGGATCTCGTCCTCCGATTCTTGGCACCCCTTGCCATGCCGTAACCTCGACCGCTACCGTAGTCGAGGGTAGGCAGGCTGCCGGGCACTAGGGGCCATTTTTTATTTGTGCTATTCATTTGTTCCATAATCGCCACGCATGGCAGGCGGGTCGGCGATCGCAGTGTGGTTGTTATAGATGCACAGAGAATGCTGCTGCCCATTCTCTAGTTTGTCCCTTAGTCGCCTCTTACGACTTCCACGGGGTGACATGGGATGGTGAAAATCTTTACGGCCGGCACCATACGGTACGTCTCCTGTTAACTGAATAACAAACATAAGCCCACGCGTTGTGAGGACAGGTCTTACTGACAGCGGGTAGAGGGTACTTATTCTCTTTTCCTTATAACTTTAAAGCGCGACCTTCGTTGGCCTTAGTATTTGCAAGCTCTGTGGGCTGTATTCGTATTAAGATTTTTGATGTCTTAATAGCAGTTTGGAGTCTGGATTTGTGCCCTGTTAGCAACTAGCTGACCTCCGCGGCTTCGCTTCCGTCAACTGGCTACCTACCTACCTACCCTGCCTACTCAGCCTACCCTCCCTACCCTACCTACCCTACCTACCCTACCTACCTAATATTTTTTATCTATCATCAATAGTTTTCTCAGCGCACGCCAAAATATGAATTTTATAGACAACATTTTGCTACCTTGGGTTACATTATTGCAATTTTCATAAGGATCTCTTTTTTAAATATATTATATCCTATGACACTCAGAAGTAATGTAGCTTTCTACTGGTGAAAGAATTTTCAAAAACGGTTCAGTAAAGCCAGAGATTACCCCTTACAACGTCACAAACTCACAAACTTTACCTCTTTATAATATTAGTATAGATATTAGCAATAGGCTCTGATAAGACTTGAAACGTAACTATCGATCTATGCACTTCTACCCTAAGTCTATGCGGAATACAAGCATGGTGGATTACGACCCATTCCCTCTCAAAGAGAGGAGACCTCTGTCTCACCAGTGGCGACATTAATAGGCCGATGATGAAATAAAAGACAGATCGCTGTCGCTTGTTAGTATACAGCATCGACTATACAGCCTCTAGACGCCTAACAACAGGCGAGCGATGTCTGTCAACACATATGACTAAAATAATCATATACTGGTAATATAGGTCGCCACTCGACAATTTCGAATTAGTAGCGACCACTTCCGTGAGCCGTAAACACTGCCGCGTCAGGCAATTACAAATTGGTAAAACAAATATTATAATGGCCCTTTGTACCGTACGTTGGTGTGGTAACAACAGCCAGAACTCGAGTTTCCCGAAAAATGGCATAACATTTCATCGGTAAGTTAATAGTTACATAATCATAATCAGATTTATTTTCTGATATTATTTATCGGAGTTCATTTTGTACTGGTCATTATTGTAGGTGTAAACTGCAACAGCACAAATTTTGTCGCGCTCGTTGATGTCTTTTGTGTTTTCGTCTCTTTTTTTTTAATGTACTTTTTTATCTATCTCTTTTCCTCTATAATTTGGTACGCAAAACTAGTGATGCACCATATTCTATGACCAAATCTGTTATGGATAAAACTAGAAACCTACATAAAATTATACAAAAAGAGACATTAAATTAAATAGTTTATTATTTGTTAAATTAATTGTGAAACGAATATTGATTTGTATAGTGGTTGAAAATGATTAGTATAGTGGTGATTTTTATTGCACAAAAAATAGGTGAATTCTCTTAGAAAATTTTTCTCTTACGGAGAAAAGGCCTCTGTTCCAGCAGTGGAAATATTGTAGACTGATTTTTGTATTTTATAGATAATTATTTTGATTTTAGAATTAAGGTATTTTTCTATTGATTGTTTTTTTTACTAATATTTAATATTATGAAACAACCGCCGAAAATATATGTTATCTTTAGAATTTTGTTTTTAGTTTTTGCATTTTATGTTATTACTGTATAATTAATAATAAAAGTAGCTAACATTAATAAATAAAAATATTAAGTACACTAACAATTTAAAAAAATATTGATACCTTCGTGGTTTTATTTAAACCTCTCCCATCCCTAGTTCGGCGAAATGACGTTGGTAAGGACCAATCAGAGCGCAGTCGTCCCGTGCCTCATACCTCAGCTAGTTGACAGAATTATTTTGATGTATTCGATCAAGCATTAGGCGTCTAGAGGCTGTATAGTCGATGGTATACAGGCTTCGCTTTCTGTTCACGCTTGCTGACAGGCAAAAATGCAAACCCACGTGGCTATCAACTTTTTTTAGGGTTCCGTACCCAAAGGGTGAAATTGGAACCCTATTACTAAGACTTCACGATCCGTCTGTCTGTCTGTCCGTCTGTCTGTCTGTCCGTCTGTCTGTCTGTCCGTCTGTCTGTCTGTCCGTCTGTCTGTCTGTCCGTCTGTCTGTCTGTCCGTCTGTCACCAGGCTATATTTTGCTCCCTCTGGTTTTGATGGTTCACCCAGGGGCCAGGACCTCTGATAAATAGATAGTCACGCTTGTTTTTACTACTGATATGCTCGCGTCTGACCAATATCTCACCTGATGCTAGTTTATTTATTTTACAAGTATTGAGGTTGTTTAGTTTGCACTGAAGACTGTGAATTAGCATTATTTCTGTAAACTATTACATGTGTAATGCTAAGTTTACTTACCTAATCTAGGTCAGTTATGTTTGCAATGTGATGTTGGATAGGTAACAATAATGTAGATTTAATTTTAGCTACAAACTACACGAGATGTGTCAAGTAGCTATACGGTGAAGATAAGCTTCGGTAGACTAGATTTCTTCTTATTCGATTGGATCTTCATTTCTGAAGGTCGTACCCGCCGTGGTAAGCTGTCACTGACGAGC
The DNA here is from genome assembly GCA_948252205.1 of Orthosia incerta. Classification (NCBI taxonomy): domain Eukaryota; kingdom Metazoa; phylum Arthropoda; class Insecta; order Lepidoptera; family Noctuidae; genus Orthosia; species Orthosia incerta. The sequence goes on along the minus strand of OX411766.1, from coordinate 17,708,343 downwards.
TGCTTCCAAGCCACTCTTTCTTCGGCTCATCTTAGTGCAGTGGTCCTGTAATCGACCCGATCAGATCAGACCAGCGAGTAGGTGAACTTAGACGTAGTCTTTACCCGCTACAAGTTTTTCCAGGTTGTCTGGCGATCTACGGGCGAATAATCGTATCGTATCGGTTGATATCATCCCACACACAGCTTAGAACATCTGTAGTGGTGGTGCAGCCTAATAGCGGAATAAAAGCGTATCTTCACCGCTGTCAGTGCTACCCGGTCCTTACTAATACGATTCCGCCCGCGTTGCCTGTCCGTCTGATTATGGCAGGCCGATGAATGGAATATTTTAAAGTCAAGTAATCCTATGCTAATGTAGGGATACAGGTATTGTACGTCTGTTTACGTTTTAGACGACTTACAAGCGGTAACAGTTAACGTTTTTTCTATGTGAAAGGTTTTTTAATAGTCAAATACAATTGGTGACAGTTTTATAAAGCCTGAACCTGCATAATTATTCACAGCGATTCGATTGTGTTTATAATATGCGTTCTTTATTTTTATTATTGGTAGGCTCGCGCTTGTTCACTATCAAAATCAAATAGTTTATCTCACTTGATGGTAAGCGATGATGTGGTCGACGATGGAGCACGCTTGCCTAGAAGTTACCTATTCACTCTTGACTTAATGACCTCCAGGTTGTAGTTATCAGGAAATATTGACTCTGGCTGGGAATTCTACTCCTAAGCTGTACGCACCATGAAAGTATTCCCAAAACGTTTGGTGGTTTAGTTTAGCATTTTGAGTTGGCGCCAAAAAATCATGCAAATTAATTACCTAAAGCGTAGAATGACTATATTATATCTAGGTATCTTTGTTGATTTACTTTTCGCTTTTTAGTTTGCTTAATTTCAACAGAATCCGTTCACAATTGATTGATTTATTTCTACTGTATATTTTTCTTCTATCTTTAGGGTGGATATTATTTTTGAAATTTAAATGAGACCTTGAAGTGGAATTTTTGAAATCGGACCACGCTATAAAATGTTATGCGTGGTCATACATAAAAATATACATAATTGAGAAGCTCCTCCTTTTGTTTTCGTCGTTTAAAAAAACGTACAAGCTGGCAACTCGGCGATGTTCTAGGCTCTGGAGTTTTGAATCGACCAGTGCATCGTTTCCGATTTGTACGAAGAACTTAAATTAAACCCTCTTCTTTCTATTGTTTCCAGATGTACGGTAGTCCTGTACAATGTGCGCAAGAACAGGCAGACACACGTGCTGAACGCGTGCCGCAAGAGCGTGACATGTGTCGCGTTCTCTCCCGACGGCCGCTACCTGGCCACGGGCGAGTGCGGCCACGCGCCCGCCGTCCGGGTGTGGGATCTGCAGGTTTGTTTACTCACCGTTTGTCTTAAATTTGTAGCGACATCTATGACAACAACCTTCGCCGCGTCGGGCAGTTGCCTTTTAAATGGAGGGTTGCGAGAGTTTAACATTTCCAAAAACTTATACCCCACTTACATTTAACTCACTTCCACGGCAGTGAGGTAAGTAGGCAAGGAAGTGAGCAGGTCACGTATGCATCCACGATACTTCTCAAGCTGCTGCCGTTGCTATCGTTGGCGCTGCCCGGCGGGCGGCAGGAGCAGAATGTAAGTATGGCATTACTAGTTCTACTTAAGAGACCATATAATGAAACCTTTCGATTTGTCTACTGCCCTGTCTGCACCGGGAAGTGCAGTTACACGTTCGTAAATATGACGTTTGTGTGGCCGATGCGTTTTGTTGAGGAAGGACTTTCTGTTGATTGTGCGAAAATTGCACACTTCGTATTATTGTTTTCCACATTATTTGTACTCGTGCTGAGCAAAGGCTTTACCCATTTACATCCTTTTAGCTGCGTAGCTTTTCACCAAAAAATTATTTATTTTATCAGCCCGATATAACGAATCACTAGCGCCATCTAGTAGTGGGTAGCAACAAACTACGCCATGAGAACAATAGCGCCATCTTCCGGCGAATAGTATAAACTTACAAGCTTATTACGGTTTGTTTGTTCCAAATCCTTTGATTTATAATGCCGGTTTTTTTTCTTATATTGGTAACTTTTTATTTTCAGGATCCTACGGCGTCTGGAGCGGTGCAAATCGGAGAGTTTATCGGTCACACGCACGGCGTTAGTTGTGTGGTAAGTTTTTATTACACTATTTTTGTTCACATCACATCACATCACATCATCAGCCTATTAATGTTCCCACTGCTGGGACACAGGCCTCCTCTCTGCGAGAGGGAATGGGCCGTAATCCACCACGCGGGCCCAGTGCGGGTTGGTGGATGTCACATGTCTTCGAATTTTTGGTTCTAGGACATGCCGGTTTCCTCACGATGTTTCCCTTCACCGTTTTGAGAGCAGTGGTGATGAAATGATTTACACAAAGTAAAGCGCCTGCCTGGGCTCGAACCCACGACCTACAACTTGTAAGTCGCGGCCGATACCACTGGGCCACCACTGCTCTCATACCACTGGGCCACCACTGCTCTCATACCACTGGGCCACCACTGCTCTCATACCACTGGGCCACCACTGCTCTCGTGTCTTTGTTCATTCACATTTTATTTAAGATTATTATTATGTTTGTAATATAATAATCTAATTATTATCAATAAAAATAGAAACGAATGCATAAAGTATCTATATACAAAGCGCGTGTAAAAAGGAGAGAGGGGAAGGGACACATTGGGCGTCAAAAAATCGCCCACATCGTAGTCAGTGTTTAATTTGTTAAAACTTCATGTACAAGTACAAAACACTACAAAGACGGACATAATGACAGCCTTAAACCGACAAAAGCTTTGTCCAGCTCAATATTAGCGCTAAATGCAATAAATTGTTTACATCAAAAACTGATGTAATCGATGCCCGTCAGAACAATACAGGTAAACTATAATACAACACACTGATAATAGCCAACCACTAGTCTAGGTATTTGGATAAAGTGATCTAGTCTCAGTTCCGGAAATCGGATTCGCATCCATCAAGAGGACGTCCGTAGGGTGCTGCGCAACCTCGACGTTTATAAGGCTAGCGGCCCTGACGGCATACCAGCTATAGTTCTTAGAACCTGTGCGCCTGAACTGTCTCCGATCTTGACACGCCTATTCCGCCTTTCATATGAGACTGTCTTTTTATATTTACTATGGACACTTTTAACTTTCTACATCATTCTCACATAATGTGTAATCTCAACATGAATGATGTAACAAATGATTTGTAATAATTACCTAATTGAAAAAGAGTGTCCATGGAGTTTCTTGCCCGTTCTTCTCCATAGAGATCTACGCCTTGGAATGGGCATCTACGGTACTTTCACAGTTATTATGTCTTGTGACTGGGACTGTAGCACCATAATTTTGTAATATTTTATTTTGTCTTTTGACAATTCAAAAGTGCCTGTAACTGGCCTACTTGAAATAAAGTGCTTTGACTTTTGACTTTGACTTTGACTGGAAAAGTGCCGAATGCTTGGAAGCAAGCCAACGTACAGCCCGTGCCCAAGAAGGGCAGTCGAGCTGACCCGGCCATCTACAGACCCATCTCTGTAACGTCGAGCTTAGTGTACTCAAAACTAAGCTCCTGGCATACCTAGAAACTAACGATATCCTTAGCGACCGCCAATACGGCTTCCGCCGAAATCGGTCTACTGGGGATCTTCTAGCGTATGTCATTCACATATGGAGTGAGGCCATCGAGAGGCACGGGGAAGCGCTTGCCGTCTCCCTTGACATCTCGAAGGCTTTCGATAGGGTCTGGCACGAAAGCCTTATCGGTAAGCTTCCTTCATTCGGTCTGCCCGGTGGTCTGTGTGATTGGATTGCAGACTTCCTGAGAGATCGGTCCATTCGAGTGGTTATCGATGGCTGCTCTTCGGACCAATTGGATATTAATGCCGGGGTCCCTCAGGGGTCGGTACTCTCAGCAACATTATTCTTGTTGCACATTAACGATCTGCTAAAACCCGGCACCTTTGGGTATGCAGACGACAGCACTGTTGCTGAGAGATACTTGTCCAACGCACGGGCCACCGGGCCGCAGATCCAGTCTCTTCGTGAGGCCATGGTGGAGCGTTTGAACCTGTCCTTGCAGGCAGTCTCCGAATGGGGCGATGCCAATCTGATCAAGTTTAATGCTGCTAAAACCCAGGCGTGTCTTTTTTCCGCTAAAAGGAGCCAATTTCACCCGGCTCCAACTTTCCGTGATGTAACCGTGCCAATAACGGACCATCTTGAGCTTCTTGGCGTTACGTTGACATCGACTCTCAATTTTAGGTCATACATTGAGGCTAAGGCTCAGCTGGCTGCCAAAAAGTTGGGGATCCTTGCGAAGGTGAGAAGGTACTTCACGCCGGAACAGCTGCTCAACTTGTATCAAGCGCAAGTTCGATCGTGCATGGAGTACTGTTCTCATCTCTGGGACGGATCTGCCAAATACCAGCTAGATGCACTAGAGTCGATTGAAAAGCGGGCCAAGAGATTCATCGGCAATGAGGCACTGGTCAAGTCAAAGCTCCAGAGCCTTGAACATCGTCGCCGAGTTGCCAGTTTGTCGGTTTTTATCGATTACATTTCGGGGAGTGTGCGATGGAATTGCATGACTTGATTCCGCCCAGCCCGTTCCATCATCGGACTACCAGACGTACGGCGATGCGTCATCGGTACATGGTGGACATCCCACCCATACGCACAAAACGTTTTGGGGACACTTTTATTATGCGTACAGAAAGAGTGGAATTCCCTGCCGGAGTCTGTTTCCCGATAGCTACAATCTAGGGGACTTTTAGTCAAGAGTGAATGGATTTTTTCTAGGCAAGCGTGCTTCACCGTCGACCACATGATCGCTTAACATCAGGTGAGATAGTGGTCAAGCGCAAGCCTATAGATAATAAAAAAAAAAAAAGTTCCAGCTCTGCCGTCAGTATATTTGTACAGTTCCCGTCACGTAAAAAGAACGCTGGCCTTGAATCTGCGCAGTGAGCGATTTATCGGTCAAACTGGTGTATGAAGGGGGCGCGACGCGGGAATGCTCCGCCAGTGTTTCTGTGCGCGCACGCACGCTATTGGTTCGTCAGTTGACCCATGCTTCCCGCGCTGAAATCACGCCTCGTTTGCTCCCAAAATACAGTCGCACACACAACTTTCTTTGCACGACGAAAGTTTTAAAAATGAAGGAAAGAAAAATGCTTTATAGTATTAATTGTTTTATGAAGAAAGAAGTTGAGAAAGGAGCAGTTGATAATTTATAGTGATTAGATATTTATAATAATAAAAGCGAAATAAAAAAATATTCTTAAGTAAAGATTAACTAATTTAAATCCAGCCTCATCCAAGGTTCTAAGTAGCTACTAGCTAATAAGTACCTATTATGATTCTACTATAAAACAATTCCTCTTATAAAACAATATCCTTGTACTTTAGAACGCGACTGTACCCATGCGCAAACACATCCCCTCCACTGTCGCTCAGCGTTCTTTTTACGTGACGGGACCTGTACCTAACAGTTTATGCTGGAATCGCCCTTGGATTCGAACATAAACTTTCGAGTTTTTGATATTATTTAATCAGTGACAGATTGTTGTAAGTCTTTTATCTTCTTCTTCGAGTACTCACAGTAACTCAGATTTTTTGGCCCAAAACTTTTGGCAGGGTGTGGATGTGGAGTTGAGTTAAATTATGCTGCAAGTGCTATACTGGCCTCTGTGCCCCAAAACATGTCACCGAAGATGCAGTAAATCTTTTTTCATTGACAGCTATCTACAACCTAGACTATTCCTACTATTAATCTAGAAATTTGCTGTGGTTTAACTGTTTATTTATTTATTTCCAGGCGTTCTCCACGTCGTCGAAGTACCTGGTGTCGATAGGATCTCAACATGACATGATAGTCAATGTGTGGGACTGGCGTGCCAACCTCAAACTAGCTAGTAATAAGGTAATTATTATTTAAGACGGGAGCCTCCTCGCAATGCGAGCTGTATCGAGGAATACTGCCTTTCGTATCAGGTCCTTGATCCAACTGCGCAATGATTACCTCTATAGATCATCGTTGAGGCTTTTGGCCATCAAACCGTTGACCGTAATGACATAATCTATTCTCATATTATAAAGAGGAAAGATTTTTTTATTTGTTTGTTTGTACTGAATAGGCTCCGAAACTACTGGACCGATTTAAAAAAAACTCTTTCACCAATAGAAAGCTACATTATTCCTGAGTGACATAGGCTATTTTTTATTCCCGACGGATCCTGTCTGGATTAAAAAATACCCGTTACCCGGGTCCTGTGGGGTGGTCCACGGGTGCGAAGCCGCGGGCAACAGCTAGTTACGTATAATTAATTTTATTAATATATAACCATGTGTTCCAGGTGTCATCTCGCGTGAAAGCAGTGAGCTTTTCGGAGAACGGCAACTATTTCGTGACGGTGGGGTTCAGGCACGTCAAGTTCTGGTATCTGGAGTATTCCAGGAATGCTAAGGTGAGACCCATTTGTAATAATAGTGTGCTACCCAGTAAAAACTTCATCCTGTTGGACCCCGACATAGGTGAGAAATCGCTAGGCAAATGATAATTTAGAGTGTATTTTTGTAATATAAAAATACCCAAAACTTTTGAAAACATGTTTTTTAGGGTTCTGTACCAAAAGGGTAAAAACGGGACCCTATTACTAAGACTCCGCGATCCGTCTGTCTGTCTGTCTGTTCGTCTGTCACCAGGCTGTATCTCATGAACCGTGATAGCTAGACAGCTGAAATTTTCACAGATGATGTATTTCTGTTGCCGATATAACAACAAATACTAAAAACAGAATAAAATTAATATTTAAGTGGGGCTCCCATACAACATACGTGATTTTTTTGCCGTTTTTTGCGATAATGGTACGGAACCCTTCATGCGCGAGTCCGACTCGCACATGGCCGGCTTTTCGTATTACTCTTAGTAAACGCTTTCATTTGGTACCTGTATAATAAGTTTGCATAAAACATTGGTCCGCCATTTGTAACTACAGATGACTACTACTGATGTTTCAAATTCAATTGCAAGATTTGATAATATTTATGACATAAATATTTATGAGAAATAATTCCACAAAATACTAACTTTGCAAGTTAAATAGAAGCTTCTATAAAATTATTCATTAAAAAATATTTTTTTTAAACAAGCTTTTTACGTATTCTTCTCAGCAATCCCTTTCATTTGATGACAGTGCACAAAAAATAACTAGTCCGCAATTTTAGGCAGTCCGTCATATTGGATTTAGAATCGTCACTTAGCTAACCAAGCATTGTCATCCAAACTAAACGTGTATGCAAAATTTGCGTTGTTCAACATTGCAAGTTAAATAAAAGTTTGTATAAAATATTCTTTATTTGTTCTTTTCCAGTTCAAAGAGCCAGTCCCTCTAATGGGCAGGTCCGCCATCCTCGGCGAGCAGAAAGACAACGAGTTCTGCGACGTGGTGTGTGGGCGGGGCGAAGCGGCCGAGAGCACGTACGCCATCACCCGGGGTGGCCTGCTGTGCGAGTTCAACAGCCGCCGTCTGCTGGACAAGTGGGTCGAGCTCAGGGTGAGTGGTCCACCGCTGGACAGAGAGTCCAATTATAGCTTCACTTACACTTCATACATGGCACTAGCGGCCGCGGCAGTGGACGGATTCATTTGACTCCAACGCGTAAGCGACGAATATTATACAGTGCTTAGGATCTTCTTTCAGCGTATTTCAATGTCCATGGAGCCGCTTTACTTGGAAGTCTACCTTTAAACTAGAATTTGCCTTTTTTTACACACGATGTAATGTCCTATTATTTAGTCCCCGTGTCTCCCACTCCCACAGACGACGTCGGCGAACTGCATGGCTATCGGCGCGGGCTACATCTTCGTGGGCTGCGCCGAGGGCATCGTGCGCTGCTTCGCGCCCGACTCGCTGCGCTACATCACCACGCTGCCGCGCACGCACTACCTGGGCGTGGACGTGGCGCTGGGGACCAACATCAAGTGAGTCCACAAGCGAACAAGCGAACCCAGCCTTCAAACGACCCGGCTCCTGAAAATGCTGGATTTACTCGCTCAGCTCGTATGTTTATCGTAGGCAAAGCTCGTAGGGTCTTAACATGCTCGATCGACTGTAAATGCTCTCGCTTGACTCGTAAGTAGGCTCGTAGCGGTCGCTCTACTGAAAAATAGGCTTGCTTCGCTCGCTTGAGGCGTGAGAAGGTTGATTTCAAATCTGTGGCTCGCTTCGCTTGCTCGGCTATTGAAATTTCACGAATGTCGTGAACAAGTGACTTGTTTGACCGAGGCGAGTGAAGCGACCCATCTATCTATCTATATAAAAGAGAAAGTATGTTTTCCATCATTTTGTCTATGAACACACATACACATTGCCTAAGAAATTCGTTTCGAAATATGAACATTTAGACTCAAGATTATAAAATAAAAATTAAAAGAAACAAAATTACATAATAACAGTTACTTAATGAATTTTGTATGGAACATTTTGTAACTGGCAGAATGATACTGAACCGAAAAAGCGCGCGTATGTACGTATGTGTATATAGTCTGTGGTTTTTAGTCTAAACGTTTCTAATAAATTGTTGTTGGAACTTATTTGCATTTATTAAGTAAGCTCATCAGGTAATGGACAAATAATCGTTCGTGTCTCGCATAAAAAGGCTTTATTTTAACACTTGCATGTAATTGCGTCGAAATTGGCTATATCGCTCATGATAAAATCTCGACTTTTTGTGCTCGACACGAAATGTACTAATGTATGTTCCTAATTGACTCCGAAACGGCTGTACCAATTTTAATGAAATTTTCAGAGTATCTATAGACTGGCCCAGTGGATAATCCTGTAAAATGTGATGGCCATCGGAGCTTTTTTTTTAACTTTAAACGCGGGCGAAGCCGCGGGCAGAAGCTAGTTATTAACTAAAACAACTGCTGCGATCTTTCGAGTCAAGCGAGCGAAGTGAGCCTATTCTTAACTCATTACAATAAATAATGAATACTTATAAATTTGTTGTCTCCTTCCCCAGTCACATGTTCACGCAACCGCCGAACGCGCGGTATCCGGACGCGGTCGCCTTAACGTACGACGACAGGAACCACAAGCTCACCTGTGTGTACAACGACCACAGTCTGTACGTGTGGGATGTACGGGATATTAAGAGGGTAAGTTAAGGGTTTATATGCATCATCTATTTAGGCTGGTGGAGGGACGATCTTCGCAGGGTGGCTAGCAGCAGCTGGATGAGTATCAGCGAGAATCGAGAAAAATGGCGTACGATTGGAGAAGCTTTTATGCTGCAGTGGACTGTTGTAGGCTGATGATGGTGATGATCTATTCATCAATAGTTTTAGAATGAATAGTGCGGCATCTTGTTTTGTGTTGACCCTTAGACAAGTTGCTTTGTGCCCAGCGTGTTATGTTGTTATTCTAATAAAATCTAATCCAACAGGTAGGCAAGTCGCACTCGGCGCTGTACCACTCGGCGTGCATCTGGGGCGTAGACATGAACAGCGTGGAGCGTCCGCTGCCCCCGGGGACCTTCCTCACGTGCTCCAGCGACGACACCGTGCGCCTGTGGCAACTCACGCCGCAGCCCACCAACATATACAGCAACGTGAGTAATATACATGAACAGCGTGGAGCGTCCGCTGCCCCCGGGGACCTTCCTCACGTGCTCCAGCGACGACACCGTGCGCCTGTGGCAACTCACGCCGCAGCCCACCAACATATACAGCAACGTGAGTAATATACATGAACAGCGTGGAGCGTCCGCTGCCCCCGGGGACCTTCCTCACGTGCTCCAGCGACGACACCGTGCGCCTGTGGCAACTCACGCCGCAGCCCACCAACATATACAGCAACGTGAGTAATATACATGAACAGCGTGGAGCGTCCGCTGCCCCCGGGGACCTTCCTCACGTGCTCCAGCGACGACACCGTGCGCCTGTGGCAACTCACGCCGCAGCCCACCAACATATACAGCAACGTGAGTAATATACATGAACAGCGTGGAGCGTCCGCTGCCCCCGGGGACCTTCCTCACGTGCTCCAGCGACGACACCGTGCGCCTGTGGCAACTCACGCCGCAGCCCACCAACATATACAGCAACGTGAGTAATATACATGAACAGCGTGGAGCGTCCGCTGCCCCCGGGGACCTTCCTCACGTGCTCCAGCGACGACACCGTGCGCCTGTGGCAACTCACGCCGCAGCCCACCAACATATACAGCAACGTGAGTAATATACATGAACAGCGTGGAGCGTCCGCTGCCCCCGGGGACCTTCCTCACGTGCTCCAGCGACGACACCGTGCGCCTGTGGCAACTCACGCCGCAGCCCACCAACATATACAGCAACGTGAGTAATATACATGAACAGCGTGGAGCGTCCGCTGCCCCCGGGGACCTTCCTCACGTGCTCCAGCGACGACACCGTGCGCCTGTGGCAACTCACGCCGCAGCCCACCAACATATACAGCAACGTGAGTAATATACATGAACAGCGTGGAGCGTCCGCTGCCCCCGGGGACCTTCCTCACGTGCTCCAGCGACGACACCGTGCGCCTGTGGCAACTCACGCCGCAGCCCACCAACATATACAGCAACGTGAGTAATATACATGAACAGCGTGGAGCGTCCGCTGCCCCCGGGGACCTTCCTCACGTGCTCCAGCGACGACACCGTGCGCCTGTGGCAACTCACGCCGCAGCCCACCAACATATACAGCAACGTGAGTAATATACATGAACAGCGTGGAGCGTCCGCTGCCCCCGGGGACCTTCCTCACGTGCTCCAGCGACGACACCGTGCGCCTGTGGCAACTCACGCCGCAGCCCACCAACATATACAGCAACGTGAGTAATATACATGAACAGCGTGGAGCGTCCGCTGCCCCCGGGGACCTTCCTCACGTGCTCCAGCGACGACACCGTGCGCCTGTGGCAACTCACGCCGCAGCCCACCAACATATACAGCAACGTGAGTAATATACATGAACAGCGTGGAGCGTCCGCTGCCCCCGGGGACCTTCCTCACGTGCTCCAGCGACGACACCGTGCGCCTGTGGCAACTCACGCCGCAGCCCACCAACATATACAGCAACGTGAGTAATATACATGAACAGCGTGGAGCGTCCGCTGCCCCCGGGGACCTTCCTCACGTGCTCCAGCGACGACACCGTGCGCCTGTGGCAACTCACGCCGCAGCCCACCAACATATACAGCAACGTGAGTAATATACATGAACAGCGTGGAGCGTCCGCTGCCCCCGGGGACCTTCCTCACGTGCTCCAGCGACGACACCGTGCGCCTGTGGCAACTCACGCCGCAGCCCACCAACATATACAGCAACGTGAGTAATATACATGAACAGCGTGGAGCGTCCGCTGCCCCCGGTCTTAACTAATTCAATTGCTGTACAGATAATTTTGAATACTGTTACGGTATATTCAAAGGCACATTAGACGTTTAAGCTTTAAAGACATTTTCCCAAATTAAACCTTTTATTTAACTGAAATACTTCAGTAACAAAAAACTCCTTTTAAATTTCTTTCTTTTAACATGTGCCCGAACTATCCTTCTATCTGATATCAGTCTTTTCTGTAACTAAAACTAAGTTTATCTTAATTTCTAGGAGCTGAATAAAGTATTCTACATCGACCCAGATCTGAAGTTCCTGAAAGACGTCGATCTTACTACTGATAAGGATAAATCTAAGTCATATGATGATAAGACTGGAGTTAGGTATGTAACATTCACTTTAATTTTGAATTTTTGCATTTAGAATGGGTGACATTTTCATGAACTCGAAATTAAAATCTAAGATGGCACAGACTCAGGTATCATTTTCATAGTTTTTGGGGTCCCTAAAAATGAAAATGGTCTCGAAATGAAAATCCAAATTGGCGCTGACGATGATTTGCAAACTTTTCGTTAAGGGTGTCATTATTATGGTTTTGAGGGTCGCTATGAACGATAATGGGTAAAATGTCCAGAATTTTCCGTTAAAACCATCTTGGATTTCAGTTTCTGTAGAAGTCTGTTCTGTGTGTGACATTATTCTGAGACTCGAGTCGACCGCGGGGCACCTTGCAGGTGCATCCTAGCGAGGTGCACAGTTATTTTGACCGTGTAGTAACGCAAATCTGTTGTTATCTTGCAGATGCGTGCGCGTGTCTCTGGACGGGCAGCACATCGCGTCGGGCGACCGCTCGGGCAACGTGTGGGTGCACGCGGCCGCCGGCGGAGCGCTGCTGCACACGCTGGAGGCGCACGACGCCGAGGTGCTGTGTCTGGAGTACGCGGAGCGCCCGAGGCTGCTGGCCTCCGCCTCCAGGGACCGCCTCATACACGTATTTCAAGTGGACCGGGTCAGTACCGGCAGACTGTACACACAACTTGTGGACAAGCTAGCTGTTTTATTTTCTTCGTAAATTATTCTATTAAGTAAACTAACATTCCTGTTAATGTTTCCAGGGATACCAGATAATGCAGACGCTAGACGAGCACTCGTCTTCTATCACGGCCGTGCGCTTCCTGAGCTCCGGCGCCGGCCTGCAGATGGTGTCGTGCGGCGCCGACAAGACCATCCTGTTCCGACAGCTGCGACATGTGAGTGTACACGCTTTTATGCTCAGAAGAGGTAGGCACAAGTGTGCGGTACGACGAAATTTAGCAAATGTTTGAAAATTGACTATGTTGTTTGTTAACAAACTACTACTCTAAGGTTCGCTGTACTGTTTTTTTTTTTGAGGGACTCGCTCGTTTTGAAAGTAAACATGCTCCAATTGCTTGTTTTGAGATTGGAGCTCCGCTCTGTCATCTGTGAGCTCGCTTCGCTCGCTCGTAGTGAGAGTAAGCTCTGCTTGTTTGTGTCATATTTGAGCTCGCTTTGCTCGTTCGTAGTGAGTATAAGCTCTGCTCATTTGTGTTTTATGTGAGCTCGCTTCGTTCACTCGTAATGAGAGTAAGCTCTACTCGTTTGTGTCATATATGAGCTCGCTTCGCTCGCGCATAATAAGTGTAAACTCTGCTCGTTTGTGTTATATGTGAGCTCGCTTCGATCGCTCGTAGTGAGAGTAAGCTCTGCTCGTTTGTGTCATATGTGAGCTCGCTTCGCTCGCTCGTAGTAAGAGTAGGCTCTGCTTATTGGTGATATATATTAAATGCGCTCGCTCGTCCCAAAGCTGAGGTAGCTCCTCTGGGTTTTCTTGAAAGGAGGCTCGCTTCACTCACTCTTCTAATGAGCGCATTTGATTCAATCATGTTTAGACGCACGAACGACTCTAGAATCACCGATCTAGCTGAACACGCTTTTGCGCCGCACTTATTTGAATTTTGACACATGCTTCCGTTCCAGAGCCCTGATGGCGGCTACCAGTTCCAGCGCGGACAGAACGTGTCGGGGCGCACCACGCTGTACGACATGGAGGTGGACGCGGGCGGCAGGCATATACTCACGGCGTGCCAGGTGCGTGGGCGATGAGGACGTTGTGTAAAGTATTCATTGTAACAGAATAAACGCAAAACCTGAGAAGGGGTGATAGTGCTGATCATTATAAAAAGTTTCACCATGTGACCAACTCTGAAACCGTTATAAAAAAAATAAAGAAAAACAACATTTTGGGTGGACTATAAAGAATAATTTGTATTATTTACTACCGACCCGCCCCGGCTTCGTCCGTGACAAATTATAAACAAAAACCTTCCTCGTTTATCACTCTTTCTATTGGTGAAAACTGCTTTAAAATCCGTTCAGTAGTTTAAGAGATCTAAGCGTACAAACAGAGAGTGACTTTGTTTTATACTATGTAAAAATTAACCCGTCGGTGACTTTATTGTTCTGTTTGGCAATGTAACTTAACTGTCGTACTGATCATGTATATTGTATAATTCCAGGACCGTAACGTGCGTGTGTACAGCGCCGCTCACGGCAGACACACGAAGACGTTCAGGGGTACCACCGCCGAGGACGGCACGCTAATTAAGGTAAGTTACACTGCGGATTGATTGTTCCTCGCAAAAATATATCTTTTTATCACTTCTATTCAAAAAGAGCTAGTTTGTTCTTCGTAAACAGGGACTAAGCTAATTGATTCCTAGGGACTAAAAGTTATTTGAATTTGGAATTTGGATATTGTTAGTAAATGTTCCAATTTCAAATTACATAGCTAAAATTTAACAAATGACTGGCTGATAAATCGCGCTCGAGAAAATAAAAATAATAATCTACATGTACAACTGTAACTATTGGTATGGATGGTACTACAGTGCGCGCGGAACTAGTTGGCCGCGCCTTAGGTATGTGAGTAGTGGGACGGAGAGGCGGGGGCGCCAGTAAAACCCGGGATGACCCATTGACAATGGGTGTGATGACCCATTGACAATGGCTAAGACGCAGCCAACTAGTTCCGTGCGCACTATAATAAAATTGTTACTATACACTTCCATAATTGTTCAAATATAAACATTGGCCTCTAATTATTTCTATGTTATGTCTTATGGTTCCTAATTTTATATAAATTAATAAACGTAACCTTCTTGTTCATAAGTTGCACTTACTTATTTTCTCATAGTGGGTGATAAAAAGTAGAGTGTTCACCTCGGGAGCAACACTATTTTACGCTCGAGTGACGTACATTGAATCTTCTAGAATCCTTCGCACCGCACTGGATCAAAAAAGACTTGCTTTTAAAATATGTTATAAACAAGATTTTTTCGTATTCCTCTGAGCAAATCCTTTTATTTGATATACATATCATGGCAGTCCATAAAAAATATTAGGTTAGTTGGTACGTGTTGTTGTTAGTTGTTACATCATGGCTTACCATCAGGCGAGATAGTGGTCCAACGCGAGCCTATCGAATATTAAAAAAAAAATGTATGGGTCAAAACTTACAACTTAATTTTATAACAGTTATCCCCTACCGTCTGAGCTGAAATTTTGTTTTGGTTGGGTTGACAATGCACGATTAGCTAAAGGATTCTTCATCCAATATGGCGGACTAATTATTTTTTTGCACTCACAGTAGGACAATGCTATAATTTAAATACATAGACCAATGGTGGGCAAGCTTTCTTAATGTGGGGCCAGAAAGTTTAAAAAATTTCAGAGGAGGCCTAGAATTATAGGAAAAATGCATTTTGTGTTGAAACTTTTAATTATATAAAAACATTACAGCATTTTTTTTTACAATTTAACTTTTATTTGAAGGCCCTGCCATGGTAGGCGTGTGAGACATATGAAATTGCTTTTGATTTACCATTATATTTTCGAATGCAGGTTCGACTTGTGACGAAGTAAATTTCAGCAGCGCGAAATCCATTATTCTACTAAGTAGAATCTACTTTATACTTCTGCACCGTCAAAATATAATTATCGCGGGCCATATACTATTCATGTCGAAGAACCGTCGGCGGGCCGGATTAAATGCTTTTGCGGGCTGGAGCTGGCCCGCGGGCCGTACTTTGCCCATCACTGACATCATCATCTGCCTAGCCTTTTCCCAACTATATTGGGGTCGGCTTCCAGTCATACCGGATTCAGCTAAGTACCAGTGTTTTACATGGAGCGACTGCCTATCTGACCTCCGCAACCCAGCAACTGGGTAACACAATACCCCTTGGCAAGACTGGTGTCAGATCTCAACTTCTGACTACCCGTAACGACTGTCAAAGATCTTAAAATGACAGCCGGGACCAACGGCTTAACGTGCTTGCCGAGGCACGGAAGAAACTCGGTATGTTGGAATGGTCACCCATCCACGGACCGACCTCGTCAAGCGTTGCTTAACCTTGATGATCGACCCGTGCGGCTGTTATTATTTAGCTACGAGCTCCTCCACTGATAAACACATTCCTTCGGCAGTCGGGTAAAAAGATTTTTTATGAATAATTTTTCTTTCACAGTTGTAATGTATTTGCTCGTAAATAAACGATTTTAGCAGAATAAATGCTTTTTTCTTTCTTTTATTTATTTTATATCGTTTTTCCTTCTCAGGTAGCGCTAGACAACAGCGGCATCTACCTGGCCACGTCGAGCACGGACAAGATCCTCAGCGTGTACGACTACTACTCGGGCGAGTGTATGGCCACCATGTACGGCCACTCCGAGATCGTTACCGGCCTCAAGTGAGTACTGTAGGGGCATGTGTCCTCAACTGAGCGTTTAAACCTGTGATGGAATCTATATCGCTACATAAGAACTATTGTGGTATGTATGCCGCCACATACCCACTATAACATAGACCTGACGACAAAAACTTATGTCGCGCTATCAACGTTTTCCGCGCGATTTTAACCTAATTTAATAATAGCTAGACACAACACCCGTTGGAGGATGCTCTCTTTTCGGATTTTCTCTTTTTGTGGGACTGTACCTTGTTTTGCATACCTCTACAGCTTCAAATAGTACATTTCGTGTCGAGCATAAATTAGTCGCGATTTTAACACGATCTACATATGTAGCCAATTTTTTTTTTTCGTTTTTCGAGTGTTAAAATAAAGCCTTCTTATGCGAGACACGAACGATTCTTTTTCCACTACCTGATGAGCATACTTAATTAAATGCAAATAAGTTCCAACAACAATTTATTAGAAACGTTCATACTAAAAACCACAGACTATATACACACAATCAACGCGCGCTTTTTCGAGAGGTAACAGTTTCAGTATCATTCTACCAGTTACATAATGATATCAAAACTCCATACAAAAGTCATTTCGTAACTGTTATTATGTAATTTTGTTTTTATTTTTTAATTTTAATTTTATAATCTTGTTTCTAAATGTTCGTATTTGTTAGGCAATGTGTTATATAATAGACAAGGTAGTGGAAAAAAATTATTATGTGTCCTAAACTCCTAACCTTCTCCACCTTCGTGTTGCTGGCACGGACAGTCATTTAAATTAGTATGGCCCTAAACTTTGTCGTAACCTGTCGAAGGACTAAACTATACCTGTTTCATTATGGCTACCAACCCCTTCGATTCGATATCCCATGTGCATTGTGCGTGTATTTGTTGAGTAATTGTGTATGTGAATGGTCCAGGTTCACGCCGGACTGCCAGCACCTGATCTCGGCGTCGGGCGACGGCTGCATCTTCGTGTGGAGAGTGCCGCACGACATGGTGGTCACCATGCGGGCCCGCCTGGCGCAGCAGGCCATCCGACAGGGCAAGTGAGTGCATACCTTCATTCTCTTAGCTCCACAACCGACGGCTGCATCTTCGTGTGGAGAGTGCCGCACGACATGGTGGTCACCATGCGGGCCCGCCTGGCGCAGCAGGCCATCCGACAGGGCAAGTGAGTGCATACCTTCATTCTCTTAGCTCCACAACCGACGGCTGCATCTTCGTGTGGAGAGTGCCGCACGACATGGTGGTCACCATGCGGGCCCGCCTGGCGCAGCAGGCCATCCGACAGGGCAAGTGAGTGCATACCTTCATTCTCTCAGCTCCACAACCACGAAAAACTCAACTTAGAGTCAAGTGAAACACGAGGTTAAATTGACAATATTGTATAATAAATTGACAATTGTCCTCGCGTTAGCAGATAATTTTGTCGTGCAACAGGTTTTGGTAAAATGGAACTGTAAAAATGGGCAAAAAATACTATAAATCTAATCGACACTGTATTTGAAGAAAAAAAAAACCACGAACCGAATAAAGTCTTTTATACCATTACCCCTCTAAAAAGCTTATTTTATTCACTGAAAACAGTGAATAAAAAGCACTTTTACTCACTGTTTTGGTGTTTGAATTTAGAACACACCAATTATATTCGACGTCCATCCTCAATGCTATACAACCTCCTTGCGCATAAAATACTCGATACAAACTCCTTGTGCAAAGAATATTCGACTTTCAAACATCTTCATCGATTTAATTTTCAGTTTGTTAATATTTAGGATTTCAATAATGATTTTCATGATTTTGATTTTAGTCTGGGATGTTTAGTGAATACTTATTTGGATTGTAATTCTGATATTAATTGCATTGGTGTTTAATTAATTATAATTATGTAACGTAACGGAGGTGGTCACTGGCCCCTGAAACACAGATGCTGTTACCTAGCTCAGCTTCAATTTACAAAAAATGTGAAACCCTGAGTTTTAATTTTTTTTGTAAATTTTGAAGGTAATAAAACATTTATTTATTATTATTCCTTGTGATTTTCGCTTAAATCTTTCTTTTTCTCGTAGTCATGGTATAAAATATAGTATGCAACTCTTGAATAAAACGGATTTATATCGAGGGCCATGAATCACTCGCGTCGCTCAAGATTCTAACACTTGAATCACTCGCTATGCTCGTGATTCAGTTGATAGAATCCTTTACTTGTTCGTGATTCATCTATGGCCCTCGCTTTAAAACCGCCCTTTATTCACTAGTTGCATAATATACTATTACTTGCTAGTTGCTGCCTACACCATCTATTGCCGTGTGACGGAACCGAACGCGATAGATGTACTTTTAGTCAATAAGCCGCCGTGGCCGTCGAAAAACGCTAGTTACGTCGGTACCGTTTCTGCCTTAGGAAAGAGGCGTCTGTATGCTATATATGTATTCATTATTTTCGGTAAATGTGTATAATTATAGAAGTGTGGTAATTTGTTGTAGAAAAGTGTCAGCGCCCAGTAACGGCATGTCGGGCTTGGACAGCGAGAGCGACTCTCACTTCGGCTCGCCGCCCAGGGAGCTGCCCTACGAACAGAACAAGTTCGGCACGCCCGTCGTGCCCGACTATACGTGAGTACCAGTGTCCTAACTATGATTACAAGTCGGCGTAGTTGAGAGCAGTGGTGTCCCAGTAGTAACGGCCGCGACATACAAGCTGTAGGTCGTGCGTTCGAACCCAGGCAGGCGCTTTACTTTGTGTAAATTATTTCATCACCACTGCTCTCAAAACGGTGAAAGAAAACATCATGAGGAAATCGGCATGACTTAGAACCAAAAATTTAAAGACATGTGACATACACGAACCTGTACTGAGCCTGCGTGAAGGGTTATGACCCATTCCCTCTCACAGAGGGAAGGCCTGTGTCCAAGCAGTGGGAAAATTATAAGACTGATGTCAATTACAAGTCGTTGATTGTCGAAATGCCAAAATATATAGGTTTGATCACGTGACATTTCGATACAATCAAATTACAGACAATCCCTATTGCGACGCTATCGTTGATAGAATGTCTCGTCTCTAGAGGCTCTGTATTGCTCTATTACGTATTTAATACCCATAATATTTATGTGGCGAGACTACCTACTGCAAGGGCTCGTCGAATCACACCTTGCAATAGACATCTAGGTAGTCTCAATAAAAAAATACCTAGGAAAATTTGGGGGAGACCTTTGCCCATAAGTAGGATATAGTGTAGGCTAAAATAAGAAAATTGTTGACAGGCTTCGAATTGGTCGCCTGCCAACGTGGGCTAAGAAGAGCTTGGGTGACGAAGCTGCTGCTGGCGATAGCCCCGCGCCCGAGCCGCCCGCTCGGGGCAAGTGGGCCACCAGGATCAACCCCAACACCGGTACATGCTTCTTATACTTATCAACTTTTACTAGAGCTATGAGCTGTGATAGCTCAGAACCCCAACACCGGAACATGCTTCTTATACTTATCAACTTTTACTAGAGCTATAAGCTGTGATAGCTCAGAACCCCAACACCGGAACATGCTTCTTATACTTATCAACTTTTACTAGAGCTATGAGCTGTGATAGCCCAGAACCCCAACACAGGCATATGCTTCTTATACTTAGCAACTTTTACTAGAGCTATAAGCTGTGATAGCCCAGAACCCCAACACCGGAACATGCTTCTTATACTTATCAACTTTAACTAGAGCTATGAGCTGTGATAGCCCAGAACCCCAACACAGGCATATGCTTCTTATACTTAGCAACTTTTACTAGAGCTATGAGCTGTGATAGCCCAGAACCCCAACACCGGAACATGGTTCTTATACTTATCAACTTACTAGAGCTATAAGCTGTGATAGCCCAGAACCCCAACACCGGAACATGGTTCTTATACTTATCAACTTACTAGAGCTATAAGCTGTGATAGCCTAAAACCCCAACACCGGAACATGCTTCTTATACTTATCAACTTTTACTAGAGCTATGAGCTGTGATAGCCCAGAACCCCAACACCGGAACATGCTTCTTATACTTATCAACTTTTACTAGAGCTATGATTTGTGATAGCCCAGAACTCCAACACCGGAACATGCTTCTTATACTTATCAACTTTTACTAGAGCTATGAGCTGTGATAGCCCAGAACCCCAACACCGGAACATGCTTCTTATACTTATCAACTTTTACTAGAGCTATGAGCTGTGATAGCCCAGAACCCCAACACCGGAACATGCTTCTTATACTTATCAACTTTTACTAGAGCTATGAGCTGTGATAGCCCAGAACCCCAACACCGGAACATGCTTCTTATACTTATCAACTTTTACTAGAGCTATGATTTGTGATAGCCCAGAACTCCAACACCGGAACATGCTTCTTATACTTATCAACTTTTACTATAGCTATGATTTGTGATAGCCCAGTGGTGATAGCCCCGACTTACGTGTCGTAGGTCATGGTTTTGAACCCAGGCAGGTGCATTACTTTGCGTATATTATTTCATCACCTCTGCTCTAAAAACGGTGAAGTAGAACATCGTGAGGTAACCGGGATGACCTAGAACCAGAAAACTAGTGGTGGATTAAGGCCCGTTCGTTCTCTCACAGAGAGGAGGTCTGTGTCCCAGCAGTGGGAAAATTAAAAGGCTGATGATGATGACTGGAGCATTTGTGATGGAACTTGTCATTCGAAAGCAGCAGCTAGAGACCGCATCACTAATAAAACGTTTATACGTTCACAATTTTAGCAACAGTCAATTTTAACAAAGAAGTGGTAATCCATAGCTCTTCTAAAGAAATACTACCACCAAGTATTTTTTAGTCGCCAAGCAGCGTGGCTGCGTTTATGAAGGGGGTGGAGGGAGTGTTACTGCTTGGTCAAGATAACTGTCAAACTGGCGCTGTGACGTCACTTTCGACCATGTTATACAAAGATATTATACATTTCAGCTTTGTCTCTGGAGGTTCAAACGCATCTGAGATGATTTTGCCATCACAGGTGACCATAGGTTGCTGTGATAACATGTATTTAGTTAAGACGTTAGCTGGCGGAAATCGTCGCTTGTATTACGTCCCTTTTGCTAATTTATTATGTTATTTTAAAATACACCTAACTGCACATGATTTAAAGCCCCAATTTAAATGACAAGTTCATTAATCTTTCACAGAAAAACGCGGTGACTCAGACGGTTCTAAGGACAGTTCTCTAGATAGCGGTACCGACACACGATACATCGAAAAGCGGAAAGATCAAACCAGCGTCAAGCAGGTTAGTGCCGTATGTGTGTGTAGATAGAGTGTGTTTTACTGTGCAGCACGCGGCCGTTAATACAGTTTGAGTTCCTGGAGAGCTCGATGTGTTTTGTTAACGGATGCGTTACGTGTCTTATTTGGTAAACGAATATAACGTATTGGTATTTGAGCAGTTTTTGACCGTGTGAAACAGTTTTTGGTGCAATCCACAATGTAGATACTTTAATTATATTTCATTCAAAGATCTTACTATCTACAGATTGTAACGGAAAGGTGTGATATTATTTTAAAAACTGCTTCTGCCTATGTAAATGAATAACTTTCTGTAAGGAAGTCATAGGCTAGTTAAAAAAAAATTCCATACAACATTGTCGTCAGCTGATAAAAAATTGTATGGGAGACACAATTATTTTTTGAGTATGATAAAATATGAGAAAGTTGTTCATTTACAACTTATTTATTTTTATTTAACTTTTTACAAGTTCTTTTTTTTTTTTAAAAGCAACAGTTTTTTAAAATAATATCACACCTTTCCGTTACATCCTGTATAATCCAGTTGCTGACTAGCTAATCAACACAAACATTAGCTGACAGATTGTCAAGCGTCCCGTCAAGTGATCGGAATGGCTGTTGTCATCCAATGGGAGCTACCGCGTATGAATTCGCCGCTAGAGGCTTTGGTGTGGCATGAGGTTTCCGATATGTCAAATTTCATAGTTTTTTGGCTTTTAGCGCGTGTTTTTTTTTTTTTTTTTTATTGTTGTGGATGTTTTCCAAATATGGCAGACTAGCACTTCGCCCGTGACTTCGATCGCGTGATCCGTATTTTATCCTACAGATGACTTTTTAGTTCACTTAAGGTAGAAGACGATTTAGGGGGTGTTAAAGATTTATGAAGAATAACTGAAATCGTTTACGCAGCGCACGCAACGAAAGCCCTCAAAAAGTAATATTCTTTCCCGTTTTTGCAACATTTTTCATTTATGCTCCGCTCCTATTGGTCGTAGCGTGATGTTATATAGCCTATAACCTTCCTCGATAAATGGACTATCTAACACAAAAAGGATTTTTCAATTCCAACCAGTAGTTCCTGAGATTACCCCCTACATACAAACTTACAAACATACAAACTTACAAATTTTAGCTCTTTATAATATTAGTTTAGATTAAGATAGGTACGGGGTTTACCAACCACTGCTTTAATATAGGTTTATGTTTCGGTTTTTTTTTTTTTTTTTTCGAAAAAAAAGGGGCTGCGCAAACTAATCTTTTATTTATTTACGGCATTAGAAATTATTTTAATTCAAACTTTGCTACCCTGCGCGTTATAACAACGTTTATATTTATGGACCTTAGTAATGTTGACTAGTTTAAACTGACGTTAATTAGTACACTCATTCTGCCTACCATCACTCTTTGAAATCATTAGTCGTGATCGGCCTTTTAGGAACTGTGCGTTAAAGAATTTTGTTAATGATGTGGGCACTCGTTTTTAATTCGTTTATCAAATAAGACATGTGAGTAAAATGTACTGTAGAATATGTGTGTGGCGGTTGGTGACTATGGGGCAGTGCGGGTACGTTTATACTTGTATCTAGCTAGACTTAGATATGTATACAGGATGTCTTTGAAACCGACGTGAAAAGGAGTACCATGGATTCAGTACATAATTCTGGACCTAGCGTTCGAATTTTTCGTCAGCAGATACAAAAGTCACAGAATTTTAAGAATTATATTCCTCACAAGAACTTGCATAATAGTTCACTTAAAAAAAATTGATACTATGTGCTTACATGTAATCTAAATGATTTATTAATATTTGTCGCTAGCACAACACAGCTGATATTTTTCCTCAATATTCGGAAATTATTTCTGTTTCAGTGGGCTTATTCCGACTTTTTACTCATGCTCACTCGCGTTAACGTAAACGATCTCTTAAGTCAATTTCTATACAAAAAAGAGGTTTCTCCTTACTGTCACCAGACGGCGCTTATCCAGTTTCAATACAACTTGGACGTTTACGCTAACGCATTCCAGCGTGAGACAAAACTCGCACTAGAGCTCACTGAACAGTATTTAATTCTCACATAATTGCTAGTTGTTATCCGATCATTTATTTGCTACTTTTTAATTTTTATTTATGATATTTTCACTTTTAACCACTATCTCACCTAATGGTAAGGGATGATGTGGTCGACGGTGAGGCACGCTTGCCTGGAAGTAACTTATTCACTCTTGACTTAAAGACTCCTAGGTTGTAGCTCTCAGGAAATACAGGATTATCCCCATAGTCACCATTTTATGTATAACGCGCTGACTATTTTGTGGCTTACATATTTGAAAATACAATAGTGCTATTATGTAAACATCTCACCGTATAAACTCAGGCTAAGTGAACTTGAAGTGAGTTTAGCTCACTTCATCTTTCAGCCAGCTTTACAGTATTTTTAAAGCTCAAAATTCTCAGCGTGAATTAGTTATTAACATAATATTATAATTGTTTGTAATCACTCATACGGTTGATGGTATGGTGTTGGTAGTTTGGTGACCGTTTTCTGTGTGTACAGTCGGCAGCAAAAGTTACTTAACGTGGCTTGCGGTAGGAGTAACCTGGTAGAAATCATCACGTAACGAGACGTAATTATCGTCAAACGTTGGCCGCCGTATTTGCTTACATGATGTGTCAGTTAAATGTGATTTGTCTGATGGTCAGAAAAAATCCTGTTTAAAAAAAACAATAATACTAATAAAACTTTTTTGAATGATAAATAACAAATGAGAAAAGTGATGAGGAACTTCATTGCTGAACTATTGCATTTTTTTATTTGAAACCTAACCCGACGAAAATAAAAATCTAACCCGAAGCAAATAAAAATGTATTGTGGTGCGTTAACAAACATTTTAACTCGCATACACAAACAGACAGACCCAGAATGATTATTTACAGTTTTGTCGATTGCTGTTATTCACACAAGGTGAATTCATCATAAATTCACAATGTAATTCAGTTAATAGATTTTGCTGCTGACTGTACTTTTATGTTAATATTCTTGTGAGGTATGGTGGAGTTTATGTGTACAGTAAGTTGTTTTTTATTTGCAATATTTATTCACTTTTATTCGTTAGTTCTTTAGTCAAACTCCACAATACTTCACCTTTTTCTTTTATTATAATGTTTTTTTTTTCTTTTAATTTTACATTTTGTGAATGGTTTATTTTATTTTTCTTTATTTTCCCCTGATCTCACACGCTATTAAAAATGGTCTTGGGTTTTTGTTTCCTATTATTTTTTGTCCGATTTTTTTTTATTACACAGTCAAAATAGCTGTGCACCTCGCTGGAATGCGACCCCATTCCCGCCTACTCGCATTCGCCCCGTGGGCCAATAAGCGAGAGTCGATGACGTCACAGTTATCTTGACAGTATAGTATTGACAAAGCCGAAGCTAGAAAAAAGTGGGATTTTTAAAGGGTAAAATAAATAAAGAAATAAACCGTTGACTATGGTTGTGGTTAACTTTGACTAGAGGCCGAAATCGCTGAACTTATCCCAGCTACCTCGCGTTGAAGCATTGTTCAGGAATTTCGATGCGACTATGAGAAAGACATTCGATATTCTCACTGTCTCGCCCAGGGTGGAAAAGGTTTTGTTTTTTCTTTAATTTTGTGATGTTTTTTCATATTGTTTTCGCTTTTTCGTTCCATTTTCGTAAAATAAGTCATCGTGTTTCAGTAATTTGTTTGTTTTTCACATTTTATATTAAATAAAATCATAGTGGTAGTAATTTTTTTGTTAGTCACATGCAACTCATTATTTTTGCGCATATTTTTGATTGTGCTTGTGTGATGTTTTGCGCGTTATCTATATGTTATAAAAATCGATGTCTGTATGTATGTTCCCTATGAACTCCGAAACGACTGGAGCGATTATGATGAAAATTCAGGCAATGTTCGGATTAGCCCAGCAGGTGATCCTGTGGACTTTGGTAGCGAAATCTAGTTTTGTATATTTCACAAAAGGTTTACATTTTTTAGTTTCGTTTTTTTATGTCAATTAAGTTTGGGAAATGTTTCGCGATTGAATCAGAAAACAAAGAATATAGCGTTTAAATAAAGGTTTTTACGGGAAATTTATTACTATAGAAAAAATATAATTATTTTTCAGACTATAATAGTTTATTTGCAACTGCATGTGTATTTGCAAAGATTTACTTGTATTTTGCTACAATATTTTTCGCATTGTACAGTTAGCGTTAAAAATATGCGGTCAGACAGATTCAAACTCAAAACTATCGAGAAAATAAAACTATATCTCAAGCAGTGTTTCAGTTAAAACACCTTATATGATTACTGTCATTCAGAAAAACTTTTTACACAATTGAGATAAGGTTTAATTTTCTTAGTAGTTCAGATAATTTTGGACAATTCTGTTCGTCACAGATTATTTTCGCTGACCGTACTGCATGGTGTTCGCATGTATATTTGCTAAGACGTTGTGTGCTTCTGTATGTCCGCTGTAACAGTGTGTAATTATTAACATTTTACTAATGATTCCGTCAAGAATGCCGTAAAAAAAACGAATGAAAACGTTTTCATTTAGATATGTCACCGGTTTATAACAAATACCGTAAGTTTATAAGGCCCACTTGCACGAAAAACTTTACTCAGAGTTTTATTTATTTAATTAAGGATAACCAACAAAGCATACACCAAAAAATACATAAGTACTCATATATTTACATTTTATAGTGTAGCCTTATTAAAGGCTGCCATTAAACAATGAGTAGGAAATGTAGAACAGTTATAAAACAGATTTTACTCATTTAGAGTTATAGATATTGAGATAGTTGCTTACACGAGGTTAAATTGACAATATTGTATGACAAGTTGGCAATTTATTCTCGTGTTACTTGTGTGTTATGTGTAACTTGAGTTTTAAGCTTTTCGTGCAAGTGGGCATAATAAATTGTGTAAGATAGAAACTCGTTCTTCTGACTAAGGCACGGATATTAAACTATCGAATTTGGATGAGGTTTATAGTATATAAACATATCTGTTTCCAGTATATCGTAATTTTTTAACCTCGCAAGATGTATAACAATCTTACGGTGTTTGCAATAATCCGGCGTCAGGGGGGTGACCATAAGCTCTTAGAGCGGTATCAATTTGATATCGAATAAGGGACAGATGTATTTGACTTGTATCAGATGTATACTCACTTACTCGATCTCAAATTGATACCGCTCTAAGAGCATAATGGTCACCCCCCAGTTCATTGAATACCTTCTTGATTATTAATTGATTACTTTCTATATTTTTGACTGAATCATCTTATTTACCTGCACGCAGTTTATAAATATATTTTGCATGTGTCAGGATGAAGAATAAATTAAATATTTTCTTTAAATACATAGACAACTACATTTAAGAATGAGGCATTATTTTTTTTAATTTATCTGTAGTGGTTATCTTTCAAAAGTGTTTGTTAAAAGTCAAATGAAAATAAAGCATTTCACTTTTTAAAAACGATTCTATTTTCCCTTCTTTGCAAAGAATGGTAACTGCTGTTATAGTACGCTGTCTTTCATAGAGAGGAGGCCTGTGTCCCAACAGTGGAAGTACTTAATACTATTATAGTAAATACTTCGCTTATGCAAATCAAATCTTTGAAAGTCTTAATAATTCAAAATAGTTAAATCTGGTGGTTGTGGGTCAACCTCATCAGTCAATCATAGTTATTCTTCATCCTAACACGTTTTTATGTCCGTCTCACATATTTACATTATTTTATGTTTGTCGACGTTAGGTTACGATTAATTTGTCGAAAAGTCGCGCGACTGAGACGCGGACGCGACATCACACCGACGACTCGTCTCTCGGCAGTTTTAAGTACGAGGTGCGGTTCATTTTTTGTTTTTATTTTATTATTTTTTGTTGCATTTTGATTAGTTTTTGTTTATAATATTTAATGATTTTAAGGGAAGCTTGCACCACAAATAAATAATAATTAAATATAAATATTTAGCGCTCAATGTATTTGAACATCATTAAGAAGAGTTACGTTGTATTCTTATTATCAGCCAACTTTTGTTAAAAAGTAAGGTGTCGCAATTGTTTGAACCATTACTTGAAAAGTCGTGTAAACGGATACGGATATGAGCTCGGGTCTCTGTCAATTTGAAATAATTTACAGAAGAAGAACGAGGTTTAAATTCGTTTAGCGCTAATCTTTCGTGAAACAAGTTGTCTTTGATGTAAAATAATAAAAAAGTCGGCATCGTCAATAATCCGTTACGCAATTAATATTTCTTAACACCAGACAGAATAGGGTAGATTCTAAAAAGATCTATGGGATCCGTCAGTTAAATTACTAAATTAATTTGAACTCGTATTTTATTTTTTGTCACGAAAACAAGATGATGACGATAATACAGTGTGTTGAAATTTCGCTTGACGTCATACTTTTTACCTAGAAGTGACGTCATAAGCCCCCTCCTGAGCTCCTGAGCTTTGATGCGCTTTATCATCGCATCTTTTTATTGATTTGATAAAACAAAAAATACGTGTGATTTTTTTTTTCGATAATCTGACGGACTGATTAGATTTCTTTTTATTCAGGAATCAGCCCTATTTTTTTTTTTTTTTTTTTTTTTTATTTATGATGGGTTTGCTCTTGACTCTAGTCTAGGTCATAGGTGATAGAGACAGAGTCTTCGATGGAGTGAGCTTACCCAGAAGAAGCCTGTTTACTCTAACTTTGAAGAGATTCGGGTTGAATGCGTTCGGAAACACAGACGCAGGTAGTGAGTTCCATTCATTTGCTGTGCGCATTATAAAGGATGTTTGGAAGCGCTTGGTTCGAATTGGTGGAATGGTAACAAGGTAAGGATGATAACTAGCAGTGCGTCTAGATGTCCGATGGTAGAAGGGGGCTGGTGGGATGAGGTCGTGAAGTTCTTGAGCACACTCCCCGAAGTACAGTCTGTAGAACACCGACAAGCAGGCAACTTTGCGGCGATGAGCCAAGCTGTGAAGCTTGGCGTCCACCAGTTTAACGTCGCCAATGAGCCTCTTGGCTCTGCGTTCCACTGAGTCAAGCGCGGCAAGCTGATACTTAGCTGAACCATCCCAAAGGTGGCTGCAATACTCCATGCAGGATCGGACTTGTGCTTTGTATAGGGTTAAAAGCTGTCCAGGCGTAAAGTATCGCTTCACTTTATTTAGGATGCCCAGTTTTTTGGCCGCGATTTGGGCTTTGTTCTCAATGGAGGAGCCGAAGTTGAGACTGGATGTCAACTCCATGCCTAGGAGCTCGAGCCGATCAGTCACAGGAACAGACGTACCCCGAAAAGTAGGAGTTTGATCGAAAAGACTCCTTTTTGCGGTAAAAAGACACGCCTGTGTTTTGGTGGCGTTAAAGGAGACCAGATTTTCATCACCCCACTGGGAGACAAGGCTTAAGGTCAAATCTGTCCGCTCCACCATAGCCTCTCTCAAGGAAAGAACTTCATCCACGCTGGTTTTTGCGCTGGACAAGTATCTCTCTGAAACAGTACTGTCATCTGCGTACCCAACAATACCAGGCTGAAGTAGGTCATTGATGTGCAGCAGGAAAAGAGTTGCAGAGAGAACAGACCCCTGAGGAACTCCGGCATCAATAGCCATAAGGTCTGAGGAGCAGCCGTCAATGACTACTCGGATCGACCGTTCGCTAAGGAAGTCTGATATCCAGCTACAAAAACCAGCGGGGATGCCATAAGCAGGAAGCTTACTGAGCAGACTCGCGTGCCAGACCCTGTCGAAGGCCTTCGAGATATCAAGCGATACAGCAAGTGCTTCGCCGTGTCTCTCGATGGCTTCGCCCCAGCAGTGCGTGACATACACAAGAAGATCGCCAGTTGACCGTCCCCGGCGAAAGCCATATTGACGGTCACTGAGGAGATTGTTGTCTTCAAGGTAGGCCAGCAACTTTCTGTTCAGTACCCTTTCCATAACTTTTGACAAAATGGAGGTAATGGCGATCGGACGGTAATTGGCAGGGTCTGCACGGTTGCCTTTTTTGGGCACTGGTTGCACATTTGCAAGCTTCCAGGATTTCGGCACCGTCCCTTTTACAAGAGAGAGGCGGAACAAGCGAGTCAACACAGGAGACAGTTCTGGCGCACACTGCCTCAGCACTCTCGCTGGAATGCCGTCAGGTCCGCTGGCCTTGTTCACGTCTAGACTGCACAATACTCTTCTGACCTCTTTAGCGTGCACAGCGATCTCCGGCATCGAAGAGTCACAATGAGGCACAGTAGGTGGTTGCTTGGAGCCAGCGTCCAGACGTGAATTGCTAGCAAAAAGACATGCAAATAAATTTGCTTTGTCACTCGCAGAGTGAGCCAGCGACCCATCAGGTTTCAGCATCGGAGGTAAAGTGGGCCGACAGAAATTCGTTTCAACCGCTTTAGACAGGGACCAAAACTGTTTACTACCCGGAGGGTGCGATGCCAGCTTGGCCCCAATACGTCCAATATGGTCAAAGCGTGCCCGACGCAGAACCCGCTTGCAGAACTTGGCGGCAGAATTAAAGGCTCTTTTCCTCGCGCGGACCCTACGCGCTCTGACTTTGCGGTCGCGGGCCCCGACCCAGGCTTGGTAGGCAGACTCTTTTCGGGCCTCAGCGTGGGCGCATTCTGCATTATACCAAGGTCGGGATTTATGACCGAGCGGAATGTCGGAGAATGGAATGAAATATTCCATTCCCTGCCGAATCACATCCGCAACCGCGTCTGCACAGCTCGAGGGGTCACACGAGGAGAAGCACACATGCCGCCAAGGATAAGACGCAAAAAAGTGTCGCATCTCGTCCCAGTATGCTGACTCGTATCGCCATACTCGCCTCGTGCCTCTAGGGCTCTCATCTGGAGGAGAGCAAGTCGACACGGATTTCACCAGACAGTGGTCAGACGTTCCCAGCGGGGCTGAGACCGACACCGAATGACTGTCCGGATCAGTTGTTAGGAGAAGGTCTAAACAATTGGGTGTATGGCCGTCAACATCCGGTACCCGCGTTGCCACATTCACCAGCTGGGTTAGGTCTAGCGATAGAGAAAACTTGCGCGCCTCTAACCCGGCATGGTCAGTTTTCCGGTATGGGTACAACCATTCTTTATGATGGGCGTTAAAGTCCCCCAGAAAATTAAGCTTCGCTGTTGGGTACCGTTGCTGGGCTATGTCAGCCGACTCCGCGAGGCAATTAAAAAGCGCTGTTGTCTCCTGGTCACCGGAGTGCGATCGGTAGACGCCGATGTAGAGAGACTTCTCCACGCCAGTGTCCACAAGTAGCCATATGGCAGAAAAGCCCGATTTCTCAAAGCAACGGAGACGACGACAACAAATGTCATCGCGGACGTACACACAGACCCCAGCTTGCTTCTTGAACTTGTGTTCAAGAGAGTAACCCGGGTAGTTGAGGTACGCCACGTCCGACGGGGTTGTTATCTTCGTCTCCGTTAGGAAAAACAGGTGCGGCTTCTCGGTCTCGAGGTGGTGGTGGACCGGATCGAGATTAGAGTGCAGCCCCCTGATGTTGGTGAGGTGCACTTTTAGTGGGAGGAAGTGCAGCCGTTGTTTCACCTTATTCTTCTTTTTTTTGCTCATTTTTGTGTTAGAGTTTGCTGGGGAAGAAGTCGAACTGTCGAGGCGCTGCTCAGTGAACCAAGTGGAAAACTGGAGCTAACCCAACCTATGAGGAACTCATTTGGAGACTGCGGGGACGCCCGAACCCCCCCGGATATGGCCACCGGGTCCTCCCATCCAGTCGCCAGCTGGCACGGTGGAGCATACCGGGATTTTTCGCGAGTTGGCGGGGCAGCCTTTGGCACGTGGCTGGCGTGCTACTTGGGCCCCCTACTGACTGCGGTCGGCCAACGGCTGGCACCGTGCTTCGGATCCCGCTACCCTCCAAAATGAGTTACCCGGCCAGTTTTGCCCAGAGACCAAGACCGGTTCTGAACAGCGCAACTGACATCCTCCTTCTCCCCCAAAGGCGCTGGCAGTCCCACACACCGACGGAACACAGCAAGCTGCTTGGCGCCGGACTCCGGTGGGATGGTGGTTGCGAGCCAGGCGGCCCCTTGCGGAGCCTACCACCGCTTAAGTGGGATCGTTCAGCCGTACCACAGGCAAGCCTGTGGTGCCGTTGCCCGGGATGGACCGCTAGGAGGTAGATCCCATACCCACCCCTAAAAAATTTCTAGTTTTTTGTGGAGTAATAATGTGAAGGTTTCCCTTCAGGACCAAGAGTCGACGGAACACGACGGCGACATCGAGGACATCTCGGACGGCGAGCGCACCTCGTCCTCAGAGAGAGGCAACAGAACCACCTACTACCCAGGCAACAACGATGATGAGACGCCCGGGTGAGTCAGGCTAAGGAATATGCATGAAAAAATATTTGTCAATTGTAAAACGAACGAGATATAACAATTAAAGAAATATATCTATCCCTCTCTACGAAAACGCCGTTTGCTATGGCAGTTGTATGTGCGTCGTGCCATCTGATGTCACGTCAGACTTCTCTTTCTAATTCTCAACTTTGACGCTGTTAAACTTTGTGTCTGGTCAAGATATTTTTTTTTTACTGTAGTTGTGTATGCGGGTGTAGCCACTGGCAAAAAGGTTCTAATAAAAAATATTATTTCTTCGACAGAGAGTTTATGGTAAACGCGATGGATGCCGACGAGCTGCGAGAGTCCATGCGTCGCTCCAAGCGCTGGACGGGCGAGGCGCGGCTCGAGCTTCCGCCGCCACACGCCAAGCTCAGCGGCACGCCCGTGGACTCCGACGATGATGAGGTAAGCCCATCAGCTCAGCCGACAGCAGTCTACTGAATTAGATCTCTACCAAGCTCCGCCAGAACACCCAATCCCGTCTGTCCCGGCCATATTTTATCGTCGTCTGTAATTTTGCTACTGCCCCCAGCGGTGAAGAAACTAATTTGCCACTTCTGGGGCTCTTCTAAGTGAGAGACATATTTAACCCAGCAACGAACCACATTGCGTCCACGTGATGGATTATGCCCCACTCCCTCTAAAATGGTGGAGGCCTGAGTACCAGTTTACTAACTGACATTTTTACAGTCACAGACAAGTTTAACGACATTTCCATGTTTCTCCCCCAGGTGTCAACGCCCTCTGGCGACAACACGGAGCGCAACCCGCTGTCGGGCTCGTGCGAGTCGCTGGACACGGCGGGGCGGCGCGAGAAGTACCTCAAGTCTGCCTTCGACAGCCTCAGCGGTGCAGAGCTAGACGCTACTCTCACGGGTGGTAAGTAACATCATCATCATTTCAGCCGAAAATACTCCACTGCTGGATATACCCAAGCGTAAATACAAAAGTACTGCTTTAATCTAACCTTGTAGAGGGTGTCAGCGCGCTTGACTCTCTAGTATCGTAGGCGGGCTCACTTCGCTCGCTCATCTTTAGAGCTTGCTCGTGTCAATAGTGAGCTCGCTGCGCTCACCTCTCTAGTCTCGTGGGTGCTACAGTCGTTTGGCTCGTTAAATTCGTCATTCCATTCACCGTTCAATTTCACAGTTCTAACCTATCCTATTAGGTAGGTTAACTTCACTCGCATTCACTTGCTGGTTTTGGGAGCTCGCTTTGTTTGCTTATCGTTTGGGTAAGAGCGAAACAGATCTGTCTGTGGGCTCGCTTCGCTCGTTCGTTACGAAACTTTTAAAGCTTCGAGATCTTAGATAACCCATATGGTTAAGGTGGCTGTAACTGTAATCCCATGGTTGATTTAACTGTAACCATTATATAGTTAGGTTAATATATTACTTGGTGTGATAGTGTAGCAGAAGAAAGGTTTGCTGCTCCACTATCACGCCAAGCTTACTCTACGCCGATTGCGGCGCCACTGAAGCCGCAGGCGTGGCCCATAAATATATAAAATGTTTGCCATTGACTCGAAAAGAAGAAGAAGGCGGAGAAAGACAACTACAATATTTTTGGCGATGCGGAGACCTTACCGCTTCAGTCCATTTCACTTTTTCCAAAGGTTTTTTTTAATATCATCTTATTTCATTACAATTGTCAATTGTCTCCCTAGGCAACACGTCCCTCTCGTCACAACACCTGTCCCGCGGCGCGGCGCCGCCCGCGCGCCCGTCCCCCGCGCCGCGCACTCCGTCCAAGGTCATGGACCCCGAGGCTGCCAGGAGACGCGAGGAACTCAACAGGCGGATACTGGAGACCAGGCGTCAGCTCGAAAGTGTGAGTATTGCATGCCGAACAAGCCGACGGCCTACAGGAATTTATTTAGCTGTCATTAGTGTGCCTGTGTGGAGCCCCATCGCAGGGTACCGCCCACCTCCTTGACCGAATCTGAACGTGACGTATGAGAGATCTGTCCGAGTAGCTACGGACAAAATCTGAATGGTTGAGACCATAGTTTGAGTTAATCAACACGAAAGAAGAAGTGTAAAATCAAGACCAAAATGAAACTTTTGCAGCAGGCGCTGTTTGATCAATTAAACACAAAATTACTAAAGATTCTTGCTAATCTTTTCCCAACTATGATAGATTCGGCTTTCCATTCTAATTGGTTGTAATTGAGTACCAGTCTTTTATAGACCTACAAAAACTAGTATAGTACTCCCCAAAACTTTGTCCGCTCCGAAGTTATGGTTAAGTTATGGCTACAATGGCTGCGCAGTAGATACTAAAATAGATGCGCGAGCGCATCGGAAAGCCGGAAAGCCTCGTTAACACGATTCCCATTGGCAAGACGTGACAGATTTCCTGGATGCTGACCATCCGTGTCAATTGTCAAAGATCTATAAATGTCAGCCGGGACCAACAGCTTAACATGCTTTCCGAGGCACGGAGGCGTCTCGATATGTAATGAGATTCCTCCGTGCCTCCATACGGCTCCAAGTTCAATTGAAAACCAGTATAGTACAGTATTTGTCTGCCATTTTTACTGAAACAGTCCAATTAAAAAAACCGAATGTTTTAAAATAAAATCTTTTTAGTACCAATTTGGTGTCCTTAATTTCATGTTGTCATTTCAAAAAACCGGCCAAGTGCGAGTCAGACTCGTGCACGAAGGGTTCGGTACAATTACGCAAAAAACGCCAAAAAATCACGTTTGTTGTATAGAAGCCCCATTTGAATATTTATTTTATTCTGTTTTTAGTATTTGTTGTTATAGCGGTAACAGAAATACATCATCTGCGAAATTTCACGGTTCATAAGATACAGTCTGGTGATAGACGGACAGAAAGACAAACGGACCGTGGCGTCTTAGTAATAGGATCCTGTTTTTACCCTTTGGGTACGAAACCCTAAAAAACGTTGCACCACACTAGGAATGTCTCCTGTATCGTGGGTGCGTTTACAAACATTTAAACTCACATACACAAACACTCAGAGCCGGAACAACTATCTATAGGCTATACAAATATTTGTTCCGTACGGGAATCGAACCCGCGACAAGTAGCGCAGTAGCCGATCGTTGAATCACTGCACCAACGTCCAATTCTCAATATATTGTGTTATCTTCCCTAAAATATAATCCCTTGTGTTCCAGGTGGCGTTCCGCTCGAACCTGAAGTCGAGCCAGTCGACGACGGACCTGTCGTACATCCCGGAGAAGGACAGCACGCGGCGCGGCCGGCCCGTGTCCATGGCCGTGCCGACCAACTCGCGGCCTTACGGTAGGGGCACCGCACCTGTGCGCTTGTGCGCTTGTTCTGTCACAACGAGATTGAGTATTCAAATAAAAAGATGAAAAGTCTATATAAAAAAAAAGTTTTTTTTTTAATTAGTTTTATTTTTAATAAAAAAATATTGCATCGTCCAATTTTCAATACAATCGGATACTGGGAAGTGGGTCCGATTTAACTTGCAAGATTTATTTACAGACACCGGCAGTCGAATTGCGCAAGTGAATTCGGCAAGGCGAAGGGTTTGACCGCTATCAAATCGACCAATCACATGCGAGATGAGTGACGCGATGTGGATTTCCGTCTGTGTGATTGGTAGATTAATAGCGGTCAAACCCTTTGCGTTGCCGTCTTTACTTACGCAATAAGGCTGCGGGACAGAACGTAAATATGTATGTAAAAAAGTTTCCAAACGTTTAGAGGAAAAATTATACTTTGATTTCTACAATGCAGTTGACCATTTTACTAAAAATATAAATTATCCGTACTTGTAAAAATAACAAGTATGAATATTAAGATTGAATATTAAACAGTCAGAATGGTTTTAATTACATTTTAAGAACTTGATCATATTTAGCAATCATTCAGATTCCATCTTCAAAAAAGTTAAGGAAATGTTACGTATTTAATGCCACAATCACCGATTTTATGAATACTCAATTTCTTTGAAAATACAGTCAAAGTCGTGCTTTTAATTAAAAAAATTATCTTCATGTTAAATTATTCAAAAGCATACTTTTTGTATGCAAACTTTGACTGTATGAACCCTGTGTGATTTCACTAACGTGTGACGTCATTAAATATTACTTATAAACGCTTTACTTCTTGCTTGAAATAAATGTTATTATTATTCATATTAAATAAATAAATAAAGCGTTTATAAGTAAACCGATCATCGCTAAATACTAACAAACACCAAAATTGTTTTCCTAACGCTGACCAGGAATATTGCCATGTCCGGAAGAGAACCTGGACAGTCTGAACTCGAACTACTTCGATAGTTTGAACCCTTACCTCGACTACCGGAACAAGAACCCCTACGCGATCCCCGCGAATTTGAACCATAAGATCATACCGGATTACTTAGATAACGTTGTCCCCTACGTCCCCCCGCACGCGAACATACTGACCACACATTCTGACAGACGCAATATGCATTACACCCCTTTCGATAATAAACCCATGGTCTTCAAAGAACAGTTGCCTCAAAAGCAACCCCTAGCCTTCACTGTAGAAATGACGAAACCTGTCCAATCTAAAGTCTTCAACCGTCTATTCCCTGAAAAAGAACCACGCGAACCTAAACCACGAAATTTCACGTTAAATCTAACGAAAAATGATGAGAAACCAGCACCGCCTAAGTCTGTAAAACCTGCGCGGAGTATATTCAAGAATTATAAGTCTTGCCCTGTATCGCCTGTGTCCGAAGAGTGTAAGTGGGCTGACAAGGCTAATCAGAAGACTCAGAAAGCTGATACAAACTCCTTAGATCCTAAAAAGAGAAATTCTTTAAGCTTTTTCGTAGGTTTCGATAATAAAAACCTTAGGGATAGCGGTAAAAGTATAGTTGATACTATCAAATCGGATACTGAAAAGATGATCGCAGAGATTACTAAGAAATATGGTGATTTGGATGAGTACGATGTTGCCAGAGGTCAGGATGACCTGGACTTAAAACCTACGAAGGAGAAAGACGACGGCAACTTCTCCTCGGACTCATTAGAAGACTGCAGTCTCAGCCAAGATGCTAGTTGTAAAAATAAATTGTTTTCTAAGAAAGTTTGTAAGAAGCATACCAAGACTATACCGAGACGAGCTGTGTCTAACTATGAAATCTATGGCAGTGAGAAGCCTGTAGTCCCCGCGAAACCCGCTTACATAGCCAACCAGAAGAGCTCCACGCTACCGAGGAACATGCCTTCGAACCTCGACGATATCGACGAAGACTCGATGAAGTACAATTCCAACATGTATCGATGTCAAAGTGTTCTGACTAAGAGATGCGTCACCAGGTCAAATGAATCAGTCCTGAGTGATAATTCCAACTGTTCTAGCATTTCCAATGAGATTTTCCTCAAATATGGCAACGAAGTCGCCTTCCAACAAGGGAAGTTTGACAGCAGCAGATACAATTTGAACGATTCGCAGAACTGTTCGTACGAGAACATTCACGACACGGAGTACTTAGAAAACCACAGACACAGTAGCGCTAGCTTCTTTTTGAATCAGAAGAAATACATGAAAAACAGTTGCAGCCAAGAATCCGTGCTCTCCGACGACTTTCTGGATAACGACAACCAACTGTGTAGAACTAACTGTAACTCTTTAGAGAGTGTACTATCTGATGACTCGGAATGTACCAAAAGTGCGCCTCTGGAAATGTTGTTTGAAGGCGCTAAGCCGAAGAAACAACAAAAGAACCCGAGTATGCCACGGAATAGTAAAAGTTGTTACGAATTCGATAATACGTCTAAAAGTTACGGCTCCAGTCCTAACAATGCTTATTTCGGTTACATGTATAACAATTATTTAGGAGAAGCTTCCTCCCCGAACTACAGAGAAAGTAAACCTAACATTGTGACTACGAACCCGAAACCGCCCGCGACAAAAGTGTACGGTTTTGATGTGCCAGTGGATGGACACAAAACTGTTACAAGATCCAAAAGTCTATACGATTCATCAACAAAACAACCTCCGCCAGCTAAGAATATTGCGTATTATTTCGACGGAAATAATATTCAGCAGTATAATAAAGAAAAGAAACTTAGCGACGAGATCCCGAGGTTGAACAAGACTGATTACATGGTGAACGCGAGCAAATCGCTGCAGCCAAAATTCGCTGATAAGTACAAGAGTCAAATGGAAGGTTGTGAAAAGAATGCGATGGTCAAATCCAAGAGCTGTAGCTTTGAAGTAGTCTTAGAACCGGCTTCAAAACCAAACCCCTTGAAAAATCTTATGGAGAAACGAAACTCTCATGTTCAAAAGAATTTGGAGAAATTCGAAGAACAAATAAGAAAGAACACACAGACGAAGGTTAGTAAAAATCAGCTGAATAAAGAAAAATCGAATGGAAAATATAATAATGCTACTAAGAGCCTCGAAAGAGGTTCCGGCCAGAAGAATAACAATACTAAAATAACCATGGAGTTTGTGCCGCACAAGCCGCCCAAACCAATAAAAAGAACGTCTTCTGTCAAAATGAACAACAGACTCAAAGCGAACATAGAAAAGTCAGGACTGACGTCATCGATATCTTCCCAGTATAAAGCAAAACTAGATGGTCTGCATAACAAAAACTACTTAGCCAATAAGAAGCCAGAAGATGCCAACTCTAACGTAGAACCAGATAACACTGAGAAACATTTCGATGTGTTTGTTAAAGAAAAAGACGTGAATGAAAATAAATCTGAAATACAGATGGATAGCTTGGAAGTGTACGCGATGCAACGGATGGAGAGACTGAAGCAAGTGAGCATGGACTCCCTCGATGTGGACGCTAATGATTTCGCTAAAGACTCCTTAGATTATTACGCTGAACAAGATAATAAACTGTACGCAAAAACTAACAAAGACCAACTAAATCTGAAACTTGCTAGAAATGATTTATCACGTCCTTCGCACAGCAGACAAAATGACACCAAAGAAAACATATCGCCAGAGATGACCGATGAAATTAAAAAATATAAAAACATAGAGAGAAAAATAGAGATCATCAACAAATTAGTAGAAATGGAGGAGAAGAGAATTCTACAAGAGAAGATACTCAAAGAATGGAGAATGAGACCGTTGAAAGCTAATATAAATGATGGGAAAGGAGTTGTGAAATTACTATCTAGAAAATTCGAGAAGTTAGCCACGAAGCAATCGTCTACTGTTCACAATTTTGCATCCCTCACTTTAGAAGAAGCGGACACAGACACTGACACAACATTAGACAATAAAGAAATCAAAAGAAACTTGAGTCTCCCCGACATTTTGGATTCCGATCAAATTGGAGGTCTAGTCACCGTTGGAAGAGACATAACGAACGAAGCTGGCAACACAGGACCGATCGAAGAAGACGTCAAGCTAAACAACGCGATACAACCGGAAGTAGGAAACCCACCGAAGAGTCTAAAACAAAGAGTTTACAACGAAATGGTAATACCAAAAACCGATGTCCACTTAGACAGTGAAAATTACGAATCGTCAACAACAAGCTCTAGTTGTACTAATTCCCCGAAAAGGCTGCATTTTTACGGTTTTAGCAGGCCGAAACCTCCATTTAGGAAGATCATTAGAGGTCCTACTCCGAGATTGTGTATGGAAAACCGTCTCTTCCAGCATAAGATTAGGCCGGTGCTGTACGGTTCGCCTAGAGGTTCTTGTCTAGCGAGAAAGGTGCCCGTTCAGAACCCGGTATTGCCATCGAAATTCTCTCCGACGCAAGGTTTGGGACTGCACGTGACAAGTTATTTGATGTCGTTATGGTCCCTTTTATTTGCGTTATAAGATGTGGAAATCCCTGTCTTGGGTTTTAATGTATGGGCCTTAAATATTTTTTTTTTAAAGAAACTGAACGGTCGTTGCAATTTTAAAGCGTCACGTCGTGCGTCGTATTCTTATAATTGTCAAGAAATGAGTAAACAATTACCCTCATTCTGGAATCCGCCACAGTCGGTTAAAAGTATCTAAGGCCAAAAACAAAAACCTGAGATGCCCCACTTTCCACAAAATAAGGTGATATTTTGTGAATTCGCCCTAATCATTGGCAGTAAATTAAATATGCAATTATAATATATATATATTTATATCGCACGGCAGATTCACAACATGTCACTTGCCATCGCTTCTTTTATTAATTATTTTTCAGGTTTTTTTTTTCAGCATGATTTTAAGTATATGCGGAGATTTCCTCATGCATGCGTTTTATTTATTTTTTGTTTGTGTATTGTTTGCTTACTTATAGCAATCTGAATGGTTATATTATTAGTTAAATACTTATTATTGAGTCAAAAAAGACTGTTAGATCAATATGAATTTTAAGTTACTGTAGTAAAGTAATGTCATCTTATAATTAGTGTTGTTTTTATTTGACTTTATGTAATCCACTGGGCAAATTTTTATTTAGTTTCTAATTCCAAGAAATACTTGCTTTCATTCGAAATTATGGACTCGTTACTTGGAGACGGCGCGAAATATAAGCAATGTAGTTTTCAAACTATATTCTTATGAAATCACGAAAAACAAAGAACCCAATATTCAGTCAGTACAAGAACAGGAATCGAAACAAAGAACCCAATATTCAGCCAGTACAAGAACAGAAATTCTCGTTTAACACAAGGTCTAGAATCTTATAAAACTGGCGATATTCGTCACAAACCGTTCAGCTCGCTATAATCGCATGATACTGACCGCGCAGTCGTCCCGCCAGCGAGCCGCTCGCACCTGTCGGCGTCGGACCGCGAGGAGGAGGGCGGCGGCATGCGGCGCGCTATCTCGCTGTCCGACCTGGCCGCCAAGCCCATGCCCGCGCCCAGGACGCCGCAAGGTGCGTCTGGTGGCGGTCGTGTCTCATGCACACAGGTTTCACTGGGTTTGGTCGGGTTTAACCGAGTTTAGAGGGTTTTAACCATTTATTGGTTAGGTTTAACCAAGATTGGTTGGGTTTAACCGAGTTGGGCTGGGTTTAACCAAGTTGGGTATGGGTTTAACTGAGTGTTGGTTGGGTTTTACTAAGTTTTTGTTGGGATTAGCTGGATTTGGTTGGGTTTAACTAGGTTTGGTTGAGGTTAACTGGGTTTGGTTGCATTTAACTGGATTTGGTTGGTGTTTAATGGGTCCTCTCAATTAGGTCTACATCCTTTTTCAGATCCAGTTTTTTTTTAAACAAATGTTCGATAATTATAACCTTTCTTGCAATATTGAGATAGTTTTAACATACTCTTAATGGATGGGTTCGTGGATCATACTAACAAAGATGGTGTTGGGTATAATACGTTTTGGTTGTATATATCGCTCAAACTTCGCTAAAAACTGCTAGTTTCTTTTATAAATAATCTCTAATTAAAGATTATTGTCTTACTATATAAAATACTTTTTGATAAATTAACATGCTAAAATTTTCACTTACACGGCACTAGAATTTGATACCACACTGAATCACGTTGTTTACAATTTTTGGCTGAATGGTCTAACAACAGCCAATCTGGATTAAAAACTTTACTATCTGTAAGCTAACCTTTTATATGTGGTCTTAGTAGTATAATTTGACATTTCGTATTTTATTATAGAGACTCTTGGTCGAAATACCAAAATGTAAAGTCTCATTCATCACCTGACATTTTGATAGTGCTTGACAATTCCATACATTTTCGATATATTTCCAATCGATATCGCGATGCTTTGGTTGTTAGAATGTTACTTGTCAGCTATAATTATAGCATGCCCACACTGGCGGACGGGACCGCAGAGTATTTAAAATGTATCAATTGAATTTAATAGTTATCCAATCGAAACAAGGTATATATTTCTATGCTCGGTGATTGGCCTTGGGGCATCGCGGCGCAGATTTCTCTGGTGCTTATATTTTAATGTTAGGTGCTCCTAGCATTAAAATATATACCTTATTTCGATTGGATAACTCTTAAATTCAATTGATAAATTTAAAAACCTTTGCCGTCCCGTCCGCAAGTGTGCGCAGGCAATGAGGTCTTTGGGCGTAAGGCTTGTTAGTGTTTGAAGGGTATATTGTAGTAGCTAAGGCCGCTATTCCACTTGCAAGCAATACACATGCAAGTTTTATTACATTGCGGATCATGATCGAGCATATCATCACATTATATCTCGGTAGTCTGCAACTGTAGTTTAACTTGTGTGCGAGTTAGTTTCAGGTGAAAATGAGTGCATAAGGTATATTTAGTCAAATTGCACTAACTACATGTCAAACAGGTTGAAGGTTCGGTCTTCGTTGTGTATCGTACTGTAAATATCTGGCTATCTTGACGCACTTTCTGTATTTTTTTTCCCTTTTCTAGAGTTCATCAATAGGATGGATCCTAATTTTATTACAATCTAGCCTTATAAATAGACTAATATAGTTATTTATGCTACAAGTGCGGAAAGTAGGTGATTTCCGATGAGTGGTATTTTTATTTGGATAAATCGACACGAGTCGGAAATCATCTTACGCACGTGTATCATACAACATTTTACTATGCATTGTGCGAGGAAATTAAATATAATATCTGAACCAAGCAAGAAATTAATAAAATGGCGCTTATTCAAGGGCGCTCAGCATATCCACAGATTAACTAATAGTTCATAGTTCCTCGGGCATATCTACTGCGCATGTGCAAATAAATAGCTGTCACGTCGTAACGCAAAAAGGCACGAGCAAAATATTCATTCTGCCAAACATATTTAATGAATATTTAAAATTAAATTATTGATCAAAATCTAAATCTAGTGTAATTAAAAACGCCTTAAATGAAGTATTAGTTTTGTTTTACCTTTTATATGAATGATAATCTGTACTGTCGCAAATAATACAAGCCCACGCACTTCCGGACGCCGCCGCGCATGCGTTCCCTCTCGCTTTAAAGACTATGCACTCGAGGCATAAGAGAGGGAGAGCGATAACGCAACC
The DNA here is from genome assembly GCA_948252205.1 of Orthosia incerta. Taxonomy (NCBI): domain Eukaryota; kingdom Metazoa; phylum Arthropoda; class Insecta; order Lepidoptera; family Noctuidae; genus Orthosia; species Orthosia incerta. The sequence goes on along the minus strand of OX411766.1, from coordinate 17,665,557 downwards.
GAAACGCTCGCGCGCCGATCGACGTTCGTCGCGAGAGTAGTACACGCAGGGACTCGTTTCGAACCGGCACGCGCGCCCGAGCTCCAAAACCGTCGCGCGTTTTCTGAATCGGTTGTTGTATAGAAATAGTTCCGTACCAATGTAATAATCTACAATCTAAGTGCACCTTTACCGTGATTATACGAAAACTACTACTAAAGTGTTTTATTCTTCCATTCCACGTGAACCAATATGAACACAGTTACGAAAGTACTTAATTAATTTTTAAAACTTTTCTCAAATAATAAAAACTCTATGCGGCGGGCTGACGTTGGAGTTAAAAATTAAAAAAGTACAGGAAAGTAAAACGCACTAGTAAAAAAAAGTGACACTTGCCGCACAGTTTGGCTGCTTGGAAAACGCTCTTTTCGAGGACATGCATTGTAAAGTAATTTATTTATAACCTAAACTATTACATTGTCTGTACTAAGAATGTGTCCCATAGCACTTATCTTATTGTCTCTATTAAGGCGAATACGCATAGTTCTTGTGTTTGTTTTGTGCACTTTCTGATAATCATAATTATTTTATCCTGTAGCATGCTTTTTGTATATTAATACTTGTAGCATTTGTTACATTGCTTTTTTATGTAGAGTTGATTAATCTTTTTATAATTATTTAGATATAATATGTACCTACTATTAAAATAACCCCACTTCAATTTTATCCTTTTTTTTTAAATATCATTAAAAAACACCAAATTTTGTTAGTTATAATATAATGCTTAACGGGACATTTAATAACTAACAAATTATGGTGAAACTGGCTCTTTAAGAAACTTAAATTATTGCAACAACTTAACAAAGAAGAGCGCAGAAATATGCCAATAAATACCAAGCCTTATAAAATGTTTTTAGTCGCAGTAATTCTGTTTACTACTTGGTTGAAATAAACTGTGCACCTTGCTGGAATGCTCGCCCCACGTTCGTCTCGTGCACCAATAGCGAGGGTCAAATGTCATAGTAGTGACAACGCCAGGTGCTCAGTTATTTTAACCGAGTAATACTTACGATAACCCCATTTAAATATAAATTTATTCCAAGGATAAGTTTTTGATGTACTAAATACACAAGTAAAATATAAAAACCCCCGGCTCATTTTTATTACATGCTACATAATTTATCTAGTATTAGACACGCTTTGATCGACATACTATTGAACACGTAATTATGACACGTTATCTTGCGAAAACACCCCGATTCAAATAGTAAAACGCCCGTAACTTTTGAACGGCTGAACTGATTTTCATCAAACATAGCTAAGAACACTCTCAACCTCGACCGAGTCACCTTTCAAACAAAAACGAATTCAAAATCGGTTCATCCGTTTAGGAGCTATGACGGCACATATATATACACAAATACACAAGTACATACATAAAACTTATAACACTCTTTTCACGTCGGTGGTTAAAATTCAACTGTCTATGTGATAAATAACTTAGATTTTTAGAATCGTCTGTCTTACTCTCATTTGGTATGTGTTGGCATAACTGCGGCCATTCGTGTCCCTCCTCTAACCGCCACTCGCACACAGGCCCGCCCTCGAAGCCGGCCACGCCGCAGAACGGCTCGAGCGGCAAGTCGCCCAGCAACTTCGTGCGCCCGGCGCCGAGGTATAACGCCAAGTCGAACATGACCCGGAGCTCCAGCGTCGGAGTGTTAAATCAGGTAACATATACATACATAATATGTATCTTTAATTCAAAGACTATTTGTGTATCATAAACCTTCTTCTTCAAGGTATAACGGAAAGGTGTGATCATAATATTTTAAAATGGATTCTGTCCATGTAAATGATAAAAACCGGTTAAGTGGGAGTCGGACTCGCGCACGAAGGGTTCCGTACCATTATCGCAAAAGATGGCAAAAAAATCACTTTTGTATGCCCTACTTAAATATTTATTTTATTTTGTTTTTAGTATTTGTTGATAGAGCGGCAACAGAAATACATCATCTGTGAAAATTTCAACTGTCTAGCTATCACGGTTTATGAGTTAAAGCCTGGTGACAGACAGACGGACAGTGGAGTCTTAGTAATAGGGTCCCGTTTTTACCTTTTGGGTTACAATGTACAAAACAATTCTCAAAAAAAAATTGCACCTCCCATACAAATTTTGATCAGTTGATGACCACTTGGTATGACAAATCCATTTTTTTTTTGTGATATTGATTTTCTATTGAATTTTGTGTAAAATTAATATTTTCTAGACCTGATGATATACATTGTATGTTCTTGTTTAATCAATAAAATTCTACTAAGCACAGAACCATGGCTTATTGATTTAATTCACATGTCAAAGATTATTTGAAAAAGATATTCACGAACCAAGTAAACCTTTTTACTTGCACGTCACTGCTAACAAAATCTATCGCTGTGGGATGGAACTAAACGTGATCGATGTACTTTTAGTAAATGATAGTTTAGGCCGTCGAAAAACGCTGGTTACGTCGGCACTGTTTCCGTCTATGTGATGAGGCATCTGTATGCTAGTATAATATTTTCCGGGGAGTGTTGCTAGTAAATCATCAATATCATCAATTATCATCAATACATATAATAAATCAGTAGAAAAGCATTTTTTGTACATCGAAAATATTTCCAAAAAAAATAGCCAGTGTGTTAAAGGATAACCAACAGAACCTATTTCCGGCATTTTTGGAATTTTTGTCTGTTTGTCTGTTTATTTGTGCACGCATCACGTGAAATGTACGAAACCAATGTAAATAACTTTTATACATAAACATTGTGCGTAACTTGAAGAATTACTAATACTCGGACAGTTTAACTCGATATTCGATAGATGGCGTTGTGCATTTGAAGTCATTTTCTGAATGACGATGTTAAAATTCTTCGCGAAAGAATGATGACTAGAGAAAAAATATTGGTAGGGAGGTAAGTAGGGTAGGCAGGAAGATAAGTAGGGTAGGGTTGGCAGACAGATGACGGGAGCAAAGCCGCGGGCACAGCTAGTAAATAATAAATAAGTTACACGCCCTTTCCTTCACAGAGCGACTCGGAGTCGGACCCCGCCCCGCCGCGCTCGGGCGCCAGCCGGCCGCAGACGCTCATGCGGCCCACCATCAGCTCCATGAACAAGCAGGCGGCCGGCACGCAGCGCCGCCGGGGGCTCGCCAACGCCTACAGCGCAGGTTTGTGATCTATATCACCGGGCTATTGCAAGCACCGTCAGTTTGTAATAAATCGCTTGGGATTTATTGATTTATGTCAATAAGGCATACCAACAACATATTTGCAATTTCCTTACATTTTCCTTGATTTACTAGAGGGTGCTGTGTAAATGGGCCAGTTACAGGCGTACACATCGTTCACAGTCAGATTATAAAAAAAAAAGTTCTGGAGTAAAAAAAAAATTGAAAAAATTCTAATGATTCAATCATTAGTATTCAAAATCCAATTGTGGTTTAATTTTTATTAAAATTAAACCACAATTGGATTTAAATTAATCTAGAATCGAATTAAAATTGTGCAAGCGTTAAATGTAAATTAAATTACAAATGAAGGTAAATTAAATCATAATTAAATAACAAATAAAATACTAATGAGTGAGATGATAATAATAATCTCGATAGATTGTGAATAATAAATTCAATCTACCTTCCTTTTCCGAACTATATTGGGGTCGGCTTCCAATCTAACCGGATGCTGCTGAGTACCAGTGTGTTACATTGAGCGACTGCCTATCTGACCTTCTACAACCCAGTAACTGGGTAACAGGACGATACCCCATAATTCCACACAAATTTACAATATCACGCGATTTATTATACACTTACGGTATTTACAATAATTCGGTACACATACATACAATACACTTTTCTGTAAGTACACATCAATAATGCTAATTTCAGCACCGAATCCTTTCGATACCACTCCCGCTTGGGTGAGTACCCAATATTAAGCTATGTATCGCCGTTTTGGGCTAGCTTTGTTTAAAATGACACGGTTGGCGAAGTGGTTGAGCAACTGGCTGTTGCGCTGCGTGTCGCGGGTTCGATTCCAGCACGGAACAAATATTTTTATGGCCTTCAAATAGCTGTTCCGGATCTGGGTGTATGTGTTTAAATGTTTGTAAACGCACCCACGATACAGAAGAAATTCCTAGTCAAACCAACGGTAAAAAAAGAACTGTTGAATGTATGCGATGTGCGATAAACTGTTCAAATACTGTTCTACAAGAATCGAAAAATTAAGCTTAGCTAAACTCATCGAAACATAGCCTAATGTTGATTAGCCACCCTGAAACTTATCCAGTAGTTTGAAGTATGTAGTTAGTGCACATACTACTAAAATAAAATTGTTATATTTTAAATCCCTAATCCACAAATTGAAGTCGTACAGTCTGAACGTTCCCATGCTACGTCATATTTCGACATGACAATGATTTGGACTCGAGTTATGCCAAAATATAATCACCCTTATTGATAAAAATCTCTGCGCGGCTTAGCAACTGCTAAGCAGACTCTAATTTCGAATTCTCCATAAAAAAATCGTCTTTATTTATTTATTTCATGATTTTTGTATGGGATGGGTGTCTTTGACACACCGACGCGAAAACGTGTACCATAAATTCGGTACACGATTTTGGACCTGGAGTTTAAATTTTTTGATGGTTTTTCCTAATTTTTGAAACTGTACTTATCTTACTTAATTATATTTTTAATTATTCTCCTGTGTCGGTTCGTCGACATAGTGAGAAAGCGCGCGGCGCTCCTCGTGTTGTCACAAGCCGGCGGCGTTGGCCTCGATCTTGAACTTTAGGAAATCAGCAGAAAAAAGTTTTAGTGAAAAAGGGAATGGATGATTTTTAATTAAGACTGTTTTCAAAAATTAGGAAAACGTCTGCGAAATATTCCAACACTTATAGTCCAGAATCCATACTTTTCACGTTGGTGTCAAAGACATCCTGTAAATAAGACCCAGGTGAGGTAGGTTAAGTCACGGGGTCTCATTGCTAAGGAAGGAAATTTGGTTCAAATAAATCTCACTAGATGGCGCGACATGTGCACACAATTGAATATAATTGTGTGTAAAATTAACATTTTCTGGAATTGAACATAAAAATTGTATGTTCTTGTTTAACCAACTCTCCTAAGTACAAAATTATAAAATATTGGGCTCTTAATTCACATTTCAAAGATTATTTGAACGGTTCATTTAAAACTGATGCCAATAGATGGCGCATTTTTTATTTCTGAGGCATTCCTCTCGTTTGTTAAAATTTGCATTGTAACACATTTTGGTGCAAAAAACTGTAAAAACGTGCAAAAAAATACTATAAAACGAACCTTCACTGTATTAAAAGAATTCAATATTCACGAACCTAGTAAACCCTTTTACTTGCAAGTCGCTGCTAACACCATCTATTGCCGTGAAACGGGATCGAACGCGATTGAGGTACTTACAAAAATAACAAGATTAATCAGATGAAAAACACTAGTTACGTCGGTACGGTTTCTTTGTATGGGATGAGGCATCTGTATGCTAGTATTATATTATCTGTGGTTAAGTATTACACTTTGGCATAACTGTCAAGCCTCTTTAAATTCCTACTAAATATTCACTGCCTCCGGCCAGCAGTTTATTAGCCACCCTCACGCCATTAACCCCACTGTACTAAACAGTCAGCCTGGCGAGCGGCGCGCACGAGGAGTCCAGCTCGGAGGCGGACGAGCGCACCGCGGGCGACGCGGCCGGCCCCAGGCCTCGCGCCTCGTCCGTCGACCACACGCAGCGGAGGATCGGTGAGTACTAGTACCGCGCCCGCGCCGTATATACTACGCGAGCAAAATAACAGTTCACTTGAAGCTGTCAATATCACTCTGATATTGGTGATATTGCTATTGGTGCACGAGGCGAACGCGAGACGCCGCGGGGGCGGGGGGAGTGGTGTCGCTTGACGTACGAAGTGCACACTTATTTTGACCGTGTAATAGTGATCAATGTGACGTTTTCAATTCATATATACTTTCTAAGTTTATCTTGGACATCACTGACAACGGTGAAGTTCTTGTTCCATTGGTGTTCCGCTCCAGTGCGAGGATAAATAAACAAGCTTAAGTTTTTTTTTAAACAAGCTTTTATGTACAAACAATGCATTGTCACGAGAAACATATAAATGTGCAAAATTTCTGCTGAATCGGACACTTGGAAGTAAGTCCAATTTAACTTGCAAGAATAGGGAACTATCCGCAAAGCTGCGCTCAGATGGCGCCACAGGTTTCTGCGTAAACAAACTAGAGAAGGGCGTTTTCGGTTTTTGCGCAAACTGTTATGTATGTGTTTTCATATCGATATCGAAAACGGTTTTCAGATATCGATATCAGTAGTACAGTTTGCAAAAGTTAAAATGTTATTTAGATGAGCAAACTAACAACGAACGCGAAATAATACTTAGAAAGATAGGTAGCGCATATGGTTCCTAACGTTTGTGAAGTTTGCGTTTTGTTCGTAGTTCGTTCGTTTTCGTATTGTTACGGTTTTAAGTTTTGATTTATTCGTTCTCACACGATAGTAAGGTTTTTATTAGATACAGCTTTTGTAATATCGGTTATTTTGATATCGATATGATATGATATCTAACACATATCCGATATAAGTTACGTTTAGATATATCGGACACATCCCTAAAAAAAAAACAAACTGTCAAAGTCCAGCGACAAAATTTCGCAGTTTATGTATACAAAATATAAAACAAATAGTGAAAGAAAAATGAAGCTAACTAACTTCCCCAGTATTATTATTTGGTTTTTGAACACAAGTTATCTTAAAAACAGTAAAAAAGAGTTCGGTAACCACAAACAGTAGTAGACGCCATGTTGTTATGTTTTTGTTTACTCAGAGCCGTCAAGCGCCATCTGGCGGGAGCAATTGGCAGTAATGTTCCCTATTGGTACACGAGGCGAACGCGAGACGCCGCGGGGGAGGCGGAAGAGGGGTCGCGTACAAAGTGCACACTTATTTTGAACGTGTAATAGTGACCAATGTGAAGTTTTCAATTCATATATACTCTAAGTTTATTTGGACATCACTGACAACGGTGAACGTCGTGAGGAAATCTAAATTTATTAGAAGTTCTTGTTCCGTTGGTGTAATTGCTCCAGTGCGAGGATAAATAAACAAGCTTAAGTATTTTTTTAAACAAGCTTTAAAGTACAAACAATGCGTTGTCACGAGAAACAAACAAATATGCAAAATTGCAGCTCAATCAGACGCTGGGCAGTAAGTCAAATTTAACTTATAGCATAGTTGGAAGAAAAGTAAATTTAAACTTGTAAAAAATAGTGCCACAATATCATCATCATTTGAACAGCGTTTTATGATTTGCCCCCACAAAGGTCTCTCGGGCACATGACGGGAGGTGAGGCATTGTTTGGGCCGTAGCTTCGCTGGTGCACTGCGGAGTACTGCCACATAACTAAGTTGTGCCTGCAGCGACCCACTTGGCGTCGCTGAGAAAACGCTGTTGACGTGGTTGAATAAGGATGTGGGTAGACAAATGATAATTCTATTTAGTACATTAGTGTGAGATTATCAAATAATATTGGACACGTTTAGGATACTCTGGTAGCGTGTGGTCTGGTGGTTAAATGAAATAACAATTCACGATAAATCAAATCGTACTATATTGTTTCCTCGTAACACTTACAACAATCACATAATTAAATTTACTTTAAACTATTATAAGACCTAACCTAACAGTATGTGTGTGGGCAAACGACTGGCGTCCCGTGCCGTCGTAATTCGTGTGTAGCGCCTGCGTTAGTGTGAATAAACAAACTTATCGCGTCAGTAGGGGCGCTACACACGTATTTTTTGCTTTATCAAATAAGTAAAAATGTACAAAGATAAAGCGCACCAAAGTTCAGGAGTGGGCGTCACGTTGTCAGTATAAAATGTAGTACACCGTAACGTCACACAATATTTCAACGCACTGTATCGTCGTAATTTTTTGTTTACGTTGCAAAAGAAAAAACCGGCCAAGTGCTAGTCGGACTCACGTACGAAGGGTTCCGTACCATTATCGCAAAAAACGGCAAAAAAAAACACGTTTGTTGTATGGGAGCTCCACTTAAATATTTATTTTATTCTGTATTTGTTGTTATAGCGGCAACATAAATACATCATCTGTCAAAATTTCAACTATCTGGCTATCACCGTTCATGAGATACAGCCTGGTGACAGACGGACAGTCAGACGGATCGCGTTGTCTTAGTAATAGGGTCCCGTTTTTTCCCCTTGGGTACGGAACCCTAAAAATGCGTGTCCAATGTTTTTAGGTTATCTAATTGACGGACTTAATAGATATTTTATGTCAACATCCCTATTCTGGACAAAGTTGTGTTATTGTGGTTTTCCATTTGTAATTTCTCAGTAGTAGTCAGTAGCCTGACATCTAGATGTGTGCTCGGTTGATGGCAATTACTTCGCCCCCCGTTACATGGGACTTAACTGGCGAAATGTCGGTGTACACTTCTACTTAGTCCCTCGAGAAAAACAGCTGAGGTGATGTTATTATTTGTTTGCTTTATCCTCCCACTGGAATGCCTTGCAGCAATTACATAATGGCCCAGTGGTATCGGCCGCGACTTACAAGTTGTAGGTCGTGGGTTTGAGCCCAGGCAGGCGCTTTACTTTGTGTAAATTATTTCATCACCACTGCTCTCAAAACGGTGAAGGAAAACATTGTGAGGAAACCGCCATGTCCTGGAACCAAAAATTCGAAGACATGTGACATCTACCAACCCGCACATCCCCTCTCACAGAGAGGAGGCCTGTGTCCCAGCAGTGGGAACATTAATAGGCTGATGATGTATGATGATGATTTAATTACACAATTGAGCACAAACTTATAATGACTATAAGTCCTGACTTCCTCAGGATTTTTCCATCACGATTGTCATCGATGTCTAAGATTAACTTAGAAAGTACATATGAATTGAAAACTTCTCATTGGTACTTCCCCGGACTTTAACCCAAAGCCTCGCGCACAAGTGACGAGGTGTAGCCACTGGGCCCACGTGACGTACAATTATAATGTAATGTGTGTAAACATGTGATGGTGTGGTCAGGTCGCAGCGGCAGCGAGCGGGACCTGTCGGCCAAGGCTCGCGAGGTGACGGCGCGGCTCACGGCCGGCGCGCGCCGCCCCAAGCTGGACGCGCCACAGGAACCCAACTGTGAGTACCCACGTATGTGTAACAACAAGTGATGGTGTGATCATATCAGCCGAAAGACGTCCACTGCTGTACATAGGCAGTATTTTTTTTTTGTTGGGCTAAGAAAATGCCTAACGCATACCGCGCCGTCCGGGAGACGACGTGGTTATGTGGGGCTTGCACCCACTAAAAACGCCGCCGGTGCTCCAACTTTCGCCTTAATGGGACGCGAGAACTGCTACGCATGACATTCGCGACCCATCCAGCGTGACCCACTTCTGGGCTCCCTCTTCTTTGCCCGCTTCCGGGTTCCCTTCCTCGGCGATGTCCGGGTGCACTGAGACATCACCACATCTCCAGGGGCCGTCCAGCATGAACGATAGAGTCCCCGATCTATCATCCGCTGACCCCTGTTATGGCGGCATTAAGTCGGCGTTTCGAGGCCCGCGCCGTCCTGCCCTTCTGCGACGAATCGGGTCAGCGAGAGAGTCTACCTCCCTGACCCGCTCCGCCGCTTCTTTCTGCGAGATAACATCCTCGCATAAAGACGCAACCACCTCCCATGCCCTTTCACTGCCGACCATGGCCCTAACAATGGCCAGCAGTGACAGGTCTTGGCCAATTTTTGCCGCCAAAACATGTCGCTGCGTCTCCCAGGCAGGGCACTGCTCGAGAGTGTGCAGGGCCGTGTCCTGGTTGCAACCGCACTGGTGACACACGGGGGTCACCTCTCGTCTTGCCACTGTGTGCAGATATTTACCAAAACAGCCATGCCCTGTTAATACCTGCACTAAACGAAAGGACAACGTCCCGTGTCGCCTCCGTATCCACTCCTCTAGGATTGGCTGGATAGCACCAACAGTCCAGTGACCGGCGCTGGGAGTCTCCTGCCTCTCCGCCGAGAAGATACCGCCCAACTTCCCGAACGCCGCCCAGCCGTGTCGGATTTGATCGTTTACTTATTTCTCGAAGTTTGACTTACCTAACTAGATCGTTTGACCCAGGTAGACATAATCGTCTACAACTTCGAGTGCAGTCTCCGATCTTGATACCAACTCCGGGTGTAACATGGGCATTAAACATCAACTTGGTTTTGTCCATGTTCATTCTGAGACCCACTCTTTCGGAAGCTCTACTGAGTTCATCGAGCATTACAAGGTCCTCCATGGTCTCAGCCCTAACCACTATATCGTCGGCAAACTGAAGGTGACTGATGTACTCGCCATTGATGTTGATGCCTAGCCTTCTGCAGTCTAGAACCTTGAAGACATCGTCCAGTGCAGCGGTGAACAGTTTCGGAGATATGACGTCTCCCTGTCTCACACCTCGCTGCAGAAGGGTGGGTTCCGAGGTCTGATCCTCACGCCTCTCCTTCATTAGCTTGAGAGTAGGGTCAGAGAGATTTTTGTTCCTATCCTATCTATACGGCGGGTCTTGAAAAGCTTAGACCCGACCGTACGGACAGCTTCCACGAACCCATCGCTGTATTCGTCCACGGAGCTCCCTAGGCACTCGAAACGATTCTGGAGTTTGAGCTGAAAGCTCTCGGGGTTTTGGATCTGGATCTGTGCTGGACGGAGCGTGGACTTCATCAATCGAGACCTTTCAAGCTTGATATTAATGTTCAATGTGCCTCTTACCATGCGGTGATGTTTTATCTATCTATCTATCTCCCGGTTTTCACCGAATTGATCACAGAGACATCATTGAACATTTGCTTCTTGGTTGACATGATGAAGTCGATCTCGTTTTTAGTTGCACCATCGGGGCTTTGCCAGATCCACTACCTGTGTTCACGCTTTCTAAAGAAGGATTTCATCATGTAGAGGCTCTCCTTCTCCATAAAACTGGCCAGTAGGTGACCCCGGTAGTTCCGACGTCTAACCCCAAATTGCCCCACTTGCAGCTCATCTTCGTCTCGTTTGCCTAGTTTCGCGATGAAGTCCCCATGAAAGCGGTGAAGTGAGTTTTGAAACCATGCATGGCTCTAGAGATATCCTCATACATGGTCTCTACCTCGTCATCGGAGTGTGCCGAGGTCGGGGCGTAGACCTGTAGCACCTTCAGCGTATATCTTGCTGATAATCTGAGTATAAGGTACGACACACTCTCGATCTTCACTACGTTGTTCACTTGTGGACGATAAACCCGACACCACCCTGGGACTGCCGGTCACCCTCTCGGAAATAGAGCAGGCTACTGGATTCAAGGATTATCGAGTCCTCCCCATCTCTTTGGACTTCAGATAACCCTATAATACTCCATCTTTACCTCCTCAATTCTTCCTCGAGTTCGGCTATCTTCTCGTCGGTCGGGAGTGTTCGCGTGTTATATTTTCCCAGGTCCAGTCGTCGGTGTTTATTGGAGTAGCCGGGTCCACTCCAGGGATTCTTCGCAACACCCTTGCGTTAGCCCATCGCCTCGACCGCTATCGTAGCCGAGGTTAGACGGGCTGCCGGGCACTCGGGGCCATTTTTACTGCCATTTTTACTTATTCATTTTGGTTTGGGGGGTTTGCCATAATCGCCACGCTTGGCAGGCGGGTTGGCGATCGCAGTTTGTTGTTAAAGTGCCCTTAGTCGCCTCTTACGACACCCACGGGAAGATATGGGATGGTGAAATTCTTTACGTCCCTCACTATCAAACGCTTCTGCAGAGCAGCGTTGTTTTAGGTTTGTAATGTAAATTAATATATTACCGCCTCTCGCGTCTGTAAACACACGTATGAACGTAAATAAAGCCAAAGAAATATGTTAGGAGCATAGCAGGTGGCCTCTGTAGTTTCTGCCTAACTCTATAGCAAAAAGGTGTGAGATGCATTTCTAAATAGTTTGTTGGTTTGGTTTCAGTGTCGTCGTCGCAGCTGTGCTCTGCGCTGACGGAGCAGCTGACTAAGACGGCGTGCAAGGTGGTGCAGCTGTACGCGAGCCTGCAGCGGGAACCGAACGCCGCCGCCGACATCAGTGGTGAGAACATATTTTCCAATTTATTTATTCTTTATTGTACCACCGCGCTGGGCAAAAATCTCCCTTTAAGGCCCTGATCGACGGACGAGTAAAACCGCGGTTGTATGGCTCGTCGGTGTATCACTGCAATACCGCGGTTTTGTACCGACGAGCCCATGGCTCGCGGCTCGTCATTTTTGCTATTGTTAGGGTTCCGTACCCAAAGTGTGAAAACGGGACCCTATTACTAAAACGCCGCGATCCGTCTGTCTGTCTGTCCGTCTGTCACCAGGCTGTATCTCATGAACCGTGATACCTAGACAGTTGAAATTTTCACAGATGATTATTTCTTAAAACAGAATAAAATAAATATTTAATCATCAGGTCTAGAAGCAGCCATCTTAGAAACGCAGAAGGTGCTGCGCAGTGCGGTGACCCGCACGCAGAACGGAGAGCAGGCGCTCAGCAGCCTGTCGTCCACGGACGGCGAGTACCGCCTGCACGTGGACAGCACGCGCAGCAAGCTGGAGCACCTCGTGTCCAAAGGTAAGCACACTACTGGACGTAGCTTTGTAGCGGCATCTGTGCCGCCACATCATCACCAAATCGTCATTTCAGCTGAAAGACGTTTACTGCTAGATGTAGGCCTACCTCAAGTGTCGCCATATTGACCGCTTCCGTGCGTCTCGCACGTCTGTCGACTCGACATTGGTCCACCTAGTGGGAGGCCTTTCCACTCTGCCGCCTACTGCTGAGATCTAGCCGCAATTATTGCTCCGTGTGTACGAGCAAAATTACTCAGCAACCCAGTTGCACTATCTTGCTGGACAACATCCGACAATGTATTGCACAATGAAATTGCAGCAAGGGTATAAGTTGCAAATATACTGAGCTATATTGGTCAACAAAATTGTCAACAAGATGCAATGTTTGTAGCCCATTTAAGAACTACAAAAAACCTGACGTTAACACGACGGTTTCCGTACGATTTGAACTTATAGAGTGAATCTCAGAAACAATAACAGTCATGGTGCCAATTTATATGAAACCTAAAACAAAATAATTGGATTTTTAAAAAATCTATATTCCTAGCCAGGAATAAAAACCGTTGATTTTGAAAAAAAAAGCTAGTATTAGTGTCGCTAATAAGGATTAAACTCTGGGCCGGCTGAAAGACCTAATTTTAACACGATTCTAGGTTAAGCTCGCCTCTGTACATAAGATGTACCTTTAGTTATTGGGTTTGGTCCATGTGGAACTTCTCATTTGCAGCCCGAAGTCTGGCTTTGTGCCCTGTTGATATCAATAGGTTCGTCCACTTTCGTATTTGCAATCAAAAATACGGTGTTTAATAACTGGCATCTCTATTTCCAGAAGCAACAAACGCGAGCAACCCCGCCATGTCTCTGATAGAGCAGTACTCTGACATCCTGCTCAACATGATGCAGACGAAGATGGTGTCGCAGTTCTCCCAGCCGCAGAGCTTGCCGCCCAGCAGCAGGGAGCCGCCCCCCGCCCGCCCAAGCGACGAGAGCTAGTATTCAGCCAACTGCGAGCTGTGGGACAAGTGACAGTGTTGTGTGGACCTAGGCGAGTGTGTGACGTCACCTACCGTTTGTGAGAGATCGTTCCGAACGAACCAGACCCCCTTGCCATGACGTTTGAAAACTATCTTGGCTCCAGTGTACGAGAGAGATAGAAGACAAATAGCACTGCCTCTTTTTCGCAATGGAACTATGACAGTTTTGAAAAGACATGGTAAGGCCCCAAGGTCAGTTTTACCGATATGCTTCCGGCCGTCGCTGGCTACCGATCTAGAGGCCGGAATAGTCTGCACGTATTTGGTGAGATTGTATAGATCATCAGCCTAATTGCGTAACTATTTTGATTGCAAAAGCAATAATATCATTATGTAATTGCTTCATTTGTTTATAAATCCGTCTATTCGACAGCGTAAAACACGTAATGAATACTGTTCAATAGATTGTCAAAAGTTTGCTTTGGATTCCATATACGTTACGCAATTAGATTGCTGAAGGTAAAACTGACCGTGTGGTAGTCAACGTATGGAAATTGCATTCAGACGTTCAAATAGTGTTTGTTATCAAGTGACTTTAATGATGGCAGAATGTTGTCCTTTTTGTTAAAATGTCGTAATATTGTTCATGACCTCCAAGTAAAATATAAAAATCAATTTTTAACCAAAATCTACTAGTAATAAACATTTTGTCGTTAAAAAAGGACGAGATTGTGAAGAATTCTGTCCATGGTAAAACGTATAGATCGTCGATCTGACCGAAGTCGGCATCGGCGCGTATAGTCGATAACTTGTCGATAGCCTAAACGAGTATAAGATAAAACCGTTAATCGTTAAAAAAGTGATATTTAAGTAACTTTAGTATTAATAAATAGGTTGCGCATCGATAACCTGTTACAATCGAAGGAGAATCGGGAAAATCTGGTTCAGTACGCGGCTGTTTGTATGGCACATCGGCTAAGAAAGTTCGGCTTTGTATAGCGCTGACTCTGTCCCTCATATATGTGTCTCTTTCTAATAAAGCTCGATGTGTCATTTCGACGTCGTCGGTTACTGTACTAGTAATGACGTCATAATAAGTAACATGTAAATAACGTGTTTAAATTAAATAATATAGGAAAATCGTCAATTTAGAGTCCATTGTAAAAGTCGGCGGGTGAGCGACCGAGCTGCCATCTTTACATTTTAATTGAAACGAGCGCCATCTATGTTTTCTGATGTGTACTACAGGCGCAAGAGTATTTCGCGGCATTTAAAAATCTTTGTCTACCCTGAAAAATAATTGTGCGTCGTCTTTTAATACAGTTTCTTTTCTGAATTGTTTTGCCCACCATGACTCGACTAATTTTCGTCCATAATGAACCACTAATTTCAAATTCTTGGTGAGGCGAACATTTCGCAGTATTTCATCATCTTAACTGTATAACTAACTTTTATAGGTGACTTGTATAAATGATAAATTATTTTATTTCTGTAAGTCGGTTTATACAAACACTTTTACATGTCGATCATATTTTTAAAACTAGATGAGGTCGGCGTTTCCTATCTGACTACTCTGAGAAGAAAGGCCGAAACAAACTCAGAGGTCACAGTCTCTTTTAAAGTCCAGACAAAATATCCATCAATACTACATTTACAAGAACATTTAAAGAGTATGTATGCCTCAACCAGACATGATTTAAAATCTTTCCTTCAAGTACCTTAAAGTTGTGGCACATTTTTATTGCGTCGTCTTCTTCAATCGGTCCATCATTACTGAAGATCGTGATCAGTGGATCCTTTAAGCGGACAATCTGCCTCCATCGACTCCGGTCCAAAGTTGCCATCACCACCTGCTGGAATTTGCTCGTTTTGCTTGGTCAACTTCGTTTCTAAATGGGCCTAATACTTTATTTTTATCCAATGTATATAATGGACTGTGATTCATATCGAGGCAAGCCCTAAAAATTTAAGTACCAGAATCCTAAAAATACTAGTCGGATTTTGACAGAACTTTTTTTTACGAAAAAAGTTTCTGGATAAAATCTGCTCAATGTATTTTAACAAAGAAATTAATTCGGTAGAATTAGGCAAGAGGATGGTAACATTGTCTAATTTCCTATAGGTCTGGGAACATCTATGCAATTTTTATTTTTTGTGAAACCTCCATCCAGCCTATTATTTAATTTTTGACTGAAGCACGCCTATGAAATTTCATAATTAGTAACAGGCAACCATAGACAATAAAATGCAATACTGCATGGACGCTTACAGTAGTGAAGCGACGTGCTTTTTCTCTCCGTTATTACGATTATTTAAAATTCACAGTTAAATCAAATTTACGTCACAGTAAATATTGCATTGTAAATTGAATATTTGTTACATAATAACAATGTTATTATAAATAAGATTTGCAATTAAGGTTAAATTTCGAAAAAACTTATATTGAATATAAATATAGAAAAACAGCAAATAAAATACTTGCAATTTATTGTGATGAATAGTTGGATTCTTCTCGATATAAATCTTCACTTGAATGTTAAATTGATTAAAATTTTTTCACCAATAAAGTCGATTGTTATACGAAATCGACTCGGTACCGCATCAGTTCAATAAATCTTTAATTTTTGAGCTGTCAAAAGAAAAATAACAGGCTGGACGGAGAGTAAATGATTTCAGGTCTGACATACATTTTTACTGATGTAAGACCTGGATTATTTTGAGCGTGCGTAAGGGACAGATGTATATAACTTGTATACATCTGTCCCTTTTTCACAGTCGAACCATGATAGTTTTGACACGTCATGGTACGGGGGCTGAACAGTCTTTAGCCTCTTTAAAGAAAGTCTAATGTATAACTGTTGCATTTAAACTATTCATTCCAAAAGTGCATTAAAATTAACTACAATTTTACCATTCTTTGGTTTTGATCGTCAATCTATAGCCACATAATATCGACTTGCGCATTTATTAACTTTTAATAAATTTTGTCAATTTATTTGTAATGTCACACCCAATCATTTTGGCCGGTCTGAAGTTGGTTACAAGTTCTGCGCAGTAGTCGATTTTCATAATAAAAAAACAGCAGCGCGCCATGCCATGCGCATCGGAAAGGCTTACGTTCAGTCCGGTCAAACATAATGGGGATTACTGTAACAATATTTAAATGATTAAAATAACAAGTCTGTCATAATATACCTAATTCAAACAAAAAAAAAACTATAAGTTAAAACGCCCTATATTTAAAGCTTAAAAAAAAAAGTTTTAAAACATTTCAAATGTTTATCGAAATTTTCCGTCGCATTATTTATTAACTTCTTACTTATTGATTTAAAAAAGATATGGGTCTTGCAGTGGTGGCCCAGTGGTATCGGCCACGACTTACAAGTTGTAGGTCGTGGGTTCGAGCCCAGGCAGGCGCTTTACTTTGTGTAAATTATTTCATCACCACTACTCTCAAAACGATTAAGGAAAACATCGTGAGGAAACCGGCATGTCCTAGAACCAAACATTCGAAGACATGTGACATCCACCAACCCGCACTGGGCCCGCGTGGTGGATAACGGCCCATTCCCTCTCACACAGAGGAGGCCTGTGTCCCAGCAGTGGGAACATTAATAGGCTGATGATGTGATAGGTCTTATTCAGAACTACTCTTTCGAGGCATACAGGCGTGATGTTATGCGTATATTGTGATTGGCAGTCCATTTTATAAAAATTTAATTTAAAAAAGACCATGAAGAAGTTTACTTTCTTCAAATTAAGATGATTGATTGTACGTTTTTGATTATTGTGAAATGAATGATAAAATATTAAATTATGTATGAAGCAATGATAATTTAATGACTGAATATAACCATTCCTTGAAGATATTATGTTGAATTGTTATTTAAATACTCTACACGCAATGGCAGGCCATAATATTAAAATTATGTTAACAAAGAAATTATGAAAATAATGTTTTTGAAAGTTGGTGGTAAGTTCCAAAGATCACTCAAAAGACGAATAGTGGTCAATTATTATAAAGCCTCGTATACACCTAGGCAACATTTGAACATTTGTTTAGTAATTGTTAACGCCCATCAAATGCTGCCTAGTGGATACGAGGCTTTATTATTGGATCGTTGGTTGCTACTGTCAACTTTCTACTGAATCCCTTTTATGACACCGTGAATATAGCAAATTGGCCTACAAAGCAAATAATAGCGGGAAAAGAAAATTTATTGTGGATTAAATCTCAATTTGAAGTCCAATGTATAAACGGTATGTTATAAGTTTTTTGTTTGTAACGAAAATGTCACAAAACGCGTTTAGTGTTGCAGCCAATGTTATATTTTAACCTCTTTTTGTAATTACTACTTTTTTTTCTTAAAATGTAACTTGGCGGTGTGCATAAACGTTCATTAAATGTAGAACAACGTACGTGAGGAATTGTTAGCGACTAATACACGCGTCCAAAGAAAAATATGTTAATAATTTCTTTAGAATTATCTGACAAACTAATACTGTTGTCAAATGTGTACTTCTCAGGGACTTTACTGATGGCGCGACGAAGTTTTTATTGCGTCGATAGGCGATATCGCGCACGTATTTTCTAAGAAAATTTCGACTGCTTATCGGTTGAACGGAATTGCATTGCGTCCATGAAAACGTACATGCAATTTCGCTTATAGGTGTGATAATAATCGTATCGCGTCTAGCCTTCAGGAAAGTCACTTAGTTTGTAACGTCCTGCGTTGCAATAAAATGATGTCAGAGATCATTATCGAGTTACAGGGCAAGGTAGAACACTCTTGTAGCGAATATTTTTTCAAGAAGAAAAGTGTCATGTGATTTTGTTCTTCATGTTTACTTGACCTGCAAATCATGATGGTCTATTTGAATAAATTTATTGAAGGCGTTTGACGAAGTAGGTATTATGTTTAATGAAATAAAAATGTCGCTTCCAACTCCTGTTCGTTTTGTAAATAAATAATAGTGACTCAACTAAGTTACGAGCGCTCCTGTGCCGCGGTTATGAAGAACGTCTAGTTGTAACTTTATTTAATGTTCAATTGTATTGCCATCTGTGAAAAAGACTAATTTTAATACTATTATAAATAATTTCTAAGTTTATAATTTTTCTTGTAATTTTTAAGTAACTGGACTCTGTATGTTTTTTCTTTTGTATAGCAACAAAGCACACTAATTTTTAATTTAGGCGAAATAAAATTATATTGAATTTATTTTTTGGTTATTTTTTTTATTTTTAAATTTTCGCACGATTTGGCTACGTTCATGGTCGTCCCATTTTACACATGATTTCTTTATTGACACTAGTTATTCGTTCTATTATATAACTTTTTTCACTGTACCTACTATTTACCGCCGTATCGCTAATGTTACTTATTTGAACTCTCACAAACGTAATTATGAGGATATTAGGACCATCCAAATATTACAAGTGATATCATCTGGAATTGAAAGGAAAAATAGAATGATTCGCTACGTAACATAAATAATGAGGGATTTCGGGAAAAATCACGCCACCAGCTGGCGCCACTTCGGCAAGAGGTGCTTTCCATTGAAAACGCAACAATCGTCAATCTTTTTGGCAGTCTTGAACGAACTTGACGTTTCCATCAATTTTACAACATTTATGTTTTGACAGGTGCCTGGACCTGATTTCTCAGTGCTGCCACCACCAAGTGCACATCGTTTCAGAAAACCCTCCTTAAAATTTACACCGTATTTGATTACTAATATGGTACTACATAGATCTTTAGAAATAGTTTGTCTTTGTAGAGCAATATCTCTCCCACATTTAACTCGATGCGCAAGCGTTATTATCACACTTATCACATTTTTGGGATTTGTAAGTGATATAGAGATTCGGTTTTTCTACTCTGTAGAAACATAATTGATATTTACGTATTAATATCATGTTTGATTACCTATGTAGGTATTTCCAAAATAATGAATTTGAAGGACCTTTAGAAAAGTAGAATTATACGAATGGAACATTCACCCGGTTTTTGAGAGGCTCAAAAAATACACCTACTTTCAGACGACTGTCAAATGATTTGATTGGCTGTTACCCTTCCAATCCGCCAATCACAGCACTTAACGTTATTTTGAACAGTTGTTGGATAATTCGTGTTATGATTAGTTTTTTAGAAACCGGGGAAAAACATTGTACATAATACGTCATCTTATGAATTAGATATAAGTGCTCTAACATTATAATATCTACATTAAGTTATATAGTAGGTATATCGCCTTTTCCAAATTAGAGCCAAGCACCGATTTTTGTCTAGCACCCAAGATGTGACTTACGGGGCAGAGAGCGCCGACTGAATTTCCTTACTAAAAAGTCATAATTCGAGGTTTGGCTCTCGTCTCTTTTCTCCACCAATATTGGACCAATTTAAAAGATATTCCGTTAACTGAAAATTAAAAATATATACTATGTCCCTATGTTTTCCTTTTTGATGATACATTATCTTTAGAAGCACTAGAGCCCTCAAAAATGCTCAAAATTGCGCTGTCAACAGAGGCTTAATGTACAAATTTGTCAAATATAAATGAAAAAAGGAAAACATAGGGACATAGTCTAAGTCTTATTTTACCAGTTTATGGAATATCTTCAAAATTGGTCCAATATTGGTGGAGAAAAGAGACGAGAGCCAAACCTCGAATTATGACATTTTACTAAGGAAATTCGCACTCTCTGCCCATATTTCCTCTTCGACCAAATTGGTAACGCGTTGTACAATCCTTTTCATTACATTCTCCTTGCACAATCCTCTTAATAAATTTGTCTCGGTCGACAAAAATAGGTTCTGCAGTAAGTTGTACCCAATAAGTAACGAAATGCATTTTGTCTTGATATCAATTACAGAAAACAAACATTTTATATAAATATTTGAATCAAGTTATCTAGACAATCTCACTAGTTATCAGAAGCAAGTTAATTCTGTGAGTATTCTTTTACATTAAGGTTACACTAGTCGAAAATTCTTCCATACAAACGTAGTCTAGGGATTATTCCACTGTTTGACAATGTACGTTCAAAATAAAAAGTGATATCAATTTGTGTCATAATTATCTAGCCCTGTATGGAAACAAAAAATTAAATAAAGTAAATGTTTGAAAGTTATGAGCGTCGAAAGTTCCACATTTCGACACAAATTTTAACGCATTTTTGGGCGCGAATAAATACCATAAGAAGACGGAAAATTGCAAAACGGCCTCCATACAGGGATAGATTAATATTTCAACAATGCAAATAATTTTATTTTGAACAGGTACGTTTTTTCATGATATCCAGACTGCCAAAGGTCTGTTTATAAAATTTCGCGCGCTCGGTTTCGTCCTAAATCATTATCCATTTCGCTACAAATTAGCAAAAGTGTGTATTCGTACGCGAACTAGCTTCCTACTGCTCATCAAAGCATCTATCTCTTCCGCACGTGTTGTCGGTTGATATAAAATGTAGGTATTTTAACCCCGCGCACGAAATAGTTCGTGCCTTTGACTAGTGTAACCTTAAGGTTTATATTGAAATAAGTTTTGTTGCTGTACAAAGTCGGTACCTGCTGTATATCGTCGGTACCCCAAAGCTCCAAAGAAACTGATGGATCTCCTTTATTTACTCTTATTAACACGCTTTTATTAGCTTGGTATGTATGTATCTATGTATCTATGTATCAATGTAACAATGTATCAATGTATCAATGTATCAATGTAACGGAATCTTTGAGCGTAATTTTCACCCACTTCAAAACGTTGGATTGATTTGAAACTTTGCACACTTATCAAGGACCGATGACAATGCAATAATTTAAATTATCCTTACCAATAAAGCGTGTTTTTTAGTTTTTAGAACTACAATTTATTTTATTGTTAACCAGGCTAATACACTTAACGTATCTCATTCAGCGCTAAGCACAATCATATTTATGTAGCCTATGTAGTCTATGGCCAAAAGTGCAGTCGTACCCAAAGTATCTAAAATTCCGTTACAGAAGGTCTGTGGCCCAGGTCTAGTTCAAGATTTTCTACACCCTTTGACCCTTGACTATTCTTATAAATACTTTATTCTCTCTGCAAACAAGTGATTAATGCGCCTGTAGTTTGGACTACAGGCGCATTAATCACTTGTTTGCACTTGTATTCAAGTTCAACAAGACAATGTCTTTCTAAGTAAGAAAATAATCTTAAGCGTTAACTATTTTCACATAATACAATAAGGAATAGTATTAAAGTTCTTCAATGACTAAATATTGCTGATTGCGTACCTAACATAAACCAGCCTACTTGGCCAGTAAGTTAACGCCAAAGTTCGTGGAATTGGCGGTCATAAAACGTGGGAGCGAGACGTCACGAGCCCCATAGTGTTGTAGTAACTATGATCCCGTACTGAAAAAGTGATGATGCAATTCGTCCTGTATAGCTCCGTCTCTGTCACACCCTGGAAAATGACGTTAACATGTCATAGTACCGCTTCCTGGGGCCCTACCATGAGCTCTTAGACTAAGATTTAGTGCAAGGTTAATTTTCCTGTATAGGAGACAGATGTATATTATGACTTGCATACATCTGTCCCCTAAGCACAATGTATATATACCCTTGCTCTAATAGCTTATAGTAGGGCCCCCTGGTCGTCCGTAGTTGTTGCCGCATCAGTGCGCGTCTAGCGTAACCTAAGCCGTTTGGTACCTACTTCAAGAGCTACTGAAGTGCGTTTGTCTAACTAATTATTCAAGGACACAACCGTCAGTTTAAAGATGACATACAAAAAGATATTTTCATAATAATCAATTAATTTTTATATTTATCTACATACTACACATAGGTACGCTTTAGACGGCAAATACTTCATTAATCCGTATACACGCTTCGCCATTTTGAATTAATGTAATTGACAAAATGGTCGCCGGTTTTGGCGGCAATTCTTGTTCTAGGTTATGATGTACAGTAGTCAGTTAAACATTTTTATGAGAAATAAAAAAAAAATACAGAAAATTCAATGACTCTTATTTTATCCTTAACATTTCTAAACTCCATTTGCGATAAGATTAGACGTTTAAATTAGCCCATTTTACGGCCCGTCCAACCGATTCTTCTATTGCGTTGGTGATACGACAAATGGTAGCTGTAGTAAACAGTTGGTTTTGGTAACAGGTTTATACTTTTTATGTCATCCTTATGTTTACGGGATAGAACTCAAAATCGGTTGAACGGACTGTAAAAAGATTTGGAAACATGTCTAATGTTATTTCAAATGGAGTATAAATAATTTTTCAACACACTTGCTCATAATGTGGCTCTAATTTCACCGCAATTAGGCACATAATGATACCTGTTATCAAACTGTGACTTTTTCATTGCTATTATTCACAAGTGAGATATAGAGTTTTTTTTTTAATTTATTGGTTGAGTTGCTTTGTTTTTAAAAAAGTTTCGATACAAAAAGATCGTGCTCAATAGTAAAAATAAATTAATGTACCTATTGCTTGCTCATTTCATGCAACTTCGTAATAATTTCAACTTGTAGGTACGTGCTTAATAAATAAAACTTTGACTCAAATGTAAATTTTATTTGCTCTGTAATTAAGAAAAATTGAAATTCTCTATTTTGTACGTGGCTAAAACACTATCCACGCAAAGCCAAAAAAAAAGAAACCTCATTATTTTAGTCTATGGCCGATCGCCATTGTTAGATGCGCGCGCATAGGAAAACTGATTAATTTTGCCCGCCATTGTGAAAAAAAAATCATAACTCGTTTTTACTATTTTTTTGTATTATTTTCTTCACAAGTGTGTTGAAAAACGACGTATGATACACGTGTGTATTGATGATTACCGTCCTCGGCTGTCTTAAGACCCTCACCTACGGCTCGGGTCTCAATGGCGCCTCAGCGGTAATCACCAACATTGCACACTTGTACCATATGTACTATTGTCTACTCTCATAACGTAATATTCGAATTATAAACTTCAAAACGAGTTTATATTGACACACTTTATAAACACAATACCGAAATTTAAAAATAGAATCCCATTATAACACTAATTCTCTAACAAAAGAATGCTATAATACAATTTTTTTTCTATTACGATACAGGACAAACCCAAGAAGTTAATCACTAAGGAGTTTCCATCAATATTTTTTTTGTAATGCCATTTTAGTACCTATTATAAAAAGATTTGATTCCAATTTTAAATTGTCTTTGACAATGCCCGCTTTAGGCTTAGCACGCACTGCGATTTTTATTCGCGCGAATTTTGTCTCTTTCTACCTGTTCAAAGAGCTCAAAATATTCGCGCGAATTAAATTTGCGCCGCGATGCGGTGGATTCTGTTGCAAAACACGGCTTTCATGTGGTATTATTGCCGCACGATTTTTTTACCGCAATGCGAGCAGCTTCATACAATTCCATAGGTCGCAGAATGGGCGGAAAAAAATATTGCGAATAAATATCGCAGTGCGTGTGCCTTAGCGCATGCGCGGATAATGCGGTGATGTGATGGGTTTTGGCGCCATTCATACGTTTTGTTTTGCAGGTTTCGTTGTACTGAATTTCATGAGTTTTTTTTTTAATTCTTTCTTAAAATGTCTGATTAGTGAATGTGAAGAAAAATTGACTCCGCCAAATATTTTATATGCGGCGAAGGGAATTACTCATAATATCTTACCAGCAAAGTCGAGATTATTATATTATGATGCATTTATGAATAAAAAAAGGTATTTAGTAGGTTCAATCCCAAAATGTATGAGTGTAGATAAAGTAGTGTATGAAACTGCACATAACTAGGTATTAAAACATTCGTGTGAATACTATTAAACACACACTCATGTTTTAATACCCCTTATTATGCAACAGTATCATAAACTACTATAACACCCGTTTCCGGCATGGAATTATCGAAGTGTCCCAAATTAAAGTCAAATCAAGTGTTGCGATAGGCTGTTGAAAATTCATTCATCAAATCAAAGTAGCTAGTTTGTGTTTGTAAATTTTTCACATTAATTTTCTGTCCAAAAACTGTGTATTTTAGGGTCAAAGCATACTCGGACAGTCGAAGCGAAGCGACATACCTATTAATCTAAAATTTACATTGTTTGATCGCTCCACAACGTATTCGTAACGTAAGACGCGCGTGTTCACTCACATCCTAGAGCAATTGAATTCGCTTCACTTCAACTCTGGCTCAATATGCATTGACTATTAGCATATCTAGGCCCTGTACTTAAACAGGTCTATCTAGGTTCGTCATCACAGTTCTGTATCATGTTTAGATCGTACGACTTCCTGTTGATGACTCCTGCACGAACCAGCAGCTCGAACACAGGCCGGCGTCGCGCGAAGCGTTGACGGTAGGTCGTGGACCGAACCTCTGCGAAAATCATTAGGTAGATACATCATTTGTAATTTAACTCAGGCAATCTATGAATTAGGGTAAGTCAATCGTTACTACTCGGTCAAAATAACTTAGCACCTGGCGCTGTGACGTCACACTGATGTTCGACTCTCTATCTATTGGCGTACGAGGCGACCGCGCCCGGGGTGCCGCGCGGGTAGACGGGATTGAGCGAGCATTCCAGAGAGGTGCACAGTTATTTTGACCGAGTAGTACATCATCATCATTATTTCAGCTGAAAGATGTCCACTGCTGGACAAAGGCCAACCCCAGGCGCCGCCACATTGACCGATCTCGTGTGCCTCGCATCCAGCGCATTCCCGCAACCTTCACCAGGCCACAGATATTTTTTTTTTTTTTTTTTATAAAGACTTTGCCCCACACTAGGAATTTCTTCCTGTATCGTGGGTGCGTTTACAAACATATATAATCACATACACAACACACCCAGAGCTGGAACAACTATCTGTAGATCATACAAATGTTTGTTCCGTGCGGGAATCGAACCCGCGACACGCAGCGCAGCAGTCAATCGCTCAACCACTGCGCCAACCGTGCGCCCAAAATACTACAAATATAATACTAGCATAACCAGGCCATTGGTCCACCTAGTCCGTCTTTCGGTTCGCGGTCGCCATTCCAGAACTTTTCGGCCGAGTAGTACATCACTTGTAAATTAGCTTACACAACCTATGAATTAGGGTAAATGTCGTTAGTCGGTACATCATTTGTAAATTAGCTTACGCAATCTATAAATTAGGGTAAGTATATCATTTAAACGAGACGAGTGCCTGAACTTATCTGCCTCGTTAGTGTACCTAATGGTCGCGAGTGTAACACGAATGTTTACGGAATATCTTTTAAATTGGTCCAATATTGGAAGAGGAAAGTGACGAGAGCCAAACCTCGAATTATGACTTTTCACTAAGGAAATTCAGTCGGCGCTCTCTGCCCCCGTTTCCTCTTAATTGTTTTAGGAGTTTTCAAATTCGCACATATGCTTTTATCTTCAATATTCTCACTCAAAAATCCAGCCAAGCTCTCCCTTTATAAATAGATGAGTAATATTGTAATGAACATCTTACTTGAGGGCTGTAGAGGCCTGGTAACAGATTGGGGCCCAAACTCGTACAATATTTGAAAATCTGCGTGATTGCCGAGACGAAACCCAAAGCCAAAACGATGGTCGTTCCCTAAAAATTAAAAATAAATTAAAGAAATCACACGAACTTAAATAAAATCTTTTACCTACTAACAGCGATTAAATTGGATGTTTCAGAAACAGCTTTTCAAAAAGACCTTTATAACTAACTAGCTGTCCCACGCGGCTTCGCTCCCGTCAACTGGCTACCTCCCTATCCTACCCTACATACATGAATGTTGCGTAACTTTAACCGCACGCAATGGAAGCTCTCAAAAAGGATTAATTTTGCCCGTTTTTGCAACATTTTTCATTTATGCTCCGCTTCTATTGTTCTTAGCGTGATGTTATATAGCCTATAACCTTCCTCGATAAATGGACTATCCAACACAAAAATATTTTTTCAATTCCAACCAGAAGTTCCTGAAATTAGCGCGTTCAAACAAACAAACAACTCTTCAGCTTTATAATATTAAAAAATATTTAAAGTATAGATTTAGGTACCTTTAGTGATCGGTGGAGCAAATCCAAAGATAGCTGCAAACCCTGCTGGAACATCTTCCGGTATCACCAGAAATATAGCTTCACTGGGCATACCTGTTGATTTAAATTAAATTAAAAGTTAAAGGTGGCGATGGATTTGTAGATCTATTATTGCTTGAGCGTCGTAGGTATCTTGCACCCATAATGCTTACCTTATCTATATTATTATCTTGACATTCTCATTTTATGCCTGACATTTAAATTTTAATTAATCTGGTGATATTACCATTTCTTTCTTGATTGTTGTGTTTCAGTATTATTTGCCGTGGTGAAATTACCAAACTAATGCACGAATTAAATTATTATATACACTATCTTGACATTTTCATTTAATATAATGACATTTTAAATTTAATTTTTCTAGTGACATTATTGATTGCTTCATTTGTTGTTTCATTGTTATTTGCCACGCGGTGAAATTGAAAAGGCAAAATAGATTGTGTTGTTAATTATAAATTATATTTACAAGTAAATGTGTGTTATCAACCATATTACACCTTAAGGCATGCAAATCACAATGATTTGCATGCCTTAAGGTGTAATATGGTTGGACTGTGCTATATTTTTAAAAACTTTATGTAATTACCCATATTAGCAAATAAATGATTATGAATTATACAAAATCAGTTTCTATCGGAACCGAAAAGTATGCAATAATGTTTAAAAAAATTAACTAGTCGATCATTCTTCCATACAAACGTACGTAGCGATTACTCCACTGTTTAACGATGTACGTTTAAAATTAAAAACTGATATCAACTTGTCTCATCATTATCTAGCCCTGTATGGAAACAAAAAAGTAAAAAAGAAAAATATTTGAAAGTTATGAGCGTCGAAAGTTCCATATTTCAACACTGTTTTTTACGCAACTTTGGGCGGAAATTAATAATACCATAACAAGAAGGAAAATTGCATAACGGCCACCATACAGGGATAGATTAGTAGTTCAAAATCAAATATTTTTATTTTACATAGGCCTACATGGGCATTTATAAAACGTCGACAAAAGTTGCACGGTTCGGGTTAGTCGTTTCCTATGGAGAAGAACCGGCAAGAAACTCCATGGTTACTCTTTATTTTTTTTTTTTTGTTTACAATATTTCTATGTTACAGCATTAGTACTTGGATATGGGGGGACAACGTAGGCCCGACAATAAGTCGTACGAAATTGAAAAAAAAAAACAAACAAAAAAAATAATATACGAAATAAAAAGTTAACAAATGTTAACAATCATCTAGAAATCTAGAAAGCCTACAATGACAAGATTCTGCAAGCGTTCTCCGACAGCCGTTTTTCCTTTGGACTGTTCACCGACAGGACGTTTCGTTTTTGAGAGATTCGTCGACAGAACGGTTCGCATTTGTTTGTCACCTATGGATGTTTCGCCGACAGAATGGTTCGCATTTGTTTGTTTCGACGACAGGACTTTTCCAGGACAGGAATATTCGCCGTCGAATCTATTTGTCTACGATTGTTTCGAAAATTCTTTTTCACTATTTAACTACAAAGCCATTAAAAATCTACTAGCTTGCTACAAAGACTTTTACTACATCAATAGTACACAAAAGTTTCTCGAAATAACTTGCATTTTGTAACATTGCTAGTAATATAGTAACAGGCGCTGGACACTTAGATTGGTATAATAAAAATTAGGTGACAAAAATGTGGGTAGTCATGATTAGCAGGTCAATAAAGATATGCCCAATAAAGATGCTATGAGGAAAATTATTCAAAGAGAAAGAAATAAAAATCTTCCACCGATTCCAAAGGATATTCACAGTGTCGTGATGCCCGAAGAATTAATGAGCAATGACTGTGGTGAACCATTTCTGATCGGGCACTATATTGATGATATTGAGAGCGTAATAGTATTTTCCACTAAGGAAAATTTGAAATTGCTGAACGAAGCGAGGTTTTGGATGATGAAAGGGACCTTCGCTTGTTGCCCGCGTCCATTCCATCAGATCTATACAATACATGCAATGGTTGGCGCACCACACTCCACGCATAAAATAGTCCCCTTAGTGTACGGTTTGCTTTCTCACAAGTCAGTGAAATCTTATACAATTTTTTTAGAAATTGTTAAATGCGTGGGATTAAATAAATTGAATGTCCATTTGGATCCGGACATTATCCTCACCGATTTTGAAGTTTCAGCTATGAAAGCCATCAAAAAAACATTTCCCAATTGTTTAAATAAACTCTGTTTTTTCCACTTAAATCAGAGTATATATCGTCATATTCAGCAAGCTGGTCTAGCTACGAAATACAATAATGATTCAGATTTTGCTCATAAGATGCGGCATATCGGTGCACTGGCATTTCTAGAGCCAAGTGAAATTATTGAAGCCTTTGCTATAATAAAAGACGAAATTATACCGGACGAAGCAATTGATGTGATAACGTGGTTCGAAAAATATTATATCAACGGATCAATGAGAATTACGAAATCAGTTGGCTCTATAATTGCAATGAAACGACTTCCACCGCAATTTCCACCTACTCTGTGGTCAATACATGATAGTATATTATCATATATTCCTTTATCACAGAACGCCCTTGAATCGTGGCATAATAGATGGAACACACTACTAAATCGACAGAAGTGGAACATATTTAAAACTATCTCAGAGTTTAAAAAGGAGCAAAAGAATACAGAGAACATTATTGAAAGAATAAAATCCGCAGAACCAATGTCTAAGCGAAAGCGTGAAGTTACAGATTATTACAGGAATAGGATTGAGACACATTCATCTGAAAAGAATCAAATGGACTTAAAATCATATTTAAATGGATGGGCACATATTTGTCACCTGATGAAATAATTTCAATTTTTTAAACCTACGTATACTTAACTGCTTATAATAAAACTGTAAATTGAAGGTATTTTTGTTATTCACTTTGTAATCGCCACTTCATAATATAAATTCAAATTCAAATTATTTATTTGTAAATGAATAAATACGTTTCTTTAATCTTTTGTTTTTATATTTCCCCAATGTTTGCAATAACAAAATAGACGAATATGGATAGGTAATAGATAAATACTATTCATTAAAAGTAAAGACGGTCTTACATTAAAAAAAAATCTTTCTTCATGTCTTTGTAGCAAGCTAGTAGCTTTTTAATGGATTTGTAGTTAAATAGTGAAAAAGCCATGTCGAAACAATCGTAGACAAAACGATCTGACGGCGAATATTCCTGTCCTGGAATATTCGCCGTCAGATCCTGTCGTCGAGACAAACAAATGCGAAAAGTCCTGTCGTCGAAACAAACAAATGCGAACCATTCTGTCGGCGAAACATCCATAGGTGAAACGTTCTGTCGACGAATCTCTCAAAAACGAAAAGTCCTGTCGGTGAACAGTCCAAAGGAGAAACGGCTGTCGGAGAACGCTTGCAGAATCCAATGACAAAGACAAGACAAAAGACAAAGATATTTTATTTCAAGTAGGCCACCAAGCGGCACTTTTGAACGTTAGGTACATTAAAATTTACAAGTTATAAATGTATGTTGTGTTGTTTGTTGTTTGTTGCAATGTTGCAATGTTCACACATTCAACCGAGCGCGCGAAATTTTATAAACAGACCTTTGGCAGTCTAGATATCATGAAAAAACGACTAAATCTAACTGTTCAAAATAAAATTACTACTAATCTATCCCTGTATGGAGGCCGTTTTGCAATTTTCCGTCTTCTTATGGTATTTATTTGCGCCCAAAAATGCGTTAAAATTAGTGTCGAAATGTGGAACTTTCGACGCTCATAACTTTCAAATATTTTCTTTTTTTACTTTTTTGCTTCCATACAAAGCTAGATAATGATGAGACAAATTGATATCACTTTTTATTTTAAACATACATCGTCAAACAGTGGAATAATCCCTAGACTACGTTTGTATGGAAGAATTTTCGTCTAGTGTAACCTTAACACATGCAATGAATTGAAAATATACAATTTTTTTTTAGATATGCCTTTTGTCCTATCCTTGAGAAGGTTAGGAAAAAAGGCAAACCCTTTCATTTAATACACATTTATGACGTCACTTAGCTAACCATGCATTGTCATCCAAACTAAACGTGTATGCAAAATTTAATCTTAATCGGTTGAGGATAACTGCTTTAAAATTCAGTTGCAAGATTTGACCCGAACACACTTACATATATTGCAAGTTAAATAAAAGGGGTTAGTCCCAGTGTACCCCGATCCCAGATGACCCCGTCCCGTTAGACCCCGAATACCCCTTTTTTCTATCGTTTTCAACTTATACGGTCGACATAAAAAGTACTTAATTGTATGTGAAACCCATCCATCACCAAAAAGAAGCGCACAAGTATTCTCAACGAAAAAGGTTTCGCAAATCTGATAAAGGACTATGAAGAAAGACATATTGCATTAACTAAGTTTTTAGAATACCTTACTAAAATCGTGCTCATAACGCCTGATATAAAGGACTGATTAAAATTGTTAAAGTTTATTTTTTAATATTATTTTTTACTTTAAGTGAATTATTTATAATTATCAAATATAACCATAAGGGAGAAGAATGTTTTTTTATGTTTTGATAAGACTGATTGATGAGATTTTTTTTTTTTTTTTATTATCTATAGGCTTGCGCTTGACCACTATCTCACCTGATGGTAAGCGATGATGTGGTCGACGATAGAGCACGCTTGCCTAGAAGAAACCTATTCACTCTTGACTTAAAGACCCCTAGATTGTAGCTATCGGGAAACACAGATTCCGGCAGGGAATTCCACTCTTTAGCTGTACGCATAATAAAAGTGTCCCCAAAACGTTTTGTGCGTATGGGTGGGATGTCCACCATGTACCGATGACGCATCGCCGTACGTCTGGTAGTCCGATGATGGAACGGGCTGGGCGGAATTAAATCATGTAATTCCATCGCACACTCCCCGAAATGTAACCGATAAAATACCGACAAACTGGCAACTCGGCGACGATGTTCAAGGCTCTGGAGCTTTGACTTGACCAGTAAAATTAGATTTTTTGTTTTTTTTTTTTTTAGTAATATTTGATTTTTTTTACTTTTATTACTAAAGTTTATTATTTATAATATATTTTTCCTGATTCTTAAAGTTAGTATTAATACTTGAGTAAGTAATAAAATTGTATTTAATATATTGTCTGCTAACGGTACTTATGCTAAATTGACTTTAAATTTGACCCATCACAAATAAAAAGGAAAGGTTTCTATAGAAAGATAAATCGGGGTCTACCGGGACGGGGTCATCTGGGATCGGGGTAATCTGGGACTCACCCAATAAAAGCTTGTAAAAATTAAAGAATGTATTTGCTTCACAATTACCTCGCTAGGTTCGTTACCCAGAACATTTTCAGTAGTGTCCCAGAAGCCGATTTTCTGACTAGACAGTCCAGACACTCAAAATAACCTTACTCTAAGAGCTTATGGTCACCCCCTATCACAAGGGAGTTAAACATCTGGCAAATGTGGGTGTACTTACTATAGCTCCACCGCTGCCTAACTCTTCGAAGAATTCAGGCGTAATGTTATGTATGTTGTGGCAATAGGCTTGCATTTTATCGAAACAATTAAAAAGCCAATTATGTCTCGCGTGAATCCACGTTTCGAGCACTCAAGAGGTTAAATATACCATGTGAAATGTGCACAATTTAGCTGTACTGACTACCCCTTTGGGGAAAACAGGTGTGGTGTTACATCTATGTTAAAATTATCAAAGTTAATAAGTACTTACTGCAAATCACAACAAACACACACAGACAGAACTTTTCATACATTGTCAAATATTTTAATTAGTGACTTATTACCTAAATGTACAAAAGGTTGTTTCTGGCCAAACGCACAAGAACAAATGCTATGAACACTATGACAGCCTTTATGGTTTAGGTATCTAAGAGCATTGTTTGCATTTTCTCACAGTAATTATGTATTGATTGATCAATCATTGCACCTCTAAACGCTTATGTTTTGGGAGTATAATAACCTTGGTAAGAACAGGTTTCTTTTTGAAACAATTTTTTTTTTCGTTCAGGTTAAGTTTTGAGTAAGAATGTGAATGGATGAAAGAGTAGCCTTTATTATCGAAAACGGCTTGTTTGTGAAATCTAGTAGGTAGGTAATAAGGGCTGGCGGCAGGGTTTTTGAGCAAACATATTCAGGGCGAAAACATGACAGCTGGCTGAATAGGCTTGCTGAGAGAATATCGAGAATATATCCTTAAGTAATCGCAAATTTTAAAACTTCATAATTATTGGCCCCAATTCCAGACGCCATAAAAAATTGTATTTGTCATTAAAAATAAAAAAACCGGCTAAGTGCAAGTCGGACTCGCGCACGAAGGGTTCCGTACCATTATCGCAACAAAACGGCAAAAAAATCACGTTTATTGTATGTGAGCCCCCCTTAATTCATTTTATTTTAATTTAATCATTACTATTTTTTGAAGTGAATATACAACTAAATATTCTGTGAATATTTCAAGCGTCTACCTGTTTCCGTTATTAGTATCGAGCAAAAAACAGAAAAAAACATGTCTGTTGTATGGGAGCCCCCCTCAATTTATTTTATTTTAATTTAATAATTTTTTGAAGAGAATATACAACTAAATATTCCGTGAATATTTCAAGCGTCTACCTGTTGCCATTACTAATATCGAGCAAAAAACGGCAATAAAATCACGTTTGTTGTTACATAATATCCCCCGTATTTTCTTCTGTTTTTAGTATTTGTTGTTATAGCGGCAACAGAAATACATCATCTCTGAAAATTTCAACGGTCTAGCTATCACGATTCACGAGATACAGCCTGGTGACAGACGGACAGACAAACAGACAGACAGACAGACGGATCGCGGAGTCTTAGTAATAGGGTCCCGTTTTTACCCTTTGGGTACGGAACCCTAAAAACTTGTTGATAAATGTTATTATAGTGTTGACGAATAGATACTTAGATAGATGACAAATTAATTTAAAATGACATTACTATATTGATATTACATTCATCTTTAGCGTTCCGTAGTCAACAAGGAATCCTTATAGTTTCGCCATGTCAGTCTGTCCTTCCGCAGCTTAGCTCAGGGACTCTTAGTACTAGAAAGCTATAATTTGGTACGGATTTAATATTAATCACGCCGAAAAAGTGGTATAACAAATTCACGAGTTTTTTTTTTAGGTTTCCTCATGTATATACGTAAAGTGGGTTGATGTTTTTTTTTCACGTGGATCCCATGGTATGGGGTATCGTTGGATAGGCCATTCAAATATATTACGGGTCTATGAAAACCATTTTTCGATTCAGGGCAATTAAGCTTTAAATTGCTAATTTTTTATTAGAGTCAAGTGTCTCCCCCCTTGCCAGCTAAATGATTGATTTGGATATGTGTTGCATATATATAGGTATATAACGAAATTAAAAGGAAAACTATCAGGACTAAGTAGGCTTTACAAGTTTACGAGTAATAGTCGACCAACTTTTGGATAAGTATTTTTTTTTGTACAAATTCCATTGAAAAGGGTTTACTGCTTGTTTCCGAATGTCATATCCCCGGTGGCTAATTCCCCGAAGTAATCAGATCGAGCGTCCGTTTCGCCGAAAAGCCATTGCAACGATAGTCCTATCCATCGAATGTCTATTGGCTCGACGTGCCAGTAAGTCGAAAGCTATTCAACCTAAAATATTCAAGAAGACTAAAAGAAGGAATACAAAATGGGCTAAAAATCAAACCAGCAAGGTTTAATTTCGGGTTTGTACATGTCCGGGGATGGCCCAACACGCACTCGGCCGGTTTTTCTTTTTCAATAAGGAACTACTGTAACTGTGTCTTAAAATAAATGACACTAATCTTACCTACCAATTTACACCACCAACTCTGTATTATTTCCACTCTGTAGCTGGTATACATGGTCAATCTGTTCTACTTTCAGCTCCATATGATCTGACCAAAAACTCGTACCTACCGACCGAGTGTGGCTATTGTGGTCCAAAGTTTTATCGTCTGCGACAGCCGGATCAATCCCCAAGATGTTTGAAAAACTGAAGCGATCGTTTCTTGTAGGCAACTTCACGGTCATCTGGACTGACAGATCAGACGCAGTTGAGATGGATCTCTATGTACAGTTTGGTAATTTCTAGGATTGTGTGATACTTTTCAGGTCATTCGCCCTCTAAGGCTGAGTACCAGATATGGCCGCTAACTGAATACCTAGGTTATAAACCTTGATCCATGTTTTTAAACCTTCGATACAAGATTGAATTGTGCTTGTGACGTCCTCTGCGACTACACACAAAACAGAAACGCTGATTGCGACAGACAGACAAGATAGCTGAGGTGGATTTCTTTTTCTAGAACCTGGGGCCTTACTACGACGTTTTTTGCCATCATGATTCCGTTGTGAAACAGGGATAATGCTATTCGTCCTGTATAGCTAGGTCTTTCTCTCATACTAGAAACATGATATCTTTAAGATATCATAGAAGATACCCTGTTCGAATTACTCATATACACACACAATAAAACTCTGTCAAACAAGTACTTTTCAAAAAAAGAGTGTGGAACACTACCTTTCCATTCCGTCATATTTGCATATAACATGTATAATCTTTTTCATCATCATCATCATCATATCAGCCGAAAGACGTCCACTGCTGGATATAGGCCTCCCCCTGGCGTCGCCACATTGACCGATCCCGTGCAATTCGCATCCAGCGCCCTCCCGCAACCTTAACCAGGTCATCGGTCCACCTAGTGGGAGGCCTTCCAACGTATCGTCTTCCGGTTCACGGTCGCCATTCCAGAACTTTTCGGACCCATCGGCCATCCGTTTTGCGACCAATGTGCCCTGCCCACTGCCACTTAAGTTTGGCAATTCTTCGGGCTATGTCGGTAACCCTAGTTCTCTTGCGGATCTCCACATTTCTGATTCCATCACGCAAGGAAACTCCGAGCATAGCCCTCTCCATTGCCCTTTGAGTGACTGTAAGCTTCCTGATAAGGCCCATTGTAAGCGACCACGTCTCAGAGCCATATGTCATCACTGGCAACACACACTGGTCATAGACTTTCGTCTTGAAACACTGTGGTAAGTTGGACGAGAAGATACCGCGCAACTTCCCGGACGCTGCCCAGCCGAGTCGGATTCGACGGTTGACCTCTTTCTCGAAGTTGGCCCTACCCAATTGGATTGTTTGTCCCAGGTAGACATAGTCGCCCACAACTTCGAGTGTAGAGTCTCCGACCTTGATAGGTGTGGGTGTAACATGGGCATTCACCATGACCTTGGTTTTGTCCATGTTCATTTTAAGAGCCACTCTTTCGGAAGCTCTACTGAGGTCATCGAGTATTTTACTGAGGCTCTCCATGGTCTCAGCCATGACCACTATGTCGTCGGCAAACCGAAGGTGAGTGATGTACTCGCCATTAACGTTGATGCCAAGCCCTCTCCAATTCAGAACCTTGAAGACATCCTCCAGCGCAGCAGTGAACAGTTTCGGAGAAATGACGTCTCCCTGTCTCACGCCGCGCTGGAGAAGGATTGGTTTCGAGGTCTGATCCTGAAGACGGACTGACATAGTGGCGTTCTTGTACAAACACTTCAACACTTCAATGTACCGGTAGTCGATCTGGCACCGTTAGAGAGACTGCAGTACAGCCCAAGTCTCGACCGAATCGAAGGCTTTCTCGTAGTCCACAAACGCTAAACAGCGAGGCCAGTTATACTCTTCGGTCTTCTGTATAACCTGCCGCAGCGTATGTATGTGGTCTACGGTGCTAAAGCCTTTTCGGCATCCGGCTTGTTCGGGAGACGATTCGTGATGACTCTTGAAAACAACTTGTAGACATGGCTAAGAAGTGAGATGGGCCTATAGTTCTTCAGCCGGGCATTGTCGCCCTTCTTGAAGAAGAGTACCACCACACCCCTGCACCATGCCTGTGGCGTTTTGCCCTCGAGTATGACGGAATCAAATAGCTTCTGAAGGGCCTTAAGAACCGGTTTTCCACTCGCCTTCAGGAGTTCAGCTGTGATTCCGTCATCACCCGGCGCCTTGTTGTTTTTAAGCTGTTTCAGAGCCATCCTAATCTCGTACAGGCTGACGTCCGGAATATCTTCAGTATATTGTCGGGTCAATCTAGCTCTTGGGTCGTTTGCTAATTTTCTTTTTATGTTTAACTAATACCTTTAAACGAGCAATTCTTGTATAATATAATATGAATCTCGGAAACGGCTCCAACGATTTTCATGAAATTTAGTATGCGGAGGCTTACGGGGGTGATAAATCGATCTAGCTAGGTTTAATTTTTAGAAAACGTCGAATTTTTCTATTTTCACCCGTGTAGACATTGTGGGTGGAGGACCCACAATGTCTACATCTCTTTTTTATCATTTTCCTTTCGCAGGTATGCTGGAAGAGATTTCATTAGAAATAAGCATCACCTCTCTGTCCGGTACCTATTTTTCTGTTCCTTCTTCTTGTCCTTGTAATATGTGTTTGTACATAAATTGTTATATATATAAATAAATAAAACAACAGACTTCTAACCTAAACCAGTTTATTACAAAAGTGTACAAAAAGCTACGACAGAGTCTCAGTCTAGGTCCACGTTGGATAGATCTTCTGTGATCTTCTTGACTTCTTCCTCGCTTCTCTTCTGCGTCGTGCCGCTTGCAGTCATCTTCTTCGCGGCCTCACTCTTGGTCTTGTACAGCCTCTTCAAGTCTTCTAAAACCTGCAAATAGAAAAGGATAGAATGTATTTTTGTTTTTACCGACAATCACGAAAATATTAAAACTCGAGTCGAGCTCGCGAGTCGGACTCGATAAATGTTGTAGAAAGACACGTATTCAGTGACTGTGACCTTTTCAAATGGTTTAATAACTTAAATACATACAGAAACTGGTGCAGGATAATGCCCTGCCGCCCCCCTCCCCGCGTTTTCACTTTCACTCTATGTTTTCGGAACCCTTGAAAGTATCACATAATTATTCCATTTTTAAATATTAGTCTATAAAGAAAAAACGTAAAAATGCTAGACACTCTAATCGGTCTATCACCACTATGTCAGGCTTATTGTCCTGTCAGTGATGATAGACCGATCCCAATAAAACGTGACATTGCCATTTTCGAGAACTTGGCCGGCTACATTACGGTACTACCGATTCCACAAAATTGTATTTAAGATCAAGTTGCTGATGGATCATCCTGGCTACAAGGTTATGTCTATGCAAATAGTCTCAGTTAGCTAGACTAGGCCAGCCGGAGATAATGTGGCGGATAAATTCCCCCTGCCGGTGACACTCCTGGGTCCGACAGAGGTCCACCGTGCCGTTCTTCCTTGGCCTTGTATCACATAATATTATTAATATAAAGTCCCGGTCTGCCCAGATATGTTAATGGCAACAGGCTCGCCTCCTATTTTATGGAACTTAAAAATAACTTTGGCGAAATTTTGGTGGACCTCGTCCTAACCCTTCAAGTATACGCTTGATGTTCTGTTATGATATTAAGACTCATTTACCTTCTGTGGCAGGTTCCCTGGCTTCGGCTGGTGGATCTCGTACTCTCCTTTCTGGTTCTTCACCAGTTCCACCATAGAGTCTTCTAGATTGGGCACCTCACCCGGCTTGGGCAGCATGTTCTGCGTCAGCTTCTGAGGGAACTTCATCTTCTGGGCCCAGTTCTGGAGGTACTTGCTGCCATCTGATGGCAGATACTGGAAAATACAAGTAAGGACTCAAATCGACCGTCTACTGCTATGTGTTGTGCACGGAGTGGTTTGCCTCGTTAGCTGCGCGGCTCATTTATTTGTCACCTACATGTTCGTACTAAGCAAAGCTAACTGAGGTGCTGTTTTTTGTTTTTTTTTTTTTTTTAAAAACGTTGCCCCTCACTAGGAATTTCTTCCTGTATCGTGGGTGCGTTTACAAACATTCACACTCACATACACAAGACACCCAGAACCGGAACAACTATCTGTGTAGAGGTACACTGAAAGAGGTTGTAACACGTGGTACAGGTGTACAGGGTGATAGAGTTGACTCTCAACAAAGCTGCACTTTTTCTAAAACTCATGCTTTTGCTATGCGTGCTATACAAGTATTAACGGGTAGTTAGTTTAACGGTACGAGGGTGGTTTAAGTGAGGTAATGATCCGAAACTCCCTGGTATTTCCCCCGAAAAGTTGAGGCACCTTTTGAATGTTTGCAGCAGATTTATTTTGTTTTGACGGTTATTACCAAATGCCTCGTTAGTACAGTTGCCGCGAACGCTAAGCTAGGTTTCTAAACCAGGTGGGTCCCGCATTGACGAGGCGGGGGGGCTCAGTAGCCGTAGCTTGGTCATCCACGGTAAGCGACGAGGAAACCGAGGAGGGTCCGCTCGCCAGGGCTTTTGCCGATAAGCGGACGACGTAGCGGCCAACAAGAAGGCTGCGGTGCCGCTTTGCAACAGAGGTGACATCGCAACTGAGGCGGGCCGCGATGTTGTATGGGAGGCATCGGTGCCGGTATTGCGGTGACCTTCCGCGGCCTGGACGGCATCGCCACCGTCTGATGGCGGATGCGGTGGGGCCGCAGGGGACGAGGAGTGCCGATATAGCGTTGGCCGCTTCCCTATCCCCTGCGGCCGAAAAATGGTAGGTGCCGGGCCCCTGACCTGAAACGTCACAGACCCCACCAAAGAACCAACCGACCATACACGGGGTCGTCTGTCGCCCATGTGCTGGTTTGGTCCCTAGAGAGCGGTCAACTGTCACGGCGTACAATGTGTTCTGGTGCGCCGGTGATGGAGGCTACTCCCCAGAGGAGAGTCTGGTGACGGACAGCCGCGGCGGGTTCCTGGTGAGTATTAACGCGTGCCCGTGTTCCAGCCATGAGCGGCACAGGAAAACACTGTGGAGTTTTAGTGGGTTAGAGTCCCACATAACTGCACTATCTCCCCGTGGTAGTGCAGTATGCATGAGCATTTCTCCAGGCAAAAAAAAGCCTTCAATACCCAGCACGGGCAAAGTGTTAAAAGGGTTTGCCATCAAATAGCGATACAGTACCTAGTAGCAAGATTTCTTAGTAGCAGAATTCATCACTGCTACCTTATGTGCTCCAGCGTCACTGTTACCTTATGTGCTCCTAAGATGTACAAATAACTGGTAGGGAAGGGCCAACAGTATGCAGCCATCCATATTAATATTATAAATCTCTGTGTGTTACCTTTTCACGACTTAATAACTGAACGGATTTGAATGAAATTTGGCATATGAATAGATCAGAACCTGTATTAGCACATAGCATACTTTTCATCCAGAGAAGAAGCTAGAATTCTTCTTCATAGCGTGTCGATGGCAAATATGATTTTTAAATTTTATGTTTGGTCCAGTATAGCTACGGCAACACCATTCGCTGACGCAGCCATAAGCTCCTCATGTACTAGGTTACAGGGCATGCGGTGCAGGACGAAAGATGGGCAATGGTATGCGAAGAGACGCTCACAAACACTGGACATCGGTACCATCTGAGAACCCCCACATGTGGAGGTTGTCTTTGCTGCGACCGACCTGAGTGCGGATTCTATTTAGAGTTCTCCAGAGACCCTAGACAAGTGACATTCTATCATCGAAAGCGTGGCGATACTGGCGATAGTGATTGTCAGCAAGTAAAATTTAAAACTTAAAATGAAACCCCCGACACATTTTTATTTCATGCTGCATAATTTATCTAGTAGTAGACACGCTTCGATCGACAATTTATTGAACACGTAATTATGACACGAAATCTTGTGAAAACACTCCGATTCAAACAGTAAAACGCCAATAACTTTAGAACGGCTGAACCGATTTTCATCAAACATAGATCAAAATCGGGTCATCCGTTTAGGAGCTTTGATGCCACAGACAGATACACACGTAAAACTTATAACACCCCTCTTTTTCCGTCCGGGGTTAAAAAAGCTAAATTGTACGGGATTGACAAGCGACATCGAAAAATCACGTTAATCACGTGATTTTTCGATGTCGAAATCGATATCTCTTAAAATTTCGACTATCGCCTTCGCT
The DNA here is from genome assembly GCA_948252205.1 of Orthosia incerta. Lineage (NCBI taxonomy): Eukaryota > Metazoa > Arthropoda > Insecta > Lepidoptera > Noctuidae > Orthosia > Orthosia incerta. Next base: position 17,624,744 of record OX411766.1, on the reverse strand, counting down.
GACCTGCCTCAGGTCAGCGAAGGCGATGGCAACACGTGCCCAGGCGGAAGACTCTCCCACGGCCCGATGAAAATAAATGTTAAGAAGACTTCAGCTTGCCTCGCCAAAGGTCACATCTGCCCGAGGTGGTGTTACCTTGAGCCTACGCATGTTGGAAAACTTTATCATTTTACGTATTCATTGTACCTTATCCTTGTTCTTATTGTACTTCACTGGCGGCGGTGAGTTCGCCTGTCGCTTAGCGTTGGAGGAACTCGCCTGGAAGCCTTGACCAGCTGTGAAAGTAAAAACAACATTATTTTAATAAATAATTACGTAAATACAACTAAACGAATGGCCTGTTGACCGCGTCACTTCCGGTAATCAATGACGGATGTTAAGGTTAACTACACGGTCAGTTTTGCGTTCAGATAAGTTTGATCTGACCAAAATCCATTCCGTCAGGTGGCTATTATGGCTTCAAGATCACATAACGCTGATTGGACCGACCTCTCCCTGAAAGGGATCGTTTGAAAATCGCATCCTTATGTAAAAATTATTCACCATTCCAAGAATTAATTTATTAGAATTAATATTTGTTTCGGGATATTTACCATGTAATATACATGGTAAATATCCCGAAACAAATATTAATTCTAATGATTGTGACCATGTCAGCTTAAAACTTTTAATTTATTTATAATAGCCGGAACGCAGTTTATCCAGTATCCACACAAAGACGGAAGGTTTGGCGCAGTGGCTGAGCGATTGGCTGTCGTTTTGCGTGTCACGGGTTCAATTCCCGCACAGAACAAATATTCATATGGCCTAGCTATATACCGTTTTTTGTGCATACGAGTTTCAATGTTTATACTTATATAAACGCACCCACGACACAAGTAAAATTTCTAGTTGTTTTTTCAAAAAAAATAAACAGTGTAGCTAGGTTTTACGCCCTGAGCTTAGAATCATTAGAAGCGGTGTCAAAAAGGTTGTTCTTAAGGTGATATTTACTCAATGGCTGCGTATTAGTCTGTGGTCCCAGCTCCAGCATGACTTGGAAGTCGGCATGGTTGCCGAACGCGAAGCCGAAGCCGACGCGAGAGTCCGTGCCTGGAATCATTTCATAATTGCTCAGTTAACTTGCTATCTGCATTAGCATCACACGACCCTGGCGCCATCTTCTTTCATAGGACGTATTAAATGTTCTCACTGCTGGAACACAGATATCCTCTCTTTGAGAGGGAGTGAGTCTTCCTCACCCATCACTCGAGCATATGCGGGTCGTCGGTGGATGAGAATATGTCACACGTATTTGAATTTTCGTTCTGTTCAGACATGTCGGCTTGCGATTTCGCTTAGTAAAATCGCTTCTCGCAAGTCGCATTGATCCATCAGGCAGTTCACTAATTCTGTTCTAGTTAGTCTTACCTTTTTTTATAGGCGGGATATTGGAGTAGGCGACGGAAAGCAACGATGGCAACTCTTCAGGGATGATCACCGACGCCAAAGACGTCGACGCTGAAACAGACAAAATATTTTGCTATGTTTAGGTTAGGACAAAGAATTATAATATTCTGTCACTATAGTTACCGAAAGAAACGTAAATGACGCAAATGGTGTATATATAAGGATCGTCATAGCAGGTGGCGCTCTGAAGTTTCTGCCTACATTCATGGGAAAAAGACGTAAGTGTAAGTATGTATGTAGTTAGTAATGGAAATGTGGACTACTTCGTTTCTCTGTGGTCACAAAGGCGACTGCTGATCGTACCCAAATACCCGCAGGCATATTACGTATCTTTTGCAAGAGCAAAACGATAGTGATTTTTGCGCAATAATTGCTCTTCAATAAAAAAGTTTTAGAGTTGTTGGCGGTTTTTCTAATAAATAAGTGCATTTGACAAACAGCGAGCGATTAGCAAACGATTGTGTAGGACCTACCGTACCCACACTGTAGGTAATGCCGACTTTTATGACATAAAGCGTTTGATCACTATCGCTTTGCTCTTGCTAAAGATACGTAATAAGCCTGCCAGTCAGGAAAGGGGTTTTTTGGGATTTTCGATAATTATTTTCCGTGTGCCGGTACCTAAGTGTAGGGTCTGCTTACTCTCACCTACGGAGACTGCACACGCAATATTGTGGAATCTTACAAAAGTTGTTTGCGGTTCTTTGCATATAAAGAGTCATCGACTTTGTAACAACAATGGCGAAGAATAGTAATTCGAAATATAATGCTGTCGAGTCTAAGTGTGATTGGAGATTTCTCCAGCAGTGCGAAATAAAATGTAACATAGCGACTGTGGATCACGAGGTCTTGGGTTCAAATTTCGAATCCCAGTTAGGTCAAAAAATTTGGTGTTGTATTTTTTTGATTGATCTGATACCAGTTTGGTATATCGTGTTACCCAGTTACTGAATTGTGAAGGTCAGATAGGTAGTCGTTCCATGTAAAATAGTGGTTCTTAGCTGCAGGCTTATTACGTAAGAAACAGCAATCAGCAATCATTGCGCGATCACGCTTTATGTCATATAAGTCAGAATTACCTACAGTGTAAGTATGTTAGATCCTACACAATCGTTTGCTAATCGCTCGCTGTTTGTCAAATGCACTTATTTCTAAAAAAAACCGCCAAAATCTCTAAACCTTCTGTTTTGAAGAGCAATTATTACGCAAAAATCGGTAACGTTTTACTCTGGCAAGATACGTAATAAGCCTGCCGGTAAAGAATGTTAGCAGACCCCAAAATAGTTGGAAAAAGGCTAGGGAGTTTAATTTTGTCACGTTTTCAACCCCCGAAAAGGAGCTAAAGTAAGTCCAGCCACTGCACTGTTATTCGGGCTTAAATGGCCGTAAAGATACTCAATATATTGTGGCAAGCAAGAATGTCTTATTCGCCGCATGTACGTTACTTTATGTAACCTTGTGGGTATGTATGTCACCGGCGGCGCGGCGGTCCGGCGGCAATCTCACACCGAGTCATTATGAAGTCTGCACAGTTTTGACACCAATTAGCAGGCTCAACGAAATGACGGGTCAAGGATGAACATATGGTGGTAGGTTTTTCTTTTTAACACGCTATTATTAGCTTGGTATGTATCTTTGTATCAATGTAACGGAATCTTTGAACGTGATTGTCACCCCCTTCAAAACGTGGGATTGATTTGAAACTTTGCACACTTATCAAGGACCGATGACAATGCAATAATTTAGTCAAAGTCAAAGCCAAAGTCAAAGTCAAATATGTTTATTCAACTAGGCCAATAAGCGGCACTTTTGAACGTCAAACATAAATTAAAAATTTACAAATAATGAAAGTTGATTCTACTCGGCGCGTTTAAATAGTTTGTTTGTGTGTTTGTTGTTTGTTTTACCTTACCAAGATCTTCAGGATTAGCGACTTTTTTAGTTCAAATTACCATTAAAGCGTGTTTTTTAGTTTTTAGAACTGCAATTTATTGAATATAAACTTCGCCCCACACTAGGAATTTCTCGTGTATCGTGACCCGTGGGTTCGTTTACAAATATTTAAACTGACGTGCACACACGAACAGCCAGATCCGGAATAATAATCTGTAGGTCATACAAATATTTGTTCCGTGCGGGAATCGAAACACGACAACACGCAACCAATCGCTACTGCGCCAACCTTGCCGTCCAATTTGTAAAATTGGGAGCATAGGTGTGAGGAAATTATCCTTTAAAAAGTGAACTCTGAAACATCTTATCCCAAGGAAGGCTCCAATTTTTTCGATCAGAGAACATGCTAGGCTATCCGAAATGGGGAAATTTTAAAACAGGACCTGTTGGTATTTTGTGCTGTGGCTGTGTGCGTCTTTAGTTCGCTATCCAAGCCGAGAATGATTTTTTGGTTTTTATAGTTTGAGTATGTGTAGCGTGGTGTCTGGATTTGGGACCGGGTAGTGATTAGACTCACCCCCTATGGCATCGGAATAACGTAACTGATGAATGGACGGCATTGGTGAGATCATCAGACCATGAACCGGACGTCGCGTCGGTCACTTAGAACTTAATGCTTTCAAGTAGATAATTACGCGTTTATGTAGTTGTAAATGAACTACAATCTTAGGTACTGTAGCCGTACCGGGCAGTCGTGATCGCTTGAGCTCTGTATAGAGGAGGTTATAAGTCTTCATCCCTAAGCGCGTTGACGTCCTGTACCTATCTATAGTTCAGTTTTCATGCGTCCTGGAGTCTGGGATGTTGATTGATGGCTGATATGTGTTGAGAGGTGAAGGCTTCTTACGTAGGCAATACAAGGCTTGATTATTCATGAATTTTTGAAGCGTTTCTGCAGAGAACAAAAGATGCGTGGAAGAAACTTATCACATGCCAATGGCTACAAAACGTTCGACGTGCATGCGCACTATCGTACCGCATCACTTTATTTTATTGAGGTCCCCGAACTCGCTTGCAAATTAGTTCTTTTATTTTAGGTATTTTCCATTACAGACTTAACCCATAAACCTACAAAATCCCACCTATTCCTGAAGGAATCACGACGTGTCATATTTGGGCGGATGCGTCCTGAAATTGCCTATCCAACGAATCCTCAACTAGGTCCGTTACTACATCCCCTGAAGATATTCTCCAAGAAGAATGAGGGATGAAGGGAAATTTTGTTGATTTTTCAACTTAGTAGCTATTTTCTTCTAAAATTTCACAGTTTACAACTAGGATACTAAATGGGTCTTGAAGACCTTCTATGAGGCTGTAGAAATACGTTATATCTTCAGTTACATTTACATCTTTCAGGCGCGTAACTGCCTGAAAGCGTCAGACTGACGAAAAGGTACATATTTTTAACATTAAGGGGTGTACCCTTAATGTTAAAAATATGTACCTTTTTGTAAACCAATGCGTTGTTTCATTTCATGAACGGCCTCCATATAGGGATTGATTAGTAGTTCAACAATGCAAATAATTTTATTTTGAACAGATAGATTTAATAATTTTTTCATGATATCTAGACTGCCAAAGGTCTGTTTATAAAATTTCGCGCGCTCGGTTTCGTCATAAATCATTATCCATTTCGCTACAAATTTGCAAAAGTGTGTATTCGTACGCGAACTAGCTTCCTACTGCTCATCACAGCATCTATCTATTCAGCACGTGTTGTCGGTTGATATAAAATAGTTCGTGCCGTTGACTAGTGTAACCGCCCCTAACAGACAGCACAGAGCTTAAGGCGCCGATTCCCTTGAGTAGCTGATTTTAAAATGAGAATCACTTCTAAATGGCTAGTCGTAATTCTTTGAAAAAAATATATGTTATGTTAGACTATTTTCTGAATAATTTGATCTAAGCAAATTTTGAGTTTTATTTGTATAACATAGTGTAATTAATTTGTAAAGTTACGTCTAAAACGGACAAAAACACGACAATCACACCAAAATCGCTTGGCGTATTTTAATGAAATCAACACCATCTCAAAGATAATTTAATTATCTACATTTTGATCTGAGGCTTTTTTTTTTAAAGTAGAGTAATAAGGAAAGTACAAAAAACTACTAAATTTTGGGCCGCGCGGGTGTGAAACGAGTGCGCGTTTTGTTCCCTCAAGGTCGTTGGCGTTAGTCGTCGTCTTAAGCCGCTGGGTCTCTAGAAGCATGTTTTTTTTGAAAACTCACCCTCTGAAGGGTTTACATGAGATGAAAGTTTGTAAGGAAGATCAATATTTTTGCTAACGGGAAATCCCATCAAATGGTTTCTTACCTACTACTTACTAAGTAGTTACTTAAAACTAACTCGGTAAGGGAAAGAGGTCTTTCTACTTTACTTACGTAATACAACTCAGGCGGATATTTATAAAGATTTGGCCTACTTTGGTGCCGTGTTCTTTGTTCAGTATAAAATATTGGCTTTGGTTACATAATAAACATTTGAATTTATGGCTAATAATTATCATTTTTAAATTCTTAAAACACAGGAAGTCGGTTTTGTAGAGCCTCTAGTCGTCTCTATCACACGTACATTTGTATGCCAGCCTCTTTGAATTCGGTAACATAACATATTATCACACCCGTCTTGTCCTGTCTGCCTGAAGGAGGAAGCAGAGGCATCTTTGTTTAGTGTAGATATAACACCGCCTACATTTGACCATTTAACTATGTTCAACTTACCTACTAGCCGTCTTCCAATTATGTTTTGGCGTCGGCTTCCACTTTAACTCCGATTCAGCTAAAACATGTACCTATTTTCCACCCCCGACGAAAAAAAGAGGGGTATTGAATTATGAGTTTAACGTGTGTATTTGTCTATAAAATGTATGTATTTGTGTATCTGTCTGTGATATCACAGCTCCTAAACGGATGAACCAATTTGGATTTCGTTTTTTAATGGTTTGAAATTTGATTTCATCGAGAGTGTTCTTAGTTATGTTTGATGAAAATCGGTTTAGCCATTCTAAAGTTATGGGTGATTTACTGCTTGTATCGGGGTAATACGCCAATAAAATTTAGAACGGCTAAACCTATTTTCATCAAACATAGCTAAGAACACTCTCCAAAAAGAAGCTATGATACCCACAGACAGATATACAAATACATATATTTTATACACAAATACACACGTCATCAAACTTATAATTCAATACCCCTCTTTTTTCCGTCGGGGGTTAATATAATAACAAAAGGTCTGTATTCCCCGCAAGGCCAGGCAGAGGCGAGCTATATTCATATTGATGATATGATATACAATGTTAAACTAACCGTAAAAATGTCGGGTTCGGGACTCAAATAATTATTGAAAAAGGCCTGGAGACTTTGGCATGTTCAATTTAATTTAATTTATTGATGTATTAAGAATACTTATTTTTATTTTATTGTGTGTAATTTTGTTGCTAGGATACTTTAGTATTATGTAATTTTGTGTGTTTGTGACTCGTAGCATAATATTGGATCAAACTGTAAAGATGTTATAATTGCAGGTGATAGTAAATAAATAAATATTAATAAATATTTGACACAAATTGCCTAACCCTCGCCTAACATAGGTACAGACGCAATGTTACGTATGGTTTTACCTGGGAATTGAACCCACAGTCTAGTCAGTCGAAGTGTGAACTATGATGTAACGAATCATTGTGCGACTGCGCTAATATCATTGGTATCATTCAAGTTAACTAATCTTAAAATTCATAACTTATTTTGAATCTTATAGTCCAAATTTAGATGCACGTGACATATATTTTAATTTTTAGTCGAATTACTCACGTACTCGGACTTCTACCCATCCTTCAAGCATAAATGTCGCAATAACGCATACAAATATCAAAATTATCGCCATCTTCTATTAGTCTATGGCTAAAACTGTTTGCAAATCATATTTAAATAGTTAACTCACCAAAAGAAAGTAGGAAGAACCACCTAAGCGGAGCCGCACTCATTTTAAAAGTCAATCGCATTTTACACACAACACAAAAAGTATAAATCCCACTTATTTAACAACAAAAACTCATGTCACCAAAACCACCATTTTTTTAAAACAAAATTAAAAAGTTCACAGCATAACCAGCGACCACCAGTTTTGCCGCCAAACTGAATACAAACGAGGAACGCAAAACAACTTTCACTATCGTTAAAACGTAATAAGTACATGTCATTAGCATTCGAATTACAACTTTATAAATTACATATTAAAAGACAAATTCTTTTGCAATGATTCATTCAACTTATGGTATTAAGCGAGAAACGAGTATCCCATGTGTTTGCGATTTCATAACTTTTTGAATTAAGTACTCAAGGACTTTCGACTAAAATGCAACTTTCTATCCTTGGTTTAAAGTCCACATTAGAGTGCTTGTCTTTCTCGTACATTTAATCCGAATGTGTGAGTTACCATTCACTTCTAGAAGTCCCTTACCCTTGAGACCTATGTGGGACTAATAAGCCAGTCAATTATAAACTTAAATACTAGTACGTTAAGATACAGTTTTAATTTAAAGGTAAAAAGACTTAGACCTTTTTGTAGGAAACTCTTCATTACTTTCATATTCTGTGAAAACATCATTGAGAGATAGTGAGAGGCAAAACAGCAACTTTTAAAACGATTAATCGATAAAAAATATCGATTCTTTTTCAAGTTAAGTATTTATGCCAGAAGAGATGATTAATTGAATGCACTTTTAAAATAATGTTCATTATCGTTGGTCTACTGCATTATAGACCGATAGCGCTGGCCAATTTTGATGTCATAAGTTTAAAAAATTCTAAAGTTTCTGATTTTTTGCCTATGGATAAAGTCGTACCTATGTAGCTTATTATTGCGTTTTGTGTCACATCTGTTACTTGCATTTTCAGTAATTCGATGATTTGTGGTTGATTATTTTTATTCAAATCAAAACTGGCAAAAAAAAAATAAAGTTTAAAATAATTATGGTATCATATCTAGGATAGCCTGTGGAGTGTGCAAACCCAATTTGTGTCATATTTGCCCAGTGCAAACTGAAATAGGGTCAGTATGTAAAAACAGTGCGAAAAAAATATTAAAGTTTATGAAATAACTATTTCCCTTCTCAGATCACTTATATATGCCTATTATTTAAATTTGTGCCAAATTAGGGCACGCAATTTTAAGATTTTCAATTGTTTTGTTTTCCCAACCTACAAACGCTTCAAAAAAATATTATAATTATTAGAGTTCACATAATCAATATCATAAATGCATGAAAAACCGACATTGTAAATTTGTGTCATTTTCATGCACGATAAGTATTTAAATGAATAAAACACAAAAACAATGGTTGCGGTCGAAGCAGGCAGTCGAAGCGGGCGGACGCGGTCAGGCGGCATTACGCACGCACACAATCATGTTCGTTCGGTACGATTTCTTTTTAGATGCGAAGGCTTCCTATATAAATAACATAACTATCATATTGAGTAATTATTGACTCTTATCTCCGCCACGTAATAAACAAATGTGTAGGTAACCTATAGAGATGAAAATAATGACGTGCGAATTATGTACAAAGCGCGCGTGTCTGCATTCTCATTGCCTACGAATGTCAATTTTCAATGCTAAGAAGACGGTCAATATGGTAAATATTATATTAGATTGACCCTTCGATTCGCTTCGAATTTGAACCTGAAAGCGGTAGGTAGGTAGGTATCGGCATACCTACCTATATAGCTTTCAGATTCAAATTAGCCGTATAATAAAAAAGCGGTAGGTAGGTAGCTAGGTATCGGCGTACCTGCCTACCGCTTTTTTGTTATACGGCTTCTCGATATCCCGCGCCCCGCTTCGAGTAGGCAGTGTACAGTCAGCAATACAAAATATACACGAACCAAAAAATTCTAGATATTTTTTGGTTCGTGTATATTTAAGTTTAGTTTTATTACAGCGCGCTCCTTAAAACAGTCTGCTTTTCCGTCATCCCTTACAATGTTCGATTTTATGAACTTCAATAATCCTCTTTCTTTAACAATCACTGTATTAACGTCTAGTATGAGACCACATATCGACACCCAATATGAATAACATTGTATCTTTAGTTACACATTGGGTTACAACTTTATGTCATACTAGCTGTTGCCCGCGGCTTCACTCCCGTGGACCACCACACAGGACCCGTTATTGGGATAAAAATATAGCCTATGTCACTCAGGAATAATGTAGCTTTCTATTGGTAAAAGAATTTTGTAAATTGGTCCTGTAGTTTCGGAGCCTATTCGGTAAAAACAAACAAACAAACAAAAAATCTTTCCTCTTTATAATATTAGAGTATAGATGAAATCAGCAAGAACAGAACTTTATTTCTGCCTTTTAACCGTATTTCTGTGCCAATAAAAACTACTTTTGTAAAATAAAATAAATTCATTGTAATTAAAAATGAAAAATGTTTCTACTAAAGTATACTTGTAAATCAAGTTCCAATACACAAAAGTTTGGGTAACAACGGTCTTTGTGTTAAATTCATTTTAAAATGACATACAATGTAATAATACATTTAAAATTTTGGACTATTTATATTTTAATACAAGAGCGGTGGTCGCCCAGTGGTATTGGCCGCGACTTACAAGTTGTAGGTCGTGGGTTCGAGCCCAGGCAGGCGCTTTACTTTGTGTAAATTATTGCATCACCACTACTTTCAAAACGGTGAAGGAAAACATCGTGAGGAAACCGGCATGTCCTAGAACAAAAAATTCGAAGACATGTGAAATCCACCAACCCGCACTGGGTCTGCGTGGTGGATAATGGCCCATTCCCTCTCACAGAGAGGAGGCCTGTGTCCCAGCAGTGGGAAAATTATTAGGCTGATGATGTGTGATGTGTTATTTTAACCATAATTGTAATTTTAAGTTACAATGTTTTTATTCTCAAATATAATCACTTACTTTAAATGTTATCATTGTTAAGAAAGATGGTGTTGACATCGAGAATAGGTTTTTAGTTCATCATTTGAATATAATCGTATCAGCATAAATGGCCTTGGAGAAAAACTAAGAGTAGTGTATATATATAGTAATGTTTTTAGACTCATTCAATATTACAGATATGTGAGAAAGGAGAATGATTAGAAAAAAATGTGAAGAAGTAATTGCAAACGATAGGCGTGGTAAGCATTAGGATAGGATACATGGTCCCCCTTTTCCGAACTTAGACTACCATTTTGTCCATTGTGCGTTTAGGCTTCCTGTCTGGGAGAGGGAATAGGCCGTAATCCACCACGCGCGTCCAGTGTCGGTTGATGGATGTTACATTTCTTCGTTTTTTTTTTTACTTCTGTGTTTTGAGAGCAGTGGTGATGAAATAATTTACACAAAGTAAAGCGCGTGCCTGGTTTCGAACCCACGACCATACTTGTGAGTCACGTCTGTTACCACTGGGCCATCACTGCTATAATAATAATAATTAATCATCTACCATCGTTCTACTATCCACTGCGTGGTATGCATTGCAATGGGGGAACATATTTTTTATATTTGATATGCTCGCGCTTGAACACTACCTCACCTGATGTTAAGCGATGACGTGGTCGAACATGAAGCACGCTTACCTAAAATTAACCTATTCAAAAAACTCCAAAAAACTCCAACTTGTACCTATCGGGCAACACAGACTCCGGCAGGGAATGCCACTTCTTAGCTGTGCGCACAATGAAAGTATTCCCAAAACGTTTAGTGCGTATGGGTGAGATCCCCACCATCTATCGATAGCAAATCACCGTACGTCTTGTAGTCCGATGATGTAATGGGCTAGGTGGAATTAGATCATGTAATTCCATTGCACACTCCCCGAAATGCAACCGATAAAAAACCGATAAGCTAGCAACTCGGCGACGATGTTCAAGGCTCTGGAGCTTTGACTCGACCAGTGCCTCATTTCCGATGAGCTTCTTGACCCGTTTTTTGATAAACTTAAGTGCGTCAAGCTGGTATTTGGCAGATCCGTCCGAGAAATGAGAACAGTACTCCATACATAATCAAACTTGCGCTTGATAAAACTTGAGCAACTGTTCTGGCGTGAATAAACGTCTCACTTTTGCGAGGATCCCCAACTTTTTGGCAGCCAACTGAGCGTTTGCCTCAATGTATGGTCCAAAATTGAGGAACGTGTTAAAAGTAATGCCAAGAAGCTCAAAATGGTCCATTAACGCAACGTTTACACTTCCGAGGGAAGGAGCCGAGTGGAATTGGCTCATTTTAGCGGAAAAAAGACATGCCTGTCCTTTGTGATGGTATGCTCCACCATACCATCACAAAGGACAAGGATAGACAAGTACCTCTCAGCAACAGTGCTGTCGTCTGCATACCCAAGTTTTTAGCAGATCATTCATGTGCAGCTAAAATAAAGTTGCTGAGAGTACCAACCCTTGAGGGATCCATTCATATCCAATTGGTCCGACGAGCAGCCATCGATAACCATTCGAATGGATCGATCCCTCAAGAAATCTGCAATCCAATCACACATACTATTACCAGGCAGACCGGATGAAGGAAGCTTACTAATAAGGCTTCCGTGCCAGACCCTATCGAAAGCTTTCGAGTTGTCGAGAGAGACGGCAAGCGCCTCCCCTTGCCTCTCGATGGCCTTACTCAAGGACAAGAACGATATCGGCGGCAGCCGTATTTAGCTTCTAGGTATGCCAGCACACGTAGAGATGGGTCTGTAATTGGTCGGGTTAGATCGACTGTCCTTCTGGGACACGGGCTGTACGTTAGCTTACTTCCAAGCATTCGGCACTTTTCCAGTTTCATACGAAAGGCGAAATAGACGTGTCAAGATCGAAGATAGTTCGGGCGCACAAGTTTTAGGGACAAGTGCTAGTATCCCGGTCCACTAGCTTTGTTTAAGTTGAGGTTGCAGAGTACGAACCCTACGAACTTCAAATAGAGAGGCAAATAAGTTTGCCTTCTCCTCAGCGAAGTGGGCTAGCGACTCGTCGATAGTTTTAGCAGTGGTCGTAGTGAGGGATGGTAGAAGTTCGACTCAACCGACTTACCCAGGAACCAAAACGCTTTACTACCTGCTGGGTAAGAAGCTATTTATGTCCCTATTCGGCCAATGTGGCCGAACCGAGCCCCTCGCAACTCCTTCTTGCAGGACTTGGCAGCGCTGTTGAAGGCCTTCTTTTCTAACTTACGTGACTCGCACTAACCGTTCGAGCGTCGATCCATGCCAAATAAGCCTCATGTTTAAGCGCGTCTGCGTGGCCGGCCTTTGCTAGACATTGGTAAGTCAGAGAACGGAATGTAGTACTTAATTCTCCAACGCAACACATCAGTCACGGCGTCCGCGCAAGATGAGGGATCAGCATGCGAAGAAAGATCGTATCCCATCCCAATCTGCCAACTTATACCTACAAACCCGCCGTGTGCCTCTTGGGCGAAGAGTAGACGGACACAGACTTTACCAGACAGCGGTTGGAACTACCCAAGGTGAAGTTATCGACATAGAGTACCTATCGGTTTGGATCGGTTTTCAGCAGAAGTTCCAAGCAATTGGCCGTGTGCGAATCAACATCTCCCGTTGCCGTTGCCCCCTGAACCAGATGGCTGATTAGCGCTAACGAAAGCTTACACATCTCTCCTCCAGCATGATCAATGCACTGGTATGGGAAGAGCCACTCCTGGTGGTGAGCATTAAAGTCCCCCCATGTCACTAATTAGCCGTAAGGGTACCGCTGCTGTGCCACATCAGCCGCTTCAATGAATATTAATTGAATTACAATAATTATTAAAAAACGAGTTTTATTAGCTCTTCCATAGTACTTCCTGTACTATGGAACCTGTCTTTTTATCCGAATGTAACATTGACACACATTGTAATTGATGCTTACAATAATATTTATCAAAGATGTTGTATGTATAATTTTGAATCGTACAATAAGATACAATAATATTCACAGCAAAAATCTTTCAAAAGTTTTCATGACCCCATTGTAACGGTAGTTACAATGCTATATTAAAAATGCTTAAAATCTGTACATCGTAACATTGCAAAAATCATACTTGGAGTGATTTTAACAAAACTGAAAGAGCAATTAAAATTAGTAACATGAAACCTACAATTGTACAAAACAACTTATGCCTGCAGCTGAAAATAAATAATAAACAATGCAAAAAAATGCTGTGTTGAAAACCATGCCTTAATGAGTTACAATACCTGCATTTAAGTCTTTCACAGCTTCATAACTAACTTGCGCAAAATACTTAAATCAGAGTTAGTTGCTGACACTAGGTTAAATTGACAGTTTGATATACAATATTGTCAATTGAACCTCGTGTTAGCAATTCTGAAAGTTTTTCGTGCAAGTGGGCCTTAATCAATCGAATACATCATAAATAACGCACGCACTTCTTTGTTGTAACTTACAAATACCGAATGTAAACAAAGAAACGCGCCGCGCGTCTGGCTGGCCGGCACCCGCCCGCCGCCCGCGCCCGCACCCGCGCTTTTACACGCGCTCGCCCTTCGTGCGAAGAAGTCTAGATTTTTTTAAAAATAATATGATATCGTGGATAAAAATGACACAAATTATGAATAGTGTTTTGTTATACCATAATAATCAAAAGTACGTAAACTCTAATAACTTGCATTTTCTTTTGTGGATATTACAAGTTGTTGTAGTAAAAAAATTAAATATCTATAAAAGCCGTGGATGAATTCGACACAAAATATTTTAAACAACAGATATCAGTACTGAAAAACGCGTAACACCTATTTTACCTATTATAATATTCTTTTAGAGCTAGTTGGGCTACGTGTTAGGTACTGGTTAAGTATTAGGATTCCCGTGGACAGAGATGACACAAAATGCTTATGTACATCAGTTACTACTTCGTTATTATCATGAAAGTAAAATTTTCATCTCTAATTTTCTTTTCGTCCAATACTGGTCGAAAAGTCAAATACCTAAATTACTACCTATGCAAATACCTAGGATGACACAAACTTAGGTATTAGGTTGGGAAAATGGTCCGGAAACTATATGCAAAACACAAACAACTTTAATATTTTTGAAACCTCAAAACCTAGCGCTATCGGTCTAATTACATTTACCTGGTGAAAGTGTCTGGCTAATTTTAGATTTAATTTGACTACTTAGGAATACTTTCGAAACAACTTGGGTACAGACTACAGAGACCTACCGCACTCTCTCAGTAAATCATTTAAAATATCCTCAAGTACTTATCTATATCTATACTAATATTATAAAGAGGTAATCTATACTGTAAAGAGGTAAAGTTTGGAGGTTGTAGGGGGTAATCTCTGGATGTACAGAACCGATTTAGATGAAATTTGGCATGGAGATACTGTTTGAGACCCTGGGCAAGACATAGAACAGTTTGTATTACCTTGGGATGATAAAACTATTTTTACGCGGGCGAAGCCTTGGGCAGAAGCTAGTCTAAAATAATTATTGACTTGTTAGACTAACCAACTTTCTTGACAATTGTTGTTTGATATTTCTTTTCTTTCTTTTCTTTCTTTTCTTTCTTTTCTTTCTTTCTTTTCTTTCTTTTCTTTCTTTTCTTTCTTTTCTTTCTTTTCTTTCTTTTCTTTCTTTTCTTTCTTTTCTTTCTTTTCTTTCTTTTCTTTTTTTTCTTTCTTTTCTTTCTTACTTTCTTTTTCTTTCTTTTCTTTCTTTACCTTTCTTTTTTTCTTTTCTGTCTTTTCTTTCTTTCTTTCTTTTCTTTTTTCGTTCTTCTCTTTCTTTTCTTTATTTTCTTTCTTTTCTGTCTTTTCTTTCTTTCTTTCTTTTTTTAATACTCGACCCCTGATGAATGTGGTCTTTTGAAAACTTTCGATCGATAGGAAAAGTCGATTGGTGGATTGGAAAACAAATCTAAAATGGGAATCTAAAATATAATCCTGCGCTGGGCGTCAGACGTCGATTATAAATCGATTGTAAATATCGAGTGACATCGACATCGATTTGCTCTTCACTATATCACACAGTGTTTTCCCACTATGAAAGAAAGTCCACATTTTTGCGTAGGGATCAACCAACACGATGCAATACGGTGTTTGTGTGTCAGATCATTGAGTAGACCGCACTGATATACCCGTAGACTCATGAAGGCAAGTCGTATGAAGGCGTTATTAATAAGGAATCGAAATGAATCCGGTTTAAACCGGACTCTTTCGTTTGTTCATTTCAGAAATCCTTCTCTCAAAGTTAGTGCTAACTTTAATTCATGGTGCTTGACTACTGGCCTTACTCCAGTTGTAAAGAGCCCTTTGTGCATACTGGCATAGCAGTCTTCTACCACCTGCTTGATAGGGAAACAAGTGCAAATTATGGTTTTATCTGTTTTTATCCTCCGCTGTTCTTTTCTAAAATCAATTTTTTATTTTTTTATTTTACATAGGCCTACATGGGCACTTTATAAAACGTCGACAAAAAGGTGAACAATTGTTCCCCAAGACTGGTCGAGCTTCACTGACTCGACGCTTATCTGGTCGTCGTCAATGTTTTCAGTGGTTGGGAATAGTGTGGCGGGCTTGCTCCGACCACTACCTGACAGAGCCTGAAGAATTGCCCGAAAATACTCGTGTATTAACTTACTGAGATGACCTTCATGATATGTCTGCCTGTTTAATGATCGCAACGGATACTATTGAGACTGGTGTGTTGGATTCGAACCCAGGTTGGCTAAAAGGTGGATATTTGTATACAATTGGTGCCTAGTGACAGCATGTTTGCAGTTTTAAACATCGGTATCTAGGTAAAATCCTGAAATGTGGTTGTGTGTACCAGTAGTTCTATCCTGTAGCACTCTTACCGTGATATCTTAGGTCCTTGGATGAAGTGACCATCGTGAAAACTCAGTGAAGAGAACATGAAATGAGCTGTCAATACATGCAAACAAGGTGAAATGACTTGTAGTTCACTATACCTAAGATTTTACGGTAAGGTTTTTATAGAATAGGCCGACTGACAATACCTAGCATCATTTGGAATGAAAGTTCACTGTACCTAAGGGTTTTTTTTACTGCGCTGCGTAATACATCTGTGCCAACCACTGACGAAATGCGATTTAATTATTTTAATCTTTATTGCCGCGCTTTTTCCTGTACAGAATATGTCACCCCGATGATTGCATACAAATTATTATGTTAACGTTTAAATGTCATGTGTTGTTAGTGATAATAGCCTTACTAAGGGCGGTTACGCACTACACGTCCGTGTCCGTGATTTGAGTTCCGAGTTCAAAATGTTCTGAATTATGACAGATTATGACGGATAGCTTCCCTACAAAAAATACTACGGCTACTTCGGAACCGCTCATGTAAGTATGTGTATCTGCCGGAATCAAGTAATTGCATAATAATTACATTAGGATAAACTAGTCTAATTAGATAGAGGGACAAGGTAATAAAGTTATTTATTGCAGCGCCATCTCTGGAGTATGGAATGAATTATAATGATCATTGGAGAATGTTATGTACAAATAGAACACATAGTATCCGATAGATGTCGCTGTCTCATCTAAAAATATTCTTACTAATTTTAAGCTTCTATTTTATTTATTATTCGCCGTCGTGTTTTAAAATGAAATAATTATATCCTTATGGCTTTCGGCAATAGCGTATCTGATTATCTATGAAAGAATTTAAGTAATCGGACCAATACTTACAGAATTACCTAACAATATGGTTAACTATCAATTTCACCTTTTAAAAACATTCAAATTCACTTATGTTTAGGTTTCGGTAGTCAACAAGGAACCCTTATAGTTTCGCCATGTCAGTCTGTCCGTCCGCAACTTAGGCATAGCACGCACTGCGATTTTTATTCGCGCGATTTTTTTTCCGCCCATTCTGTGACCTATGGAAATGGAGAAGCTGCACTCATTGCGGAAAAAAAAATCGCGATGTTTTTAGTACTATTTACTAAAAAATTCGCGCGAATAAAAATCGCAATGCGAGTTAAGCCTTAGTTCAGAGACTCTTAGTACTAGAAAACTTTAATTTGGCATGGATATACATATTAATCACGCCGACAAAGTGGTAAAACAAAACCATGAAAAAAAATTTTTTAGGGTACGTCCTGTTTAAGTAAAATCGAGTTTTAATTCTCGTCTATCCTATTGTGTGGGGTATCGCTGGACAGGCCATTCAAATATATTACGGGTCTGTGAAAACTATTTTTCGATTCAGCGATCCGTTTGCGTAAAATTAAGCTTTAAATTGCAAATTTTTGTTACAGTCAAGTGTGTCACCCCTGCCAGTTAAATGGTTGCTTTTGGATATGTGAAAAAAAATACGGCATTAGTAAAATATATATTGAAGTTAAAAGGAAAACTAACACAGCTATGTAGGCTTTACAGCTTACTTCGCTGTGATAGTTTACGAATAATAGTCGACCAAGTTAAAAAATGTACTTGGAAAAGTAAAAAAATATACAAATTCCATTGAAAAATTATTCATAAATCGTTGATAGTTGTGTAAAACAGTTAGTAAATATAAGTTTATGAACCTTGTAAAACTATACAAAATAAAATAATAACATCCTTAATAATAATGATTTCTAAACGTTAAACGATCAAAATCAAATATTTTTATTTTACATAGGCCTACATGGGCACTTATAAAACGTCGACAAAAGGTGCACGCATTGGAGTGGGCGGCGGGCGGCGTTTCAAAAATCCCTCTTCTTAGTCCGCATTATTGTGCAACTACGGAACCCTATTACTGCGCGTGGCTCGACACGCTCTTGGCCGGTCTTTTAATTGTTTTTTTTACTATTCGTCTCTGTTACTTTGTGATATATGCTGTTGTGCTGCTGCTATATAATATTAGCTTAGATAAGTAGGGACTTCAAACATAACTGGCGGAATATGGGTTTACTATTATAGCTGCACCTCTGCGCAACCCTTGAGCGATACAGGCGTGATGTTATGTATTCTAGACAAATAACAGTACCTGGGCGACCGAGCTACGCTCGGGTGAAAATAAAAAAAATAAAAATTTTGACAAAACAATTTCACCCAGATATTATGAGACCTAGCTAGATCGAGTTTTCATCCACGAAATAAAGTATTAACAAAATAAATTCCAATCTTTTATAATTCACATTTTTTAAATTTTTACTTAATAATAAATTAATAATATATCAAATAATAAATCAAATAATAATATATTTCATAATAATATATTTTTAATTTTCACATTTTTTTATTGTGCTCGTTTCATAGTACAGGATAGGATACAAATATTTCTCGTTTAATAGTATCTGGATTACGCCCATATTCTTCGAAAGTTCAGCTCAGCCTAAGTCTACTGTCCGCATTTCGCCATTTAGGTACTTACGTAAGTGTAGGGGACATGACTGAGTCTCTACAGTGTTTCTACCAACGATGGCGATAGTCGAAACGCGAAAATGTAAGGGATTTAGCATGTGACATTTCTATAGCATTTTTGTCATTTTGCCAATCGCTATCGGGACACTTTCTTTGGAATGTAATTTTTATAAAGCCTCTGTTGCCGTCATTCGGACAAATTCTATTCCACGGCCCCGAGAAATGTCAAATTTTGGCATTTCGACAAACAACAAGAAAGAGACTTTGTCTAAAGTCTCTTTGATCAAAAAACTCATCATCGTCAGCCTTGAAATGATACCACTGCTGGGACACAGAGACTCACTCTGCGCGGGGTTAAAATGCATTTTATATCAACCGACAACACGTGCGGAAGAGATTGATGCTGTGATGAGCAGTAGGAAGCTAGCTGATCGCGTACGTATACACACTTTTGCAAATATGTAGCGAAATTAATAATGTCTGGATATCATGAAAAAACTGGCCAAGTGCGAGTCGGACTCGCGCACGAAGGGTTCCGTACCATTATCGCAAAAACCGGAAAAAAAATCACGTTTGTTGTATGGGAGCCTCATTATATATTTATTTTATTCTGTTTTTAGTATTTGTTGTTATAGCGGCAATAGAAATACATCATCTGTGAAAATTTCAACTGCTTGGCTGTCGCGGTTCATGAGATATAGCCTGGTGACAGACGGACAGACAGACAGACAGACAGACATGATCACGAAGTCTTCGTAATAGGGTCCCGTTTTTACCCTATGGGTACGGAACCCTAAACACGACTAAACGTATCTGTTCAAAATAAAATTATTTGTAATGTTGATCTACTAATCTATCCCTGTATGGAGACCGTTTTGCAATTTTCCGTCTTCTAATGGTATTCATTCGCGCCCAAAAATGCGTTAAAATTAAGTGTCGAAATGTGGAACATTCGACACTCATAATTTTCAAATATTTAATTTTTTCACTTTTTTGTTTCCATGCAGGGCTAGATAATGGTGAGACAAATTGAAATCACTTTTTATTTTGAACGTACATCGTCAAACAGTGGAGTAATCCCTAGACTACGTTTGTATGGAATAATTTTCGACTAGTGTAACCTTAAGGCTCGGTGGCTATTTCAGGCTTCACTGATAAACTTGATCAAGATATATTTTGAAACTACACTGAAGTACATCTGAATTAAAAAGCCACATTAGAACTTCTTCGGTTCCCCTACCTCAAGTATGGCAGCCGAAGCATTAACCACTGGGCTATCACATACAAAAACAAATAGAGGTCGCTTTTAGATGTCAAAATTACGTGTTCGATAGATTGTTGATGAAGCGTGTCTACTACTAGATAAATTATGTAGTTTAATAAGAGTGAAATAAAAAAAATGTCGAGGGATTTACAAATTTATAATTTTTACTTGTGGTATACAAAATACGTATATGTACGTAGTTAGATTTAGTATAAGTTAGTTAAGTATGTGCTGTTGGTGGCAGACTAGATTTCATTGCCAAGAATTTATTCACAGCTGCGTTGGTCGGTGTTTGCTATCTGGAATTTGTCAGTAGCAGCCTGGAGCCCGGCTTTGTGCGCGGTTGATGACAATAGGCTCGTACTGGCGCAATGCAGTTGTACCTACTTAGGTGCTCCTCTGCTTAAGCTGTCGGATAAATAGGCGTAATGTTATGTTTTATGTGTTCTTTCACTGCTTACGTTAATAAGACGTTACTATCAAAGTTTCACGTCCCGGTTGGCTGTACGCGACCCCTGACCTTAATTAAACGTAATATATTATAATTTTAGATTCACATTATATATTATGCATGCACGTCCGTCCGTTGGGTTGACCTTTCGTATTATAAACTTCAAATTAAATGCTTGATGAAAGGAAAAACTTTACTTTTCGACTTATTTGGAGCATTAAAATGTTCATGGATTTTTTAAAGAAAGTGAATAGAATTCGGTATGGTACTGAAACGTTTTGCCAACAGTCGATTGGTTCATGAACCGTTGGTCAACATTATCTTTAAACCATTAACTTTTCATCCAAAGGACTCTTCACCCACGAACGTTTCTCCAACATATCTCTACGTCAGTGAATGCCTAACCAACAGAATGTTTTGACCAATTACTTTTCGCCCAACGAACAATTGGTCAACAGACACCGGGATAGGTGAAAGTGCAATGACTAATTCATTGCACTTTCACCTATCCCGGTGTCTTTTGACCAAGCAAGCAGGAGCTTAGGGCACCCCGACACGGATAGGTTATGTTCGAAGGAGATGACGGGAGCTGAAGTGAGCGAGCAAAGCGAACGAACTCAGCTCTACTGATGTAAGGTTACTTTAGACCCTGCAGCCAGAAATAGGAGCGACTTAGTTGCTTAGAAACTATCATATTTTCTAGGTTATTTTTACAACCTTTAATTTGCTTACTTCTGTCCCGGTGTCTGTTGGTCAATTGTTCGTTGGGTGAAAAGTAATTGGTCAAAACACTCTGTTGGTTAGGCATTCACTGACGTAGAGTTATGTTGGCGAAACGCTCGTGGGTGAAAAGTCTTTTGGATAAAAAGTTAATGGTTTAAAGATAATGTTGACCAACGGTCCATGGACCAATCGATTGTTGGTAAACCGTTACAGTTTATTTCGGCATACTGGTCTTCCTCCTTTAAACTGGAACACAGCAAGCCTGCTTTGTGACAGAAATAAGTATAAGTGGTGGCTATCTGTGGTGGTGGTAAGTTATAACAGGCTTACAGGTCGATCATCGAGGTATAGCAACGCTTGCCGACGTCGGTCGGTGGAGGTTTGACCTGTACATACCGAAAACCTTCCGTGCCTGGGGAAGCACGATCAGCTGTTAGTCCCAGCTGTAATTTGTAAATCTTTTATTAAGGCCGATTTCACCAATGAAACTAATCGCGATTAATTCACTAGTAAACTCAGTTTATGCAAATACAGCGTTCTGATTGGTGGTTTCTCAGCGGTCTCAATGAAAATGACACCAGTCTTGCCAAGGGGTATTGTTTTATGGAATCACTGGGTTCTGGTGGTCAGATAGGCAGTCGCTCCAATTAAAATACTGATTCAATATCCATCCGCCAGATGTGTAGATTGAAATCCGACCTCAATAATAGGTACTTAAGGGTACACTAGTCGACGGCACGAATTATTTTGTGCACGGGGTTGAAATGCATTTTATATCAATCGACAACACGTGCGGAAGAGATAGATGCTGTGATGACCAGTAGGAAGGTAGTTCGCGTATGAATACACACTTTTGCAAATTTGTAGCGAAATGGATAATGATTTAGGACAAAACCGGGTGCGCGAAATTTTATGAATAGACCTTTGGGAGTCTGGATATCTTGAAAAACGACTAAACGTATCTGTTCAAAATAAAATTATTTGCATTATTAAACTAATAATCTATCCCTGTATGGAGGCCGTTTTGCAATTTTCCGTCTTCTTATTGTATTTATTTGCGCCCAAAAATGCTTTAAAATTAGTGTCGAAATGTGGAACTTTCGACGCTCATAACTTTCAAATATATATATTTTTTTAATTTTTTGACTCCATACAGGGCTAGATAATGATGAGACATATTGATATCATTTTTTATTTTGAACGTACATCGTCAAACAGTGGAGTAATCCCTAGACTACGTTTGTATGGAAGAATTTTCGACTAGTGTAACCTTAAGTAGGGATAGAGCTAGGCCACAGATAATATAATACTAGCATAATAGCTAGGCAGATTTATTTTGTGGTGGTACCTCCCAGGGCTAACTGCTTTATTAAGAGCTATATGAAAGTTAATTCAGCAAGGCGAAGGATTTGGACATCAACGGAAATCCACAACGTCTTTCATCTCGCACGTGATTCACTTACGCAATTATGCTGAATTCAGCAGTGAAAATGAGATGATGGTGTATCGAGTATTTATTTCCTTTGTCATAGCGACTGAATCCATTGGAGTGGAGGCAGTTTTCTTCAAAATGACTTAAAATTTAGGTAAAGGTCAAACCGTACTACGCGTCAGCGGAGCGACACGGCGCGACATGACCAAACATACTTTGTATGAAATTATAAGAGATAAACCGCACTACGCGGCAGCGGAACTACGCGACGCGACACTTTATCTCATACAATATATTTTGTCGTATTGCTCCGCTGACGCGCAGTTACGCCAAATGCGGTCTGAATCTTTCTTTTTACCCGACTGCGCGACGCAAAGGAGGGTATGTGTTAGTCAGTGTATGTATTTATGTTTGTTAGGCCGATATTGATGATTCTTACGTCATTCGACGATTCATCTTAACCTTGCTCACTGGCTACATTAAATTTGAAAAGAAAAATGGCGCATTTCGTGCGCCATATTGTGGGGGGCCCGTTTTATTGTCTTCCAAGCCCATCGTGAGGGGTATAAGAGGTAATTGAAAACTTATATGTTTAAAAGTAATCTGTAAAAAAAAATAACATTAAAAATAAAAATGTTTATTCAAAATAATACTCTAATTAACATGATAATCATTTATAGCCAAAGTACATCTCATGACGATTCCAATAAACCCAAACACGACTAGGATACATTGTTTTATATCAGAGTTCCAGTGCATACCTTCCGGCTTCATCGTCAGATCAGTTTGATGGTGCCATTTTCATCAGTACCATTTATTTATAAGTATTTGATTCATCATAGTCGGTTAACTATTCGATATATCTTATACCCGTGACATACTTAGCATTTAGGAGTTCGAGTGGCCATATGTGGTCTTCTTCATCAGTTCCACTTCACCAAATGATACTTTCTGTGTGCAAATGATTGCATTGTTGATGAAAATGTCAAAATAGCTATATGTATGCCTACAATATTTGAAGAGTTCCCTCGATTTCTCTAGGATCCCATCATCAGATCCTAACCTGGTGACTATGGGACCAACTAGAAAGTATACCCTTTAAAACAAAAGAAGAATATTTGAAATCGGTTCAGGCGTCTCTGAGTAATCGGGGAACATAAATCATCAACATTTTTTTTTTTACTTTTCCTTTTTTTTTTTAAAGATACTGTATTTATTTACATATGTAAATTATTATTTACAAAACAATATTAGATCTAAAATATATGTACAATTACGTACGGTCGCAACCGCTACTGCTGAGCGTGGGGTCCGAGATTCAATGCCCGGGCCGGGCAAAGTGTTGTTGGGTTTTTCCATCTGGAATTTCTCAGTAGCAATCCGGAGAGATTTGAGTCCGGTTGATGGCAATAGGCTTGCGTGGTTGGCTTGCATGGGATTTAAAAGCCCATGTAATAGGCGCTGTTTACATAACTGACGAAATGTGGATGTACCTAATATAGTTGAACATCTGCCTAACCCTTCGAGGAATACAGGCGTGATGTTATTTATTTTATTTCATTTTGGCATCAAACAGTCATATACAATCAATATAGTTCTTCAGAAAATTGGTAACTTACAAAAAACCTATAGTGCCGACAATATGATATAATGGTAAAAACAAGTACAAGAAACAGGGGCAGAGAGCGCCGACTGAATTTCCTTAGTAAAAAGTCATAATTCGAGGTTTGGCTCTCGTCTCTTTCCTCCTCCAATATTGGACCAATTTAAAAGATATTTCGTAAACTTAAAATTAAAGATATACACTATGTCCCTATATTTTCCTTTTTGATGATATTATCTTTAGAAGCGCTAGAGCCCTCAAAATTGCGCTGTCAACAGAGGCTTAGTGTACAAATTTGACAAATATAAATGAAAAAAGGAAAACATAGGGACATAGTATACTTTACCAGTTTATGGAATATCTTTTAAATTGGTCGAATATTGGAGGAGGAAAGAGACGAGAGCCAAACCTCGAATTATGACTTTTTACTAAGGAAATTCAGTCGGCGCTCTCTGCTGCCCATATTACGTGCAAGAAATACGTATTTTTTTTTATCAGAACATAAGTTCAATGAAACATCATTATCAGTTTACAAAGTAAAGTGAAGGTACACAAAGTAAAAGTGGTAAGTTATGTCATCATCATCTTCCTGCCCTTGTCTTTTCTTCTTCCATACCGTCCTGTACCCCGTCACGCTATCACTGACTCCCATTTCTTTCATATCACTCCTCACACAGTCCATCCATCTTTTCTTTGGCCGTCCCCTCTCTCTCCATCCGTTCAAATTTATATTCATAACTCTTTTAGTAACATGCGTTTCATCCCTCCTCATCACATGACCATACCAGTACAAACGGTTTCCTTTCAACTTTTCTGTCACTGGCGCCACTTTCAAACATACTCTAATATACACATTTCTCACTTTATCCATTCTTGTCACTCCGCAAATCCATCTCAAAATTCTCATCTCTGCTACATGCACTCACACACACACATCATCAGCCTATTAATGTTCCCACTGCTGGGATACAGGCCTCCTCTCTTTGAGAGGGACCATCCTCACCTAGTTGCTATTCCACCAATTCGCACCAAGCGCTTCCAAACATCCTTCATAATGCGCACAGCAAAAGAGTGGAACTCACTGCCTGCGTCTGTGTTTCCGAACGCATACAACCCGAATCTCTTCAAAGTTAGAGTGAACAGGTTACTTCAGAGTAAGCTCACTCCATCGTCGACTTTGTCTCTGTCACCTCTGACCTAGACTAGAGTCAAGAGCAAACCCATCTCAAAAAAGAAAAAATAAAAAAAAAGGGAATGGGCCATTATCCACCACGCGGGCCCAGTGCGGGTTGGTGGATGTCACATGTCTTCGAATTTTTGGTTCTACGACATGCCGGTTTCCTCACGATGTTTTCCTTCACCGTTTTGAGAGCAGTGGTGATGAAATAATTTACACAAAGTAAAGCGCCTGCCTGGGCTCGAACCCACGACCTACAACTTGTAAGTCGCGGCCGATACCACTGGGCCACCACTGTTACAAGTAATCTCTTTTAATCCATCTTGTTCACAGCCCAACATTCTGATCCATACATTACGACAAGTGTAATCAAGGACTTGTCAAATTTTGCCGCTCAATTGCCCCGCATCTGTGGGTCGCAAGGTTTGCAGTGACCTGTGGCCATTTAATCCATCCCGAGTTGATCCGGTGCGATACGTCTCGGACTCTCGGTCTACCTCGCCATACACACCGGTACATCGGTATGGGTATTCCAGCGAGAGCTATAGGCACGGGACTGGAGATACCGCCAAAATCGCAGAGGAAGTATTCCGTTTTAGTTCTGCTCAATTTCAGGCCAACACTCCAGTCTGTGCCACCACACCTCCTATCTGCTCTGGACCGCGTATTTATTAACTACTCATCAAGCGACCGAGCACATATATTATTGTAGGTATCATAGCTATAGACATAGATAAGTTTACAGAAGTTTTTAGCATGCATTCTCATTAACTCATACTTAGGTATTTGTTTCGGAATTAATTGAATAAGGGCTTCATTTTTAGAATTCCGTAGCTAAATGGCAAAAAACGGAACGCTTATGGATTCGTCATGTCTGTCTGTCTGTCTGTCCGTCCGTATGTCACAGCCACTTTTTTCCGAAACTATAAGAGCTATGCTGTTGAAACTTGGTAAGTAGATGTATTCTGTGAACCGCACGTTTTTTTTTACAGTAAATTTTTGGGGTTCCCCATACTTAGAACTGAAGCTCAAACTTTTTTTCATCAAACCCATACGTGTGAAGTATCTATGGATAGGTCTTCAAAAATGACATTGAGGTTTCTAATGTCATTTTTTTCTAAACTGAATAGTTTGCGCGAGAGACACTTCCAAAGTGGTAAAATGTGTGTAACATGTTCGCGAGCTGGCTGACCAGAACGAGATGTATCCTCCGACTGCACAGCATGATTTTCTTTCTGTTTACATCTTTTTAGTTCGCTTTTTAATGGAAAGTGTGGAGTTAAGTAGAAGTGCGCAGTCTCCTAATACAAGCAATTCCTTGCTTAAAAGGTGATCTCCAATAATATGTATCAAAATGTCTTTTGTAATTGAAATTTTTATTTTTTTATTTTTTAAGCAGTCGGGTTTTTTGATTTGTTTAATTAACTTTTATATTTATAACTTTTTAGTTATTCTTTTTTTAGAATTTGGTACATTTAAATATATAAGTATAATATATTTTTGAAATCACCATTCTCTTTTAATTAGACTTTTTACAATATTTTTCAATCATCATTATAGCCCTTTGCTAAGAATAGTTACAGCACTGATTACAGTATTTGTGCCACATGTTAAATTTAGTGTTGTGTGTTTTTTTTTTTTTTTACCTTTGTATTCTTTTACCTATTGTGAATGTGTGAACATTGTAGGCTTTCTAGTTTTCTAGATGATTGTTAACATTTGTTAACTTTTTATTTCGTGCATTATTTTTTTTTTGTTTGTTTTTTTTTTTCAATTTCGTACGACTTATTGTCGGGCCTACGTTGTCCCCCCATATCCAAGTATTAATGCTGTAACATGGAGATATTGTAAACAAAACAATTTAAAAGAGTAACCATGGAGTTTCTTGCCGGTTCTTCTCCATAGGAAACGACTAACCCGAACCGTGCACCTTTTGTCGACGTTTTATAAGTGCCCATGTAGGCCTATGTAAAATAAAAATATTTGATTTTGATTTTGACCTCTTAAAACCCTTTATTTTGATACCCCACACGATGGGTATGGTTGAAAAAAAAAATTGGGCCTCCACAATATGACACCCAAAAGCCACCCTTTTTCTATTTTCTAATTTTAATATAGCCAGTGACAAGGTTAAGACCAATCGATTGACGTACGAATCATTAAAATCGGCCAACGCGTTTGGTCTCTGGGATGTCACATCATAGGAACAAACATACATACATAGACTGATAAACACATTACCCATTACACTACCCGACTTAAATATGGAACCCAGGATCTCTCGCTCACCTGTAGCGCTGGAGACAACTACACCGTCAAGGCATAATACGAGTAATAGGCTCTAGACAAGCAAGTGACATTCTATCAATTAAGGCGCCTCCCCGAGCAAAACGCCGCGCTAGTCGTTTTTGTGCAGTTTTGAAGAGCTATCTACTCTTTATTTAAAAAGAAATATCTATTAATAAAAACATATTAAATTTCTACATAATGTTGATTCTAAAATTGTAGTACACTTTTTTTTGTAAAGAGGTATATGTTTCACGAATCTACTGCCAAAAAAACCATAAAAATGAGAAATAATTATTGATAGCATGCATCTCCTCGTAAAGCGTTCATTAATTATTTTTTATACTCACACTAATGGATAGTCAATTTGATAACGAACATTTTGTAAGTTTTATTTTTTTCAAAAGACCAATATTCTAAAATCTGGGCGTATTCACTACCGTAATTCATGCGCCAACAGTACCGCTAGGCCAATAAGAATGCTCATATCTCATGCTGATTTTTTGGTCAGGGTACGGCCTTAAAGCGTCTCTATAGCGATTGGAAAACTGTTAAAAGTGTATGGGATTGTCAAGCGCTATAGGTGATCAAACCCTTTTAGCATATCGACCTCACCATAGACCAAGTGACAATATCGAATGACACTTGTCTAAGGCTTTTTTTTCTTGCATTGAATAATGCTCATGCATACTCCGCTACTACGGGGAGATAGCAATATCAGCGATGGTCGAAATGCCAAAATGTAAGAGATTAATCACGTGACATTTGAGATTCCAATTCATTTTTGTCATTTTCCCATCACTATCGCCACTCTTTCGTTGATAGAATATCATTTGTCTACGGCCTAAGGATGTCTTCAGTTGTGCCAAAGTAGCACCTACTTCATATTGTACGGCGACATACGACATGTTTGTAACGTAATGTTGATCTGCAGCTGTGACGTCAGTGCGAAGGCGGCGTAGCACTCGCGAGTACGTGCCGAGCCAGGGGCGGACAACAATTTATTATGTTTCTGTTTTTTTTCACATTAGGATTTTCTCCTGTACCGTGGGTGCAATTACAAACTTATTAACTCACATACACGAACAATCAGACTGGAACAACTATCTGTAGGCCATAAAAATATTTGTTCCGTGTGAGAATCGAACCCGCGCAATAATCTCTCTCATTTTACCCAAACGAGTAGGCAGAAACTACTGAACCTGCTAAGATTCTTACATAAGTGATGCACTTCTTTTGCTTCTTTAACGTTCATATAAAAACATGTATCAATATAAAATAATTATATAAACAGATAAATCGCTTGTCTTTTTCAACACTGCTTTAAGTTTTACCGATAGCTGAAAAAACGAAGACAGAACCAAAGGACACGATATACTATATTGCATAATTATGGTGACGAAGCTTTTTGCTAGGTACACTTAAATTAACTGCAATAAAAATGAAATAGTAATAACAGAGAGAAATGCAGTTAACTTAAAATAAACAATAAATATACGATAAAAAATAATGGAAAAATCAGGTTTTAAAAACTCGCCTACGCTGCCGCGCCCCTGGCTTTTATTCTATAATCCTTATTCGGCAGGTGATACTGCACTCGAGGTACAGTCGATAGCCATCATCCATGGCCTAGCGACGTGAGGCACTTCATTATCATCAGTTATTCATAACAGTACAGTGGTTGTTACATTAGGTACTTAACGAAAGGCGTGAAAGAAAATTCTTAAGGTAAGATATTTTTTTCTGGAAAGTGATATTTTTTTTTGAGAGTAAATGAGGTTTTAACCAGGTGAAGATGTTTGTTTATTGCGGCAGTGACAAAGGATTGTTATACGTTCTGAATGGTATCTAAAACTTTTTGAACATAACATGATATATAGCGTCAAAAGTGGTCGAAAAACAATCAAAAGAAGTGACGAAACAAAAATCTTTACAGTTTCACAACTAGGTTTGATATATAATAAATTGTAGTTCTAAAAACTAAAAACACGCTTTATTAGTGAGGATAATGGGACAAACTGTTTAAATTATTGCATTGTCATCGGTCCTTGATAAGTGTGCAAAGTTTCAAATCAATCCAACGTTTTGAAGTGGGTGAAAATCACGTTCAAAGATTCCGTTACATTGATACATTGTTACATTGATACATTGATACGTAGATACATAGATACATACATACCAAGCTAATAAAAGCGTGTTAAAAATGAGAATTATTTCTTCATTCGCACAAATTAAATACATACCTATAGACCTATAGTTAAGCTTCCGGGTATAAACTCGATATAAAATAAATTGCCGCACAAGCTACATTTAAATATAAAATGCCATCTAAGAGGTATCCATATATTTAAATAGTATAATAATAAGTCAATGGTTCATCGGAATTTTTATATTGAATGTCGCAGGATGACAGAGACAAGATTTGTGACGGTTATTGGCAATCCATTCACGAGGAACTTTGAACTTTTAAACAGACACACTTCTTTTGGTTCATTTACATTCATACATACACGTACACCGGTTATGAGTACTGCACACCTGGCCGCCCTGAAGAACATCACCAATTGATCCGTGTATGTTCCTTCTAAGATGACCCCTTACGGCGTTTCCACTAACTTCTGCCTTGTAAATATATTCTGCTAATTGCAATCATCCGCTAAATAAGACCAAACCATCAAAGCATATTTTAAGAATTGCAGCAGGTGGCGTGGTGGTGGTCAGTTCCAGCCTACCCCCATGTGGTATCTGCCTACCCCTTCTGCTTCATTTTATCTGAACTTCTCAAGTTATACTTGACCTGAAGACAAAGTCTAGAACAGACGATCAATGCTTGTTCCTTCTCGGAAAGCCGTTTGCAGACCAGGAGTTAAGCTGAGCTGGCAAAGCTGAGCTAGTTATTCATACTTTTATTCGTGGCTAAATAATAACAGCTACACGGGTCAATCTTCGTGGTTAAGCAACGCTTGCCGAGGTTAGTCCGTGGATGCTTGACTATCCTGACAAGCCGAAACTCATTCTTGCCTCTAAAAGCACGTTAAGCACGTTGTATTTGATAGTCATGGTAGTCAGAAATCTGACGCCAGTCTTGCCGAGGGATAGTTATCATGTTGACGAGTTACTGGGTTGTGGAGGTCCGAGAGGCAGTCGCTCTATGGATACTGGTATCCACCTGGATCCAGTTAGACTGGAAGACAACCCCAATTTAGCTGGGTAAAGGCTAGGCAAATTGATTGTGTGTAGATCGCAAACTATGTAACAAGTATTAAAAAAACGTAAAATTAAGTAAAATCACCGACACATTTATTTTTCATGCTACATAATATAAAATATCTAGGAGAAACGCTTCGATCGATAATCTACTGAACACGTAATTATGACACGATATCTTGCGAAAACACCCCGATTCAAACAGTAAAACGCCCGTAACTTTTGAACGGCTGAACCAATTTTAATCAAACATAGCTAAGAATACTCTCGATAAATTTACCTTTCAAACAAAAAAAAATATCAAAATCGGTTCATCAGTTTAGGAGCTATAATGCCGCAGACAGATACACAAACACACAGGTACACAGGTCGAACTTATAACACCCGTCTTTTTCCGTCGGGGGTTTAGCATATTTGGAACTAAGCTCGACCACAGATAATATAATACTAGCTTACAGATGCTAGCAGATGGTAGCAGTGGTGGCCCAGTGGTATCGGCCGCGACTAACAACTTGTAGGTCGTGGGTTCGAGCCCAGGCGGGCGCTTTACTTTGTGTAAATTATTTCATCACCACTGCTCTCAAAACGGTGAAGGAAAACATCGTTAGGAAACCGGCAAGTCCTAGAACCAAACATTCGAAGACATGTGACATCCAGCAACCCGCACTGGGCCCGCGTGGTGGATTACGGCCCATTCCCTCTCACAGAGAGGGGGCCTGTGTCCCAGCAGTGGGAACATTAATAGGCTGATGATGTGATGCCTCATCCCATACAAAGAAACCGTGCCTACGTAACAAGCGTTTTTCATCTGAATATACCGATTAATTATTGTAAATAAATCGCGTTCGGATCCGTTCCACGGCGATAGATAGATCACCATCTATATCCGTGGAACGGAACCGAACGCGATCGATGTACAAAAAATAATCAGTATGATCAGTACAGTAGGTCGGCACGATTTTTAGGGTTCCGTACCCAAAGGTTAAAAACGGGACCCTATCAATACATATAATAAATCTGTAGAAAAATATTTTTTGTACATCGAAAAAAAATCCAAAAAAAATAGCCAGGGTGTTAAAGGATAACCAACAGAACCCATTTCTAGCATTTTTGGAATTTTTGTCTGTTTGTCTGTTTGTCTGTTTATCTGTTTGTCTGTTTGTCTGTTTGTCTGTTTATTTGTGCACGCATCACGTGAAATGTACGAAACCAATGTAGATAACTTTTATACATAAAAATTGTGCGTATCTTGAAGAATTACTTAGTTTTTGTTTCATCGCAATCGGTTCACTCTATCAAAAGTTAGATGAATTTAAAGTGTTCAAGAAGTAAAATTATCACAGCTCACGCAATTCGGTTACTCGGACAGTTGAACTCGCTATTCGATAGATGGCGTTGTGCATTTAAAGTCATTATCTGAATCGCGGTGTTAAGATTTTACGCGAAAGAATGACCCTAGAAAAAAAAAATTGGTATGCAGTGCGTATATTTTCTAACCGACTACCCAAAAAGGAGGAGGTTCTATGTTCGACATTATGTATGTTATTATTTTTTTTTTTGAGTATGTTCAGTGTTCACCGATATCTCCGTCAGTTGTGGACCGATTTCAAAAAATCTTTTTTTGTTTGAAAGAGTATGTTCCGAAATTGGTCCCATTTTAATTTAAAATTTGGTGTAGGACTGACGAAGCAATTCGAAGATATACAACAGAACTCTTCAATAAATAACGGCAAATCTCTCGGGATTGCTGCAATCGCATGTCTGTTTGTTGTTTATACCATTTCATAACATAACATCACGCCAGTACGCTCTTAAGGGGTACGCAGATCTGTCATTTCACCGGTTATGTTCAAGTTTCATGATATTAGTGTAATATATTCTGGCGTTATAGAGTAGGTAACTTACTAAACAACTTCAATACATATAATAAATCTGTAGAAAAATATTTTTTGTACATCGAAAAAAAATCCAAAAAAAATAGCCAGGGTGTTAAAGGATAACCAACTCGATATAAAATAAATTGCCGCACAAGCTACATTTAAATATAAAATGCCATCTAAGAGGTATCCATATATTTAAATAGTATAATAATAAGTCAATGGTTCATCGGAATTTTTATATTGAATGTCGCAGGATGACAGAGACAAGATTTGTGACGGTTATTGGCAATCCATTCACGAGGAACTTTGAACTTTTAAACAGACACACTTCTTTTGGTTCATTTACATTCATACATACACGTACACCGGTTATGAGTACTGCACACCTGGCCGCCCTGAAGAACATCACCAATTGATCCGTGTATGTTCCTTCTAAGATGACCCCTTACGGCGTTTCCACTAACTTCTGCCTTGTAAATATATTCTGCTAATTGCAATCATCCGCTAAATAAGACCAAACCATCAAAGCATATTTTAAGAATTGCAGCAGGTGGCGTGGTGGTGGTCAGTTCCAGCCTACCCCCATGTGGTATCTGCCTACCCCTTCTGCTTCATTTTATCTGAACTTCTCAAGTTATACTTGACCTGAAGACAAAGTCTAGAACAGACGATCAATGCTTGTTCCTTCTCGGAAAGCCGTTTGCAGACCAGGAGTTAAGCTGAGCTGGCAAAGCTGAGCTAGTTATTCATACTTTTATTCGTGGCTAAATAATAACAGCTACACGGGTCAATCTTCGTGGTTAAGCAACGCTTGCCGAGGTTAGTCCGTGGATGCTTGACTATCCTGACAAGCCGAAACTCATTCTTGCCTCTAAAAGCACGTTAAGCACGTTGTATTTGATAGTCATGGTAGTCAGAAATCTGACGCCAGTCTTGCCGAGGGATAGTTATCATGTTGACGAGTTACTGGGTTGTGGAGGTCCGAGAGGCAGTCGCTCTATGGATACTGGTATCCACCTGGATCCAGTTAGACTGGAAGACAACCCCAATTTAGCTGGGTAAAGGCTAGGCAAATTGATTGTGTGTAGATCGCAAACTATGTAACAAGTATTAAAAAAACGTAAAATTAAGTAAAATCACCGACACATTTATTTTTCATGCTACATAATATAAAATATCTAGGAGAAACGCTTCGATCGATAATCTACTGAACACGTAATTATGACACGATATCTTGCGAAAACACCCCGATTCAAACAGTAAAACGCCCGTAACTTTTGAACGGCTGAACCAATTTTAATCAAACATAGCTAAGAATACTCTCGATAAATTTACCTTTCAAACAAAAAAAAATATCAAAATCGGTTCATCAGTTTAGGAGCTATAATGCCGCAGACAGATACACAAAC
Organism: Orthosia incerta; assembly: GCA_948252205.1. Taxonomy (NCBI): domain Eukaryota; kingdom Metazoa; phylum Arthropoda; class Insecta; order Lepidoptera; family Noctuidae; genus Orthosia; species Orthosia incerta. Next base: position 17,590,557 of record OX411766.1, on the reverse strand, counting down.
ACACAGGTACACAGGTCGAACTTATAACACCCGTCTTTTTCCGTCGGGGGTTTAGCATATTTGGAACTAAGCTCGACCACAGATAATATAATACTAGCTTACAGATGCTAGCAGATGGTAGCAGTGGTGGCCCAGTGGTATCGGCCGCGACTAACAACTTGTAGGTCGTGGGTTCGAGCCCAGGCGGGCGCTTTACTTTGTGTAAATTATTTCATCACCACTGCTCTCAAAACGGTGAAGGAAAACATCGTTAGGAAACCGGCAAGTCCTAGAACCAAACATTCGAAGACATGTGACATCCAGCAACCCGCACTGGGCCCGCGTGGTGGATTACGGCCCATTCCCTCTCACAGAGAGGGGGCCTGTGTCCCAGCAGTGGGAACATTAATAGGCTGATGATGTGATGCCTCATCCCATACAAAGAAACCGTGCCTACGTAACAAGCGTTTTTCATCTGAATATACCGATTAATTATTGTAAATAAATCGCGTTCGGATCCGTTCCACGGCGATAGATAGATCACCATCTATATCCGTGGAACGGAACCGAACGCGATCGATGTACAAAAAATAATCAGTATGATCAGTACAGTAGGTCGGCACGATTTTTAGGGTTCCGTACCCAAAGGTTAAAAACGGGACCCTATCAATACATATAATAAATCTGTAGAAAAATATTTTTTGTACATCGAAAAAAAATCCAAAAAAAATAGCCAGGGTGTTAAAGGATAACCAACAGAACCCATTTCTAGCATTTTTGGAATTTTTGTCTGTTTGTCTGTTTGTCTGTTTATCTGTTTGTCTGTTTGTCTGTTTGTCTGTTTATTTGTGCACGCATCACGTGAAATGTACGAAACCAATGTAGATAACTTTTATACATAAAAATTGTGCGTATCTTGAAGAATTACTTAGTTTTTGTTTCATCGCAATCGGTTCACTCTATCAAAAGTTAGATGAATTTAAAGTGTTCAAGAAGTAAAATTATCACAGCTCACGCAATTCGGTTACTCGGACAGTTGAACTCGCTATTCGATAGATGGCGTTGTGCATTTAAAGTCATTATCTGAATCGCGGTGTTAAGATTTTACGCGAAAGAATGACCCTAGAAAAAAAAAATTGGTATGCAGTGCGTATATTTTCTAACCGACTACCCAAAAAGGAGGAGGTTCTATGTTCGACATTATGTATGTTATTATTTTTTTTTTTGAGTATGTTCAGTGTTCACCGATATCTCCGTCAGTTGTGGACCGATTTCAAAAAATCTTTTTTTGTTTGAAAGAGTATGTTCCGAAATTGGTCCCATTTTAATTTAAAATTTGGTGTAGGACTGACGAAGCAATTCGAAGATATACAACAGAACTCTTCAATAAATAACGGCAAATCTCTCGGGATTGCTGCAATCGCATGTCTGTTTGTTGTTTATACCATTTCATAACATAACATCACGCCAGTACGCTCTTAAGGGGTACGCAGATCTGTCATTTCACCGGTTATGTTCAAGTTTCATGATATTAGTGTAATATATTCTGGCGTTATAGAGTAGGTAACTTACTAAACAACTTCAATACATATAATAAATCTGTAGAAAAATATTTTTTGTACATCGAAAAAAAATCCAAAAAAAATAGCCAGGGTGTTAAAGGATAACCAACAGAACCCATTTCTAGCATTTTTGGAATTTTTGTCTGTTTGTCTGTTTATCTGTTTGTCTGTTTGTCTGTTTGTCTGTTTATTTGTGCACGCATCACGTGAAATGTACGAAACCAATGTAGATAACTTTTATACATAAAAATTGTGCGTATCTTGAAGAATTACTTAGTTTTTGTTTCATCGCAATCGGTTCACTCTATCAAAAGTTAGATGAATTTAAAGTGTTCAAGAAGTAAAATTATCACAGCTCACGCAATTCGGTTACTCGGACAGTTGAACTCGCTATTCGATAGATGGCGTTGTGCATTTAAAGTCATTATCTGAATCGCGGTGTTAAGATTTTACGCGAAAGAATGACCCTAGAAAAAAAAAATTGGTATGCAGTGCGTATATTTTCTAACCGACTACCCAAAAAGGAGGAGGTTCTATGTTCGACATTATGTATGTTATTATTTTTTTTTTTGAGTATGTTCAGTGTTCACCGATATCTCCGTCAGTTGTGGACCGATTTCAAAAAATCTTTTTTTGTTTGAAAGAGTATGTTCCGAAATTGGTCCCATTTTAATTTAAAATTTGGTGTAGGACTGACGAAGCAATTCGAAGATATACAACAGAACTCTTCAATAAATAACGGCAAATCTCTCGGGATTGCTGCAATCGCATGTCTGTTTGTTGTTTATACCATTTCATAACATAACATCACGCCAGTACGCTCTTAAGGGGTACGCAGATCTGTCATTTCACCGGTTATGTTCAAGTTTCATGATATTAGTGTAATATATTCTGGCGTTATAGAGTAGGTAACTTACTAAACAACTTGCCTATTAGGTAGGTACAACTAAAAAGTGAAAAATAAAAAACTTTACAAAAAAATACTACCGACTTCCAAATAAAACTACAAAGTGAAAAATAACTTTATTTTTGGAAGTCGGTGTCCATAACGCAATAAATTGGTACCTACGAAAGACACCGACTTCCAAAAATAAAGTTATTTTTCACTTTGTAGTTTTATTTGGAAGTCGGCAGTATTTTTTTGTAAAAAGTTTTTTTGAGTATGTGGAGTAGGCAGGCAGGCTGGTAAGTATGGTAGGGTTGGCAGGCAGATGACGGGAGCGAAGCCGCGGGCACAGCTAGTTACTTACTAAGACTTCACGATCCGTCTGTCTGTCTGTCTGTCCGTCTGTCACCAGGCTGTATCTCATGAACCGTGATAGCTAGACAGTTGAAATTTACACAGATGATGTATTTCTATTGCCGCTATAACAACAAATACTAAAAACAGAATAAAGTTAACATTTAAGGGGGGCTCCCATACAACAAACGTGATTTTTTTGCCGATATTAATAACGGCAACAGGTAGACGCTTGAAATATTCACAGAATATTTAGTTGTATATTCACTTCAAATAATAATAATAATTAAATTATAATAAAATAAATTAAGGGAGGCTCCCATAAAACAAACGTGATTTTTTGCCGTTTTATGCGATAATGGTGCGGAACCCTTCGTGCTTCGTGAGTTTTTTTGTATGGGATGAGACACCACTGGCTCAAATAACTTAGCTTAGCTCGTGTCTGCACCCAGGGTTACAGGCATATGGACTTACTTACAGTAATATTCCGTAAATACTACACAAAGACTGGTTTATAACTAGTTTCTTATGTGACTCCGTGGAGCCTGAGAGCTGGGATCAACACACTGACATTACACTTCGGTCTAATTATAAACCGAATACCGAGAGTAAAACTAGTTGTTGTATACCTTTTTAGTATTTATTTATAAACAAAAAAAAAACTAACTGGTCATTCTTTTATTAGTTATCATCCTTACCTTGTTGCCATTCCACCAATTCGAACCAAGCGCTTCCAAACATCCTTTAAAATGCGCACAGCGAATGAGTGGAACTCACTGCCTGCGTCTGTGTTTCCGAACGCATTCAACCCGAATCTCTTCAAAGTTAGAGTGAACAGGCTTCTTCTGGGTAAGCTCACTCCATCGTAGACTCTGTCTCTGTCACCTAGACTAGAGTCAAGAGCAAACCCATTACAAATAAAAAAAACAACCAGGAAATACTGTACATAATCTATTGAAGCTATGTTTTGTCTAAGATGAGGCTCATTATCGGGTTTTTCCGAAACCCGCCTTGTGTTTGACCTTCGCAGATGTGCGGGCAACCCTACTGTAGGTACATTGACGATCATCATACATAAACTGTAGACTGAAAAAAAATGAATGAATGGTGAATGAATGAATGAATGGTGAATGAATGAATGAATGAATGGTGAATGAATGAATGAATGAATGGTGAATTAATGGTGTTTTAATAACGTAGGTACAGTAAGGCTCACTTGCACAGAAAACTTAAGGGTACACTAGTCGACGGCACGAACTATTTTGTGCGCGGGGTTAAAATGCATTTTATATCAACCGACAACACGTGCGGAAGAGATAGATGCTGTGATGAGCAGTAGGAAGCTAGTTCGCGTACGAATACAAAGTTTTGCAAATTTGTAGCGAAATGGATAATGATTTAGGACGAAACCGAGCGCGCGAAATTATATAAACAGACCTTTGGCAGTCTAGATATCATGAAGAAACGACTAAATCTATCTGTTCAAAATAAAATTATTTGCATTGTTGAACTACTAATCTATCCCTGTATGGAGGCCGTTTTGCAATTTTCCGTCTTCTTATGGTATTTATTCGCGCCCAAAAATGCGTTAAAATTAGTGTCGAAATGTGGAACTTTCGACGCTCATAACTTTCAAATATTTTCTTTTTTTACTTTTTTGCTTCCATACAGGGCTAGATAATGATGAGACAAATTGATATCACTTTTTATTTTGAACGTACATCGTCAAACAGTGGAATAATCCCTAGACTACGTTTGTATGGAATAATTTTCGACTAGTGTACCCTTAACTGCTAAAACAAGGTTAACTGACGGTTTATTATACAATATTGTCATTTTAATTTCGTGTTAGTATTTAACTCAGAGTTAAGTTTTCCGTGTAAGATAGTAGTGAAATAATTTGTATATTATCTTAAGTTTGAATGTCACTTGCACGTCAGTAAACGTCAAGGTTTAATTGTCAATGTGACAGTTTGATGGTTTCAACCTTACTGAAGTTACAATTGCCTAGTAGGTAATTATTGTCGTTATGAGTTTCCCTGATTTTGTATACTGGTTCAGTCCACAGTGAATTATGTTCGTCAATGTTAGTCAGTTATTCAGCGAATTGTGTTTATCTGATTACAATAGAATAAATAAATACATTATGTTAATTAATTAAATGTGGTTTACGCTGTAAGCTATTGTTTTCTAAATTCTGTATGACGTTACATTACAATCATTGAAAACAAGCAAAATTTTTAAAACCCCCGACGCCTTTTTATTTCATGCTACATATTTTATAAAGTAACAGAGACGCTTAGATCTGTAATCTATTGAACACGTAATTATGACACGATATCTTGCGAAAACACCCCGATTCAAACAGTAAAACACCCATATTTTTTGAGCAGCTGAACTGATATTTATTATACATAGCTAAGAACACTCTCGATAAAGCCACATTCAAACAAAAAAAAAGGTTTCTAAATCGGTTCATCCGTTTTGGAGCTATGATGCCAGAGACAATACACAAATACACACAAACAAACACACGTCAAAATTATAACACCCCCGTTTGGTGGGCAATCATCCAATGACTTCTCCCGCTTCTGACAAGGTGCAATGTCTTAAATGACAAGTACTTATAAAACTTGCAGTTGGTAAACTGACTGCGAACTATGTCGATGTATGGAGACAATTTTCCAACGGAAATGTCAAGTATTCTAACGAAAATATAAACTGGATTGAGGGAAAAACTTTACGAAACTTTAGCTTTCATAGTTTATGAACGGAACCCTCAGTGCGGGTGTTTACCTTGCACTTGACCGATTTTTTAGATACTTCTACGATGAATGTATCAAGAATTATTTTTAACTTTATACAAACAGGTTAGCGAATACTTGTATCATAACATTGCTGACCATGAATTGACGAATATAAATAGATACCGCGACATGTATCAGTTTAGTAAAACCGGTAGTCATGCGATGTTCGAGTCTAAAGCTAGTCGAAAATTCTTCCATACAAACGTAGTCTAGGGATTATTCCACTGTTTGACGATGTACGTACAAAATAAAAAGTGATATCAATTTTTCTCATCATTATCTAGTCCTGTATGGAAGCAAAAAAGTAAAAAAATAAAATATTTGAAAGTTATGAGCGTCGAAAGTTCCACATTTCGACACAAATTTTAACGCATTTTTGGGCGCAAATAAATACCATAAGAAGACGGACAATTGCAAAACGGCCTGCATATAGGGATAGATTAGTAGTTCAACAATGCAAATAATTTTATTTTGAACAGATAGATTAAGTCGTTTTTTCATGATATCTAGACTGCCAAAGGTCTGTTTATATAATTTCGAGCGCTCGGTTTCGTCCTAAATCATTATTTTCGTAACTGTGTTCATATTGGTTCACGTGGAATTGAGGAATAAAACACTTTAGTAGTAGTTTTCGTATAATCACGGTAAAGGTGCACTTAGATTGTAGATTATTACATTGGTACGGAACTATTTCTATACAACAACCGATTCAGAAAACGCGCGGCGGTTTTGGAGCTCGGGCGCGCGTGCCGGTTCGAAACGAGTCCCTGCGTGTACTACTATCGCGACTCGCGACGGACGTTGGTCGGCGCGCGAGCGTTACGGTTGCGTTATCGCTCTCCCTCTCTTATGCCTCGAGTGCATAGTCATTAAAGCGAGAGGGAACGCATGCGCGGCGGCGTCCGGAAGTGCGTGGGCTTGTATTATTTGCGACAGACTCCCCCTCTAGTCTAGGAGAACGCCCTCGTTCCTGGACTGGCTCATTGCCCTTGTGCTTCGGACGTCCGCGTCGTCGCTTGGGAATGACAGGATTAGGTGGTACGTCGTTTCCAGTACCACTGTCTACAAAGGGCGTCAAATCCTGTGCATGATATTTTCCTAAAGATTCCTCAGGGTTTCCTATGGGCGAGATAAGATAAGTGGTAGGACTAACCTTCACCGTTATAACATAAGGTCCATCCCGTTTAGGCACGAATTTAGCAGTAAGACCTTTGCTACCTTGGCTCAGTACATGTGACCGGACCAGAACTTTATCTCCAACCTCGTACGTGGTACTTGGTCGACGGGATCGATCAGCAACCTTCTTAGACTGATCTTGCTGTAATTCGACTCGTTCCTTTTTGGCCGGGGTCAATCGGTACGGAGGTACATAGGTAAGAGGTTGCTCACCTGTATCAATACGGTGCTCAGCAAACGGGGTAGGCTCTCCCCCTAGCTGGACAATGTCCGTATTGGTTACCAAGATCTGCGCCAGCAGGTTCCGGTCAGGTGGGTTCAGCGATGTGCCTTCGTCGTCCCGGAGTACGTCAGCAGAGGAACAGGACAGCTCTAGTGATAAGGAGGGTTCAAAACGCATCAAGAACTGAACGCGGCTGTTATTAGAAAAGTACCAGCTTTTCCGAGAAAAGTCCATGACTACTTCGGCTGCATACAAGAAATCCATGCCGAGCAACGTTTCATTATTACGCGCCTCAGGGAGGATAAGAAAAGGAGTCCTAATGACCTTCTCCTTTAAGTGCACGTCAAGAGTAGTTATGAGAACGTCTATGTCGCGAACGTGTCCATCGGCAAGCTTAATACGTCTTCGCGCCGGTTCAAGAGGGTGTCCCTTTCGACAGAGGAGGGTGTGCAGTGTATGGCCCGCAATGCAATGTTTGGCACCGGTATCAACTAACGCGGTCCCCGACGCGCCTAAAATTTCGATATCAAAAATCGGACGCAATACTTTCTTGTCGGAGCTCCTACCGGCGCGCGCATTCTCTACACATGTGTAACTACTACACACCATATTATCATTTAACACCTTCTTAGAAACATCATTACAACTAAATAAATCATTTTGCAAAATTTTACAAAAATGGTTGTTACGCTCTAATGCATTACGGTCGTCACTACCATAAAATTTACGATTTTCCCCCAAAGTACAAAAATCGTCGTTACGCCACTTTACATCGGGAACGTTATCGTGACAAAAACATTTATTTTCTGAAATTTCACAAAAATGGTCCTTACGTCCCTTTGCAAAACCGACGTCATTATAACAAAGATTATTATTTTCAGATAATATGCAAAAATCGTCCTTACGCTCCTTTACATTAAGGGCGTCATCATAATCAAAATAATCATTAAATGGAAAATTATAAAAACGGTCGTTATTATAATCGACCTCGCAGCTGGTCATGTGATCGTTCGACAAATCGTTCTCCGAAAAATTACTTTGTACAGAATAACAATTATTATTGTATAAAATTTCAGCTTGATTGTACGCAGATTCACTCGAACTATCACGAGACCAGTTAGTACCTTCTGGAACGACACAACTAACATTTGCATCAACATTCTTCAAACAAGAAGACGGAAAAGTAGTATCGTTCAAATCTACGGGATTATACCACTTTTCGGAACACGCACTAAGATCACGATTTTTAGTCTTTAGAATTTGAATGTGCTTTGATTCCGAAATTTGCACAGTAGTATCAACACTATAAAAACTTGATTCGTTGTTACACTTTTTGCAAGTTTCACGAGTAACATTTTTAGATCCGCACTTGTAACACGAAACCGAATTATGAGAATCAATTGCTGACTCACCTTTGTCCGCCAACTTACGGCACTGGTCCTTATGGTGTCCGTAGTGTTTACAATATGCACAAAACGGTCGTTGCTGTCTCGATGTTGCTGCAGCGGGTGCGTGTTCATCACGCGGTGTATCGGCGGAGGCACGCGCGTGCGATTCCTGCGGGCGCGCGCGGTAAGGCGGAGCGCCGCCGCCGCCGCGTGGCGTAATAGCTGCCCCATTCGCCGGTCTCACGCTTGCAGTGGAGTTTGAGGTTCGCGCGTTGTTCATTGCGGGCTGATTAGGCGTTTCGGTTGCGTTACGATTCGTTCGCGAAGCAATGGATGCGGCGTTTTGCGATTCTCGCTTTAGCGATTCGTTTATGGAATCTTCGATAATTCTAGATTTCGATAGCAATTCGGAAAAATTACTGACCTCTTCGCGTCGTAATCTTTTACGGATTTTTCGGTGTAATAGGCCGTAAATCATATCAATTTGCACCTTGGTAGACAGGTCGTTTGCTGGTAGGCGTGTTAGGAGGGCTCGACTCTTCGCTACGAAGATATCTGTCCGTTCGTCTTCACCCTGCTCATCTCTGAATAACTCCCGATATATTTTGTACCCAGGACGGCGGTCGCCGTACGCGTCACGTAGGTATTGTATTGCATCTTTCCAGGATGTGACCTCCGCGCGGATACTCTGCCACCAGGTTGCTGCTTCGCTGGTAAGTAGCATAGACATGCCACGAATAGCGACATCATCGCAGATGTTCGTGCACTCTTTGAAAGCTTCAATGGCATCGATGAACGCTTCAACGTTTTCCTTCGCCGCTCCGGAGAATCTGGACGAGCATCGTGAGAAATTGCCGGTGTTCCCTGCCGCACTCGGCACTGGCGCCGGTGACTGAGCGGTCAGAGGGGACGTTAATGTCGACAGGCGCTCTAACATACGCTCACAGATATCCGCATTCGATTGCTGAATCGTTGCTAACAGAGCGCTAAAGTTATCGCGGGAAAGTGTGACGCTATCGTTGAGTTCATCGTCATGCGATCCACTGAGGGATTGCCTACTCCGTGTCTTCGGCATTGTTCCACGATCACAATTATGTTCACAGCACAGTTGTACACACACTAACTATTTTCACTACAGTTTTTCTTCACAGGAACTGTGGCATTCGGCCTACAGTTGGGACGCCATATTTCGTAACTGTGTTCATATTGGTTCACGTGGAATTGAGGAATAAAACACTTTAGTAGTAGTTTTCGTATAATCACGGTAAAGGTGCACTTAGATTGTAGATTATTACATTGGTACGGAACTATTTCTATACAACAACCGATTCAGAAAACGCGCGGCGGTTTTGGAGCTCGGGCGCGCGTGCCGGTTCGAAACGAGTCCCTGCGTGTACTACTATCGCGACTCGCGACGGACGTTGGTCGGCGCGCGAGCGTTACGGTTGCGTTATCGCTCTCCCTCTCTTATGCCTCGAGTGCATAGTCATTAAAGCGAGAGGGAACGCATGCGCGGCGGCGTCCGGAAGTGCGTGGGCTTGTATTATTTGCGACATTATCCATTTCGCTACAAATTTGCAAGAGTGTGTATTCGTACGCGAACTAGTATCCTACTGCTCATCACAGCATCTATCTCTTCCGCACGTGTTGTCGGTTGATATAAAATGCATTTTAACCCCGCGCACAAAATAGTTCGTGCCGTTGACCTTAATTAACAATTCATGTCTGTGTCTTTGGTAGGTACCAATTTTGTTCGTTATGGACACCGACATCCAAATACATTTTTCACTTTGTTGTGTTTTTCTTTGGAAGTCAGTAATATTTTTTTGTAAAAATATATTTTTTATTTTTCACTTTTTAGTTGTACCTAATAGGCAACTTGCCTTTAGTAAGGTACCTATAAAGCCAGAATAGATTACCCGAATACCATGGAACTTGAACATAGACATAACAATTTTTGTCTGCTAGTTCTAGCGCAGAATCGTCTATCGTAGTAGGTAAAATAGCTTTAGTAGTGTACAGGTGACCGCGTCGGCGTCGTTTAAATATTCAAGTGTCTCTGTCTTGTAATTCAAATCTGAATTCAAAAGGTTTAATTCTAGAATCGATAACACAGTCATTACCACCACCGTATTCAAATCCTAGTAATGATTAATCACAAGCTTTTATTTAACTTGCAATGTATGTATGTATGTATGTAAGTGTGTGCGGGTCAAATCTTACAACTTAATTTTAAAGCAGTTATCCTGGAGGATATGGTCAATCGGTCCACCGATTAAGATGAAATTTTGCATATGGTTAGCTAAGTGACATCATTCTATTTCCAATATGGCGGAAGGCCCAAGTTTAGTTATTTTTGCCATGATATGGGTACCAAATGAAAGGGTTTATGGGTTTTAATACCTAATTCGGAAGACATATTTGGGCAAAGCCTGCGGAGATTTCTCCAAAACTCTCAAATAATTATTGAAAGAGGCGTGGAACTATAAACTTTGGCATGGTTAATTTAATTTATTGATGTAAATTATGATTACTTATTATTATTTTATTGTGAGCAATTCTGCAGCTAGGTTATTTAAATTTATGTAACTTGGTGTGTTTGAGACTTGTAGCATCATATTGGAGAAATCTGTAAAGATGTTATAATTGGTGATTATAAATAAATAAATAAATAATTATATGCCGTTGCATACACTATTTTATCTTCACTCATGCAGTTGAAATAAAAAATAGTGGAAACGGAAGAAATATGTGGTATGGCGGGCAATTTAGATTCTCATTGCACATGACTGCGCAGCGCGCGCATCCATAGACAGTGACACTACTTTTCTATATTAAGTCAATGAGCCCTTACGCGCCAATAAATTAAAAAGTAAAAGTATGCTATAAAAATTAAAATAGTTGTTTATGCTACAAGTGCGGAAAGTAGGTGATTTCCGATGAGTGGAATTTTATTCACGAGCGAGCGAAGAGAGTGAATGGATAAATCGACACGAGTCGGAAATCATCTTACGCACGTGTATCATACAACATTGTACTAAGCATTGTGCGAGGCAATAAAAAAATATATCTGAACCAAGCAAGAAATTAATAAAATGGCGGGCTTATTCAAGGGCGCTCAGCATATCCACAGATTAACTTTTACTGCGCATGTGCAAATAGCTGTCACGTCGTAACGCAAAAAGGCACGAGCAAAATATTCATTCTGACAAACATATTTAATTAATTTTTAAAATTAATGTATTGATTAAAATCTAAATCTAGAGTAATTAAAAACGCCTTAAATGAAGTATTAGTTTTGTTTTACATTTTATATGTATGATAATCAGTAATTAACTATTTTTTTAACTTTTCTCAAATAATAAAAACTCATTAAAAAAGTACAGGAAAGTAAAAAGCACTAGTAAAAAAAGTGACACTTTGCGCACAGTTTGGCTGCTTGGAAAAAGCTCTTTTCGAGGACATGCATTGTAAAGTTATTTTATGATGCAGTTGTTTGAAAATCGTAGAAAAATGTTGTAATGGGTTTTTGTTTATGTTTCTTGCCGGTTCTTCTCCATAGGAAACGACTAACCCGAACCGTGCACCTTTTGTCGACGTTTTATAAGTGCCCATGTAGGCCTATGTATAATAAAAATAACATTTTTCACTTTGTAGTGTTTTTATTTGGTAGTCAGTAATATTTTTTTGTAAAAAAGTTTTTTTTTATTTTTCACTTTTTAGTTGTACCTAATAGGCAACTTGCCTTTAGTAAGGTACCTATAAAGCCAGAATAGATTACCCGAATACCAAATTGATTTTTATTTTGATGGCGATATTCAATAGGCCAAAATGTGAGGGAATCTATCCCCCACAATTTGATATACGTGACATTTTGATATTTTACCAATCGCTATCGCCACGCTTTCGATCATAAATTGTCATTTGTCTGGAGCTCCTCTTGTTGCTTGCTAACTGTAGTTGACTTTTGTGTGCGAAGAAGACTTCGACATCGTATGGTGCAGCAGCCTTATTGCGTAATGAATTCGGCAAAGCTGAGAGCAAAGAGTATGAACAATCGACCAATCACATAGACGGAAATTCACATCGCGTCTTTCACCTCGCCAAGATTGATCGATTGTTCATACTCTTTGTCAATTGCCTTGCCGAATTCATTACGCAATAAGGCTGCAGCTTTTCATAGTTTGGCTGTACAAGTGTACATCATAGTGTTAAGGAAAATTTTTTTTGACTACGTTCACAAACAACCTGGATGATTCGCATATTATTCTTATTTAGTAATACATAATAATTATAGATTCACGTAGTGTGGAATAATAATACCATTAATAACGTGTGATTATTCAAAATTACGTTACTAGTGTGTAATTAAATTAAAGTAATTTGGAAGGAATTTGCTAGCCTTGAATGATTATTTTATGTTCGCTATTTTAATATCTGGTTTTGTTTGATAAAAGTTCTGCAAGTTCGGTCATTGATGCCAAATTAAGAACCAGCTGGGGAATCTAAAATAGCAGTATTGCTATCTTTTACTAACAGAGTGCGTTAGAAGAGGGTGGCGATAGACAGATATGAGTTAAAAGCTGTTAAACTAGTTGATATTAAATAATTTATAGTCTTTTGACAAAAATATAATGTTCTGTGATGTGTCTCTATTTGCATAAAAGACAGGCTTGAGAAAATTATATTTATAAGCAGACCATAGGTCGTCGCTCTTTGTCTAGGTTTGTGAAATAAAATGAATCAATTTTCGTAGTGATAAAAACATTTAAAAAATCAGGCTCGCTTTTTTATTTAACAACTTTTTTCGCGACTGTACTTTGAGTTTTGTTAATTGTCATTGACTCTTCACAAATCGCGAATAGTTAGTTCATTCATAGGTATATAATATATTATTATGTACATCAAAATGTAAGTTAGACTTGAAGACAATTGACATCGTCGACCACATCATCGCTTACCATCAGAGTGGGATCATCAGAGAGCCCTAAAATAAATAAATAAATTGAGTATATTCTTTTCAAGATCATACTATATATCCTCCTATCCTGGGTGGTCTCATACTTGACCGTGCGAACTATTGACAATCAAATAGATGTAGGTAGTTATCTATTCATTAATTATTCTGACGGCGTCTACAATAGCATTTTTAACTATTTGACATGATCCATGAAAGAAGTCAGCCGACGACAAGATTAGGGTCAGTGACCAATAAAACGGTACCTATGTCCAGTGAACAGCTATTACAAGTTGTAGGTCGTGGGTTCGAGCCCAGGCAGGCGCTTTACTTTGTGTAAATTATTTCATCACCAATGCAATGCTCTCAAAACGGTGAAGGATAACATCAGAACCAAAAATTCGAAGACATGTGACATGTACCAACCGGCACTGGGCCTGCGTAGTGGATTACGGCCCATTCCTTCTCACAGGGAGGAGGCTTGTGTCCCAGCAGTGGGAACATTAAAAGGCTGATGATGATGAATTAATGATGACTGGCGGCTCAACAATAAACAACTAGACAACGGGTCTTTTTTTTTTTTTAAGTTACGTCTCGCAGTTTCAATCAAAGTGATTGTTTACTGCTTAACCGGACTAGCCTGTGGAGACTAAACTAAGCCTCCAGCCAGGGCAGACAACAGGTCACGTACAACGTGAATATATACTTACTATGGCAAACTGAACAAAATAAGAGCTTACGTTTCAAGTGAGCTGTTATGTACTGTGACGTATTTCTTGCGCCTACCCTCGGTACATCTAGTTGGTATTGTTGATCGAAGATGATTGGTGAAGTGGTGACTCAAACAGCCGATTATCTAAATAAATTAACTTCTTATTTGTGTTCTTCAACCTTTGACGGGCTCACTGACGAGCTGCTTCTAGGCCGCGCGGTCATTTTCCGTCAACTTTTCCCATCTACAATCAGTTTTTCCAAGTTGTTTAATAACTATAATCACAAATTTAAATAAATTAATGGGTTAAATTGAATAAGCTGATTAACCAAAAAAGTAGGTACGTTTTTCTATCTTGAATCATACTTTAATTTTTGTTTTTAATTTCAAAACGATTAGGTAGGTACCACGATTGTTAGGTTTTTCCACCTATGGATTACCTAGTAACACTACACTCAACGGCTGACCAGATTTGTATTAAATTTGGAAAACCTGTGTACTATAGCAGGGGTCGGCAACCTACGGCTCGCGAGCCACATGCGGCTCTTTGGATGTGAAGCTGCGGCTCTTAAGTTCCATACGCAAATATTATTTATTAAGAAGCCAACTAATTAATGAAAATTTAGAGTTGCGTTTGAAACTTAAAACAACAAGTTATGAGCCAAATTTATCCAAACTTTCTAAAACCATGCAAAGCCAATGCTCCCATTGAATTTGTTTGCTCAATTGTTTGTTATTGAAGTACAAGTTACTGTTGTAAGTAAATGTTTAATTGTTTTAATTTTTTACTTAAATAATAAGAATATCTAATAATAATATCTAATAATACCATACATATATTATAATTTTTTTGTGAAGGAACACTACTTATATATGAATAAACAGATTCATTTTTTTTTATCAAAAGTCTTTATTTATGCAAGTACTATTTATTGTTTGCAAGAAAAATTTTGTGGTTCTTTCAAAACTTTGAAATTTTGTAAATTGTAATATTTGACTCTTCCGACTCAAAAGGTTGCCGAAGCCTGTACTATAGGAGCACCATACGTGATATTATGTTATATTAGAAAACCTGGATTAGGACCAAGGATACCTACGTTCCCGTGGGATCATTTTCGACTAACGGCTGCGGAAGAAGCTTGTGACAAAAGCTGTTTCCTTTATAATCTGGTTGATAGTTTTTTTTAATTATTATCTATAGGCTTGAGCTTGATCACTATCTCACCTGATGGTAAGCGATGATGTGGTCGACGGAGAAGCACGCTTGCCTAGAAAAAACCATTCACTCTAGATTTAAAGACCCCTACATTGTAGCTATCGGGAAACACAGACTCGGGCAAGGAATTCCATAATAAAAGTGTCCCCAAAACGTTTTGTGCGGTAGTCTGATGATGAATCGGGCTAGGCGAAATTAAATCATGCAATTCCATCGCACACTCGCCGAAATGTAACCGATTAAAAACCGACAAGCTGGCAACTCGGCGACGATGTTTAAGGCTCTGGAGCTTGGACATAAAAAAAAATAAAAAAAAACTATTTATTTCCACATGCATTCATAAAATTTAACGCTCAATCTTTTTGAGGCAAGATTATGTGCGCTATCGTTTCAGGTTTAAAGTTACTCGCTCACAGTTTATCTGGTAGTGGACCCACACGTAGGCCCTTCCCCTATTCTAAACTTTTCAACGGTAAAGTAGATTTTCAGGATGTTTGACTTGACCAGTGACTCATTGCCGATGAGTTTCTTGGCCCGCTTTTCGATCAACTCTATTGCATCAAGCTGGTATTTGGCAGATCCGTCCCAGAGATGAGAACAGTAGATACTCCATGCACGATCGAACTTGCGCTTGATACAAGTTGGGCCAGTTAAGGTAGCGGAAACTATATTACCTACTGTGTATTTTTATCTACAATCTAGATGTTTTTGTTAACATCAACCGGACAATATTTTTGTACAGTTCGAGTTATCGCCATGATACCTTACTGTCAGTTTCCTTTTATGCAAGGTCTTTTTAACGTAATGATGTATAAAGACCCTCAAACGTCCAATGATAAGGGAGGATCCTCCGACCAGCTGCGTTTGGTCCAGGCAACTACCCGATGGTATGCTAGTATTATATTATCTGTGGTATATACAGGGTGTAAGGACAAGGTGTAATCAAATTTTTAAAACTATTTCTGCACATGTATATCAACAACTGTCTCAAGGCAGACCTATGGCAATTAAAAAAAAAATGTATGTCCCATACAAAGTTGAGTTGTCGTCAGCTGACCAAAATTTGTACCGCGCGACGCAATTTATATTGTAACTAGTTTCTAATATTTAAATTTTCTTGTGTACGAACTTGCAATTTCGCTATAAAAATCGGTGTGATATAAAACGAATAGCGTCGAGCCATCCGGTAGGTCGCTAAGTCTTTATTGCATTTAAGATCATAAGGATAAAACGACTTATTAACACTAAGTACAGCACAACTGTCATAATTGCGCTAAATTACCTCAGTAAACCTTTGTCTTTGACGAACGCGATGGGAAATATCGCGAGCGCGGCTACGAGACCAGACTTGCAATCAAATTGATTATTGACAAAGAGAATTAACTAGACCTAGGTACTTATACCAAGCAACCTGATTCAACACGGCACAACATTTAAAAGAAAACCTCGAGAAAACCAAAACACGGAAGCCGTCAGTGTCAGACTATATCCAAATGTCACGTGATCAATCTCATACATAATGGCATTTCCATAGATTTAGTTTTTTTTTGCTATACTATATCTATGGGCATTTCGACCATCGAATGTCACATGTCTAGAGTCTCTATTCATGGCAATGAGCCTCTGAGATAGATAGATAGAGTCTGGCAAACGAAAGTAGAGACTGAATAAACTCGGCAAATTTAAAAAATATCAGCATAGCAACCCCAAAAACTAGTATGAAATACCTGGAATAACCTAATTTGATACTTTAGAATTATTTATATTACATCGTCTAAATAAAATTACTATAGGTAGGTACTTTAGGTAGGTAATACTTTAGACATATCAAACTGAATAAAAAAAAGCAACAGTATTCTATAATAATTTTGGTTTATTCCTTAAATCAAAATCTGTATCTAAGATTTCCATGTGAAAAGATTCATAAGAGTCACATGAATCATTATTTTCTACATTAATAATGAAACTTTTAAAATTATTAAATAGAGAAAATGTTTTTACAAAAAGATAAATAGTGATTACGAATTAAAACAAAGTATCAACTTAGTAGCGTCATACGGAAAATTGGGGTTGACATTAGTATAGCATTGCCATATAAAAAGTTTGCAAATAAATCGAGTGTCTACTTTCGTTTGCCAGACTCTAAATCATTTATTTAGTGCACACAAAAGACACAGCACAACACACAAAATCTTAATTAAATTATTACAATTTACATGTATGTTTAAAAACAAGGTGCCAACATAAAAAAAGGAAACCATACTTACGAAATAAAAGTAAAAGTGACACCAGTAACATTAATTTTGACAATCAAAACAATCAAAACACAGTGCGGTGTGCGTCTCAAGGTTACACCAAATGGGAGTCCAGCTCAGCACGTGTCAGGCAAATATACCTGACGCTGATATTCTGCTGGATCCCTGCAGTGACTAATGGTCACCAAGCAGACGTGATAATGTTGGTGTTGTAACAGTGTTATGCGTAGAGTAAGATAGGCTTGAGTCACGCATTTTATCACGGTTTTGGCGCCCAAACTGTGATAAATATGTGTGACTCTAATCTGTCACAGTAGGCCGTGCTCGCCCCGCTTTTTATAATTTAGATAGATTTCTGTCTACCCTTAAGGGACTTATACTTGCGTGATGTAGTGTAGATATATCCATACTAATATTATACATGTGAAAGTATGTATGTTTGTGTTTCAATCACGGAAAAACAGCGGCACAGATTTGGATGCAATTTTATGTGATAGTTTATAAACCAATAAACTCGCTGTGATAATCAGTTGATTGAATGGCTATTTATTTAAATAGACAAAAGTATATACAGTTTATAAAATACTATAACTACATAGAAATACACATAAATAAAAAATTATAGGTACAGTAACTAAGCCTAAAATCAACTAATCTAAAATATGGCGTCGAATACTCCTCTACAACGTTGTCCACTGGTATTGTGCCCAAAAGACTGGCAGCATTGCCACGTTGTATGGCAATGCTTATCCTCTGACAAAGTAAAATCCAGCCCTTGGGTTACGCGAAGTGTCAACGTGGCGTTTAGAAAAATCTTTAGAAATCTTTAAATATTAATTATTTAATATATATTTATACACGCGAGCGAAGCCGCGGGCAGAGGCCAGTAACTATCGTGCAATATCACACGTCACAAGGTCGATGTACTTGTCATATTGTGTGCAATTGCAATGAGTCTGACACTGACAGTACAGAAGCGACGATGTCAGTCAATTGCCTTGAATAGATAATAACGGTCATCAACATTCCTATCGGAAACAAAGAAAATAATTTTCGATGCGTTTTCCTATTGCATGAGTCGACTGCGAACAAAAAATTTTGCTAAAACTCAATTTTTGTAAAAAAAATTGTTCGGCTAAAGTATAACAGTACACGGTTCGACCTCCAAGGTTAAGTAACGCTTGGCGAGGTCGGACCGTGGATGGGTAACCATCTTAACATCCCGAGAGCCCGTTAAGCTGTTGGTCCCGGCTGTCATTTGTAGGTTTTGACAGTCGTTAAATCCTTACCGACTGTTTCCTGGTTTCTGAGTATCCACTCAGAAGCCAGGAAATGACTCCAGTCCTGCCAAGGGGTCCGTTCCCGAAGGGTAAGGCAGAGTAGCACCAATAGTAACGATAATAGGGTCGTGCCTATTGCCTTCAACCGGCCACTAATCCAGGCTCCGGGCTGACTAAGATATTCCAGATGGAAAAACCCAATAACACTGCCCAACCCGGGAATCGAACCCAGGAAGGACCGCATGCTCAGCAGTAGCGCTTGCCACCACTGGACCAACGAAGTAAAAATATACAATACACCGCAAGCCTACCGTTAAATAAAAAAAAAGGTTACAAAATGAACTACTTGTATTTTTGCAAAAAATATTGACCGCTCCGCAAGCAGTACTTAACGTAAAACATATTTATATAAAATCTTTACGAGTGCAGACCTTGAGCTGGTTATGTTTTGCAATAAGGCGGCACCAGAATTTTATTACATGAGTAACAAAAAATGCAAATAAAAATTGTACCTCAAGTTCGAGTCCACAGCCTGAGACAGCCTCGCGACTCTAAGGCCCACTTGCACGAAAACTCAGAGTTAGTTGCTAACATGACCTTTAAGGTCAGACCGCACTAGGCGTAACTGCGCGTCACCGACGGAGCGACGCGACAAAATATATTGTATGAAATAAAGTGTCACGTCGCGTAGTTCTGCTGCCGCGTAGAGCGGTTTATCTTATACAATTTCATACAAAGTATATTTGGTCGTGTCGCGTCGCGTCGCTCCGCTGACGCGTAGTGCGGTTTGACCTTAAATTGACAGTTTGTCATACAGTACCTATTGTCCTGAAGGAGCGACAAAATTTAATTTGCGTCGATGGGCGATATCGCACTAGTATATTTGAAACTTTCAAGCTAATCGGTCGAATTTCATCGCATCGCGTCCATTCGTATAGTTCTCGCCAAACTTCTTGGCCGCCCTGAAGTTGGCTCTCTGATGCGCAAGACACGAATCAGTGCTGTTTTTGTATGAGATTTACTACTGAGCAGCCATTGTAGCCAACTTCAGGGCTACTTGAATTGTCGGTTAATGAAAATAGCTTATCAGCCATCACGAAGGTCGCTTTACAGCTTATTCCTAATCAATGTAAAAGGGATCCAATTGGTACAATTTTCTATGTCATCTTAAGCCTAGTTGAAGTTGAAACTTCGCGAGACGAGTCCTAAGGGCTGGCTTTTACCTACGGTCAAAGGAAAACCTTACCACACAACGTGACAATGTCCAGTCAGACCAGTCTCTTGGGTTTTTCGACGCCATATATTTTAGATGTATTGATTAGTTAATTTTTAGGCTTAGTTAATTAGTAGTTTTTAGGGTTCCGTACCCAAAGGGAAAACGGGACCCTATTACTCAGACTCCGCGGTCCGTCTGTCTGTCTGTCACCAGGCTGTATCTCATGAACCGTGAAAGCTAGACAGTTGAAATTTTCACAGGTGATGTATCTATTTCTGTAGCCGCTATAACAACAAATACTAAAAACAGATTAAAATAAATGTTTAAGTGGGGCTTCCATATAACAAACGTACTTTTTTGCCGTTTTGTGCGATAGTGGTACGGTACCCTTCGTACGCGAGTCCGACTCGCACTTGGCTGGATTTTTTGATTTAATTGTATAGGTATGTATCAAAGTAGTTAAAGTTAATCAAGTATTTTAAACGCTGTGTATATTTTTATCTAGTAAATAAAAAAAGGCGTCCTTGATCTTAACAAGCTATACTCGTACGCAACGTTATAGCGATTATGAAGTAATTATTAGTGCTGAGTCGTCAGTTCATAGTGATTACGAGGGAAAAATTGTAGACTCGCGTGAATCACGTAGAATGCTATTTTTCTAAGTAGGAAGTAGAAGTTTGTAAACTAATAAGGTATGTTTGTATAGTTACCGCTCGTGGCTCAATACTGTTCGCCACGGGTCGATCATCGAGGTAAAGCAACGATTGTCGAGGTCGGTTCGTAGATGGGGTGATCATGCCTCGGAAAGGTCCCGACTGTTATTCGTAGATCTGTGACAGACGTTACGTATAGTCAGAAACCAGGAATCCTGACCAGTCTTGCCAAGGGGTATCGTGTTGTGTTACCCAGTTACTGGATTGTGGAGGCAGACGCTTCATGTAGGTACTGGTACGCAAATGCATTCGGTTATAACGCTTCCCAATATATAGTTGGGAAAATCAGGCAGATTGATAGATGTTTTTTTTTTTTACAAATATCTTTATTTGTTGAACATAGGTAGATTAGGTACAGATGTTGTGATTATTAAAGAACGCTATGTCTAGCCGTCATCGGCGTACAAATATTGTTTTGGTACAAACGTGCTGATTATAATAAATTATCACACATTATTAAATAATTATAAATTAAGTAGTCCAAATTAAAAAAAAAACATTCCAATAAAATATAATAATAATAAATTCTAGTATCTACAGTCAATTAAAATGTCAAACAAAAAAATAATAATATGTAATTATAATGTGTCAGTTAGGTATTTGTTCAACGTATAATATGTTTTTTCATGTAATATTTTTAGAAAAGCCTTTTTTAAATCGTCAATGTTGTTTATTTCTTTAATTCGTCTAGGGATCTTATTATAGATCCTAGGTGCCATTCCTAAAAAACTTTCTCAACTCTTACCAATACATTTCTATTTCAACTTTAAATCATATGCGAATCAGATACCAGTGTCAAAAATTGATTTAATTGCGCACTTTCGAATAGGCTCATTGTTCGTTCACATCTACGACTTAATCTTACCAAAAATAGGTTTGGACTAGGACTATAGTGCTTGTCAAACTTCTGGGCCGCCGTGAAGTTGGTTTTCCGATGCGCAAGGCACGGATCGGTGCTGTTTTTGTGTGAGATTTACTACAGCGCAGCTATTGTAGCCAACTTCAGGATGGTCAAGAAGTTTGGCGAGAATTAAACAAGTAACTATAGTAAATGTGAGGTTTCCCGTGCATACGTTCGTGGCAATAACGCGTGTTCGGAACTAATGTAAGAAACCTAAGGTACCTGGTACTTGATTTTTTATTAAGAAACCCGACAGCAATTTAGGAACATAACGGTTTTTTTTATCGGAATCTATTGATAGTAGAAACATACTATGTAGACAGATCTTTAGAGTTTTTTAGCAGATAACGAGAGCAGAAAACTAAACACGGCCAATTGGCCATCATGCCACTGTCTGGCAATTGTCAGACAGTGGCATGGTGGGTGTCCTCATCAGTGCAGGCAGGGCAAGCAAACCTCACGGGATATTGTTTTTCAAACCTGTTAGTGGTGGTTTCTCTCACCAGGTGGGCCTCAGTCTTTTATCCCGCTATCCATGGCAAAATTGTGTGTTTTAAAAACAATATCAAAAAGTGGTATCACGTTAAAAAATCACAATTAGGTACTTGTAAAAAGTACTCCGTAATCATGGCTGATAGGTTAGCACACATGTGTGAAACTAAATAGATGAATACTGTACAAATAACTACCATAATATAGCATGACAAACACTACAGCTGCGTACCTTGTTAAGTTTGCTCTTACAATTGACGATGTAAGTACATCATCGGTGATAGGTAACATATCTATTATCTAATATTTTTAAGTCCTGCAAAAATAAAGCCCTTTTTAATGTGGCCACCACTCTGGCCAAAAAAAGAAAGCCATTTTTAAAGTGGTCACCATTCTGGCCAAAAATGAATACCCATTTTAAAGTGGTCACCACTCTGGCCAAAAATGAAAGCCATTTTAAAGTGGTCATTATTCTGGCCAAAAATGAAAGCCCTTTTTTAAAATGGACACCATTCTCGCCAAAAATGAATGCCCTTTATAAATTGGTCACCATTCTGGAAAAAAAATAATGCCGTTTTTAAAGTCGTCACCATTCTGGCCAAAAATGAAAGCCTTTTTTAAAGTGGTCACCATTCTGGCCTAAAATGGCTGCCCTTTTTACCCGACTGACGAAGGGAAATGTGTGTTTATCAGTCTATGTACGAGTATGTATGTATGTTTGTTGTTATGCGGCGTTCTAGAAGCGCGTTGGCCGATTTTGATATTTCTTACGTCAATCGATTCGTCTTAAGCTTGCGAGTGTCATTGACTACATTAAAATTGGAAAATAGAAAAATTTGATCGTCATTTGTGGGGTCCCAATATTTTCTTTCTGCCAAACCCATCGTGTGGGGTGTCAAAATAAAGGACTTTAGGAGATTTAAAAGATATGTCACACTTATATGTTTGAATGTACATAATTCGAACAAAAAGTAACTATTAAGTTATAAATAAAAAAGTTAGGTAAGTAGGTACTTTAAAAAATCTAAAACCCGACTGTTTAAACAGCGAACTAAAAAGACGTAAACAAGAAGAAAATCATGCTGTGCACTCGGATGATACATCTGGTTTTGGTCAGCCAGCTCGCGAGATCTCCATTCCAGCAGCCTAATTCCGTAAGCGAATTCGGCAAGGCAAAGGTTTTTACCCATGAAATAGTATGAACAATCGTACAATCACATAGACGGATATCCACAAATCCACATCTCACATGTGATGACTATTTATTTACATATGTACATTATTATTTACAAACTAATATTAGAACTAAAATAATAATAAACATATGTACAATTACGGAGCGTCAAAAAATTCGTCCACATCGCTGTCAACATGAAAAGTGCCTAGAAGGCTGGCAGCATTGCCACGTTGGATGGCAATGCTGATTCTTTGGCCAAAAAAAAGGCCAGCCTTCTGGTCTCGTAAAGAGTCGACCAACCGCTTGGCGATATCCCGAAATAATAGGTGTGCACTCGGACCCCATGGCCCTAGTGTTTCAACCCCAAACGGCTCAACACATAATTACCAATTAAGTTGTTGTATTTGCGCCGTTTGAGGTTGATGATGGTGTAAGGTAAATTTTTTATACTCTTTCATGGGGTCTAAACTATTAGCCTTGCCGAATTCACTTACTTACGCAATCAGGCTGCTGGTCGGACTAAGTGTTGTAAGTATTTAGGAAATTCTTCGGTTCCATTACATGGAATTTAAAATATCTACCTCTGGCTACCCCTAAAGGTTGTATATTCCCTGACGACTGCCTCATTGGTGTTGTGGTCGTAAGCGGTACTGCTAGCATAAGGTCCTGGGTTCGATTCCCGGGTCGGGCAAAGTGTTATTGTTAGGACATAGGCCTCATCCAGGCGTCGCCACTTTGACCGATTCCGTGCGTCTCGCATCCAGCGCCTGCCCGCAACCTTAACCAGGTCATCGGTCCAACTAGTGGGAGACCTTCCAACGCATCGTCTTCCGGTTCGCGGTCACCATTCCAGAATTTTTCGGCCCCATCAGCCATCCGTTCTCCGAGCAATGTGCTGGCGTTTATTGGTTTTGTTTCATATTTGAGCGAACTTCAAGAGTGTAATTATTCTTAATTTGAAAGTATGTCATCAAGTTTGTAAAGGACCGTTGCACTGGTTGTTAAACACCAGATTATTTGGACATCGGCCACATTATTACGGCAGTCTCTTGTTTCGGCAATATTACGTCGCGGTGAAAGTTTACGCAGGTTTTTATGTTAATAATATTGTGCATACCTGTGTTATTGTAAAGGGCGACCGTAACGTTCTATAAGTCACCTGATGAACTTTAGAAATCCCTGTAACTATGCCAGCTAGGTGAAAGTGAAAACGCTCTACGAAGCGTAAAGTTCCTAAAATTTGATGAGAGAAATTACGTGAGGTGTTTTTTTTTTAATTTTCTGTCACTCCCTCCCCCACTGGTGAGATGTCGTGAGATTTTATTCATCCCCCTCCACCATCCCCCAATCTCACGTGAGATTTTTCAAAATGTGGGTTTCTCACGTAAACGCGTTGGATTGTTATTGTAAAAAGAAAAAAAAATTGCTTCGTGCTTTTAATCAATATTGCTGAGAATTTAATTATAAGTGTAATAAAAATTTAACAATAGAATACTTAAATCGTAGCTACTGTGATAAATAAATTGCGTGATATTTGCCGAGACCCCCCTCTCTCCAACGTAAGATTAGATGAGATTTGACTCAAACCCCTCCGCCCCTTAAACACCTCAAGTATTTAATGAACGCCCCCTAGGGTGGTACCCTATAGTAGTGCTTGCAATTTTTAATATCCACAAACTCTTATACTCCATTTGCGATAACATCAGACGTTTAAATTAGCCCATTTTACAGCCCGTTCAACCGATTTTGACTTCTATTGCGTTGGTGATACGACAAATGGTAGCTGTAGTAAACAGTTGGTGTTGGTAACAGGTTTATGCTTTTTATGTCATCCTTATGTTTACGGGAAAGAACTCAAAATCGATTGAACGGACTGTAAAAAGGTTTGGTCATTTCTCTAGTTATTTCAAATGGAGATTAGGTAGGCGTAGTTATTTAAACCACAGAAGCCATCACTATGATATTTTCTATTTTTAGTCAGTCAGTCAACAAGACAGAACTGACTGAATGACTGACCTGGGTCCTGGCTGACCTGGGTGACCTTCCACCACGAATGGGCCTTAATCCACCACGCGGGCCCAGTGCGGGTTGGTGAATGCAACATGTCTTCGAATTTTTGGTTCTAGGACATGCCGGTTTCCTCACGATGTTTTCATTCACCGTTTTGAGAGCAGTGGTGATGAAATAATTTACACAAAGTAAAGCGCCTGCCTGGGTTCGAATCCAAGACCTACAACGTGTAAGTCTCGGCCGTTATCACTGGGCCACCACTGCTCTATATTATATGTAAAGTAACCATTAAAGTTAAATAGATAAAGGGGTGAAAAGGGTGGGGCGGGAAATGTTGTATGACAAATTGAATGAATTTTTTTGCGGGCAAAAGCTAGCAGTATAAGAATGATGCTGACGAAGTCCTCTCTTTTTCTCCAGAATGAACCACACTTTAGAAGAGTCCCCCCTGACGCCTACCACAGTCACGCGCGACAAGATGGAGCGGTGGGTGGAAGCGCAGCTCAAAGGCGAGAAGATCGACATCGACGTGTACGGCAAACCCTCGGATCAGATGATCAAGGAACTCGAGAACGTCCGGAACCTCAGCAAAGAACTACAGGACAATCTGCACGTAAGTTACCAACATATTCTTTTTAAGTGGCAATAAAAAACAAAGTGCACCTGGTGGTAAGGATAAATGCATTAGCTGCAGTACCAGAGGTCTAAGAGGGGTATAAATGAGTTGCAAACTCAGAGAAGAGACAACACTGACCATATCTTCTGTAAAATTTCATTGGCACCCATAATTCCTCACCACCATTCCACCATTAAAATCTAATCTATCTTTGACAGGAACTAGAAACCTCAGTCCGCATAGCAGAAGTAGAGAACCAAGCGATGAACCCCACTGCCCCAATCCTGGACTACTCGGAGGACCACGAGTTCGTGCCCGACCACAAGGACACGTACTATGCTGAAGAAGACAAGCTCGACGCCAAGGAGGAGGAGAAACAAAAGCTCACCAAGGGTATGGGACCTAAGACTGAGATCCAGCGGTTCTTTAAGGACCAGTGTGTGTTTCTGACGGGTGGGACCGGGTTTCTGGGGAAAGGTGAGTGCTGCATGCGTGTTCTACGGTCCAAAAGTTTCTGGCTCTTAATCATAGGACCTCTACATTACGTGGTCGTTCACACCACTCGTTTTAAATGATCACCCGTGTCTAGTGGTTTAATGGCCTAAGTTCTCGCGTTTAAAGAAATATGTGATAGTTTTTGCAGAGAAGACGTCATTATGCTATGCTATTGCAGATGTCATTGTAAAGGAGTCGGTACCACTAATCAAAAAACTTAGGTCGCCTGTAAGTCTTAATGCTAAGTCTGCCTTTAATGTTAAGAAACGCTATGCTTGAGTAGCTGATTGCATACCCACTAGTTTTCCGAAAGACGTGCTCTCCGAGTGTGTCGCACTCTTTACGCTCGACCTGAGACGCATAAGGTCGGATGTCGAGATTGAAGCAATAGAATTTCTATTGCTTCAGTCTCAACATCCGACCTTATGCGTCTCAGGTCCAGAATTATGGGTGCTAATTGGTGCTAATTCAATGTACCTCATTCAAATATCTTAGATATTTTTATCTACCACACATGTCCAAAGGTTAGGTTTTTAAATTACCTTTTTTTTTATTTGGACATTTTAGCTTTTGCTCACTTTTAACAGAAACTTTTGGACCTGACCTGACGTCAAAATGTTGCTTTCGTGTGTGTGCTGTTTTTTTGCGTTTTTTTTAGTTTATTTTTTATTTGGAATGGTAAAAAAATTGCTCTTTTGAATGCATATTTTTTACGAAGGACAACGAAGAATATAGTTAGTTGTATCACATGTAAGATGGAGCATTGCTAATATGCAGATGCATCTAGTTTCTTGCACACAAATATCTTGTATCACAACTGTTTGAATTCAATATTTTTTTTTTGATTCGTATAATCTAGCTAAAAAACAATAATAGATAACTTAATAGTTACACCTAATGGTGGATATTGGGTTATTAACCTCCACCTTCTGACCGGTCGTCTATTCCCTCTTCGGGCTAACACATTTTGTATATGAAATTCTACTAAATAATACATAGACATTTAAATAATAATGTTTCTGAGATGAATAAAATCTAATATTACCTATAATTGTCACTTATGTACAATAATATTAAATACAAATAATTAAATATGAAATGAAAAATTTAAATATTTTTGCGAGTGCCAAGTTACCTACATAGAGCATTCCATTGTCATTTCGTAAATAAAATAAGTTTGCAATTTCGAAAATATTGTTCTCGCCAAACTTCTTGGCCGTCCTGAAGTTGGATACAATGGCTGCGCAGTAGTAGGTCTCATACAATCGATGAATTAAAATGTTAAGTTGGTACGTTAAGGTTATTTTTCACTCGCACTTTTGTAATGATTTTGTGACAACGTAATGCCAACATTTTGAACGAACGAGACAGTTCGTAATGTGTCATAACTCATACCCCGCTGTGTGGGAAAGTAAGTTAAGTAATGTTTTTGAAAATAACTGTGAACATAATACATCAACTGACGCAGCTCTTGGTTAAACTCGCAGTTAAGTTCTACATGTTAATTAAAATGAATATTTATAATTATTTTAATGACAACGGTAATGTAACAAGTGGTCGTAGACACACGCATATACCTACGTAGGTAAATCGGACTCTACACATTTATTTGTTTAAATTGACAAGTCATGTTTTTGAAAACTTGTATAGCCACGTTGAGCGATTTTTGGTAAGGGCAAATCTTACGGCTTCGTGTCAGTGACAAGCTAATTTTACAGCGTCATTGACATGCTAATATGACACGTCATCGACATGCTATGTGACGTGTGACAGGATAACTGTGTTTTAAAACACAGATATTTCAAAGTTTTAGGTTTTCAATTTTGTCGGCAGTCTCCATGACTGACTATTTTGTTTTTAAGTTTTAAAATAGGCAAGTTAATGATTATATTTTGCGTTTTTAGGGTTTCGAGGTAGACAACGGGCTTTCTACCCTTATAGTTTAGCCATGTCCGTCTGTCTGTCCACAGCTTAGCTCAGAGACTTTTATTACTAGAAAGCTTTAAGTTGATATGGGTACCTATACATGTTAATCACGCCGACAAAGTGATACAATAAAATCATGAAAATATTTTTTGTGTACACTTAAAGTTGGAATGTTTTTTTTCTCGTTTAACCCATGGTGTGCCGTATTGTTACATAGGCTATTAAAAAATATTACGGGTCTGTAAAACCATTTTTCGATTCAGGGATCCGTTTGCGTAAAATTAAGCTTCAAATTGCTAATTTTTGTTAGACTCAAGTTTCCCTCTTCCCCTGGTAGCTAAATAGCTAAATGGTTGCTTTTGGATATCTGAAAAAAATCACGGCAGTAGTCTATATGACGAAATTAAAAGAAAAACTATCATTGCCAAGTGGCTATACAAAACGAGTAATAGTCGACCATCTTATAAAATGTACTCGGAAAAGTAAAAATGTTTATTTTCGTTAGAGCGATGTTCGGTGGTTTTATTGTTTAAGATCTTCAGTATTTTTACCTAATTATGTTGGTGAATGTAGCTGTTTGTACGGAACCCTCGGTGCGCGAGTCCGACTCGCACTCGGCCGGTTTTTGTTTCTGCTTCTTTGTTGTGTTAATTTGGGATCAACGTATTATGGTTTTTTTTTGTGTCGGTATTTGGCGACCCTACCTACGTGTTTTGTGTTTTGTGCATGGTTTGATTTTTTGTTACTCTTGGCTGCCCCTGTAACCTTGGTTTAATCTTGACCCAAAACAAAATTGCATGGTGTGATATTATAATTATTCATAAGATTAGTTTCAGCTAGGGCCGTATACAGGAGGCAATGGAAAGGTGCGATCATATTTTGAAAACTACTTCTGCAATGTATATGAACAACTTACTTAAAGGAAGTCATCGAAAATTCCCCAAAAAGAATTGTATTTCCCATAAAAAGTTGTCGTCAGCTAACCAAAATTTGTATGGGCAATATGTTTTTTTAAATTGTCTTCCTTTTAGAAGTTGTTCACATACATGGGTAGATGCAGTTTTTAAAATATGATCGCAACTTTTCGTTATACCTTGTGTAACGTGTCAACGCTATCACGATTCCATTGTGAACAACTAAAATTTAATAAAACCCCGACACATCTAGCAGTAGACACGCTTCGATCGACAATCTATTGAACACGTATTATGACACGATATCTTGCGAACACACCCCGATTGAAACAGAAACGCTCATCACTTTAGAACGGTGAACCAATTTTCATCAAACAAAGGTAAAGAAGAACACTCAATGAATTCACCTTGCAAACAAAATAAAAACGAAATCAAAATCTTTTCATAGATAGATAGGTACATAAACACACAGGTACACACGTCAAACTTATAACACCCCTCTTTTTCCGCCCTGCATAGCACCATCTCTCTCTCACAGTGGAAACATGATAGTTTTGACAAGTCGTAGTAAGGCCACTGAATTCAAAATTTATTACAATATTGCATGAGATTGTAGTTCGATTGTTGTGTTTTTGCTATTTTTGTTTTTCTGTGTGTTTGTGTACAATGTTTGTTCAAGGGGATTATTCCAAATGAGGTAAGCAATTTTGTTTGTATCAGTCACAAATAAATCTTGTTGACGCATATTATAATTAACAAAAACTGTAATTTAAATTTTTCCTTTAGTATTATAAAGGTAACCTTAACCTTTTTGTTTATTAATTCGCATTCGAGGTTTATTAAACTCAGAACAACGTCATTGTAATTTTGAAACTCACTTTACGTTTTATCCTTGCCCTGAGGGATTATTCCCAGCACGAATAATTTTGACTTTGATTTGTAATTGTGTCTAGTGAAAAACTAAGTGTTACAAAAATTAAGAAAATTATCTTTATGTTGAAAAATAGGTACCATCACCAAAGATTTCTACTGCATTTGAAATTACATTAGACATTTTAACAATCCCTCTTCACAGCCCGTTCAACCAATTTAGTTCGACTAAGTTTTACGGGGATTTGATAAATGGCAGCTGTAGTAATCAGTTGGCATTGATAACAAGTTTATATGTTTTATGCCATTCTTATGTTTGCGGAATAGAATTCAAAACCGGTTCTTCTTCTTTTCGTATAAGGATGAGGCTACCTCTGGTGTCAGAGTTAATTAAGCCGCCTCTGGGAACCCCGCAGGCCTCTGACTTGGCTATTTTGGTCTTACTTACTTAAGGGCCTACATACGCTTTAGTGCCTTAAAATGGTAACTTTCTAAAGCATAATCCTTAGTAACGGCTATGTAAAGACCGTACCCTGACCAAAAAATCAGCATGCGATATGAGCATTCCTATTGGCCTAGCGGCACTGGTGTCGCATGAATTACGGTAGTGAATACGCCCAGATTTTAGAATAAAATCTTTATAAAATCAAAGATTGGTCTTTTGAAAAAAATAAAACTTTCAAAATGTTCGTTATCAAATTGTCTATCCATTAGTGTTAGTATAAACAATTATTAATGAACACTTTTCGAGGAGATGCATGCCATCAATAATTATTTCACATTTTTATGGTTTTGTTGGAAGGAAATTAGTGACACATATACCTCTTTAAAAAAAAAGTGTACTACCATTTTAGAATCAACATTATGTAGAAATTTAATATATTTTTATTAATTGATATTTATTTTTAAATAAAGAGTAGATAGCTCTTAAAAACTACACAAAATTCGACTAGCGCGGCGTTTTGCTCGGGGAGGCGCCTTAAAAGGTTTGAAAAAAAATTATATCTGTTATTGATTCATGTGCATAATTTTGACACAAGGTTTTTTCGTGTAACTAATAATTTTGCCAAAAAAAAAATTAACAACACGATATTTTTTCAAAACTTTTGGAAACTCCTCCAAAACGACTTGGATGTTTAAAAATATTTATACAGAGAGAAATTGATGGCTGAAATTTCTCCACAACTAACATAGCATATGTAAATCAAATAATATTTTGCAAACAAAACTGACCAAAAGGAGGTTCAATATTGATATTTTGGCATCGAGCGGGCGCACGGCCAGTACTGCAACATTGGGGCGTATAAAGCGCCTTAAGACCGGTCGATTGGATTATAAGGGATCGTTTATATTTCGAATGTTTTTTCAAATGGAGTATACCTCAGTAATACGTTTAGGTATTTTATTATTTTTCTTTGTATGTTCACAGATGGCAGAATAAGTCTGAAGGCAAGTCGTGTCGTAGAAAAGGTTGTGCTGTGATGTTGCCAATATTTGTGTATTAATTAATTTATTATGTTTAAACCAAAATTATTTATGAAAGCATTGTTTAGTGGTGTGTGTAATGTATTCAATTAAATTATATGCTTTTTTTACTTTATTTTTATTTCCGTTATTTTTTTTTTTGATGAATTAAGTGGAGAATATTGATATGAAAACAATATAGCAAGTACCTAGACAGGTAATTAGCTGTAAGTTTTTCAATTAAAATAAATATAAACTACAGCCATGCAAAAGCGCACATTTGAATAAAACATAAAATGGAGTCAACAATAAAAGACGTTCAATATTTCCTTCGAAACTTGACTTTTCACTAGATAGAGTAATTCGAGCTTTGCTCGTAGAAAATATAAAAAAAACAAATTCCCGACTGCTTGAGAAGCGAACTAAAAAGATGTACTTAAAAAAAAACCCGACTGCAAAGATGTAAACAAGAAGAAAATCATGCTGTGCAGTCGGAGGATACATATTCGCGAGCTGGCTGACCAAAACTATAAATATCCTCCGACTGCACAGCACGATTTTCTTCTTGTCTCTCTTCTTTCTCTTTGTTGATCTTTGCAGTCGGGATTTTTTGATTTTATTAACTTTTTTTATTTACAACTTTTTAGTCATACTTTTTTTTCGAATGACTTTTAAACATATAAGTGGTACCTACTTATATATTTCTGTAATCAACTCTATCATCTCTTATCTAACGATGTCTTAATTATAAAAATTCGCCATGTGGTTTGAAAGATACGAGGTAATAAAGAATATTACATACATACATACAAACATACTATACATACAAGATATGCGTGAAAAACATAACCCTTTCATTGCAGCCGGGTAAAAAAAAGAAAATCATGTTGTGCAGTCGGTGGAGCTGGAGACATATTTTATATTATACTCGAGCTGGCTGACCAAAACTATATGACGTATCCTCCAACTGCACAGCATGATTTTCTTCTTGTTTACATCTTTTTAGTTCGCTTCTGAAGCAGTAGAGTTTTTCATTTTTTTAATTTACTTTTTTTTGTTCACAACTTTTTAGTTATAATTTTGTTTTTATTACTTTTAAACATTATAAGTCGTAGGTACATATTTATATAATTACCTCTAAAAACCTAAATCCATACGATGGGTTTGAAATAAATTTCGCCACGATTGTTTTTTTATTACGTTAGGAACCTACTTATTTAAGAACACTTGGGCGGTCAAGACGTATCTAAATATAAATACGTCTAGTGGTTTGAAAGATATGTGGTTATTAGCGAACATTTGAACATTACATTCAAGCCCGACGAACCTCTTTAGCTCTCTATAAAAGGCTAGGCTCCATACGGCTCCATACCGCCTTCCAGGAAATGGTGCAGGAGGTCGAGTGGACGCTCTGCTTACAAGGCATCCCTAGTATGTCTGCGACTTTCTCGACAAGCTCCTCGTGCTGCCGTGGTATAACTAAAATGCCGTTATCTGACATCTGGTCGATTTAAAAAAAAATATATATCGATAGATAGATAATTTTTTTCTCAGTAATATAGCATCAACAGTAAAAAACGACCAAATGTCGGGTAACGGCATTTTAGTTATACCACGGCAGCGTGATGCCCGTACTTATGACGTTTCGTTAAAATCATCAAAATCGGCCTACGTATTTGGTCTCTAAACGCCACATAGAAACAAATATACATCCACACAAACATACCTGCTTACATAGATTGATAAACACATTACCCTCCTTTGCGTCGCTCAGCCGGGTAGAAATATTCCTAGTTGCACCGTGTTTTCCTGATTCCTAATATTCTATTTATTATAAATACTTTACTGTACTTCCGCCTTATCATACCTAAGTATAAGACAAACATTTAAACCTCCGCTTCCGCTGTCGGGTAATAAAAAAACAAGTGTGCCTATAATGGGCGGTCTCATGATATCGACATCGCACAGATTTGAACCTACAACTATCTGTGTGGCGTATCAGCCCTTTTAACGGATACGCCCCTTAATTTTGGGCAGCAGTATAAGGTATATACCTACCACATAGTATTTAAGAAATAATATACAAACTATTTTAGCTTCCTACTACGATTAAGTACAACAAACCTTGAAGGAAATAATAATTGAAGTGCGCCATTGACCCGCACTGTGGGTCAACTGACATAAATAAGAATAGAGGGACCATTCGGAGTCAAACTGCTTAACAATGAATTGCCGTAGCTGAACATGGATTGTAACCTGGGGTGTTATGGGGCACCTTGAGGTTACACTAGTCGCCGGCACGAAATATTTTGTGCGCGGGGTTAAAATGCATTTTATATCAACCGACAACACGTGCGGAAGAGATAGATGCTCTGATGAGCAGTAGGAAGCTAGTTCGCGTACGAATACACACTTTTGCAAATTTGTAGCGAATTGGATAATGATTTAGGACGAAACCGAATGCGCGAAATTTTATAAACAGACCTTTGGGAGTCTGGATATCATGAAAAAACTACTAAACGCGGCGTATCTGTTCAAAATAAAATTATTTGCATTGTTGAGCTAATGATCTATCCCTGTATGGAGGCCGTTTTGCATTTTTCCGTCTTCTTATGGTATTTATTTGCGCCCAAAAATGCGTTAAAATTAGTGTCGAAATGTGGAACTTTCGACGCTCATAACTTTGAGACATATATATTTTTTGGTTCCATACAGGGCTAGATAATGATGAGACAAATTGATATCATTATTTATTTTGAACGTACGTCAAACAGTGGAGTAATCCCTAGACTACGTTTGTATGAAAGAATTATCGGCTAGTGTAACCTTAACTGAAACTATCGGATCGAATCCTTAGCCGAATCTGTTAGGAGCGGAGTCTAAATGACACGTTTGACTTGTGTTCGCCCGGCCGAGCCGACACAGTGCCCGTGCGTGTGAGTGCCATCGTATCATCGTATAGAATTTTAGATGGTTTGTAATTGTAATTTGTATTATTTCTTTATTACGACGGCACGGTTGGCGCAGTGGCTGAGCGATTGGATGCTGCGCTGCGTGGTGCGGGTTTGATTTCCGCATGGAACAAATATTTGTATGCGTGCACAGTGGTTCCGAATCTGACTGTTTGTGTATGTGTGTTTAAATGTTTGTAAACGCATCCACGATACCGGCGTCATTTCTAGTGCGGGGCAACGTTTGAAATAAAAATATTATCTATTCAAATAAAGTCAAATCATTACCTTTTTGTATTTTATTATTTTAATAATTCCTTATATTGGCAAATTCGAAAAAAACCCTAGAATATTTTTTAAATATTCGTATCAGATTTGGATACCCAAAGCCAGCCTTGATAGCAACGCAGGTTCAGTACAATAATTTTGTAGTAGTCAATAACGGGTTCCGTGGTGTAGTGGTTATCACATCTGCTTTACACGCAGAAGGCCGCCAGTTCGATCCTGGCCGGAATCATATCTTTTTGTGAGTCGTTTGGACAACGCTGGCCTTGTTTTGTAGCTCGTAAAGCCAAAAAAATTGTAACATTTAATTACCTACGTATTTTTTTATTGCACATGGCGTAGGATACCCACATGTAATGCACAGTTAACGAACTGAATATTTATTTTCAGGGTTCCGTACCCAAAGTGTAAAAACGGGACCCTATTACTAAGACTCCGCGATCCGTCTGTCTGTCTGTCTGTCCAACTGTCACCAGGCTGTATCTCATGAACCGTGACAGCTAGACAGTTGAAATTTTCACAGATGATGTTGCCGCTATAACAACAAATACTAAAAACAGAATAAAATAAATATTTAAGTGGGGCTCCCATACAACAAACGTGATTTTTTTGCCGTTTTTTTGCACTTGGCCGGTTTTTTTTTCTTTTTATCCCATCGTGTGGGGTATCAAAATAAAGGATTTTTTGTTTGATTTTACAAATAACTTTTTTTGTACTTTCCTTAATATATGACTTTTCAAAAAAGCCTTAGATCAAAATGATAATATAAATTGTCCCTGAGATGTTGGCAATTTTATTAAATAAACACATTAACCTCCTTCGGCAGTCGGTTAATAAAAACCGCCGGCCGGGCGCCGGGCGCGATGTTGTAGCCGGTTCTCAAATACAAATATGGATAGTCTTCGGTTTCTGAAGATGAAACTATCCAGATATACAGTTTACATACAGAGAACCTATTGAACTCATGGGCTAAGAATGTCCAGCCTCTGTTGATGTAGAATGTACCTTCTTTTTTGTTATCGAGGAGAAACCTTCAAAAGGCGCCAGGAATTTTGAAAAAAAACTAGGGAGTTTTAGCTCACTGAAACTGTCCCGGAGATCACCATCAGCACATAGCGCTCTAATTGTCGAGAAAGGGGCGGCCTTAAGAGGAAACGGGAGCAGAGAGCGCCGACTGAATTTCCTTAGTAAAAAGTCATAATTCGAGGTTTGGCTCTCGTCTCTTTCCTCCTCCAATATTGGACCAACTTAAAAGATATTCTGTAAACTGAAAATGAAAGATATATACTATGTCCCTATGTTTTCCTTTTTGATGACACATTATCTTTAGAAGTACTAGAGCCCTTAAAAAACACTCAAAATATAAATGAAAAAAGTAAATGAAAATGAAAAAAGTAAAACATAGGGACAAATTCAAATTCCAATTAATTTATTGCTCAACACAGTAAATAAAAATACACTTCCAGATGTCAGGTGAATGCGCAGTCAACCGTGTTCCACCAATTTAGGCATGCAAAATTATAATTACAATAATAATTAAAATAATACTATGTAACAAATTAAATTAAAATTACAATTTGAACGTATATGTCATAAAAATAGAAAATCTAAAACGTATTCAATGTCATAAATTAAAAAAATTAAAATAGTATTAAATGTCATAAATTTAAAATTAAAACGAATCCAATGTCACAAGTTAAAACGAGTCCAATGTCATAAATTTAAATTAAAATATACGATCTCATAAATTAAAGAAATCAAATGTATGCTATGTCATAAATAAAATTTTAACGTATACAATGTCAATTAAAACTTTAAAACTTAAACAATGCCATAAATTAATATTGAAAAGTAATGTCAGATTAAACAAATGTCGTAGTAATTAACAAAATAGTAAGTAAACAAATCGGACCCAAGTATCAACCCCAATCACAACACTTATATCACTTATACAGATAAATTTCTGTCTGACAGGTACTCATGTATCGTGTAGTATGTCTTTTCTAACAATAAATTATTCAGTTGTTTTTTAAATATATTGATGTCATTAATATTTAACAAAGAATTTGGTAGTTTATTATAAATTTGTGGTGCCTTTCCTGTGATTTTTTTATGAAACACTGCTTTTTTGTGCTGTCTACCGCTTATTTTATTTCTGTGTCTTGCGCTATGAAGTTTTTCAAACAAATGAAAGTTTGTTTTAACAAAGACAGCCACTTCGTATATGTACAGACATGGTACTGTTAAAATGCGAAAACAAACAAAGAACGGTTTACAGCTTTCCGCGCTTTGAATACCGCATATCTCCCTAACACATCTTTTTTGCGATCTAAATACCGTCTCCATATTCGTGGAGTTACCCCAATATATGATTCCGTAGCGTTACGTAGATGTAACATAAGCATGGTACGCCGTGACCAAAACTTTTTGATTTACCTCCTTTGCGAGATTGCGTAAAGCATATGAATGCTGGCTCAGGCGTTTACACACACTGTCAGTGTGAGTTTTCCACGACATATCTCTGTCTAGCTCTAGTCCTAAAAATTTTGTAGTGTTAGTCTCTGAGATTATTTTGTCTTTATATTTTATGTCCGGTTTTTTATGATTTGTCATTTGCTCAAAAGTCATTATTTTGGTTTTCTCAATATTTATTTTCAAATTATTCGCGCCCATCCATTCTACTAGTACTTGGAGACAGTGGTTTATCTCTCTCTCAAGTGTCATCGCATCATTGTTTTGCCACTAAAGACGGCTGTGCTATCGTCAGCAAACAAGACCATAGGGTGATGTGTTTCTCTGGGCATGTCGTTTATGTATATAATAAATAATAAAGATCCCAAAATACAACCTTGGGGTACACCATAGTTATTGGGGTCTGATTCGACATATACGTACGCTCGGTTTTTGAAGCAAAACATACTTTATCTATCCTCGTAATTTGTCTTCTCTCTGACAAGTACGATTCTAAAAGTTTCAGAGCATTGCCCCTGACTCCATATCTTTCCAACTTCTTTAACAATATAGCTCGATCAACAAAATCAAATGCCTTGCTCATGTCCATGAATAAAGCAGCTACCGGACTTCTATTATCAATACTAGTAATAATTTTATCGAAGAGATTAAAAATCGCCATGTTAATATTCTTTTTTCTCCTAAAACCGTACTGCTCATCCGCAAAAAGACATTTCCGTTCAAAAAAAGAGTACAAAGTGTTGTATATTACTTTCTCTATTATTTTGGAGAATATGGGCAGTAAGGCAATAGGTCTATAATTGGCTGGATCATGTTTGCTACCTTTCTTATGTAGCGGTTTTATTACGGCCAGTTTTAGCCGATCAGGAAACACACCCAATTCTAAACACATATTTATTATGTAACTAAGTACTGGTGCTATGATGGTTGATACATATTTAATGACATTTGTTGTGATGTCATCATATCCAGAGCTATGTGTATTATTTAACGAGTTTATTAGTTTTATAATGTCAGAGGGCATTGTGCTCATTAAAAATAAAGAGTCAAGGTGCATGTCAAATTTTAAATTTTGATTACGATTGTTCATGTCAGATACTGATTTAATTTCATTAATAAAATAGTCATTAAAGGTTTGGGAGATTAATTTTGGGTCAGTTATATCTTCGGACATAGTATATAGCATACTTTACCAGTTTATGGAATATCTTTTAAATTGGTTCAATATTGGAGGAGGAAAGAGACGAGAGCCAAACCTCGAATTATGACTTTTTACTAAGGGTAAGGAAATTCAGTCGGCGCTCTCTGCCCAATTTCCTCTTTCCGGGCGGGTGGCACATACCTATTAGCTGATTTTAAAATGAGAATTATGTCTAAACGGCTAGTCGAATTTTATTGGAAAAAATATACCTATGTTAAATTACACCATTTTCTTAATAATTTGATCTAAGAAAATTTTGAGTTTTATTCGTATAATTAATTTGTAAAGATATTTATAAAGAAATGATATACTACTCCATATTAGGATACTATTCCAGATTTGGTTACTTCTCTTTATTAAGTAATTCATCATCATTATCATCAGCCTATTAATTCAGCCCACTGCTGGGACACAGGCCTGCTCTCTGTGATAGGGAATGGGCCCAGTGCGTGTTGGTGGATGTCACATGTCGTTGATTTTTTGGTTTTAGGACATGCCGGTTTCCTCACGATGTTTTCCTTCAATAAGTAATTATGGCAACGTTAATAATATAGGGTGCAACTTGATAGGTTTCGATCGACGACCTCGACCTATCAGCAATAAGCTGCGCTGTGCTTAGCTGAGCTAATTTTCATAAACTTCCATAGTGCATATCTTAGTAGATTCCATAGAAATCTACGTCCCAAAAGGAAACCCTCCCATGTTTCCTTCGTCATGGTTAACTTGAGTGTTGTGTTAATAAGTCATGTCTGGACAACTTTTTTTCGATGTGTGGATATTAAGACGACGACTAACGCCAACGACCTTGAGGGAACAAAACGCGCGCTCGTTTCACACCCGCGCGAAATTAAGTAGTTGTTTGTACTTTCCTTATTTTTTTTTATTGGGACAATCCCACCGCACTATTCCCAAACCACTGCAACTCCTGAAAGCCAGAATCAACAGTGGCGACCACCAGAAAAGCGCCGAGGCAATGAAGCTCGACGAAGTCCCGGAGAATGAATTATACTTATACTTTCCTTATTATTCTATGAATTTATAAAAAAAGCCTCAGATAAATGTAGATAATTAAATTATCATTGAGATGGTGTTCATTTCATTAAAATACGCCAAGCGGTTTTGGTGTGATTGTCGTGTTTTTGTCCGTTTTAGACATAACTTTACAAATTAATTACACTATGTTATACAAATAAAATTCAAAATTTGCTTAGATCATGTTATTAAGAATATAGTCTAATATAACATATATTTTTTCAAAGAATTACGACTAGCCATTTAGACGTGATTCTCATTTTATAATCAGCTACTCAAGGGAATCGGTGCCATTAGACAAATATGAGCACAGCGCAGCATAACTTGATGTTGTATAGTAACGCTATGACTTCAGTCCTTCGGAATATTTAGGTATAGCAAAGCAAGGAAACAGCACACAACTAAAGCAATAGAAACAAAGAAATGATTTTTGATTTTGAAACTAACGATTTACCTACTTACATTTTATTTTAGTTCTCATTGAAAAGCTAATCCGTGCGTGTGGAGACATCAACACAATTTACGTCCTGGCGAGAAGCAAGAAGGGCAAAGATGCGAGAGTGCGTCTGCATGAGATATTGGACGAATTCGTAAGTATTTTTTACGTAAGTACTTAACATATTATTATGGCGGCCTCTCGGGAAATTGGGCCCTAACTATACTTCATAAAAAATAGCTTGATCTCTGCGACAGCTATCAGTATCAATACAGTAACAATAGCGCTTGACAGGCTAACAGTAACGTATACGTCAGTTTGACATATGTCGCAGAGATCCAGGTATATTTTATGAAGTATAGTCCACCACGCGGACCGGTGGATGTCACTGATGTCGTGGATTTATTGGGTCTCAATATGCCAGTTTTCTTTCGATATTCTTCTGCACGCTAAGTAGTTATACATGTTTTTTTTTATTTGCCTTTGATGGTCCACTGCATGTACTAACTAATAATAATTTATAGTTGTTTCAAAGAGCTCACGAAGAGAATCCGAAAGGCATACACAAGGTGGTGCCGATCCTAGGAGACATGGAACTGCCGGGGTTAGGCATCAGTGATGAAGATAGGAAGATGCTTACAAGCAAGGTCAGTAGATAACGTTTTATTTTTGTATAATACAAAACTAAGTCAAAACAAAAACTGCCGATCACGAGGTCCAGGACTCCTGGGTTTGTTTCATAATTGGGTTTTGCATCTGAAATCTATCAGTAGCCCGGTTCATTCATAGAGGCGATCAGCGGTGGCGACCTCTCGCGTCTGGCCCCCATGGTACGGAGCGAGAGGGCATGGGAAGCTGTCACCTCCTTCAGCGAAGCAGTAATGCTCGCAAAGGAGGAGGCGGAACGCGTGAGGGAGACACAACGGAGACGCCCTCACGCTCCTAGCCACAGCAGGAGACGCCCCGGGCGTCGGGAGTCGCAAGCCGATTCCCGGCCACCGTAGGCGCGGGCTTGCGGACGGCGAGTAATGGGTAGCTCGCCGTCCGTTAAGGACCAGGCCCGAGTCGACGGCGCGTTGTGTTTCATGTGCGCCTCAAAGAGATGTCAGCAAAATTGGCGGGGACCGTCAGGGCCGATGCCTTTCTAGTTCGCGGATAAATTAGAAAGAGAGTTACCGCGGCCCTGGCACAAGCAACTGAAGGAACACGGGTGGATTTTAGTCAGTAAAGTCTGACACGCCCTCCCACTTCACCCAGAGCGGGAGAAGTCATTGGATGATTTCTCACAAAAAAAAAAACCCGGTTCATGGAAATAATTTTGCCCCTTATTACATGGCGCTTAAAAACATAACTGGTGAAATGTGTCTTCGAGGAATACAGGCGTGATTTTATGTTAAAATGCATAACCAACACTAGATGGCGCTTACCACATAGTTCCACCACTCACCGCTAGATGACGTTACAGGTGACGATAATTATCAATGCGGCGGCCACAGTGAAGTTCGACGAGAAGCTGTCGGTGTCCACCGCCATAAATGTCAAGGGAACTAAGGAGGTGCTCAAGCTCGCCAAGGAGTGCAGGAACTTGAAGGCCGTCACTCATGTGTCTACCGCCTTTTCTAACACACAAGTTAAACACATTGAGGAAAAGTAAGTTTGTATTTTAGATGAAATTATTTCTTTGTCATCTTTGAGACCATAACCGAATTCATAGGTGTTGTACATAGTCGGAGGATTCTCTCTACTCTATGGAGGATGAGTAATTTTTCACTCAGTTCCTCATACCTCGACACTGATGAGTGCTGACGCAGACGTGACTAGGTACTTACCTAGATCTCACTCAGGATTGTGGTAGCGAGTTTATAAAAAAGTAAAATCTATCTATCTAATTAAGTTATTATGATTTTAGGTTCTACGAGCCCCCTATGTCCGTGGAAGCATTGGAAGCCATAACGGAGATGGATGACAAACTTATTGAAAGTATCTTGCCAACGTGAGTATCTAAGAACTTAAACACTGTTAGACACATCACATTGAACATCAGCAGCCCAAGTGTTCTTAGTTACGTGCCGTTAAAATAAAGAAACATGGCGGATGTTTGGCGCCATATTGTAGGGGTTGCAATTTTTTTTTCTTCGAAACCCATCGAGTGGGTTATACCACTTACAATTTTTTACGCACTGCAGTGCTGCTGCACTTACAATT
The DNA here is from genome assembly GCA_948252205.1 of Orthosia incerta. Taxonomy (NCBI): domain Eukaryota; kingdom Metazoa; phylum Arthropoda; class Insecta; order Lepidoptera; family Noctuidae; genus Orthosia; species Orthosia incerta. Next base: position 17,548,386 of record OX411766.1, on the reverse strand, counting down.
TGTATATATTTAAAGTCATTCGAAATAAAAAAGTATAACCAAAAAGTTGTAAATAAAATAGTTAATAAAATCAAAAAACCCGACTTCTTAAAAAGCAAACTAAAAAGATGTAAACAAGAAGAAAATCTTGCCGTGCAGTCGGAGGATACCTCTGGTTTTGGTCAGCCAGCTCGCGAATATGTTATAATATTATTGTTAATATGTATCAGAAAACACAGACCAATCGATTCCATGAATTTATATGTTACGATATTGGGCTGCTTGCTGTTCCATACAAAAGCAACGCCTTCCCGATCAAAATAAAACAGCTGGATACATATTTTGTTTTTGTTATTCTTCACTTATGTCAGACGTGAAAAGCTTTCCATTACAGTAATTTGTATAACTTTCAGGCTTCTAGGAAAGCGTCCCAACACGTATTGTTTTACGAAGGCTATCGCAGAGGAGGCAGTCAGGACCCACGGTGAGGGTCTGCCGATCAGCATCGTCAGGCCGTCTATAGGTGAGTCACACTGAAACTAGTAGATGCTTACACTTAAACGTTCTGCTATAGGAGTAATAAAGAAAAATCAAGAGGAGATTGCACGGTTGGTGCAGTGGCTGAGAGATTCGCTGCCGCACTGCGTGTCGTAGCTTCGATTGTCGCACGGAACAAATATTTGCGCAACATAACGCATAGTTGTTCCAGGTCCGAGAATTTAAATATTTGTAAACGCACCCACGATACAGGAAAAATGCCTAGTGTGGGCCAAAGTTTAAAAAACTTTTTTACATTGTACTTACTTTTTTGTAAAAAAGTTTTTATTTTTCACTTTTGTTGTGGTACATACCTAAAATGTTCACAGTTATGCCAGAATAGATTATCCAAATAACATCAAACTTGAACACACCCGATGAAATTGGAGTGTACCAGGGTGAACTGTACACATCTGTGTACCCCTTTAGAGCGTACTGGCGTGATGTTATGTTATGAAATGGCGTAAAGTTAAACAATAAACAGACATGCGATTTCAGCAATCCCGAGAGATTTGCTATCATTTATCAAAGAGTTCTGTTCTAAATCTCCGAAGATCTTCATCAGATCCTGAGGATCTTGATCAAATTTAAATTGAACCCTTCAAGCAACAGCTTTCAAATGAAAAGAGTAATCAAAATTCTTCTGATTCGACTGTTTATATAAATAGTAGTTCTAAAAACTAAAAAACACGCTTTTATGGTAAATTGAACTAAAAAGTCGCTAATCCTGAAGATCCTGGTAAGGCTAATGGGACAAACAATTTAAACGCGCACGGTAGAATCAACTTTTATTACTTGTTAATTTTAATTTTTGTTTGACTTTCAAAAGTGTCGCTTATTGGCCTAGTTGAATAAATATATTTGAATTTGACAAAATTATTGCATAGTCATCGGTCCTTGATAGGTGTGCAAAGTTTCAAATCAATCCGAAGTTTTCAAGGGTATGAAAATCACGTTCAAAGATTCCGTTACATTGATACATAGATACATAGTTACATAGGTACATACCAAGCTAATAAAAGCGTGTTAAAAAACAGTCGAATTGAGGCCTTTTTGAAGTCGGTTAGAAAAATAAAGAAACTATAGTCAATTATCGGATGCGTATGTAAAAATCCTTCACTTCATTATTAAAATGTTTGTTACAGTTATATCCACTTACGAGGAGCCGGTGAGAGGCTGGACCGACAGCGTGTACGGACCAACGGGCCTAGTGGTCGGCATCGGTACCGGGGTAAGCGTCCCTTAAACTTGACCTACCCAAAACATAATACCTAGGGCTGTAACTAGAGTCGAATTTGAGGTAGGGCAGTACAGGTAGGTTACAGGTAGGGTGGAAGTAAAAAATATATCATAATTGACCTGACCTCGAAGCACGGGCTTATAAATCAATCACCATGTATATCACTGATCTCTAGATCAGTGATGTACATTCAATAGCTATTCGTAGACAAATAATTTCTGTGCCAGAACATGAGCATGGATCTAAGAACTATTAAATCCTCAATGATGAAGAACAACCGAACAAGATGGTTGAACTTCCAGATTTGGATGTAGAGATCGACGTCTGAGTGAGAGTGAGGAAATAATTAATAATTAATTGTTGATACGAGTAAACAGATACGACCAAAACTACCATTTAGATCACATTGTATCTGCATAATAATTAACATAATAATAGGACTATTGTAGCCAATAAGCCTGATATAGTGGTGGTGGACCGAATCGAGAGGCGTGCAATGATTGTTGACATAACTGTCCCGCATGACGGGAACCTCGTGAAAGCCGAGAAAGATAAGCAAATCAAGTATCTTGACTTGGCTCGCGAGGTTGTCGACATGTGGGATGTGGACACAGCGATCATTGTACCGATAGTCGTGTCAGCCAATGGCTTAATAGCCACGAGCCTCGACCAACACCTTAGGAGGCTCTCGTTAGGCAGCTGGGTCAAGGGCCTGATCCAGAAAGCAGTACTGCTGGACACGGCTCGCATTGTTAGGAGGTTCCTCTCTCTGGAGCCCTGACCGCCGGTAGCTTGGACCCTGTTCCCGATACCGGTGGGCCTCTATTTTCTATATTTTTAAATGTTTTTTTTTATTCTGTATGTTTTACAAAAATATTTAAAAATGTATAAAATAAGAAACGAATTTAAATAAAGAACATAATAATAAAAATATTTCAAACAGCTGAATTCTACGATTCGCCATGTTATTAAGATTCAAGATTATTTATTTGTGGAAACATGAGTACACATAGTTACAGAGCATGCAAGTTATTAAATTACATTATAGATTAAGATCAGTCATGTTTGGCCTTAGTGGCGTACAAATATTTAAATTTCAGTAATAAAAGTCATTGGAGTCAAGTATTAGATTAAATAAGAACAAAATAGTAAATCACAATTTCGATAACAAATAAATTAAATAAATGGTCATAGATATGTAACAATTATTAAATGTGAATTAAAATTATCCAATGTCAAATGTCAATTAAAATTATCAAATGTCAAATCAAATGTCAAATGTATTTATTTCAATAACAACAATATGTTGGTTACATTGGTTACTACACGGCATTAGATGTTGTCACTAAGAAATTCTAGAATACTGTAGTATGCTTTCCCTTCTAGCAGTATCTTTAATTTATTTTTTAATTGACAGACATTAAGCTCCTTCCAACTATTTGGAAGTTTAATAAAAACTTTAGAGGCCATACAGAAAACACTCTTGTGCATTAGTGCTGTTTTCGAGCTGTGTAGACTAATAATACTGTCATCGCGCCTACTATGGTTGCGATCGACCAATTCTGATTGACGTGGAAATAAGTGTCGATTTGATTTTACAAATACGATAATTTCTGAAATGTAAAGGCAAGGCAGAGTTAAGGTTACACTAGTCGAAAATTCTTCCACACAAACGTAGTCTTCGGATTATTCCACTGTTTGACGATGTACGTTCAAAATAAAAAGTAATATCAATTTGTCTCATCATTATCTAGCCCTGTATGGAAGCAAAAAAGTAAAAAAAGAAAATGTTTGAAAGTTATGAGCGTCGAAAGTTCCACATTTCGACACTAATTTTAACGCATTTTTGGGCGCAAATAAATACCATAAGAAGACGGAATATTGCAAAACGGCCTCCATACAGGGATAGATTAGTAGTTCAACAATGCAAATAATTTTATCTTTTTTTTTTTTTTGAGATTTAGTCGTTTTTTCATGATATCTAGACTGCCAAAGGCCTGTTTACAAAATTTCGCGTGCTCGGTTTCGTCCTAAATCATTATCCATTTCGCTACAAATTTGAAAAAGTTTGTATTCTTACGCGAACTAGCTTCCTACTGCTCATCACAGCATCTATCTCTTCTGCACGTGTTTTCGTTTGATATAACATGCATTTTAACCCCGCGCACAAAATAGTTCGTGCCGTTGACTAGTGTAACCTTAGTACTTTTTTTATGTTTTGGGCAGTGAGGTTCTTCGTGGTCAATTTACTCTTCAACTCTTGTTTTTTTTTCCAAAGAAAGCCCGTATATCCATCGCGAAATCAATGAATCTTCAATTTATAGCAATAAAAATAACAATTATAACGATTTTTTACTAAAACACTCTTTACCGTACACTTCACTTAACCAAACTACAAACAATCCTAATCATTCTCTAGTTTATGTTCATTTTATATACTATACCGTAGTACATTTTTTTATGGTACGGGGAATGCCCTCTGCATCACAGATATTATAATAAAATAGACCCATCGCTTCATGTGATGGCGCTTCAAATGCCAATTATACACAGAACAAAGAATTATTATAATATGAAATGAATGTCACACACTGTGGTATGTTCGGAAAAGTTGAGATACCTATCACTACATTTTTTTTATCTCTATGAACAAACAATTTAATTATAGTAATTTATCTTAGTTTTTGGTATTTTTAAGGTAGGGCATTGTGATTTCAAGGTAGGGCATTGCTCCACAGTGCCCCCTCTATCTACGGCCCTGATAATACCTAACTATTTTTGTATACTTATTCAACGACATTGTCTGCCTTTTTCTACATTCCGTCATGTCAAGTCTCATTTTTAAAACCCGACGGAAAAAGAGGGGTGTTATAAGTTTAACGTGTGTATCTGTCTGTGGCATCATAACTCCTAAACGGATGAACCAATTTTGATTTCTTGAAAGGAGACTTTTTGTTTGAATAGTGACTTTATCTAGAGTGTGTGTTAGCTATGTTTGATGAAAATCGATTCAGCCGTTCTAATTTAATGGGTGTTATACTGTATGAATCGGCGTGTTTTCGCATGATATCGTGTCCTAATTACGTGCTCAATAAATTGTCGATCGAAGCGTGTCTACTACTAGATAAATTATGTAGCATGAAATAAAAATATGTGTCGGGAGATCGTGCGCGAGTCCGACTCGCACTTGGTCGGTTTTTTTATAATATTTTACTGCCTCGTTAGTATAGTGGTCGCAAGCGCTACTGCTGAGCGTGGGGTCCTGGGTTCATTTCCCGGGTCGGGCAACGTGTTATTGGGTTTTTCCATCTCCAATTTCCCAGTAGCAGCCGTGAGTCTGGACTAGTGATGCAAATGTGGCTGTACCTACTATAGGTGCACCTCTGACTCTGACCAACCCTTCGGGATGTTAGTACACGCCTGATATTATATTATTGTTATGGAACAACAGATAATGCGTACCCAAGTAGGTAGGTACGACTCATCGCAATTGTCACAAAGTTATCGCAGTCACGCTATTTTTGACAATTGTACCTCTTATAAAAGGTCACTTCCCACAGGTCCTGCGCACCATGTACATGGACCTCGATAAGGTGGCCGACATGGTCCCTGTGGACCTGTGCGTCAATGCCATCCTTGCCTCCACCTGGTTCACAGCCAAGAATTATAAGGAGAAGTGAGTACAAGAATTATTCTATCTATTATTCCTACGACCAGGCTTTTGTGTCTGGTCAACTGTCCCACGGTTCGGCATATTGTATATGTTATGGACCAAGTTATTAATAAGGCATTATTCATAATGTCCGGGCAATTTGAAAAATGCACAATATGAGTATGCAATGTGATAAAAACTACTAAAATAATTAAATTAACTGGGCTTTCTGAATAATGCCCATCACTTATTGGGCCTGGTAACAAAAATATATGTTTTTTTAAATTATCTTAATGTTGACATTGGTTTTAATATAGAATAGTTAAGTTCGACGGTCCTATTTCTGTCTGCAGGGTCTAAAGCTAAAGTAACCTAATATGAAGGAGATGACGGAGTACGATTACTATTTAAGCAACAAAGTCGGACCTAACCTATCCGTGTCGGGGTGCACTAAGCTCCCGAGCTCGCTTCGCTCGCTCTTGGATTAATTATTTGACCATGATTATTGAGTTGCCCACACTTACGGATGCCCTACATGGTCAAATACAAAAAAGCAAGACCAAAAGTTGACAATATGCCAAAGAGCCATGGAAAGGAGCATGCTAGGGTTTACTAAAAGAGACAGGAAAAGGGCCACTGACATACGACTCAAAACAAAAATAGAAGACGCTGTTACAAAAACTAGAAAGCTCAAGTGGGGTTGGGTGGGTCATATGCTCCGGGAAAATAAGAACAAGTGGACAAAGAACATAACAGAATGGACTCCTAGATATATAACAAAGCGGAAAAGAGGAAGACAAAGAAAGCGCTGGTCTGATGACATAAAAGGGATAGCGGGTCCACTATGGCACCGAACTGCTAGAATTAGAGAGGAGTGGAAAACGCTGGAAGAGGCCTTCGTGTCACGCTGACACGCCGACACTCACACAGAGACTGTTGGCAACATAGGCTATAATAATAATAATAATAATAATAATAATAGACCGACTAGAGCATCGCGCAATGATTGTTGATATAGCGGTCCCCCATGACGAGAACCTCGTGAAGGCTGAGAGAGATAAGAAAAGCAAGTATCTTGATCTGGCTCGCGAGGTTATCGACATGTGGGATGTGAATACAGCAATCATTGTGCCGATAGTCGTTACGGCCAATGGCATAATAGCCAAGAGCCTCGACGAACATCTGAGGAGGCTCTCGTTGGGCAGCTGGATCAAGGGCTTGATCCAGAAAGCGGTACTCCTGGACACGGCGCGTATCGTTAGGAGGTTCCTCTCTCAGGAGCCCTGACCACCGGTAGCTTGGACCCTGTTCCCGATACCGGTGGGCTACTATTTTTTATATTTTTAAATGTTTTTTAAGTTTTCTTTTTTTAAATATTTAAAAATGTAATAAAATAAGAAAAAAGATAAATAAACGACATAATAATAATAAATTGAGTTGCCCAACCGTTACGTAGCGTACCGTTTCATAATGACCAAACAACGTGATAAATATTGTAGTTTAAATCAGTATTCATTACATTGCCCGATTCATAATGCCCGGGCATTATACAAAGTGCCCTGATTAACCACTTGGTCCATGACATATATTCAAATCGCGCTGTAAACTCTGCTTGCGGGATGCGAGATAGTTCGATGTGGCATCATAGATGTCACTACAATTCATTCATTGGACGAGGTTAAGAAATAGAGGCTTTTCTTTTAAGTCTTCAAAAAGTGCTGATTCTCAGCTTTCTGTATAAAAGTGTTGAAATCAATCTTAAATACTTAACAAAGATTGGATCAGCACCTTCTTTTGTAGTTAAACACTGTAGGTATATTTTTACTACATCATCACATCACATCATCAGCCTATTAATTTTCCCACTGCTGGGACACAGGCCTCCTCTCTATGAGAGGGAATGGGTCGTAATCCACCACGCGGGCCCAGTGCGGGTTGGTAGATGTCACAATGTCTTCGAATTTTTGGTTCTAGGACATGCCGGTTTCCTCACGATGTTTTCCTTCACCGTTTTAAGAGCAGTGGTGATGAAATAATTTACACAAAGTAAAGCGCCTACCTGGGCTCGAACCCACGACCTACAACTTGTAAGTCGCGGCCGACACTGGGCCACCACTGCTCCCGCTCGCTCGCTATTTTTACTACTTTACACATAAATATGTTACCTACTGTATATAAATAACAAATTGTTAAAACTTAATATTTTCAGCCAAACTTCTGACATTCCTATCTACAATTTCGTGTCAGGAGCACAGAACCCAATGACTTGGGGGAACTTCATAGAGGGGAATCGCAAGTATGGCATGGATATACCTACCACTAAGGCAGTTTGGTAAGTTCGCTTTTAACACCCACAAGAGAGATAGTGTTTCGGTATTTTTATTCACTTCAAGAGGTATAAGAAAGAAAGAAACAAAATAAAGCGAAAGAGTTTATTTGCACCAGGTATGACGCATAGGTACCACAAATAGATGAAATAAAAGAAAAGATTTTACGTACCTAAATTTTCGTATTGTTGTCAGTGTCTACCTTTTGTTGTCTGAGAAATAAATTAATTTAATACAAATAGAGAAAGTATGCGTCACAACCGCCAAAAACGGCCATTGCTCAGCATTCCTAATGCTGGGACTCGTGTACGAGACCGAGCCACAGCTAAGAAAGGTTTATAAATCATTTATTCGACACAGACACAATACAACAGCAACAAAAAACAGAATAATAGATAGGTATAGTAAAAAATACTATTGATTGAGCTGTAAGTGCAGACACTGAGAGTAATTTGTATTGTTAAAGGCAGGCTTGTTATTTTACAGAAAGTAAGTAGTTAAATTGTATTTTTATATTTTATCTGATGTATTCCAATCCAACCTTACAACAAATCTCTTTGGGCGCACGGTTGGCGCAGTGGTTGAGCGATTGACTTCTGCGCTGAGTGTCGCGGGTTCGATTCCCGCACGGCACAATTATTTGTATGATCTACAAATAGTTGTTCCGGCTCTGGGTGTTTGTGTATGTGAGTTTATATGTTTGTAAACGCACCCACGATACAGGAGAAATTCCTAGTGTGGGGCAACGATATAAAAAAAAAAAAAAAACTCTATCTCCAGGTACTACGGACTGAACCCGACGAACAATTACTATATATTTTTGTTCTACAACTTCTTCCTGCACTACCTTCCCGCGCTATTGGTGGACGCATACTGCGCACTCACGGGCAAGCGGCGCATGTAAGTACTATATTTTTACGCTACTAGACAATTCCTACACGTTCTTGTTCTACAACTTGTTCCTGCACTACCACCGCGCGCTGTTGGTAGATGCGTACGCGCACTCAGGGGCAAGCGGCGCGTAGTTGGTGTAGGGGTACTGCGCGGTTATGAATCTTTCACAAGATGGCGCTAACATTGTACACCTGCCTTTTCAGGATGCTAAAACTGTACCACAAAGTGATGAAGCTTGCCAACATTCTGTTCTACTTCTCGATGCAAGACTGGCAGTTCTCGGACACGAACGTGAGGAACATGTGGAGCTCTCTGTCGGCTGAGGACCGCGTCGTCTTCCCCTTCAGCATAGGGGAGATGTCCTGGGAACACATGTATGAAACTTTCTTAGTTGGTGAGTGTTTACTTGACTTAATATCCTTTTATGCCTCCTAGATGAGACAGAGTGCATCCACAGAGGTCCTCCATCCAACTCGATGCTCGCCGCTTCTGCCCACACGGTTCGACGGCAGGTTTGAGGGGGACGACGTTTTCTCTTCCCTTGGGGATTCCAGTCCAACGCTTGTTTGGGTTAGTTTGCGAGTATCTGGCTCCATTTGGCTAGACAATTTAATATCCGGGCGGCCTAATTTTGACCATGCAGGTCAATCTCAGCGAATACTAGCCAACTACGCTATTCTTATACATGATGAGTGCACAAGTGTGTCCACAAACCTTGTAATGCCATCTCATTCCATCACGGTAACAGTCTGATGAGACGCAATCAAACGCTACCGGAGGGACATCACTTTGTTACTGAACATAGAATATTTTTCAGGTCTCAGAGTGTACCTCGTCAAGGATGACCTGTCCTCGCTACCTGAAGCGAGGAAGAAGTGGCAAAAGTAAGTTGATAACTATCTAAAACGAAGTAGTAGGTACCTATGTTTAATGTGAGGGACATAATTTTTTTCACCACTTTTTGCAACAATTCCCTGTAAATTAAAACTTTACAATTTCTTTCAACTTATTTTGTCCCACTGGTAGACAAAGGTCTGCCCCATAGACTTCCACTTTTCCGTTGTAATCAACACCTCTAAGTCAAGATGCAACAATTCAAATCCTTGTATTCAAATGATGTTATTTCATCTTCATCCGATCTATATTAAGTTTATTTCAGATTGGCTACTGGTGAAAGTCAGTATTTTTTTTATTGTAGCACGTGTGTAGCGCAAACCTGAACTTTGTGTGTGTGTTTTAAAGTAAATTTTCCATAAACACATTATTCTTGGAAACTGAATTACGAACGCAGTATAAGTAGTTAAAAACTTTGTTTCTTTCAGGTTGTATTACCTGCACCAGATGCTGAAGGCTGTGACTATACTCCTAGTGTTGTACTTGGCATATTTTGTGCTCAAAGCCGTGTTCTCGCTGACGAACTGATTTGCCGCAGAGATTTAATTTTGTATTAGGCCGTTTATATGATGTAGATATAGACTATATAGTTTTCTAATCAAATGGACGATAGTTTTCAGTTTAGCTTTTGTAATTAAAGATGAAATCTATTTAACTTTTAAATTATTATATATAATTAACAGTCCTTTAGGATTTTAATGGTTTTTGTATGGAACATTAAATTACATACGTTTTTATTCCCCTTAAGGGATGGAAAGAGATGCGTTAGGGATAGTAGTAGTACCTACACCCACCTACCCTACGTACGCCTACTTACCCCGTTTTTAATTCTTCCCTGTAGGTATCAGAGATGGCGCTGTATTCGCAAAACGTACCCATAGGAAAATGAATACCCAAAAAAAAAAAATTTTTTTTCGATCTTTAACCGTTATTCGGTAGAGAGTTAATCGAACCAATTAAAAATGATGTAAATCGGTCCAGCCGTTCTCGAGTTATAAACGATGTAACTAATCAGACTTTGTTTTATACATATATAAAGATTAACGTGTGAGTACGACTTGATCAAAGAGCTGAGCTGAAAACATATCTTTCGCACTTTTGCTCAAATCGTATGGAATACGGTTAGTATTGTTTAAGTTGTAGAAATTATGAATAGCACTGATCTGATATACCTAAGTAAGTTTAATTTACCTACGGTAAGGTGACACTGTAAAAAAATTACATAAAAATTAAACCTATTAACTGCCAAAAAAAAACACTACCATAAGAATAACACTACAAAGCGAATTATAATATTCTATGCCGAAATCAGTATCGAAAAATGGAAAACAAAGTTATTTTTTACTTTTCAACACACTTGCTCATAAAGTGGCTCTAATTTCACCGCAATTAGGCACATAATGATACCTGTTATCAAACTGTGACTTTTTCATTGCTAGTATTCACAAGTGAGTTATAGAGTTTTTTTTTTAATTTATTGGTTGAGTTGCTTTGTTCTTAAAAAAGATTCGATACAAAAAAGATCGTGCTCAATAGCACAAATAAATTAATGTACCTATTGCTTGCTCATTTCATGCAACTTCGTATTTAAATAGATAATTTCAACTTGTACGTGCTTAATAAATAAAACTTTCACTCAAATATAAAGGGGAATGCCCATTTTGTAAGGGAACTTGGGCCCCTGTGTAAAAATGGTTGTATCTTGATCAATTTGGTTGTATATTGTAGAAAAACACGTTATATTCATAATTCGAAAACATTTTTTATTTATTTTGTGGGGTTCACGAGAAATAACGATGTTTCTGTTCCTGAAATGAACCCTTATTACAATGCAATAAGGTGCATACAAATGTCCAAGTGAAGAAACCTGATCTGTTGTTGTCTGTACATAGGTAAAGAGTAAAGGACTCGGATGAAAAAAAACACAAAATTTAAATCCTATTTTTTGATAATTTTGAAATCGCAGACACGATACCTCATATGGGGCCTGTGTATGGGCAATCTCCTTTTATTTGCTCTGTAATTAAGAAAAAATTCAATTCCCTTTTTTGTACGTGGCTAAAACACTATCCACTAAAAGCCTCATTCTTTTAGTCTATGGCCGATCACATAATACATAACATGAAAACTGATTAATTTTGCCCGCCATTGTGAAAAATTTTCACAACTCGTTTTTACTGTTGAAAATTATTTTTAGTATTATTTTCTTCACAAGTGTGTTGAAAAACGTCGTATGATACACGTGTGTATTGATGATTACCGTCCTCGTCTCTTAAGACCCTCACCTACGGCTCGGGTTTTAATGGCGCCTCAGCGGTAATCACACACCACTTGTACCATAATGTACTATTGTAGTGTTTTGTTTAGAAAGTAATATTTTTGTAAGTAAAAAAACTTTATTATTTTGGTAGGTACTTCCAGTTACCATGATTTTTGGTTTGAAATTATAGCCTAAGTAGGTACCTACATCTCGTGTTGATTCCAATAAGCCCAAACACCGCTAGGATACATTGTTTTATTTCGGAGTTCCAGTGCCTACCTTCCGTCTTCATTATCGGATTAGTTCAATGGTCCCATTTATTTGCTTCATCATATTCGGTTAACTATTCGAGATATCTTATACCCGTGAGATACTAAGCATTAAAAAGTTCCAGTGGCAATCTATGGTCTTCTTCATCAGTTCCACTTCACCAAATGATAGTTACTGAGTGCAAATAATTACTTTGTTGATGAAAATACCAAAATCGCTATATATGCCTATAAAAATTGAGGAGATTCTTCGATTTCCCCAGGATCCCATAATCAGATCCTGATTTGATGATCATGGGAGGTATACCATTTCAAACAAAAGAATTTTCCAAATCAGTGTAGTAGGTGTCTGAGTAATCGGGGAAGAAAAAAAATATAAAAATTGTTACCGACGAACTGAGAACCTCCTCCTTTTTTGAAGTCGGTTAAAAAGGGATAAGTACCTACCTAGTGCTATTAGTTCTGTATAGCTCCGTCTCCCTCTCACAGTGGAACCATGATGGTATTGACATGTCAGAGTAAGGCCCCAGATTTGTGGAAATAAGTAAACTTGATAATCTGTATATTATATTTAAGTAGGTACATAATTATTTTATGATTGGAGATTTTTTTAATTTTAAATCTAGGATCTAATAAATGGCTACTCGAGATTTAAACCGTCCTAACATTGAGATCTTTTTAATATATAAAATGTTTACACCATTTTTTTAATGATTTGCTGTGTTATGAAAATCAATATATACATTTTTGTTTATTAAAATATTGTGGTATAAATAATAAGTAGTACTCGGTCAAAATAACTGCACTTCGCCCCCACTCCCGCCAAACCGCGCAGCACCCCGCGTTCGCCTCGTGCACTAATGGCGAGAGTCGGAGTGTCGCCTAGTGCACAGTCATTTTAACCGAGCAGTAGCTGACCAGATTAATTTTAAATGTTACGAACATTTAAAATTAATCTGGTCAGCTACCGGTATTTTCGATTATCGAATGACTTGTTTTACTCTGCAAGGTGATTTTTTTTGAGATTATACAGTAATCTAAGAAAATATGATTTGTTTTATTTCTGTCCTTTTATCTACATGTAAAAACCGCCTTGCTTTCGAACATGAGACCGTTATCGTGTACATTTTCTTGTAAAAAAAAGACGGTAAATAGGTATAATACAAGCGCTTTATTCATATTTACAAAGTAAACAGACACCACAGATAAACAAATAAAACATTATTTACATACAGACAACAGTACACATTGTACATTTTATATATTTTCAACGACATCTTTGGTTTACAAGACGCGCTAATTTAGAACTAGATTTCATTTGAAATAACATTAGATTTTTTACAACCCTTTTTTCAGTCCATCCAACCAATTTTGAGTTCTATTTCGTAAACATAAGGATGATTTGAAAAGATAAACCTGTTAACAACACCACAGATAATATAATACTAGCATACAGATACCTCATCCCATACTAAGAAACCGTGCAGACGTAACTAGTTACGTCGGCTCGTTTTTCATCTGATTATACCGATGATTTTTTGTAAATCGATCGCGTTCAGTTCCGTTCCACGGCGATAGATAGATCACCATCTATATCCGTGGAACGGTACCGAACGCGATCGATGTACAAAAAATAATCAGTTCAGTACGTCGGCACGGTTTCTTTGTATGGGATGAGACACCACTGACAAAACCAACTGTTTACTACAGCTGCCATTTGTCGTATCACCAACGCAATAGAATTCAAAATTGGTTGAACGGGCTGTGATTTGGGATACCAAATGGATATCGATGGATGGATTTTATGGTATCCCAAATGGAGCATACGTTTATATTATTGGATGGCAAACACAACAGTTTGCTTGATGGACACAATTCGTTACAAACTACGCGTCGAGTAAGGAATAAAAAGTCGTATTATTTTTTCTTAAAAGTGACATTGGCACATGATTGAGAGGGCCACTCGAGCAAAATAAAATAGATTTGGATGACTCTCAATATATACGATTCCTAAAATCGACATTAAACTGCGTGTCTTTATGTTACATATCAGCAGAACAAACGTATGAGTATGACCAATACGCGTGGCTAAATCGTGTTATAAGTTTTGTGTCAAAAACTGACAACGACTCATTTTAAAATCTCGCAAGGTCGTAGAAAGATCACACAATGTGAACGCAGCTCTTAGACGTGAACGTAACTTATAAAAACAATTAAATTAAAAAAATACAAAATTAAAAATCTCCATGTTTAACTAAGCAAACGTAAAAATTATAATATTTAATCTTTAAGGGCGGTTACGCACTACATCCGATCCTTGTCCGAGAAATTTCGGTCCCTTCTTGTAGGGAAGCTTAAGCACTACATCCGAACTCTATACGTCATAATTAAGAACAATTGAACTCGGAATTCAAATCACGGACACGGACGCTTCTTAACCGCCCTTAGATTCCAACAACATCGGAACCGGTTCACGGTCTCTCCAGCCAGTGGATTTGTTCTCTCATAGCTTGTCCTAAGTTATGCCAAACATACCAACCTAATTAATTAACTAAAAACTTATGATATTAGTTTTTATGCTGACATGGTCACAATAATTAGATTTAATATTTATTTCGGGATACATGTAACCCAGAACTTTTCTCACTGGTTTCTCGACAGTGTCGAGTAACTAGTGAGAAAAGTTCTGGTAGTAGCGGCATCGTACGTGAAAAACGAGTGAGGAAGACGGTAGACAAATATGTCAGCTTATAAATAACACCCACCTCCCAGTTGTCTGGCATTTTGCTGAACTGGACCTTTTTGGCGCAGCCGCGGGGCACAATATGTATGTAATTGTTTTTAAAATTAAGTTCCCGTTTATTTGTATGTATCCGTGTGTGCCAAATAAAATAGTTTTCTTTCTTCTTTCTTTCTTTCACCTGCAAAGACTTTAGTTCTCGTGATCACGGCGCTTTTAAAGGTGCCGAAATATCGAGCTCTCAACAAAAATCTAAATATACATGGTAAATATCCCGAAACAAATATTAATTCTAAAAACTTATGATACATAACAATCATAACATCACGCCAGTATTCGCCGAATGGTTAGGCAGAGGTTCACCTATAGTAGGCTCATTTCACCAGTTTTGTTTGAGTTCTATGTAATAGGGGGCGTGCCTATTGCCATCAACAGTGCACGAATCCAAACTCCGGGCTACTACTGAGAAATACCAGATGGAAAAACCCAATAACACTGCCCGACCCAGGCATCGAACTCAAGACCTCATGCTCAGCAGTAGTGCTTGGGACTAGACCAACGATCGAGGCAGTCAATCTGCCTAGCCTTTTCCCAACTATATTGGGGTCGGCTTCCAGTCTTACCGGATTCAGCTGAGTACCAGTGTTTTACATGGAGCGATTGCCTATCTGACCTCCACAACCCAGTAACTGGGTAACACGGTACGCCTTGGCAAGACTGGTGTCAGATCTCATGCTTCTGAATACTCGTAACGACTGTCAAAGATCTTCAAATGACAGCCGGGACCAACGGCTGCTTTCTGAGGCACGGAGGAAATTCGGTATGTTGAAATGGTCACCCATCCACGGACCGACCTTGTCAAGTGTTGCTTAACCTTGATGATCGACCAGTGCGGCTGTTATTATTTAGCCACGAGCTCCTCTACCAGGCAGTGATAAAGGATATTTGTATGCTCATCGACCAAATCATTAATATTGTGTAGTTTGGAGACCGAGATATTTAATTTAGATTGGTATATTTTCATCGGTTTATTCGGGGCTTGCCGTAATCGCCACGCTTGGCAGGTGAACCCCAACCGTTGGGGCCGAAAAGTTCTGGAGTGGCGACCGCGTACCGAATTGGATAGATGGACCCCCTTTTCCAAACCATTTGGTCCGTTGATCGTGCAGGCCTCATCTCTGTGAGAGAGAATGTGCCGTAATCCACAACGCGGGCGCAGTGCGGGTTGGTGGATTACATACTTAGGTTAAACCACCCTATCGCTGGCACCCCTCCAGTTACTGGCACTTCTGATTTTATAGGCTAAAAATAAGAAAACCATAGACTAAGTAATTTTTTTTAGAATTAAGTGAAAATATATATGTACTACTATTTTACTGGATGAAATAATTATAAAAATAAAGATTAGAGTATTTCCTTCGATGTCATCATAATTGTTGTATGCTAGTGCATTTCCATATGATTTTCTGGGCATTTGATTACGAAGCTACTCTCTTTAAGTGCCAATAACTGGTTATCTTACCCTACTTGTTTTAAAAATAAAATCTTGAATACACAGCCTTAAATAATCTTCTAGATGTACCTACATATTATTATTATATCATCAATAATTAGTGTAGTGCAAATACCATTTTTACCGTTTTAGTTTTTAGAGACAGTTTATGAAAATAAGCCACTGCATCTATGTACAGTGAAGGGTCAAAAGTGTAGTCACAATCATACAAAGCTAAAGTGCCTGCGATTTGTTTGTAGAATATGTTCAATAGTTTACAGCTGATATAAACTATAGCATAGAGTGATAGCGACTATACTATTGGCCCTTGCTGTACATAGCAATTGTATCTATCCATGATACGCATTAACGAAATGTCGACAATTGAACGTCGAGTCAACAAATCGTCAGTGTGCGGTGGCCACTACGACCTTCCTGATGGCTCAGCGCAACTCAATTTACTCACACCGATCAATTTTTACTAAGAGAAATATTGCAAGTACATTCACATTGACGCAATGCAAAATGCGACCGATATGCAATAGGAAATATCATCATCATCTGCCTAGCCTTTTTCCCAACTATATTGGGGTCGGCTTCCAGGGAATATGCATAAAAAAAATATTTGTTAATTGAAAAGTTTATCGATAAAAAGAATTAAATGTTCTAATAATGTAATATTAGTATTCAATAGTGAAAAATAATCTATTTGATCGAAAAACGAGCGTTTTGCTAATACTTTCATTGTGCGCACAGCTAAGGAGTGGAATTCCCTGCCGGAGTCGTTGTTCCCTGATAGCTACAACCTGGGGGTCTTTAAGTCTCGAGTGAATAGGTTACTTCTAGGCAAGCGTGCTTCACCGTAGACCACATCATCGCTTACCATCAGGCGAGATAGTGGTCAAACGCGAGCCTATAGGTAATAAAAAATATATCTGTCTCTGCCTGGCAGCTGTATGGGCGTTTATAATTCTCAACTTTGAAGCTTTATCTTCGTCTCTGACCGAGATATAAAAAAAAAATATGTTTACTATAGTTAATAAGTATTTCATTTAGCAAATAAAAAAATACATGCATATTACCTATTGACATTTTCTTACTAAATACGGGTGCGATATCGCCTACCGACGCAATTTAAATTGCGTCCCGCATTCAGGAAGGTTCCTTAGTCATAAAATAGATAGTTGCACTATGACATTATCGATGACTGCTACGCTCATTAAACTACCGTAAAATTATCTAATAAAATAATGATAAACAAAATAATTTTATTCCAATCTCACTAACGTAAAGTAAAATATAATATTTACTCCTTATTCTTAAACGTGAAATGTATAAACGTAAATACTTTTCAATCAAGCGAGACGACTGTACATTAAAAAAATCTTTTTCAGTTCATAGTACGTTTATATCATGTCTAAGAATAAAGGGATAACATAGTAAATTAATATTATATTTCGGTATAATGTGTATTACCTTCAATATTTTTTCTAGTAATTATTATACACCGTGAAATTTAATTGGTTGTTTGCCCGCGGCAGAACGACTTGCCTTTAGGAGTACTTTCGAAGCATAGAGTTAACGTAAAAAAATAACGATTTTTTATTTTAAAATAATTTAAAAAATATTCATCAACTCGAAAAAGTGAGTAACAATAGTAACTTGTAGGTACTAGGTACAACTCGCGTCACCACCGTATTATTCACCGTAGTACATAGTACCTACAAGTTACTATTGTTACTCACTTTTTCGAGTTTATGTTTTTTTTTTTTAATTATTTTAAAACAAAAACATCTTTATTTTTTTACTTTAACTCTATGCTTCGAAAGTACTCCTTAAGGCAAGTCGTTCTGCCGCGGGAAAACAACCACTTAAATTTCACGGTGTATAGTTTGAGGCCGATTTACAAAAAACTTTGCTAAAATAATCGATTTAACATCAACCTCGCAAACATTATGTTTAAAATTCATTTTTAGATAACTAATATATCTGCAAACTACAGCTGCGTCATTTATATAAAGTAATATTTTTTCTATTGTTCAGCTGCAAGAATTCAAAACATGATGATTTTAAAGTAGCAGTATAACTATTATTTTCTCATTTACATACAATGCGTGTGAGAAACGCAAATAGACCACGTCAAGTCATGACGTGACGCTAAACAGAATGTGCAAACAATTAGCTTCAAAACTATAGAAACGAACAGTACCTACGAAAATATCCACTAAGCAAAATATTACTTTATCACAATGACATACAGTTCTAGTCAGAATGACAACAGTCATACACAGTGTGTTACTGAAACAGACCCTGTAAAATTGAAATAAAGTCTAATTTCCTTATTTATACCAATCATTTTCAACGGTCTATTCGTCCCGATATTTCTGACTCGGACTGTGTATGCACGACCAAAACATCGCGTCTTCATAAAGGTGTGGTTGGTGTTTTTTTTTAATTTATATCAAAATCATAATTAATTATACACCAAGCCTGCAAGCCTTGAAGTGTCCCATTACATAACAATAAACAAGAATGTCTAGTCGTTCCTTACTATTTACTAAACACTAATTTATTCAATGCACACAACAATTTTGTCCGTTACAGAAGATCTCGTTCTATAGTCATTCGTTGGGGCTTTAAAAATAAATAAAAAATGTGATCGATCGACATCGAACAAATAATATATATTCCGGCTACTACGCATGACATTGGATCGCCCTTTTAGAATGAAAGTGACTTAATTCAACATTTCTGGATTTAGATATAAACTGACCTTAAAAAGTCTACTTAAAACCCTGAGTGATAGAGACCTAATTATGAGTAAGAAAGTGGTCCCTCACTTAAGTACAAAATAGTACAGTCAACACTATACTTTTTGAAGATATTTTTGCTCATGACACATGTTTAATTTTTTGAGTTAGGTCACTTTCACTCTAAGGATGCATTCATTGCCATTCTGTGTCAATCTCGCCATGATTACTTAAGTTACCACGGTGATTTTTTTATAGAATCGAGCGGCTGATTTGAACGTGCGATGTCACCGATCGATCGCTCTATACTCCATTTACTATAGCATTAGACAGAAGTTAAAAAAGGCTCTTTTAGGTGCACACTTTGTAATAAAAATACAACTAACACTATTACAGTCAAGATTGATGTGGAGTTAAATATAATCAATTTAAATAACTGTTGTCACACTTAATTGCACTTATTTAACCTATCTACCTTCTGAAATTACAAAGCCTTCATTTAATATTATATAGTTTATACATAAAATAATGTCGTGTCAATGTTTAAAACCTAAAAGAAGCCGGGGCGGATAGTACCGGAAACGTTTTTCATGTCACTATAACTCGACCAAATCTAAAATGTTTCCTATTCCCTTAATAAGTTGTGGCAGCACGTGTTTTTTAATTTTGTCGGATTATGATGTCATCTTTCCGTCAAATTGCATATATAATATAATCTGCAGTTGTCAATTGTTATTCGCTTGTGGATACTTGTGAATGCTACGCCTTTTCTCGTTGTTATTGCTGAATTTTCGTGGTTTAGTTGTTATTTGTTTCTGTTGTTATTGTTTCGTTATCGCTATAAGTGTTAGTTTCGTGTTATTCGTACAAAGCGGTACGTTTTGTTGAACTATGGTCACGGACGATCCCGGTGCAGGCCCGAGTGGCTTGCAAGCGCAACATATACGCTCTGAAACTCCTGGTAACGCTGATCAGTGTCAGCAGCGAAAAAAACGTGGCCCCAACGTTGATCACGACGTTAAAATATTGTCTCCCAAGAAAAAGAGAACAAAGCAAACAACGCTTCGTACTGCAGAAAAAAGAACAGTCATAAATATTTATAAAGATGTTAAGGGGTCCAGGCCCGAAGGTTCTCCTGCTTATAGGACGCAGTTAATTAACAAAAATGCAGAAATTGCAGGTAAGGATCATAAAATTATTACCATAATAAATAAACGTATTTGAAAGTAACATGATTTGTGAGGTAATAACATACATTATTAATCTTATTTTATAGGCATATCTCGTGCAACAGTCTATAATGTACTGAAAGAGTACAATACAGAAGGTCGCCTGCAATCACCCCCTCTTCGCCAACGGAAATATTCAAAATCTGACGATTATGATGATATAACGTTAAGTGGAATACTCGTACAGAGAAAAATCATTCTTTTTTTTTGATAATGAGTTACCGACGTTGGACAAGATTCTGGAAGCTGTAAATAGTGATGAGTCTCTAACCGATTGGAAAAGAAGCACTTTATACAACACAATCAAGAAAAATTAAAATTTACTTACATTAAAAGAAGCAGAAAAAGTGCCCTAATTGATAAACAAGAGATTGTATTATGGAGGGTGAAATATCTCCATGAAATTAAGAGATTAAGGAACGAAGGAAAAAAAAAATTATTTAGATGAGACTTGGCTAAATGAAGGTACAGTGCTGCTAATATTTATAGTCTGAAAGAAGGTTACATAACTTGGTAAGCTATGTAAAGCCTCCTTTATGCAAAACAATACAGTGAAGTATTAATAGTTCAACATAAGTCGATATAATATTGTATTTACATCTATAATTTTAATTATACATACAGGACACACGTTATGCAAGGTATGGCAAGACACTATTAAGTCAAAAGAAGCACACCGGGCAGGTTTATCATCTGGTTTAAAGAACCCAACTGGAAAAGAAGACGGCTTATCATAGGCCAATGGATCAACGAGTGATCATTTTACTAATGATTTGGTAATATGACATTACCAAATCATTAATAAAATGATCACTCCGTTCTCTGTCACTGAAATCTGGTTAAGTCTTAATGCCTCCCCTCGGAGAAAGATGTTTATGGTTGTAGATTAACCTGTTCAAGCACAGTAATGATGCAGTTAATTTCGGTTGCTACTCAAAGGTTACAATCTATTTCCAGCGATCAAGTAATCTACGCCACCGTTACACAATTATTGATTTACTTTTATTTCATTTCACAGGATTAACGGATGGGTTTATAATGGATGGTGAATTAATATTTGAAGCCAAAAAGGGTGATGGAGACTACCATTCTGAAATGGATGCACACGCACACAATTTTGAAAAGTAGTTCAAATTAATATTGTCATAAATCGAGAGTGGTGCAGTTATTGTTATGGATAATGCACTATATCATTCGAGGAAATTGGAAAAGCTGCCAACTACAGCCACACGAAAGGCAGATATTCAGTAGTGGCTAAAAAACAAAAATATTCCTTTTAAGGAAAAAGACCTCATCATCATAAATCTCATCGCACACTTCTGTCTCTGGAAAATGTTTTCTTAGTTGGTATTTAGCTTGTGAAAGTGTATTTTTGTTAATTCTCTGACATTCTAAATTATTATAGTTAAAATTATGACTTTTGTTACCACCAATTGACATTAATTATTATCATTTGTGATGACTGATGGTAACAGTGACTAAATTGTTAAGTGGTGTTTTGTGTTGTATTTATTTGGTTGATTGAAAACATGGACATATTGTGATAAAGTTGTTTTTAATAAACTGATTGTTACTAATTTTTTTTTTCATTTCATGTACCTATCCAAGAATCGTGACGAGTAGATAGATGGAATACGCTTTATTGTATGCCATACATTGTGACTTACAAAAAAATCATATACATTATTTATTAAAATTGTTTGAACTTGACTTGAAAATAAAAGGTTTCGTACTCCTGCTTCTGCGAGCCTCTTTTGTCTAATGTTATAATAAATGGAGTATAGTTCAATCCGAAAGGATTATTTGTTTGATCATTGTGTTTTCACAATTTAAAATTCGTGTTCTCTGATAACATATACTATATATTTCATAGTTTACATATGTGGTTTTCTAATTGCAACTGCAAGCCGCTTATCATGGAAGTACAGTACAATTATTTTCTTTATGTCCCTCGGCAAACTTCGTGTTTCGTCAGTCGTCGGCTTTCTATCAATTGCCCTTTGCACTTGGTACAGACCGGACGCTCTCAATCAATTTGGAAGTATTTAGAGTTGTAAATACTCTTTTAACTTTATTTATTTATATCCCCTTTATTCAATTTCTTTTCTTATTGTTTACATTTTTAAATATTTTACAAATGAAATTACAAAACAATAACATTTAAAAATATAAAAAATAGAGGCCCACCGGTATCGGGAACAGGGTCTAAGCTACCGGCGGTCAGAGCTCCAGAGAGAGGAATCTCCTAACAATACGAGCCGTGTCCAGCAGTACTGCTTTCTGGATCAGGCCCTTGACCCAGCTGCCTAACGAGAGCCTCCTAAGATGTTGGTCGAGGCTCGTGGCTATTAAGCCATTGGCTGACACGACTATCGGTACAATGATTGCTGTGTCCACATTCCACATGTCGACAACCTCGCGAGCCAAGTCAAGCTACTTGATTTGTTTATCTTTCTCGGCTTTCACGATAAATTTATTTATTAATAAATAATAATAAATTATTATCTATACCAATATTATAAAGAGGAAAATTTTTTTGTTTGTTTGTACCGAATAGGCTCCGAAACTACTAGACCGATTTTAATTCCTTTCACCTATGGAAAGCTCCATTATTCCCAAGTAACAGGCTATAATTTTGACGGGAGCGAAGCCGCGGGGGTCAGCTAGTATACGATAAATCTAATAATTGCCGTGGGACATTAAGAAAATAGTTTTACTGTAGTAAGCTGTGCATCTGGAACATTATACCTGGCAATGCCGTATCAAACAAAAATAAATTCGATAGTGAAATTGATAGTGGTCAAACGCGAGCCTAACGTTAAATAAAAACAAAAGAAAATTCGATTCTAAAAGTTGTAAGAGTTACTCATAATTAAAAGAAAAAACGTGCCGAAAATGACTCATTCGATCTTCACGTGTCCCTTTCACACAGTTGAAATATGATGATGTTATAGGTAGGTTTGGTAAGGTTGACTGTCACTACGAGGCGGGTTGCTTACGAGGCGAAGATACTCGCGTCACTGTATCGGTGGCGCGAGGAAAAGCTCGGGCGCGGGGCGAATGGCCGATGCAGCGACATATGGAGCTGCGTCGGGAGCAGGCACGACTCCCTGTCGTTTCGGGTGACGCAGCTGTTCTGGCATGGCTGCTTCGGGAAGTACCTGTGTCGCATAAACAGGGAGCCGGACACTCGGTGACAGCACTGCATCGACTGCCGGGAGGACACGGCGCGGCATACACTGGCAGAGTGTGCTGCTTGGGAGGAGCCGCGCCGTGCCCTCATCTCTGGAGTAGGCAGTGACCTCTCGCTGCCGGCCGTAGTCGAGTCTATGGTAGGCAGCGAGGATGCCTGGGATGCGGTGGTATCCTTCTAAGAAACAGTCGTCTCACAGGAGGCTGCGGGAAGGGAGATTTCTTCCACTCACCCGGCCCGAGGTGGCGCCCCTCTTAAACGTCACGGGGGGAGGCTCCAGTCGGGGGTTGCCGAAGGATCGTACGTTCCCGGGACCCCCCTAGTTATGAGATGGAATAAATACCCTTTAAAAAAGGCTGACTGATACGATATTCAACCGATATTAGAAAGGGACGCGTGTAGTTTTAGAGCAGTTCTTTCTGCTTGCGTTTTGGTAACATTGAACCTTCCAGTTGTACAGCTGACTACTTGCATGCTGCTTACTTCTATGACAGCTGTTGGTCTGTCTGTTTCAAACTTCAACCCTTAGGGACCTGACGGATGGCGCGACGCAATTTAAATTGCTTCGATAGGCGATGTCGCGCGTATTTTTAAAGAAAATACTTACAATTTCGCTTAGTAAAAATCGTTTATCAATCGAATCGCGTTGGGACCCCAGAAAGATTACTTAGAATAAGTTTTTGCAATTTTAATAACAAAGTATTATTTAAGTAAACATTGTATTAATATTGCTTTAACGTATAATAAATCTGCCTAGCCTTATTCCCAACTATATTGGGCTCGGCTTCCAGTCTTATCGGATTCAGCTAAGTGCCAGTGTTTTACATGGAGCGACTGCCTATCTGACCTCCACAACCCAGTAACTGGGTAACACGGTACCCTTGGCAAGACTGGTGTCAGATCTCAAGCTTCTGACTACCCGTAACGACTGTCAAAGATCTTGAAATGACAGCCGGGACCAGTGCTTTAACGTTTAATACAATATATTAACTGCTATATTAATTAACTGCTTATTAACTATAACATTGCTTGTCTTTTATGTTTGTGTGCTGATTTACAACTTTTAGTCGACTTTCGTATAAAATTATCTAAAAGTTTAAAAAAAAACGTAAGTAGTTAGTAAACTGGAATGCAGTTTAATAAAATGTATTCGATTATCGAGTATATACGATTCGAATGTAATTTGGCATCATTTACAATCGGCAAACAGTCATAATGTCGCACCAGCAACACGAGTCCGTAATATTAAATAGTCGCTATACATAATATACATTGCAACTTTACATAACTAACAATTTTATCACAAAAGGGTTAACACAAATTTCTTGAATATTCTACTTTGATTCAACATGTTGTAACAGGCCCTCGTCGCTAAGGTAAATTAAAGTTGTGCTACATTGTTGTATAACACGGTCAACTTAACTGTGCACCTGACGCTGTGACGTCACTCCGACGTTCAACTCTCGCTACACGTAACACGCACGCAGCGAGGTGCACAGTTAAGTTATCCGTGTAGCAGTAACATGTTGTTGGTAACATTGCATACATGAATGCTGCCGTCCTTAAGCTAAAACGCAGCTATCACATCACATCACACATCATCAGCCTATTAATGTTCCCACTGCTGAGATACAGGCCCCCACTCGGTGAGAGGGAATGGGCCGTAATCCACCACGCGGGCACAGTGCGGGTTGGTGGATGTCACATGTCTTCGAATTTTTGGTTCTAGGACATGCCAGTTTCCTCACGATGTTTTCCTTCACCGTTTTGAGAGCAGTGGTGATGAAATAATTTATACAAAGTAAAGCGTCTGCCTGGGCTCGAACCCACGACCTACAACATGTAAGTCGCGGCCGATACCACTGGGCCACCATTGCTCTTCGATGCTATATGACAGTTGGTTAGTTTTTTACCCAACTGCGGAAGTGTAATGTTTTTTGAAGGTATGTTAATCAGCAAAAAAGTCTCTTCCGGTAAAAAAATTGGTTGTCTGTAAAATCGGTTTACGGACGATAGTTGTGTGACAACGTCATAACAAAACATTGATGAAATGATTGCATACTTAACGATACAATTAACTTCATTGTAACGTTACGATTATAACGTTACAATGAGCGTAACGTTACATTGAGCGTAACGTTACATTGAGTCATCCTTTATCGTACGTGCAGCCGGCGTTTATCGATTTATTAGACGTTGTCACGCCAAAAAGAAAAAAAAACAACGTTAACTTTTACTCAAAATGTTATGTTTAAAAAATAAGATTAAGTCACTGATTAAATAACAACCTATTCGAATGTTCGCGGTTTTTGTTCAATAACTCCAAATATGATTTTGCCAGATAGTCTTTACAGCTCGAGGACTTTAGCATATGTTTCAACACATTCCTTTTAACAAAATCATGCAACTTTTCCGAGCATCAGGGGGGTGACCTTGAGCTCTTAGAGTAAGGCTATTTTGAGATCGCGTAAGTGACTGATGTAGACGAGTCATATACATCTGTCCCTTACACTCACTCAAAATAACCTTACTCTAAGAGCTTAAGGAGATCGCGTAAGTGACAGATGTATACAAGTCATATACATCTGTCCCTTACACTCACTCTAAATAACCTTACTCTATGAGTTTATGGTCACCCCCCAGGGCTTACAACACACTTGTCGTACCCTTAGAATGAAAGTAACCTAATTCAAAATTCCTGTCAGTTCTGACTTAGCCATAAACGCCTACTATGGCGAAGAGCCTGAATTATAAGTAAGAAAATCTATATATCGGTCACTTTAGTACAAAAAAGTACTGTCAACACAAGTTTTTTTTTTTCCTTTTTCTTACAGCTAAGAAGTGGGATTTTCTGCCGGAGTCTTTGTTTCCTGATAGCTACAACCTAGGAGTCTTTATGCCAATAGTGAATAGGTTACTTCTAGTGCGTGCTTCACCGTCGACCACATCATCACTTAACATCAGGCGACATACTGGTCAAACGCGCCTACGGCAAATAAAAATAAAGAACCCTTTTAACGTTCCCACTGCTGGGACACATGGGCCTTAATCCACCCGGCAGGCCCAGTGTGGGTTGGTGGATGACACATATTTCTACTAATTGTTGGTTTTACGACATGCCGGTTTCCTCACGTCGTTTTCCTTCACAGTTTTAGAGAAGTGGTGATAAAATAATTTACACAAAGCTAAGCGCACCACTGCTCTACTTTGTCGCTTAGCCCACAAATTGCATATAAAATTAGGTCAATATCATTCTGAGGGTGCGTTACTAAGGGTCGCAGATGAGTCGGGCTAGCAGCGGCGTGGCTCAGGATCAGTGCTTGTGCCCCATAGTGAGCAGCAGCGGCAGCAGAGCGCCCAGCGTGAGGATGACCACCTCGCACAGCGCCAGCCCGCCGAAGCCCTTGCGCGGGGCGGCGCCCTCCGACAGCGGCAGCAGCACGTGCGTGTGCGACTGCTGCGTGAGCTCGGGCAGCACGTGCACTGTGGCCACGTACAGGAACGTGCCCGCCGAGAACAGCATGGCGATGCCTGGGACAGAATAGAAAACGTTAAAATACAATAAAGGTTTAAAAATGGCGACGTGGTGACGAAAGGGTTACCAACTGCATTTGCTGGGCGTCAGTCACCCAGCGCTGGTTGGAACAGATTTCAATATTTTACTTCATTGATGCTGTCAGTGAAGTGACCACAGGCCAATAATTTTATTAAGAGCCCATTTCTCCAATGAACACACAGTTTATGCAAATACAGCGTTCTGATTGGTTGAGATTGCTGATAAACTACCAATCAGAACGCTGTATTTATAAACTGAGTTAAGGCGCCTTCCCGAGCAAAACGTCGCGCTATTCGAATTTTGTGCAGTTTTTAAGAGCTATCTACTCTTTATTTAAAAATAAATATCAATTAATAAAAATACATTAAATTTCTACATAATGTTGATTCTAAAATGGTACTACACTTTTATTTTTAAGAGTTATATGTGTCACTGATCTCCTTCCAACAAAACCATAAAAATGGGAAATAATTATTGATAGCATGCATCTCCTCGTAAAGTGACCATTAATTATTTTTAATACTAACTACACTAATGGATACACAATTTGATAACGAACATTTTGTTAGTTTTATTTTTTTCAAAAGACCAATATTCGTTTTTATAAAGATTTTACTCTAAAATCTGGGCGTATTCACTACTGTAATTCATGCGCCAACAGTGCCGCTAGGCCAATAGGAACGCTCATATCTCATGCTGATTTTTTGGTCAGGGTACGGCCTTCAGTTGAACTAATCCCTTATTGTGCTATGAATGTACTATTGTTATACAGGTGGTAACGGAAAGATTTATATTTTAAAACTGATCCTGCTCATGTAAATGAACAACTTTCTCAAAGGTAGTCATAATCATATTCTTCGGGAATTGTCTATTCGTTCCTTGGAAAAATTTGTCCATTTCCATAGGTAGAAGCAGTTTCTAAATATGATCACACCTTTTCATTGCAACCTGTATATATCTACACATACCTAAGACACATGTACCCAGCCCTTTGGGGAAAAAAGGAGTGTTGCAACAGTAGCTCTATCTGTCTATTTGTGGCTGACCGGATGAGCTAGTGTGGTACGCGTTACCTGTCGCGTTGACGTCGCTGAGCGTCTGCTTGCTCTCGTTACCGATGCCGAAGTACGTGAGCAGCGCCAGCAGCGGCGCGGCGCACGAGAATATCAGCAAGTGCTTCCTTATCCTATTCCTGTGGAATGATACGGAACTATATAGTATAAAAAGCTATCATATTTTTTTTTTATATAAAAAAAATACATTGTGCATAAACAAAGTTAATTAAAAAAATGGTTTCGTGTTTTTTGATTTTTTTAATTAACTTTTTTTTTATAACTTTTTAGTTAACTTTTTTTTCGACTTAGGTAGGTACTTTTAAACATAATAGTTATATTTTTTTAAATACCTCTTCAAACCCTTTATTTTGATACCCCACACGATGGTTTCAGAAAAAAAAAGATTATACATGGCGCCGAAAAGCCGCCATTTTTCTATTTTCCAATTTTAATGTAGGCAGTGACACTCGCAAGGTTAAGACGAATCGATTGACGTAAAAATCGGCCAACCCGTTTGGTCTCTAGAACGCCACATAGGTACAAACATACATACATACATATTACCCTCCTTCGGCAATCGGGTAAAAATTGCAGTTCAATCGGACACTGGGAAGTGGGTCAAATTTAACTTGCTAGATTTGATTACAGACACCGGGACAGAGAAGGGCTGAAGCACGGCGCTGGTGAGTGACGTACCTCTCGAGGCCGGCGTGCAGCAGGAAGGTGACGAGACCGAAGGCGGCGGGCGCCTTGTGCAACATGATGGCCAGGAACACGATGAGCTCCACGTCCGCATGCGCCGTGGTGGCCGCCGCGCCCAGAGCGATGCCGTCCGCTGCCGGGACACACACATTCATAGTTACACACTGGATTAGGGATGTTTATGCGCTTTGTAACCGTAATCGAAACTATCGGATATCCAATATAAAATCTAACCGTAACGGAATCCGGATAATTTCGGATAGGGGCGGCGTTCGGATATGGGTCGGTGTTTCCGACTAAATTATTACTAACTTTTGTTTTACTTTTACAATTTCTTACAAATCTAATCCGGGAGTTCGATTGCCTCCCACCAGGTGGACCGATGACCTGGTGAAGGTTGCGAGGATCCGCTAGTTGCGAGATGCATGGGACCGGTCAATGTGGCAACGCTTGGGGGAGGCCTAAGTCCAGCAGTGGACGTCTTTCGGCTGATATGATGATGATGACAAATCCAATATCCGTTACCGAAACTCTCTGAAACTAACGGATAATCTGAAATATCCAT
Organism: Orthosia incerta; assembly: GCA_948252205.1. Classification (NCBI taxonomy): domain Eukaryota; kingdom Metazoa; phylum Arthropoda; class Insecta; order Lepidoptera; family Noctuidae; genus Orthosia; species Orthosia incerta. The sequence continues at coordinate 17,519,052 of OX411766.1, read as the reverse complement.
ATCCAGATCCGAAATTTCATATCCCTGCACCTGATTTTATTCCTTTTTTTCTTTTCGAGTCGATGGTGAGGCATTTTATTCCGCCTAGCCCGTTCCATCATCGGACTAATCGATGTACGGTGAAGCGCACTCGGTACATGGTGGACATCCCATGATCCCACCAAAACGCACTAAACGTTTAAAAAAGACTTTCATTGTGCTAAGGAGTGGCATTCACTGCCGGAGCCTGTTTCCTCATAGCTACCTTGAGGTCTTCAAGTCAAGAGTGAATAGGTTACTTCTAGGCAAGCGTGCTTAACCGTCGACCACATCATCGCTTACCATCAGGTGAGATGAACGCAAGTCTATCAATAATAATAAAAAAGTTTTGGACCAGTAGGTTGCCACGTTTATAGCGGCATCAGTCGCGTTCATTAAGTCCTCCAAATTGCAGGTGTGCATGGGCCTTTGGAGCGCTCTAACAAATTTGTCATACTCCGGACATGTGGTATTTGCAGCGGCCTACCTGGGTGCGCAACCGACTGGGTGCTTTCCATGTAGACAACTGCAGTGCATGAATTAGATGAAACATAAAATGTCCGAAATACGAGTATACACGATATAAATGTTTAAAATATGCAGCATCAACATCAAGTAATATTTTTTATTACTTAGCTAGTAGTTTTAGTTCTTTGGGGGTAGGTGGAACAGGGTGTTAAGTCCCACAAACCTCCATAGTAAAGGGAGGATCCTCCGATCAGACGGGTGTTGTGTCTGGTCCGGGTAACTGCCTTACGGTAAGTACATCTTGTGATGCGTGCCTGGCCAGTGGAAGGTTAGTTCCCGTGAGTCGGAACCGGAAGTCGCAGAGTTCGCGGTGAGTCGGAACTGTATGCGGTTGTGACCCAGTGAGTTGGGGTGATGATATCCCAGTGATTCGGGATAGTGCTGCTGGCTCCAGTTGGTCGGAGCGGTGATGAAAGAAGCTGAGGGTGATGACCAGGAATGCCCGTCCACTGCATGCTGGTGGTCAGGATACCCCCGTTGATGCCGTGGGTATTGGCTGGCTGTGTGACTCGTTGCTCGAAAGCTTGAGGAAGTGCTGATGACGTCACAATGAAGTAGCTCTGCACGAAGGCTGCGCTGATGGGCAACTGCCCCACGGTAATTGTCGGACTGTTGTATGTGTTCAAATCGCGCCGAAAACTTTGCTTGCGCGATGCAGGATTTTTGTGACGTCATGTCATTAGTTCGTAAGTGGCGGCGTCGATGCCGCTACAGTTCTTCTGCTTAAAATAATCACAATCTTGTAGTATGTATGTGTAATGCGGCGGATTCTGCCATTTGTCTATCATTATTCTAATATCTCAGAGGCAGGTAGGTACGTGCCGACTGGCGAACAATCATGTTTAGATTCTCCACACATTTGATCAATCAAAACGTTGATAAGTACGTGCACGTAGTGTTTTAATAGCATTTAACAATCAATCAAGATATCAGCGGCTTCGGCCGCGTTATGACCGTAGGTAAATCACCCCGCGGGAACTTACTAACAAGAATAGCGAGATACTATTATTTACCACTTCATTTTATGTCCTAATCTAGGTCTACTTGCGAGCCCAGCACACGCATGAGGAGTGCCCTGCGTGGGCCTCTGAGCGGCAGGTCTTGGTCGCTAAGATCGGGCGATACCTTTCTTTGCCAGCAGTGGTGAGGGCCATGCTGACAGAGGCTGAAACTGGAGGGAAATAGCTTCCTTCTGTGAGATCGCGAAGGTCCAGAAGGAAGCCGTCGAGCGAGATCGTGAGAGGGTCGATCCCACTCGCAGAAGAAGGCGTCGGGGAGGCAACCGCCCCGATGCCTAAAACGGTGAAACTCTGCCTGCATTACAAGCAAGTGGGACTCTGGGGTCACGGGCACTCAGATTGGGGACTCTGTCCGTCCACCAAATGACTCCAGGAAAGACGGTGGCACAGTGATCACGTGCTGCCGTGCACAGCGAGTCTCAGGGGAGGCGCTCTTTCAGTCTTCCCAGGCCCTAACAGGCGATGCAAAAATCTCACACGCCCTGGTCTTTTCCCCAAAAGTCCAGGCGCCTTTTGAAGGTTTCCCCAAGTAAACAAAAAAAAAAGGTCTACTCGCGAGGGAAGTTTAATCAAAAGCCATCCAGCCGTTGAGGCGTGATTGATTAACACATTCAAACATACAGACTTTCATATTAGTATGATAGCACTGAGGTCCGGAATCGTGTTAACAAAAGGCACAGGAATTGATATTTTAAAGCAACAATTGCTTAATTTTGCCATCTTGAGGATGAGGTCCTGTGTTCGATTCCCGGGTCAGATAAAGTGTTATTGGGTTTTTCCACCTGGAATTTGTCAGGAGCAGCCCGGAGTCCGGTTTGGTTCGCTTCTTATTACACGGAATTTAAACATAACTGGTGAAATGTGAGTGTACTTTATGTGCACCTCTGCCCAACCATTTGGAGAATACACGCGAGATGTAAAAATAAAAAAATAAAACTATTCGGGCAAAGTCGCGGACCAAAATGTAAGTATTACATTATTTGGAAACGATTCGTGCCGATAGCCGGATCGATAATGTTATCGCGGAGCATGCCTTGCTTCCAGTCGGTTATCATCCCCAGCTCATAACAATCTGCCGCTCGTGAACTGTTTCACCAAGGTTTGGTTCCGGCTTGACGCAACTGCCGTAATACTGTCGCGTTTCGATTATGAACATTAATTTGACGACGCTGAGCTTAAATTCAATTGTAATTAAATTGGCGTTTTCATAATTTTATTAGCTGATAATTTTATTATATAGCTGTGCCCCGTACGTGAGGAAATCAAAAACAATATTGAATTTTGAGAACAAGTTGTTACCATAAGCTTTTAGAGCAAGGTTATTCTTATTGCCATTGAGCGTAAGGGACAGATGTATACAAGTTAGATATAATTATCTACCCCTTATGCACACTGGATATAACCTTGCTCTAAGAGCTCATGGTACGGGTCTGAGGTCCTTACTTTTAACTTGTCAGAACTATCATGTTTTCACTGGGAGAGAAAGACGGAGTTAAGCTAGGACAAAGATGCTTATCCCTTTTTTCACAGTGGTATCATGATGGCGTTGACACGGTCCCAAATAACTGATCAAGTACTGATTCGATTACCTATAAAGAGTCTTTTCATTGATAGGAAGCTGCACAGTCTAAGTATCGCTAACATCGAATAATAGGCTATTTACTTAAGGAAAATGCTCGGTTTCTGTATAATTTTTAAATAGGCCACGGGAAATTTTGAAACCGGGGGGAACAAGCTAGATTTGAATGATAACAGACATAGAATTCATTGCATGATCTTATTGCGCCTAGCCCGTTGCATCATCGGATTATAAAACGTACGGCGATGCGCCTACGTTACATGGTGGCCATCCTATCCATACTAGTGGTGGGCGTTGCGACGACGAACCGTTTCTAAAGACCGTTTTTTGTTCTGCGACGGTGCAACCGTTTTACGTCCTGGGATAAAGCAGCCTTCGTTGCACAAACCTGTCTTCAAATAACTTCGTGCGATTTTTTATTTTACGTTTCAGAAACACAAACATACAGTCGAGATTCGAAAGCGAACTGATTCAAAAACGACACACGTCGGTCGTCGCGGACGTCGCTTCGTCCTGTATCGTTCCACGTTCATTCACAAAATAGTTCTGCGACGGTGAAACAGTTTTTAAGTCCGTCTTCGTTGCACAAACCAGTCATCGAATAACTTGGTGCGATTTTGTATTTTATTCCTAAGAAAAAACAGTCGAAAGTGAATTGATTCAACTACACACACACGTCGTCGGCTCGTCGCGAACGTCGCGTATCGTTCCACGTTTGTTCACAAAGTAGTTCTTACAATAAAAAGTGAACTTTTTGCCCATGTCACAGTTGATAATATATTACCAGTATAGTAACCTATGTTTCGTTCCGATCCGTCCTCCAAGTTTCGTTCTCCAAGATGTCTTCAAACCAGTTGCGACGAAGACCGTTTTCTGCAACCGTTTTCGTCATCGGGAAAAGGGTTGCGTTTCGTCCGTCAAAAATACGACAACGACCCACCACTAATCCATACGCACTAAACGTTATGGAAATACTTTCATTGTGTGTACAGTGAGAGAGTGGAATTCTCTGCCGGAGTTTGTTTCCCGATAGCTACAACCTCGGGGTCTTTAAGTCAAGAGTGAATAGGTTACTTCTAGACAAGCATGCTGAACCGTCGACCATATCATCGCTTACCATCAGGTGAAATAATGGTCAAGCGCGAGCATACATATAAAAAAAAATTGAACTGACCTGCAGCATGCACAACGAGTCCGACGGTAGCTGTGACGTTCTTCTCCACGGGATTGCTTTGATCATTGAACCTGGAAGACATTTGGTCCACCAGCAGCATGAACACAAACCCTGGAACAACACTAGTATGTATACTCGACCTCGAAAATGTTTTACCACTACTAGTTTGATACCTTCAACCTTATACTCCATTTGCAATAACATTTGAAGCTTTTTAAAACACTTCATATAGTCCGTTCAACTGATTTTAAGTTAGTAAAGAAAGCACAAACCAGAGGCATATAACAAATTTGAACAAAAAGTAGGTAAGGTATTAAGCTTAGAGTGTAAAACTTAGTAAGGGAATGGCATAGGTATCTATTCAGTTTACAAGACTTTCACATGCTAACACAGTCTACAGTTAGTTTACAATTGGTCTAAAGTTATTTCAAAATAAAGAAACATATTTGTTTTTTGACTTGATGCAAATAGGTATTAGATTAGATTTGGTAGGAGAGCAGTGGTGGCCCAGTGGTATCGGCCGCGACTTACAAGTTGTAGGTCGTGGGTTCGAGCCCAGGCAGGCGCTTTACTTTGTGTAAATTATTTCATCACCACTGCTCTCAAAACGGTGAAGGAAAACATCGTGAGGAAACCGGCATGTCCTAGAACCAATAATTCGAAGACATGTGACATCCACCAACCCGCACTGTGCCCGCGTGGTGGATAACGGCCCATTCCCTCTCACAGAGAGGAGGCCTGTGTCCCAGCAGTGGGATCATTAATAGGCTGATGATGAAATAGGTATTGTACTGCCTATAATATTTTACAGATTCTGTTCATTTATGTTAATATAGTATTCAGTAGGGAATATTAGGCATAGGCAAACTTTTGGAGTATACCTGAAGGACCGCCAATGTAGACCAGCTTGGCGGGAACTGGCTTTCCTTGAGGATATGAGATCCCCCGATACAAAATTGTTCCATAACCAGTTGTATGAATGACCATAATACTCAGTTAAATGCTTGGGGACCAAGAAAAAATCACAAAAACTTACCTAAGACAAGAGATATGCCAATAACGGAATGTAGGTCATCTTCATGTGCTGGTGGTTCGGCTGTAAAGTCCTTTGTCACCACCGTAGGGTGAGAACGCTCACTGAACAGGGATCGGACACCCTCAGGGATTATAACTGCGAGAGCTGTGCCAACAAGGAGACCTGCTCCAAATACTGTTACCTTTTGGAGCTTGTCCTAAAACAAACAAAAATAATAACGTTTGTTTATAATATTACCACTCATTGTATACCTGAATAGGTAGGCACAGGCATGCATTACATCCAAAATATTGGTTAGTTAATTCTAAGTATGTTCTCGCGAGGTTGTCGACATGTGGGATGTGGACACAGTGATCATTGTACCGATAGTCGTGTCAGCCAATGGCTTAATAGCCACGAGCCTTGACCAACATCTTAGGAGGCTCTCATTAGGCAGCTGGGTCAAGGGCCTGATCCAGAAAGCAGTACTGCTGGACACGGCTCGCATTGTTAGGAGGTTCCTCTCTCTGGAGCCCTGACCGCCAGTAGCTTGGACCCTGTTCCCGATACCGTTGGGCCTCTATTTCTTTTCCGTCTCCCTTTTCTATTTGTATATAGGTTTTTTTTTTTTAGAATAATCAATTGTATATATGTTAATAAATAACTATTCTAAGTATTGATTTTTATTTATAAACATCTTTACATTCATAGATTCTGCCAAACTGTGAAATAGTTTGTTGATTGATATATCTAAGTGTTGTAATTTTATCATAATTATCCTAGGTAATGCAAAACTTCATATACTAAGCTGCTTATAAGTTCAAAGTTAATGTTCAGCTTATGACCCAGTAAAAAATTTAAATTTGGTCTCTATTTATCAATAATCTGGTAATGTAGACAAGAATAGCACTTGTCTCAGTTAGGTTGATATTTTCATATTATTCTAAATGTTTCTTAATCTTATATCAAATAGTAAAATGTAAATTATTTTAAATTGCTTGATACTTTTAATTAATTTCAAATGAATTGAAACCATACTTATGTTGAAACTACAATGTTGCAAAAGACGTTACACTTCACTTTCTCTATTTCTTCTAATAATAACAAGCTGCAAATTGGTAGAACCTGTAGTGAACTACATATTCAACCAATATTTTGCAATATTTCTATTTGAGCTGCGATCAGCAATATTTTTTATCAAATTAGACAAGCCAAGTAGACTAAAACGTATTCACAGATGGTCATCATTTTACCTTATTTTTATTCTATTTAGGAGCTTGTACTTCAAATATATGGCTTACCTCGGACATGGTCACGTTCAAGGGTATGCTTCCAGCAACATAGGACCCCACTAACATCACCAAAGCAAGCAAAATGAGAACCCAAGTTCCATCCATTCTTGCGAATTTTTATTTTAGATTTACAACGTAAATGTACGATTAACACGGAACGTATGACTTGAAAGCTGCACTTCTTAACTATCGCATGTTTAATTTACATGGTCCGGTTGATTAATATCTTCGTTTACTGATAATTTCATAGTCTTGTTTCGACATTCAATACTTTTGCTTGTATTGGACACTTTGACAACACGACAAACAGTTTTTTTTAATTATTATTGTACACGAATGTGCCTGTTTTTTAGGCACTTGTCTTTTTGCCTATCAGTGTTGCCAGATTTGTCAAGCCCTAAGTAGCCGAAAACTTCGTCCCAAGAAGCCTAAATTCAGTCGATTAAAATGCGAAATAGTTATAATCGCCGGATATTGAGTTTTCGAGGTGATCTCATTTATTTAAATGATTAAAAAAAAAGGAGGATCTCAGTTTGACCCGTATCGATGACCCGGTCGATCGCACAGCAACGCGCCAAACGCCACGCCCAAGCATCTTCTTTTGAACAGCCTGTAATAACAGTAAATAGGTATATTATTATCTCCACAGCTGGGACTCAGACTTCCTCTCTGTGAATAATTAGCATAAAATGAATGCATTTGGTTCGACACGATACCACTTACTACAAATAGTAACTCGCAAATGCTGCCAGTTGGGAACTGGGGATGAGTCCACACCACACTCTTCTGATTTATGCAAGAGCAGTTTTCTAATAAGTGTCAATGGCAGTGGGTAGGGCACATTGCTTAAAGTTCTGAAGTGCCGACCGCGAACCGTAATACGTTGCATTGGCAGGCCTCCCACTAGGTGGACCGATCGATGGCCAGTCCATCTTGACGCTTGTATTAACCATAAAAAGTTTCAAAAGTATAAATGCTTGCGTTATCAAATAATATTGCTAAACGTAAAAACGACGGTGTCATAACTTTGACGGCAAAATGCGAGAAACCGTCTCAACCCAAGATGGTAGGTGTAAAGCACAAATAAGAGAGTTTAGTCAAAAATATATAGTGAAAATATTCAGCTTGGAATGTTTCGCATTAAGTAGATTTAAACAAAAAACTAAACATGTAAACAAAGGCTGGTTATCCAACCAAATTCTAATGACTACGAAAAAGCGAATTCATACACATTGATGACCTTCTTAACTTTCACTTCACGAATCGGTTGAAACGTGTTGTGCCTGAGTACACTGAGGTAGAAAAGTATTAAAATAATTAACTTATTATTGGATTACATTCTACTAGCTGTTACCGTGACTTGGCACTTGATTACGTAAGAACATTAGGAAAGTAGTGCCAAGGTATATGTGCAGGACGTAGCGTGTTCATTGGCCCCGAGAAAAGAAGGGCGTAAACCTTCTGGCCATTGCCGCTGAACGCCCCATCCACATCAACGAAAATAAAGGTTCTTGGATGCCTGGCTGCAGCAGTGACGAAGGGTTGCAAATCGACTCTAACGATTCAACGATGTGTTGGCTGTACTTGAGTTATTTCCAGATTCTGGGTTGCCTACTTCTGGATCAGCACTCCTGGTGTCCAGGTTCCGAGGTTCAGCTCGACAGGATCGAAAAGGGATGTCTTCATAAGGGTTGAAGTTGATGAATTAAATGAAACACTAAGTTATTCAGTACACGGCACGATTCTAGGGCTCTCAACAATTTCTGAGACGTGATTCTATATAAGAATTACTTCTTATTTACTAAGACAAGTACAAGCGACTAGCTTTGGATGACTACAAATTCTATTTGGGCCCGGGGGTTCTTTATACCCTCGCATCGTGCCATTATTGAGAGCCCCGCAAATTCTCGCCGAAAATAATTTTTAATTATGTAAAAAACCCTTATACATATTTGGTAAATAGGGTTACCGCACCCCTTCCATGGTGCCATCAATAGCTGGATTTCTTCGTACTGTAACACAGTAACGCCCCCTATCTATGTATCTAATCAATATACCTAATTTCCAGGTATTGATAGCTTCCCTAGACTATTTACATGAAATTAAAGGACAATTCCCTTTATTTCCCAGTTAAAACCTTAATAGCTTTTAACCTAGCCTAAGGATATCTATAGGTTGGGTTGACCTGCTGGTGCCAATAGCAGGCTGTCTGTTGACGTCTAGAAAAAGCTTATTTTCGGGAATCTTCTATGGGATATCATCCCCTATGTAATGAATCTATAAATTCCTAAGTCATTTCACCGACTTTAGGACCTCCTACTTAGGCTTACCAGACAATCACCGCCTATTATGGGGATTCTGGTAGCCAATAGACCACACTTTACATTTCCAGTGCTTATGTAAGTCTATCTAGGTCATATGCACATAAGGTGCCTCGCTATGTACAAATTTGGCAGCTGGTCACTTTCTTTGCGCCCAGCTACCAGAGAAACTAGGTATAATAACACTAATAAGATTGGGACGACACGATGGTGCATTTAACGGGCCATCGGGAGGTCCCCAAAAATTCCTTATTTTCGGAATTCCCAGGGGTGTATAGTCCCAGGGAATGCCAAAAACTGACTAAAAATTACATTTCCAGAAACCTATTTTCTGGAATTGTACTTAAACTACTTGAGCGATTTTCGCTCCAAAGTGATGGCTTGGTAGCTAGTCCAGCAAGCCATCCGAAAGTACTTACACCATGAGTACATCCATTCCCTTCATGGAGTTATTCCACCTGAAGGGTCTACAAATTTCAACGTTTTACGTTGTTTACATTTTTCACGGCTGCCTATCTCGTTGACTATCCAAGCGATTCTTCCCATCTAGAAACCGCCTGGAAGCCCTTTTAGCAAGCTTTCCAATGGTAGTACTTTTACCAGTACACCTATATGTTTCTAGGTACTTAGGGCACCTAAAACCGAAAGCGATTACCAAAACCAGACAAACAGCAGTTTTTCTATTATATACTGACTTGATATCTCAAGTAAATGGGCTTTATATAAAAGACTTCGCTAACTATGAGGTGTATATAGGCTTCCTGTCTCGGTCTAGGTCCCCCATATACCCTAAAATGACCTGAAACCATATATTTGGTGTTTGAGATATCAAGTCAATATTCTTATTTACATAGCAGAAACTATGTGGTCTTCACATAGTTTCATCATTATGTACTGATTACATGTCCAGTACATAGGATAAGCCCTTAAAAACATGATTTTAATTACTATAATATTTTCAAAAAACTCCAAAACTATATATATCGTGGTGCTCCATCTGACGGGCCATTCGGAACTAATCCGTCGCCGAGCACAGACGTATCGTATGACAGAAATTTATGTTTTTTACTATGATAACTCTTATCAGTATGCTTTCTAATGATTTTACTCTGTTAAGGGTGAACTATTGAACCCTATGACATACTGACAAATACTAAAAACATTATACTACTATCTCAAAAAATGTAGGTAAAATTTTAGTATAAATATAGACGGGCCTCTAAAATTCATTTTAGTATCAGATGGCGCGCCGTGGTGAGCAGACATGTCTACACATACAAACTTTAACTTTTTATGAACCATTTAGTATGGTTGATGACGCTTCGTCGCGAACATATCTCCCGCCGTGCAGTGCTGTGTCGACTCGCTGTGTCGACTCGAAGTGTTGTCGGCGCGGCGCTGCATTCCTTCGGTGAGCGACGGACGGCATTTCTCGGCTGCCGGCCAGGCCCACCGAGAGGACGGTCGCCGCTCCGGCATCTCTGGTTACTGGGGCAGTGGGACGAGTTTCTTCACCGGACGCTTCAAGGTACCGCCAAGTGTGCGTACCTCAGCAGTCCGGATTTCTCCGTCGATTCCTGGATACACGGCCACAATGCGGCCTCGCGGCCACGTATTGCGGGGCAGCTGGCCGTCGGCTATCAGGACAGGGTCACCCACTTTAAATCTGGGCCCACTACTATGTGGCTCCCGCCGGTTTTGGAGCTCCGGCAGGTACTCTCTGACCCAGCGACTCCAGAACATATCAGCGAGGATCTGTGATCGTCGCCATATTTTCCTGCTGTCTATATCTTGCTCAGTGAACGTGCCAGGTGTAGGTAGTCTGGCTGACCCACCGAGCAAGAGGTGATTCGGTGTGATGGATTCGTCATCATCACCATCTACCGACACGTGTGTCAATGGTCGGCTATTTACAATGTACTCTGCCTCACAAATCAGTGTGGACAACACCTCTTCGGTGGGGTGTTTCTCTGTAAGTACATTTGTATAGTGTGTTTTTAACACAACGAACTAGGCGCTCCCAGGCGCCTCCCATGAATGGCGCTGATGGCGTTATGAAGCGCCATACGATGCCTCTGCGACTTGCCTCTGTTTTGAAGGCGTCTCGCAGCTCTCTGTCGGCGCCGTGCATGTTGGTGCCATTGTCTGAGTGTATCTCAGCTGGGCATCCTCTGCGCGCGGCGAATCGGCGCAGCGCCAATATGGCGGAGTCTGCGCTAAGGCTGGCGGCGATTTCAAGGTGCACCGCCCTTGATGTGAGACACGTAAATAGTGCTACGTATCTCTTCTGATGCTGCCGACCGACGGTGACGGATAGCGGGCCGAAATAGTCGAGCCCGGTATATGTAAACGGCCTCTTATGGTGAGCGAGGCGCGTTTTCGGGTGGTCGCCGGTCGCAGGTACTGGTGGCTGTGCCTTGCGTATACGGCAATGCAGGCATCTTGCTATCACCTTCTTCGCTGTTGGTCGCATCTTCACGACCCAGTAGTGCTGCCGTACCTCATTAATTGTGAGTTCGGTGCCACTATGTTGTAGACTGCGATGTGTCCAGTCTATGTACAACTGCGTTATGTGATGGTCGCCATGTAATATAGGCGGGCGCATCACTTCTTCAGCTACCTCTTGCGTAGCTGCTATGCGACTTCTTAGTCGCAGCACGCCGTCAACGACCTGAATTTGTAAAGGTCGCAGCGAGCTATTTTTATTTATTTCTTCAACGTTCGCTAACTCTGAAGCGAACGATTGTTGTTGTGCGACCTGGACAAGTATTTTCTCAGCTTCTTGGAGAAATTCTGCTTCTATAATTTGTCTGTTGACCTGGGTTGGTGCTCTGCATGCCTGCTTCTGCTTCTGTGCAGGTACAGCAGGCTTCTGGCGCCAGTCTGGGTCCTTTTCAGCGTTTTTTCTCGTCCGTTTATAGGACGTTATCTCTGTTCTATTTTTGCAAAGAGATATAAAACGCAGAACTGTGGCGGTCGCACGAAGCAGTCGCTCCCATCTGGAGAATCTGCTTGGCTCTGGAACGGCTTCTATGAAGCTCTTCTTGTCCCCTTCTGTGACAACGAAAGTTTTTTCTTCTCCCGTGTCGTCTATAGTCGGAGGTTTCTCTGTGGGCCATAATTCGGGCCCAAGAGACAAAAATCTCGGCCCGCAGTACCACTCGTGGTCCGAGTTGAACCGCAGTGGCACGTCACGGGTTGCTGCATCAGCGATGTTCATCTTGGTGGGTATCCACCGCCAATCTTCGACTTTGCTATTGTCTTCAATAGCAGCTATTCGGTGAGCAACGAAAGGTTTGTATACTCTCGCTCCTCTTCTAATCCAGGTCAGTACGGTCTTGCTATCTGACCAATACGTTACTGACGTGGGCTTGCAGTCGTGTTCACTCATCACTGCTGCGGCTACGCGGGTTCCCAATACCGCGGCCTGAAGTTCGAGTCTCGGTATCGAAAGCAGTTTCAGTGGGGCCACCCGCGCTTTCGCCATAACAAGGCTTATTAAGTGCTTGCCTTCCACGGTCGTGGCCCGCCAGTATACAGCGGTAGCATATGCCATCTCGCTTGCATCAGTGAACACATGCACCTGCATTTCTATAGCGTCGCTATATCCAGGATAGCATCTTGGTACGCTAACGTTTTTTAGTTGGCGTAAATGTTGTACCCAAATTTTCCATTGTAATGCTAGGTCAACATCTAGCCTCTGATCCCAGTCGACGCCTCGCCTCCATGCTTCTTGCAATATTTGCTTCGCCTTGATGGTTACTGGTGAGGCGAGTCCGAGTGGGTCGTATAGCGACGCTACTATTCTGAGCGCCTCTCGCTTGGTGGGCGCCTCTCGGTCCAAGATACCCTCAGGCAGACGCGCGAGTGTGAGGTTGAAACCCAGCGTGTCTTCGCCTGGCCTCCATATGAGGCCGAGTATCTTTTCCGACGTATCTATATCTCCAATGGATACCATCTCAGTTTGTATATGCGATGGGTCCATCTTTTCTAGGAGCTGCGAGCTATTTGAAACCCATTTCTTGAGTTCAAACCTCGCCTGTAGGTGTATTTTTCGCACCATACTAGCGACTTCTGCCGCCTTCTCGATAGTTCTATAACTATCTAGGTAGTCATCCATATAATGACTACGTAGTATAGCATTCACAGCTTCAGGGTGCTTTTCTATATATTTGTTTGCGTTCCAGTTCTTTGCAAAAATTGCTGTGCAAGGCGAACTGGCTGCGCCGAAAATGATGGACGTCATTCTATATTCTTCTGGCGCTCCTTCTCTGCGGTTTCCCCTCCACAGGTAGCGAAGCGCGTCTCGGTCTTGGCTCCGCACCTTCACTTGCATGAACATCTCCGCTATGTCACCGGTTATTGCAACGCAGTGACGGCGAAACCGCATCATTACGCCTGGCAGCGACTGTAATAGGTCGGGCCCAGTTAACAGGAAGTCATTCAGTGACATTCCTCTCGATTTGGCGGCAGCGTCATGTACGATGCGAAGTTTGTCTGGCTTCATTGGGTTGAAGACATCGAAGTGCGGGAGGTACCAAGTTTTGCCCGGCGTGCTAATTGCGGGTGCCCTTTCAGCGTACCCTTTCGCAATTAGCGAGTCCATCTGGTCTGAGTATCTTCTTCGAAGTTCCTGGTTCTTGTCCAGCTTCTTTTCTGTTGAGACGAGCCTCTTCAGAGCTGTCTCAAAGCTATCTGGCATCTCAGCATGCTCATTACGCCAAAGCATGGCGGTTTCGATGTGTCCATTCTCTAATTGGACAGTTGATCGATTCAAAATGTCCTCTGCCCTTCTTGCTGGGTCAGAGGCGGGTCGCTGTGGGTTTATGCACAACGATTCTATCGCGAAATGTTCGCGCAACTGATGATCCAAATTATCATCAGTTGTTATTCTATTGACATGATGTACTTGTTGTCGTAGTAAACTACTGTGCGCGCCATGTAGTGTCCAACCCATCGCTGTAAGTGACGCAATTGGTTGGTGTCTTGGACCTCTGCGAATCTCGCTGGCCAATAACAAATGCCAGTTGTCTTGGCCGACGAGTACTTTTGGCACGCCATTGTTGTACATCAACTCTTTTCTCAAGTCGGTTAAATGCTTGCAGCGTGCGACAACCCTATCGCTCACTGTTTGTTTTGCCAAGCTGAGTTTAGGTATAGTACGTGCTTTGAACTGTACCCTTCTGTCTTGCGGGCTAACCAGCGTCACCTTGACTCTTCTTGAGCATGGGGTGGTGAGCATGGTGTTGCCTATCGCACCGATCTTGAGCGGGTCCACAGGGCCCTCTGCCCCGACTTGCCTCGCGATGTCTTCATCCATCAGCGAAACGGTGGACCCATCGTCTAGGAGAGCATATGTTGCCACCTCTCCCGCCGGTCCGATTACCCGGACCGGCACTATCTTGAGGTACGCCTGGCTCGATGGTGACCCGAAACTGGCCACCGTTTCCTGAGGATCCTTCCGGGATTCAGGAACATCGGGCTTCTTGTTGGCTTCCCTCTGCTGTTGCTTCTTCCTATGAAGAAGCCGATGGTGCGTATCACTGCACCCGTCTTGGCCACATTGTTTTTTCTTACAAGTGTGGTTGCCTTGTCGAAGTTGAAGGCAGCGATAACATAGATTGTGTTTTTTCGCTAGCTCCCATCGTTTCTCGACAGCTACGCCCCTGAATTGTGCACATCCAGTGGCGTAGTGATGTCCCACGTCGCAAACACGGCATTTTCCTACCGGTTGGTCCGTAGCTATATGCGTCCTTTGTGTGACGCGTCTGTTGGTGTTCGCCTCGGCCGAAGCGATGCCTTCGGGTGGGGCGAATGGACTACAGAAGTGTGCCTGTTCAGATATAAAATCACTGAACAATGAAATATCTGGCACCGATTGGTACTTCTCCGAATATGATCGGTACCATTGTGCTCGTAGCGAATTGGGTAACTTCTCTGTTAACAATCGCATAAGCTCCGCGTTCATAAGGTAATGACCCTTTTTTAACGCGCGGAGCGTGACTACAGCACCTCTTACGCGACTTGCAAACGCGCAGATGTCTCTTGGTGACTCACTGCAGCGCGGCAGTCCGCGTAATCTATCTGTTTCAGCTTGCGCTATGGAGTCTGGACGGCCGAACTGCAGCTCGAGTTCCTTCATGATGTCATCGGGCCTGGCATGTCCGATGAGTTCTGAGCTGACGGTTTCCATTGCACGTCCATGTAAGCTTCTCCTCAGCCTCGCTGTATTCTCGACGTCCGTAAAATACGCTCGAGTTGTCTCATATATGGCCCGAAATGATAGCCATTCAGTATGAGAACCATTGAAATTCGGCAATGTCATGACGAATTTCGACGCAGAGGGGTTCGGTTGGTCCCGCTGTTCTATTTTTCTGTCGGCTAGCGACGCTATAGCGGACGTCAACTCCGTCAGGAATGGACGGAGACTATCCCTCTGACCTCCTGTACACTCAGCTGACGCTGCAACTGGAGGTTTTCGCACTTCTTTTTCTTTAGGATGCTGACCTTCTATTTGCGATTTGGTGGCGGTCGCAGTCAGGGGTCTATGCATAGAATTTCTGGTTCCCCCTTCCACGACGTTATCCTCCTTCTCAGGCTGAGGTTCTGGTGCCTCTTCTAGCCATGAACGCACGTACTCGTCATTCGAGTTTCTGTCATCCAAGTATTCAGCTTCGGAACCCTCTTCCTCCGCTCTCTGAAGTGCAAGTTGTGCAAGCTCCAACTTAATTTTGAGTAAGTCTTCGCGAGCTTTATCTATATTTTTTCGTGACTGAGTCACTCTAGTTGACGGCGGACGGCTATGTTCGATACGGGCGTCACCCCGGGTAGTCATCGGCATCGCTGTACGTCTGTCTTCTTCGGAAATCTTCTCTTTCTGAGAAGGTTTCAATGTTGTGTCTGAAGCTCCTTCTAATCTGGTTAATCTGGTAGAAACCGCTTGATCAGTTTCTATTGGTTGATGCGTCGGAGTGCTTTCAGTTTGAGGCGCTAGATGGCGCTGCTCGTCCGCCGGCTCGGTCCCTTCGGTTGTGGAAGGTGAACCCGGCGGCAGCTCATGTCTGATGCCAGCTGGCTGATCCAACTCCACGGTCCATGCCTCCGGCTTCTTGCCTTTGGTTCTGGTTATCGGCATTGTTGTTGAAATATTTTCTTTTGAAAACTCGAAGTTAGTTTTCAAAGATAAGTCCCAGTTCCGGGCTTCAGCGTTCAAACCGACGATCTCCAGAAGTTAACCTCCACTTCGATTGACTATAATTCAATCTTCAAATAAAAAATCACTAAAAACTTACGGTCAGTGATAAGTCTTCAGGAAACTTCAGGCATTTGCTATACAAGTTTATTTTTCCCATAAACGTGTATGTTCTATTTGATTGACCATGATTCAATCAAATTCTAAATCACCGAAAAGTCAAGGTTACTTTTCGGTGGTGATGCTTCATGAACTGCTTGTCCAAAGCATCAGAGCCGTGCATCAATCTTCAGAGCACGTATCTTGCTCGCTTGAAGAAAATTCAATCTTCAAATAAATCACCGAAACGTCAAAGTTATTTTCAGTGATAGTGCTTCAGGAACCGCGTAGTCAGTACATCCGAAACGTATCTAAGTCTTCAGAGTACGTTTCTTCCATTCACTGACGAAAATTCAGTCTTCAAAATTTTCCTGAAAACCTAGGGGTTGTTTTCAGTCATAAGGCTTCAGGAATTATTCTTCAATCATCAAGGATGCACATCAGCCTTCTAAAACGCACGTCTTGTATTTTTCTGACGGGCGCTCGTTTTTTAAACAAATCGCTAAAAACATAAGGGTAGTTTTCAGCGATAAGTCTTCAGGAACTATTCTTGGGGCTTCAAGGATGCGCATCAGTCTTCATACAGCATTTTGCGGCTCACAGAAAATTTTTTCTATCTTCTTACAATTATTGAAAAAATAGGGTATTTTCAATAACTGTCTCCAGAATTTTACCTCTTGGATCCAGCGGCAAATAGGGCACGTAGGACTTGTTCCCTGCAGTGCACGTCGATTTTTGGTTTATTTGTGAAATTAATTTCTCCAAAATTCGAAAAATTAATTCCACCACTATTTCTTCCTGACGTCCTGGGGCGCTCCAGACTTCGAATTTCGGCTCAAACGGGTCAACGTTGTGTTGCACGTAGCCGACTTAATATGCAGGCACCCAGTTGTTTTTTCTGGATCTGCTGTTCCCGACGTCCTGGGGCTCTCCAGGCTCCAAAATTCGGCTCGCAAGGACCATTAAATGTGCAGGACGTAGCGTGTTCATTGGCCCCGAGAAAAGAAGGGCGTAAACCTTCTGGCCATTGCCGCTGAACGCCCCATCCACATCAACGAAAATAAAGGTTCTTGGATGCCTGGCTGCAGCAGTGACGAAGGGTTGCAAATCGACTCTAACGATTCAACGATGTGTTGGCTGTACTTGAGTTATTTCCAGATTCTGGGTTGCCTACTTCTGGATCAGCACTCCTGGTGTCCAGGTTCCGAGGTTCAGCTCGACAGGATCGAAAAGGGATGTCTTCATAAGGGTTGAAGTTGATGAATTAAATGAAACACTAAGTTATTCAGTACACGGCACGATTCTAGGGCTCTCAACAATTTCTGAGACGTGATTCTATATAAGAATTACTTCTTATTTACTAAGACAAGTACAAGCGACTAGCTTTGGATGACTACAAATTCTATTTGGGCCCGGGGGTTCTTTATACCCTCGCATCGTGCCATTATTGAGAGCCCCGCAAATTCTCGCCGAAAATAATTTTTAATTATGTAAAAAACCCTTATACATATTTGGTAAATAGGGTTACCGCACCCCTTCCATGGTGCCATCAATAGCTGGATTTCTTCGTACTGTAACACAGTAACGCCCCCTATCTATGTATCTAATCAATATACCTAATTTCCAGGTATTGATAGCTTCCCTAGACTATTTACATGAAATTAAAGGACAATTCCCTTTATTTCCCAGTTAAAACCTTAATAGCTTTTAACCTAGCCTAAGGATATCTATAGGTTGGGTTGACCTGCTGGTGCCAATAGCAGGCTGTCTGTTGACGTCTAGAAAAAGCTTATTTTCGGGAATCTTCTATGGGATATCATCCCCTATGTAATGAATCTATAAATTCCTAAGTCATTTCACCGACTTTAGGACCTCCTACTTAGGCTTACCAGACAATCACCGCCTATTATGGGGATTCTGGTAGCCAATAGACCACACTTTACATTTCCAGTGCTTATGTAAGTCTATCTAGGTCATATGCACATAAGGTGCCTCGCTATGTACAAATTTGGCAGCTGGTCACTTTCTTTGCGCCCAGCTACCAGAGAAACTAGGTATAATAACACTAATAAGATTGGGACGACACGATGGTGCATTTAACGGGCCATCGGGAGGTCCCCAAAAATTCCTTATTTTCGGAATTCCCAGGGGTGTATAGTCCCAGGGAATGCCAAAAACTGACTAAAAATTACATTTCCAGAAACCTATTTTCTGGAATTGTACTTAAACTACTTGAGCGATTTTCGCTCCAAAGTGATGGCTTGGTAGCTAGTCCAGCAAGCCATCCGAAAGTACTTACACCATGAGTACATCCATTCCCTTCATGGAGTTATTCCACCTGAAGGGTCTACAAATTTCAACGTTTTACGTTGTTTACATTTTTCACGGCTGCCTATCTCGTTGACTATCCAAGCGATTCTTCCCATCTAGAAACCGCCTGGAAGCCCTTTTAGCAAGCTTTCCAATGGTAGTACTTTTACCAGTACACCTATATGTTTCTAGGTACTTAGGGCACCTAAAACCGAAAGCGATTACCAAAACCAGACAAACAGCAGTTTTTCTATTATATACTGACTTGATATCTCAAGTAAATGGGCTTTATATAAAAGACTTCGCTAACTATGAGGTGTATATAGGCTTCCTGTCTCGGTCTAGGTCCCCCATATACCCTAAAATGACCTGAAACCATATATTTGGTGTTTGAGATATCAAGTCAATATTCTTATTTACATAGCAGAAACTATGTGGTCTTCACATAGTTTCATCATTATGTACTGATTACATGTCCAGTACATAGGATAAGCCCTTAAAAACATGATTTTAATTACTATAATATTTTCAAAAAACTCCAAAACTATATATATCGTGGTGCTCCATCTGACGGGCCATTCGGAACTAATCCGTCGCCGAGCACAGACGTATCGTATGACAGAAATTTATGTTTTTTACTATGATAACTCTTATCAGTATGCTTTCTAATGATTTTACTCTGTTAAGGGTGAACTATTGAACCCTATGACATACTGACAAATACTAAAAACATTATACTACTATCTCAAAAAATGTAGGTAAAATTTTAGTATAAATATAGACGGGCCTCTAAAATTCATTTTAGTATCAGATGGCGCGCCGTGGTGAGCAGACATGTCTACACATACAAACTTTAACTTTTTATGAACCATTTAGTATGGTTGATGACGCTTCGTCGCGAACAGTATAAGCTATCTTCTTTATTCCAACTTTCATCAAAATACATTCTGAATTTTGTGGACACATCCAGACATTTTAATTTGCCTTTATAATAGTAGTAAAAAAAAGAAATTTAAAGACCAAAAATTTGATGGTGGTTGTTTTTAATAAAATCCGGCCAAGTGCGAGTCGCACTCGCGCACGAAGGTTTCCGTACCATTATCGCAAAAAACGACAAAAAATCACGTTTGTTGTAAGGGAGCACCACTTAAATATTTTTATACCATTCCACCTCTAAAAAGCTTATTTTATACACTGAAAACAGTGAATAAAAAGCACTTTTACTCACTGTTTTAGTGTTTGAATTTAGAACACACCAATATATATTCGACGTCCATCTCAATGCAAAAACAACAACAAATCGATACAAACTCCTTGTGCAAAGAATATTCGACTTTCAAACTTCTTCATCGATTTAATTTTCAGTTTGTTAATATTTAGGATTTCAATAATGATTTTCATGATTTTGATTTTAGTCTGGGTTGTTTAGTGAATACTTATTTGGATTGTAATTCTAATATTAATTGCATTGGTGTTTAATTAATTATAATTATGTAACGTAACGGAGGTAGTCACTAGCCCCTGAAAAACAGATGCTGTTACCTAGCTCAGCTTCAATTTACAAAAAATGTGAAACCCTGAGCTTTAAATTTTTTTGTAAATTTTGAAGGTAATAAAACATTTATTTATTACTACTCATTGTGATTTTCGCTAAAAACTTTCTTTTTCTCGTAGTCATGGTATAAAATTATGCAACTCATGGATAACACGGATTTATATCGAGGGCCATGAGTCACTCGCGTCGCTCAGGATTCTAAGACTTGAATCACTCGCTATGCTCGTGATTCAATCATAATGAATCACTCCCTGCGGTCGTGATTCAGTTGATAGAATCCTTTACTTGTTCGTGATTCATCTATGGTCCTCGCTTTAAAACTGTCCTTTATTCACTAGTTGCATAATATACTATTTTTATTCTGTTTTTAGTATTTGTTGTTATAGTGGCAACATAAATACATCATCTGTGAAAATTTCAACTGTCTAACTATCACGGTTCATGAGATACAGCCTGGTGACAGACAGACAGACGGATCGCGGAGTCTTAGAATAGGGAGTCTTCTAGTAATAGGGTCCCGTTTTTACCCTTTGGGTACGGAACCCTAAAAATTGTTTGAGATAATTAATTTGAGATTAATAGGTTTGTAATTTGATCTGTGATTTGATGCCATTATTACTTTAAGAAACATAATCTAGAGAAGAAAAATAATAATTTCTACATCAACAAGCTCTTTCATTTGTTATGGTCACAAGGTGCATTTAATGTATGTATTTTTTAATCATCCCCCAAAATTAAGTCAAATCACCAAACGTTTGAACGCGACTGTACGGACAACAGCTTAGGTTTAATACGTCCAATTAAGAAGGTCATCAATATGTATGAATTCGCTTTTTCGTAGTCATTAGAATTTGGTTGGATAACCAGCCTTTGTTTACATGTTTAGTTTTTTGTTTAAATCTACTTAATGCGAAACATTCCAAGCTGAATATTTTCACTATATATTTTTGACTAAACTCTCTTATTTGTGCTTTACACCTACCATCTTGGGTTGAGACGGTTTCTCGTATTTTGCCGTCAAAGTTATGACACCGCCGTTTTTACGTTTAGCAATATTATTTGATAACGCAAACATGTATACTTTTGAAACTTTTTATGGTTAATACAAGCGTCAAGATGGACTGAATACAGTTTTCAGCGAGCTTATAAGTTTTCTCATTTAGGCGCTGTGATTTTTTTTTCGGGTTTTCTAAAAAGTGCGATTTCTTGAAAACTATAAATATTTTCTTAAATCTAATTCCGGCACAAATCAAGAGCTACTCGTGTATGTTTATTCTACATGCGCACATACAATAGTTTCAGAGATACACGATTCTGCAAAACGTTACCCCAGCAGGAAATGCAATAACTCGAAAACCTGATTACGCACTTATTATATTTTCAGCGCACATTCTTGCACAACTATAAGCTCTCTGCCCATGCACAATCTTTCTCACTCCGATCATTCGTTTAGAATTTTCCTGTTGGAACAACGTTACCCTAGCAGGAATCGTTTTTTCCGTTTTTTTCAAAAACGACGACACGCACATGTTTTTTATGTAGCGCACATTCACAGCAGATTACGCTCTAATTATACGTTCCACTCATATCACTCCAGGAGCCACTTTCCTGTTGGGGTAAAGTACACGGGTGCTTTACGAGAGGGGGGGGGGGGGTATGTTCAGCCGTGGACATCTTTCGGTTGAAATGATGATGATGTTGAATTATATAATAGTAAGAAAGGTTTTTGGGTCGTTGTTAACTCGGCGTTTGACTAAAGCGAGAACATCTTTTGTTTGCTGAAATAATGCGTGACACATTTTTCAAGATCTGAGAAGGTTGATTTTTTACCGAGGGGTATCTTAAGTTCATTGATTGTTTGATACAATACGACGTTTTTCTAGAAACAAATTATGTACGAAAGAGTACCTTGCCATCCAAGTTAACCAAAGCACCAAACCGTTTCCAATCTGATGAAGTCTCGCCCGTTGTCAGACAGTGCCGCATCTGAAAAACTGCCCTCATACGGGCAACTAAAAATTGCTTAATCCATGACAATTTATGAACCTACGAAGGTACTCCAAAGACAAAGATATTTTTATTTCAACTAGGCCACCAAGCGGCACTTTTGTGTGTCACAATTAAAATTTACATGGAATAATAGTAGATTATTGCATCGAGCACAAAGTAATTTATTATTGCACCGAGTGCCTGATTTAGAGCCCGAGCGTTAGCGAGGGCTCTAATCTAACAGGCACGAGGGCAATATAAATTACTTAAGGCGAGGTGCATAATCTGCTTTTCTTTCAACTATTACCTATAGGAATAGTAGATAAAAGAAACTCATATCAAACAGTTAAAATAGAAGTTTAATTATTGAAATTAAAAGTTATACTTGAGCAATTAAACGTAAGGTTAAGTTTTGTTGGGCAAATTTATATTTGTTTGTTTAACTTGGGACTGAATAATATTATCAGACGAGTTAGATGGGCCTGGCTGATTTGTTACAATGAAGTCGTTATCACGGGAAGTAGATGGGCGCGGCCACGGGCGCGGCGATGTCGAAAATCACTTTTTTAAATTTCTTTCATTTTTAAATCAGAGTTAGCAGCAATCATTTTTTAAATTTGGAACAAGTAGGATACAAACGAATAATACGTACGTAAAAAAAAAAGTATTGATATCGGCTGGCTGAATAGAGCTAATCCATTGAGATTGGCACCTTTTGGAACGATTAAAAAAAAACTGTGCAATTATGAAATTTCATACATTTTTATTGCTCTAGAGCAATAAAGACTCGCTTTGTACTGAGTTTTTAGTGTGATTGTGATGAAATTAAAGCATAGTTGGAAGAAAAAAAATATTCTACCGTGCATTCGGAAAGTAGCTTGTTACGGAGAAGAACGCACAAGAAATGCCATCCGTATGGAATTGCTGTAAAATGCTTGGTTAAGTAGCCCGTGTGTGCGCAACATAAAAGTTACAGCTTTTGCTTGCGGTTTGGCCCTCGTGAAGATTATCCCAAGGCAACATAGACACTCCCCGGGATAAAACTTATAGTATGTCTTACTCCTGTGTGTGAAAAGGTGACAAACAGACAGACAAGAGTTACTTTCACATTTATAATATTAACTAGTATTTGCTTGGTGCGCGAGCTGCAAGCAGCTCGCGTGTTGTACCCTACACCTACCCTACACCTACCCTACACCTACCCTACACCTACCCTACACCTACCCTACACTTACCCTACACCTACCCTACACCTACCCTACACCTACCCTACACCTACCCTACTCCTACCCTACACCTACCCTACGCCTACCCTACGCCTACCCTACGCCTACCCTACGCCTACCCTACGCCTACCCTACGCCTACCCTACACCTACCCTACACCTACCCTACACCTACCCTACACCTACCCTACACCTACCCTACACCTACCCTACACCTACCCTACTCCTACCCTACACCTACCCTACGCCTACCCTACGCCTACCCTACGCCTACCCTACGCCTACCCTACGCCTACCCTACGCCTACCCTACACCTACCCTACACCTACCCTACACCTACCCTACACCTACCCTACACCTACCCTACACCTACCCTACACCTACCCTACACCTACCCTACACCTACCCTACACCTACCCTACACCTACCCTACACCTACCCTTTTGTTCCAAAAAACATAACCCTAATGTTTGCTTGTCGTCGCCAGGCACTGAGTTTCGCTTCACCCACTCAACTTTCGTTACGCTACGGAGGTCGCCGGCTCGCTTCGCTCGCCACCTCCCCCCTGCGCTGCACTCGGTCTCGTAGGTTCGCTCCACTCGGGATCCCTACGC
Organism: Orthosia incerta; assembly: GCA_948252205.1. NCBI lineage: Eukaryota > Metazoa > Arthropoda > Insecta > Lepidoptera > Noctuidae > Orthosia > Orthosia incerta. The sequence goes on along the minus strand of OX411766.1, from coordinate 17,495,122 downwards.
TGCCTGGTCAGGGGAGGTTGGGGAGAGGAGGGGTGAAGAGAGGGGTGAAGGGGGGGCGAGTGGGGAGTTTTGAAAAATGATTCTAACTAAAGCATTGCCCCTTTATATGAATCTGAAAAAAGAAATGTTCCAAGTCTCTCAACTTCCGAGATCCGCTTAAAGGGGGGGGAGAAGGGGGGCGAGGGGGTCAACTTTGAAAAATGGCTTTTACTTTTCCGAGCCTCCTCTAAACGAATCCGTAAAAAAATCTGAAAAAAAAAAAGATTCGCCAAAACGGGAGGGGGGGGGGGGGAGAAGGGGGCAAGGGGGTCAACTTTGAAAAATGGTTTGTTTGTGACTATAGCATTGCCCCTTTATATGAATCTGAAAAAAGAAATGTTCCAAGTCTCTCAACTTCCGAGATCCGCTTATAGGGGGGGAGAAGGGGGGCGAGGGGGTCAACTTTGAAAAATGGTTTTTACTTTTCCGAGCCTCCTCTAAACGAGTCCGTAAAAAAAACACGAAAAAAAGATTCGCCAAAACGGGGGGGGGAGGGGGAGAAGGGGGGCAAGGGGGTCAACTTTGAAAAATGGTTTGTTTGTGACTATAGCATTGCCCCTTTATATGAATCTGAAAAAAGAAATGTTCCAAGTCTCTCAACTTCCGAGATCCGCTTAAAGGGGGGGAAAAGGGGGGCGAGGGGGTCATTTTTGAAAAATGGTTTTTACTTTTCCGAGCCTCCTCTAAACGAATCCGTAAAAAAAAAAATATACGGGTACCTTAGTTTCCGAGATACGATAGAGGGGGGGAGGAGGGGGGGGGAAAAGGGGAGGTTTGGGACTTTTCCCATACTCGCGAGAGTTACTTGTTTACGAATCTGTCAAAATATACCTACCTCCCCCTCCACCATCTGGGAGAACAATTATGTCAATGAGTCAGTGAGTCAGTGAGTCAGTGAGTGGTAATGCAGTTTTATATATTATAACTAGTATTTGCATGGTGCGCGAGCTGCAAGCAGCTCGCGGTTTCGTCGTGTTTTTGAGAAGTATTCCTTAACCTTCCCTACACCTACCCTACACCTACCCTACACCTACCCTACACCTACCCTACACCTACCCTACACCTACCCTACACCTACCCAACACCTACCCTACACCTACCCTACACCTACCCTACACCTACCCTACACCTACCCTACACCTACCCTACACCTACCCTACACCTACCCTACACCTACCCTACACCTACCCTACACCTACCCTACACCTACCCTACACCTACCCTACACCTACCCTACACCTACCCTACACCTACCCTACACCTACCCTACACCTACCCTACACCTACCCTACACCTACCCTACACCTACCCTACACCTACCCTACACCTACCCTACACCTACCCTACACCTACCCTACACCTACCCTACACCTACCCTACACCTACCCTACACCTACCCTACACCTACCCTACACCTACCCTACACCTACCCTACACCTACCCTACACCTACCCTACACCTACCCTACACCTACCCTACACCTACCCTACACCTACCCTACACCTACCCTACACCTACCCTACACCTACCCTACACCTACCCTACACCTACCCTACACCTACCCTACACCCACCCTACACCTACCCTACACCCACCCTACACCTACCCTACACCTACCCTACACCTACCCTACACCTACCCTACACCTACCCTACACCTACTCTACACTTTGTTCCAAAAAACATAACCCTAATGTTTGCATTCGTCGCCAGGCACTGAGTTTCGCTTCACCCACTCAACCTTCGTTACGCTACGGAGGTCGCCGGCTCGCTTCGCTCGCCACCTCCCCCCTGCGGTGCACTCGGTCTCGTAGGTTCGCTCCGCTCGGGATCCCTACGCTGAATCCGTAAAAAAAACAAATAAAAGATTCGCCAAAACGGGGGGGGGGGGGGGAGGGGGGAGATGGGCGGCAAGGGGGTCAACTTTGATAAATGGTTTGTTTGTGACTATAGCATTGCCCCTTTATATGAAACTGAAAAAAGAAATGTTCCAAGTCTCTCAACTTCCGAGATCCGCTTAAAGGGGGGGAGAAGGGGGGCGAGGGGGTCAACTTTGAAAAATGGTTTTTACTTTTCCGAGCCTCCTCTAAACGAATCCGTAAAAAAAACTGAAAAAAAAAGATTCGCCAAAACGGGAGGGGGGGGGGGGGAGAAGGGGGGCAAGGGGGTCAACTTTGAAAAATGGTTTGTGTGTGACTATAGCATTGCCCCTTTATATGAATCTGAAAAAAGAAATGTTCCAAGTCTCTCAACTTCCGAGATCCACTTAAAGGGGGGGAGAAGGGGGGCGAGGGGGTCAACTTTGAAAAATGCTTTTTACTTTTCCGAGCCTCCTCTAAACGATTCCGTAAAAAAAACAAAAAAAAAAAGATTAGCCAAAACGGGGGGGGAAGGGGGGAGAAGGGGGGCAAGGGGGTCAACTTTGAAAAATGGTTTGTTTGTGACTATAGCATTGCCCCTTTATATGAATCTGAAAAAAGAAATGTTCCAAGTCTCTCAACTTTCGAGATCCGCTTAAAGGGGGGGAGAAGGGGGGCGAGGGGGTCAACTTTGAAAAATGGTCTTTACTTTTCCGAGCCTCCTCTAAACGAATCCGTAAAAAACAAAAAATACGGGTATCTTAGTTTCCGAGAAACGATAGAGGGGGGGAGGAGGGGGGGGTAAAAGGGGAGGTTTGGCACTTTTCCCATACTCACGGGAGTTACTTGTTTACGAATCTGTCAAAATATACCCACCTCCCCCTCCACCATCTGGGAGAACAATTATGTCAGTGAGTCAGTGAGTCAGTCAGTGGTAATGCAGTTTTATATAATATAATAATAATTAGGTACTAGCTGCCATTTGTGTGCTTTCTTTATTTATTATAATGTATGGTTTTTTTTTCGCACAAATCAAGAGCTACTCGAATATTTGTTCCGTGCGGGAATCGAACTCACGACAAGAAGCCGATCGCTTAATCTCTACGCCAACCATGTCGTCAAATCTGTTCCAGTTTTTGTGTGAAAGAGTAACAAACTTGCACATTTAAGATAAGTTTTAGTTGGATATACCAGTATGGATAAGTAAGGAGGCTTATGGCTGCATCGGCGTTCGGCGTTACCGTGACCGAACACTTGGCCAGGCAAGGGATTTAGCTCACTTCTTCCTCGTAGTCAAAATTTTTTAGTCCAACTGGTTTGACCACGAGGAATCATGTTTCCTCGTGGTCATTAATTTCATTGACATAACACCTTATCAGCACGCTGTATGCATGCAGTTTTTAAACCTCGATGGAAAGAGTGGGGGTGTTATAAGTTTGACGTGTGTGCTTGTGTCTGTCTGTGGCATCATAGGTCCTAAACGGATGAACCGATTTTGATTTAGTTCTTTTTGGTTGAATGGCGACTTTTTTGAGAGTGTTCTTAGCTATGTTTGAAGAAAAGCAGTTTAGCCGTTCAAAAGTTATGGGCGTTTCACTGTTTGAATCAGGATGTTTTCGCAAGACATCGTGTTGTTATGATTACGTGTTCAATAGATTGTCGATCGACTCGTGTCTACTACTAGATAAATTATGTAGCATGAAATAAAAATGTTTTAAATTTTTCTTGATGTATGTACAGTTCATGTACAAAGTTTGTCATCAACACGCCAAGAAAAAGATAAGTAAATAAATATGGATGAACATGTTTATTTGTACTTGCGATAGCCTGAATTTTCCCACTCTTGGACAAAGGTATCCCCCCATTCCTTCAATTTCTCTAGGTGTTGTGCTTCATCTCGCCAACTCTTGAGGAAGTCATCCAAGGCATCCCGCCATGTTCTCCTCGGTGTGCTGCGACCCTGTCTAGCTGTGTCTGGGTTCAAGTCTTGCGATATACGGGCACACAGCTTCGACGGCATTCGACAGACATGGGTCTGCCAGTCCCACTTCAATTTTGCAACATTTTTAACTACGTCGGCAATTTGTGTTATGGAGCGCAATTTGGTGTATTTAATTCGGTCCGTACAATTTATTAAAGTATGCTGCGCTTTAAACAAATTAGATGCAATTGCATTGCATCTAATTTGTTTACGAGCTATTGATAATACAGTTTTAAATCTTTGGTACGTTATTGGTAGTTATAATCTTCAATGTTGATGCAGGTGAAGCCTCTGACAAGAGTTACACTGTGAGTATGCATGTTTTTATGAGTTGTGTAATTGGAGTGACGAAGATGTGAAAAAAATCTAGTATATACTACACTGTACCTACCTATACTAGGAGATATTTAAAAAATACAAAACCCTACTTTAAGCTCTTCCACAGTCACATTCATCATCATTTCAGCCGAAATACGCCCCACTGCACTTTAAATAGGCCTCCCCCAGACATTGACCGATCCGTTGCGTCTCGCATCCAGCGGTTTCTCGCAACCTTAACCAGGTCATCCGTCCACTTAGTGGGGGGCCTTCCAACGAAGCTTCCAACGCATCGTCTGCCGGTTCGCGGTCGCCATTCCAGAACTATTCCATAGAACATTCGTTCTGCGAGTATTGTGCCATGCCCACTGCCACTTAAGTTTCGCAGTTCTGGGCTGTCGGTAACTTTGGTCCTCCTGCGGATATCCTCATTTCTGATAAGATCACGCAAGAAAACTCCGAGTATAGCCCTCTCCATTGCCTTTTGGGTGAATTCAAGCCTTCTGATGAACCCCATTGTGAGCAATCACGTCTCATTCCTATAGGTAATCACTGGCAACACACACTGGTCTTAGACTTTCATCTCGAAACACTGTGGTAAGTTGGACGAGAAGATACCGCGCCCGAACGCTGCCCAGCCGAGACGGATTCAACGTTGACCTGTTTCTCGAAGTTAGACCCACCTACCACATAATTACCAAGAAATCAGGTAAATACATGGTAACTGGATCCTACAAATTCAAAGTCACTACATCCTAACATCACATTTATATTTCCTGTAAGGTTACCTGTACACCGGGTTGCCATAAATCCAGACTCCCAGCTGCTATTGAGATTCAAGATTCCAATAGCGTGTTGCCCAACTCGGGCATTTAACCCAGGACATCATGCTCAAAAGTAGCACTTGAGACCACTAGACCAAAGAGTTACAATTGCAAAAAAAAAAAAACATATTTTCTACATCAGAATTATTTTAATATTGATAAATGCTAATTAAATAAAATTCACATCACATCATCAGCCTATTAATGTTCCCACTGCTGGGACACAGGCCTCCTCTCTGTGAGAGGGAATGGGCCGAAATCCACCACGCCGGCCCAGTGCGGGTTGGTGGATGTCACATGTCTTCGAATTTTTGGTTCTAGGACATGCCGGTTTCCTCATGATGTTTTCCTTCACCGTTTTGAGAGCAGTGGTGATGAAATAATTTACACCAAGTAAAGCGCCTGCCTGGGCTCGAACCCACGACCTACAACTTGTTAGTTGCTGCCGATACCACTGGGCCACCATTGCTCTCAAATAAAAAAATGAAAATTGATTAGAATATAATATTGGAAAGAAAGAGTGCAATATTTGTGAGTATACGCGTATGTGAATGGTAATCTCCGAAACAAACACAATTAATTTGAAAAAATATTCTATCAATTAAAAGGTGGCAGACATAGGCTACACAGGCAACAAAAAGAATTGTATGTTTGCTTGTGTATGTGGTTGTAAAATGTGATCTCTGGAAGTACTCATTCACTTACAAAAATTCTTTCACTGATGGAAAGGTACATTATTGCTGAATGTCATCATAATCTAACATAATATTATAAAGAGCTAAAATTGTATGTTTGTTACTGCTGGACCGATTTTGATGAAACTTGTACTATTCTCTAAGTTGAGATATACTCAATCCAACACAAAAGAATGATCACGATCCGATAAGAAGTTTCGGAGAAATGTGTGGACAAACCTACATACATACACTTATGACATCCGTGGACAAACATACATACATACATTTATGAAATTGACACACGTGTTTAGAAGCGCAATTAGAGTAAATATGTGAATATTGGGCAATGCCAACAATATTAGGTACTCTCGCCATCAAACGTAAAAGTTTGGCGAGTTTAGAATTAAATAAAACGGTCTCTGTATTAAAATACCATTAAATAAATACAAAAAAACCATACATACGTGTCAAATTGATTACCTACCTCCTTTTTTAGAAGTCGGTTAAAAACGAGCTTAGTAAGAATCGAGCTCGCGCACCAAGGGTATCTTATACTTTCAAAACGATAAAAATATCTGCCGAACAGACAGACAGATGGATAGTGGAGGTCTTAGTAATAGGGTCCCGTTTTTACCCTTTGGGTATGGAACTCTAAAAAGAATGGTCTCGATCCGATAAGTAGTTTCGGAGTAATCCGTGGACAAACACTTATGAAATTGGCACACATGTTTAAAAGCCCGATTAGAGTAATGTTAATATTGGGCAATTCCAACAATATTACATACATACGTGTCGAATTGATTACCTCCTTTTTTTGAAGTCGGTAAAAACCAGCCTAGTAAGAATCGAGCTCGCAAGGGTAGCTTATACTTTCAAAACGAATAAAAATACTTAATATCAAAAAAGCTTACATAATTATTTAAAAAAAAAACCGGCTAAGTGCGAGTCGGACTCGCGCACGAAGGGTTCCGTACCATTATCGCAGAAAACTGCAAGAAAATCACGTTTGTTGTATGGGAGCCCCACTTAAATATTTATTTTATTGTGTGTTTAGTATTTGTTGTTATAGCGGCAACAGAAATGCATCATCTATGAATATTTCAGCTGTCTAGCTATCACGGTTCATGAGATACAGCCTGTGACAGAAAGACAGGCAGACGGATCGTCTTAGTAATAGGGTCCCGTTTTTACCCTTTGGGTACGGAACCTTAAAAAACATAATAAAGTGGTTTTTTTTAGACGGTGGTCGGCAGACCTGCAAGCTATTTGGTATGTTAATATTATGACACGATATCAAAATAGCTGTTCCCCGACGTGTCATTATTGACTGTGTAGCCCCTTTTAGGTAAAACACAGCGTAATGATCATCTTTACTACTCACCATGTCGTTGTTGTGGCATTTTAACTCTTCGTTTAATAAACGCGCGGTAAAATGCCGAAAAAAATACTAAACCCGGCAATAGTACTGTATTGCCCACAACAAAAACTTTGCATCCACCTTTATTGAATATTCTTGCAAAGTTTAAACAGATTGCTTTCAGCAATTTTTGCGTAAAGCTTGGTCATACATCATTATCATTTACAGCCCGATTCGCCCACCGCTGGGCACAGGCCTCTCTTTGCCTATGCCAATCTCCACGCTCCTGTGGCAACCAAAACCATACATACATACAGATGAGCAAACAAAAGAACAGAATTTCGGCAACGGAATCGTTCGCACACCTCGCAAGATTACTCTTTGTTGAAAATATTCAAAGGCACAGTCTTGGCTTATTTACGATATTAATGCATGAATAGATTGAACATTTAAACATATCAGACTAACACTAGCTTGCATTGTAATAAAGATGTTGCTTTTTAGCATGTCATTAAGAGACAACCGTCATCGACCCACCTACTTGCTTCATAATTCCAAGAACGTAAATAAAAACATGTTAAATGTCTTGAATTAATAAATATCGGGATCTTCAACACGCAAAACGATATGAACATTCAACGGTCATAATTCCAGTAGCATCTTCGTATTCACTTGCACGGTTCTGAGCATATGATTGTGTGTGATGTTTAAATGAAAACTAACACATCACATCATACAGTATTCCTACGAGTTGCTGGTATTTGGTCAACACTAGACAAGTGTAAAAATTTAAGTATATACTGACTTGTTTCTCTCAAATCGTATTATCGGCGTCCGCACTGAACCACGGAGCACGAAACCAGTGGAGAGAGCGTGCCGGGACTACCGCGGGCGCCAAGCGTATGCAATATCAATCATATGCGGCGAAATTATAGTCAGTCGCAGCATTCGTAGGTAGGACGTACGAACGTCACGCGCTTCCGTCTTTAAAACAAATAAACTGAAAAGTAATGCCTAGTTGTGCAATTAAATGGTTTGGAAAGGGTTCTAATACTTCAAGTTACACAAAAGATGGGTTAACATTTCACAGATAAATGTTTTTCTACACCATTTAATAAATTTCATTAAGTAAAATCAAATATTTTTATTTCTGCATGGTTCCGCTGCTGTCTCTTTCTGGTACACTGATTCGCGCATTAGTCGTTGTCTCTTTTTTTCTCGATAGTGCTGCATCGCAGCTTCACGACGATTATATCGATATGTTAGGCTCCAAGACGGAAAACGCTCGTCAAGCGAAAAAAATACTCAGAATGCATTGTTTATTATTAAACATTACACAATACTTTGTTGCTGAAATTAATAAGAACTGCAGCTGTGTACGTTTTTTTGTTTTTTATTGTCGTGCCCGTATTTACCATATCATAAATCTAAGCTTTAATCGAGCAATTCATGTATATATGTATCTTTATTTATATAATTCTACTGTACGTGTTATGTCACTGAACTCCTCCTAAACGACTGGAACGATTTGAATGAAATTTTTTGTATGCGTTTGGGTGGCGTTCTGGATGGTTTAGATTCACAATAGGGTAGGGTACTTACCCTACCATACCATACCTACCCTACTTAGGGTAGGTATGGTATTTGGTGTTTTTATGACAAAACAAAGTTTGTCGGGTCAGCTAGTATATATAATCTGAATCTCGGAAACGACTCGAACGATTTTCATGAAATTTAGTAGGCAGTGGATTTCGGGGGCGATAATACGTTCTAGCTAGGTTTTTTTTAGAAAACGTCGTTTTCTCTATTTTCACCCGAGCAGAGCTCGGTCGCCCGGGTACTGGTTATTATACGTACCGAAGATCCTAAGAAATTCATTCTTTTGTTTGTTGTGGTTACCAGTGTAAATCCATAAAAAATACGATTACATTGCTGGTGCAGCAAAAAACGACAGACGAGAACAGACTATACGCAATAAGCTTTGTTATTTGTATCAATATTAATGTTGGCTGTTTGTAAATTTCTTTAACAAATAATATTACCTAAATTGTAATTTGTAAAATTGCAGTGGTGGCCCATTGGTAACGGCTGCGACTTAGAAGTTGTGTAAATACTTATTCTTCTTCTCTCCATTTAACGATAACTCTTAAATCTCTTTAAAACATGATTAGCATGTTTTAAAAAGAGTGTTCGTTCTTGGAATTTGCAGATTTCCCAACAAGGACATCGAAAAGAAAGAAATTTGGATTAAAGCTACACATAGAGACCTTTTTTTTCCTACAAGGTTTAGTGTCGTGTGTTCTAGAACACACGACATTAAACTCTGTCGGACTTTCAAAGCAATCGGGCGTGCAATGTCTAGACATTGCACGCCTGATTGCTTTAAAAGTTTTAAAAATAATAGACGCCGATTATATAGGTAATACACCTGTTTTATTTCAAAATCGAACCCGTAATCTCTGTATCCCAAAGAAATCCTTACACTATTAATAAGTTAAACAACTATTGATATCGATATTTTTTTAATTACTTGTTTGGAATCCCTAAAGAATCAGCTGTCATTTGGTTGTCAATCTGTCACCCAATCACAGCGAAGGAAGCTTACCTCTGCCCCCGCCTTTATTTGGTGACTTTGATTTAGAACAAAAACGTGCCGATGCTCTCTCCACTGGTTTCGTGCTCCGTGCACTGAACCGATTCAAAACTAATGTTTGAATTTGTTACCGGAATCGCAGGAGTGGGCCACTCAGTAGCGTAAACATGGGTGGTACAAGTACAATTCGTGGTAACCCGAAGTTTTTTTTACCATTGTTAATTAGGATTTGAACTTAATGCGTCATAATAAAATTAAATCAGGTACAATGAGTATAGTTTAAGAAAAAGATGCAACATATTAATTGGTATGACATAAAATAGAAAGTTGCCGAAGCATCATTTATTAAAATAGTGTATACACACAATTATAAAAAAAAGTTAAATACATTTTCATAAAAATATTGAATACCTATCTTTTGTTAATGACAATGTTTAATATAAGTCTTAGATTGTATATTACTTAATCTTAATTTATAGTCTTCTCGAGAAAAAGCGGATTTAAACCCAACCTCAATCTTACGATCGAAAACTAACTTATCAAATAGTATTGAGGTCCAGCACATCGCCCGTATCAAAATAAATTTACATTTAGTGTGATCTTCATTATGATACCTACAGCTAAAAAGACGTCGATGAGAGGAGGCTTCAAAATTTGCACATGTTCAAATCTGCGGTAAGTAACATGTTTCCCAACTGCATGCAATGGGGATTGGTTTGCAAAACGTTTAGTTGATATGAAACCAGTTTCTAATTAATTCACCGAAAACCGTCGCCGAGACTGGTTAACAAGCGATGACCTTCCTTACCTACAAGATTCTTCAGACTGTCTCGTTCTTCCAATCTTTTCACTCAACGATTCGCAATGTTTCTATACAAATTAATGAAAATCTTTTCACATATTTGTTATTAGCCATCTATTGATTTAGGTACTTATTTAAAACGATAAAATAATTATTCACAATAACAGAACATCACAGCATCCGTAAAAATAACTTACACTTACGACGGTTTTATTGGAGGTGTGAGAAACAGGCCCATTGCAATACAAGGAATATTTGCCCAGGCTTTTATTTAATATCATTTTGAATAAAGATATATAAAACACCACTGGGGGTAGTAACCCAAACGCTCGTATCTAAGATCACCAACCAACAACGTAATACCTTTTACCGTCATATCTTTAACCGACTTTCCAAAAAGACGAAGGTTCGGCTGTATGTATGTTTTTTTTTGAGTTTGTCACGATTACCACACTACCATTCACCAGTTCCACAATAAAAGAGTAATAGTAGAACATACGTGTGTGTATCTAAGCGAGAAGTGTTTATAAAAGGTCGTAAGACAGACTGGTTTGCTGTGCTTTATGAGATTGCTACTGCACTTGTGACCGTGATGGTACAAAGTTTATTGTTCCGATTCCTATAAAGAGATTGGCTACAATAATAGCCAAGCTAAAGCTAAACAACTACATTAAAAATGTTTCTGTACATTATGATCAGTCCCAAATAATTGTGGGATGAATATTATACGAATATAATAGTTTTAAAAAGTGAGGCATTTTTCAGTTTGATGGACAGCACATTGTTACTGCTTTATAATTACTGAAAAGTGGCACTTATCACCCATACACACGAGATTTATCAGTCACTTTACTACACTGATCATCGTTGTACGAAATTTTTCAGTTTCATAACTACACTGATCATCGCACCGCACTGAAAAGTGCCTTTTATCATCATACTCACGAGATTTTTCAGTCACGTTACTACACCGATCATCGTTAAACGAGATATTTCAGTTTCATAACCACACTGATCATAGCACCGCACTGAAAAGTGCCTTTTATCATCATACTCACGAGATTTTTCAGTCACGTTATTACACCGATCATCGATAAACGAGATATTTCAGTTTCATAACCACACTGATCATCGCACCGCACTGAAAAGTGCCTTTTATCATCATACTCACGAGATTTTTCAGTCACGTTACTACACCGATCATCGTTAAACGAGATAATTCAGTTTCATAACCACACTGATCATCGCACCGCACTAAAAAGTGCCATTCATCACCGCAACTCACGACATCTCTCAGTCATGTTACTATACCGATCATCGCGAACGAGATATTTCAGTTTCATAACCACACTGATCATCGCACCGCATGGGATTTTACTGAAAAGTGCCGCTCTTCACCGCACTCACGAGGTTTTTCAGTCACGTTACTACACCGATCATCGCTGAACGAGATATTTCAGTTTCATAACCACACTGATCATCGCACCGCACGGGATGTTTTATCATTCATATTAATTTGGTAAATTGAACACAAAAACATTGTTTTCATGCCGCAATTATGTCTAAGGCAAGGGACTATACATTACATTTCATTTGACTGATATTTCAGTATGTAATCTATACACAGGTAGTCAGGTACCATCGTGGTCAGAAGTGAAGTATGTACCTATAAGCGGAAATAAATGGCTAATTAAGTTAAATATCGTTACGAATCAAAACTACTTGAATTTTAGGAAAGTCAGTCAAAAATCGAGTGCAACGTAAAAAAACCTTGAAATACGGAACCCTAATTTTTTGCCCAAACGTGGATTGACCTATTCATCAAATGTTGACGTTTAAACGATATGGTCAGTTTCAACTTGTTTCTTATCATGAAATTAAAACCATTTAATGAAATGGTCGGCAACAACATGAAGTTATTAATTCTACGGTCTGGCCACGACATATACATCGTTCAACTAAGTTTGATTAGAATGACAGTTTTATTTCATCTTGGTTGGGGGGTTTAAAAAAAAAAAAGAATAATTGCCCGAATATGACATTGTTGGTTGGTGATATGATATTAGATACGAGCGCTTGGGTTACTACCACCAGTGGTGTTTTACGTACCTATCTTTATACAAACAGATATCAAATATAAGATGTGCAGCCTGGGCAAATAATGTGGCCTTGCATTGGAAGGGGTTTGTTTTTCAAACCTCCAATAAAACCGGTTTATGTGTAATTTGTTTTTACAGATTATGGTGATGGATAATTATGAATATACATTTTTCTCTTTTTAATTATGTAAATCAATAGCTAGTGCCAAATGTATGAAAATATTTTCTTTAATTTCTATAGAAATATTGCGAGTCGTTGACTGAAAAGATTGAAAGAACAAGACAGTCCGAAGTATCGTGTAAGAAGTGGCAGGTCCCCGCTTCTTAACCAGTCTCGGCGACGATTTTTGATGAATGAATAAGAAACGAATGGTTTCATATCAACTAAACCTTTTGCAAATCAATCCCCATTGCATGCAGTTGGGAAAAATGTCGCGAAGCTCAGATTTGAATAATGCAAATATTGGAGTCTCCTTTCATCAACGTCTTTTTAGCTGCGTCATAATGAAGGTCATACTTCATGTTGATTTAAGAATTAAATTTATTTTGATATGGGCGATGTGCTGGTCTTAAGGTTACACTAGTCGAAAATTCTTCCATACAAACGTAGTCTAGGGATTATTCCACTGTTTGACGATGTACGCTCAAAATAAAAAGTGATATCAATTTGTCTCATCATTATCTAGCCCTGTATGGCAACAAAAAAGTAAAAAAAGAAAATATTCGAAAGTTATGAGCGTCGAAAGTGCCACATTTCGACACTAATTTTAACGCATTTTTGGGCGCAAATAAATACCGTAAGAAGACGGAAAATTGCAAAACGGCCTCCATACAGGGATAGATTCGTAGTTCAACAATGCAAATAATTTTATTTTGAACAGATAAATTTAGTAGTTTTTTCATGATATCTAGACTGCCAAAGGTCTGTTTATAAAATTTCGCGCGCTTGGTTTCGTCCTAAATCATTATCCATTTCGCTACAAATTTGCAAAAGTGTGTATTCGTACGCGACCTAGCTTCCTACTGCTGATCACAGCATCTATCTCCTCCAAAATTAGTGTCGAAATGTGGAACTTTCGACGCTCATAACTTTGAAATATTTCTACTTATATTTTACTTCCATACAGGGCTAGATAATGATGAGACTAATTGATACCACTTTTTATTTTGAACGTACATCGTCAAACAGTGGAATAATCCCTAGACTACGTTTGTATGGAAGAATTTTCGATTAGTGTTACCTTAATACTATTTGATAAGTTAGTTTTAGATCGTAAGATTGAGGTTGGGTTGCAATCCGCAATTTTCTCAAGAAAACGAGAAATTAAGCTAAAATAATATATATAAGACTTTAAATATTGTCATTAATAAGAAAAAGTACCAATTCAATATATTTTTTTCTTTATTTCATAATTGTGAGGTATACAATATATTAATAAATGATCCTTCGAAAACTTACTTTTTATGTCATAGGTACCAATTAATATGTTGCATCTTTTTCTTAAACTATAGTCAGTGTTTGTTACCCGTATAATAAAGTATTTAACTTTTAACCGCGTTATAATAAAGTATTTAACTTTATTACAACGCATTAAGTTAAAATCCTAATAACAATAGTAAAAGAAAACTTAGGGTTACCGTGAATTGTATTTGCACCACCCATGTTTACGCTACTGAGTGGCCCACACCTACGATTCCGGTAACAAATTCAAAAATTAGTTTTGAATCGGTTCAGTGCGGACGCCGATAATACGATTTGAGAGAAACAAGTCAGTATATACTTAAATTGTTACCCTTGTCTAGTGTTGACCAAATGCCAGCAACTCGTAGGAATGCTGTATAATGCGATGTGTTAGTTTTCATTGAAACATCACATACAGTCATATGCTCGGAACCGTGCAGATGAATACGAACAGTAAGATGCTACTGGAATTATGACCGTTGAATGTTCATATCGTTTTGCGTGTTGAGGATCCCGATATTTATCAATGCAAGACAGTAACATATATTTATTAACGTTTTTGGAATTAAGCAGTAAGTAGGTGTGGTTCGATGACGGTTGTCTCCTAATAACATGCTAAAACGCAACATCTCTATGTACTAAAGATGTTGCGTTTGCAAGCTTGTAAGTCTGATAAGTTTAAATGTTTAATCTATTCATGCATTAATAATTTAATATTACGTAAAGCAGCCAAAATGTACATTGAATAATTTAAACAAAGAGTAATTTTGCGAGGTGTTCGAACGATTCCGATGCCGAAAATCTATTAGGTATTTTATTTTTTGTATGTTCATCTGTATGTAGGTATGGTTACGGTTGCCACAGTAGCGTGGAGATTGGCAGAAGAGAGGCCTGTGCCCAGCGGAGGGCGAATCGGGCTAGATGATAATGATGTATGACCAAGCTTTACGCAAAGATTGCTGAAAGGAATCTGTTTAAACTTTGCAAGAATAGGTATTCCATAAAGGTAAAGTTTTTGTTATGGTTAAGCAACACGGCCATATTGCCGGACCCGTCTTTTTTTCGACATTTTACCGCGCGGTTATTATAATGTTCTTTACCTAAAAGGTGCTACACAGATAATACTGGCATGTCGAGGAACGGCTGTTTTGATAACGCGTCATAATATTAATGTCTCAAATAGCTTGCCGGTCTGCCAACCGCCCAGAAAACCTCTGGTTGCCTTGGGCACAGACAATATAATACTAGCATACAGATGCCTCATCCCATACAAAGAAACCGTGCCGACGACGTAACTAGCGTTTTTCATCTGATTATACCTATTACCTATTTTTTGTAAATGGATCGTGTTCGGTTCCGTTCCACGGCGTTAGATAGATCACCATCTATATCCGTGGAACAGTACGACGGCACGGTCTATGTATGGCATGAGGCACCACTGGTATAGGTAACACTTACAAATAACAATAAAGTATCTTTGAGCATATTTCAGAAGATATCATCAATATACATATAGGTAATAAATCTGTAGTAAAGTAATTTTTGTACATCAAATATATTTCCAAAACAAATAGCTAGGGTGTTAAAGGATAACCAACAGAAACTATTGCCGGCATTTTGTTTTTTTTGTCTGTTTATCTGTTTGTCTGTTTATTTGTGCACACATCATCACATCACATCATCAGCCTATTGATGTTCCCACTGCTGGGACACAGGCCACGCATCACGCATCATATTTGTGCACGCATCACGTGAAATGTACGAAACCAATGTAAATAACTTTTATACATAAAAATTGCGCGTAACTTGAAGACTTAGGTACTTAGTTTTTGTTTCATCGCAATCGGTTCACTCTATCAAAAGTTAGATGAATTTATAGTGTTCAAGAAGTAAAATTATCACAACACACCCAATTCAGATACTCGGACAGTTGAACTCGACATTCGATAGATGGCGTTGTGCATTTGAAGTCATTTTCTGAATGGCGATGTTAAAATTCTCCGCGAAAGAATGATGACTATAGAAAATAATTGGTAGGTAGTTTGGCTTACTTACCTTCCTGCCCACCCTACTTGGGTAGGCAGGAAGGTAAGTAGGGTAGGGTTGGCAGACAGATGACGGGAGCGAAGCCGCGGGCACAGCTAGTTGATAATAATTTTGGTAGTATATGGTGCGCAAGCCCGATTCATATTAGGCTAATTTTTGATAAAAATGCCTGCACATACCCACAGTCAATGATATTCTAGTTGTTCACGACACCTTTAAAACACTGGGTGCATGTAGCATGTAGTGGGTGAGGTGACCTGACACCGAGCCAATCACAATCAAGTAGGATTTTTGAGTAAATGTATGGGGATGAACTTCTTTTATTTATATTACCTTTGTTTACATACTTATAACCATTCCTTCACTGTAATAAGATGTATTCGAGTCTATATTTTCATATTATAATATTTTTATTGTGAGATCTTACCTCTACGACGCATAAAATAAGAATAAGGTTTTCCGATGGTACCATTTGTTTTTATAGTAGTGAGGCGGGGGGCGGTGTCATATAAATATGCCCGTCACTTTTGACCGCGCGCCATTCCGTGATGAAGCGTCGTAGAGGGACGATCGATATGTTATTGTAAATATAATTTAATAAACTATAATGTTATTAAAGACTCGCCAGCTCAAGGCATTTGTAAAAGATTATATAGTAAATAAACATAATCGGGGGTGAGGAAATGGTCCACTGGCCAGCATTTTCTATTTAGTATAAAAGAGGTGGCACTGTTTGCACAATGTGTCAGTCAGTTTACAGTATAAAACAAGTAAGGAAGTCTATGTACATAAAGAAAGCCAGCTCCCGAGTAATTTCCTCGCCGCCGTTTGCCTCCATAACAATTTTCTTCGAGTTTTATTGACGGAGTTAAGGCGATCCTCAACATTATTGGTCCTTCGAGAACCGGATGAAAAAGTGACTAGAAAATGGTGCTAACGCGAAGTAAAGACGGAGAACAAGCGAAACGTCGACAGGAAGAGCTTAATGAACATAGGGCCGCTGAAGAGGCCGCGACTTCAAAATCGCCTAAAAGTGGCACGTCGAACACCGCTACCGAGACGTCGGGTACTAGCAGCGGAACTAGTGATTCAACGACCACCAAGACGAACACTTCGACTGAAACTGAAGATACCAATGCTGCGTCCCAGAAGGATCAGACCTCGCAGCGCACTTTGAAACCTGCAGACGCGCGGTCACGTCGCTCCGTAGCCTCCCGCAAGAGACTCCTCGCGGAGTTAGAGGCGAAAGAGCGACTAGCCGAGCTCAAACTCCATCAAGCGCAGATGCAAGCTCAAATAGAGCTACAGGAAATACGGGTTCAACGACTTCAAGCAGAAGCCGACGCCTCAGATGATGAAGAAGAAGAATTAGATGATGACCTGGCTTCAGTTCGCATCAGCACTTGGTTGAAAGACACCGAGACGGACTGCCCACAGCCAGCAAACATAGAAACACATCAGGTAGAGGGCAAGAAAAAGAAAGAAGTGCCTGTTGAAAATAAGAAGATGCAAGAAGATACATCGAAATTGAACCAGTCATTGATAGATGTTTCAACCCTAGCCGCCGCGTTATCCCAAGCGGTGAGGAGCACGAGGGAACCACCAAGGTATATTCAAGAGCTGCCACTATTCAATGGAAGCAGCGCAGACTGGCTCAGTTTCAAGGCAGCATATGAAGAAACATACAAGTACTTCACGTCAAATGAAAACACAGCACGCATACGTCGAAGCCTGCGTGGTACTGCAAAGGAAGCTGTTGGTTGCCCACTATTAAGCCAACCAGATCCTGGAGTCGTCATAGAAGCACTAGCAAGAAGATTTGGAAGACCTGAAGCACTAATTCACGTCGAAATGGAGAAGCTGAAGTCATTGAGTCGAGTCACTGACAATCCACGTGACTTGTGCATCTTCGCTGGGAGAATAGCAAACATAGTGGGCACAGTTAAAGCATTGAAGAGAACACAATACTTACACAATCCTGAGATGGCAAGAATAATCACTGAGAAGCTCACTCCTATTTTGAAGAACAAGTGGTACGACTACGCAGCCATTAAGAAAGAAGACGTCCCAGAATTAAAGAAGATATCTACATTCCTGAATGAAGAAGCCGACAAGTGTGGCGCCTATGCCTTACCTGAGCTGGCTAGCGACGAACATTGGGGAAAAGAAAGAAGACACTGGAAAGTGGAACGCACATTCACCACTGGGAAGAGAACAATGTCAGAAGATCAATGTCCTCAGTGCAAGCAAGACCATAAGCTAACAGACTGCAAGCAATTCTCCGCTCTCGACACTAATGCAAGATGGGAAGTTGCTAAGAAGAATAACATCTGCTATCGCTGTCTTCGAAGCAAACACCGACGACTTCAATGCAAGGCACCACCGTGTGGACGACATGGGTGTACCATGAGACATCATAAGCTGCTGCATCACGACAAGGAACAGATTAGCATAGATGACTCAGAAAAGAAAGAGATGACAACACCTGCAATAGAAGTCATATCAGCAACGAACCAGGGGACCGTCGACGTGCGTACCTGAAGATAGCGCCCGTCATATTAAGGGGGCCGCTTACCAGCATTGAAACATATGCACTACTAGATGAAGGAAGTACAGTCACCCTGCTGGATGCTTCAATGGCTGACGTAATCGGAGCAGACGGACCTGAAAACACAATGTGGATTCAAGGAATCGGCAACGAGATGAAGTATGAAAACAGCAAGCTCGTCAACCTCAGTATAAAGGGAAAATACGCGGAGGAAGAATACAACATAGAAGCCGCGCGGACTGTCAATCGAATGAGCTTCACACCTGAATCAATATACGATCGGCACTTAGAAGATTGCGAACATCTGATCAACATCAAGAATCAGATTACATATCAGCACGCTTCACCGAAGTTGTTAATCGGACAAGACAACTGGCATCTCATCGTGTCAAGGAAGCTCCGCACCGGTCGTCGCAACCAACCAGTCGCTTCCTACACTCAACTCGGCTGGGTTCTTCATGGCTGTCATAGTTCGCTCACAGCCAAGATAAACTTCTGCGGGAAACTCCAGCGCAAAGATGAAGAACATTCTATTGAAGAGCTAGTCAATAATAATTGCAAACTCGAGTCATTATGCATCGAGCCGCGAAGACCAAGAGATGATTCCAAGCAACGAGCCTTTGAAATCCTAGAAGATAAAAGCAAGCGTCTGCCAGAAGGAAGATTCGTAACCGGTCTTCCATGGAAGGAGAAGAACTACCAGATTCAGAACAACTACAAAAAAGCCGAAAAACGCCTGTGTTCTCTAGAAAACAGACTGGACAGAAACGAAGACTTCAAATCAAAGTATGAAGGAAGAATGGAGAACCTGTTCCAGTCGGGGTACGCAGAAACAGCTGCCATACCAGAGTCAAAGGGAAGAACATGGTACCTGCCACATTTTCCAGTTACCAATCCAGCGAAGCCGCATAAGCCACCTTGGTGGACTAAGAAAACAGCAGCCACGCAAACCAGGAAAGATATGCTTCATAACGCTCGTCGCTACCTCGAACTGCCCACTTCACATATATTCAAAGCAGAACAACTGTGGGTTCGAGCCAGCCGGAAGAAGAGCTTCAGAGCCAAAATACAACGCATCAAGGAGGTAGGCACACCCAGCAGCAACGATCGTCTCAGTCATCTCAGCGTATACCTCGATGCTGAATTGATCTCCAAGATACGTCCAGCAGTAAGATGTATTGTGAAGGGCTGTCCACCGTGCCGAATCAGAAAAGCGAAGCTTGCAAGTCCACCTACAGGAGACTTGCCACCAGCGCGCCTCGCACATCACACACGTCCCTTTACCTTCACGGGGCTTGACTATTTCGGTCCAATTGAAGTGACAGTTGCACGCCACCACGAGAAGAGATATGGGGCGCTCTTCACCTGCATGATTTCAAGAGCGATTCATAACGGAGTCGGGCGATGGGTGAAAGAGTATGTACCCTTACTCCAATACCGGCGGGAGCCTTCAAACACCGGAACCCAGCCAAAGGTCGGTGACCTCGTCATCATCTGCGACAGCAACCTCTCCCGCAATACCTGGCCACGAGGAAGAGTAAGCCAGCTGTATCCAGGCGCCGACGGGGAAATACGAGTTTTGGACGTCACGACCAGCAGCGGCCACGTCCTGCATCGTCCGACCCGGAAGATTGTCGTGCTACCAACAGAGTCGCAGCGTGGCGACGGCGGGAGAATGTGCACGACACCTTTAAAACACTGGGTGCATGTAGTGGGTGAGGTGACCTGACACCGAGCCAATCACAATCAAGTAGGATTTTTGAGTAAATGTATGGGGATGAACTTCTTTTATTTATATTACCTTTGTTTACATACTTATAACCATTCCTTCACTGTAATAAGATGTATTCGAGTCTATATTTTCATATTATAATATTTTTATTGTGAGATCTTACCTCTACGACGCATAAAATAAGAATAAGGTTTTCCGATGGTACCATTTGTTTTTATAGTAGTGAGGCGGGGGGCGGTGTCATATAAATATGCCCGTCACTTTTGACCGCGCGCCATTCCGTGATGAAGCGTCGTAGAGGGACGATCGATATGTTATTGTAAATATAATTTAATAAACTATAATGTTATTAAAGACTCGCCAGCTCAAGGCATTTGTAAAAGATTATATAGTAAATAAACATAATCGGGGGTGAGGAAATGGTCCACTGGCCAGCATTTTCTATTTAGTATAAAAGAGGTGGCACTGTTTGCACAATGTGTCAGTCAGTTTACAGTATAAAACAAGTAAGGAAGTCTATGTACATAAAGAAAGCCAGCTCCCGAGTAATTTCCTCGCCGCCGTTTGCCTCCATAACAATTTTCTTCGAGTTTTATTGACGGAGTTAAGGCGATCCTTAACACTAGTATACAAATATGTTATGAGCGCGTGCATTGTGAAGACTCGAATAGGTCCTAATTGGGGTCTATTTTTTTTTATTTTTTATTTATTTCAGGTTAGCTTACAATTGTTTACACATTACATTTCATATAATTACACGATATACATTTATAAGTGCAACAATTATTTACAAGCTAACACCACATGCACTTCTTTGATTGAATATAAATATAAATTATTGCGATTAATCATGGATAATGAATTAAATTAAAAAAAAAATATATATATTGATTGATTATAAAATAGCAAATGAATAAATTAAATTAAACTAAGATTAAATATATGATTTACATTAGATAATAATACAAAATTAAATAACATTAAATTAGTATATAAATTAACAAATTGGCAATTGGATTTTTATCTCTTATTTGTGCAAAAAGTATTTAATAATTAATTTACAAAATTTGCCTATGCTATCGTGGTGCACGTCAATCAGGTCACTGCAGCTATTTAATATTTTGCACATTCGCGGTACTGGTGAGTTAGCACCTAGGATAGGGTCTATTTCACCCATGGCGAAGAGCGATAGGCTTCGTTAAAACAAAAACAAAATAAAAAATGCCATCGTGTGTATTTAGAAAGTGTGCCAATCATCAATTATGATACCAAAGTACATAAAACAGAAGGTATCTCATACCAAAAGTGTGTAGGTATCTGTGCTGCCGCTACTGCGCGGAACACTTTTTTCGGTTGTTTTGTGAGTGTATAACGTATCTGTTTATTAGAATATCATTGCCCACAGTAAAACCAGGCAAGTTTTTATTCACTTTGTTCTCGTGACCAACTCCACAGGAACCATTAAATTTTTCGCGACTAAAAGAAATCCTTGACACTCAGCGATGAGTAGGTAGCTTTCAAGCAGTAAAATAGTTTTCGTAATCAGATTATATTACAACTACCAGAGATAACCCATCACAAACAAACATACAATTTCCCCTCTTTATATTAGTTAACATTATGATGACATTCAGCATAAATGTACTTTTCCGTAAGTGAAAGAATTTTTTAACCGAATGAGTACCTACTTCCAGAGATTAACTTTTAAATTTACATAAACAAGCAAACATATAATTCTTCTTGTTTCCCGTGTGGCCTATTTTTTACTTTTTAATGGAAGAATAAATAAAAAAAACCGGCCGAGTGCGAGTCGGACTCGCTGACGAAGGGGTTCCGTACCATTATCGCAAAAAAAAAACAACAAAAAATTCACGTTTGTTGTATGGGAGCCCCACTTAAATATTAATTTTATTCTGTTTTTAGTATTTGTTGTTATAGCGGCAACAGAAACACATCATCTGTGAAAATTTCAAATGTCTAGCTATCACGGTTCATGAGATACAGCCTGGTGACAGACGGGCAGACAGACAGACGGATCGCGGAGTCTTATTAATAGGGTCCCGTTCTTACCCTTTGGGTACGGAACCCTAAAAACCGGCCAAGTGCGAATCAGACTCGCTCACGAAGGGTTCCGTACCATAATCGCAAAAACAAAAACAACAAAATAATCACGTTTGTTGTATGAGAGCCCCACTTAAATATTTATTTTATTCTGTTTTTAGTATTTGTTTTTATAGCAGCAACAGAAATACATCCATCATTTGTGAAAATTTCAACTGACAGACAGACAGTTTTTACCCTTTGGGTACGGAACCCTAAAAATGGGATCCGATACGGAACTGAAAAAAAAACACAAAAAACAAACACAAACTCACAAAATTTACACTCTGTCTTTGTAATATTATACTTTACTAAATATTATTTATTTAAAATTTATTTATTAAATATTAAAATATACAACTGTGATGTAAAAAATATAACCATTGATAAATTTATGATTTTTTATTGCAATGGTCCCATTGGTCTAGTGGTATCAAGCACTACTTTTGAACGTGAGGTCCTAGTTTAGATTCCTAAGACAATATGCTATTTGAATCTTGAATCTTAGTAAAAGCCCGGAGTCTGGCTTTATAACAACCTGGTGTACTATTTACACCTCTGCCTAAACCTACACGGGATATAAGTGTGATGTTAGAGTATGTAGTGACTTTTAATTTGTAGGTTCCATTTGACACATATTTACCCAACTGCGGGGAAACTATAAAGGAGGGTAATATATTCTTTAAAACATCACCTAGTATACAATGAAGTGTACAAAAAATTCCATATCTTCATTGCTCCAATTACACAACTCACAATAAACATGCATACTCATATAATAGAATAGAATAGAATATACTTTATTGTACACCATAAAATTGTACACATTTTCAAGAAAAACTTATTTCTACGGGTACAAAGGTGGTCTTATCGCTGACAGCGATATCTACCAGACAACCTTTGGATGGACTAAAAAAACATAGAATAAAAAAGGGGGTAGTCTGCGGTGTACTGCTATTAAACTACCTCTTGTCAGCGACTTCACCTGCATGTACAAAAATATAATAAATACTGATCACTTACCCAAGATTGATAATCTATATAATTATATAAAAGAAAGACGGGTTTGTTACTACACTTATAACTCGAGATCGGCTGGATCAATTTTCATGGTTTTTGTTTCGTTGGGTTTGTCTCCACCCTGAATAGCAGAATACAAAAAAAAAAAACAATTAAATAGGGTAGGTGTATCTTGGTGTTTTTATGGCAAAACAAAGTTTGCCGGGTCAGCTAGTTGATAATACATAATAAAAAGGTCCAAAACAAATTGTGTGCGATGGATTTAGAACATTGTCATACATACATACATACATAAACTCACGCCTTTTTCCCATGGGGGTAGGCAGAAACTACAGAACGCCACCTGCTACGATCCTTACATACTTCTTTTGCTTCACTCACATTCATACATCTAGTCATACACACACGCCGGTTATGAGTACTGCGCACCTTGCCTTTCTGAAGAACATCACCTATAACATTGTCATGTAGTATTATAATAAAGGTTCAAAACTTAGAACCATCGTTCTAAAAGACTAGCGATCCACCCCGTCTTTGCATGGGTGGCAGCTATTTAATTTCCAGAGACTTTCTAAAATATCAGCATAATAGACCAAGTGATTCTCAGTGATGATCTTTCATACATGCGCAGCAATTGATTTTTATTGACTAGACTCAGCTTCGGCGAGAAGAAGTAACAAACTCACTCATAAACTTTCGCCTTTGACCACTTGCGCCAAAATCTTTGTTTGTAAAACTAAAATTTGTTTCTAAAACGAAAAACGAAAAAAATATGGGTACAATAAGCAACCTTATCGCCTCCCACTAGGTGTACCGATGATGGCCTGGATGCGACTGCGAGACGCACGGGATCGGTCAATATGGCGACGCCTGGGGAAAGCTAATGTCCAGCAATGGACGTCTTCCGGCTGAAATGATGATGATGATGAACCTTATCGCATTAATTACTAACTCAGGATTAAGTAAGATAACCCAAATACCTAGAATCCGTATACCTACAGCATTTTGGTGAAATGCGGCTCGTGCGGCGGGGATGGTGCCCGAGGCTGCATATGATTTCATATATTTATAAAATTCGGTGACTGCGGCGCGTGCGGCTCCTGCGGCGGGGATAGGTGCGCGCTTTGGGCATTTCACTGTTTGAATCGGGGTGTTTTCGCAAGATATCGTGTCATAATTACGTGTTCAATAGATTGTCGATCGAAGCTCTCTACTACTAGATAAAATAACAATTCAATAAAAATGTGTCGGGGTTTTTAAGTTTTACTTGTTGTAAACAAAGATTTGGTTTTTCTGAACTTTTTGAAAAAGATTGTGTTTTGTTTTCTGCTAAAAACTGCAATGCACGTTCACAAACACAACGTAATTGAAAAACAAAACAACATCGCTGTAAAATTATGTCTATGTAATATTTTTCACGAAACCACATTATTTATGTTCTAATAATACTCATCTTAGACTATAATAAGGTGTTTATCTAATTACTTTAAAAAAAATCCTTTGTAATATTATGAAATTATTGAAGTAGTTTTCAGTAAGCAAAATAATGCATGTTTAAAGTTAGGTAAGTAGGCCCTTACATTTTGTGAACTTGAAGTCAATAAGTACGGTGAACCCCGTAAAATACTTACAAGCGGCCATAAATGTTATAATGGCATGCACCGTCTTACTTCTATTTTCGTAATACACATTTTTCAAAACTTTTTCAAAATGAACTTCTAAACTTCCACGGGCGTCTGAATTAAGAAATACCATATAGATACATACCTAATCAAAAATCATCGGTCACTTAAAAACCTTTTATTTACTTGTTTGTAATGTCCTTCTTATTTGTATGAGCCTCAATAATTATAAAAGCTCTAACGTCTACCATTCTACATTTTTTTCGAATTAACTTCCGTTCGCGGTAAAATACAAAACGAATGGCCGATTGGCGATTGATTTCATTCAATTTTTTCTTCAA
Organism: Orthosia incerta; assembly: GCA_948252205.1. NCBI lineage: Eukaryota > Metazoa > Arthropoda > Insecta > Lepidoptera > Noctuidae > Orthosia > Orthosia incerta. The sequence goes on along the minus strand of OX411766.1, from coordinate 17,469,703 downwards.
CGTCATAGACATGACATAGATTTATTTCTATGTTGCCAGTGTGCTCCCGACGTTGCTGTCATTTTAATTCAAAATTATTGTTATTCTAAACGGCCTGATCTTGCTAATTGGGTGTTAAGCCAGGTTCACACGTGTGTGAATATTGAAATTGATCAATTAACTTCATTCGGAGTACGAAAAGTTTAAATGCTGTTATATTTTTAAACTGTTATGGCCATTTCTTTATTTTAGCAGTTTTGTACTGAGTTCTGCTGTTAAATTGAGTTAATATTAAATCGGTTGGCACGGGTTTTCTTTTCTACCGAAATATTTTTAAAGTAGTGCCTTTTTAGTTAAATTTGCGGTGCACCTACTTTCATTCGCTGACAAAACCTTCCATTTACTCACTTTGCAACCCTAATTGCGTAACTTCAAAGAACGCGTCCATGCGTGCTTTGCCTGCGATCATTGTCCTCTCAACTGTCGCGACACTTTATTAGGCGTCTGTTTAATGGTTTTACTATTGTTTTCCTAATTATGACAGATAAAGGGTAGATTTTAATGTTCGTCTTCTCGACAACATAAATTATGCAATGAGTAAATTACGTAATGATGTCGAATTAACAAATAAAAGCGTGGTTTAAGTTACCAAAAAGTTACGCAATCACGGTGGCGATGTCGCTACTACAATTTGTCCATGAATCTGACTGCTTCTTGGCACTATAAATTTTTTATATAAATATTAGCCTATACTGTCTGTCCCACTGCTGGGCAAAGGCCTCTTTCAAATCCTTCCAAGTATTCTTGTCCTGAGCCCCCGCGAACCAGCCCTTGCAGTAGGCGTCTAGGTCGTCTCGCCATCTCTTTCTGGTTCGGGCTTGGCGACCGGGGCGGCGGCGTTGTCCATCTCTACTCTTTATTTTTCTCTATAATTCTTGTAAAAAAGTAACTTCATGTTAGAAAAAATATTATTTACCTACTCTGACCATTTCCGCACCTGTTAATAAGAGATGACCTTTTTTTTGGTGAACATTTTATTTTTTTGTTTCGGTTTGGAAAAGCTTCAATAGATGTTCTCCGCCCTGGGGTGGTTTGTGGTGGGTTTTTCTGATAAGTTTACCAATTCAATTCAATTCATTTATTTCTTCTCTCTTTACAATAATAGGTTACCTTAAAATTAACAATGTTTTTTTGGCTAATGCTATATTCCACCACTGTAAGAGACTGGTGCCTGAAATAGGTTTTTGAAAAAGCCTGTGTTACAGGTCACCAGGGCCCCCCCATAGCAAAACAATAAAGTAAAAAATTTCAAGACGATGTGAACATCATTAATAGTACCTACCAAGAAGACTAATCAATAGTCTGTTGAAAGTTAAAAATAATATCAAAAGTTACAAAGACAAAATTAAAAACTTAAAATATTAAAAAATAAATTGAAAACTGTTCATACGAAACTGGTTTTTTGTAGTACATTTATGTTAGTAATGAATATCTCCTAGACTAATCAGGCCACAGGGACAGGGACACAGGCTTCTCTACTTAGCGAGAAGACCGGGTATGTGCGTCACATCACATGTCTTCGAACTCTTGGAAACCCGAATTTCCGCCCAATGTTTTCATTCAGTTGTTTAATAGCAGTGATGATTAAACAAGTAAAAAAAAAAAATAATTAGAATATTTTTGATTTCATCATGTTAAATGTTTTCCTGTTGCGCATGAGGATAACCACAAAATGCATTGTAGCTGACTTATCCTCATGCGCAACAGGAAAACATTTAACATGATGAAATCAAAAATATGTATTCTAATTAAAATTATTGTAGGTACTCACGGTGCTGGCACAGTGGCTGCGGCCGTGACTTACGAGTTAATGAGTAAGGGTTCGAACCCACTTTTTTTTACTTGTTTAATCATCACTGCTATTAAACAACTGAATGAAAACATTGGGAGGAAATTCGGGTTTCCAAGAGTTCGAAGACATGTGATGTGACGCACATACCCGGTCCTCTCGCTGAGTAGAAGCCTGTCCCTGTCCCTGTGGCCTGATTAGTCTAGACTGAATGGGACGGGAGATAAATATAAATATTTGTTGATACAACATTGAACTATATTCTTGCATGACGGATACAAAATTCTCTCTGACAAAGCTGGTCGACCAATGTTTATCCCATCCAGTCCTCGCATCTACTTAATTGAAGAAAGTCATGATGATCAATTGGGAACCAACAAAACATGTTTTGCCTTTGTGCAAGTGGTAATTAACCACCGACGCAAATAACCAACATGAAACAAATAACGCAGGCAGCAGAAAAAAGGTCGTAACCTCACCATGACCCCACTCCAACACCTCTCGTACAAAGGATTTGTGGTCATTAACCCGCCATTCTGATCCCTTAAATTGATGGCTGCCTGCTGCTGTCCCCGCGCTTACAGTTGTCAGTCAAGTAGCTGTCTACGCGCCGACCGCTGTCGCCTTTCCTTTTTCGACAAGCTAGGAACATGCTTCAAGCGAGCAGTCTCATTTTGCCGTATGGGAGCGGTGTCAGTCGGAATCTTTTTATCTGAGGAGCTTAACGTTATCCACGGAGTTACACAAGGAAGTATACTAGAACTGCCGGTCATCATTGTCAGGCTTTTAATGTTCCCACTGCGGGGACACAGTCATCCTCTCTGTGATAGAGGGAATGGACCTAACCCACCACGCCACCAAACTCACGATGATTGTTGTCGGTGTTTGCACAATGGCAATCAACATGCGATGACAACATTCGCGGGCGACGGAACAATAACAAGAAAAACCTTGTAATAAAGAGATTTTTATAAAGAGGAAATCATTAATGAGATAATAATTTTTTAACACCCTTGCTCGTAAAGCTGATGTAATTCCACCGGTTTTAAATATGTAAAGCGGGTCATAAAAAACGCGTGTGTTACCAAAGCAAATAGTTAAGTTATAGTCAGAGTCCATACAAATTCCATAACAGTATTATTTGCCATTTCAAATATGGAACTGATCGCCGCCGCACGACTCCAGCTAGTCAGCAGTGCGCTGTTGCTATTCAAATTTCGAACTAATCGCCGCGCGGCGCCAGTCAGTAGGCAGCGCTAGCGCGCTGTTAAAATGGCGGGAAAGCAACAGTGTGCATTCACAGATTGAGTTTATTTAAAATAATATAAAAAACAGTTTATTCGGTAATTTGGCTGCATGCTCTAGCGTCTTTGCCAACATTTTCACGCAGCCACGGCAGAAAATAATCCTCGCGCCATTTTTCTCAAATTTTCTTTTCTTTGTACTTGTTTTGTGAATATCTAAAAATGACAACTTTCAATAATGGAGATGAGCAATATATTACTTCAAATCCACCGGATATACTAACAGAAGCGCGAACCGCATGCGACAGCTTGCTGCCGTCAATATCCAAGGACAGATACATAACCACGTATGAAAATTTCTTGAAGTGGAAAAACATGAAAAATGCCAAGTCATTTGCCGAAAATGTAGTTTTGGCGTATTTTAATGAACTAGCTAGTAAATATAATCCTAGCTCGTTGTGGACAACATATTCTATGCTGAAAAGTACCCTCGAGATGAAAAATGGTGACGATATTAATTTATATACAAATCTCATTGCATTTTTAAAGAGACGCTCTGATGGTTTTATAAAGAAAAAATCTAAGGTACCTACTGTCATCAAATGACGTCGAAAAGTTTCTAAAAGATGCTCCAGATATCCAGTACCTGGCAACAAAGGTCAGTTTGCCTCCTTATTTTATGTATTGATCTACCTACTGTACATACATACTCTTTTACATATTTTTTAACGACCGTCTGTAAGCTAAGTACCTATACCTTATCTAACACATAAAAAATGTCGTGGTGGCCCAGTGGCTAAGACCTCGCCTCTCGTGCTTGAGGTCGTGGGTTCAAATCCGGGCAAGTACCAATGTGACTTTCAAATTCATATGTACTTTCTAAGTTTATCTTAGACATCACAGGCAACGGTGAAGGAAAACATCGTGAGGAAACCTGGACTTACATAGTTAATGTAAGTCTGAAATAGCCAAGTCAGAGGCCTGTGGGATTCCCAGAGGCGGCTTAATTAACTCTGACACCAGAGGTGGCCACACCTCACACGAAAGAAGAAGAAGATCTAACACATTTTTATTTCTTTTCAGGTTGCGTTAATATTTGGTATTCATGGTGCATGTAGACGGCAAGAGCTTCACAATATTACCACAAAAGACATTGCAAATCAAGGCAAAATGCTTTTAGTTAAAATCCCAAACACTATAAACTAAATACCCGATCTTTTATTATCGACGGCCCATTTTATGACGTGGTCAAAAAATATGAAGCTCTGCGTACGACTAAGACAAAAAATAATCATTTCTTTCAGAATTACCAAAAAGGTAAATGTACTGCGCAACCTATTGGCATAAATAAATTCGGTGCCATGCCAAAGGAAGTCGCCAAGTTTTTAGGATTACCGGATGCTGATTGTTATACAGGGCACAGTTTCAGAAGAACGTCAGCTACATTACTTGCTGATTCGGGAGCTGATATATTGACTTTAAAGCGGCATGGCGGGTGGCGTTCTAACTCAGTAGCAGAATCTTATGTAGAAGATTCCATCCAAAACAAAGCAAAGATAAGTGCCAAAATAACTCAGGCAATAAATTTGGAGCCACAAACGAAGAAGTTTTGGCCTGAGCCGCGCCCCTCTACTTCTTCTGATGATACTTTTTTATTTACAACTAATGACGAATTACAATGCTCTTCTGCCGTCTTTCAAGAAGTTTCGTCGTCTCCAACATTTACCCTAACACAAAACAATGACATGAATGAATAGTAATAATAATAATAACATAATTAAAAAACCAACTACAACTACGTATCATTTTAATAATTGTAACTTCACTAACTGTTTCAATAATAAAAAATGAACAAAATATTTTTTTTTTTTCTGTTTCCTCGCAAATGTGTTAAAAAACGTCGTACGATATACGTGCGTATTGGTTATAACATGCTCGGCTCAATTACGCCCTCACCTTCGGTTCGGGCTGAAATTCCGCCTCGCATGTTATAACCATCTTAAGACGACGACTAACGCCAACGACCTTGAAGGAACAAAACGCGCACTCGTTTCACACCCGCGCGACCCAAAATTTAGTAGTTTTTTGTACTTTCCTTATTATACTATGACTTTAAAAAAAAAAGCCTCAGATCAAAATGTAGATAATTAAATTATCTTTGATATGGTGTTGATTTCATTAAAATACGCCCAGCGGTTTTGGTGTGATTGTCGTATTTTTGTCCGTTTTAGACATAACTTTACAAATTTATTACACTATGTTATACAAATAAAACTCAAAATTTGCTTAGATCAAATTATTAAGAAAATAGTCTAATATAACATATATTTTTTTCAAAGAATTACGACTAGCCGTTTAGACGTGATTCTCATTTTAAAATCAGCTACTCAAGGGTATCTGCGCCTTAACGCACTAATATCGTAATGTACTATAAATGAGTCTGCGACACCTCAGTCAGACGACGCGAACGCTTTCTTGCGGCTGCCACGCGGCGACCGCGCGCTCCCCGTGCTTCGTGGCGAATGTGGTTTCTATTTACTATGTAAAGGCATTCAAATTACTCGGCAAAATGGATCGGATTGGATCGGAGGGGAGCTTATATAATGTACGATTCATGAAATAAGTAAAGTCATTTGAAAGTAACAAAGTATTATAATAATTATGAATTTCTGTCAGAATAATTAGTTTTGACAAAGATCGTATTGTAGATATTTTTGATCAAAACAATATTATGTTCATCTCTGCCTCGACCCGACTGTTTCCTATCCCCCTCGCGTCAGCTTTTACATAGATACGTACTTACTCGTTTAACCATCCGCGGCCACCGTGCCTGATTTACAGTTGATGTAAGAGGAAAATGTGACCTATTAATAATTTTAATAACCAAATAATAATAGTTAATAACCAAAATTTGCTCATTAACAACACCGCCCTCATCAATCTTGCTTGTCATGACAGAATGTGTTTTCTAAAGACAAAGTTAATTTATTTTTGGGTTCCTATTGAAGTGTTCTCTAGAACTATCAAAATGTTTGGCTGATGTTATTTCTGAGTGTTCAAGAATGAGTGGTTGCTCATTGTAAGTGGACTATTGTGTGATACCAGGAGCCAGAGATTACGCGAAAGTATAACCATGTATGTATGTTTCTTTTATTAACTTACTAGCTGTCCCACGCGGCTTCACTCCCGTCAACTGGCTACGTACCTACCTTATCCTACCTACCCTACTCTACACCTACCCTACACCTACGCTACACCTACCCTACACCTACCCTACACCTCCCCTACACCTACCCTACCTACCCTACATACATGAATGCATAACTGAAACCGTTTACGCAGCGCACGCAACGTAAGCCCTCAAAAAGTAATATTCTTGCCCGTTTTTGCAACATTTTTCATTTATTCTCCGCTCCTATTGGTCGTAGCGTGATGTTATAACCTTCGTAGCGTGATGTTATAAGTTAAAACCTTCCTCGATAAATGGACTATCTAACACAAAAAGAATTTTCAATTCCAACCAGTAGTTCCTGAGATTACCCCCTACATACAAACTTAAAAATTTTACCTCTTTATAATATTAGTATAGATTAGTATACATTGCCCAAAAAGGAGGAGGTTCTTAATTCGGAGGTTAATTTTTTTTTTTTTTTTGTTTTTTTCGGGCACAGCTCCGTCATATATATTTTTGTTTGTAAGGATATAGAGATGGTTCCATTGTCACCAAATCAGAATCTGATGGTAAGATCCCATGAAAATCTAAGGAACTCCTCAAATATTATAGGCAGACATATAGCGGTTTTACTATTGCCAATAACATGGCAAGCATTTGCTCTCAGAAAGTATAATTTACCTGAGGTGGAACGGATGAAGAAGGACACAGATGACCACTGGTATGTCTCCTTAATTAGTATGTCATGCGTATAAGATATCTCGAATAGTTAAGCGACTATGATGAAGCAAATACATATAAATAAATGGCACTGCTGAAGATGGTACCATTGAACTGATCTGATGATGAAGCCGTAAGGTAGGCACTGGAACTCTGTAATAAAACTATATATCCTAGCGTGTTTGGGCTTATTGGAATTGAAATGAGATTTACTCTGGCTATAAATGATTTTGATGGCAATATGAGGTACCAACAATAAAAAGGGTAAAATAAAAAACTTTTTAACAAAAGAAATAAACCGACTTCTAAAGGAAAACACTACAAAGCAAAAACTAACTTTTTTTCTGAAGTCGATGGCGAAAAACGATAAACAGTAGGTACCAAAGACGCCGACTTCGGAAAAACGATAAACAGTAGGTACCAAAGACACCGACTTCGGAAATAAAAAGTTATTTTTCGCTTTGTAGTGTTTTGCTTTAGAAGTCGGTTAGTTTTTTTTTGTTTTAACGTTTTTTTCAATAATATTCATGAATTCAAAATATTAGAATCTAGCTGTTGCCCGCAACTTTGTCTACGTAGCATTAGTACTTAGCAAAGAATATTTTTTATATCGCGCGATAGTCAAAGTCAAGTCAAGTCAAATATATGTATTTCAACTAGGCCATTAAACGACACTTTTGAACGTCAAGATTTTTTTTTTTTTTTTTTTATACTTTATTAGTAAGAACAAAATTCTTAATAATTAATTACGATCTAGCCTAAAAGACTAATAAGCAATTTAACTCTAACTTAATATGTTACGTGATAGATTATGTTAAAACTAAGAATAGTGTCCATTTGCACTTTTACACAAGTCCGCAGCACTTTCTTAGAGTCTGATATAATTTAAAAACACTATGTTCATGTGTTATATGTATAGCACAGCATTGTCACTATTAATTATTCACTTTACACTACACTAATTCAAAAGGTTTAGTTCTTTTTAGTCTACGCACTAAGTCTGTATTGTCTAGCAGCTGGATAGCCTCAACATTCACGTGTCGATGAAGTCTGTGTTCGTGGGCTTCAGCAAATTTTTGGATGATGGTGGTGACGAATTCCGTTTTAAGGTCACGGTGAAGATCGTCATTCCTTATGTACCAGGGTGCATTTACAGCGTCCCTGAGCACTTTATTTTGGAATTGTTGGATTAGTTTGACGTTGCTTTGTTTAGTACAGCCCCAAAGTTGGATACCATACGTCCAAATTGGCATCAGTAAATGCTTATATATGGTTATTTTATTATGTATTGATAGACAGGATTTCCTTCCGAGTAACCAATACATACTTCTATAACGTATGTCGAGTTCCTGTCTTTTCTTTTTGACATGAGCTTTCCAACGCAACTTGGCGTCGAGAGTTATGCCAAGGTATTTAGCTGTATTAGCATAAGGCACTTGCATGCCATTTATGTAGATTGGGTGATAGTCCAAGTGTTTGTTTGTGAAGTCAATGTGAATTGATTTTGACTCATTCAGTTTGATCTTCCATTTTTGTGTCCAATCATAAACTTTATTCACAGCTAGTTGAACTTTTTCTACTGCTTCTCTGTGGCTTGATCCAGTAGCCATAATTGCAGTATCATCTGCAAAGGTCGCAATGGTGTTATTTTCCAGTTCTGGGATGTCGCATGTGTATAACAAGTACAAAATTGGGCCTAGCACACTTCCTTGAGGTACGCCAGCTTTTATAGCTTTTAGCTCTGAATATGCGTCTTCTTGCCGTATTCTAAACATTCTATTAGTTATATACGACTCTAGAATATCTGCAAATTCTGGTAGCATGCGTCTGAGCTTGAATATTAGACCCTTATGCCAAACTTTGTCAAAAGCTTGCGCGACATCTAAAAACACGGTGGCGCAGACTTCCTTATTTTCAAGCGTTTTTTCAATAATGTTTGTTATTCTATGTACCTGGTCTATTGTTGAGTGTTTTTCCCTGAAGCCAAATTGATGATTTGGAATAAGGTCTTTATTTTCTATTATTGGTTTTAACCGTTTCAATAACAGTTTTTCGAAAAGCTTTGATAACACGGGCAACAGAGAAATAGGTCTATATGATGATGCTTCATTGGGTGGTTTCCCTGGCTTCGCAATCATAATGACTTCAGCGACCTGAACGTCAAGAATTAAAATTTACAAGTAATAACAATTGATTCTACCGTCCATTCGGAAAAGTAGCTTGTTATGAAGAAAAACGGCCAAGAAACTCCATCTTTACTCTTTTGAAAAAATATGTATTTTACAATATTTACATACATTATAAATTCATAAATTTGAGGACAATGCACCCAGAATAGCTCTACATACTATACTACGTACAGGTATAAAGTATTAAACGTACTCACACTTGCTGTGCAGTTATATAATACTTGGAAAACATTAACATCCGAAGCAGTTAAGTTATGACCAATCCAAACTGATGTCGCCCGTTCACGAACATGACGTATGAATTGGCACCACCCAGCTCAACCATCATGAAGGGAACCGAATGATCCCACACACGTACCACCACCAGAGAGAAATTTGAGAGAGCATGACCCATTCAACTGCCAGGGCACACTCAAGTCAACGAACGACACATAGGTACAGTAAATGGTAGATTTACAATTGGGTACATAGTATATTGGGTAGTAGTAGGTATGGGTGAGCGGTGGTGGCCCAGTGGTATCGGCCGCGACTCACAAGTTAAACTTTACTTTGTGTAAATTATTTCATCACCACTGCTCTCAAAACGGTGAAGGAAAACATCGTGAGGAAACCGGCATGCCAAAAATTCGAAGACATGTGACATCGACCAACCTGCACTGGGCCCGCGTGGTGGATAATGGCCCATTCCCTCTCACAGAGAGGAGGTCTGTGTCCCAGCAGTAGGAACGTTAATAGGCTGATGATGTGATGATGTGACAATTAGTATATACTGCAGTTATATTATACTAAAAGAAATTGTATTTATACAATAAAAATATATTTATACAGTTTTCAGCAGGTCCAACAATACCTTCAGAACAATAATGTTCTATATATCACTTGTTTTTGCACCCTAGTGGTTGTGGAGCAGGACTAGTATTGAGCCAAGCATTTTTGTGTGTGATGTAAGTGATGTAATCCTCCAACTTATGATATACTTGCCTGCATAGTGTGCGTTTTATACTAGTTTTAAATTTCTTCTTATTCAGTTCTAGAATGTGGAGGAATTTCATTGTAACATTTTGGGCAGTACCCCATGAAAGATGAGGCTACGTTAGCCAGTCTGAAACCTGGTTGAACTAATTGGTCCCTATTTCTAGTAACGTAATTGTAATAACGTAATGTCTGTCACTGTTTTTACTAAAAATATGTAAGTCATTTTCACCTACATGTTGTTTTCATAAATATATTGACAAGGTACCGTCATGATGTTATTGTCCATAATCAGTTCCCTTAGAGAATCGCGCCAGCGAAGATTGTATATCGCTCTATTGGCTTGTTTTTGCAGGATAAAAATTTACTCAATGTCTGCAGCCCTTCCCCATAGTAAGATACCGTAAGACATTATACTATGAAAGTAACTAAAATAGAGCAGCCTCGCGGTATATACTACATCAGTAAATTGTCGATTTTTTCACTCACAAGATTTCGCCTTTATAATGTTGGTGGGATGGGATTAAGTATGGATCATCATCATCATCATCATCATGATCATCATTTCAACCGAAAGAAGTCCACTGCTGGACATAGGCCTCCTCCAACCGTCGCCATACTGATCGGTCCTGTGCGTTTCGCATGCACCGGACTCCCGCAGCCTTTACTAGGCCGTCGCTCCACCCAGAGGGAGGCCTTCCAACGCTGCATCTTCCGGGACGCGATCATCACTCTAGAACGGCCGCAACGGCCATCCTTTCTGCGAGCAATGTGCCCTGCCCACTGCCACTTAAGTTTGGCAATTCTTCGGGCTATGTCGGTAACCTTGGTTCTATATCAGATGTCTTCATTTCTGATTCGATCATGCATAGAAACGCCTAGCATAGCCCTCTCCATTGCCCTTTTGGGTAACTTTAAGACTTCTGATGAGACCCATTGTGAGTGGCCACGCCTCTGTCCCATAAGTAATCGCTGGCAACACACACAGGTCATAGACTTTCATCTTGAGACACTGGTAAGTTGGACGAGAAGATACCGCGCAACTTCCCGAACACTGCCCAGCCGAGTCGGATTCGGTTTTGAACTCTTTCTCGAAGTTAGACCTACCTAACAGGACCGTTTGTCCTAGGTAGTCATAATCGGACGATTATTATGGGCTCGCAGTTGTGGACACAACTGCGAGTGTAGAATCTTCGATTTTGATAGGAGTGGGTAAAACATGGGCATTCAACATTACTTTGAATTTGTCCATATTCATTTTTAGACCGACTCTTTCGGAAGCTCTATTGTCATCGGGCATTGTACTGAGGTTATCCATGGTCTCAGCCATGACCAGTATTTCGTCGGCAAACCGAAGGTGAGTGATGTACTCGCCATTGACGTTGATGCCTAGCTCTCTCCAGTCCAGAACCTTGAAGACATCCTCCAGTACAGCATATAACAGTTTAGGCGATATGACATCTCTGTCTCACACCTCGCTGCAGAAGGATAGGTTCCAAGGTCTGATCCTGAAGTCGGACTGACATGGTGGCGTTTTTGTACAAACACTTCAGAACCTCGATGTACTGGTAGTAGATTTGGCACCGTTGGAGAGACTGCAGTACAGCCCAAGTCTCGATCGAATCGATGATTTTCTCGTAGTCCACAAACGCTAAGCAAAGAGGCAGGTTATACCCTTCGGTCTTCTGTATGACCTGCCGCAGCATATGTATGTAGTCTACGGTGCTAATGCCTTTTCGGAAACCGGCTTGTTCGGGAGGCTGGAAATCGTCAAACCTACGCGCGAGACGATTTGTGATGACTCTTGAAAACAGCTTGTAGACATGGCTAAGAAGTGAGATGGGCCTTTCAATTTTGAATTGGGAACTGTCGTCCTTCTTGAAGAAGAGTACCACTACACCCCTGCACCATGCCTCTGGCGTTATCCCTTCGAATATGATGGAATCAAACAGCTTCTGAAGGGCCTTAAGTACCGGTTTTCCATCCGCCTTCAGGAGTTCGGCCGTAATTCCGTCATCACCCGTTGCCTTGTTTTTCTTAAGTTGTTTCAGAACCATCCTAATCTCGTAGAGGCTGACGTCTGGCATGTCTTCGGTATAGTGTCGGGTCAATCTAGCTCTTGGGTCGGAAGTGTACAACTGCCCATAGAATTCCTCGATATCCCTCAGAAGCTCCAGTTTGGTGGATACGATCCTGCCATCGTCGGTCTTCAGTTTCGTGAGCTGGCTCTGTACAATAGCCAGATCTCTTGCAAACACATCGGAGCCCTTATTCCGCTCAATCACGTCTTTAATACGCTCAGTATTAAAGCGGCGGAGGTCGCTTTTCAAGGACTTAGAGATCCGTCTATTGAGTTGCCGGTAGTTCCACGCATCGTCTGAAGACTGCAGGATCATTTCACACCTGTCCTTCATGAGCTTGAGAGTAGAATCGGATAGTCCCTTATTCCCATTTGCACGACGGGTCTTGAACTCGATCTTGCTCGGTTATTTTCGTGTGCATGATCGTTGTTAATTGATTTTAAGAGGTAGGCATCCATCACATATTAGGATTACTCGCGAGTGCTATTGTGCTTCAACTTGCAAAAAACGTGACAAAAACTAAAATTCTTCCTATTTCGATAAAGTACGACCAGCCGCAAGTCAGTGATTAATTAACTACCAGAATAAGCTGGCTTCATATTGTATTGAAACTCCGCTCTTTGCAATTCCAGCTCATAGTCAGTGTTTTGCCACGAACCCAACGTGTGATCAGCTGCACCTACTACTTAGGTATAGCCTCACAGTCATCAGCCTTGTATGTCGTTTAGAATGTTTATGGATGTTTTATCTTTCCACAGAAATACTCACACTCATTGAAAGACCACGCCTCAACTGGAAGTCCCTATGTTGTATCACTTAGATTATATCATAGAGTAATAATATGGTCAGTGTACGAGTTTTAGTCCTCGTGATCCTGGCAGTGAACGGGCTCGGTTATGGTAAGTTTTGTTTTATTTCCGGCACCGCCGCCGTCTGATGCAGGCCAGCTGTTCTCAGTACTTCAGTAGTCACGGAGCTCACACAACTCCTTCGTAGCTGACGGTGCTGCAGCACAGCAGCTCACGTGTAGGTCACGCATGCGCACTTAGAGCCTCCGCAAACTAAGAACTTTTTACCGGCCAATTGTTTGGTCGGATCGGGTTGTTCGCACACTGGGCCAACTGATCAGTCGGGTTGGTCGTGAATGCGTAAACTAAACATCAGTCAACCTCCGAATCATTTCGGGTTTCTTTCCATTCCCCCGGCTGTGGTAAACGTAATTCATGCAACAAACATTGTAAAATTGTAAATACATATTTATGAAAAGCAATAAAGGCTATTTTTATTTATTTTTTATTTTATAATGATAAGCAGATAGAACTTTCAAATTATATTATTATTATTTCAAACCAAATATCTGTTGCGAGCTTTATAAGAGGTTGGCCCTCATTTCAATATAAAGGTTTTTTGAGTTTTTCTAGTGGGCGTGGATGGCCAAATTCGAAATTATGCGACAAACACTCAAAGGAGTCACGAGGCCGATTTTATGAATACTTAATCTGCATCATTGGATTTTTGAAAAATAAATATTCCTAGCCAGAAATCGAAACCGTTAATTTTGAAAAGAAAATAATTAATTAATTAATTTTTAATATTGAAACACATGCTGTATTATTACACGATTCGATAGTGTCGCTAATAAGGATCACATCCTGTTTAATCTAAGATCATCAAGTAGATATCGAATTTAAAAAGTTTTTATTACACAAGTTTTTGTTGTATAAACTTTTATACATATTTAAGATTCGTAGTAAAAATAAAATTCAACTTTCTTTTTATCAGGAAGCACTCTTCAATGCACACAACAAGATAACAGTTTGACGTGTGAATCTCCAGACGAGAATTGGCCGGCAGATACAGTTCATCAATGGTATCAACGATACGACAACGGTACGTATATCTTTAACTTGTGGTCAGCAATGTACGGACTCTCCTACCAAGAGAATCGATTTTGGTCTTCGAGCGTATCGAAAGAATACATCAAAACCATCATGTCCCAACTGTTTAAGTCTAAAGCACTTTACTTACGCCTGATATAAGGTTATTTAATACTATTTTCAGACGACCAAAGAAGTGATTCTGCAACGGCTTCTTCGTTAATATTAAATCATAAGAAACTAATTGGCACTCTGATTGACAAATCCTTTATAGAATAAGTTTGTTTAGTTTCTTCTCTCAATCGTGTTAAGAGTTTGGACCACATTTACTGCAGCAGTATTTATACTAAAACAAAAACCATAAACATCAATGTCCAGTTTGTGTGTAGGTTCTAATCTAGTACCTAATTAACTGTATGTAAGTATTTGGAAATTACAGGTTACATTGGGATTATACCATCGGGGAAAGGAGAAAAATCAAAATTTAAAATAAGACTTCAAAAATTTGACGATAATACTATGATTTTTAAAACAATTAACACAAAAGTTAATTTAACTACTGAAAAATTTAGGATACGTTTACCAGAACGTTATAGTAAGTACAATAATTGTTAATCACACTTATATTTTAAAGGCGAAAGTTTGTGAGTGTCTTTTTTACATCTTCACGCTCAATCGGCTGGACGGATCTGGATGAAATTTGGCAAAGAGATAGATTATATGTCAAAAATCACATAGGATACGTTTTATCCCGGAAATATGTTATCTCGAGATAATTTTCGACCATCACGCGGGCGAAGCCAAAATACAAGCACAAATCTTTAAAAATCTTAGATTGCAAAGCTTGAGAAGAAGAAGAAGCTTGAGAAATGATGACAATCTTCAATTGACATAAGGATAAGCCTCAAACCTTTTATGAAAAAATATTGTATTGTATGCTTTGATCACTAATAAAAACCGGCCAAGAGCGTGTCGGACTTTGCACATTTAGGGTTCCGTAGCATACCGCATAATCAAGTTGCTTGTAATAAGAAAAATTAAGGAACTTCAAAGAAAAATCTGATTTATAAATAGATTGGTATTTGTAAGTAAAATATACGTAATAATAAAGATTGTCACCAAATTTGAAGTTCATAGGTTGAAGGGTAGGGGAAGTTGAAAAACATCTATCTATTTATCTACTGAATAAGTTCTAAACAACGATACCCCACTCGATGGGGTGAGGCAAATTTATTTTTCACGCACCCCTTTACCTGTCCTGCCCCCCTTAAAAACATTTAATAGTTATTTATGCTACAAGTGCGGAAAGTAGGTGATTTCCGATGAGTGGATAAATCGACACTAGTCGGAAATCATCTTACGCACGTGTATCATACAAAATTTTACTATGCATTGTGCGAGGAAAAAAAAAAAAAAACTGAATCAAGCAAGCAATAAAATGGCGCTTATTTAAGGGCGCTCAGCATATCCACAGATTAACTAATAGTTCATAGTTCCTCGGGCATATCTACTGCGCATGTGCAAATAGCTGTCACGTCGTAATGCAAAAAGGCACGAGCAAAATATTCATTCTGCCAAACATATTTAATGCATATTTAAAATTAATTTATTGATCAAAATCTAAATCTAGAGTAATTAAAAACGCCTTAAATGAAGTATTAGTTTTGTTTTACCTTTTATATGAATGATAATCTGTACTTAACTAATTTTTAAAACTTTTCTCAAATAATAAAAACTCTATGCGGCGGGCTGACGTTGGAATTAAAAATTAAAAAAGTACAGGAAAGTAAAAAGCACTAGTAAAAAAAGTGACACTTTTCGCACAGTTTGGTTGTAAAATATTTTTTGACAATCCATATAAGGCTTTGGGTCAAGAAGATGCTTACACTGTGAAAATTTGAAGTCGGACGTCTCTAACGACAGACGGGCAAGTGGGTGACAGTAATAGGGCTCCGTTTTGACCCTTAAGGTTCGGAACCCTAAAAACGAAGGTTGTTTGTTTACCTACTTACCTACGTAAGATTTATTTAGTACTTTTTTGGGTTCCGTACCCAAAAGGTCCAAACGGAGCACTATTGCTGTCACTCACGTGTCTGTCTGTTCCTCTGTCACACAATTTTGTTTCGAAGATTTTTTTAATTTCCCATTAACCTACGAACTTGAAAGGAGAATGCCCAAAATCAGTATCGCTTTATAATCAAAGAGTATAGCCGCAAAAATATAATCATAAATTATACATTTTTTTTTAAAGTTTTCTTATTTAACTTGATTGAAATCGTATGTGGGGTTAATATTTTGTGTTTAATTAGTTATTTATTCGATTTTATTTTAATGGCGTACTTTAGTGAAAACAGTGTTGCCATTTTCTGAACCGCCCCATAATCGGTGTTACTAATAGTGTAAGGGCAGACGCTGAGTTTTAAAAATCATTTAAATTATGACATTTCCCGCTTCATTAATATTTTTATTCATATATACCATGATTAAAATGATATTACCTTACGATTTAAAAATCTTTCTCTAATTAACAAATCACTTATGGTCAGGGTGATTTAGATTAATTGTTGGTAACACTACCACAGGCGATGTAAATGAAAGGTGAACTGTCAACTATCAAAAATGTCATTGTCAAATGTCAAGTCAAGCTAGGTGCCAAACAAAGATTCGTGTCGGCGCGGTAGCGAATTTTTGTTTTTGCGTTTATATTTGTTGAGTTTGTTGTGCTAATTATTAACTTATCATTGCGTTGACTTCGTGTTCAGTAGTTTTCGGATTCCTGCACACTCAAGAAATCTTTTTGAAGACTATTGTACTGTTTCTGTGCTGGTGGTGTGGATAGTGTAGTACGAACAAAAAATCAAAGAAAAAACAAAAACCCCACAAAATAAATGGATAATTTTAATTTCCTTTGAAAGTATGACCTCTCCCTTCTTTTATATCCAATTTACGCTGTCATACTATTTTTTTTTATGCGCAACGGCGGTCCATAGAAGTATGGGCAATCTCCTTTGGTGATAATATTTATTATTACGTATATTTTAGTATATATATATATTGAAAAATCCGATTTTTTCTTAGGTACGGAAACCTAAATGTGCGAATTCTGACACGCACTTGGCCGGTTTTTAGTTTATTAGAACGCTTGGTTTAATAAGTCTTTCTATTTTAATTTTTACACTAAAGAAGAAGAAAAGTTTTGATAAGTGTTGTGTTGTTGTTGTGAAATGCTAAAGCATTTAACTTCACTTACATAACTTAATTAAATCTCCTAGTGCAGACATGCAGCCCAAGGAACCCCAAGACAACAGAATGAATTAGTGCAGGAGTTCTTATGGGAACCTTACAGATCCTGGGCAGTACACAGTGTTATATTGCATGTTAAGACATTTCCAATGAGTCTAAAAATTATGGTGCCATCTTATCTGATTGAGGAGATGCTTTGGCCACTTGTCGGCTTCATCATCAGACCAGGTTCATTGTACCATATTATTGCAGTCCTTTTCTTTCTGCATTTGGGGCAGAAAGGTTCTGGAGTGGTGACCGTGAACCGGAAGACGTTGCGTTGGAAGGCCTCCCACCAGGTGGACCGATGACCTGGTGTAGGTTGCGGGGATCCGCTGCCTGCGAGACGAAAGGGACTGGTCAATGTCGCGACGCTTGGGAGAGGCCTATGTCCAGCAGTGGACGTCTTTCGGCTGATATGATGATGATGATGATAGCAGTCCATTATAAAAAAAAAATAAGAGGAAAAAAAACAAATGTGCAGTCAACGAAACGGATAGTTTAGCAAACAAATCACAAAGTACTACCATCGACAAAATGCAGTGTGTCAACTTGCTAAACAATAAAATATCTTGTCTGTACCTACATAGACGCATGTCTTTTTTTTTCAGATAAATACACTGCTAAATACAATAAATCGTATTCAGAATCAGAGAGTGTTAGCTTTAACTGTTCAAACTGTAAGTACAATCCGTCTAGAGTCAAATCAAGTATCCTAAAATAATAGTGATTTTACTACAACCACTCAGGTTGCACAGCAAGCAAAGCTAGTTCGAAAATGTTACCACCAGGTTGGAGAATAAAAGACGTGCTTCCGCATTGACGTTTAATGCGAGACTGGCGTACCTATTCATACCTTCATATTTGTTACAATATTTAACACCTCCCCTTAATTATTACTATACTATACTAAGTACAACACACATGATACAGCCATAACGTAACCTAACTTACAATGCTATAGACTTATATTATATTACACTTTACACTAACTGACATTATTATGCTTATTATATTATATCTACTTATAACTAATTGCTTAATCTATTTCTCCTATTCTAAATCGTTGAGGAGGTTTACGATTTCTTAATGTATATCTACGTTCGATGGGTGTTACTACTGGAGGTTGTGGGTTAATATTTCTAATTGGCACGTCAGATGACTGTGTCGAGCCGGGTAACTCAGGCCGGTTCTCTGTCGTGCCCGATGTGTTTAACTCAAACTCAGACACATTTTCCGGCCCTGGTGTACCGATCCCGTCGACAGCATCGCTCGACCCCTCCTCATCAATCGCAGGGAACACAAGTGTACTTCTTGCCTTTTTATTATTTTTACACGGTGGTGGATTTGCTATTCTGGGTAACACTGATCTTCGCCTTAACTGATCAACATGACGGTGTGCCTCGGTTCCAAAGTCTGATATAACATTGTAATCAGTACTGCCTAGTTTTTCTATAACCTGCCCTGCTATCCATTTGTCTGTCCCACAATAGTTCCTGTTCCATACCTTATCCCTCTTCTATCTGCCTATGCGATCAGCCCGCCAGACATTCGCTACGTTTCTGTCGCGCCAGCGCTCGCGATTCCCGGTCGGGCTTCAGTATGTCCAAACTCGTGCGTAAATTCCGACCCTGTAAAATTTATGCCGGACTATTTTTCGATGTGTAATGTGCCGTATTCCTATGTTTAAAGATATCTATATAATGCCGTATCTGGATCTACTTTTTGCTTTAACGCTTTCTTAATTACACGCTTGCATAGTTATATCGCGTTCTCGGCTGCCCCGTTAGAAGCAGGATGGTACGGTACAGTAAATATTTGTTCAATACCATTATTTGACAAAAAGGTTTTGAATCATACGTTTGTAAATGGAGGTCCGTTGTTGCTCACTACGTATTGCCTCGGTAGGCCGAACTTAGCCCAAATATCGCGTTTTTTATACTATAGGCTCGCGCTTGACCACTATCTCACCTGTTGGTAAGCGATGATGTGGTCGACGGTGATAGACGCTTGCCTAGAAATAACCTATTCACTCTTGACTTAAATACTCCCAGATTGTAGCTGTCGGGAAACACATACTCCGGCAGGTAATTCCACTCCTTACACGCTGTACACATAATAAAAGTGTTTCCAAAACGTTTTGTGCATATGGGTGGGATGTCCACCATGTACCGATGGCACAACGCCGTACGTCTGGTAGTCCGATGATGAAACGGGCTAGGTGGAATTAGATCGTGCAATTCCAACGCACACTCCCCGAAATGTTACCGATAAAAACCGACAAGCCGGCAACTCGGCGACGGTGTTCAAGGCTCTGGAGCTTTGAATTGACCAGTGCCTCATCACCGATGAGCCTCTTAGCCCGCTTTTCAATCGACTCCAGTACGTCAAGCTGGTATTTGGCAGATCCGTCCCAGAGATGAGAACAATACTCTGCATGATCGAACCTGTGCTTGATACAAATTGAGAAGCTGTTCCGGCGTGAAGTACCTTCTCACTTTTGCAAGGATCCCCAACTTTTTGGCAGCCAGCTGAGCCTTTGCCTATGTGTTCGCGACGAAGCGTCATCAACCATACTAAATGGTTCATAGAAATTGAAGTTTGTATGTGTAGACATGTCTGCTTACCACGGCGCGCCACCTGATACTAAAATGAATTTTAGAGGCACGTTTATATTTATACTAAAATTTTACCTACATTTTTTGAGATAGTAGTATAATGTTTTTAGTGTTTGTCAGTATGTTATAGGGTTCAATAGTTCACCCTTAACAGAGTAAAATCATTAGAAAGCATACTGATAAGAGTTATCATAGTAAAAAACATAAATTTCTGTCATACGATACGTCTGTGCTCGACGACGGATTAGTTCCGAATGACCCGTGAGAGGGAACCACACGATATATATAGTTTTGGTGGTTTTTGAAAATATTATAGTAATTAAAATCATGTTTTTAAGGGCTTATCCTATGTACTGGACATGAAATCAGTACATAATGATGAAACTATGTGAAGACCACATAGTTTCTGCTATGTAAATAGGAATATTGACTTGATATCTCAAACACCAAATACATGGTTTTAGGTCATTTTAGGGTATATGGGGGACCTAGACCGAGACAGGAAGCCTATATACACCTCATAGTTAGCGTAGTCTTTTATATAAAGCCCATTTACTTGAGATATCAAGTCAGTATATAATAAAAAAACTGCTGTTTATCTGGTTTTTGGCAATCGCTTACGGTTTTAGGTGCCCTAAGTACCTAGAAACATATAGGTGTACTGGTAAAAGTACTACCATTGGAAAATCTTGCTAAAAGGGCTTCCAGGCGGTTTCTAGATGGGAAGAATCGCTTGGATAGTCAACGAGATAAGCAGTCGTGAAAAATGTAAACAACGTAAAACGTTGAAATTTGTAGACCCTTCAGGTGGAATAACTCCATGAAGGGAATAGATGTACTCATGGTGTAAGTACTTTCGGATGGCTTGCTGGACTAGCTACCAAGCCATCACTTTGGAGCGAAAATCGCTCAAGTAGTTTAAGTACAATTCCAGAAAATAGGTTTCTGGAAATGTAATTTTTAGTCAGTTTTTGGCATTCCCCGGGACTATACACCCCTGGGAATTCCGAAAATAAGGAATTTTTGGGGACCTCCCGATGGCCCATTAAACGCACCATCGTGTCGTCCCAATCTTATTAGTGTTTTTATATCTAATTTCTCTGATAGCTGGGCGCAAAGAAAGTGACCAGCTATCAAATTTGTACATATCAAGGCACCTTATGTGCATATGACCTAGACAGACTTACATAAACACTAGAAATGTAAAGTGTGGTCTATTGGCTACCAGAATCCCCATAATAGGCGGTGATTGTCTGGTTAGCCTAAGTAGGAAGTCCTAAAGTCGGTGAAATGACTTAGGAATTTATAGATTCGTTACATAAGGGATGATATCCCATAGAAGATTCCCGAAAATAAGCTTTTTCTAGACGTCAACAGACAGCCTGCTATTGGCACCAGCAGGTCAACCCAACCTATAGATATCCTTAGGCTAGGTTAAAAGCTATTAAGGTTTTAACTGGGAAATAAAGGGAATTGTCCTTTTATTTCATGGAAATAGTCTAGGGAAGCTATCAATACCTGGAAATTAGGTATATTGATTAGATACATAGATAGGGGGCGTTACTGTGTTACAGTACGAAGGAATCCAGCTATTGATAGCACCATGGAAGGGGTGCGGTAACCCTATTTACCAAATATGTATAAGGGTTTTTTACATAAATAAAAATTATTTTCGGCGAGAATTTGCGGGGCTCTCAATAATGGCACGATGCGAGGGTATAAGGAACCCCCGGGCCCAAAATAGAATTTGTAGTCATCCAAAGCTAGTCGCTTGTACTTGTCTTAGTAAATAAGAAGTAATTCTTATATAGAATCACGTCTCAGAAATTGTTGAGAGCCCTAGAATCGTGCCGTGTACTGAATAACTTAGTGTTTCATTTAATTCATCAACTTCAACCCTTATGAAGACATCCCTTTTCGATCCTGTCGAGCTGAACCTCGGAACCTGGACACCAGGAGTGCTGATCCAGAAGTAGGCAACCCGGAATCTGGAAATAACTCAAGTACAGCCAACACATCGTTGAATCGTTAGAGTCGATTTGCAACCCTACGTCACTGCTGCAGCTAGGCATCCAAGAACCTTTGTTTTCGTGATGTGGATGGGGCGTTCAGCGGCAATGGCCAGAAGGTTTACGCCCTTCTTTTCTCGGGGCCAGTGAACACGCTACGTCCTGCACATTTAATGGTCCTATCGAGCCGAATTTTGGAGCCTGGAGAGCCCCAGGACGTCGGGAACAGCAGATCCAGAAAAAACAACTGGGTGCCTGCATATTAAGTCGGCTACGTGCAACACAACGTTGACCCGTTCGAGCCGAAATTCGAAGTCTGGAGCGCCCCAGGACGTCAGGAAGAAACAGTGGTGGAATTAATTTTTCGAATTTTGGAGAAATTAATTTCACAAATAAACCAAAAATCGACGTGCACTGCAGGGAACAAGTCCTACGTGCCCTATTTGCCGCTGGATCCAAGAGGTAAAATTCTGGAGACAGTTATTGAAAATACCCTATTTTTTCAATAATTGTAAGAAAATAGAAGAAATTTTCTGTGAGCCGCAAAATGCTGTATGAAGACAGATGCGCATCCTTGAAGCCCCAAGAATAGTTCCTGAAGACTTATCGCTGAAAACTACCCTATGTTATCAGTGATTTGTTCTAGAACTGAACGCTTGTTTATTCAACCAAGAATACTCGTTCAGAAGATTGGATTACGTCTTTGACGCGGAAGAATAATTCCTGAAGCCTTATGACTGAAAACAACCCCTATGTTTTCAGGAAAATTTTGAAGACTGAATTTTCGTCAGTGAATGGAAGAAACGTACTCTGAAGACTTAGATACGTTTCGGATGTACTGACTATGCGGTTCCTGAAGCACTATCACTGAAAATAACTTTGACGTTTCGGTGATTTATTTGAAGATTGAATTTTCTTCAATCAAGCAAGATACGTGCTCTGAAGATTGATGCACGGCTCTGATGCTTTGGACAAGCAGTTCATGAAGCATCACCACCGAAAAGTAACCTTGACTTTTCGGTGATTTAGAATTTGATTGAATTATAGTCAATCAAATGGAACATACACGTTTATGGGAAAAATAAACTTGTATAGCAAATGCCTGAAGTTTCCTGAAGACTTATCACTGACCGTAAGTTTTTAGTGATTTTTTATTTGAAGATTGAATTATAGTCAATCGAAGTGGAGGTTGACTTCTGGAGATCGTCGGTTTGAACGCTGAAGCCCGGAACTGGGACTTATCTTTGAAAACTAACTTCGAGTTTTCAAAAGAAAATATTTCAACAACAATGCCGATAACCAGATCCAAAGGCAAGACGCCGGAGGCATGGACCGTGGAGTTGGATCAGCCAGCTGGCATCAGACATGAGCTGCCGCCATGATCACCTTCCACAAACGAAGGGACCGAGCCGTCGGACGAGCAGCGCCATCTAGCGCCTCAAACTGAAAGCACTCCGACGCATCAACCAATAGAAACTGATCAAGCGGTTTCTACCAGAGTAACCAGATTAGAAGGAGCTTCAGACACAACATTGAAACCTTCTCAGAAAGAGAAGATTTTCGAAGAAGACAGACGTACAGCGATGCCGATGACTACCCGGGGTGACACCCGTATCGAACATAGCCGTCCGCCGTCAACTAGAGTGACTCGGTCACGAAAAAACATAGACAAAGCTCGCGAAGACTTACTCAAAATTAAGTTGGAGCTTGCACAACTGGCACTTCAGAGAGCGGAGGAAGAGGGTTCCGAAGCTGAATACCGGGATGACAGAAACTCGAATGACGAGTACGTGCGTTCATGGCTAGAAGAGGCACCAGAACCTCAGCCTGAGAAGGAGGATAACGTCGTGGAAGGGGGAACCAGAAATTCTATGCATAGACCCCTGACTGCGACCGCCACCAAATCGCAAATAGAAGGTCAGCATCCTAAGGAAAAAGAAGTGCGAAAACCTCCAGTTGCAGCGTCAGCTGAGTGTACAGGAGGTCAGAGGGATAGTCTCCGTCCATTCCTGACGGAGTTGACGTCCGCTATAGCGTCGCTAGCCGACAGAAAAATAGAACAGCGGGACCAATCGAACCCCTCTGCGTCGAAATTCGTCATGACATTGCCGAATTTCAATGGTTCTCATACTGAATGGCTATCATTTCGGGCCATATATGAGACAACTCGAGCGTATTTTACGGACATCGAGAATACAGCGAGGCTGAGGAGAAGCTTACATGGACGTGCAATGGAAACCGTCAGCTCAGAACTCATCGGACATGCCAGGCCCGATGACATCATGAAGGAACTCGAGCTGCAGTTCGGCCGTCCAGACTCCATAGCGCAAGCTGAAACAGATAGATTACGGGGACTACCGCGCTGCAGTGAGTCACCAAGAGACATCTGCGCGTTTGCAAGTCGCGTAAGAGGTGCTGTAGTCACGCTCCGCGCGTTAAAAAAGGGTCATTACCTTATGAACGCGGAGCTTATGCGATTGTTAACAGAGAAGTTACCCAATTCGCTACGAGCACAATGGTACCGATCATATTCGGAGAAGTACCAATCGGTGCCAGATATTTCATTGTTCAGTAATTTTATATCTGAACAGGCACACTTCTGTAGTCCATTCGCCCCACCCGAAGGCATCGCTTCGGCCGAGGCGAACACCAACAGACGCGTCACACAAAGGACGCATATAGCTACGGACCAACCGGTAGGAAAATGCCGTGTTTGCGACGTGGGACATCACTACGCCAATGGATGTGCACAATTCAGGGGCGTAGCTGTCGAGAAAAGATGGGAGCTAGCGAAAAAACACAATCTATGTTATCGCTGCCTTCAACATCGACGAGGCAACCACACTTGTAAGAG
The DNA here is from genome assembly GCA_948252205.1 of Orthosia incerta. Lineage (NCBI taxonomy): Eukaryota > Metazoa > Arthropoda > Insecta > Lepidoptera > Noctuidae > Orthosia > Orthosia incerta. The sequence goes on along the minus strand of OX411766.1, from coordinate 17,444,857 downwards.
AAAACAGTGTGGCCAAGACGGGTGCAGAGATACGCACCATCGGCTTCTTCATAGGAAGAAGCAACAGCAGAGGGAAGCCAACAAGAAGCCCGATGTTCCTGAATCCAGCAAGGATCCTCAGGAAACGGTGGCCAGTTTCGGGTCACCATCGAGCCAGGCGTACCTCAAGATAGTGCCGGTCCGGGTAATCGGACCGGCGGGAGAGGTAGCAACATACGCTCTCCTAGACGATGGGTCCACCGTTTCGCTGATGGATGAAGACATCGCGAGGCAAGTCGGGGCAGAGGGCCCTGTGGACCCGCTCAAGATCGGTGCGATAGGCAACACCATGCTCACCACCCCATGCTCAAGAAGAGTCAAGGTGAAGCTGGTTAGCCCGCAAGAGAGAAGGGTACAATTTAAAGCACGTACTATACCTAAACTCAGCTTGGCAAAACAAACAGTGAGCGATAGGGTTGTCGCACGCTGCAAGCATTTAACCGACTTGAGAAAAGAGTTGATGTACAACAATGGCGTGCCAAAAATACTCGTCGGCCAAGACAACTGGCATTTGTTATTGGCCAGCGAGATTCGCAGAGGTCCAAGACACCAACCAATTGCGTCACTTACAGCAATGGGTTGGACACTACATGGCGCGCACAGTAGTTTACTACGACAACAAGTACATCATGTCAATAGAATAACAACTGATGACAATTTGGATCATCAGTTGCGCGAACATTTCGCCATAGAATCGTTGTGCATAAACCCACAGCGACCCGCCTCTGACCCAGCAAGAAGGGCAGAGGACATTTTGAATCGATCAACTGTCCAATTAGAGAATGGACACATCGAAACCGCCATGCTTTGGCGTAATGAGCATGCTGAGATGCCAGATAGCTTTGAGACAGCTCTGAAGAGGCTCGTCTCAACAGAAAAGAAGCTGGACAAGAACCAGGAACTTCTAAGAAGATACTCAGACCAGATGGACTCGCTAATTGCGAAAGGGTACGCTGAAAGGGCACCCGCAATTAGCACGCCGGGCAAAACTTGGTACCTCCCACACTTCGATGTCTTCAACCCAATGAAGCCAGACAAACTTCGCATCGTACATGACGCTGCCGCCAAATCGAGAGGAATGTCACTGAATGACTTCCTGTTAACTGGGCCCGACCTATTACAGTCGCTGCCAGGCGTAATGATGCGGTTTCGCCGCCACTGCGTCGCAATAACCGGTGACATAGCGGAGATGTTCATGCAAGTGAAGGTGCGGAGCCAAGACCGAGACGCGCTTCGCTACCTGTGGAGGGGAAACCGCAGAGAAGGAGCGCCAGAAGAATATAGAATGACGTCCATCATTTTCGGCGCAGCCAGTTCGCCTTGCACAGCAATTTTTGCAAAGAACTGGAACGCAAACAAATATATAGAGAAGCACCCTGAAGCTGTGGATGCTATACTACGTAGTCATTATATGGATGACTACCTAGATAGTTATAGAACTATCGAGAAGGCGGCAGAAGTCGCTAGTATGGTGCGAAAAATACACCTACAGGCGAGGTTTGAACTCAAGAAATGGGTTTCAAATAGCTCGCAGCTCCTAGAAAAAATGGACCCATCGCATATACAAACTGAGATGGTATCCATTGGAGATATAGATACGTCGGAAAAGATACTCGGCCTCATATGGAGGCCAGGCGAAGACACGCTGGGTTTCAACCTCACACTCGCGCGTCTGCCTGAGGGTATCTTGGACCGAGAGGCGCCCACCAAGCGAGAGGCGCTCAGAATAGTAGCGTCGCTATACGACCCACTCGGACTCGCCTCACCAGTAACCATCAAGGCGAAGCAAATATTGCAAGAAGCATGGCGGCGAGGCGTCGACTGGGATCAGAGGCTAGATGTTGACCTAGCATTACAATGGAAAATTTGGGTACAACATTTACGCCAACTAAAAAACGTTAGCGTACCAAGATGCTATCCTGGATATAGCGACGCTATAGAAATGCAGGTGCATGTGTTCACTGATGCAAGCGAGATGGCATATGCTACCGCTATATACTGGCGGGCCATGACCGTGGAAGGCAAGCACTTAATAAGCCTTGTTATGGCGAAAGCGCGGGTGGCCCCACTGAAACTGCTTTCGATACCGAGACTCGAACTTCAGGCCGCGGTATTGGGAACCCGCGTAGCCGCAGCAGTGATGAGTGAACACGACTGCAAGCCCACGTCAGTAACGTATTGGTCAGATAGCAAGACCGTACTGACCTGGATTAGAAGAGGAGCGAGAGTGTACAAACCTTTCGTTGCTCACCGAATAGCTGCTATTGAAGACAATAGCAAAGTCGAAGATTGGCGATGGATACCCACCAAGATGAACATCGCTGATGCAGCAACCCGTGACGTGCCACTGCGGTTCAACTCGGACCACGAGTGGTACTGCGGGCCGAGTTTTTTGTCTCTTGGGCCCGAATTATGGCCCACAGAGAAACCTCCGACTACAAACGACACGGGAGAAGAAAAAACTTTCGTTGTCACAGAAGGGGACAAGAAGAGCTTCATAGAAGCCGTTCCAGAGCCAAGCAGATTCTCCAGATGGGAGCGACTGCTTCGTGCGACCGCCACAGTTCTGCGTTTTATATCTCTTTGCAAAAATAGAACAGAGATAACGTCCTATAAACGGACAAGAAAAAACGCTGAAAAGGACCCAGACTGGCGCCAGAAGCCCGCTGCACCTGCACAGAAGCAGAAGCAGGCATGCAGAGCCCCAACCCAGGTCAACAGACAAATTATAGAAGCAGAATTTCTCCAAGAAGCTGAGAAAATACTTGTCCAGGTCGCACAACAACAATCGTTCGCTTCAGAGTTAGCGAATGTTGAAGAAATAAATAAAAATAGCTCGCTGCGACCTTTACAAATTCAGGTCGTCGACGGCGTGCTGCGACTAAGAAGTCGCATAGCAGCTACGCAAGAGGTAGCTGAAGAAGTGATGCGCCCGCCTATATTACATGGCGACCATCACATAACGCAGTTGTACATAGACTGGACACATCGCAGTCTACAACATAGTGGCACCGAACTCACAATTAATGAGGTACGGCAGCACTACTGGGTCGTGAAGATGCGACCAACAGCGAAGAAGGTGATAGCAAGATGCCTGCATTGCCGTATACGCAAGGCACAGCCACCAGTACCTGCGACCGGCGACCACCCGAAAACGCGCCTCGCTCACCATAAGAGGCCGTTTACATATACCGGGCTCGACTATTTCGGCCCGCTATCCGTCACCGTCGGTCGGAAGCATCAGAAGAGATACGTAGCACTATTTACGTGTCTCACATCAAGGGCGGTGCACCTTGAAATCGCCGCCAGCCTTAGCGCAGACTCCGCCATATTGGCGCTGCGCCGATTCGCCGCACGCAGAGGATGCCCAGCTGAGATACACTCAGACAATGGCACCAACATGCACGGCGCCGACAGAGAGCTGCGAGACGCCTTCAAAACAGAGGCAAGTCGTAGAGGCATCGTATGGCGCTTCATAACGCCATCAGCGCCATTCATGGGAGGCGCCTGGGAGCGCCTAGTTCGTTGTGTAAAAAACACACTATACAATGTACTTACAGAAAAACACCCCACCGAAGAGGTGTTGTCCACACTGATTTGTGAGGCAGAGTACATTGTAAATAGCCGACCATTGACACACGTGTCGGTAGATGGTGATGATGATGAATCCATCACACCGAATCACCTTTTACTCGGTGGGTCAGCCAGACTACCTACACCTGGCACGTTCACCGAGCAAGATATAGACAGCAGGAAAATATGGCGACGATCACAGATCCTCGCTGATATGTTCTGGAGTCGCTGGGTCAGAGAGTACCTGCCGGAGCTCCAAAACCGGCGGGAGCCACATAGTAGTGGGCCCAGATTTAAAGTGGGTGACCCTGTCCTGATAGCCGACGGCCAGCTGCCCCGCAATACGTGGCCGCGAGGCCGCATTGTGGCCGTGTATCCAGGAATCGACGGAGAAATCCGGACCGCTGAGGTACGCACGCTTGGCGGTACCTTGAAGCGTCCGGTGAAGAAACTCGTCCCACTGCCCCAGTAACCAGAGATGCCGGAGCGGCGACCGTCCTCTCGGTGGGCCTGGCCGGCAGCCGAGAAATGCCGTCCGTCGCTCACCGAAGGAATGCAGCGCCGCGCCGACAACACTTCGAGTCGACACAGCGAGTCGACACAGCACTGCACGGCGGGAGATATGTTCGCGACGAAGCGTCATCAACCATACTAAATGGTTCATAGAAATTGAAGTTTGTATGTGTAGACATGTCTGCTTACCACGGCGCGCCACCTGATACTAAAATGAATTTTAGAGGCACGTTTATATTTATACTAAAATTTTACCTACATTTTTTGAGATAGTAGTATAATGTTTTTAGTGTTTGTCAGTATGTTATAGGGTTCAATAGTTCACCCTTAACAGAGTAAAATCATTAGAAAGCATACTGATAAGAGTTATCATAGTAAAAAACATAAATTTCTGTCATACGATACGTCTGTGCTCGACGACGGATTAGTTCCGAATGACCCGTGAGAGGGAACCACACGATATATATAGTTTTGGTGGTTTTTGAAAATATTATAGTAATTAAAATCATGTTTTTAAGGGCTTATCCTATGTACTGGACATGAAATCAGTACATAATGATGAAACTATGTGAAGACCACATAGTTTCTGCTATGTAAATAGGAATATTGACTTGATATCTCAAACACCAAATACATGGTTTTAGGTCATTTTAGGGTATATGGGGGACCTAGACCGAGACAGGAAGCCTATATACACCTCATAGTTAGCGTAGTCTTTTATATAAAGCCCATTTACTTGAGATATCAAGTCAGTATATAATAAAAAAACTGCTGTTTATCTGGTTTTTGGCAATCGCTTACGGTTTTAGGTGCCCTAAGTACCTAGAAACATATAGGTGTACTGGTAAAAGTACTACCATTGGAAAATCTTGCTAAAAGGGCTTCCAGGCGGTTTCTAGATGGGAAGAATCGCTTGGATAGTCAACGAGATAAGCAGTCGTGAAAAATGTAAACAATGTAAAACGTTGAAATTTGTAGACCCTTCAGGTGGAATAACTCCATGAAGGGAATAGATGTACTCATGGTGTAAGTACTTTCGGATGGCTTGCTGGACTAGCTACCAAGCCATCACTTTGGAGCGAAAATCGCTCAAGTAGTTTAAGTACAATTCCAGAAAATAGGTTTCTGGAAATGTAATTTTTAGTCAGTTTTTGGCATTCCCCGGGATTATACACCCCTGGGAATTCCGAAAATAAGGAATTTTTGGGGACCTCCCGATGGCCCATTAAACGCACCATCGTGTCGTCCCAATCTTATTAGTGTTTTTATATCTAATTTCTCTGATAGCTGGGCGCAAAGAAAGTGACCAGCTATCAAATTTGTACATATCAAGGCACCTTATGTGCATATGACCTAGACAGACTTACATAAACACTAGAAATGTAAAGTGTGGTCTATTGGCTACCAGAATCCCCATAATAGGCGGTGATTGTCTGGTTAGCCTAAGTAGGAAGTCCTAAAGTCGGTGAAATGACTTAGGAATTTATAGATTCGTTACATAAGGGATGATATCCCATAGAAGATTCCCGAAAATAAGCTTTTTCTAGACGTCAACAGACAGCCTGCTATTGGCACCAGCAGGTCAACCCAACCTATAGATATCCTTAGGCTAGGTTAAAAGCTATTAAGGTTTTAACTGGGAAATAAAGGGAATTGTCCTTTTATTTCATGGAAATAGTCTAGGGAAGCTATCAATACCTGGAAATTAGGTATATTGATTAGATACATAGATAGGGGGCGTTACTGTGTTACAGTACGAAGGAATCCAGCTATTGATAGCACCATGGAAGGGGTGCGGTAACCCTATTTACCAAATATGTATAAGGGTTTTTTACATAAATAAAAATTATTTTCGGCGAGAATTTGCGGGGCTCTCAATAATGGCACGATGCGAGGGTATAAAGAACCCCCGGGCCCAAAATAGAATTTGTAGTCATCCAAAGCTAGTCGCTTGTACTTGTCTTAGTAAATAAGAAGTAATTCTTATATAGAATCACGTCTCAGAAATTGTTTAGAGCCCTAGAATCGTGCCGTGTACTGAATAACTTAGTGTTTCATTTAATTCATCAACTTCAACCCTTATGAAGACATCCCTTTTCGATCCTGTCGAGCTGAACCTCGGAACCTGGACACCAGGAGTGCTGATCCAGAAGTAGGCAACCCGGAATCTGGAAATAACTCAAGTACAGCCAACACATCGTTGAATCGTTAGAGTCGATTTGCAACCCTACGTCACTGCTGCAGCTAGGCATCCAAGAACCTTTGTTTTCGTGATGTGGATGGGGCGTTCAGCGGCAATGGCCAGAAGGTTTACGCCCTTCTTTTCTCGGGGCCAGTGAACACGCTACGTCCTGCACACTATGTATGGGCCAAAATTGAGAGTCAATTTCAACGTAACGCCAAGAAGCTCAAGGTGTTCCGTTATTGGCACGGTCACATCCCGGAAAGTTGGAGCCGGTTCAAATTGGCTCTTTTTAGCGGAAAAAAGGCACGCCTGGGTTTTAGCAGCATTAAACCTGCCCAGATTGGCATCGCCCCATTCGGAGACTGCCTGCAAGGACAGGTTAAAACGCTCCACCATGGCCTCACGGAGAGACCGGATCTGCGGCCCGGTAGCCCAAGCGTTGGACAAGTATCTCTCAGCAACAGTGCTGTCGTCTGCATACCCAAAGGTTTTAGCAGATCGTTAATGTGCAGCAAGAATAAAGTTGCTGAGAGTACTGACCCCTGAGGGACACTGGCATTAATATCCAAGTGGTCCGACGAGCAGCCATCGATAACCACTCGAATGGACCGATCTCTCAGGAAGTCTGCAATCCAATCAGATAGACCACCGGGCAGACCGAATGAAGGAAGCTTACTAATAAGGCTTTGATGCCAGATCCTATCAAAAGCCTTCGAGATGTCGAGGGAGACTGCAAACACTTCCCCGTGGTTCTCGATGGCCTCACTCCATATGTGAATGGCATACGCTAGAAGATCCCCAGTAGACCGATTTCGGCGGAAGCCGTATTTGCGGTCACTAAGGATCTCGATAGTTTCTAGGTATGCCAGGAGCTTCGTGTTAAGTACACGCTCCATACTCTTACATAGTACGGACGTTACAAAGATGGGTCTGTAGTTGGCCGGGTCAGCTCGACTGCCCTACTTGGGCACGGGCTGTACGTTAACTTGCTTCCATGCATTCGGCACTTTTTCGGTCTCATACGAAAGGCGAAACAGGCGTGTCAAGATCGGAGACAGTTCAGGCGCACAGGTTCTAAGAACCACCGCCGGTATTCCGTCAGGATCGCTAGCCTAGTTCACGTCGAGGTTCCACAGCACCCTTCGGTCGTCCTTTTGATGGATGCGAATGTCCGACATACTCGTCTCGCATCCATCAGGAAAAGGAGGGGGTTGCGCGTCACCAGGGTTCAGACGTGAAGATGCCGCAAAAAAGAGACGCAAATAAATTTGCCTTCTCCTCAGCGGAGTGGGCCAGCGACCCGTCGGGTTTCAGCAGTGGTGGTAGCGAGGGACGGCAGAAGTTCGACTCGACCGACTTAGCCAGGGACTAAAACGCTTTACTACCTGTTGGGTAAGAAGCAAGTTTAGCCCCTATTCGGCCAATGTGGTCGAACCGAGCCCCTCTTAACACCATCTTGCAGGACTTGGCAGCCCTGTTGCAGGCCTTCTTCTTCTGACTCACGTCACTTGATTTGCGCGATCGAGCGTCGACCCAAGCCAGGTACGCCTCATGATTAAGCGCGTCGGCGCGATAACATTCGGCGCCAAACCATGGCTGGTCAACGCTGGACATTGCTACGTCAGAGAACGGAATGTAGTACTCCATTCCCTGACGCAGCACGTCCGTCACGGCATCCAGGCACGACGAAGGACCAGCCGAAGAAAAACAAGTAGGCTGCCGAGGATAGCATGCGAAGAAAGATCGCATGCCATCCCAATCTGCTGACCTGTACCGCCATACCCGCCGGGTGCCTCTTGGGCTGGGATCGGGTGGGGAGTAGACGGACACAGACTTCACCAGACAATGGTCGGAACTACCCAAAGGTGAAGTTATCGAAACATAATATCGGTGTGGATCTGTTGTCAGCAGAAGGTCCAAGCAATTGGCCGTGTGAGAATCAGCATTCGGCACCCTCGTTGTCCCCTGGACCAGCTGGGTAAGGTTTAGCGCAAGCGAAAGCTTACGCACCTCCCGTCCAGCATGGTCAGTGCACTAGTATGGGAATAGCCACTCCTGATGGTGGGTATTAAAGTCCCCCAGTAACACTAATTGGGCGGAAGGGTACCGCTGCTGTACCGCATCAGCCGCCTCACTGAGGTGCTCTGTGAGCCTGGATGTCTCTTGACCTCCGCCGTGCGAGTGGTAGATACAGGCGTATATAATTTTATCTAGACCTGTGTCCACCAGAGCCCACAGCGTTGTGAATCTGGAGTCCTCAAGGTTACGGAGACGCCGATAGCAAGTGTTAACAATGGAACCATCATAAAAATTCAAATTAATACGACACGGTTTTATCACCAGATTGCTAAAGAATTTATTATAGGTAATCTTACTAATACAAGACAAAGGAGTACCGGTATCTACTTCCATTTTCAAATAACAGTTATTTACTAATAGTGTAATACGCACCGCCTTGTACTTTGATAACGACATTTGATACATTGATTCGTCGAGATCACTTACACTGACGTCATCGTCACCTGACTCGGTATCCTCTATTCGCGCTTGCAGTGGGTCCTCTGTAGATTCCTGCACCCAATATGTGCGCCGCTGCTATCCGCTCGCGCGCCATCCTGCAGCGCCTCCACCGCGGTAGCTGCAATCGCTGCGCCCCGCGCGCTCCGCACGCCCTGCGCCTTCCGATAGTAGTCCGCTAGCCATCACGCTCCCTCTGCGTGTTTGATTACTATCGTCGTTAATCCCAATTGCTGACCGTCTCGCTTTATCTGAAGCACCATCTGACCGTTGTTGGGGACACACTCTCCTTAAATGCATTCGAAGTTATTGTACCGGCAATCTCGTTTGCTATGCTTGGTGTCACCACACGCTGTATACAACTGCACTTGTTGTTTATTAACGTTCTTGGTTAGTTTCGCAGTGGTCGTTACTTCGTGACTGTTATTTTCAACGACGCATGGATCACCTTCCGCCGATTTGATGGTAGTCGTCAATATCACCGCTTTCGAATAGTTCAAATTTTCTTCTGCAAATAACCGTTGTCTTGTATATTCACTTTGTAAACCACACACGAATTGGTTCCTCAAGTTATCTTCTGAAACTGTTTCGAAGTTACAATATCTTGATAACTTTTTTAATTCAGCCACGTAATTTGCAATGGATTCGCCTGCTAGCTGTCTCCGCTGCCAAAATCTAAATCTCTCTGCCATTTGCGATGGTTTAGGTTGTAAATATGCTCGAAGTAAACTTACGGCTTTCGAGTATTTTAATGCATCAAAATACTCGAAAGCCGTTAATTTACTTAGTAGGTTTTGTCGGGCTCGGCAAGCTAGATAATAATTCGTACGTTTCTTTGTCCATTAGCGATATTTACAATCCGGGAACTGGTTGATTTATTTACAATCCGGGAACTGGTTGAAGTATGTCGAAAGGATTAAAATGTATTTTCTGGCTAACAAAATTAGTGACGATGTCAAGCTGCCTACACTTATCTTATCGCTAATGGACGAAGAAACGTACGAATTATTAATGCATCAAAATACTCGAAAGCCGTAAATTTACTTAGTAGGTTTTGTCGGGCTCGGCAAGCTAGATAATAATTCGTACGTTTCTTCGTCCATTAGCGATAAGATAAGCTTAGCGAGTATTTGGTGAAAATTGGTTCAGCCGTTTAAAAGTTATGGGCGTTTTACTGTTTGAATCGGGTTTTTTTTGCAATATATCATGTCATAATTACGTGTTCAATAGATTCTCGATCGAAGCGTGTCTACTACTTGATAAATTATGAAATGTGAAATAAAAATGTGTCGGGGGTTTTAAAATTTTATTTGTGTGTAAAGTTATTATGTTATGTTATAAGTGCCAACTACTTGTGACAGCGAATGCGGTGTAATATCTTTACTTCATTCTCTAAAGGTATATTTAAATCGAGATTTAAATCATGTGAAAAAATGCATTTGCAAGTGTTACTACTGGTGTGTGGTTGATTTTACTTTAAATTTATACAGTCGTTCAATGGAAACCGTAAAGCACAAATGTAAATGTTTCACAGTCGCACATGCACATATGGGATGGATAGACCCAACAGGATACACGATCACTACGTATCACGCAACAAGATATTCCTGGAAACTCAGTAAATTGGACCATGGCAGTATGCTATGTTGTTTACTATACAAAACTTACGAGCAAGAATATACATGGGTCGTAGAACGATTAGTCGAAAACATTACTGTACTCATATATGAGGAACAAGAGGAACCAGTAAACCAAGATAATGCAAAAGGTAAGTGTGACATTCCACGCTAATCTCATTATGCGCTACTTAACTTAGCCGGCTGTTCATTGAGCCTCCGATCGAAATGCGGCGCTGACGGTGGCGCCACCTCGGCGGGCAGTACCGCGGGGCAGTGGAACTAATGAGTGAAGTGAAGTTAGTAAAAAAATATATGAAAAAATATGGTGGACAGCACGGTTTTTAGAATATCTTTTTGTCTCATCCAAAAATGTTGTGAAGTCCACATTATATTAATAAATAGTATAAGTACAGTATAGCAGTGCTTAATTTCATCCATCGCACACACTTGTCGAGTTCCAGAAAAACGGACGCCTAGCAATCATCAGAGGTCGTCGAATACCGCTTGGCTAAGCGAGGCGCCCTAACACCGGCAAAGAACGAGTCGGACTCGCCCACCGACGCGGTGTTCTGAACCTTATTATTTATTTTTAGGACGAGTATACGTCCACCAGATGTAATTACTGCTCCTATAGCCCTCGCCAAACTTCTGGGCCGCCCTGAAGTTGGTTTACCGGATGCGCGAGGCACGAAAAGGTGCTGTTTTTGTATGAGATTTACTACTGCGCAGCCATTGTAGCCAACTTCAGGGCGGCCAAGATGTTTGGCGAGAACTATACCACTATTTAATACAAGCCAATGATGGAGCTATCCAGGTGATTAAATACTGGCTTTTGAGTAAAATCAATATGAAAAAAAGAAGGAGCTATCTAGCCTGCTATTCGTGATAAACATTCGAGATTGGCACTGATATTATTATACTGTAATGGACACCATCTCAGGGAATAGGAATAATTAAGTTGATGTAATTTCAATTATTATTTCTATTCACAGATTCTTCAGTAGCGGTTCCTATGTCTCACGAAAAGTCACTAATCATAATTAATGAGACTGTGGATGACACAGCAGTGCAGAATAATAAGACTGTGGATGAAACAACAGTGCAGGATAATAAGACTGTGGATGAAACAACAGTGCAGGATAATAAAACTGTGCGAGAAACAGCAGTGCAGGATAATAAAACTGTGGAAGAAACAGCAATGCAGGATAATAAGACTGTGGACGAAACAGCAGTGCAGGATAATAAGACTGTGGACGAAACAGCAGTGCAAGATAATGAGACTGTGGACGAGTCAGCGAGAACAGTTGGACTATGGGAAACGCTGGCGATAGTTCTGGGCGTTGCTGTTATCTTGGCCTGTTTGGTCATAGTCTACATGAAGACTTGCCACCGTGTGAAATCGAACACTGGAGTGTCCCCTCAGATTAATGTCGTTAAGTATTTAGATTTACTTTAACTTTCTTCCTTCCTTTTGCAAATTTTCTATCTTATTACTACCTTACATAATCTAATTTGACGTCAGACTGTTCGGTTTTTTTTGATCGATTACTTTGTCGCAATAGTATATAATTAAATTATTCGTCACAACGAGCGTTATATCAGTAAATAATACCTGAAATATAGTAAATGCTAATATCAAAATAATCTTACTAATATTATAAATGCAAAAGTTTGGATGTTGGGATGGATATTTATTACTTAATCACGCCAAAACGGCTTAACGGACCTGAATGAAATTTGGCACAGAGATAGATTATAGTCTGGAATAATATAGACTTCTTTTTATCCCTTGGGATAAGAATGCATTTACATGCGGGCATAGCCGCTGGCAGAAGATAGTACCTACACAATAATCTGCACGCCAAAATAAACTAGCTTGCGAACGTCCACCGACTTGATTGGTACAAACCACTATCACATCGGCTTAGTTCTACTCTCTTATTTGACCGAGTATAGGTAATGTCACAACAGTTTCACTCGACACACTGTCATTAAAAACTTTGCCCTTTGTTTCAGCCTGCCGAGCCATTCTATCTGAACCTTCTATTTCGAGAGGAATGCCAGCGCGAGATATATGAGCGGGAGCATCACTACGAAGAGATTAATTAGATCAAGGGCTGGCTTTCTAATCATCAGTTAACTTTAATTTGACAAATGAAAAATGGTCGTTTTGTATCATTATATTAGTTAACCAAAGATTTTTATATAAATATAATATATGTGTATGTGTAACCATCTTAAGCCCTTACCTTACCTTATGCTTCAAAGAAAAGTTATTTGATATTGGAAAATCGGCCCATAATTAAATAATTTCTTTGTACATATTTTTTGGCTTCTGTTCCCGTTGGGTGAAAACCGAAACCTCATCACTAAACCTCCACTGGAACCACTTTTGTTTGTTTTTTGTTCTTATTGTAGTTCTACTTTAGTAAATGATTTGTACATATACTTATTGTTTTATTTGGCGAGCAGTGGTGGTCCAGGGGTAACGGCCACGAACTACAAGCTGTAGTAGGTCGTGGTATCGAATCCAGGCAGGCGCTTTACTTTTTTACTGCTCTCAAAAACGGTGAAGGAAAATATCGTGAGGAAACCGGCATGTCCTTGTTTTTTTTTTTTTTCGCGACAAAATGCTCATGCATACTACCCTACCTGGTCCTACCAATGGTGCGTATGGCACCCTTGGTCCCACTGTGACGGGTCGAGGTCAATGGCCCCGCCACCTACCATTTTGCGGCCGCAGGGGATAGGGAGAGCGGCTAACGCTATACCGACATTCCTCTTCCCCTGCGGCCCCACCGCGTCCGCCATCAGACGGTGGCGACCTCGTCTAGGCCGCGGAAGGTAGGGAGAGCGGCGCACCGCAATACCGGCACTCCTCTCCCGCCGCGGCCTCCAACCCTCAGCCGCGATATCGTATGGGACCTGGGAATCTCCATAAGACATCGTGGCCCGCCTCAGTTGCAATGTCGCCTGATACCAAGCGGCACCGCAACATACTAGTTGGCCACTACGTCGTCGGCTTAATCGGCAAAAGGCTGCCTCGTTGAATCAAAGTCTATTGAATGAAATGGTGCCTGTTGCCCCATCAATGGTTACAGCAATAAACCCCTTATACACAATAGATTTAACAGGTCATGATGATTCAAAATCAATTAAATCTTTGAGGGTAGTTACTAGTAAAAATAAAAAAATAAAATACATAAAAATTAACAAATACATAGTTAAAACTAAGAAAATGGTCAAGAAACAAAGGTTCTTTATCAAAAATGTAAAACTTAATAGGGAAAGGTTGTATTTACTCAAACAATTAGATATGTATTCATTTAACTTAGAAAAAAGTACTAGGAAATACCAAACTGACACACAAGACTTGCAGTATGAACTTGACCAACTACAGGAGAAACTTACTTCTATGACCATCAAATATACAGCCTCTGAAAACCAAATGAGGGAATATGTATTGGCAATGAATGAGCTGGTGAGCTCACAAACCAACCAATGTGATCATTGTCAATCACCATCTGTTGAACCCTCGCCGGACCATTCATTGACAATATGTGATGCCACCATACCGCGGTCTAGTGCCAGTTTGCCATTGGAAATTACTAACTGTTTGCCCAAAAAGAGTGTAAATACAGAAAAAATATTATTTTGCGATGAAATTGGAAAGAATCTAGGCCACTTGTCGACAAATACATACCCAGGACACTCAATAATGAACTACTGTATGCCTGGTTGTTCTTTATTTGACATAATGAAAAAAGTTATAAAATGCAATTTTAACCAGGATACCACATTATTAATATTTATTGGTAATAGGGGTAATGTGAACAAATGAGAATTACTCTAACATTATAGATCATTGTGCGACCTTAGTTTAAAAAAAAAATGTGATGTTCACATTCCCATACGGTCAAAGTTTGCCACAGGAAGAAAACAATCTTAGATATGAATTGAATAGGACATTACATCATTTAACTTATAATAATAATTTATTCCATTAAATTGACACTAACAATTATGTTGGTAATCACTTTTATTTGACAAAAGATAGATTTTTTATGGATAGGTACTTTCTTTCAAAGTATTATAAACGACAGATAGCTGTATCGCTATCATATTATTTTTCTATTACAGCCAAGAATTTGGCTAAACAACTTGCTTCTATTGAGCAATGCCAAGAAATATTATTTATCTCAGCCAGTAATTTGGCATCAGAAATTGATATAGATAATAATTTAAATTAGAGATTAGGACAATAGGGACAACCTCTTGCAAAAGTATACAGAACGAAAATTGCAAAATAAAATCAAATAAAAGCTTAAATAATATTCACCTGGTGCATCAAAATATTCAAGGATTTATGAACAAAGATTTAGAAGTAGAATTATTTATGAATTTTAACAATATTGATATTCTTTGTATAACTGAAAATTGGCTTAAAAGCCCCCAGTTATTGTTCAATTTTAATTATCACCAGGTTGGTAGTTCGTTCAGCAGAGTTAATGCTATACATGGTGGCTTATTGATTTTAGTAAGTAACCAATTTAAATTCAAAGACCGTAAGGATATTGTGAGCCTATCTGTTGAGCGGACAGTTGAAATAGCTTGTATAGAATTTGAGCAGTTTATTGTATTAAGTGTGTACAGGCCCCTTCAGGATTGTATGACTGCTTTGAAAAGGTAATGGATGAAGTGTTACACAAGATTTGTAACTTGAGTAAATCCATTATCATTTGTGGTGATTTTAACAGTAATTTATTAGAAAACTCGGGTTCTTGTAGTAAAATAATAAGTCTGTTTCAGACCTACAATCTTGTAAACCTATTTTTGGAGCCCACAAGAATAACCACTACTAGTGTGCTTAGATAATATTAATACTAGTGTTATACCGGTCCACAAGGAAATTATAAATTTGCTAGATTCTGATCATTGCGGGCAGAGGATTACCATACCTAACCAAAACAACAAAGTGGCTAAAAAGGATATCATTGTTAACCCCAAAACCAAGTCGCTTGACAGCTTTTAAAGGTAAACTCATTAATAAATTACCAATTTTGACAATTCATGCTGATCCTAATCATCTATTTGATGAGTTTTTTAGTATATACCGTAAACAATTTAATTCCACATTTATTCCCAAGACTATCTCCGTTAATAGTATCGCATCATTCAGTGATTGGGCTACCGTTGGTATTCATAAAAGCAGAACACGGCTTTATGAGCTGTATGATGAAAGGACTTATGTAAACACTGCTGAATTTAATTTATATGTTAGAAATTATTCAAAATTATTTAAAAAAGTTTGTTGGTTGGCCAAGTCGCGTTATTTGAGTTCTAAGATTAAAAATAGTAGTAATGTTATTAAAACGACTTGGAATATTATTAATAGTGAAACGGGAAGATCTGGTAACCGAAATATTGACTACAGCCTGTCTATTAATGACAGAATCAAAAAATCAGATTCACAAGTCACAGTGGCCTTTGAAATTTTCTTTTCAGATATTCCCATTTCAACTACTGAATCCTTAAACTCATCACCTTCTGTTGCTGAGTCTTTGCTAAAAGAAAATGTTAATGTTTGCGATTCGGAGTTTATTTTTGAACATATTACTTGTAGAGACATAATTAAAACCTTTCACACTTTAAATGTTAAAAAGACTGCAGATCTGTGGGGTCATTCTGAAGAAGTCGCTAGGTCTATTATTGACATTGTCGCACCTAGTTTAGCTATTATCTTTAATTATTGGGGGACTGTGGGGAGTTTCCTGACCTAATGAAAAATAGTAAAATAATACCTTTGTTTAAATCAGGTAGTACATCAGACCCTACAAATTATAGACCTATTTCAGTACTACCTAAGTTTTGTAAAATATTTGAGAAATTAATGTTAGAGCAATTGCAAAGATTTTTTAATAAACATAAATTATTACATAGCAAACAGTTTGGTTTTACAAGGAGTCGTTCAACTACTGATGCTTCTAGGACATATTTATAATGCATGGGAAGATAGGTGCAATGCCTTGGGTATCTTTTGTGATTTGTCTAAGGCATTTGATTGTGTTCTTCATGAAACGCTAATTAGGAAACTCCGCCATTACGGGATCCGGGACAGCGCTCTGGATCTTCTTACTTCATACTTGAGTAATAGGATTCAGAGCGTTGACGTTAATGGAAAAAGATCGCCCGGATCTAGAGTAACAATGGGAGTCCTGCAGGGCTCAATTCTTGGTCCTTTCTTGTTTCTTATTTATATTAATGACTTGCCTTCCCTCATATAGGATAACCATGATATAGTGTTGTTTGCGGATGATACTTCACTTTTGTTTAATCTTAAACGTCAGCAGCTGGTAACTGACGATGTAAATAGCGCGATCTCAAAAGTAGTTCACTGGTTCAATGTTAACAATTTACTTCTTAATGAAAAAAAACAAAATGCATCAAGTTTACCCTGCCTCACGTCAGGCAGGTGAAAACGGATGTGTTGATAAAGGGCGAAGAATTGAATCCTGAAAATAGCACAGTATTCTTAGGCTTAACCCCAAGGTTAAGCCTAAGAACAACATCCAAATGTTAAGCTTCAGTGGGGCCCACGTATAGATAAATGGTCAAAAAAGCTAAGTTCCGCAGCATATGCTGTTAGAAAGATTCGTAATTTAACTGATATAGAGACAGCCCGTTTAGTATACTTTAGCTATTTTCATAGTGTAATGTCGTACGGTATTCTGTTGTGGGGAAACGCCGCCGACATCCAGACTATCTTTGTTTTGCAGAAAAGAGCTGTTCGTTCAATTTATAAATTAAGCCCGAGACACTCTCTCAGAGAAATTTAAGGAGATTAATGTAATGACTGTGCCTTCTCAGTATATTTATGAAAATCTTTTGTATGCCCATAAAAATATAAAATTGTTTAAAAATACAGTGATATCCATAACATAAATACTAGAAACAAACACAAATTTGTAGTACCAACAACAAGGCTCAAGAAAATAGGTGGCTCGTTTAGATGTCAATGTGTGCGCTTTTTAACCGACTTTCGAAAAAGGAGGAGGTTCTATGTTCGACTTCTTGTATTTTTTTTTATGTATGTTCACGGATATCTCCGTCAATTGTGGACCGATTTTGAAAATTATTTTTTGTTTGAAAGAGTATGTTTCAAAATTGGTCCCATTTTAATTTGGTGAAGATCTGACGAAGAACTTCGAAGATATACAACGGAACTCTTCAATAAATAACGGCAAATCTCTCGGGACTGCTTCAATCGCATGCCTGTTTATTGTTTATATCATTTCATAACATAAATTCACGCTAGTACGCTCTTAAGGGGTAAGCAGATCACTCACTTGATCGGTTTTGTTCAAGTTTCATGATATTCGGGTAATCTATTCTGGTGTTATAGGAAACTTACGTAACAACTTGCCTATTAGGTAGGTACAACTAAAAAGTGAAAAATAAAAATCTTTTTACAAAAAAATACCACCGACTTCCAAATAAGAAAACTACAAAGTGAAAAATAACTTTATTTTTGGAAGTCGGTGTCCATAACGCAAAAAATGGTACCTATGAAAGACACCGACTTCCAAAAATAAAGTTATTTTTCACTTTGTAGTTTTCTTATTTGGAAGTCAGTAGTATTTTTTTTGTATAAGTTTTTTTATAATAAGCTTCCAAGCCACGTACAAATTCTAAGTCTGTAAAGGGGGTTGCGTTGACTGGAAGTCGAGGACGTCACTCGTTCCGGCAGACAGGAAAACTCCAGGGTATAGGCAGGACGATTTATTAGTAATTCCCAACAGGTATGGATGATTACAGAATTTAGGGTGATTTTATACAGTACTTATAATAGGCTTCCACCAACTTCACCACGCCCGCTTGGACAAGGGAGGCGGTAGATGACCTCTCACCCAAAAAGTAAATAAATGTCACGAAAACTAGCTAGCCAGAGCGTCCTACGCACTTTTCCAATTAGGATGAAGTGGTTGGTGCACTTGGTTAGTACTAGATCTTCAATGAAACAATGTTTGTAGCAAAGGTCACTCATTGCATTCGCGGTAAATCTTAACACCGAGTTTTATAAATCCGAGGTGAGCGAACAGCGACATCTAGTATCAATCTTGCTAACTATTTACAAGACAATCAATGATATGAACAGTTGGTTGGTTACGCTTACTTGTTGGTAATAATTTACAGCTTTATACGCAGATGGCGTTAGTGGTAGTAATTAGATATGTTACAGTCTCCCCCTCAGTCCCCGAAGACGTCTCGGCGAGAGGGACTGGATTGAGAGGAGTTATTGTTTCCTAGGACGTCCACGTCCTCTTCGTGTAGCTGAAGTTGACTTGTTGTCGACCACTTTCTTCTTGCGTCGTCCTCTTTTGCGAAGGCGTTGGTGGTCCGATACTAGAGTCACGGGTGAACCATCGATGTAAGCTCGAAATTTGCTCGACACCCATACGACGGCTAAAGCTTCGCGCTCAGTAGTAGAGTAGTCACTTTCTGCTGATGTGAGCAATCTGCTCTCACATTCTACTCGATGTTCCTCGTCCTTCTCCCCCTGGACGAGAACAGCTCCGAGGGCGTAACTGCTGGCATCCGTTTTTATAATATATGGTATTGTTTCATCTGCTTGTCTTAATACAGGAGTTGTAGACAAACAGGTTTTCATTGTAGAATAGGCATCTTCCTGTGCCTTTTTTAGAATTTCTTTCTTAGTCGGTGATAATCGATAAGGAGGCACCGATATTGGAACGTAACTCTTGGTAACAAAACAGTGTTCCCCAAGCAAGGATGGTTGGTTATTACCAATGAAAACATCTTGGTACTCCTTATTTAGTTCGATATCTAAACAACCTATTTCTATATTGGTAAAAGTTGCAGGATCTCCTTGTTTTGACATGCTGCACCCTAATTGCTCAAAAGCTCGCGCTGCTTCAAGTAGGTCATCGAAAGTGGTTATGGAATGTCGCGGAATTTTCTCCTGGATTCTGTGCTTCAGCTGTCTGTACACCATATCCAGCTGTTGCGCCTCAGTGTGTTCAGGACCTGGGAGCTGAGCCAACAACATGCGTTTATGAGCAATGAAGTTCTCAGTAGGCATTGCAAAATCCTGCCTGACTTGTACTATCTCTTGATAAATTATGTACGCGGGCTTTTTAGGGGCAAACGCGTAACAGAGGCGCTCCTTGAAGTCCTCCCAGGTAGTGACTTGCTGTTTTACTCCCTGCCACCATACTGCAGCTTCTCCCTTCAGTAAAAGTGGTACACCAGTAAGTGCCTCTGAATCACTTATGTTTTCTATCTTTTTGAAAACACTTGTCGCTGCCAAAAATGCTTCCACCACTTCCGGATTCTTCACTCCGTCATATTGAGCGTTACAGGAAGCAAAGGAACCGTGTCTTCCAGGTGACAGTCTAGCCAGAAGTGCTTCAAACTGCGTGTCGGACAGGTTGACAGACATCCCTGCTTGCCTCCTTTTCACTGTAGTCGTAGTGATACGGCCGGAGCGGGTTCTGTATTTCGGCTTGCAGTCGTGCCCACCGTTGGTCGCCAGTTTGTAAAGGGGGTTGCGTTGACTGGAAGTCGAGGACGTCACTCGTTCCGGCAGACAGGAAAACTCCAGGGTTTAGGCAGGACGATTTATTAGTAATTTCCAACAGGTATGGATGATTACCGAATTTAGAGTGATTTTATACAGTACTTATAATAGGCTTCCACCAACTTCACCACGCCCGCTTGGACAAGGGAGGCGGTAGATGACCTCTCACCCAAAAAGTAAATAAATGTCACGAAAACTAGCTAGCCAGAGCGTCCTACGCACTTTTCCAATTAGGATGAAGTGGTTGGTGCACTTGGTTAGTAGATCTTCAATGAAACAATGTTTGTTGCAAAGGTCACTCATTGCATTCGCGGTAAATCTTAACACCGAGTTTTATAAATCCGAGGTGAGCGAACAGCGACATCTAGTATCAATCTTGCTAACTATTTACAAGACAATCAATGATATGAACAGTTGGTTGGTTACGCTTACTTGTTGGTAATAATTTACAGCTTTATACGCAGATGGCGTTAGTGGTAGTAATTAGATATGTTACAAGTCTTAATAAATTCAAATCATTCATTAAACGTAAGTTGTGCCAGAAAGCGTTTTATACCATTCAAGATTACATCGAGGACAAAAAGGCTTGGGATTGAGCTGCTCCAATTAAAAATTAATTTTGATTTTTTATATTTTCCACCGTGATTATTATTATTTTTTTTTCGTTGTCTTGCAATGACAAGAATATTTACTTTTTAAAGTATTGTATTATTTTATTTTAATTATTGTGAATGTGAAGACTATGTGGACCATTTTTCTTTTTTTTGATTTTATTTTTAATTTTATCTTAGTTTTTAATCGTGGTTTGGCAGTTTGAGTAGTTTATGCGGCCTACCCGAATGTACTTTCTTTGGTACTGTTCGTCGAATCGTTGAGCTCCTTAAATTCTGTGTTGAACTGCTCGGTTATTTACAAATGCGTGCACTGACTGGACAGGTCCACTCAATCTGGCTGGATCTTTCCTCAAAAGACCATTTCACACATCAATCTACATGGTCTTCACATGATCTAACCAAGATTTTTGTTTGGTCTGGACTTTAAAAGAGACTGTGACCTCTGTCATTCAAGTTTTATAACCAAACGGTTGGATCTACAAAGTGATTCTTCAAATTTTCACAGTATAAACCTATAGAAATTTTAAAGAAATATTTGTAAATGTTTTTAAGGGGGCTCCCGTACAGCTAAAGGAGGCGCGAAACAAAAAATGTGATCTACCCCATCGCATAGGGTATCTTTCCCCCCCGGTGGGTTTCCGCTTTGTCGAGGCGGGGGGGGCTCAGTAACCGTGGCTTGGTCACCCACGGTGAAGCGAAGAGGAACCCAAGGAGGGGCCGCTCGTCAGGGCTTTTAATGATAATGATAAATGATTTTATTTCTGTAACTTGGTTTGTACAAACACTTTTACATGTCGATCATATTTTTAAAACTAGATGAGGTTGGCGTTTCCTATCTGACTACTCTGAGAAGAAAGGCTGAAACAAACTCAGAGGTCACAGTCTCTTTTAAAGTCCAGACAAAACAAAAATCTTGGTTAGATCATGTGAAGACCATGTAGATTGATGTCTGATATGGTCTTTTGAGGAAAGAACCAGCCAGATTGAGTGGACCTGTTATTGTGCCTGTGTGGCCTGAAATTAGTTCAGGATTCAATTCTTCGCCCTTTATCAACACTTCCGTTTTCACCTGCCTGACGTGAGGCAGGGTAAACTTAATGCATTTTTTTTTACATTAAGAAGTAAATAGAACCAGTGAACTACTTTTGTGATCGCGCTATTTACATCGTCAGTTACCAGCTGCTGACGTTTAAGATTAAACAAAAGTGAAGTATCATCCGCAAACAACACTATATCATGGTTATCCTATATGAGGGAAAGCAAGTCATTAATATAAATAAGAAACAAGAAAGGACCAAGAATTGAGCCCTGCAGGACACATTGTTACTCTAGATCCGGGAGATCTTTTTCCGTTAACGTCAACGCTCTGAATCCTATTACTCAAGTATGAAGTAAGAAGAGCCAGAGCGCTGTCCCGGATCCCGTAGTGGCGGAGTTTCCTGATTAGCGTTTCATGAAGAACACAATCAAATGCCTTGGACAAATCACAAAAGATTCCCAAGGCATCGCACCTATCTTCCCATCTATACTAATATTATAAAGAGGTAAAATTTGTAAGTTTGTATGTTTTTATGTAGGGGGTAATCTCTGGAACTAATGAACCAATTCTAAATTTTTATTCACTGGTAGAAAGCTACATTATTCCTGAGTGCTATAGGCTATATAACATCACGCTACGACCAATAGGAGCAGAGCATAAATGAAAAATGTTGAAAATACGGGAAAGAATATTACTTTTTGAGGTATAGGGTAGGTGTAGGGTAGGTGCGTAGCCAGTTGACGGGAGCGAAGCCGCGTGGGACAGCTAGTGCATTATAAATATGTCCTAGAAGCTCAACAATCAACACCGGCATCAGTAGTTGAATGACCCCTTGTAAAACCAAACTGTTTGCTATGTAATAATTTATGTTTATTAAAAAATCTTTGCAATTGCTCGAACATTAATTTCTCAAATATTTTACAAAACCGTAGGTAGTACTGGAATAGGTCTATAATTTGTAGGGTCTGATGTACTACCTGATTTAAACAAAGGTATTATTTTACTATTTTTCATTAGGTCAGGAAACTCCCCACAGTCCCCCAATTATTAAAGATAATAGCTAAACTAGGTGCGACAATGTCAATAATAGACCTAGCGACTTCTACAGAATGACCCCACAGATCTGCAGTCTTTTTAACATTAAAGTGTGAAAGGTTTTAGTTATGTCTCTACAAGTAATATGTTCAAAAATAAACTCCGAATCGCAAACATTAACATTTTCTTTTAGCAAAGACTCAGCAACAGAAGGTGATGAGTTTAAGGATTCAGTAGTTGAAATGGGAATATCTGAAAAGAAAATTTCAAAGGCCACTGTGACTTGTGAATCTGATTTTATGATGCTGTCATTAATAGACAGGCTGTAGTCAATATTTCGGTTACCAGATCTTCCCGTTTCACTATTAATAATATTCAAAGTAGTTTTAATAACATTACTACTATTTTTAATCTTAGAACTCAAATAACGCGACTTGGCCAACCAACAAACTTTTTTAAATAATTTTGAATGATTTCTAACATATAAATTAAATTCAGCAGTGTTTACGTAAGTCCTTTCATCATACAGCTCATAAAGCCGTGTTCTGCTTTTATGAATACCAACGGTAGCCCAATCACTGAATGATGCGATACTATTAACGGAGATAGTCTTGGGAATAAATGTAGAATTAAATTGTTTACAGTATATACTAAAAACTCATCATATAGATGATTAGGATCAGCATGAATTGTCAAAATTGGTAATTTATTAATGAGTTTACCTTTAAAAGCTGTCAAGCGACTTGGTTTTGGGGTTAACAGTGATATCTTTTTTAGCCACTTTGTTGTTTTGGTTAGGTATAGTAATCCTCTGCCCGCAATGATAAGAATCTAGCAAATTTATAATTTCTTTGTGGACCGGTATAACACTAGTATAAATATTATCTAAGCATGTGGCACTAGTAAGGGTTATTCTTGTGGGCTCCAAAAATAGGTTTACAAGATTGTAGGACTGAAACAGACTTATTATTTTACTACAAGAACCCGAGTTTTCTAATAAATTAACGTTAAAATCACCACAAATGATAATGGATTTACTCAAGTTACAAATCTTGTGTAACACTTCATCCATTACCTTTTCAAAGCAGTCTGTGCTTCGCGACATGCTAAGTGACAACATTCAAACATGAAACCGCGCGGTCGCCGCAGGAGCTAAATATCGTGTGATTGAAGTAATTTCTAACTAATGAGCATACCTACTGTATATTAATTATCAATTTTTGTCAGAATCATTCATTCTGGCAAATATTCTTTTAAAGGTATGGGTACATAATATTGGACGAGTTACATAAATGTTCATCTCTATACCGACACGGTAATGATCATTCTACTTATTGGCGGTTACCTATCTCTCAGGCGCAATACACTCTGGTAGATAGGTAACAGCCGCGTCAGTATTTACTTACTCATTTAGGCGCTATCGTGTATTGGTGTATGTGCGCCTGTCATTATCCGCGACCACAACCCTGATTCACAGTTGATGTAAGAGGAAAATGTGGCCTATTATTAATAACTAAAATTAACACATTAACAACACAGCTATCGTCAAATTTGCTTGTGCGAGTGTTTTCTAATGACGAAGTTAATTTGTTTTTTTTCCTATTGAAGTGGTATCCAGAACTATCAAAATGTCTGGCTAATACTATTTCTGAGTGTTCAAGTAGTAGTCGTTGTTAGTGCAATATTATGTGGTACCAGGAGTTACAGTTTACAGGAAAATATAACCCATATGTATGTATTTTTCTTTTATTTCAATAATATTCGCGATTTCAAAATATTAGAGATAACGGGTGTAAATAGACTCACCACCAAGCCGAATGACACAATTTTTCTCGTCTCTGCAATCATTTTTATTTTATCTGGACCTGACACTCTAGACAAGATTCGATTCTATCAGACATAAAGATTGGCGAAAGTCCGATATTTGGGATTTTACCGCTGCCAAAATGTTTCTTGTCAAAGTCTGTCGGACACCACCAGGCCCTGATATAGATATCGAAAAATCACGTGATCAATCCCTTATATTATGACATTTCGACTATCGCCTTCGCTGACATCCAAGGCCACATGTCTAGAGCCTCTGGGAAGGGAACTGTCTCGTTATAGACATACCTACTTGATGTGCAATGTTCCATTTGCATTTTTTTATAACTATACGTAGACTCCCTCGTACCCTATACTGTTCCATGAACTCGCAAGAGAAATATTTAGCGTTGGCTATGGCCAGTCCGTTAATAAAGTCATAGTTCGATTTCAAGTAGAAAGGTTTATGCTACCTTTGTCTTCTGATGCTTGATTATGATTGCAAGTCCAATTTATAGTCAGTGTTCTGCCACGAACCGACGTGTGATGAGCTGTACATACTACCTAGGCATATCCTCACAGTATTCAGTCTTGTATGTCGTTTTGAATGTTTATGGTTGTTTTCTCTTTCCACAGAACTCACAGTCATTGAAAGACCACGCCTCAACTAGAAACACCTAAGTTGTATTACTTAGTTTATATCATAGAGTAATTATTACTCGTAATAATATGATCAGTGTACGAGTGTTTGTCATCGTGATCCTGGCAGTGAAGGGGCTCAATCATGGTAAGTTTTGTTTGATATCTGGTGCCGTCTTATGCAGGCCAGCCTGTCTTAGTACTGAAGTAGTCACGGAGCTCACAAAACTCATCCGTAGCTGACGGCGTCGCAGCACAACAGCTTACGGCTAGGTCATGCTTACGCACTTAGAGTCGCAAAATATAGACTTATCGGACGATAGTTTAGTCAGATCGGGTTGCTAGCGCGCACACTGGGCTAACTGAATAGTCGAATTGGTTTTGAATACGAATTCTAGACATTAGTTGACCGACTAATCATTAAGGATTTCTTAGTTGATACACATGTTGAAGATAGTGGAGAGAGTTAGCTATACAATGAGAGCTAAAACAATATTTTTCAGAAGTGTTATAATTGATTTTATACTATTAAGCTCGGAGCTATCTGAACAACGGTCGACTACACAATCGATAAGTATGCGCGCGCGATAAGTGTGCCATACTGATTTAGCAGTCAGCCGATACAAAAGTTTGAAGGAAATCGTGTAGCTCATTATTTGTCATTTCGGCCGATACCAAATCGTTGTAATGTGCAGTTGCATACTGCCAAATACAGGTTAAAGGCCCGACCAAACTATCGGCCGATAAAAAGTCTGTACTTTGAGGGGAGCTTTAACTTCGCTATGTATAGTTCTCACCAAACTTCTTGGCCACCCTGAAGTTGACTCAAATGGCTGCACGGTAGTAAATCTCATAAAAAAACAGCACCGCGCCGCGCCTTGTGCATCGGCAACCCAAATTTAAGAAAGGCTAAAAAATTTGGTGATAACTAACTTGTAGGGCATTGTAGGGGTAGATGGGATCGCCCACTGCTCGCCACGCTCGTGCTACGCTCGGACGCATGGCTGGGAAACTGTTGTGGGACACCTCTCCGTGCACATTCTAAATAGCAGTGGACGACCGACTTTGAACTATTTGCTCACAGGGCCTTCGTTACGAAAATGCCATTTACCCGAAATGCCACTTTCCTAAAAGTCGCTCTGCACCAAATTTAGGTATGTGACTTAACCGATTGACAGTCGGTTCTAGCAGTCGCAGTCGGCTCTAATTTCCGCTGGCTCGTCTCTTGTACATACATAATTATAATGAGTATTGGGTTACAGACACGTTAAATTCGCTCTACTCGTAAAGTTCTACTCGCTGAGCACCTGTTCGTACTTTTTTAAATTGTGTCTCAGCTATCCAAAGGACCTGTGTCCGCAAGTGTCTCCGTCAACGATGTGCTTTCTCACGATTGAACAACTGTATTATACTTATTGTTTTAGTTCGAGCAGGCCAGCACGCGTGGACCAGTCCGATAAATTTTGTGTATAAGGATTCTGATAAATTTTTAAACACATCCCTCATTTTACTAAACATACCGCCGCCGTCGGGGGCTTTCCGCTACGCTCTGTATGGAGTTGGTAAGATTGATTTTCTCAGAAATATAGTCCTGCCAAGTTCTTAAAATTAATTGACAATTGGGTAGTTTAAAAAAAAAATATATGTTTTATGTATTTTAAAACTTGACATGATATATCTGAAATTATGTTGCCGTTGCGAAAAACTCTTAAATATATTTTTCAATTAATTATAAGCAATTGAAAATTTAAAAGGAATCACGTGACAACGAACGTGCCACAATCGCTAAGGTCACGGTCACCATGTTCACCATGCTCCAGAGGAAACTCCTCCGCGGTGCTCCGAGGCCGACCACCAAGCATTGCAATATAATTATAGTACTCAAAACAAAATAAAAGCCACTAGTTATACCATGGTATACCATGAAAATTATAAGATTACTAGCACTTCGCCCGCGACTTCGTTCGCGTGATCCGTATTTTATCTTACAGATGACTTTTTATGTGAAGTTAGTCGAGGCAGCCAAAAATAAGCTAGGCCCGCCAAAGTTGGTCTGATAGACTAGCGAGGGCCCCAAGTCTGCTGGATCCGACGAGCAGAATACTGGTCACGTATTTTGAGTCACATTATTTAGTGTAGACCAAAATTTACTTTAGTATGGAAACGAATGCTGCGTAAATTACGCGACACTAAAACGTCACTAACAACTATGTTGACCTGAGACAAACGGTCCAGTTCGGTAGTTTCAAATCGAGGTAGAGGTCTCAGTCTTAGTGCCACTTGATTCTTCAAAAAAACTTTGACACCCCTAAATCGGGAACCGGTCACTTTTCCGAATATTTTTTGTTCGAATTTCATTTTACCGAAAACTATTGACGGACGTCTTTTAAAAAAAAACCTTTAACAAAAAAAAAAGCCTACTTTTAAAGCAAAACTCGACAAAGCGAATATTTTTTTTCAGAAGACGGTGTTGAAAAACGATAAAAAATAGGCACCAAAGACACTGACTTCGGTAAAGAAAGTTATTTATGAGCGGAGCGAGCGAAGGTATGGTCCGACGTACGTCCACCCAGAGGATATAGAGAAGCACTTACCTGACTGCAGCAGTCACGCGGCCCTGGAAGTATCTTCTCGGCGCACTCGGGATTACGTTGTTCGGTACAGCGAAGACAATCGATGGTTATGCACGTCCCGTGGACTTTTAATGAGACACGTAATTTGGCGAGCTGAAATGCGCGTAGCTCAAGCCGTTTTTAGAACTATAGCGGTGCATTAATTAAATATAGCGGAAATAGTAGCGGAGATACGTATGACCTATGTCGTTGCGGCTCACGGACTATCATTTGCCGGTCAGGCGTTCACATGTGAACGGTAAAAGAGTGCATCTCCCATTCCCGACTGAATGAATGAACGGCCGAACCATCCTCTCCCCTTTGGAAATCCGTAGGATTTTCGAAACAAAAAGGAAAGGATAATTAAAGGATCTTAGATAGAGTGGAGCGGGATCAAATGAACTGACGTAGAGTCAAAGGTTACAAGAGATGAATGGAAAAGGTGTGGATTAAATTATAGATATACTAAATTAAATACTTAGAATTAACGAATTATAACTGTGCTAATTGATAAATTAAGTTAAAATTATTGCGAAGGGAGAGGACACAACTTAACGACGGGGCGTTTGAAAGTCCCTGATGTAGTGCGTACTAATGCGACTCGCACGTTTCCATCTTTACCCGGATACACTTGTTCAATAATGCCAGTAGACCAGCGAAGCGGCGGTGAATCATCCTGGTCGATGAGAACAAGTAAACCTGGCCGAATAGGTACATCAGGAGTATTCCACTTTTGCCTCAGTTGGAGTGTATACAAATAATCCACATGCCATTTTTTCCAATAGCTCTGGACTAAACTGTCTAACAGTTTTTTCCTATTATGAAGGCTTACAGATGCGTCAACCTCATAAGCAGGCAATGACTGCAAAGGGGTTGTGTTTAAAAAATGCGCAGGAGTTATAATTGTATGCGGCTGGTCAGACAGCGCACACAATGGACGAGAGTTTAAAACGCTCTCAATTTGAGTTAACACTGTCAACAATTCCTCATAGCACAGTAATTGCTGTCCAATGCAACGATATAAATGAGTTTTTATGCATTTTATATTGCTTTCCCAAATTCCCCCAGAGTGGGGTGCGCGAGCGGGGATATTCCGCCATGTTATTTTACGATTATTTAATTCATTTTGAAACGCGGTAGATGTGTCTTTTGACGAAAGGAAAGTGTATAATTCGTCCAATTGACGCTTTGCACCAATGAAATTTGTTCCGTTATCGGAATAGAGAACAGATACTGGCCCTCGCCTAGACAGAAAACGCTTGAAAGCATCTAGAAACGTTTCTGAACTCAAGTCTGAGGCAAGTTCAATGTGTATGGCTTTAGTAGTCAAGCACACGAAGAGACAAATGTACGCCTTTTGACTTTTAACGCCCCTTTTTCGCGTGATAGTAATATTGATAGGTCCAGCGTAATCAACGCCAGTGTTTGCTTTAGAAGTCGGTTCTTTTTTTGTTAAAAAGTTATAATAAAAAAAATATTTTCAATTTATATAACTTGTAGGCACTTCTAGGTATGGTTTCGAATGGCACTGATAGCTGTCAACTTGACATAAATCCAAGCACTAGTTTTTGGCGCGAACAAGAGGAGATCTCTAAGTGGTCTGTGAGATCGAGGCAGAAGAAAGGGATTAATTGGTGATAAAACTGGACTTATGGAGAAATACAGTGAGACTGACCGATTGTTCGTGTAGATCAAACTACGTGCTCGGTGGAATGTCATCTTACGTTATTCGCCAATACATAACGTGATCAGTTACATTGTGACCCTACATACACAGTCTTCAAACCTGCCCTGACAAATACACAGTCTTCCCTACAAACTTTTTAATTATAGCCAAAACGAAAATAGATTTGTTAGGGTTACTATAATAATGTCCAAATCATAATAATGTCCAAAAAATAAAAATGACCAAAAATAAAAATGTCCAAAAATAAAAAAGTACAAAAATTAAAATGACGAAAAATAAAAATGATCAAAAATAAAAATGACCAAATTATAATAACGTCCAAAAAACATTTTCAAGAAATTAAATTTTTAGAGAACTAACTATTGTCAGTAACGAAAAAAATGTTCAATCACAAAGAGGTTCCGTTCACATTTGTATTTTTATACCATTCCCCCTCTAAAACGCTTATTTTATTCACTGAAAACAGTGAATAAAAAGCACTTTTTCTCACTGTTTTGGTGTTTGAATTTAGAACACACCAATATATATTCGACGTCCATCTCAATGCTATACAACCTCCTTGCGCTTAAAATACTCGATACAAACTCCTTGTGCAAAGAATATTCGACTTTCAAACTTCTTCATCGATTTAATTTTCAGTTTGTTAATATTTAGAATTTCAATAATGATTTTCATGATTTTGTTTTTAGTCTGGGATGTTTAGTGAATACTTATTTGTATTGTAATTCTAATACTAATTACATTGGTGTTTAATTAATTATAAGTATGTAACGTAACGGATGTGGTCACTGGCCCCTGAAACACAGATGCTGTTATCTAGCTCATTATAGTAACCCATTTGTTATAAAACTTGATCTTTCCATTTATTACCAAAGAAAAATTTTTCATCCACCCAATTATGATAAAAAAATTCCTCGACGAAACTCTGTGAGAATATGAACATTTGTTAATTTTGTATTACTTTCACATTTTCTATGTATGTTTTGTATATTTGGGAATTGGCAAGCTTAGCGTAGATATTATACCAACAGCTACTAGATCATGTACCAAAGACTTTTATAAAGTGGCTAAAACTAACCCCGAGTTCCCCACCATTAATTTATCGAAGAATGAATGTGACATTGTCAAGCACGTGTTATCTGCTGTGATTGGTTGAATTAATTTTCAACAGCCAATCACAGCAGATAACGCGTGCTTGACAATTTGTCACATTAATTCTGCGATAATTTAGAGCTGAGAAACTCGGGGTAAGAGAATTGGCGTTGTCACGCAACTTGAGAGAAGTCTATGTCCAGCTGAGTTTATCTACTCGAAATCGAACAATGAAAACTCGAAAATGTTTGCTTAATTGTACGTATTTGGAGTTGATAAATGATGAGAGTGAAAGTTCATGCCTCAATGCATCAAAATCTCGAATAGGTTATGTACCTGTCCTGTAAACTAATTGCAGCACTATTCATGTACCTACTCAGTTGCAAGTTCAATCAATATAATATTATCTGAATAAAAGAAAGGGTTTCTTTTATGACAATGTTCATTATCACTTGTCACCGATACATGAATAACGAAGTCGTAACAGTCCGTGCTTACATACCTGTCCATAGGCCCTGGTCCTATTTTAACAATTCCTATTAATTACAGGTCCTGCAGGAAAAAGTGCGATACCAGTAAACGGTTTGATTCCTATCAACAAGCTCTTGAACGAAGAAAGCGTCACGCTCGATATACAATTACTTATCGGTGACAAAATATGTACCTCTAAAAGAATCATGTATGGCAAGCATGAAAACAGAGTTGGTAAGTACCGCTATTTTAATTTAGGTTCTTGTGACGACATCATGCGAGTCAATGCTTTGCATCCTGGTTATGATGATGACACCGCAGAGCAAACGTGCTCTTTGTTGCGACTTTGTTTGTAAATAATTGTTTTGTAATTAATTTGTTTTCCATACAAGATAATCATTAATGCCAGATTGTAATTAATTTGTTTTCCATACAAGATAATCATTAGTGCCAGGAGGAGCTCGTGGCTAAATAATAACAGCCGCACGGGTCGATCATCAAGGTTATGCAACGCTTGACGAGGTCGGTCCGTGGATGGGTGACCATTTCAACATACCGAGTTTCTTCCGTGCCTCGGAAAGCACGTTAAGCCGTTGGTCCCGGCTGTTATTTGAAGATCTTTGACAGTCGTTACGGGTAGTCAGAAGCTCGAGATCTGACACCAGTCTTGCCAAGGGGTACCGTGTAACCCAGTTACTGGGTTGTGGAGGTCAGATAGGCAGTCGCTCTATGTAAAACACTGGTACTTAGCTGAATCCGGTAAGACTGGAAGCCGACCCCAATATAGTTGGGAAAAGGCTAGGCAGATGATGATAATCATTAATGCCAGGAATATACACATATACCTGGCATAAAAAAAATATTCTACTCCATTGAGCATATGCTCAATGGAGTAGATGTGCATATGCATGTGTACCTACTTAGCTTCGTGTGGCTGGCAAATAGCGCAGCTGACGTGAAGTGAAGTGACGTGGCAAGGCTCTCCATGCTCATGCTCCGTAGCAGTGGGTGGCCGACCTTAGGTTTCATCACGAAATATCAATAAATACGCTAGGTTAAAAAGTACATCCATAATTCAATATGTATACCTCACTGACATAAATCTAACTAGATGACGCGATTGTATATACTTCGCGTGCCAAAAAACGGAGTAAAGTTACGATCAATGATCGTAAGCTGAGGTTTTCATTGGGAAATTATTAACCGAGGGAAAAATATACTGAATGGGCGACTATTATACTAAGTAAGTCACTATTTATCCGATTTGAGTAATACCTTTTAGGAGATTTTTGTGAGCTGCGGTAATAATATTGTTACATACTTTAATTGTATTTGGGTTTCTATTTTTTCTATTTTAGAATATTATTATTTTGAAAATAGCTGAACAACTATCGAGGCGACATCACTGTGCAGTGCGGGAGTTCGGGTTTATTCGTGTCCAAGAGCGAGCGAAGCGAGCTCGGGAACTTAGGGCACCCCGACACGGATAGGTTAGGTTCGAAGGGCACCCCGACACGGATAGGTTAGGATGACGGGAGCTGAAGTGAGCGAGCAAAGCGAGCGAACTTAGCTCCCGTCATCTCCTTCATGTTAGGTTACTTTAGACCCTGCAGACAGAAAAAGGAGCCCTGTCGACAAACTTATATTTTCAAGTCGCTGTTTTAAACATTTGTATTCGCCCACTGTTTCTCGCCCACTTAGTATTTCAGTAAGCCATATTCAGTATTTTTTACACCTTTAATTTGAATTTTTTTTCGCTCGTTTAAATACTAGCCGTTTTCATTTAGCATTATCTACACAGAAAATCGACCGAAATCTATAAAATTCCCTTTTTTTGCCATATTGAGCTGTAAAGAATGTATGGAAAAAGTTGGGCGAGGCATTGATATGTTTTCTTTCATTGGTAAGTAAATTTGTTTTTAAATTGTTTGTGAAAAAGTGGCACGCTTGGTTTTCATACAGATGGGGGGACTTGCGTTATCTTGTTAGATTTATGTCTGTGGTATACCTACTTTTGATCACGGATTGCGGTCGGGTAAGAATGAGTAGGTATAATGTTTGAAAGAAAAATCTGCTTAGAAAATTCGCAAATTTTTAAATTCGTTCTGTCATTAAATCAGATACTGAAGGTACTCCCGGTACCTGATGCAGTCATTCTTTCATTCACTTTCAAAAGTGGTACTTAGGCCAAACCGCGTCATCTAGACTGAAGCAAACCATTTTACTGAAGAGTTATCTAGCTTTGTTGAGCAGATAACTCTTCAGTAACTCTTCAATGCACTAAGGAAGGATTTTGTTGTCGGTGGGCTATTTCATCACACACGGCTTGACGATTTAATATTTTTTTTTATGTTTCAGATAATAATCTTTTTCGCGCCGAATGTTTAAGTAATGTTGGCGAACCTTGTCATATTAATGTTGATTTCGAGAAAAAATGCCAAGGTACTAACGTATACTGTGATTTTTAATTTCGTAGACTAAATTGACATTTGGGGTGTTTGTCATTTTATCGTTACATCAAAATAGTTTCGTATCCTAACTATCCTGAGTGATCGAAAGTTGATCGAAAATCGAAGTAAATCGAAAATGAGAGCAATGCATTTAAAGTGTTGAGTAGGCTAACCGCCAGTCAAAGTCACCCGTAACGTCATGTGCGAATTTCACGACGTTCGAGTAGCACTACCAGACCCATACCTTACTTGCCACGACATCTGCCCATTAGCGTGTTTACTTTATAGTAAAAAGTTGTCCGTTGTCGTTTTGTGTAGGTTATTTTACAATTTATTAATAAAATGGATTTATTTAATTTGATTGATCATCAATTGGCTAAATTAGAACATTCTACGACGCAACGAGTACCTAGGATTGGTGTATTTAAATGCCGTGTTGATTATTTTACGGACACAATTTTTTGCTAGAATTCGTCTGTTGAATTATACAGTAAACTAAGTGCTTAACCTTATAAAACATAAAATAATGCATAAATCGCAAGATTATATGCATTTTTTCATTATTCAAGTGGTTTTACTAATAGACTATCATATCTACTGAACTTCTGAACAATAGGTTATTCAGTTCTCTTTCTTTTAACTTTATCCATGCTAAATAAAGTAACATTATTAAAACCAAATGCATACCAAACTAGACGAAAAAACACCATAAATAGTTATAACAAAAGAATGAAAGGAAAAGTTATTAAATGCGCCAGGCATGACGCATACCCTAAAAAAAAAGTAAAAATGACTTCCTATTGACATCTGGTAATGGCATTTGACGAGTAACATTGACTAGCCTACTCAACAATTTGTTAGGGCATTCACTTAACCAGTAAGTTGTTATCCGAATCTCTATTTTCGTTTGTGAAATTGACAAAAGACAGTTACTTGTAACTTTTACGGGCTACTTAGCGTTAACTTGGAAATAACTAATCAACGCTTTACTTGGAGATGGTGAAAGAGGCCCTTAGTGTATAATCTACTATTAGCGCCGTGTGTTACACTTTACTTTGCACTAAGCTTGCGAGAAAATAAAATAATCCACTGTAATATTAAATAGTTTATTTTATTACAAAATAAATGTACAATTGTGGATATTTAAGAGAGGTTTTTCCCCGGCAACTTAATTTCAGTCCTCTGTGAAGATGAGTCATGTTGAGTTGTTCGCGGGATAAACGTGGGAAATATACATAGTACATACACATTACAATAGATGCACGTTTTTGTGCAAGAGGACTGACAAAATATTTTTGCTTCAGTATTCCTCATATACCCCGTACATTTACTTTTTTTTTTAAATATTCAACGTATATTTTGACGTCTCTACAATTTTATCATAAGTAGTTTAGATAATCTAAGATCTCCAAATAGAGATTAGATTTAAAAAGTTTCTTTTCTAGATAAAACGTAAACTGTTATATTTAAGATTCGTAGTAAGGGCCCAAAATTCAACACTGCATTTTTTTTAGGAAACTCACTTACTAATAAAATGCAATGCACAGTGCAAGGGAGATATTTAACGTGCGAAACTCCAGACGAGGAATGGGGGGAAGATGCAGTACATCAATGGTATCAACGATACGACAGCGGTACGTATCTTTTTGAAGTTTTGTTGAGTGTCCCTTACTTAGCCAGTACCCAGTGCCCCTTTCTAAGCTTATGGAGCTGATAAGGTCAATTCCACTAGGCTGTATTTCAAAGCAAGTTACTGATGGATAATCTTGGATGCAAGGTTTTCCCTATGCGTAATGTACCAGAGATAATGTGGCGAATTGATACTCCCGGAGGGTGACATGCCCGCAGATGTCAACCTGCCGTCGTCCCGGTCATTTACAATAAATATCCAGTAGGTATTATTCGTCATGATAACTTCAGGTCAGCGAAACGAACGCTAATTGGCCACATCGGTTATTATTACTTCCTTTATTATCTGTAAAATACACAAAAAATAAATTTTAACCCACAAAAAAAAAGGAGGAGGTTCTCAATTCATCATGTATATTTTTTTTATTTTTATTTATGACCACGCAAAATTTTTGTAGAGTGGTCCGATTATACCTACCTCAAAGTTAGATTCATGATGCACGGGCATTATACATAGTGACCTGATTAATCACTTGGTCCATGACATAAATAACGAAAAATCTTTTTTGCAAAAAAATACTACCAACTTCCAAATAAAGTACTACAAAGTGAAAAATAACTTTATTTTTGTAAGGTCGGATCGGTGTCTTTCGTAGGTACAATTTTTTTGCGATATATACACCGACTGCCGAAAAATAAAAATAAAACCTTTTTAGTTGTACCTACCTAATAGTAGTATTGAAACTGGTATATACCCAGATGATCTAAAAGCGGGTTGCATAAGGCCAATCTATAAAAGGGGTAAAAAAAACGATTATTCAAACTATCGTCCAATAACTTTCCGCTCTCGTCTATTGATAAAATAGTGGAAAAATATGTTTGTGAACAAATTCATGCATTTTACAAGCAGCACGACGTAATTAATCCATATCAATTTGGCTTTCAGGCCGGCAAAAGCACCACAAACCTCTTGTCAAATTTCACCGATGAAGTCAATCAACACCTAAATGAAAAAAAATATGTTCTTGCTCTCTTTATTGACTTCTCACGTGCTTTTGACACTTTAATTCGTAATCAACTAGTTGATAAATTAGACGATTGCGGAGTACGTGGTCCATTGCTCAGCTGGTGTAAAAGCTATCTTAAAAATCGAACCTTTACTGTAAAAATTGACAACATCTGTAGTGAACGCGTGGATATTACTGAAGGAACAGCTCAGGGTTCGGTATTGGGCCCCCTGCATTTTTTGTCGTATGTTAATGATATGAGTAAATGCATAAATGCTATCAATTCGCGGATGACACTTGCCTTGTTATTGCTAACAAAAATCCTCAAGTAGCATGTGATCGCTTACAACTCGACCTGGAAGCTCTAACAAGGTGGTGTCACGATGCTGGCCTAGTGCTTAATGCAAGCAAAACCAAACTTTTGGTCTTCCTACGTTCGAAAATTGTCCTTATGGAACCTAATAGCCCATGACCATGACTGCTTGCATGCGGTCAATGTGACCAATTGTAACTGTCCTCAAATAGATATTGTCAGTAAACAAATATATCTAGGAGTAGTTATAGACGATACATTTACCTGGAGTCATCACATAGAACGTGTTTACGATAAACTTCGGCAATTTCTTGCTAATATTACAATATTAAAGAACCGTTTGCCCTTCAAAGTAAAGATAATGCTATATTACGCACTGGCTGAATCCTACATCCAGTATGGCCTTAGTAGTTATGGTCGCACCTATAAAATCTATCTTGATAAGATTTACAAAATTCAAGTTCAAATTTTAAAAACGGTAGTATCACCCAAAATTAAAAATCAATTTCACGACGATATAAATGGCCTCTTTAAACACTGTAAAGTCTTACCAGTTCATACACAAGTAAATTTTTTATTATTAAAAGAACAATTTTTCAATAAATCTTTAAGAAACATAATTGAACATCCTGTACGCACGCGGGCAATTTCTGAGAATAGGCTTCGTATACAGCGCGCCAACAACGTGTATGGCGATCGAACTACTGGTTATATTATACCGAGACTTATTAACAGTCTACCCTCAGAAATAAATAATTGTATAACAGACAAAAATATAAAATTTAAGCTTAAACAATATTATTTAAGTACTATTTAGATAATGCCGAGATGTTTGTTTTGATCTGAGTATTGTTGTTTGGGTACTAAAATGCTATTGTTTAGGTCTTTAACCAGTAGTTGGTTAAAGACCTAAATAATAGTGTTTAGGTATTTAGGTATTTAACTAGTAAGAGATGTTATTAATTGCTATCGAGAATAACGTTTATAATTGTATAGTTTCCGTTATCTCTCTTGCTTAGGGAATGCTGTAACGATAGTATGTAGTTCGCTTTTAGCGATTTTTATATATAGCACATACTTTTACAAATTGATAGACTCATGATAGCACAAGTTTAAACCTTAGTGGTTTTTGGTTGCTATTTAATACGATATAGTCCTGTACTGTTTTGTAAAATTGATAAATAAAAAAAAAAAAAAAAATAGGCAAGTTGTTTAGTAAGTACCTTTAACGCCAGAATAGATTACCCGAATAACATTAAACTTGAACATTATCAGTGAAATGAGAGATCTGTGGGCCCCTTTCGAGCGTACTGGCGTGATGTTATGTTATGAAATGGTATAAACAATAAACAGATATGCGATTGCAGCAATCACGAGAGATTTGCCGTTATTTATTGAAGAGTTCTGTTGTATAGCTCCGAAGTTCTTAATCAGATCTTCACCAAATTAAAATGAGACCAATTTCGGAATATGCTCTTTAAACACAAAAAGAATTTTCCAAATCGGTCCACAATTGACGGAGATATCGGTGAACATACACTGTACGGGACGGACGTGATCGCCTGAACTATTTGGAGGTTGTAAGGCTCCTGCTCAAAGCGCGTTGACGCCCCTGCACCCCCTAGTTCTTTCTTGCTGGAAAATCAGGAGCCCTGGAGCCTGTTGTGGTCCGTTCTATATAGGTTGGTGAAGGTCCGACGTTCAGTAAATGAAACACTGTATTCTTCTTAATGATGTGCGATGTTCTTTGAGGTTTTCGTTAGGTAAAGTTGCGTGGATTTTGACTTGTTAGAAATATGGCTACGAATTGAACGCCTCGCATGCGTTCATTAAACCAGCGAACTTGACCGTAACGAGCGCCTTGAATTTGCGCACGCGCCGAACTTTATTTACAAAGTTTATAAACCTAGATCTTAACTAGAAATCGACAGAACCTCCCCTTTTCCTAAAGGTATCACAAAGTGTGATACCTTGTTAGAAGCGCCTTAGAACGGCCTTTCCAACGGACCCTTGACCAGGCTCCTATCTGGTGTCCCTGGAGAGATTCTCCAGGAAGAATGAGGAATGAGAGGATTTTCCGTCGATTTTGGCACTTATTGTCTATTATTTCCTAGACTATACATCTTAGGGCTAGATACTTATATGGGTCTTGTAGCCCTTCTATGAGGCTATAGAGTGACACCACTTCTATGCCTATATTTACATCTTCCAGGCGCTCAGCCGTCTGGAAGTGCTAGACTTGATGAAAAGTGCTAACTTTACACATAAAAGGCTATATCCTACTCAAACTATTCGAGGGATCCTCACCGATTTAGTACCATCCGGTAGCTCTTGCAACAAGCTACCCCATGACACCACGCCGGTGGGTGTAACCCTAACCCTCGAAGTAGAATTCACCCTTATGTGGTCGTTGCTACATGAAAGCTGTGGAACCTTGTAGTCTTTCAACAAGGTTATCTCCCCAACCGCCAGAGCTAAGCTCCTTGCCGAAGTGCGGTTGGGAGGCCAGAGAACTGGGCCATCATATGATGGTACCCTGATGGGTATACCACCAGCCCTTCTGGTACTTAAGGTGCCGGGAAGCGGCCGAAACGGGGAAACGTGTGCGTTTTCCACAGCTTTAATGAGCCTAGGTCATCAAGCGAGCCACATGTTGGCTGCGTGTGATGACCAGATCCAGGCGCCTGTCTGCAGGCTGCCTAAGGTAATGCCTCTGATGGCATATCAGCTACCCTTCAGGCACCAGGTTTGTCTGAAGGCGGTGAGCCTGCCGACTGGCGCATAGAAATGTCTATCATTGTTTATACAAACACATTATCTCAAGTAAACAGTGTTTATGTACTAGAGTTACATAAGCGTCACTCAACTATAGGGCTTAGGCAGAAGTCTAGGCTGTCTGAAAGCACTAGATTGGTAAAAAACCAGTTTTCTTAGTGTTTACTTGAGGGAAATGTGTGTGTATTCACCTTTCTAGGGTGAAGTTCTATTATCCCTGGCTATGTACCGTTATTGTGTATAGTTTCCCGGTCATAGCCCCAGGGTAGGACACCTAGGTTATGTGTCCTGATAGACTAATGTGTGTTAGGTAAATAATACAATTGACGCGTGTATGGATCGTACACGGCCCTACAAACGACTCTGCTTTTTTGAGGGTTTCATGAAGATAATTAAACAATTTAATTTATCTTAGTTACTACATAGGATACCTAAACATTTAACACATTACGTCAGTACATAGCCCGCTATCAAATTTGTTCTAGCGTGCGTTTACTATAAATAAAACCTGCTGCCCCCCAGCGGCTCACAAGGTGGTGGCGCAATGCAGAGTCGCTCGGAACCTGCTCCACCCAGTACTCTCGTCCCGCCTCCCCGCCCGCACCAAGCTGGGCATATACAAAACCTACCTGCGCTCTATTCTTACCTATGCAGCCCCAGCTTGGTACGCCCTCACTAGCAAGGCGTCCAAGCAGCAACTCCGCGCGCAACAAAACCTCACCATAAGACGCATACTAGACGCCCCTCGCTATGTGAGGAACGACGTGTTGATGCGGGACACGGGAATA
Source organism: Orthosia incerta (assembly GCA_948252205.1). Lineage (NCBI taxonomy): Eukaryota > Metazoa > Arthropoda > Insecta > Lepidoptera > Noctuidae > Orthosia > Orthosia incerta. Next base: position 17,404,859 of record OX411766.1, on the reverse strand, counting down.
GAGAGCCTGGACGAGTTCATAGAGCGGCTCGCCACAACTCTGTTTAAGCGGGCCGACGCTTCTGCCTGGCCCCATATCGCCAATATCGCGCCATGGCACATTTTGTTTACTGCCTGCACGTTGATGTCTTTTGTATAGACGGTATTGTGGGTCGTTTCCTGGGTCACTGGGGGGTGATGGGGCTTTCTGCCCTTACCTCCCCTCTTCTTCTTCCTCCGCCCTGAGGAGGAGGCAGCGTCTCCACGTTGTGTGGGCCCATTTGCTGCCGCCATCAGCGTCACGCCTTGAGCCACTTCAGTTGGCATTTTTTGTGTTGTTGTCGCCGGTAGTATCTCTGCCTGTCCCACATTTTGTGGGCGGCGTGATATTTTCGACGAGATGGCGACAGTGCCCAGCCGCCTGTGTGAAATTTCCTTCTGGAATATGGGGCACTTAATGTTGCTGGCCGGGTGCGGGCCGCCGCAATTAGCGCAGGTGGCCGGCTCTTCTCTTGGCCGGGGGCAATCTCTAGCTGTGTGCCCCTCTCCGCATCTCACACAGGCGAGTGGGCGGTGGCACTGGTGCGAGCTATGCCTAAATTGCTGCCACCTATGGCATTGTGCGGGCCCACGTTTGCCACGCCATGCCTCAATTTTGACCCCCCGCATATAAAGAAATACGGAGGTGTCGTAGATGGCTCTTACATTTTCCGTTTTATTGAGCACGGCGTGGAACACGCAGCCAGGGCGGCCCTGGCGCGCATTAATGTGCCTAACGAATTCGGGCTCGTAGCCCAGGCTGCGGAGCTCCTCCTCGATCTCCTTTGGGTCCGTATCCGGGGGCAGCCCCCTAATGGCTACCTTAAATTTCTTGTCGGCCTGGAGCGAGTACGCGAACCAACTAATATTTTCTTCTTTTTCCAGGGCGGTAAGGTACCTTTGTACCACCCTGTACTCGTCTACGCTCTCAGGGGAGAATCGAACTCCTTGCCCGTACGGGCGAGCATTAGGTGGTCGCCCTAGTTTTGCTGCTAGGGCCCTAAAATGAGTCGCCCAGTTGGGCAATTTTTCCACTATTAGTTGAGGGTAGCGTGGCCTTTTTTTTTGTGGTTTTTCCGCACTATTTCCGGCGGTGGCCTGGGTGGGGGCTGCATTTGGGCTGTGGGTGAGTGTGATAGCATCAGCACTTACCCTGGTTGTCCTGGTCGTGGGTGAGACAGGGGTGGGTTTCGACATAAGCGTCGGTGAACGTCGCACTGCTTCGGCGAAGGTGGGCGAGATTGTGCCTTGTCTATCGCCCGCTAGCGGGTGCTGCGAGCTGTGACGGTATCGCTTCGCCTCCTCCGTCAGCTCATCAGGGCTCCGACGTCTTCTGAGAGCCCTACCCCCCATCTGAAAATCAACATCCATATCCAAAGTGGGGTAGGGTGAAATCGGTGTGTTTTGTGACTCTGAGTCCTCCAGATCTGCTCTGCGCCCATATGACGCAAGCGATGAGTTTGACCCACTTAGGCTTGATTGGCCAGAGCGCATCACGGGGGAGTCATATGCCGAGGAACGGGGGGGTGCAGGCGAACCCGGATTGGTTGATTTCGGCATAGAAAGTGGCGCCACCTGGCGACGTGGGTCTCGGTTGGAGCGAGGCTCCCGATTGGTCGGGCAGCTCGACTGCAATATGTTGCATGCCTGCACTGGCTGTGGGTGACACGCTTGTAATGAGCGCGTTGGTGCAGTTTTTGGTGCAGGCATGTATTGTTTAGGATCTACTGTGGATGCATGTGTTTTTTTACTTGCGATTACCGCGGGTTTAGTCGTAACAGGGCGGCACTGTGTTGCACTGTACCTACTTGCTGGCGACGTTGGTGAGGCTGGGGAGTCGGTGGCAGTCTGCCTACCCTGGCTCCTTCCCTCGTTGGTTGTGGCTGCATGCTGGTTCCCGGCCGTCAGAGTTCCCAGGTTGGGAAGTGATGCCGTCCGCTCCATGGACTGCCGATGATCTTGGTGGCTGGTGGTGCAACGGTCCGGAGGGCCGCGGGCACCTGGTGGTGACATCTTCTTCTTTTTCTTGCGTTGATTTGGCACATATGCTGTGAATGCATGAAAAACTATGCGGGCTAGTTTTTCCGCGACCGCTACAGCGACTTCGCGCGAGCAAAAGCCGTTGGGCAGCAACGAAGTCCGCCCTGCTTGCCTCCGACAGTATGAGTTGAAAAACCTATACTATCAGCGACAAAGAGGGTAGACAAGTGGCGATCCGTGCGGGGATTTGGTACGTAGGTATGACACTATACGATACGTGCGTTGTTGTGGGCTAACTAGGACGTTCCGCTCTATTCTGCACCACGCTAGTGCTTATAAAAGCGCGCCAATGCGCAGTTGCTCTTGATTGCCTCTAGGGGCGTGCTTGTGATTTGACTTTACGTCCATACTATTGACTAAACCCGACACGGCCATCCTGCGAGACAGGCGTCCTCGTCTGTTTCTCATGGTCAGGTTCTAACAGTGTATCGAATCATGTGGAAATCCTCAATGGATGTCCTCAGCCCTTGGGGAAAGCTGAGGGGTCTGTCAGACTCCTACTGACTAAAACCACATGGTGTTCTCTCGGCCGTAATTTCTCTTGAGAGGCGAGCGTGGAACACACACGTCGCCTTCTCGGGCCTCTCAGGTGACAGATCCCCAAATCTATCACCCGCAGGCATCATCTTGTCCTTGCTCCATGCCATCTCATGGTCACCTCGTGTTACACCACACGTCATCTTAGTCCACTCCATCCTGGCAATCTCCCATCATACAAGGGATGTTTTTCTGAAAAATACAAAATTTTCAAACAGTATTTGCTCGTCCAATCCTGACTCATACTCTAGAGTGAGGAAACATTAAACAATCAAACATGATAATTTAAATCTCTATATTTCCAATTTAAAGAAAATAGCAATTTAATCATCCATTTGGTACCTAAAAGTACCTAGTCTTCGTGATTACAAAGTCAAAGTACCACTGATAGTCATGAATCTCAAATTAAATCAAGCAAAAGAAACCAACAGCTATCTTATTCACGATATTTAGCTATCTCATAACTCTCCTAGCTATCTTAACATGGCTCTCTTAGCAATCACAATTGCTCTACTCGCACATCCTCACGATGTCGAGTCAACTCAACTCTCTGAACTCGGAACTTGTTCACACAGAGATTTAGTACTTACTACTTTATCTACAATCTCAATTGGTACTTGAGCTTTGTGTGTCTTACCAACACGATCTACGCATAGTAATCAAAATTTGAAAACCAAAACTTTTTCAATTTTCGTAATGAGGGCTTGACGATTCGAACGTCATCAACATTAACATGGTGAATTCACCACAGGCGTGACTGCGAGTTTACTTTCTTTTAACCCCATGACTCAATGGGAACTTTCTGTAAGGTTCCCAACACAAACATGAATTTTTACACCAGCCATAGTGTCACACAGACTTACAGGTGCCATACAGGCCTACCGTTGCCATAAAGGCCAACAGTTGCCACAAAGGCCAACAGTTGCCACTCAGGCCAACAGTTGCCACTCAGGCCAACAGTTGCCACTCAGGCCAACAGTTGCCACTCAGGCCAACAGTTGCCACTCAGGCCAACAGTTGCCACACAACGCTCGGCTACTCCTGACCAAACTAGATTATTGGTTTCGTGAAAATAGGGAAATTTGAGAACTCTACTCTTTAATTAAATCATTACCCTGGGCCATGTACCACTAGTTGCTCCAAACAAACTTTAAAACTTTACTGCAGTAACAACTGCCAAGCCTACAGAAACCCTCGAGTAAAACCGCCAACGCCACGGCTCTCTAGCCGAACAGCAATTATATTGCTCTCACAACGGTCTCTCGGTCTCTCTCTAGACCCCAACCTCCGCCAGAATCCACTGGTACGGTCAAACAGAATTACTCGACACCTTAAGCTTGTTCATCGTTATCAAAATCTTTTGACATCAACATCGACTGGTACATAACCCGCTGGCATCTTTCTTAACCTACAGTGTACCTACTCGTAGGTTCTAAGCGTACTTATTTAAAGCTTTCGGTGTTTAACGATCACCGTCCTGTCATAATCACCTATCGCGGACTTAATACAGGGCCTATTTAGTTTTCGTTTTAGAGTTTCCCACACAACACTATTCATTAGAAAAAGGTCCGACGATCAATAAGTTCAACAACTAAACAAAGTAATTGTAACAATGCTGTTACGGTTTGTTATAATTCATATGCAATGCATACTCAACTCATGAAACTTTCACTGTGATCTGTGCACCAACACAAACCAGAATCGTATCTATCAACGATTCTTTACATATCTGCCGCCACATATGCTACAACACATGAGGGGCTCTGTGCACCAACACAGACAAGAATCGCACCAACGATTCTCAAAAATCTAGCGCAATATGTGCTACAACACATGAATCGCTCTGTGCACCAACACAGATAGAAATCGCACCAACGATTCCTTGTAGACCCATCGCCACATGTTACTCATGAGGTGCGGTCTTAAGTTTCGAGTATGAGTGTGCAAGCCATTCTTAATCAGATTTAGTTTCATTACCACTGTCATCAACTATGACGTCTAATTCTCAAGGAACTTGGTGATCGGGGATCCTTCGTACTAGATTCGCTCTTTTTACTCAACGATATTGGAGCATACCACCTGTAATATGAGGGTTACAATTAAGCCTGATAATATTTGCGTGTTAATAACTCGTGTGAAGGAACTTCACGAATTAACTCTGATCAATATCGTTAAAATCAAATTATCAACAGTAACCCTTTACTATCGCACACTAACTCAGTTTTCATGCAAGGAAAACGATCGCGAGATCTACTGCTATCATAATATTACTTTGATAGTAAGCAAGAGACGAAACAAGATCTTTTCTGAATACAGGTTCCAGTACCGTTACTAACTAACTCGATACAATTTCGCTACCCCACGACATTACTTACTCGCTTTGCCACTGAAAATTACTAGTTCTGCAGTCATTTTGGATATCTCATTTCCTTCTTATAGGATATCTCATCCTAAAGTTCGTACTGAACCAAATGTTTCAACATTAGTAGGAAAATACTAACTAGCCAATAGGAACCTCATTAACTACTTGCTTTTTACTAAGTGTGTCTTAATTACCTAGTGATAGTGCTAGATATAACCACGACCAATTCAGTGGTCAAACATGAACACTCTTAAAGCTCGAACTAGCATCTCTTCACTAGAGAACATTCGACCTCACTATCGAAATAACATGGAAGCGACTCACCGAGTATTCCATTCGTAACTTGCGAGCGCCCGACTTCACAGCTGTGGTCGTAATGTTCGGCTACCACATGCGAACTGCTAGCCTGCTGTTCCTATTAATCTCTCAGATGTTGACAGTCGACCTTCGCATTCAGCATTTGAACCGCTAGCCTGCAGCAGAGACTCCACTGCCACGCAATATGGTATCTGAAACATGAAAAATATTACGAGATTATATGTTCACACAGTTATTTTAACCAAACAACTTTGATGGAAATTAACCGGTGCAGCGGTGTAATAAACTAAACCGGCACAGCAAAGTGGGTTATTGTGGACGTGAACCACACATTACAGTGTCCCATGTGCCCAGGTAGGTAGATATAAGGGCTTTATAGAATCCAATGAATGCATTTTAAGTCGCAATTTCTAGGTCTGGTAGGGTTTACCACCTTTTAGACAGTCTGGCCCTCCGACGACCACAAAAGAAGAATACCATGCTTCTTCTCAAACTTAGTTAATTCTCACTACATAAAACTATCACACTACAAAAGTAAACAAAATGTTTCATTTGGAATTATCATAATTTCCAGACTGAAGCGTAAAGTAGGTACGTCACTGTCACCATATCTTTCTTACTTCCAAACAATGATAGTCATGTTAGCCAAGGCTAGTCAAGGGTTATTGCCCGTGATAGTAGAATAATAACTCTTCAACAACACCAAAACTTGACCGTCGATTGTAACTCAAATGAAATCATGAACTGACACGGGCCACCACGACGATCTACTGACCGCCATACCCTACATAAAATCTGAATTTTGAATAATGAACACACTTTTCCATACTCATAACAAAATGAAAATGATTCACCAGATTGGCATAAAGATCCGAAAGAAGAATACCATGCTTCTTCTCAAACTTAGTTAATTCTCACTACATAAAACTATCACACTACAAAAGTAAACAAAATGTTTCATTTGGAATTATCATAATTTCCAGACTGAAGCGTAAAGTAGGTACGTCACTGTCACCATATCTTTCTTACTTCCAAACAATGATAGTCATGTTAGCCAAGGCTAGTCAAGGGTTATTGCCCGTGATAGTAGAATAATAACTCTTCAACAACACCAAAACTTGACCGTCGATTGTAACTCAAATGAAATCATGAACTGACACGGGCCACCACGACGATCTACTGACCACCATACCCTACATAAAATCTGAATTTTGAATAATGAACACACTTTTCCATACTCATAACAAAATGAAAACGACTCACCAGATTGGCATAAAGATCCGTGTGTATGGATCTTTCCATTCGTCCACACGCTCCTCCTTGACTTGTCCAGCTCCTTGGTTGTTGCTAGCCTCCTTATTGCTCCGTTCCGGACTGATTTTTGATTATTCAAAACAGAGGGTAGTCGCAACTGACACCACGATTTTTTTGCAAGAATGTAACCGACATTTTCACTAGCTTTGTTTTTACGTGTGATCTCATTAGCACGATCGAATCCCAATTCTGATGTCGCATCAAGGCTGGCCGATAGATGTAAACCATCGGGAAGTCAGGATGTATTCCCTTAGGTTAAGACATCGTGTGTGGGCAGGTCGGTGGGTATAATCGTGCAAATGAAATCATATAAGTTATTCGATACACTGGGTTTATTCAAATAGACACAAGTTACATTCTTGCTTACTAATATTACGGATCGACTGATTCTACGACGTCTTAGCTCTACGGCTGTCAGTACTCAACTGCTCTATTCTGCACCACGCTAGTGCTTATAAAAGCGCGCCAATGCGCAGTTGCTCTTGATTGCCGCTAGGGGCGTGCTTGTGATTTGACTTTACGTCCATACTATTGACTAAACCCGACAAATATTAAGCTTGAAAGTTCTCGACTGATGAAGTCCACGCTCCGTCCAGCACAGATCCAGGTCCAAAACCCCGAGAGCTTTCAGCTCGAACTCCAGAATCGTTTCGAGTGCCTAGGGAGCTCCGTGGACGACTACGCTGACGGGTTCGTGGAAGCTGTCCATACGGTCGGGTCTAAGTTTTTCAAGACCCGCCGTACAGATAGAAACAAAAAGCTCTCTGATCCTACCCTCAAGCTTATGAAGGAGAGGCGTTAGATGATCCTGCAGTCTACAGATGAGACGTGCAAATACCGGCAGCTCAATACACAGATCTCTAAATCCTTGAAAAGAGACCTCCGACGCTTTAATACCGAGCGTATTAAAGACGCGATCGAGCGAAATAAAGGCTCCAAGGTTTTTAAGGGATCTGGCTATTGGGCAGAGCCAGCTCACGAAACTGAAGACCGACGATGGCAGGATTGTATCCGCCAAACCGGAGCTTCTGAGGGAGATCGAGAGATTCTATGGGCAGTTATACACATCAATCAGCAAGCCCGTTGCGAGTCTAGCAAACGACCCAAGAGCTAGATTGACCCGGCACTATACCGAAGATATTCCGGACGTCAGCCTGTACGAAATTAGGATGGCTCTGAAACAGTTTAAAAACAACAAGGCGCCGGGTGATGACGGAATCACGGCTGAACTCCTGAAGGCGGGTGAAAAACCGGGCCTTAAGGCCCTTGAGAAGCTGTTTGATTCCGTCATACTCGAGGACAAAACGCCACAGGAATGGTGCAGGGGTGTGGTGGTACTCTTCTTCAAGAAGGGCGACAATGCCCGGCTGAAGAACTATAGGCCCATCTCACTTCTTAGCCATGTCTACAAGTTGTTTTCAAGAGTCATCACGAATCGTCTCGCGCGCAGGTTTGACGATTTCCAGCCTCCCGAACAAGCCGGCTTCCGAAAAGGCTTTAGCACCTTAGACCACCTACATACGCTGCTGCAGGTTATACAGAAGACCGAAGAGTATAACCTGCCTCTCTGTTTAGCGTTTGTGGACTACGAGAAAGCCTTCGATTCGATCGAGACTTGGGCTGTACTGCAGTCTCTCCAACGGTGCCAGATCGACTACCGGTACATTGAAGTGTTGAAGTGTTTGTACAAGAACGCCACTATGTCAGTCCGTCTTCAGGATCAGACCTCGAAACCAATTCTTTTCCAGCGCGGCGTGAGACAGGGAGACGTCATTTCTCCGAAACTGTTCACTGCTGCGCTGGAGGATGTCTTCAAGGTTCTGGATTGGAGAGGGCTTGGCATCAACGTTAATGGCGAGTACATCACTCACCTTCGGTTTGCCGACGACATAGTGGTCTTGGCTGAGACCATGGAGAGCCTCAGTAAAATGCTCGATGACCTCAGTAGAGCTTCCGAAAGAGTGGGTCTTAAAATGAACATGTACAAAACCAAGGTCATGGTGAATGCCCATGTTACACCCACTCCTATCAAGGTCGGAGACTCTACACTCGAAGTTGTGGGCGACTATGTCTACCTGGGACAAACGATCCAATTGGGTAGGGCCAACTTCGAGAAAGAGATCAACTGTCGAATCCGACTCGGCTGGGCAGCGTTCGGGAAGTTGCGCGGTATATTCTCGTCCAACTTAACACAGTGTCTCAAGACAAAAGTCTATGACCAGTGTGTGTTGTCACTGATGGCATATGGCTCTGAGACGTGGTCACTTACAATGGGCCTTATCAGGAAGCTTTCAGTCACTCAAAGGGCAATGAAGAGGGCTATGCTCGGAGTTTCCTTGCGTGATCGAATCAGAAATGTGGAGATCCGCAAGAGAACCAGGGTTACCGACATAGCCCGAAGAATTGCCAAACCAAACTTAAATGGCAGTGGGCAGGCCACATTGCTCGCAATGAGGAGGGCCGACTGGGCCGAAAAGTTCTGGAATGGCGACCGCAAACCGGAAGACGATACGTTGGAAGGCCTCCCACTAGGTGGACCGATGACCTGGTTAAGGTTGCGGGAAGGCGCTGGATGCGAGACGCACGGGACCGGTCAATGTGGCGACGCCTGGGGGAGGCCTATGTCCAGCAGTGGACGTCTTTCGGCTGAAATGATGATGATGACATCGACAGTGGTCCTCTCCGGACAAGAGTCGTAGTGGTGCGCGCCCACCCCCCCCCCCTCGGGGGAATGGTGAGCCACAACGCCATCCTCATAAATATGTAGCGACCCAGGAGGCACGCAGTATGTGCTGTATGTACTGCCACACGGATGGCCTCGTGGTTACATCCTGTCAAAGGGACCGGCGTGGATTTGCCAACAGCCGCAGGTGGTGCTACTTGTCTGGGACAGCATTTGCGGAGCGGGATTGCCAGAGGTCGGTGGTGCCTGCCTTGCCCGCACTGTCAAGGTAGGCACCACCGCGTGTTGTGTCTGGACCAAAATAGTGTTGGTGGGTCTGATGATGCCGGACGCTCCCCCATCTGGGTGGGTGTCCGCATCTCCACCAACCCCACATGGATCCTCGATGGGATTCGCCTCGCAAAGGCGGGGGCACCCCTCCACCCCCTTCTCAATTGGGGGAAGCGTCCGCTTTTCAGGACGACTACCAACCCCAGGGGGTTATCAACAATAGGTAGTTGTCTCCCTCTCCTCCACTACAGCCGCCCAGCCAGAGACAGTCCTTCTGGCAACTGTCTCTGTAAGGATCTGGGGCCCGAAGGGTACATATTTGTTAGTTCGTGCTCTGTTTGATTCGGGTTCTCAAGGCTGTTTTGTATCCTTTTGTTTAGTGGAGAGATTGGGTCTCCCAAGTGGATTCCACCCTTCTACCATGTGGGTGGTATTGAAGCTGTTGGTCAACGGGGAGAAGTTGAAAATTTGTATTTTGCCTGTTCATTGTGGGCCAAGAACCTTGGCTAAGGCCGTTGTTTTGAATGATACTACGCAGGTAGCCGTTAGCCCTGCAGTGGTGAAGTTAACGTCGGACTTAACTCCTGCCGACCCAAAGTGGTTTGTACCCGGATCCGTAGACTTGCTTTAGGTTCGGGTGTTTTGGGTTTGATTTTGTCCTGGACCAAGCGGGTTCTGCAAATGAGTTAGTTAGTGGTTGTACCGACTACCGAGGGTCACCCACCAAACACAACCCGGTAGCTTTCCCGACGGGCTACCTGGAGTAGCACTTTGATGGGTGCAACTTCAGCCCTCGAGTGGAAGCCATTATAGCTTTCTACCTGGAAGGGCTGGTCCTATGAAAGATTTGTGGGACCTCGCAAACCCCGCAAGCTGACTGTCTCCAAAACCACCAGAGCTAGGCTCCTTACAGAAGTGTGGTTGAGAAGACAGGTAAATGGGCTAGCGAATGGTAGTACCATGATAGGTATACCAGTGAGCCTTCAGGTACTAAGGGCACCTGAAGGTGGCTAACTTCGCAGGATTGCACGGTCACACCATCTTATGAGTGGGTTTCCACTCATAAGAAGAAGAAGAAGAAGACTCAGAAGTTCATGTCTGGTGAAGGACGCCTGCCAGCGAGCTCCATTATGCTCAGTCGGAGGGCTCAATTGATCACTACTCTGCTCTGCAGGCTTCTGCATGTACAGGTTAATGACATAAGTTGGGTTGGTGAATGTCTCATATCTTCGAATTTTTGGTTCTAGGACACCTGTCCTAGAACCAAAAATTCGAAGATATGAGACCTGAGATTCCTCACGATGTTTTCCTTCACCGTTTTGAGAGCAGTGGTGATGAAATAATTTACACAAAGTAAAGCGCCTGCCTGGGTGAGCACGACCTTCAACATGTAAGTCGCGGCCGCTACCACTGGGCTACCACCGCATTTTATTTACCGACTTCAAAAAAGGACGTAATCAATTCGGCTCGATATGTATTTAATATTGTTGGAACTGCACAATATTCACATAATGTTATTCTATGTGGGCTTCTAAAAACACGTATGCCAAATTTCATAAGTGTATGTATGTTTGTTTGTATGTTTGTAGGTATGTATTTAACATTGCTCTAACGAAGGAACAAAATTATGTTTGCAATTCGAAAACTGTTGTCCCCATACATCAATATACATTTTTTTTACTTTTCCAAGTACATTTTATAAGTTGATCGACTTTTTACTCGTTAACTTGTAAGCCCACTTAGCTGAGATAGTTTTCCTTTTAAGTAACCGACTTACCAAAAAGGAGAAGATTCTATGTTCGACATTATGTATGTTTTTTCTTTTGTTTTATTTGTGTATATTCACCGATATCTCCGTCAATTTTGGACCGATTTTGAAAAATCTTTTTATGTTTGAAAGTGCATATTCCGAAATTGGACCCATTTTAATTTGGTGAAGATTTGATTAAGAACTTCGGAGATATACAACAGAACTCTTCAATAAATAACGGCAAATCTCTCGGGATTGCTGCAATTGCATATCTCAAACAGGTCTCAACAGTAAAGCTATTAATAATGGCCAAGTGATTTAATAGCAGCGTTTTACCAGAAAAAAAACGCATATTAAACTACTATATTAATGGCTTTAAGTTTACCCCTGCCTGGTGTTTATTTTGTCGCAATAACTACCAAAGCGCGCGTCGCATTTAGTTTGACAGCACCACCCGCCAGGTGAAAGGTGGAGATGTACAAAAGTAATAGACGTATTTAGGTAGAAAGAGAGGTAAAATTTAATGGGAAACGGATGCGCCTTCTCAATAGTCAAGCTAAGTAGTTTAAAATGCGTTTTGTTTCACGTAAAACGATGCTATTTTTATAAGCCGACCCTATGAGTGATGGGCATTATTCAGAAAGCCCAGTCAATTTAATAATATCAATAGTTTATATAATTTTGTCCACTCATATTGTACATATTTCAAATAACCCGAGTATTATGAATAATGCCGTTGTACTCACTTGGTAAATAACATAGGTGCCGTGAATTTTTTGACATATCCAAAAGCAACCATTTAGCTGGCAGGGGTGACACTTGACTCTTAACAAAAAATTGCCATTTAAAGCTTAATTTTACGCAAACGGATCCCTGAATCGATAAATGGTTTTACAGATCCTTTATATCTTTGAATGCCTATCCAACGATACCCCACACCATGGCAAAGACGAGAAAAATAATACATGTTTATTCATGGTTTTATTTTACCAGTTTATCAGCGTGATTAATATGTATATCCATGCCAAATTATAGCTTTCTAGTACTATGAATCTCTAAGCTGGATGGAACGGACGGACCGACGGACATGGCTAAATCATAAGAGTCCCTTGTTGACTATGGAACCCTAACAAAAACCATAAAAATCGATGTCCAGTTTTGTGTAAGTTCTACTCCATTAATTGTATGTAAGTATTTGAAAATTGCAGGTTACATTGGCATTTTGCCACCGGTGACAGGAGGAAAATCAAACTTTACAATAAATCTTCGAAAATTTGACCATAATACTATCATTTTCAAAACTATTAATGCAAAACGTTTGAACCTAAATGTAACTACCGAGGAAATACGGATACAATTACCAGAAAACGGACGTCACTGTAAGTAAAATTATTATTGTTAATAAAATATATGAAAGCAACGCTTGGGAAATGAACGACCATCTTACATTGACTTGAGGATTTGCATGTTTGCATGATTGGATGATTGGATGATTGGATGATTGCATGATTGCATGATTGCATGATTGCATGATTGCATGATTGCATGATTGCATGATTGCATGATTGCATGATTGCATGATTGCATGATTGCATGATTGCATGATTGCATGGTTGCATGATTGCATGGTTGCATGATTGCATGATTGCATGATTGCATGATTGCATGATTGCATGATTGCATCATTGCATGATTGCATCATTGCATCATTGCATCATTGCATCATTGCATCATTGCATCATTGCATCATTGCATCATTGCATCATTGCATCATTGCATCATTGCATCATTGCATCATTGCATCATTGCATCATTGCATCATTGCATCATTGCATCATTGCATCATTGCATCATTGCATCATTGCATCATTGCATCATTGCATCATTGCATCATTGCATCATTGCATCATTGCATCATTGCATCATTGCATCATTGCATCATTGCATCATTGCATCATTGCATCATTCAAAGTCAAAGTCAAAGTCAAAGCACTTTATTTCAAGTAGGCCAGTTACAGGCACTTTTGAATTGTCAAAAGACAAAATAAAATATTACAAAATTTTGGTGCTACAGTCCCAGTCACAAGACATAATAACTGTGAAAGTACCGTAGATGCCCATTCCAAGGCGTAGATCTCTATGGAGAAGAACGGGCAAGAAACTCCATGGACACTCTTTTTCAATTAGGTAATTATTACAAATCATTTGTTACATCATTCATGTTGAGATTACACATTATGTGAGAACGATGTAGAAAGTTAAAAGTGTCCATAGTAAATATAAAAAGACAATTCAGAAATAAAATTAGAATCAATTAAAATAAACCATGGCAGCTAAGAGATGACCAGTCCCAACCGACAGCGCCCGTTCACGAACATGACACATGTATCAGCACCATTCAGCTCAACCATTTTGAAGGGAGCTAAATGATCCGACACACGCGCCACCATCGGCGAGATATTTGAGTGGGCATGACATACTCTTAACCACCGGAGTCATTCAAGTCAATAGAAGACGTAGGTATCTAGACAATGATAGCTCTGAAGTACATGGTACTCACACAATGCTGGCTATGCTGCTATATAATACTAGAAAGATTAACTCTATATAATGCAAAGATAGTAGCAATCTTCATCAGCTCCGACAATAACAGTAAACGATACCTACGACAGTCTTACCAAAAAATAAAATTTAAAAAATACACATAAAAACGAAATTAAAAAATTATAATATTTAACCTGACAGCAAGCTAATTTTGGTAAAAGAACACGAACATTGTCTTGAGTTCAACACAGCGACCAACTATGCTTATCATCTAAATAATCATTAATAGAATAGTATGCCTTAGAACAGAGATTAGCTTTTACCTTTGCTTTAAATGCGTTAAATGGCAAATCTAGAAAAGAAGACGGTAACTTGTTGTAAAAAGTTATACCAACCCCAACGAATGAACTATGCACCTTATGAAGTCGATGAAAGGGAGCTCGTAATTTGTCCTTATTTCTTGCATCATTTGCATTGCATCATTGCATCATTGCATCATTGCATCATTGAATCATTGCATCATTGCATCATTGCATCATTGAATCATTGCATCATTGCATCATTGCATCATTGCATAATTGCATGATTGCATGATTGCATGATTGCATGATTGCATGATTGCATGATTGCATGATTGCATGATTGCATGATTGCATGATTGCATGATTGCATGATTGCATGATTGAATGATTGCATGATTGCATAATTGCATTATTGCATGATTGCATGATTGCATCATTGCATCATTGCATCATTGCATCATTGCATCATTGCATCATTGCATCATTGCATCATTGCATCATTGCATCATTGCATCATTGCATCATTGCATCATTGCATCATTGCATCATTGCATCATTGCATCATTGCATCATTGCATCATTGCATCATTGCATCATTGCATCATTGCATCATTGCATGAGTGCATGATTGCATCATTGCATTATTGCATCATTGCATGTTTGCATTTATGTACACAAACACACTAACACTCAAACACACATACACACAAATGTTTTTTGTACATCTTAGTATATTAACCTACATTTATATTAATGTAGGTTAATGCTATAAAACGGGACGTCTTTCGGCTGAAATGATGATGATAATCTGTCTAGATTAACTCTTAGTTTAGATGAACCAACGAGCCCTAACTCTACGAATCTTGTTTAATAGCGGCGTTCCTGTAGCCACCTTCCTGCTACAAAATAACAAGATATCTTTTTTAGTAAAGGAGTTCATAAGCAAACAATCCTATAGAGTATATACATTCAGTTAACAATTTTTTTTGCAAATGTATGAAGGAAACTGTCAGAAAAGCTACTCTCACAGCATATAAATTTTCCAAATGACAATAGCAACAGCCATCTGATGAATTCTCCTCAAAGTTCCTTTGTTCTTCTGCCTACCGACGAAGAGGAAATACAGTCCTTAGTAAGTAATTTAAAAGCGAGTGTGCGGTCGGCGTTGATAATATATCTGGATCCTTTTTAAAACGTTTTTCTAAAATGATTAGTACCCCACTAGCATACATATGCAATCTCTCCTTTTCTACTGGAATATTTCCGCAGGCCTTCAAAAGTTTTAGGATTGTACCCGTATTCAAAGCAGGAGACAGATACTGTGTCAATAATTATAAACCAATCTACATACTGCCATTTATCGTCCGTCAGGTTATCGAGAAGGCACGAGAATTCAACAAGCCAACCTACATATGCTTTGTTGATTTCTCAAAAGCGTTTGACTCCGTGAAATGGCCAACCTAGTGGAAGACGCTACTGGAAATGGGCACACCAAAACATCTTGTGCACCTTCTTAGAGAACTCCACGAAGGAGGAACTGCACACCACATTTCGAATAGCTTCCATCCCAGTGCAGGTGTCCGCTAGGGATGTATCGTATCGCCACTTTTGTTTAACATCTACACGGAGCTCATTATGCGAATAACCCTCGAAGACTGGACTGATGGTGTTGCAATTGGCGGCTACAAAATTGCGAACCTTCGCTACGCTGATGACACAACATTGTTTGCGACTAGTGCTAACCAAATCGAGGAACTTCTCCTTAAAATGGAGCGCGTGAGTCTTGCGTTTGGATTGAAAATCAACCGGAGCAAGACCAAAATAATGATTGTGGACCGTAGCAACAACAACTCGTCAGCTGTTACACAAATTGCCAACTGTGACGTAGTTCAGTCCTAAAAAGAGAAAGAAAGAAAGAAAAAGTATTTATTTGTGACCAGCACAGGAGACACGAGAAATCAGCTTAAAATTTAACAAAATTAAAAATAAAAACCCCGTGCGAGACCAAAAAGGCTATATCTTGGCGGTATGATTGCATGCAATGGCAGTTGCGTGGATGAGGTCAAGCGGCGAATGGCGATGTCTAGAAGGGCAATGGATAAGTTAAGGAAGATATGGAGGAATCGCAGTATAGCGAAAGCCACTAAGATCAGGCTCGTCCGTGCGCTTGTTTTCCTCATATTTCTGTACGCAGCTGAGAAATGGACACTACGAGAACTGGAAAGGAAAAAAATAGATGCTCTAGAAATTTTATGTTGGAGAAGAATGCTTGGCATTTCTTGGACAGAATTCCGAGCTAACGTCTCCATACTCCAAAAACTGGCATCAAGCAGCGTCTTTCAGCAATAGTACAGTCTCGCATACTAAAATTCTTTGGCCATGTCTCAAGGCGGAATAACGACTCCATTGAGCGCCTGGTGGTGCAGGGCAGAGTGAACGGTAACAGGCCACGCGGGAGGTCACCGATGAGGTGGACCGACCAAATTAAATTTGCGATAGGAGGTCCAGTAAATGAATGCGCTAAACTTTCATCTAACAGAGCCAAATGGAGAGAGATCGTGAGGCGAGTGACAAGAACACCAGCGATCTGACAAAATACATCGTGTCCACGACCACTCTGTCAAGAGCGAAACGAATAAGAAGACATATTGCCAACATTATCAAAAATGTTAGAACGAATAATAAACACCAGACTTACTAAATATCTTGAACAAAACTTTCTTCTATCTCCATCTCAGTTCAGATTTCGATCTGGCAGGTCAACAGCTGAAGCCATCCACGAACTAACAGATTACATAATTAATAAGTTAGATAATAAAAAGAAGACCTTAGCCATTTACCTAGATTTAGCCAAAGCATTCGACACAGTATCTGTTCCCATTTTGATTAAAAACCTCGAAAATATGGGAGTTATAAGTCTGCCGCTGCAACTATTCACAGACTATCTATCTGACAGAACACAAAAAACGAAAATAGGAAATTAGATTAGCGATGAACCTCCTAACCAATACGGTGTTCCACAGGGCATTATCCTCGGCCCAACATTATTCTTAGTTTACATAAACTATTTATGTAAAATCAGTTTAGAAAACGGGAAAATTATCACGTTTGCCGATGATACTGCCTTGATATTTCATGCTAACACTTGGGATGAGGTTAGACAATATGCTCAACAAGGATTTGATACCGTCTATAAATAGCTGCATTACAACTTGCTAACCCTAAATGTGGATAAGACGAAATTTATGATTTATTCACTTAGGCCGCAAGATCAACCTGATTTTGACTTAAAAGCTCACTCTTGTGATAATATCAACCAGTGTTCCTGTCCTGGCTTGGTTAAAACTAGTTGAATTAAATATCTTGGTATAATTATAGATTCCAGACTCAGCTTCCAACATCATATAGAATCCCTTATTTAACGAATACGCAAATTAATTTATATATTTAAACCAAAGGCGCTTTACTATGTGTAAATTATTTCATCACCACTGCTCTCAAAACGGTGAAGGAAAACATCGTGAGGAAACCGGCATGTCCTAGAACCAAAAATCCGAAGATATATGACATCCACCAACCCGCACCGGGTCAGCGTTGTGGATTTCGCGGTGGATTATCCCTCTCACTAGAGAGGAGGCCTGTGTCTGAGACACAGGCCTCCTCTCTAGTTCTCAGTGGGAACATTAATAGGCTGATGATTCCTTTTTCTTCCCTTTGGACCGCGAAAGCGACTAGACGTGCCTTTCGTACTAGTACTTTATTTTATTATAATTTAAATTGTATACATTTGGAAATAAACGCTAAAGTATAATTGTCGAAGTACCAGGCGCGCATAAATACGAACTTGATAATGTAACGCGTGTGTGTGACAAGGACAACAACTCTGGAGACCGCTATAGAACGGGCGGAGCTAAGCAGCGCACCCGCACGTCGCGTCATACTCGACGCTTGCCACAATTTATGCCTGCAGCGATTAGCGGGCAACTACTTTGTTTGGTACAAAATATTTTTATATGGTACGAACTTATTTTGTGTAGTACAAACTATGTCTAAGTCACCAAGAACTCCTCCAAATCAATATTCGTCCCGGTCGGAATCAGACATCAAGAAATTATATGCAGACACATGCATGCATTGAGGAAAATATAACTCAGCGAGCCAAACGCAAGTGCCCATCGGGTGGGGATAATGGAGATGGATTAGATGTATTTAAACATGAAATCAAGGAGATTTTCACTGAAATGATAAAAGCTCAAAACTCACGGTTAGATAAATTGGAGAAACATATAATTGAGATAAAGAATCATTACTCAGAGATTAAGGCAACCAATAATAAACTCGAAAAAACAATGACTATATATTATCTCAGATCAGTAACAGTCTGTCGAGATTAAAATTACGGGTCTTGAAAAAGAGCGTAGGTTTATGGCGATCAAGCTCTCTACGTTGGAGGGAAAGATAGAGTCGTATGATCATAACCTCGTTAATCATCCATAGAAATACGTAATGTTCCCAAAAAAGAGTAAGAGACTAAGACAATGTTGTTTGAAAACATAATGCACTTGTCTAAACACTTAAAAGTCAACGTGGAACCGATCAGCATTCTTGATATTACCAGACAACCGTCTAAAAGGGAAGCCCCGACGTCAAGCATATCAGTCGAGTTTTCAAATACACCCATGAAAACAAAGTTTCTTGCTGCTGTTAAAAATTATAATAAATTGAATGCCAGTAATAAAGTAAACTCTGCCCATCAACACAGCCCAAAAAACACCTATCTACGTCACTGAGCAGCTGACCTCACTCTCTAAACGGCTGTTTTACTTAACTAGACAGCACGTAAAGTCTCAACAATACAACTATTGCTGGACATCGAATGGACAAGTGTTTCTGAAAACGGATTCTGATAGCCAACCTATAGTGGTTGAAATAGAGATACAATTGAAACAGCTGCCCACAGCCAACAATGCATGACTACGTAACTATAAGATTATCTACCATTGTTTATCTTTACTCGTACTATTTTTCTATTTTTATGTACCGTATTTATAAATTTATCTTTATTTTCTAAACTACATATAATTATTATCGCATGTTTAACTTTATTTTGCAACTTGACATCTGTCACTACACACAAACATATCACACTTCACAGCACAATACTACACATTTTACACTCACACAATCTGCTTATAATATACTGACACATTTATACTTAATAAAATTATAGTACATTACACTGTGAAATTCTGGTTTCTTTCACTGTCATCTCAGTTTTGCCCTTATCTGAACATTTCAATGGCTAATGACATTAAGCAAGTAACTGACCCAGCGTTACCGGTTGATAGCTGTCCAGGGTGCGCCGGCCGTTGGGAATCGTAATACGATATATTTAACGCCGCTCGGGGAGGCTCCTTTCAGTAATTGATAATATAGACCAGCTTTCTGTATCAGTTACTCATACATGTGCACATGAAGACACTCATTCCATTATATTGCATCCACATAACTATATAAATATTTTATAACAAAATATTCGATCTATTTCTCGTAACTTCTTAAGTCTACAAACGCTTTTGATTGCGACTTGATCGTTTCGACCGAATGCTGGCTGCCCTGCACTAGTAACTGCAATTTTCTAATTATGCAAAACTACAATATATTTAAAACTTCCAAACACAAAAACCAAAGTGATGGTGTTGTGGTATATCTAAAGTCGAACTTGTTAGCTACCTGTGGAGAACCAGACTTCAATCAACCAGCCTCTGGTCTTATAATAAAGATCGGCACTATGCGATAGTGTGTATATATCGCTCACCATCAACGGACAATATAAATAGTTTTATAGCTGCATAGCATGCGTTCAAATCTGTAATTATAACCGGTGATTTAAATTTTGATATAAAACCTAGCATAACTGGCCTGCGTTCTCACGAATACTTGGACTGTCTTGCATTTCATGGTTTTCTTCCTGCCCATGTTCATCCAACCAGAGGTGGAAATTGTCTGGACCACGTGATCTTAAGAACAAAGTGTCCAACCCATACATTCGTTTATAGTTCCACAGTCACCGATCACTTCTCCACTTTATTGGGCATCAAAGCCAAGGCATGAGAATAGCAGCTTGCTCTACAGACGAAGACAGATTACAAGTGGCTTGATAAGAGTATAAGGCAATTGGATTTTAAGCCTCTTTACGATGTGGGAGACGCTAATATTGTTACCGATAAATTCATACAACTTATGAGTTAAACCATTTCTGATAATACGACTACCAAAAAACTTTCCTCTAAAGAGAAGATTTTAAAGCCCTGGATTGCTCCTGGTATATTGCGATGCATAAGGAATAGAGATACATTTCATAAGAAACTAAATAATAGTCCAGAAAATTAAACCATAAAAATTACGTATAAGAGATATAGAAACTTTTGTACTAGTATACTGAAAAAATCAAAAAGATTGTATGATACACAAGAATTGACTAAGGCAAATAATAACCCAAAAACCTTATGGGATACCATCAGACGTCTAACCAATACCACAAAAACTAAAAGCACAGCATCACAATTACTTACACTGTCACCTTCACCTACACAATCATGCAATGCCGTTAATACATATTTTGTCAGTTTCGGCAGTTTGCAAATGATGTAATAAGGGATAGAGGCACTGAAGTATCTATTCCGCCCCAAAATACATGTAATCTCAAATCATCCTCGCCTTTTGTTTTGGAGCGTACTGATGCCGATGAAATTATTACAGTGAATTAATAATTACGCTCTAATGCTGCTACTGCTTGGGATGACATCTCGCCTTCTTTTCTAAAAGAATATGCATTTATCCTAGCACCTATCCTAAGCCATATTCTTAACATTTGCTTTGAAACTGGCACCTTCCCTAACTGCCTTAAAAAGGCAATTATTCACCCAGTTTTCAAGGGAGGGGACGGTACGATGCCTAGTAATTACCGCCCTATAGCCTTTCTAAGTGCCTTGTCAAAGGTACTCGAACGCCTTATCAATAAAAGACTGACTAATTACCTTGAACATCATAACTTGATATCATCGCAGCAATTTGGCTTCCGCAAATGTAAATTCACCACTGACGCAGTACAAGATTTGCTTAGAAATGTGGTACATAATTTAGATAAAAACAAAAAGGTTTTAACCGTATTCTTGGATCTGGCGAAAGCCTTCGACACCATTCCAGTTTATATTCTCTTAAAAAAAACTTGAAGAGATTGGTGTCAGGGGCTTACAATTAGATCTTTTCCGAAGCTACCTTTCAAATCGTACTCAAATGGTTAGAATAGATGATACTTATTTTAATGACGTTGAGCTCCCCATCTAATACGGAGTACCCCAAGGTAGCATATTGGGTCCAACGCTTTTTCTCGTCTTTATAAACGACCTATGCAACCTTGGTATTACAAATGCCAAGATTGTAACTTTTGCAGATGATACTGCTATAACCTTTGTTGCCGATACTTGGTCGGAACTCGAGCAGCCCGGCGAGCATGGGCGTACCCAAGACATTTGTGACAAGACATGATAAATTATGTCATGTCTTACAATTTGTCTTAAATGCTAGCACGGGTCAAACATGTGACATATTTTAAAGACGCGACATGCCTTTTTTGTTGCTGCCCGGCGAGCACGGCCTACTGTGACATGGCTTGAGTCACACATTTCATCGCAGTTTGGGTGATAAAGCCATTTTGACTTAAATAATAGCACCGGCGGCGTGAGAAAATTTCCTGACGTTTATTTGGGACTCATCGGGTCTTAATTGCTAATACGGGCGCACCCATTTTGTCACAAATGTCACATTTAGAAAAATGTATCACTTTCGTTCGGATGTGGTGATAAAAATTTATAGATGAAAAATAAATATTTTCCTTTTAATTACTGCACAAAATGACAATAAATTTATTTTGTGTGTGTGGTAATCAATGCTTATTAATTAATTGAAATGTTACAGGATTATTAATTAATTCTATATTATTACTTTTTTTATAATTGCAATATTTTTTATTGTTATTCTTATTTCTAATTATTATTTTTATTTTGATTATTATTTTTTATATTTGTTTTCTTTTATTCCATATTCTTCTTACTTTCTACATTTTTAAATATTTTTTAAATAAAACCCCCAAAAAGCATTTAAAATATAAAAAATTGGGGCCCACCGGTATCGGGAACAGGGTACAAACTTTTATATTTTTTAAGTTATTATTAAAATTTTCACAATAATTATATCTGTCTGTGTTGTGCTATCTCTTCACCGCCCATGGTTGACTGGTAGAGAATGCCTCAGGCATTAAGTCCGCCTATGTACTTTTATGTTGCATGAAGTTTTAATAAATAAATAAATAAATAAATCTGTCTAACAAACACTTACTATGTTATCAAACAAACAAAGAAAAATAAAGTGTGCATAATTCAATGGTCGTGGGTCAAATATTAAATTGTTCCCAACAAAATTAAAAAGTTGTTTATCTGTATGAACGGTACACTTTTATACGTATTATTTTATTTGGTCGTCTATTCAATTTATGTCGCACTGTGAAGTCAGCAACAAGAAAGGCATGTCGCGCCTTTAAACTGTGTCACAAGGTTGTCCCGAAGACATGACATATTTTATCATAACTTGTCATGACCGAAAATATTTTCTGTTAAGAATTTGTAGTTCAAGTCGAAAACCATGCAAAGTAAAAAAAAAAAAACATAAATTCATGTTGGGATGCTGCTAGTATGGAGGTAGCAAAGGGGGGGCTAAAAATTGGTTATTTTTTGCCTAGTACATACCGTTTTCGAAATATAGAGCGTTTTATGCAAAATAAAATAAGATTCGGAGGCCCATAATTCGGAAACAGTCCGTCGTAGGGCTATGCTTCTCGGAACCTAAATGGTTTTTATGGCCAAGGTTAAACCGAAGCTGCAATAAAATTGGAAAATTACCGAAAAAGATAAAAAATAAACGTCAAGAAGTTATGCCACAAGTCAAAAAAATATCTCACGCCGCCGTGCTAGCATTTAAGACCACATGGTTAAATCGCCCAAACTGTGAAAAAAGTGTGACTTAAGCCATGTCACAGTAGGCCGTGCTCGCCGGGCAGATGGCACAGTCAGGCTTCAACATAACCTTACATTGGCTTTATTCTCACTCACTTACACTTAACGCCTCCAAAACTAACTTTATTACATATTCAATTACTCCAGCCACCCAGCCAAGATTTCCTATATACATTAAAGCCCACACCTATAAATGTCTGCAAGGAAATCTTTCTTGCCGCTGCCCATCCCTTAATAAAGTTGATCAACTTTAATACCTGGGTGTATATATAGACAAAAATCTTAATTTTAAAACCCAGATTAACCAACTTACCAGTAGAGTCTGCAAATTAATTTACATATTTAAAACGTTCCGAAATATTGCGAATCCTAATATTATACGTGTAGTTTATTTTTCCTTGTGTTTATCTATTATTACATATTGCATCACATGCTGGGGTGGTGCTGCGAAAACTATATTTAAACCACCAGAGGTCGCACACAGAGCAGTTCTGAAAGTAGCTGCCTCCAGACCTATCTTGTTCCCTACTGATCTGTTATATAGTAGTTGTAATATTCTTAACGTTCGAAAACACTTTATCCTACAAACAGTTCTTCTACAGCACCGTAAAACCCCTTATAAAAAGTAACAAAGCGTAGAAAAGACTTAGTTTGTATTCTTCCACAAGTGCGCACATCCTTCGCAAATATTTTTTTTGAATACCTAATCCGGCTCTGTATAGTAAAATTAACAAATTTCGCTTGATTTATGGATTATCTCACTTTAAGTGTAAAAAATAATTACGTAAATTTCTTCAAAAAAAACCTATGATGAAACCGAAAAGTACCTCAGTACTCACTGAGGTAATTTTCGGTTTCATCATGTCACTCGACAGTGACAGGTTGAGGAACAACTCGCAAGACCTAACAATCAAACGAAACATGAACGATGTGATTTAAAACCTACGACATATTTCCAATTCATCAGTTGTTGAGAAAGTTTACTTCGCATTATGCCAATCACTTATTTCATATTGTATTACCACATGGGGTGGTTCCTCTACATCATACATGATAAATTTAGAAAGAGCCCAAAGAGCGGTATTAAAAGTTAGTTGCTTTTTCCCAATCCTATACTCAACTTCTGAACTTTATCAACACTGCCAAGTACTTACAGTCCGGCAATTATTCATTATGATGACGGTATTCAAAAAAAAAGCGTGAACTACTCCTAGATCCCAATATCCCAACACAAAACAGAAGATCAACCAATATTTGTCCAATCATCTCAAAGGTTTTCCTGCTTTCTTGGTACTTTTCTGTACAACTCTATTAATAATAAATTATCTATATACACGCATACAAAAAAGGTTTGTAAAAGGAAAATAAGGAATTGGCTGTTAAACCTTGACTACATTTCCACGGAAAATATATTAAAACCAGTATCATAAACTCATAACACGCACATTTACACTCATACTTACACTCACACATTTACACCCTCACATTACACTTTTTCAATCATTCATGCACACTTCCTTCTCACTTCTCCATTCTCATTTTTGTTTTACTAATTTTTTTATAGTTACATAGGTACTTATTGTTTGTAGGTTCATACTTTTCAGTGAATAAGATACTTCTTTTGTATATTTTCGCTGAATTTTTATATTTCATATCTCTTTGATTTTCTTTGATTTTTATTTTTATTCTCTTTAAATTTAATTTAATTGTATTCTTCATTAAACTTATATTTCGATTTTGTAAAGAGTATACTACACACAAATTATTTCATGGTTTATGTAAAATAGGTGATCTGTAACACAGGGCCTTACCTATCTCAGACACCCTTCTCCATACAAGGTTACGTATTATGATAGTCACTGTATTTTGATGTCGAGATAAATAAAGTATTTTATTATTACAAGGTGATCTTACAGCTCCATTATCAGATCCTGGTAGTACCCAATGTTATATTGCTTGTCAATACATTTCCAGTGAACCAAATAAGACGGTGCTATCTTGTGTAGTTGAGGAGTGGCTATGGCCACCTTCCGGCTTCGTCATCAGTTCTTGGCCCACACCTAGTGTATCATCGCTTGTTGATACTTAGTAATCCAATGAGTCGAAAAAAGATTTCATTATATTTTTTTACTAAGTCCACTGCCCGGCTTCATCATCATACCAGGTCCATAGTACCATATTATTGCATTATTTTCTAAGTTATGTAGGTATATTAGTATGCCAAACGACATCACACATCCGGATTTATAAATCTAACTTAAAAAGCAAATTTAATGCGCACTCAACGAAACGTATCGTTTAACAATCAAATCACAAAGTATTACATTCATCGTATGAAAAGACTATAATACTGCCAATTGCGGTGTGTCAACTTGCTTAACAATTGCACATAACATAGACACATGCCTTGTTTTTATTTTTATTTTCAATGAAGATCCTTGGTTGTTTGTTTCAGATAAATACACTGACATTCATGATAGAACGTATTCAGATTCAGAGCTTGTAAACTTTACCTGCCCAAACTGTAAGTACAATACAACTAGAGTCAAACAGAAATATCCTAAAATAATAGTGATTTTACTAAAACAACACAGGATGCACAGCAAGCAAAGCGAGCTTAAAAATGTTACCACCAGGCCTTATACGTTTTTATTTATAAGTATGTGACATGTAAAGTAATTAGTGCCAATTACCTATGACAGCTTATGCGGTGTAATTAGTTAACGTCATTCTCTAAAAGCTATATTTAAATCGAGGTTTAAATCATGTTGAAAAATGCATTTATAAGTGTTGCTACTGGAGTGTGATTGATTTTACTTTTCCTTTTTAAATACAACACAGTCGTTCACTAGAAACCGTAATGCACAAATGTAAATGTTTCACAGTCGCATACGCACAGATAGGATGGATAGACCCAACAGGATACACAATCACTACGTATCACGCAACAAGTTATTCCTGGAAGCTCAGTAAATCGAACAATGGCAGCATGCTATGTTGTTTACTATACAACACTTACAAGCTAGAACATACATGGTTCGTAGAACGATTAGTCGAAGACATTACTGTACTGATATATCAGGAACCAGGAAACCAGAATAATGCAAAGGGTAAGTGTGATATTTATTATTTATTCTATTGTGCTAAACGAAAATAGTATAAAGCTACACACAGGTCGGCACAACACCTTAGATATGTTAGGTAGGGCCAAACCCGATTCCAGGGTAAATTAGTTTATCCTAGGCTAAACCGGTTTATCCTATGCCTGTCAGGACAATGTTGTTTGGCCTTAATACTTTAGGCTTACCTAGTTTAGCCTAGGCTAAACTGATTGTTACAATCGACAAAATGGGGCAGCGGATTAAATTTTAGGTCATCTTTTATATGCAGTTGCACTGTTAGAAACTCTGTCTTTTTTTAGATAACGGCTCGTCTGAGGAAAGCACTTCATCGTCTATTGCTACGAACACAATGACGGCACGAACTACCACTGACGGTATAATTCAAAATAAGAATATAACTGGTCATCTACCCCAGCCAGTTACCACCGGCCGGCCGGTAACTTTTCAGCCTACAGTGACGCACCAGACACCTTTAGAGAATTCTCAGACTCTGAACAAGACAGAGCCACTAAACGATCCCGATAACCCGCAGAACACGAATCAGCTGACCGGTTCGCCTCATCCATCAGATAAAACTAACTATTATATCGCAATAGCCTCAGTGGCGGTAATCATCCTTGTCATATCGCTGATATATGTGATAGTCAAAAAGTGCAGCCGGAAGAGATTGGATCCTGAGGAAGCGCTTGAGTTGGAAACTTATGTAAGTTCATGATTCTGTCAGACAAAATGTCAACTGTCATAAAAATCAAAGACACACACCAAAATGATCAATTCAATCAATTCAAATCAATCAATTCAATTCAATCAATGTCAAATTAGACCAAAAAATAGTGGTAGGTTTGCAGTAATTCGCATAGAGCTAAAAATTTGTAAGAATGTTTGGAACAAACTTATAAATGAAATGTAAAAAGTCCTCATCGATTAC
The DNA here is from genome assembly GCA_948252205.1 of Orthosia incerta. NCBI lineage: Eukaryota > Metazoa > Arthropoda > Insecta > Lepidoptera > Noctuidae > Orthosia > Orthosia incerta. The sequence continues at coordinate 17,377,598 of OX411766.1, read as the reverse complement.
ACTTGCCTAAAAAATTATTCAAGGTCAAAGTTCGCAAATATGGTTTTTTTTGCATTATTTAGCCGAACGGTAAGTGTGATGATAAAAAGAGGTGAGACAAAATTGTTGATTATGCAATTATCTATAAAAAATGTCTCTACAATTTCTCTCCTAAACATCACCGTTTCTGAGATATAATTGTTGAAAAAGTTGTATTCTTCTTAATATGCATACGTTTCTACGCCACCTGGGAGGTAGTGTAGTGGGTTTCTACAATAGACCTATTCCACAATCTATTGTGATCCTATTTAATTCAATACTATTCAAAATTATGTAAAAACTGGTACTATTGGAAGTGATGAAATGATAAAAATTCTGCTTCCTCTTCTTCTTGATCTTGTTAGGATTCTTGTACTTCTTCTCCTTGTTCTTCTTCTTCCTGCTGGCTGGAAGTAAATTGTTCCAACAGCGATGTATCAGATGTTTTCTCACAGATATCGCACAAATCCTCTTCTGATGGCGATTCAACATTGGAGCACGACTGACCTTGACAACTGGTACATGATAAAGAACAAAACAATCCTATTTTTTTGAAGTCGCATTTAGCATTACATTATCCTTTTTTACAATTGCAAAAAAATGTGTTGAGGAGTTTTTCCGGTGCAGGTGGAAGTAAAGTCTGAATTGGTTCTAAAGTATTGTTGAACTTCCAACCCCAGTATAAGTTTTTAAGCTGACATGGTCACAATCATTAGAATTAATATTTGTTTCGGGAGCTCTCAACAAAAATCAAAATAAATATCCCGAAACAATTATTAAACACCCACCCCCCACGAACCCCAGTCTTTTGGGTCCAATTGATTACCAAGCCACACTACAAGAAGACGAACAAGAAGAAGGGGAAGCAGAATTATCAAATGATTATGAATGAGACGGATAATTTTGTCTTACTTTTTAGAATTCAACGAATAGATAATGTTTTTTGTGTGTTTTACCAAAACTTCGATGACATGTAACATCCACCATACCGCACTGGGCCCATGTGATAGGTTTTGGCCCATACACTCACACAGAAGAGGCCTGTATCCTAGCAGTGGGACCGCTAAAGGCGTCTATGTTATGCTATGCATGGGAGTAAATAAATAATGGATGGCTTGTCCCAAGGATGATTTGTAAGGATGCTTGACTTACAGAGTAGCATGGAAGAAGAGAATACTCCCCAAATAAATTGAGATATCGACAAGCGAATTATGATGACTTGCTATATCTTTATTTAAAAATAATCTTCTTGTCTATATTTGAATCCAGCACTTTCCCCACGGCTTCGCTCCTGTGGCTCACAGGACTTGTATAAAAAGGTATAAAATAAAAACTTTATTTTACTCAGGAATAATGTAGCTTTCTAATAGTGAAAGAATTTTCAAAAGCGGTTTAGTAGATCCAGAGATTACTTTCTACAAACAAACTTTACTTCTAATATTAGTTTGAAATAAGACACACTGATCAGTTGATTTGTTCCAGGCGAGCGCAAACATGGTATACGCTGAACTGGACATCGGGCCCGGGAATCATGAACCAGCACCTACCGCAGTGGACACCACCTATGCTGAAATCATTGGTGTACTTAAACCTATGAACGAAACTGATAGGAAATAAATGTTAGGATATACTTGTAGCGTTTATTTATACTTAATAGAAGATAGCTTGATCTCTGCGACATATGTCAAACTGACATATACGTTATTGTCAGCCTGTCAAGCGCTATTGTTACTGTATTGATAAGAGATCAAGCTATCTTTTGTGAAGTAAAGTAATAGTAATATATTTCTTTAATAATAAATATTTATTTAATACAAAATGTAATTTTTTTAGTTCTCATAGAATATTCCACTGCTGCTCAAACGCCTCCCACATACCTTTCCAAAAACATGTTGCGCCAACTCTTTTTAAGTTTTAAGAATAAACATAGATATTCAGACTAAGGTTTCGCACAGCTGGCATTCAATCGTCCTTTCTGTGAGGCAATATTGTAATGATGATGCTAATAACGAAAACTACCTCTCTCCTAGATACTCTTCTTAAATGTTGCTGTGGTCGAAATCGTTATTAATGTTTACCACCTATATTTACATTATGGGTGCAATAAATTAAATTTGATTTGGATTAATCAGATTTAACAAAAAAAAAAACGTCGCAAATAATACAAACCATTTTACATTACATTAAAATAAATAATTAATAATCTTAAAACATTGAAACAACAAACTTGCCACTACTAACACGTAAAAACTTATCAGAAAATAATTAGCTACTTTTAATCTCATCTGTCGCTTGTAGGCGTTCAAGCTGTCCTTGAGCCCATCCTTGATGATGTACCTCCTGATGCCCACACCCCACACCTTGACGTAATGAGTGAAGTTGATGGACTTGATGTCGCAGTTGAAAATGATCCTATCGGCCTCAGACATGCGGCTGATCATCGCCTGCACATTGTCGTCCTCGAAATACCACTCATTGAATAAGAAGTATCGGTAGATGAGCGCGAACTTGTCTATCTTTCTGAACACGGCGACGTAACTGAAACAATTATTTATTTTAATGGCAAATGTGTTATAGCTGTGCCCGCGGCTTCGGTCACGTAAAGGAACGTGATCCACTGGCTTTTGATTTTGTTAAGTTAAACTAAAAATCCAAAAAGCAAGCTTGCGTCTTGGACTTTTATATGTTTTAAATGCAAGCAAGCTAAATGCAAGAATACGCTCCAAATAAAAAAAGTTAAGTATGTGGGTAAGTATGTAACAAAGGTAAAGGTTTCAAACGCAACTGCTGAAAGTTGTCGATTTGGATTAATTTTAGATTTGCCCATTAATAGTATATTAAATTGTTGGGATATAAAATAGTTATTTGAGTCCCTGACAATTGTCTAAGTAACTATGTACCGGAAATCTATCTAATACCTTTAAACGAGTAATTTTTGTATATATGTTTGTATACAATCTGAATCTCTTAGTATGAAATAATCTGAATAAGTTTTTTATGAAATTTTGTATGCAAAAGGTTTCGGGGGCCATAAATCAATCTAGCTAGGTTACATTTTGATAAAACGTCGTTTTCTCTATTTCCACTTATCATTAAAATCGGTAATACATTATTTGTTACGTTCTGTGGTCCGCGGAATTAATGATAAAATACTAATGGCCGGTTACTGAATTAAATATTAGAAAATGAGTATTCAATTAAACTAAATTAACTATTGCCTGAAAACTTTTCAAGCAATTTAGAGTTAAGAACTTGACAGGCACTGCTGTAATAGTAAGACTTGACTTGCTTCAAATTTTCAATTCAGAATCCGGATATAAACTTTTTCCTTTTCCTTTTTTGTAATATATTATTGTTGTGTATTACACCGTAAGTTTGTAATTAATTATGCGAGATTATAAATTCTCGATATATTGCAAACAAATAATTTAAAAGAAAAAAAAAATGGTTATATAGTATTTCGCCCGCGACTTCGTTCGCGTGAGCCTTATTTTATCTTAAAGATGACTTGGTAGTTTCACCTCCTTAAAGGTGAATTTACAAAAAGCCCTTCTTAGTGCCCCCTTATATTATAAAAAGAAGCCCTGTACAGTAAAAATCTTTTTCTCAAGAATGGTATGTAATGTTGTCATAACATCTCTAAAAAGTATCCAAAAACCTTACTAGCGTGCGAGAACGAATAATCTAAAACTTAAAACCGTAACAATGCGAAAACGTACGAACTACGAACAATACGCAAAATTCACAAACCATATTATGTGCTACCTCTTTAAGTACCTTTCTAAGTATTATTTCGCGTTCGTTGTTAGTTTGCTCATCTAAATAACTTTAACTTATACAAACTGTACTAAATGATATCGATATCTGAAAACCGTTTCCGATATCGAAATGAAAACTGTATATCGGTTACATAACCATTTGTGCAATAACCAAAAATGCCCATCTCTAGACAGTAGGTCAACCTCTTTAGATCTGCTTAGAAAAAAAACATAGTACCAGCCAGACACAGATTAGAGTTGAGCCATTAAATATATACCTATCTCTCTTTTTGGTGTCACATTTTATGAGATAGATATATTTTTGAGTCCGTTAATCAAGACGTACAACAAACCAATATAAATGCCCCCGGTAAATCGATCACAATATCTATCAGTAATTGCCCTAATATGAATGTAACCTTCAATATTAATTAAACGAATTTGTTGTTAAACTTTCTTTAATTTTTGAGAAAAGCATTATACAAGCCTTAACCAGTAAAAAAGCCATCCTGGCCTCGTATATAACCTCACCTGCAGTTCGGTCCGGTAAGTCATACTTGGCCAGGAAGGCTTACTTACTGGATTCTGCAGTAATGTACTATAACACCCCCTAAATCGTCTTTTAGGAGTAGTTTTAAAAAACTAACAATGACAACCTTTACTATTTACTTAGGTTAGTGTTTATGCCAAGTTTCAAATATTTAAGCCCAAAAAATTGCCACCTTTTTACCTCCTTAGGGATAGAATTTCCAAAAACCAAGAAATACATGAATTCTTTTTATCAACCAATAGCGTAAATCTTTAATTTTACGTGTCATACTTAAAAGCGTAGAAGTTTCACACAAACTTGTCAGACTCCTAACAAGGGCCGGACAATCAAAATGATTGCGGCACATTTTGTCATAACACCTTTGGACCTGACGGAATACCAGCATTTGTTCTTCAAACCTGTGTGCCTGAACTGTCTCCGATCTTGACTCACCTATTCCGCCTTTTTATGAGACTGGAAAAGTGCCGAATGCATAGAAGCAAGCTAACGTAAAGCCCGTGCCCAAGAAAGGTAGTCAAGCTGACCCGGCCAACTACACTACAGACCCATCTCAGTAACGTCCATACTCTTACGGAGCTTTGTGTGCTTAACACAAAGCTCCTGGCATACCTAGAAACTAACGATATCCTTAGTGACCGTCAATACGGCTTGCCATTCACATATGGAGTGAGGCCATCGAGAGGCACGGGGAAGCGCTTGCCGTCTCCCTCGACATCTCGATGGCTTTTGATAGGGTCTGGCACGAAAGCCTTATTGGTAAGATTCCTTCATTCGGTCTGCCCGGTGGTCTATGTGATTGGATAGCAAACTTCCTGGGAGATCGGTCCATTCGAGTAGTTATCGATGGCTGCTCTTCGGACCAATTGGATATCAATGCCGAGGTCCCTCAGGGGTCGGTACTCTTAGCAACATTATTCTTACTGCACATTAACGATCTGTTAAAACCTGGCTCCTTTGGGTATGCAGACGACAGCACTGCTGAGAGATACTTGTCCAACGCACGGGCTACCGGGCCGCAGATCCAGTCTCTCCGTGAGGCCATGGTGGAGCGTTTGAACTTGTCCTTGCAGGCAGTCTCCAAATGGGGCGATGCCAATCTGGTCATGTTTAATGCCACTAAAACCCAGGCGTGTCTTTTTTCCGCAAAAAAGAGCCATTTTTTTTAATTATTTGTGATGGGTTTGCTCTTGACTCTAGTCTAGGTCAGAGGTAACAGAGACAAAGTCGACGATGGAGTGAGCTTACCCAGAAGAAGCCTGTTCACTCTAACTTTGAAGAGATTCGGGTTGTATGCGTTCGGAAACACAGACGCAGGCAGTGAGTTCCACTCTTTTGCTGTGCGCATTATTTATTTATTTATTATGAAGGATGTTTGGCAGCGCTTGGTGCGAATCGGTGGAATAGCAACTAGGTGAGGATGGTAACTTGCAGTGCGTCTAGATGTCCGATGGTAGAAAGGAGCCGGTGGGATGAGGTCGTGGCCAACAAGCAGGTAACCTTACGGCGATGAGCCAAGCTGTGAAGCTTAGCATCCACCAGTTTGACGTCGCCAATTAGTCTCTTAGCTCTGCGTTCCACCGAGTTTAGCATGGCAAGCTGATATTTAGCTAAGCCATCGCAGAGGTGGCTGCAATACTCCATGCAGGATCGGACTTGCGCTTTGTAAAGAGATAATAGCTGTCCAGGCATAAAGTATCATTTCACTCTGTTTAGGACGCCCAGTTTCTTTGCCGCTATTTGGGCTTTGTCCTCGATGGAGGCGCCGACGCTTCCATCGAGTACAATCTCCATGCCAACCCAATTTCACCCGGCTCCAACTTTCCGAGATGTAACTGTGCCAATAACGGACTATCTTGAGCTTCTTGGCGTTACCTTGACATCGACTCTCAATTTTGGCCCATACATTGAGGCAAAGGCTAAGCTGGCTGCCAAAAAGTTGGGTATCCTTGCAAAGGTGAGAAAGTACTTTACGCCCGAACAGCTGCTCAACTTGTATCAAGCACAAGTTCGATCAAGCATGGAGTACTGTTCTCATCTCTGGGACGGATCTGCCAAATACCAGCTTGATACACTGGCGTCGATTGAAAAGCGGGCCTAGAGGCTCATCGGCGATGAAGTACTGGTCAAGTAAAGCTCCAGAGCCTTGAACACCGTCACCGAGTTACCAGTTTGTCGGTTTTTTATCGGTTACACTTCGGCGAGTGTGCGATGGAATTGCATGACCTAATTCCGCCCAGCCCATTTCATCATCGGACCTACCAGACGTACGGCGATGCGCCATTGGTACATGGTGGACATCCCACCCATACGCCAAAACGTTTTGGGAACACTTTTATTGTGCGTACAGCTAAGGAGTGGAATTCCCTGCCGGAATCTGTGTTTCCCAACACCTACAATCTAGGGGTAGTAGTCAAGAGTGAATAGGTTTTTTCTAGGCAAGCGTGATTCACCGTCGACCACATCATCGCTTACCATCAGGTGAGATAGTGGTCAAGCGCGAGCCTATAGTGTATAAAAAAACAGTCATAACTTCCAGAAGTTTCCATCTTGACTTTAAGGTCAAAAGATCATACTTTTTAAGAAGTAAGTGACATTTTATTTGCCTATAAGACATTGCTTCTTGCCAAATTTCATTATTCTAGGTAAACGGGATGTACCCTGTAGATTTTGATTCCCTTGCGAGTGTAAAATTTGCGTCATTAATGGCTGTATCTGTTGATTGCGTTGAACTAGAGGTTTGACAGCTGCAAGGGGTTGCAAACTTGAGTATACGATATTAATTTCAACTCGATGCCTCCAAGCTTTATCGAGATAAAGGGTATTGACAGACAGACGCACAACAAAGAGATCCTATAAGGGTTCGGTTTTTTTCCTTTTAAGGTACGGAACCCTAAGATCTTCAACTTACGAAGTGATATCCTTGGGCATGTTCCCCGTGAGCGCGCCCACTGCATCCATCAGGTACGCGGGGATGTAGTGCAGGAAGAACCCGAGGAAGGTGTACCACAGCTTGCTGGTCACTTCGATCATGTAGCAGTACCAGACCGCTTGGGGCGATGATGCTTTGATCCCTTCGGTTCGCATCAGAACTCCAATGAAATCTAGAATTAAACGAGAAATCACCCTTAGAATGAAAGTGAATAAAAATGTCTGTAATTTCTGATTTGACTATAAACCTAATGTCTTTCGACAGAATTGACATCATTTCTTTTCGACCACGATTAAACTATTGAAACTTTTATTTTTGGTCCAATAATATCTTTCGATAGAATTGGCAATTGATGTGTTGTCATCATTTATTTTCTTCACGATAACTCGTGGAGCTTTTATTTTCGATAGAATAATTCGTTTTGATAGAATTGGCAATTGATGTGTCGTTATCGTTTTTCAAATAACGTAACGAAACCGTTGATAACTACTTAGGCTACACCAGGGCTACACAGTATGCAGTAAACTGAACCAGTACTCATATCATCGTCATCAGCCTTTTAATGTTCCCACTGCTGGGACACAGGCCTCCTCTCTGTGAAAGGCGATTTTACCACGCAGGCCCAGTGCGGGTTGGTAGATGGCACATGCCTTCCAATTTTTGGTTTTAGTACATACCGGTTTCCTCACGATGTTTTTCTTCAACGTTTTGAGAGCAGTGGTGATGAAGTAATTTACACAAAATAAAGCGCCTGCCTGGGTTCAAACCCACGACCTACAGCTTGTAAGTAACGGTTGATACAAATTATCTAAAGTTGTAGATCAATCAGCTCTATTAACTGCTTACCATGCTTACTACGTATCGGGAATAGCCACAAATTTAATAAAGAAACAGTGACTAAAGCGCAAAAAAAATTCGCTCGCGCAATTGCAGGTATCTTTGTTCCTGAATCATGCGAACCATATTTTATAAAGTTCAAAATATGAAAATGAAAATATGAATGCGGTATTCGTTAAAGTAAATAAAAATCTATTCGGTAAACTAAAATCAAAAAGATATATACTTTAAATATTTAGTATACCACATAGAACTGCTCTTCTGGGCAAAAGTCTTTTCGGAATGGCATCAAAAATTTACAATAGATTACCTGTAAACATTTTAAACATTGTGGAACTGCCACTATTCCATTATGAATTACGTAATTTTTTAATTCACAAATCTTACTACACGATCCAAGATTTTCTTAATAATTAGTACCTACTACAATCTGTCACCATGCACCTAATTCTTATTTTGTAATATTTGCTTCATATGTGATACTTATGTTTTTTTTTATATTGCATGTTGACATAAGATGTATACCTACTAGGCAGGATATGATGCATCTGTAATTTACCTACCATCTGTCTGTATAACCTATAAAAAAATTTATTTGATTTACCTTTATATCACTTTCATTCTGAGGGTGCGATATATCTTAATCTTGGCAAATATAATAAATAAACCAATCTTCTTAGCCTTTTCCGACTATGATCGGGTTGACCTCCAGTCTAACCGGATGATCCTATCTGACATCCACAACCCAGTAACTGGGTGACGCTATACGCCGAGGAAGTGCCAAAATTTTGAGTGAAACATTCTAAATAAGTGTCGTGTGCGACACGAAGAAGGAGACAGTTTAAATACTTAAACAGACAAGTACAGACTATATATATCTACTGTACAGAGGTAATGCTAATTTTCAAAAAGATATCTTTCAGCAGGCCTTTTTGACGGTAGGTTTTTGACGGACGGCAGCGGGCATTTTTTACGGTATAAAAATTCCTTCGCTTACGTCTGTTGTCTACTGTCAGACTTACCCCACGTTATGAAATGGTCCTTGTTGGAAACGGTGTACACTGGTATATCGGTGTGGCCGCTGCTACGCCAGCGCGCCGCGTCCCAGGCGGCGGCGATGGTGGCGTTGTTCACGAAGTCCACCGGCGTCATGGGCAGCTTGCTGTTCTTGTCCACGTAGAACACGTGCAGTATGCCCATGATTATGCCCGCCAGGATCTGGGCACACGATACCAATTGTCATAAAATAAGCAGCCAATGTTCCCCACAGGCGTTTGTATTAAATCACCACGCTGACATAGTGCCGGTTTCTAATTCAGTATTTTCAGTTAATAACGTAATTAACACCAAATTTTGACAAGTTATCAGGTTTGTCTAAAGTTTGATAAATACTCAATTTAAATGATTTAATTCAGAAACAATGGACAGTATTTTTACCGACTTAAAAAAAGAAGAGGTAATCAATTCGATATGTGTGTATATAATATAGTTGGAAATGAACTATATTCACATAATTATGTTACTCTATATAGGCTTATAAACATGTGTGCCAAATTTCTTAAGTGTTTGTATGTCTGTTTGTATGTTTATTTGTATGTTTGTCCACGCTTTTCGCCAAAACTACTTACCGGATCGTGATCATTCTCTTTTTATTGGATTAGGTATCTCTCAACTTTGGGAACAGTGCAAGTTTCATCAAAATCAGTTTAGCAGTTTTTAAGATATGGAATTTACAACCGAATGTGTAAATTATGTTATTATGTTTTTTTATTGTCTATCCTTTAGGTACCTTACTAAATAACTTGCTCACTATTTTAGTGATGGGATATAATGGGATAGGGAGGGAGGGAACGGCAGGATAGGGTACTAATAAAACTAAAAAGAGAGAAATAAATATACATGGTGAATATCCCGAAACAAATATTAATTCTAAAAAGAGAGAAATAATAACTTTTTCACTAAAAATAAATCGCTAAGGTCCTAAGTCCCCTGGATGGGGCGAAGGGCGTCCACAGTAGTCCACCATCGCGATCGATCTTGAGCTTCACGCTTCACCTCGCTTCACGTCATACCGATGCATGCTCGTAGCTTCTGCCAATACGGTGCGACGCCAGGATTGACGGGGACGGTTACGCCTTGGGAATTCCAATCCAGCGCTTGCTTCGGTACGAGTATATAATCAGAACGCCCTTCTTGGGAACAGTTATCAAAAGAGCCTTGTTCCATTTCTCCGGAAGCTTTTCGATGGACCATATCCTCTCAATGAGAGGCGTCAGAACGTCGACGGCGGAGGACAAATCAGCAAAACAGACTTTTAAAATTAACTAAATAATTTTTGCACGTTTTTAGTGTTTTGCTTTAGAAGTTGGTTTATTTTTTGTGAATAAGTTTTTTCATTGAACTTTGTAACGTGGAATGAGTGACGGACACGACACTCTACAAAGCCTAACTTTTCGATGTGCTAAAACCACTAGTAGGAGACACAGGAAAAAAGCGAATTCTTATTAGTTTTATTTGTTAGTTGCCCCACACTAGGAATTACTTCTGTATCGTGGGTACGTTTACAGATATTTAAGACAACTCAATCCAAACCCACCCAAACCGTCCTATTCTTACTCGATCTCCTGTTTGATCTTCCCTTCTAGTGCTTAGTCAAGTTGACATCAAAGACAAAGACAAAAGACAAAGGTATTTTATTTTAACTAGGCCACCAAGCGGCACTTTTGAATGACTCAATTAAAATTTACGTGGCATAAAAATTGATTCTACCGTGCATTCGGAAAATAGCTTGTTATGGAGAAGAATGCACAAGAAACTCTATACTTACTCTATTTAAAAAAATAAGATTTTTACAATATTTAGGTACCTTATGTACCTAACCTAATACTTTAATAAATTCATATATGCGAGGACAATGCACCCAGAATAGCACTATACACTATACTACGTACAGGTATATATGTAGTATTAAAAGTACTCACACATGTGTTCTGTCAGAGTCATTCGAAACCATAGCTCTCTTCAGAACGATATCTTTAGAAGTGCCGACACATATATCTCTGTAGAAGCCAGAATTCTGTATTTGTACCCGATTGATGGCACTAATTAAACTTTATTCTAATATCTGGCGAAGTGTGTGTAGGTTGTGAAAACCTTTTACTTTTTAATTATGATTGATAGACCCGATGATAAGGTATTTAAGCTCACATATGTACAAACAGAACAGACCTGGGGCTATACAAATATTTGTGCTGTAGACTATACAAATATTTGTTCCGTGCGGGCATCGAACCCGAGACACGCAGCGTAGGTGCCAATCGGTCAGCCACTGCGCCAACCATGCCGTCAAATCGTTAAATAATAAACAGCTTTTTAATTTTTTTATTTGTGATGGTTTTGCTCTTGACTCTAGTCTAGGTCAGAGGTGACAGAGACAAAGTCGACGATGGAGTGAGCTTACCCAGAAGAAGCCAGTTCACTCTAACATTGAAGAGATTCGGGTTGTATGCGTTCGGAAAAACAAAAAGTTGACGCTGGTCAGAGATATAATCAAATAATATACAAAGCTTACCCCTGTGGGCCCCTGCAACTGGCTCTGGTCCATCCAGCCAGGCATCGGCTCGTAGAAACTTGGTACCACTGGAAATGTTAGCACAGGTTAACACCGAAATAATTATATATCGAAATAATTATTTAATTAGCTAAACAAAATATTTATTGGTCTAATAAGCAAACATGAAATAATTTTTAAAATATAATCATCAGCGAAAAAGTAAAAAAAAAACTGTTTATTTCCACATGTATTCATAAAATTTTTACATAGTAAATAACGCTCAATCTTTTTGAGGCTAGATTATGCGCGCTATCGATTTAGGTTTAAACTTAAAGTTACTCGCTCACAGTTTATCTGGTAGTAGACCCACACGTAGGCCCTTCTCCCATTCAAGACTTTTCAACGGTAAAGTAGATTTTCAGGATGTTTTTTATTTGTCGAGGTATTTTGTTAACCATTTTTTTGGCTATTTCCTTAGGTAATATATTCAAAATGCTTGGAAGAGCTCACATCACACATCACATCATCAGCCTATTAATGTTCCCACTGCTGGGACACAGGCCTCCTCTCTGTGAGAGGGTATGGGCCTTAATCCACCACGCGGGCCCAGTGCGGGTTGGTGGATGTCACATGTCTTCGAATTTTTGATTCTAGGACATGCCGGTTTCCTCACGATGTTTTTTCTTCACCGTTTTGAGTGCAGTGGTGATGAAATAATTTACACAAAGTAAACCGCCTGCCTGGGCTCGAACCCACGACCTACAACTTGTAAGTCGCGGCCGATACCACTGGGCCACCACTGCGCCCAATCATTGGAAGAGCATACGTCCAGAATTCCAGATCCTTTTACCGTATTCATTATTAACTTTCGGCTGTTTATACAGAGGCAAGTACGACAGGTTACGAACAAAATTAGGTCTACTTACTTTCTCTAACTTACTTATATTGAGTTCACAGTAGTCAGAGGCAACAACTAATTTTACTTTATCAAATACATTCATTACTTTACAATATTTGAATCATTTATCATAATCGGGTTTATATTTGAGTTTAATTTTATATTGTACCACTATCTTTAATAATCGTATTTGTATATTATATATTTTTTGAAGGTAAGTGTTATAAGTTCTTCCATAACTGGTTATACTATAATTGATAACAGCGTCGGCCAATGCCATATACAACAATCTCAGAGTCCTATAAAGGAACGTCCTCACTGAGAGCATTCTTTCGTGAGCATTTGTAAATAAGCAATCGTAGCAACAGATGCTTTCCAGCGAGCCTAGCATTCACTTTCAAGCAAAACTATGAACGTTCGAATCGAACATTCCCTTGCGAGCTTGGAGAATTCGAATACGATCTCGTTAAATGTCATTTATTCTATAATACGATTGACCAAGAAGGTCACAAACACTTAAGATCAAGTAACTGTTCCTTGCTTTACAAGTGCTCAGTAATATTCTTACATCGTATATCATTTCATTAACTAAGTACTCGCTTTCGAGCGTTTAAATTGCGTAATCATTCGAATGCGAGCCGTTTCCGCGAAAATCGTTGCGACGTCCACACCGGCCGAAGTTCGCGCTTGCGTGTAAGCTTTGTAACGCTCGGCTCAACGTCCACACCACTCGAATATTCGACGTAGAATGCTCATTACAAGTGAATGCTCTCAGTGAGGATGCTCCTTAAGGCAATTTGTGCTTCAATATGCGCAATTTTGCATAGCGCATACGTGGTCCACATGTGGGCCCCAGTTAAATTTATTATCAATCTTAAGACCTAGATATAGATGTTCTTTAACAATGTTTATCGGCTTACAGTCACAGACATCCAAACACCGATGCATGCACTGATGTTCATGAGCCACGACACTTGGTGTCCCTTGAGTGTTTTAAGTACGGTGAATGAATGTGCATGAGTTTAGTTTTTTGATAGTTGATTGTTAAGCCAACGTCGTGTGTCCATTTATATTATTACATTATTTTCCCTGTGAGCTGTGATAAGACATGTGTCGTCATCATATTGGTAGACAGAGGCATGCCGGAATAAGTTACACATATCGTTGACATATACTAGGTACTCTGTACTCAGTTGGACCGAGGATCGATCCTTGAGCCATTCCATGATGTGTCGGAACTCTGTCGCTGAGCGCCCCCGCTATACTAACAACATTATACCTTTGTTTGTGATAATCGTTGAACCACTCCAACATTGGACTCCTTATACCATTCTGCTGCATTTTTGTGTAAAGTACCTCATAATTTAGCGTATCAAAAGCTTTGCTGAAACCTATCATAACTGTGATTACATGTTTTTTACTGTTAAGGAGATCATTGATTTCATCTGTCAACTGTCGTCATAAGAAAGGTTTAATCTAATGAAAGGGCCTTGCTAGATTCCAAATGTGAATTTGCTTCATTTTTATCGCGTGCAAAATCTTATGTAATAGGTGGTAGACCATCTCGACAAATAAGTGAGGCGGAACAATGAGGCCAGGAACAAAGATTTTAAATCTTACAGATAAGATTTTAGCAGGAAAACATTCATATTTTTAATCGCTTGTTTATCTCATCAGACCCTCTCATATGCCTAATGCGCAGATCACCTGCTTGATTAAAAAAAATATTTTGACCCTGATGTGATCAATATGTTAGCAGAAGAAGTTTTGGAATAAGTCAAGATTTTTTAACGATAGGCTCGCGTTTGACCATTATCTCGCTTGATGGTAGGCGATGATTGGTCGATGGTGAAGTACACTTACCTAGAACTACTACAAGTTACGAATTCACTTTTGACTTAACTACCCCTAGGTTATTGCTATTAGGAAACAAAGACTCCAGCAGCGAATTCCACTCCTTAGTTGTACGAACTATGAAAGTATTCACAAAACGATTTGTGCGTTTGGGTGAACATCCCACCTTTTACCGACAGCGCATTACCATAGGTCTTGTAGTATGATGATGGAAAGGAGAATGGAAAGTTAGCTCACCGATGGGTGGTCTGATGACGCAGATGGGCAGGTCAGCGGCGCTGGCGCGCACCAACTCCTCGGCGACCGCCTTCGTGAACGTGTACGTGTTGGGCCAGCCCTTGATCAGCCTGGCACAGAATAGGACATTCATTTACGATATCGAAAAGATCCAGAGGGGTTCAATACACTCTTATGTTGTTGTTTTTTCGATGCTCTTTTTATATTGTTGGAGCCTTTGAGTTTGTGCAGAATAAACATACAATTTTTTTTGTATTTCTTTCTTTTTTCAAACTTAAACTCGAAATCATTTATTTCAATTTACCCATTTAAAAGGTACTTTTGAATTTTGAAGCAAAAGATGAATCTAGTTGAACATTCGCAAGCTTCAGTAGGTCCCAAGTGATGGGTCATTGCGGGTTTTCCGTTAATGAAACGCTAACTTCAACTAGTGATTAATTAGCAAAATTTGTTAACGAATTAACGTGCTGCTAATGTTAACTTTGAATGAAAATCAACTAATTCAACGTTGGGAAGACGACAGCGAGGTAACGCTATTTTAGAGACATTTTGATGCAACGTATGTAAGTATTAGATAACGTAGTTAGAGTTTGTAATACTTTATATCTATACGTAGTATATTAGTGTTAGTATGGGTGCAACGTTCTCACATATATAAATTAATGTATGTATGTAACTATTGAAAAAAAAATTTTTTTCAAGTGTAATTGTGGAGTTTCTTGTCCGTACTTCACCATAACAAGCTACTTTTCCGAATGGACGCTAGAATAAATTATTATGACTTATAAATTTGAATTTCTAGCGTTCAAAATTGACGCTTAGTGGCCTAATTGATATAAAGAAATTTAACTTTGACTACAGAACGTTTGATTGGTTCTACTCAGATGACATTCCCTTCATACTTTTTCTTCCATGCTACTAATTTTCGGCAATAGGCTTTTCTTCTATGAAAAAAAAATCAACAAAAAATCAAATCATTTACACTTTTTCAAAAATCAACTGTATACGTTCAAATTCTATGATAATACCGTTACTTGCAATCTATCTATTTTCAACGTTATTTATATGGAGTGAAAAATATCAATACTTTTAAATCAAAAAACTTTTTTACAAAAAAATACTACCGACTTCCAAATAAGAAAACTACAAAGTGAAAAATAACTTTATTTTTGGAAGTCGGTGTCTTTCGTAGGTACCATTTTTTTTCGTTATGGACACCGACTTCCAAAAATAAAGTTATTTTTCACTTTGTAGTTTTCTTATTTGGAAGTCGGTAGTATTTTTTTGTAAAAAAGTTTTTTTATTTTTCACTTTTTAGTTTTACCTACCTAATAGGCAAGTTGTTTAGTAAGTTTCCTATAACGCCAGAATAGATTACCCGAATATCATGAAACTTGAACAAAACCGATCAAATGAGAGATCTGCTTACCCCTTAAGAGCATACTGGCGTGATGTTATGTTATGAAATGGTATAAACAATAAACAGACATGCGATTTCAGCAGTCCCGAGAGATTTGCCGTTATTTATTGAAGAGTTCTGTTGTATATCTTCGAAGTTCTTCATCAGATCTTCACCAAATTAAAATGGGACCAATTTCGGAACATACTCTTTCAAACAAAAAAAGAAGTTTCAAAATCGGTCCACAATTGACGGAGATATCGGTGAACATACACAAAAAAAAAAAAAAAAAAAAAACGTACAAGAAGTCGAACATAGAACCTCCTCCTTTTTCGAAAGTCGGTTAAAAAGTAAATACCCTATTCGAAAATCAAATTCCGCGTAATGTCATAAAAAATATGAAATTATCTATTTATATAAAAATTAATTCCTATTTCCCTTAGTCATGTTTTCACGCGTGAACGGCTGGACTGATGACTGAGGGTAGGGTAGATGAATGTTTGGTGTTTTTATGGCAAAACAAAGTTTGCCAGGTCAGCTAGTTTACTATAAAATTTTGGTCTTGATGCGTGAGACTTTTTGGTACCACTTTTGTTCATTCTCCTTTAGTCCATTAATGTCATTGGCGAATTCAACTAGTTTATTCATAATGGTTAATGTCATTGACATGAGATTAAAGGTTGATTCAACTGGTTCGTTTATTCAACGCCCATCGCTAGTCTCAATAGATAAGAACGTGCAAGAAACTCCACGGACACACTCTTTCTTACACAAAAGTGTAATGGTACGTGTACACTCACTCGCTAGTGACGTGCTCCAGCCGCCGCTCGTCCAGCGACTCGGCCATGCCGATGACGACGGCAGGAGATACGGGGCACGAGTAGAACTGCTCCTTCACTGGCTTGCGCATGCGCTCGTCCGTGGCGTGCGTGAAAGCCGTCGACACGTGCACGAAGTTCCTGCCACGTATAAAAATTGTTATACATAAACTCATGCCTTATTCTGGTAGGCAGAAATTTCAATACGCCTCGTTTCTATAAATAAAAGGTATAAAGACGACTGAACGCACGGATGTTTATGGAGCAGACCTATGACAATAAAAAAACATGCGTGCCGTTCACATGCGGTTGAAGTGACACCTTCAAATTAGATCGTATCTCATTCTCTCGCAAGTTAAATCCTCCGTTTTTCATTTCATCGAGTTTCAAATCGCAATGGGGCTTAAAAAGCGGGGATTAGTTAGTAAGATTATTGTTTTTGTTCTTGTAATCCACTAATGTTTGTATTATACGCCGTTTAAAGACTTACGTTACAATTAAATACTTTTTCTTTCTTTCTTTCACTTAAAAAAATCGTGTCCGTCTTACTTCTTCTTCTTAGCGTGTAGAAGACAAACAGAATCTTTTCCGTTAATAAATACCTTGCCTGGCCTAGTATTTAGCCACGGCAACGCCCTCCGCTGACACAGTCATAAGGTCCTCACGTGAACAAGTAACAAGACACACAGCACAAGATGAAAGGTGGGCCCTGGTCTGCGGAGAGATGCCGCACAAACACCGAAGACCGGAACCATCCAAGAACCAATGGGTCTTTGCTGCGGCCGACGTAAGTGCGGCTGAGTGTGCCTGATAGTGGTGAGTCTTACTTGAGATGGCGGCAATCCCTGGCGAGCGTGATGCACTCCCTGGTGCCGCGCACGTTGATGAGCGCAGCCCTCTGCAGGGGCTCGTCGAAGCGCACTGTGGCTGCCATGTGGAACACCGTGTCCACCTGCAAGCGAACCAGAGCGTCATCTGTATGCAACACAAGCGGCTGCCTGCGGCTCATCAATACTTCCCTGTCATTTTGGCCCAATTTAACAGTAGGTATCCATACTTTATGCCAACAATGTGGGTCATAATTCAACAATATAAAATGACAAGACAAAGCAACCACGAACGATAGTGATCTCATAGCCGTGTTGCTATCCAAATCTAAGAGAGAAATCAGTGTAAGGAGTTAACAACTACGACCCGTTAACAGTATTTTATAAATTATAGCTATTTTCTAATGACTAATTGTTCCTTTGGTTAAAACGTCAGAAAATGCTCCAAAGCCGAACAATGGGTACCTACGAGAAATAGCGGTACAGAACTGCAACTGTTGCCATGCTACGGAATAACCCCGGTGACTTATAGAAACAAATGTAACCGGCGAGTGCATCGAGGTGCTTTGATTAAGTTTTGTTTTTATACTAGTTTAATTAGCCTTAAAAATTAAATTGTAGTCTATTTATTTATAATATTTATTTATTATTATGTCAGATGTCATTTTTTTTCATGCTCATCCTCTTGTGCGTCAGATATGCTAGTGTTTTGGGCGATGATGATTCTCTGAACCTTAAAGACCTCCTATCTTCTACATTTGCAAACTGTCGCAAATTCTTTAACACTGTACACATAAATGCTCAAAGCATTCCTGCTCACTACTCTGATCTGCTGTCGTCTTTCGACTCAGGTCATATTCACGCTGTCCTTGTATCTGAAACTTTTCTCAAGCCTGCACTCCCTTCCAAGCAGTATTCTCTGCCGGGATACAAAATGGTGCGCAATGATAGAACGGGCAAGGGATGTGGAGGGGTTGCCATTTATCTCCGTGGAGATATCAGCTACAAGATAGTTAACCAGTCTCCGAGTTTATACTCAAAGTTTGCTGAACATCTTTTTATTGAAATTGACTTCCAACATACTAAAGTTCTTTTGGGAGTCTGTATAGTCCGTCTTGTGAAGTCGATTACTTTTCTTCTTTCGAAGCTAATTTGGAAAATCTTTCCGCACTTTATGAACATACGCTTATTCTCGGAGACTTCAACACTTGTCTGCTGAAGGGAGATTCGCGCAGCCGTAAACTCCAATCACTTGTCTCTTCTGTCAATATGCACTTACTGCCACTAAATGCTACTCACAGGGCTCCTCATTTTACTCCTTCTCTTTTAGATCTTATTCTGGTTTCTGACACCGCACATGGGCAGCTTGCCGCTCCTTTTTCCTATCATGACCACAGTTATCTATCCTACAAGATTCGACCTCCTAAACGCAAGGCCAAATTTCTTTCTCTTCGTAGTTTTAAAAACGTTGATTTGGAGCGTTTTAGGGCTGATGCGGGTGATATTAACTGGACGCCTGTGTTTGCCTGCAAGGATATGGACACTATGATGTCAGTCTTCAGCAGGACTATGTTAGATTTATATGAGGCACACGCCCTTCCAAAAAAGGTAAGGGTCAAGCATCTTCCTGCGCCATGGCTATCCCCAGCAGTAAAAAATCAGATGGCTAAGCGAGATAAAGCCAAGCGTCTGTACAGAAAGCGGCCGTCTGAGGAAAACTGGGATCTTTATAAGAGGATGCGAAATCGCTGCAGTCGTTTGTGTAGGAATGCAAAAAGGCGCCACATTCACAACTCAATTGACAACTTCAATCCAACACAAGTATGGCAATTTTAAAGACTCTTGGTATTGGCAAAGCCTCTAGCAAGAGTTCTTCTGATAATATGGACCTTAATGCACTTAATGCACATTTTTCTAAATCCCCAATTACCCTTGACGATCATGTTAAATGTTCCACTCTCAACGATCTCTTTAATCTTCCTTAGCCAGCAAATACTTCTTTCTCTTTCCACCCAATTACTGCTGTACTGTCCAAACTTCTAACTATCATCTCTATGCAGACGACTTGCAGTTGTATCGCCATTTTAAAGTGGGTGAACTCGCTGAGGCTGTGGCTGCCATCAATGATGAACTTGAAAAAATCAACAAGTGGGCTAAGTCCTTTGGACTTCTCCTGAACCTAACTAAATTCCAAGCGCTCGTTATTGGTGGCAAATACATGCTCAATTTGCTAGATCTCCAGTCCCTCCCGCCACTAATGTATAATTCTGTGCCCATTTATTACTCCAAAAGCGCGAAAAACTTGGGCGTCCATATATACACTAACCTCTCTTGGGAGGTTCATATTGCTGATGTGAGTAAGAAGGTCCTCTACTTGTTTCAGTCTCTTAAACGTCTCCAAAAATTCTTACCATTTCACACTAAGGTAACTCTTGCGCAATCTCTTCTTCGGCTGCTAATAGACTATGCGGATGTCTGTTTTCTAGATTCAACGGAGGTACTCCTAAACAAACTCGAGCGACTGCAGAACTTGTGCATCCGCTTTATTTTTGGCCTCCGCAAGTACGACCATGTGTCGGAATTTCAGACCAGATTGAAGTGGCTGCCAATTAGGCGTCAAAGAGATACCCACATCCTACTAGGATAGTATAGAGAAGGGATAGCCCTTCTCTATACTATTCTGCACAATTCTACTTCTTCTCAATATCTTCGTGAACGGTTTGAGTACCTCGTCCA
The DNA here is from genome assembly GCA_948252205.1 of Orthosia incerta. Lineage (NCBI taxonomy): Eukaryota > Metazoa > Arthropoda > Insecta > Lepidoptera > Noctuidae > Orthosia > Orthosia incerta. The sequence goes on along the minus strand of OX411766.1, from coordinate 17,357,184 downwards.
GAGGGGTAAACCTTGTCGCACAGCCACTTCCCTTCTTCTTCGAACTCCGCGTCACACTTCCAGCCGCTATGATGGCTCCTTCTCTGTTTCTACAGTGCATCCTGGAACTCTCTCCCACACTTCCTACGCGATAGCCCTTCTCTCAATGTCTTCAAGAGGAAAATTAAGGAGTATTTTCTTTCAACGCAATAAATAATATTTTTAGATATATATATATATATATATGTTTATTTGTATTTATGAACGTAGTTATTTTATGTATGTATTATTATTATATATTTAATTAGTATCTTACTGTAAAACTGTACACTGGATTACTCCCTCAATTATTATGATCTCTATCACTCAGAGGTTTGCTGGAAGAAAACTCCATTTTGGAGTTAAGCTCGCCTTTGTACCTACATGAAAATTATTCGGTCGGACGTATTAACCGCGGACAGCCATGAACGTTTTAGTAGTTATGTGTTATTCTGATGTATAAATTATATTACTGTATAGTTTTATAAAAATCGTCCGTCTTTCGTTCCCTTTAGGCATACTTTCATTGTGCGTAAGTACAGCTAAGGAGTGAAATTCCAGTATATAGGTACCGGAATTTTGCTCCTTAGCTGGGTGTCTTAAAGTCAAGAAACCGTGGTCAATCGTCGACCACATCACCGCTTATCATCGGGTCTATCAATCATAATTAAAAAGTAAAAGGTTTTCACAACCTACACACACTTCGCCAGATATTAGACTAAAGTTTAATTAGTGCCATCAATCGGGTACAAATACAGAATTCTGGCTTCTACAGAGATATATCTGTCGGCACTTCTAAAGATATCGTTCTGAAGAGAGCTATGGTTTCGAATGACTCTGACAGATCACATGTGTGAGTACTTTTAATACTATATACCTGTACGTAGTATAGTGTGTAGTGCTATTCTGGGTGCATTGTCCTTGCATATATGAATTTATTAAAGTATGTACTTATGTACCTAAATTGTAAAAACTTAATTTTTTTTAAAAGAGTAAGTATGGAGTTTCTTGTGCATTCTTCTCCATAACAAGCTATTTTCCGAATGCACGGTAGAATCAATTTTTATTCCACGTAAATTTTAATTGAGACATTCAAAAGTGCCGCTTGGTGGCCTAGTTAAAATAAAATACCTTTGTCTTTTGTCTTTGTCTTTGATGTCAACTTGACGTAACACTAAGCACTAGAAGGGAAGATCAAACAGGAGATCGAGTAAGAATAGGACGGTTTGGGTGGGTTTGGATTGAGTAGTGAATTCGTGAGGAATACAGCGAGAGTTACTGATTGTTCGTGTAGATCAAACTACGTGCTTGGTGGAATGTCGTTTACGTTATTCTCCAATACATAACTCGATTAGTTTCATTGTGACCCTAGGTAAATGCAAGCAAAGAAGTTCGTTTTGTCTAACTTATAGCCCGAAAAGGACCCATGCAATAATGGCTTTGCCTGACAATGACATAGTTTTCCCTACATATCTAATAGAAAAACTTAATAACAATATGTACCACCGGGCATCGAGCCCCAGACCATCCCATTATACCCTAACGCTTGAACTTGGGTCACTCAAGCAAGTGTGTCATATTCTACACAGGGGCAACGCACTCACATTGGGTATCAGCCTGTTCTGTGACTGCCCCATGTGCCCATACACCTACAATTTGGAGAACCAAATGAACACCACTGACGTTGCAATTAATGTAGCCGTCTACTAGACCCAACATTTTTTAATAGTTTGCCATGAACTTGAAAAGAAGAACAAGTTAGTAAAGTAAGAAAGTTAGTCTATATTAAGTTTCCTTATTTCCTTCTACACACTGTGTCTTCGTATATCATCCAACTTTTCTGTCGCAGGTCTGCTGGAAGAAATTTCAATTCAAATAAGCAGTACCTTTGTTGCTTTGTACCTTTGCTCTTCTATCAGTATCATTTATTTTCTCTGTTAAGTGTTTTGTGTGTACATATAATTTAATAATAATGTAAAATAAAATAAAGTAGTTAGTACTTAGTCGATATAGGCGGAATACAGTATTTGACATGGAGTGACTGCATCTACAACCCAGTTACTGACTGACTAGCTGACAGCTGTGTCCCTACACATCGGTATCTTCAACAGAATAGGCCAACGTAGTAGGCTACGTGTCACCTGATATGAACTGATAATATTCGCATAGGTATATGTAGGTATGTAGTAATTTATTGACCTTGTCTAAAAATAAACTGTTTTGTTTCAGCAAGCATTTTACCCGTCAACATGTTTTGAAGTTAACGTACGTGGGTACTTAATTATAATTAAATGGTTTTCCTATCTGATTATCACGCGGTAGCGTTGTGTTACACATATTTTAAATCAGGGAAAATAAGTATCCCTACAATCGACTACTAACTTCATCAATTTGCCGCGTAGTAATCATTATAAATTACTATCAAGGAAAGACGGTTACGAATACACGGACAATGTAAATTAGTGGAATATGATAAACAATTCCCTGCCTCTATAATAGGGTAATCAAATGATTATTTAATTAATTACCTTATGGTAAATTCCGCCCAGTGACCATACTCTGCTGAATATTATGACCTAAATTATAGATATATAACTGACTGCGAATTAATAGTAACAGCCGCATAGATTGATCTTCAGGGTTAAGCAACGCTTGCTGAGGTCAGTCCATGGATTACATAATTATAGACTTCTCTTTGCTTCGAAAAACACGTTAAGTCGTTGGTCTCGGCAGTTATTTGAAGATCTTTAGACAGTCGTTACAGCCTTTAGGGGGTACTGTGTTACTTGTTAGATTGGTTGTTCATGAGGCACCGCACGACACGATTTGCGGTCACGATTTTTAACACACGACATACTGCAGAAAATCTGTCGCCCGTACGTTTGTTCACTAGACACGATTTTGCAATGTGTCTTATGAACAAACGAACGTCTGAAACTGGTGAACCACTTGTGGGCCGTGCGGTGCGGTATCTCGTGTCGTCAACAAGCTCATACTAATTATACTTGTTTCAAACAGCCGCTAAATAGTCACAGCAAAAAAAGTCGCGACAACATAGCCGAAAAACGTTTGTTAATCGTTTCTCTAAATTCCTAATTAGTATTGTAAATTTGAATTGTCTCGAAGTAAGGCATTAGTACTTCTTGCTTATCTCTACCTGCCGTATTATGTGGAGTGAGTCCGATTGTCAGGAGCTCGTGGCGCAGTTGGTGACGCTGTCTGTTCCTGTGGTGCCCAAACAACAGCTTAGAGCACAAAGTAACCGGCTTTTGGCCGTACGCCGTATTCAATTGCCTCCGGCTAGTTTGGAAGCTTTTTTTATCTTATATAGGCTCGCGCTTGACCACCATCTCACCTGATGGTAAGCAATGATGTGGTCGATGATGGAGCACGCTTGCCTAGAAGTAACCTATTCACTCTTGACTTAAAGACCCCTAGGTTGTAGCTATCGGGAAACACAGACTCCGGCAGGGAATTCCACTCCTTAGCTGTACACATAATAAAAGTATTCTCAAAACGTTTAGTGCGTATGGTTGGGATGTCCATCATGTACCGATGGCGCATCGCCGTACGTCTGGTAGTCCGATGATGAAACGGGCTGGGCGGAATTAGATTATGCAATTCCATCGCACATTCCCCGAAATGTAATCGATAAAAAACCGACAAGCTGGCAACTCGGCGACGATGTTCAAGGCTCTGGAGCTTTGACTTAACCAATGCCTCATCGCCGATGAGCCTCTTGGCCCGCTTTTCGATCGACTCTAGTGCATCAAGTTGGTATTTGGCAGAGCCGTCCCAAAGATGAGAACAGTACTCCATGCATGATCGAACTTGCGCTTGATACAAGCTGAGCAGCTGTTCTGGCGTGAAGTACCTTCTCACCTTTGCAAGGATCCTCAGCTTCTTGGCAGACAGCTGAGCCTTTGCCTCAATGTATGGGCCAAAATTGAGAGTCGATGTCAACGTAACGCCAAGCAGCTCAAGATGGTCAGTTATTGGCACGGTCACACTTCGGAAAATTGGAGCCGGGTGAAATTGACTCTTTTTAGCGGAAAAAAGACACGCCTGGCTTTTAGCAGCATTAAACCTAACCAGTTTGGCATCGCCCCATTCGGAGATAAAGCTGGTCCCAATATAGTTGGCAAAGGCTAATTAGATGATGAAACCTTAAACATATTTGTATAAAACGCTACAGTAGTAATACCTGCCCATTATTGTACCACTGCAGGCCAAAGACAAGAATTGTCGTGTCTTCTGATACAGAGGAAGCACGAGCATTCATCAGCACGCTTGCTCAATACGGGTCATCGATTTCACACTTATATTAACTTCACCGATGTCCGCAATGTCCAAGATAAACTAAGAAGTTCTTATGAATTGAAAAAGTCACATAGGCACCCTTATTTGAACCCACGGTCTCAAGAATGCGTGTTGAGGCCATTGGGCTTCCACGACTCAGTTGCTTTTTTGTGCTTACCTCTTGTGCGAGTAAGGTCCAGTCCTTGTCACTAAGGCCGAGCCTAATGTCGGCCACTTCCCCCTCGATTGGCACGATCATGTCCATGAACCGCGGCTGTCTTTTCCGTAGTACATCGTACAACTGCGGAACAAAATAAATAGCATTGAACAAAAAAAATAGCATTGAAGAAATAGCTGTTCATTTAAATTTAACAATCAATAATAGTAGAAGGACATACATGGCTTTTATTGGTGATTTTTTTCAGTAAGGCCAGGTGCACAGTACTCACAACCGGCGTGCGTGCATACACAAACGACTAGGCCGAACAACTATCTGTAGGTCATACAAATATTTGTGCCATGCGAGAATCGAACCCGCAACATAGTAATCGAACTTAGGACAACGTGCTCAGCTGTAACCGACCACAAGTAACATGGGGCAAGGGCAGGAAGATGATGGCGCAACACGTTTTCTTCTTCCATACCGTCCTGTACCCCGTCACGCTATCACTGACTCCTATTTCTTTCATATCACTCCTCACACAGTCCATCCATCTTTTCTTTGGCCGTCCCCTCCCTTTCCATCCATCCACATTTATATTTATAACTCTTTTAGTAACATGCGTTTAATCCCTTCTCATCACATGACCATACCAGGACAAACGGTTTCCTTTCAACTTTTCTCTCGTTTTGTGACAAATTAACAGTTTTAGGGTTCCGTACCAAAAGAGTCCAAACGGAACCATAATGCTGTCACTCACGTGTCACACATTTTGAGCCAATGAATATTTTAACTTGACCTATGATCTTGAAATTTGGTGATACAGTTTATTATTACGTATATTTTACTAACAAATATCAATATATTGAAAAATCTGATGTTTTTAACCCTAAGTGTGTGAAGTCCGACACGCACTTGGCCGGTTTTGTTCCTTTCTTTCAGATCAGCTCAATGCTCAAACTCACCGGGTCCGACAGCAAGTATTCAAGCCTCTGTTGAATCGTCTTCCCCTTTTTCGGTCGCAGCAGTACGTATATCTTCTTTAACTGGCATGACCTGAAATACAGTTCATAATCATAATCATAATCATAATATTTATTTCAACAAAAACAACACAACAGATTACAGCAATCTTACAGGCTACTACTAAAGGTTAAAACTTTACAAAGGAGCCTCTGTAGCCGAACTAAGACGGATCTTGTATCTCGGCATACAGCGCCGTACCCTCGAGAATAGACAATCATGTGTAGCGCAAAATACGTGCATAAGATTATACGTTTATAATATATTAATACAGCCAAAACTAAAATAAAAGGTTAAGAATTATAAAACAATAATTTAAAAATTATAGATGCAAGTCAAAAAATTCAAATTAATAATTATAAATTAGATGTCAAAAATCCAAAAATATCATCATCTTCATAAAATTAAAAACTAAAAGTAAGATAATTATACTAATAAATCATTCTATTACCCAATTAAATATGTCAAACATTAAAGTTAAATTAAAAAAGAGTAAAAATAACAATTAAAGAATTATAAATTAATTGCCAATCTAAAAATCAAAAAAATTAATCAATAAAATTTCCAAATTCATTAAATTACTAAAATTATAATAAATGTGTGTGTGTGCCTGCGTGTGTTTTTGTGTATTTGTAGAGTAGTGAAAGTGTGGGGGTGTTGGGTAGTGTGGTTACGAAGTACCGAAAAACTAAGAATGTACACAATATAATAGAACATCAATGATGTCCCATTCGTAGCCAGTTACACAATCTTATTTTCATTTTCATTTCTGAACGAGAAACAGGTCCTCCGTTTCTTCGTAAGAAAGTGCAAGTAGGTAATTATGTACCCTTTCCTTACACAGAGATTTGTTTAGCGGGTATATACTCACTTCTTTGTTGATTTTGTTGTAAAGAAAAGGGGCCACAAATGTGTAAAACCTTCTCACAAAAGACGTTTTAGGCTCAAATGATCGCGTACATACATCATGATTTCTACGTTTACCGGCCATGGACGGGTCATAAATGAGTTCACTGTGCTTCTCTAATACAACTCTTTCTATGAACAATTGCCTTACAGTAGAAACTTGGCAAAGCTGATATAACGTTCTTGTTGGAAACAAAATTGGCTTGAAATTGCTTACTTTCAGTACCGCACGCTGAGCAACCTCCAAACCCTTGATAGTGGTCTTAGCAGCACCACCCCAAGACAATATGCAGTATCCAATTACAGACTGACATAGTGCAAGATAAATCCTTTTTAGTAGCGAAGCTTCTATGACATGCCTTAGATTTTTAAAAACATATATAAGCTTACGCACCCTGGCAGACATTAACTTAATGTGTTCCTTAAAGCCGAGACTACCATCCAACACGATGCCCAAGTATTTTATATTATCAACACATTCCAATGGTTGACAACCGCAGTTTGTTCTGAGGGTACATTTGTGTGGGATTATGTAATGCTCGCTGAGAACGCCAGTATTTCGGCGGATAGAGAACGCTAAATATTTGGTTTTGTCAAGGTTAAGGGTCAGAATATTGTTTTGCAACCACTCCTGAACCATTTCGAAACCGACTTGGGCAGCATCAAATACCTCATTCCAACTATCGGCGGAGAAGAGGAGAGCAGTATCATCCGCATAAGAGATTATTTCGCCTTTTGGTAAACATAGGTTAGTAAGATCATTGATGTACACAAGAAATAAGGTGGGCCCCAGGATGCTGCCCTGCGGGACTCCGTACGATACAGGAAGCTCTCCACTGCAGTGGCCGCCGACCCTCACACATTGATATCTTCCAGTAAGGTAGCTCTCAAAGAGTTGAAGCTGCCTCCCTCTTATGCCAAGTTTTCCTAATTTGTGTATTAAAATAGGGACAGAAATAGTGTCAAAGGCCTTCGCGAGATCGAGAAAGATTGAAAGACACTTTTTACCTTTATCTAAATTAGTTGCGATATAGCCAGTTAATTTATGTACTGCATCATCAGTTGATTTTCCTACACGAAAACCAAATTGATTTTCAGAGTAAAATTTATGTTGTTCAAGATAGCTGACTAATCTGGTGTTTATAATTCTCTCAAGAATCTTGGACAAAGAGGGTAAGATTGAGATTGGCCTATAATTAACAAAACGATCCCTATCCCCTCCCTTATCTATTGGACATACTACGGACTTTTTTAATGCCATAGGGAAGGTGCCAGTTTCGAGACACAGATTGAATATTACTGTCAAAGGAGGGACTAGGAATTCCTTGAATTGTTTTAGCACTTTATTAGAAATTCCGTCCCAGCCTACCGAACATTCAGTTTTCAGTCCATCTATGTGTCGGGCAATCTCCTCTTCACTTGTATCTTTGAGAAAGAAAGAGGACAATGGAGAAACATTTTCAGAATCAGCCGAAGGTAAATTAATTGTGTTATCGTGCTTCTGCATAATATTTTCAGCCAAGGACTTGCCTACATTTATGAAATATTTGTTCATTTCATTGACTGTTAATTGAGGAGAGGAACAAATTTTTAACAGTTCTGAAGGACAACTGTTGTTCTTTTTAGTATTAGTGATGTTTTTAATGGCATTCCACAACTTTTTTGGGTCCTTGCCAGCCATTTCCACTTGATTTTTATCATAGGATCTCTTGACATTTTTCAAAGTTTGGTTACAGAAATTTCTGTAACGGGTATACGTAGTTCTTAAAATATCGTTATCAGGGGACTTCTTATAGTTTGCATGTAAGCGGTCTCGGTTTCTCATGCATCGCAATAATCCCGGAGTGACCCACGGCTTTATTGTTCTTTTACGCCTTGACTGTGTAATTAATTTAGAGTTACTTTGTATTGACAACTGTATTTTATTTATAAGATAGTCTGTCGCAACGTTGGGGTCCCGTGTTAGTAATATGGGATTTAGATCTATGCTAAGAATGTCTTTTCCTAGGTTCTCCAAATCAACTTTTTTTAAAGTTGATGTTGGGTAGTTACATGTATTTTTAAGTTCCATACAAAAGAGAACAGGATGGTGGTCAGTCAAGGTAGTTTGTGGTATAAGAGTCGTGCAAAAGTTTTGTGTTTTAAGTAGAACGTGATCAATACAAGTACCGCTTGCAGCACGAGTAATTTCAGTGTGCGCCGGTAGAAGTCCATGAGAAGCAGCTAACGTAAGATAGTTTTCGCCAGGCAGTTCGATTTTACCATCATTAATTGCTATATTAATGTCACCAATAATAATGATGTTATTGCAATGTGATAACCTCGATAGAGTACTGTTTAGGGAGGCTAGAAAGTTATCCAAATTCTTATAAGATGGGGAACGGTATACCGAAACAATTGCTGCAACCTCATTTTGAAGTACTAAACAGTTTCCTTCCAAGAAGTCAGGCTCCTCAACACTAAAATTTAAACGATCCCTACAGTAAACCACGACACCATCGTTCTGTTTTTGGTTTCCTCTTGTTGCATAGGATCGATAGCCCTGTAGTATGGGTACGGAATTATCTTTTTTTAACCAGCACTCCGTGAGTACTAGTACGTCGCATTCTACTTTTAGTCTTTGTAACATAGTTTCCAATCCCAAAATATTGCAATGAATACTACGAATGTTTTGAGTCAGAACCGTGAGCCTGTTATTTTCCGGTAAGAGTAATTTATGACAATTATCCAAGTCACATGTCAGAGCCCTTGAGACCACTAATCTGTCAATATTTTTAGTTATATCGATCAAGTTATTGAATTTTTTATATTCACAAATTGGTCAAAGAATTTTGTTCGAATTTTGAGTTTAGCAAGTACTGAGAACTGGCACAGTGAAAGTGATTTATTTTTCGGCACGGACGAGTGATATATGATGTGAATTATGTTTAGTGTGTAAGTTTGTCGGTGTATGCTAAGGCAATTCAAATAGTTTGCAATATAGAAAAGGTATAAAATCAAAGTTATTGCGATAGTAATGGTAGATACATAAAAGAAAAACAACATATCAAATATAAAATTAGCATGCAAATTTAACAGACAGGTGGTTTTTTTACGCAGTATGTGATAACAGACCAGTCATACAGCACTTTTCAGTTTTTCCAGGTCAGACTCTGAGTTTATGCGAGTTTGTTGTTCATCTACTTCTTTACGGAGATAGACATTACCATGAGAAGTCCAGCAAAATTTATATCCATACCCTTTTTGAAATTGTCTTGCCGCATAGAACAACCGTTGGCTTTTATACGTCAGGGTTTCTGAAACATAAACCGGTTGCGCCGCAGATTGAAGACCTAAATGGGTAGTGTTCAGCTTTTCTTTCTTGTCCCTGGACCTGTTAAACTTCTTAACTCCTGCGACGATTTTGTCCTTTAGAATGACAGTATTAAGGTCAATTATGACTGAGCTGGACTTATCCGTAGCGTTAGTTCTGTGTATGTCTCTAATATCTGAGAGTTGTAATTTAACATCAAGCGTCTTCCCCATATTTACAACCAGGTTGCAGAGATGATCTTTATTTTCCCCATTTAGTTTGGGGACGTTACGAATCTCTAAGCCCGACAGGCGGGACTTACGTTCTAAAAACTCAATTTTCTCCTCCAAATGGGTAATATATTTTTTATCTTCTTTCCGCTCCGTCTCAAGATGGGTGATGCGAGTCAAAAACTCATCGTATTTGCTTGATATGATCTCCACACTCCTCTTCAGTTCCGTATTTTGCTCCAAAATATTGTTGACTTTTGTCAATAAGTCCTCAAAACGACTTTCTTGCAATTTTGAAAAATCTGTAAAGTCGTTCTTCGTTATCGTGCTGCCTACCTTCCCATCAACACCAATAAACTTGCGCTTTTTGCTTCGTTCCGTCGTGTTTGCTATCACTGATGGATCAGGCGTCGGGACATACTGATGCGATGTTGGCTCAACAGCCGCATGACGTTTTTGTACGGAGTCCTCGTTCGCTGATTCAACAACGGATGACGTCGGTAGCGGAGAAGTGGGGGTCTTCCGGTTAGTAGGCATCTTTACCGTCGGTTTTGCCAAATACTAGGATGTCCGATATGGAGCAGTGGCTATGCGTGCGAGCAAACAATTATTACGGGGATCAAGCTTATCTGGTCACTATCGACAAATTCGAAGAAATTTGCTTTCCGTCCAACCTAGCAAGACCTCTTTAAGGTGCGTGTCGCAACTTTCACATATACGGGTTGTAATACTCCTTAAATATCTGTCAAAAATCCTTTACGCCGCATAAAAAGTTGAGAAACAAGATTCATCAAAAATAACTCGTCCGCGACCAGGATCGAACTTGTTATACTTTGCTCGGCAGCCGACCTCGAATAGCAACAGACCAGCCTGACGACAGCGATGTTAATAAAATTTTGTTTCTGTTCAGGCCGTGAGTCGCTGCAGGTTCAAAAGTTGAGGTAACCGTTCGATACTGTCAAAATCACGGTACCAAACAACAAAACACTTGCACCCACACTTTCAAATTGTTATTTTTTGCTTTTCTGGTTTTAGTTTTGGTTAATTAGCACTAATTGTCCGTATAATTTAAATTGTCTTTTTCACAGTTTTAAACTCGATTCGTTATCTACTTTATACAATATATTTCACGTTATTAGATGCAGATATTACACAACTTTTTTATTTTAAGCTCAGAGACGATACGAATACGTCTGACTTGCACGAACGCTCGGGGGGGGGAGTTGTCATAATATCACACCTCCAACGCAACGTCTTCCGGTTCGCGGTCGCCACTCCAGAATCTTTCTGCCCCATCGGCCATCCGTTCTGCGAGCAATGTGCCCTGCCCACTGCCACTTAAGTTTGGCAATTCTTCGAGCTATGTCGGTAACCCTGGCTTTGTTGCTGATCTCTACATTTCAGATTCGATCACGCAAGGAAATTCCGAGCATAGCCCCCACCAGGTGGACCGATGACCTGGTGAAGGTTGCGGGGATCCGCTGGATGCGAGACGCACGGGACCAATCAATGTGGCGACGCTTGGGGGACGTCAGCAGTGGACTTTTTTCGGCTGATATGATGATGAATATCACACCTGTATTATTTACCTAGAGATTTAGGCGGTGAGGTGCATAGTAGAGTGTCATCATTTCCCTGTTCTGTTATAGAAAAAGAACCTTTCAATTGCAACAAAATGAATCGTCAAAAAACAGTGAACTGCTTACTCCTTGTAAGCAAATCCACAGCTTCATGAAGAATGCACGGTTTGACCACATTAGCAAAATTGGGAACAAACTTGCTTCATACCCAGTGGGTAGCAAAGCGTTTTGGGTCACTGGCTAAGTCGTTCGAACCAAACTTCTGTCGCCCCTCACTACCACCACTGCTGAAACCTGACGGGTCACTGGCCCACTCCACTGAGGAGAAGGCAAACTTGTTTGCCTCCCTTTTTGCGGAATCTTCGCATCAGAATTCTGATGGCGCGCAGCCTCCTCCTTCTCCTGATGGATGTGTGACGAGTATGTCGGACATTTGCTTAGGGTGCTGCGTAGCCTTGATGTGAACAAAGTAATAAGCCCCGACCAGCAATTGTACTTAAAACCTGTGTGCCTGAATTGTCTCCGATCTTGACATGCCTATATCGCCTTTCGATAGAGACTGGAAAAGTGCCGAAGGCTTGTTAGCAAGCCAACGTACAGCCCGTGCCCAAAAGGCGCAGTCGAGCTGACCCGGCAAACTACAGACCCATATCTGTTGCGTCCATCCTCTGTAAGAGTATGGAGCGTGTGCTCAACGGTAAGCTCCTGGCATACCTAGAAGCGAAGGACATCCTCAGTGACGGCCAATTAGGCTACCGCCGAAATCGGTCTACTGGGATCTTCTAGTGTATGCCACTGCGAAACGCTAGCCGTCTCTCTCGACTTCTCGAAGGCTTTTGATAGATTCTGGCATGAAAGCCTCATTGGAAAGCTTGGACCTTCGGTGATGCCTCTGATCTGGTCAGTTTCAATGCTGCTAAGACCCAGGCATGTCTTTTTTCCGCTAAAAAGAGCCATTCCACCCGGCTCCATCTTGCCGTGGTGTAACCGTGCCGTTAACGGACCATTTCGAACTTCGTGGTGAGTTGACCCTCAACTTCGGTCCATTCATTGAGGCGAAAGCTCAGTTAGCTACAAAAAAGTTGGGGATTCTTGCAAAGATGAGACGGTACTTCACAACTGAACAGCTGCTCAACTTGTATAAAGCGCAAGTTCAGTCATGCATGGAGTACTGCTCTCACCTCTGGGATGGATCTGCCAAATACCAGCTTGATGCACTTGAGTCGATTGAAAAACGGGCCAAAAGGCTTATTGGCAACGATGCACTGGTCACGTCAAAGCTCTAGAGCCTCGGACATCGACGCCGAGTTGCCAGCTTGTCGGTTTTTTATTGGTTACATTTCGGGGAGTGTGCGACGGAACTGCACAATTTGATGCTAAGGAGTGGAACTCCGTTCCGGAGTCTTTGTTGCCTGATAGCTAAACAAATTTGAGTTATTTATGTCAATAGATAGTGGTCAAACGCGAGCCTATAGATTATAATATATATATATATATATTCAATAAGTGGAAACTATGGTTTTGTTTACTACTAAAATAAGGAGACCTTAACAAAAAAAAAATTGTAATATTATATCTATACAAAAGGCATAAAGACACGTCTCCGTCTAGAACATTGTAAGGAAGCTGATATTCTGCTTAGAAAGAGAATGTCTTCTTAGGTGACGAAAGAAGAAAGGAAAGGAAAGGAAATAGGAATACAAAGGAACCTATAATAAGACGCGCTAACGAAAAAACAATAATGATTTAGGCTACATGATAATACAATACCATTCCTCACCTTAAGAGTTTCTCAATAAGCTGCTTGCCGAGGAAGCCGGAGCCGCCCGTCACGAACACCGAGCAACCTGAGTAGAACTGCTGGATCTCCGAATCGCCGCGGTTCATAACCTCGTTTATGCCATCGTTGTGTGACATGGCTTCCCATTCTATCTCTTGCGCTGGGTCCATTGTGGGAGGCTTTGGGAGTTATAATATATTAAAAAAATTAACGATTTTTCTAAGAAAATTGGAGGAAAAAGAAGGTAATAATAACAACAGAGATGTGCGAAAATTACCTTGTAATACGCACCGTTACTTAAACGCTGAACTTACCTAAACACAGGTTCAAATATATTTACATAAGCTATAAATATATTTGTATAGAACACTTAAATAACTGCTGTAAGTAATATTATTATTGCACACGCGTAACTAGGTATTCCTTTTAATTTCTTAACTCGGAATACGAATTATTTACTTTTAATACGACGTTTCTCACTCACAGAGTTCTCACCCACAGAGTGCTTACCTTCTTTAAAAACCGTATAGAACTGGACAAATCCTCCACTGAACAGCTAGGAAAGAAAAAGTCTGGACTTAATTATTATTGTACTTGTAAGTTCTATTGTTAATATGGTAATGTTTGATTATGTATTCATAAGCACAGTATTCAAGAATAGTTCATGCACTTGCATTACAATGAATAGACTTCACACTCACTACCAAACTGTACCATTGTACTTTTTGATATAATAAATATTTAATCATGAGGATGAGGGCCCAGTTTCGATTTCCGGCCGAACAGTGTTATTAGGTTTTTCCATTTGTCATTACTCAGTGGCAGCCCTAAGTCGAGTTTGTGCCCGGTTGATTTCAATAGACATGCCCCCTATTGCTTGGGACTTAAAAATTATTGGCGAAATTTGGGTATACCTACTACACGTGCACCGATCACAGAATGATAAGATGCAAGCACTCCATGCAATGATGCAACTGAGTCTGAAACGAAAGAGGCGGAATAAAAACCTTTCGACTCTACTAGATCTTCCACTTTCTCCTGACACCTAAGGTAGGTTCCATAGGTTTCCGTATTATGTAGAATCCTAAGTGAAGCGAGAAATTCAAGCTGCCCAAGACGAAGACAGACACACCTTTTGCGAGATAATAAAAAGCCAGAGCTACATTAATTAAATATTTATTTCGTAATAATTAATATAATTGGGATGTTGATTTAAAAAAAAAACGTTTTTTTTTTATTTACGTCGAAACTTTACATAATAATATCATAATAGTACATTACTGCAGAATCCAGTAAGTAAGCCTTCCTGGCCAAGTATGAGTTAACCGGATCGGACCGCAGGTGAGGTCCGGTTATATACGAGGCCAGGATGGCTTTCTTACTGGTTGAGGCTTGTATAATGCTTTTTAAAAAAATGAAAGAAAGTTCAGCAACAAATTCGTTTAATTAATATTGAAGGTTACATTCATATTAGAGCAATTAGTACTGATAGATATTGTGATCGATTTACCGGGGGCATTTATATTTGTTTGTTGTACCTACATCTTGATTAACGGACTCAAAAATATATCTATTTTATAAAATGTCATACCAAAAATAAAGATAGATATATATTTGGAGCCTCCCTCTTATAACCATGTTATAATAACCTAAATTTTAATCTGTGTCTGGTACTATGTTATTTTTTCCAAGCAGATCTAAAGAGGCGAGAGAGAGATGACCTACTGTCTAGAGATAGGCGATTTCGGTTTTTCGCGCAAACGGTTATGTAACCGATATACAGTATTTCATATCGATATCGAAAACGGTTTTCAGATATCCATATTATGAAACCGAAAAGTACCTCAGTACTCACTGAGGTATTTTTCGGTTTCATCATGTCACTCGACAGTGACAGGTTGAGGAACAACTCGCAAGACCTAACAATCGAACGAAACATGAACACACACACACATACATACATACAATCACACACATTTACAAATACTCACACACACACAATCACTCGCACATAATACACACACGCACACACACACTTTTATAAAGTTGCACAGTTAGAAACTCTGTCTTTTTTTAGATAACGGCTCGTCTGAGGAAAGCACTTCATCTTCTACTGCTACGAACACAATGACGGCACGAATTACCACTGACGATACTATTCAAAATAAGAATAGAACTGGTCATCTACCACCGCCAGTTACCACCGGCTGGCCGGTCACTTTTCAGCCTACTTTGACGCACCAGACACCTTTAGAGAATTCTCAGACTCTGAACAAGACAGAGCCACTAAACGAGCCCGATGACCCGCAAAACACGAATCAGCTGACCGGCTCGCCTCATCCATCAGATAAAACTAACTATTAACTCGCTTAACATCAGGTGAGATTGTGGTCAAACGCGAGCCTATAGATTATAAAAAAAAAAAAAAAAATCGCAATAGCCTCAGTGGCGGTATTCATCCTTGTCATATCGCTGATATATGTGATAGTCAAAAAGTGCAGCCGGAAGAGATTGGATCCTGAGGAAACGCTTGAGTTGGAAACTTATGTAAGTTCAGAATTCTGTCAGACAAAATGTCAACTGTCATAAAAATCAAAGACACACACCAAAATGATATTCTCTATAGTCCGGTCGAATTAGACCAATAAATAGGTTTGCAGTAATTCGCATAGAGCTGCAAATTTGTAAGAATGTTTGGAACACCATTATAAATGAAATGTATAAAGTCCCCATCGATCCCGCTTAAAAATTATTCAAGGTCAAAGTTCGCAAATATGTTTTTTTTTGCATTATTTAGCCGAACGGTAAGTGTTATGATAAAAATAGGTGAGACAAAATTGTTGATTATGCAATTATCTATAAAAATGTGTCTACAATTTTTCTCCTAAACATCACCGTTTCTGAGATATAATTTTTGGAAAAGTTGTATTCTTCTTAATAGATACTTGGCGCGTTTTTTTTAATGGGTTTCCACGATAGACATAATTCATTATTCATTTAATCATTTGTTAACATAGGTACAAAAAAATAGATGTTATAAAAATTACAAGCGCGCTATG
The DNA here is from genome assembly GCA_948252205.1 of Orthosia incerta. Lineage (NCBI taxonomy): Eukaryota > Metazoa > Arthropoda > Insecta > Lepidoptera > Noctuidae > Orthosia > Orthosia incerta. The sequence continues at coordinate 17,340,837 of OX411766.1, read as the reverse complement.
TTATGCCAGAAGGCGTACAAATATTCATGGCTTACATTGATATTAAAATTGATAAAATAATTAACGGATTGCAATAGATTCTTGAAAAAAAAAATAATAAACAAAAAACACAAAACAAATAAAAATATATTACAAAATGTCAAAAGGAGAAATATAAAATAATGTCAATAAAAAAAATCTATCACGAAAAAATAAAACAATACAAAAATGTCACGTGCAATGTTAAAGAAAAAAATAAAAAGATATTAGCCAATTAATAATAACATACCAGGTCAATGCTTACAAGCTATGGGCAACAACACATTCATCACATTTTGTCTGTCAAAAATTCCGTAATGCTGTAAAATGCTTTATACAACAGAAAAGATTTAAGCCTTTTCTTAAATAAGTTTATGTTTAACTCTTTAATTGCAATGGGTATGTGGTTGTATAAGATTGGTGCCATGCAAAAAACACTTTTTTGCATCAATGCTGTGTTGGACCTTTTAACGCACAAGTTATTGTTCTGTGGTCGAGTTCGTTTATTATAAAATTATATTCTGGTAAACAGGTCTGGATTGGTCTTAACAAATACAGCTACCTCAAAAATATATAAGCAAGGCAATGTCAATAATTTGTATTTGATAAACTTGCTAGCTTACAAGAGTCTAATCTGTGGAGTCTGAACATTGATCTAATGCACATTTTTTGTGCTATAAAGACCATTTGCCTGTTGGTTGATTTACCCCAGAAAATGACACCATACCTCAATACTGAACTCACCAAACCATGATATGCTGTGACTAAAGCATCGACATTAATCACTGGTGTCAGTTTAAACAGGGCATAGGCTGATTTGCTAATTCGTTTAGTTAGCTCCTCCGTGTGTGCTTTCCAATCCATGTTTTTATCAATCGTTAATCCTAGGAATTTGGATGTATCTACTTGTGTTATAAGTTTATTATTATAGCATACTGTCATATTGGTGTTCGCACGCTGGCTAAACATCATTAATTTCGTCTTGTCAAAATTTATTTTTAGATTATTAATATCTAACCATTTCATTATGGAGGTTATTGTCTGAGAGACAGCTTCATTGTGGTTTTGGTCATCAGTATTCTTAATGGTCACAGTGCTGTCATCAGCAAACAGTGACATAGGGTGACTTGTTACTTTTGGCAGATCGTTTATGTATAGTATAAACAGCGGCGGCCCTAAGACGCTGCCCTGGGGTACACCATAAGCAACTGTGCGATAATTTGACTTATAGGTTCGTTGGAATTTAGTTTTGGGATCTATATCGGTAACTTCAACGTACTGTTACCTGTTCCGCAAAAATGAATTTATTAAACTGAGGATATTCCCTCTCATACCGTACGCATCCAGTTTATTGAGCAAGATATTGTGATCGACATAGTCAAACGCTTGAGTCATGTCACAATAAACTGAACAAACAGGTATTCTTTTGTCAACATTCGTAATGACATTGTTCAAAAAGTCATATATTGCCATATTGATGGTTTTATTTTTACGGAAGCCTTTCTGTTCGTCGGTTAATATGTTTCTTTTATCTAGATATTTAAAGATTTGATTATACATATATTTTTCAAATATCTTCGATATTACTGGCACAAGCGCAATGGGTCTATAAGACTCCATGCATTGCTTGTAATTTTTTTTAAACAATGGTTTAATTACAGCTGTTTTTAGATTATTAGGATAAGAACCATGCGATATGCACAGATTGAGAATATGGCTCAAATGTTCACTAATGCAGTTTGATACATGTTTAATTACTTTGGTAGAGATGCCATCATTACCCACACTGCCGGAATTTTTCAAAGTTTTTATTATAGCTTTAATGTCATTTTCATTGCTTGGTGCCATAAACAACGAATTAATATTCTTTTCTATATTTGAAGTTACTTGTATGCCGCAATTTTTTATAGGTTTTATTTTATCAACAAAGAAGTCGTTAAATGCGGTCGCTATATCAGGTGGATGTGTCACTATTTTATCTCCGATTTTAATGCTACGGATTAAATTATTATTGGGTGTATTCAATTTAGTTTGGTTAATTTTTTCCCACGTTGTTTTAGACTTGTTAGATGATGATTTGATCTTGTAGTTATTCTGAGCATGTTGCGTTAATTTAATTATTTTATTAAAAACTGCCGAGTACTTTTTAAAGGCTTTTTTGTCTTGTTCATTGTGGTACAGCCTATAACGCCACAAGAGAGCTCTCTTTTTCTAACTGCATGTTTTGATACCTCGGGAGACCCATGGTGGTCTTTTGTGTAATCTAATAGTAATACGCTTAAAGGGAAAACATAGGTTGTATAGAAGAGAAAATGTTTCCAAAAAATTATTATAGGCTGTGTTCGGGTCATCAACCTGATATATTTCCGAAAAAGAAACACTTTGTAAACATTCCCTAAATTTATTCATGTTAACTAGATTATAGTCACAGCGTTTGATATACCAATACTTCAGTACACACACTCTTTTGATTGGAACCTTGAGTATTTGACAGGTGTGGTCAGAAAGAGCCAAATCTATGATAATTACTAACAGTTAACAGTTACATTTCTTACTCAGATTATGCGCAAAAAGGTCAATGCATGTGTTACTAGAGAGTCTAGTCGGCTGATTAGTTGCCAATTTAAAATTAAAATTGAGTAAAATACATTCTAGTTCTAATGTGATATTATTACGCTTCGAAATATTAATATTAAGATCACCACATATTACAACATTACGCTTATTTTTCTTTGTTATTAATTGACATAATTTGGACAGTTGCTCAAAAAAACAGGTCAAACTGCTTGCATTTGGAACTCTGTAGATGCAGATTATAATGGTTTCAGTATGAGTCAATTCTATAGCACAACATTCGAATGTGCTACTTATTGCTATGTTCCGAACTTCAGGCATTTCTTTCCAAAGGTGTCCCTTCTTTATCAAGATACATGAACCCCCTCTTTTAGTATCTTTCCTGCTAAAACAAGTAGCAAGATTATAGTTCGGGATTGAGAGATACTGCTCATAACCAGCCATCATGAAATGTTCCGTTATGCAGATAACATCAACGTCAAAATCTTTGGCCAGGAGTTATATACACAATCTATTGTGCCATCAGGAGCCATATTCCACAATCTATTGTGATCCTGTTTAATTCAATACTATTCAAAATTATTTAAACTATTGGAAGTGATGAAAGCCACGTGAATTTAAAAAAAATAGGTAAAATTATCCATCTCATTCATAATCATTTGCATAATTCTGCTTAATTTTTTTTGAGATATTTTAATAGATAAAAGCATAATCTACAATTTTGTGCGACCTATGTTTATCATAAAACTTACCGTTCGGCTAAAAACGCAAAAAAAAAACAATATTTGTAAACTTTGACCTAGAATAAAATTTTTTGTAAGTGTGGGGTCGATGGGGACTTTTTACATTTCATTTATAATCGTGTTCCGAAAATTCGTACCACTTTTCAGCTCTATGCGAATTAATGCACTTTGATATGTCTAATTTGACCGGACTACTAGTGATCTTCAAGTGTTGTAAACAACTTACTGGAGCTGCCCCAATTTCGTATTTGAATGCAATAATTTGCGACACGATAAACATTTCTTTTTTTTTCCGATAGTTTTATAAATCATACAATAGTTTGTTATTTTACATTTTTTATATTATGCAATTAATCAATTTTATTTATTCTTTTAATTTATCTAGCAATGTTATTTTAATAATTCAAGTAATTCAATTAAATAATATACTCATAGAGTAAAAATAATCAATGGATAATAAATCAATTTAATAATCAATCAATTTTATTTTACAATTGTTGTGCACTTTTTAATTATCGTTTATTTTACTAACTTTTACTTGAAGGATGTAAAACTGTTAATGTAATGCATGAAATAAAAGGCTTTTTTATTTTTATTTTATTTTATAAACATTTCTTTTTTATCACCGGACGACAAACTAATCTAAACTCATGAAAAATGTTGACGACGATTATACATATCGACTCAGGACAAAGATCAACATCAAGGCAAGCCAAGGCAAGGGTTCAAGCCTCGTCACGATTCATTTGGAGTCGGTGCAGCATGACTTCTTCCGTACTTCTCATCAGCCTTTTTAATGTTTTCACTACTACAGACCTCCTCTCTGTCAGAGATGATACTCAGGAACAATGTAGCTTCAGAGATTTATGATACTCAGGAACAATGTAGCTTCAGAGATTTATGATACTCAGGAACAATGTGGCTTCAGAGATTTAGTAGATCCCGAGATTACTTTCTACAAACAAACTTTACTTTTAATATTAGTTTGAAATAAGACACACTGATCAGTTGATTTGTTCCAGGCGAGCGCAAACATGGTATACGCTGAACTGGACATTGGGCCCGGGAATCATGCACCAGTACCTACCGCAGAGGACACCACCTATGCTGAAATCATTGGTGTACTTAAACCTATAAACAAAAATAACAGGAAATAAATGTTACGATATACTTGTAGCGTATATTTATACTTAATAAAAGATAGCTTGATCTCTGCGACATATGTCAAACTGACGTATACTTTTCTACGTTATTGTTAGTCTATCAAGCGCGTTGTTACTGTATTGATACGAGTACTGACAGCTGTCGCAGAGATCAAGCTATCTTTTGTGAAGTATATGTAATAATAATATATTTCTTTAATACAAAATGTAAATTTTTTAGTTCTCCTAGAATATTCCACTTCTGCTCAAAGGCCTCCCACATATCTTTCCAAAAACATGTTGCGCCAACTCTTTTTAAGTTTTAAGAATAAACATAGATATTCAGACTAAAGTTTCGCACAGCTGGCGTTCAAACGTGCTTTCTGTGAGGCCATATTGTAATGATGATGATAATAAGGAAAACTACCTCTCTCCTAGATACTCTTCTTAAATGTTGCTGTGCTCGAAATCGTTATTAATGTTTACCACCTATATTTACATTATGGGTGCAATAAATTAAATTTGATTTGGATTAATCAGATTTAACAAAAAAATAAACGTCGCAAATAATTACAAACTATTTTATATTATATTAAAATAAATAATGAATAATCTTAAAACATTGAAACAACAAACTTGCCACTACTAACACGTAAAAACTTATCAGAAAATAATTAGCCACTTTTAATCTCATCTGTCGCTTGTAGGCGTTCGAGCTGTCCTTGAGCCCATCCTTGATGATGTACCTCCTGATGCCCACGGCCCACACCATGACGTAATCAGTGAAGTTGATGGACTTGATGTCGCAGTTAAAATTGATCCTATCGGCTTCAGACATACGGCTGATCATCGTCTGCACATTGTCGTCCTCGAAATACCACTCATTGAATAAGAAGTATCGGTAGATGAGCGCGAACTTGTCTATCTTTCTGAACACGGCGACGTAACTGAAACAATTATTTAATTTAATGGCGAATGTGTTCTTGCCTTATTTGTATACTAGCTGTGCCCGTGGCTTTGCTCACGTAAATAGGAACGTGATCCACTGGCTGTTGATTTTGTTACGGTAAACTAAAAGTCCAAAAAGCAAGCTTGCGTCTTGGACTTTTATATGTTTTAAATGCAAGCAAGCTAAATGCAATTAATTAATTTTTTTTTAGATTTGCCCATTCATTTGTATATGAAATTGTTAGGATATAAAATAATTATTCGAGTCCATAACAAATGTCTAAGTACCTATGTACCGAAAATTAATAATGAAAATCGGCAATACGTTATTTGTTACGTTCTGTAGTCCACGGCATTAATGATAAAATACTAATGGCCGGTTACTGTATTAAAAAGAAGAAGAAGTTGAATATTCAGTCAAACTAAATTGACTATTGCCTGAAAACCTGTCAAGCAATTTAGAATTAAGAAATTGACTGGCACTGCTGTAATATTAAGTCTTGACTTGCTTTAAATTCTCAATTCAGAATCCGGATATAACTTTTTTCCCACAAATTTTAAACATATTATTATTATGTCACTGGATTATTACAGACACCATAATTTTGTAATAAATTTTGGGAGATTATAAATTCTCGACATATTGTGAACAGATCATTTCACATACAATAAATCCAATTAAAATTTCGTAGTTTAAAATATACCTGTGCTTTAATGAGAAGAAATAGTCTACAATTTACATATACATTACAACTTACAGTGTTTGCAATAATCTAGTGACTTATAAAAAACGACTTGCGCGGCGTTTTGCTCGGGGAGGCGCCTTAAGGCGCAGATACCCTTGAGTAGCTGATTTTAAAATGAGAATCACGTCTAAACGGCTAGTCGTAATTCTTTGAAAAAAATATATGTTATATTAGACTATTTTCTTAATAATTTGATTTAAGCAAATTTTGAATTTTATTTGTATAACATAGTGTAATTAATTTGTAAAGTTATGTCTAAAACGGACTAAAATACGACAATCACACCAAAACCGCTGGGCGTATTTTAATGAAATCAACACCATATCAAAGATAATTTAATTATCTACATTTTGGTCTGAGGCTTTTTTTTTAAAGTCATAGAATAATAAGGAAAGTACAAAAAACTACTAAATTTTGGATCGCGCGTGTGTGAAACGAGTGCGCGTTTTGTTCCTTCAAGGTCGTTGGCGTTAGCCGTCGTCTTAAGTTGACGAAATAGCGGCTAACTAGTAGGTTGCGGTGCCGCTTGGTAACGCGACATGACAACTGAGGTGGACCGCGATGTCTTATGGAGCGTCCCATGTCCCATCGATACCGCAGCTGAGGGTTGGAGCTCGTGGCGGGAGAGGAGTGCCGGTATTGTGGTGCGCCGCTCTCCCTACCTTCCGCGGCCTGGACGGGGTCGATACCGTCTGATGGCGGACGCGGTGGGGCCGCAGGGGAAGAGGAGTGCCAGTATAGCGTTGGCCGCTCTCCCTATCCCCTGCGGCCAAAAAATGGTAGGTGGTGGGGCCATTGACCTTGACCCGTCACAGGAGGACCAAAGGTGTCATACACGGAGTCGTCTGGCGCCCATGTGCTGGTTTGGTCCCTGGGGTAGTCACGGCGTACAGTGTGTTCTGGTGCGTCGGTGATGGGGGGTACTCCCCAAAGGAGCGTACGGTGACGGACAGCCGCAGCGTGTTCGCGGTGAGTCTGTTTGTCAATCGACTCAAGTGAATCAAGTTGGTATTGACCCGTCCAAGAGGTGAGAGTTACTACTCCATGCATGTCCGAAATTGCGTTTTTATAAAAGTTGAGCAGCTGCTCAGGCGTGAAGTACCGTCTCATCTTTGCAAGGATCCCCAACATTTTTGCAGCCAACTGAGTCTTTGCCTCAATGAATGGACCAAATTTGAAGGTTGATGTTAACGAAACACCACGGAAAGATGGAGCCGGGTGGGTCAGGCTCTATTTTGCGTGAAAAAGACACGCCTGGCAGCATTGAAACTGGCTAGATTTATATCGCCTCATTCAGTGACTGCCTCTAAAGACACGTTCAAGCGTTCAACCAAGGCCTCCCAGAGAGACCGGATCGGAGGCCCAGAACACATATCTCTCAGAAACCGTGCTGTGATCTGCGTACCCAAAGGTTCCGGGTTTTCACAGGTCATAAATGCGCAGCAAATACAGTGTTGTCGAGAGCACCTACCCCTGACTGAGGGTCTCCGGCGTTAATACCTAACTGACTGGACGAGCAGCAATCTAACCACTCGGATGGACCAATCCCTCAGGAAGTCAGCAGGCCCGAGTCAACAGCGCATAGTATTCCACGCGCACCTCAAAGAAGTGTCAGCAAAACTGACGGGGCCCACTTGGGCCGATACCTGTCTGGGTCACGGATAAATTTGAAAAAAAGTTACCGCGGCCCTGGCACAAGCAACTGAAGGAACACGGGTAGGTTTTGGTCAGCAAACGTGGTTTTGTGCTGCGTGAACGTTGAAGGGATCCTCCGTTTGTTAGTGTCGGTAGTGGGTATTTTGAAGTGTGTTCTGATGTCGAACTATTAGCACCTTACAGTTAGGCATATAACTCCGATGTTGGGTATTTAAAGGATTTCCGGGTCATAACTTTAACTATGGCCTTCTAGGCACGCTCAACTCCCAGAAATTTAGTTTTTGTAGCACCGCGCCACACGGAATTGCGTTAGCCCAGGATCGATAGACACAATGCAAGATACTGATACTGTAAAAATAAAATTATTATTTATACAGTATCACGGTTTGCAGCCTCTCTTAGCGACTGGTTGCTGCGAATGGTTCTTGTGATGAGAGCGTCAACGTGTTTAATCCCATCGTAATCCATCTTCTATCTCGATACCCAAGTATCTAACGCTGTCGGTTCGAGTGAGCTCAGGACAACAAAAGGGGGTAGGGGTGTTAGGACATGTGAGGGGTTAACTGTTTTCTGAACGTTGAGCGTAAACAGACTTTCATTGAGCCAAGCCACAACCTTAGCCAATGCCGACTCAGCATAGGACTTTACAACGTCGCAGGTACGTCCACAGACAAGAATCGCGGTATCATCCGCATATGATTAGATTTGGCAATTGGGAAGTTCCATATTGCAGAGGTCATTTACATATATGAGAAATAATAAAGGACCCAATATGCTACCCTGAGGCACGCTGTATGTCATAAGTCTCTAAGTAGTCGCTAAGTCACGTGTCAACTTTTACCTGCAGGCTGTTTACGATTTCTGAGATAGCCCTTGATTATCTTGAATGTAATGCCACGAATACCTAGGTGTTCTAACTTTGAAATAAGTAGGGGAACAGACACTGTATCGAACGCCTTCGAAAGGTCTAGAAATAAAATAATATAACTTTATTGATACAGATAACCTTTGTTACAAAAGTACTTAGCGATTAGGTTACAAGTTCAGATAAATAAAGGTAGCTTAAGTAATGGAAACCCTGCCTCCTAAACTAGGGGAAACCTGTGACTTAGCAGTCAGTGTTCTACTGTTACTTCGAATGTCTCAATAAACCTTTATGTGTGTGTTGTTTATGATGAAAAACCTTAATACACTGCCGAGCAATGAAAAAGTTTCACCCACAAAATGCCGACAAACACCTTAATATCTCCTAAGACATAGAACCTAATTTCATAAATTTAAAAAGTATAATGAAATCTATTTTATTATGCAAACTTAAACTCTTTTAAATACTGGTATTTTTAAAGACATGGATAAAAAAAAAAGAAAAAAAATTGTGGTTTGAAAATTTCGGAATACATTTGTTTCGTTTTTTGTTTTGCTTTTGATTTCATCCTTGTTTTCGTCGTTGTGAAAGAATTCTTAAATTGTAAAGTCTTACGGCTCTCGTACCCATAAATCATGCCTCTATCACCCGAGGATTGTACGAGAATCATCACTATGGTGGAATTGGGGACCAACCAAAGAAATACGGCCAGAATAATGGGCGTGACACATACTACTGTCCGACGAGTGATCCAAAGGTTTAGGGAGACTGGATTAAACCTGAGAAGACCAGTTATTGGCAAGCCAAGGTGCACAACAGTCCGAGAAGATCGTTTCATTGCGGCAGCCATGTTAAGTAATCGATATCAGACGGGAGTTGCGGTTCTGTAACAACAACTTCTGCAAGTTCGAAGGGAGCCTAATAAGTGAGTGGACAGTCATGAGACGTCTTGCCGAAAGTGGATTGAAGCCTTACAGGCCAGCAAATGGCCCAAAACTGGAACGGCATCATAAAGTTTCCCGATTGCGATACGCCCGCGAACATACAGAATGGGGTGAGGACGAATGGGGCAGAGTGATGTTCTCTGATGAGTCAAGATTTATGCTGTACCATCATGATGGGAGGAAAAGAGTATACCGACGACCAGGAGAACGTTTTGCACAAGCATGTTTTGAAGAAAAAGTGTCACACGGCGGAGTTACCGTTCACGTGTGGGCTTGTATCTCTGCAGAGGGTCGAACAGCGTTAGTTCCAATCGAGAACGGGAACCTAACTGCTGTGAGATACATCAATATGATTCTCAATGAAAATGCTGCCGTTTTTGGCAAATAGTAGCCTTGTTTTATAAGTCCCACCCCAGACCAGGATGCAATAGTTGATAACAGACTCGCAAAGTGCAAGATACACCATTTTGTGTGTTTTTGAATCCGCGCAATGGCGCAGTGACTTAAAGATGTAAATAGATTTTCTGAATTTTGAAGTTAATCTGTCCACTTGGGTGTACATACAGCAACAGAGAATCCTCACCCCTTGAAATGTATCAAACGCGACATCTATGGACAGGAGGATATACTACGATGTTTACGTGCGCCGCGTGCGCGCCATCTCTGTGATATCAATTAAACTGCTAAGATATTCTAAAGAACTAGAAATAAAAAATTGACGGCGCTCATGCAAGCGACCGCTAGGTAATATCCATCGCATCCTACCTATTGATATTTTTAAACTTCCAAATGTGTTTGACAAACATTATACTTTATACAGATTTCAAAAAATTCACAAAATAATTTTAAAATTTTACATTATTTTTTAACCATGTCGGCCGTGACGTTTATATAATATTACAAAAATTAGATTATGAAGAAGATTGAGGGTGAGCTGATAATTTTGTTAAGTAAAACATGGCATACTCGTCTGCTTGTGTTGTTCGAATAACGACTTATAATTACAACGTGATGTCTCCATTGAGTAACTTTTTAAAAGTGAAAATAATCGTCATTTTGGAACTAAATCAAAGTTCAAAGAGTATTGCTCGAGAATTAAATGTCGACGTAAGTATAACCTAAACTATAATCAATTTATATTTAAATTTTTTGCCATTAGAAATCTTACTTTTTAATTTACTTCTTTATAGTGAAACACAGTTCGTTTATGGGTGCGACGGTATCAAGAAACTGGTGAAGTAAAGTGTAACAGCCACCGGCCACGTCCGATTGATTACACAAATCAATCTAGCCGTCATCGTGATATTGTGAATAGCCAAACCACGGATTCTTTGACAACCACCCGATCTGGTGCTAAAAGACATGGTATTTTGCTTACCACTATCCGAAGCCATTTACATGCAACTGGGATCTATAGTTATAAACCTGCCAAAAAAAAACTAACTGAAGCTCATCGTCAAGCCAGGATAAGATTTCCAACCATTGCAATTTAATTTGTTTTAATAATAATTATGGTAAATGGAATGAGATCAAGATTAGAAGTTATAGAAAATAAAAGTTACCCTCTCCGTTATAAGTATAGGTTTGACCTCGCTTTGAATTGTTTTTTGTAAACAGTTTTGAAAAATTTCAAGAGATGTAAATTGTTGTTCTGTTTATTTCAAACGTGAGTAACACGTTGGTTCCCTTTTGAAATATTCAAAGCTATATCAGTTTTTCAATAAATAAATATTTGTTAATCTAAATTGGGTTACTATATTAATTAATACCATAAGAATAATAAATAATACTGCTCTGTTTTTTTTTGTTTCTGATATCGGTGGTATGCTAGTACTATATTATCTGTGCCGGTGGGCTAAAATTTTTTATATTTATTTTAAATGTTTTTCTTTTGTGTTTTGTAAAAATATTTTAAATGTAACAAATAAGAAAGAAATGAAATAAAGGACATAATAAATAATACTACGTATATAAGTGAATCTTCTTTATTTTGAAAGACCGCCTTTTAAACACCTGAATTTAGCTACTTTGCTGAGCCAACATTCGGTCAAGACAAGCACGTCAACGGAAAACTTGATAGACTGCATTAGTAGCTGAAGCTGCTTGAAGTTTTTATTTATGCTACGTACATTCATAGCAAACATTGAAACATCGCTGTCAGAACTTCTGACAAACTTTAGGCCTACGGACTGCATTTAGAAGAACTACCTATGGTTATATGGTCAAGATCCTCATTTATACTGCTTATGCGATTTAGAGATTTTATAAATACCAAAACAAATACACAAGAATACACATAGAATACCTGAGCAAGTAGAAGAAATTCCTTGGGAAAGCGGCTATTGCTTGACGATGGAATAAATATTAACCAATTAAATCAACGGCATCGGTGAGCGATTAAATATATATGTCAACAAGTTAAAAGTTTGTGTATGCCATTAAAAATAGACATGATCCATAAAAAAAATGTAGGACAGGATAACCATCCTGTCCTACATTTTTATTCAAACCCAAAAAAAATTGGTTCTTTAAGTCAGGAGTGAATTGAGGAGCTCGTGGCTAAATAATAACAGCCGCACGGGTCGATCATCAAGGTTAAGCAACGCTTGACGAGGTCGGTCCGTGGATAGGTGACCATTCCAACATACCGAGTTTCCTCCGTGCCTCGGAAAGCACGTTAAGCCGTTGGTCCCGGCTGTTTTTTGAAGATCTTCGACAGTCGTTACGGGTAGTCAGAAGCTTGAGATCTGACTCCAGTCTTGCCAAGGGGTACCGTGTTACCCAGTTACTGGGTTGTGGAGGTCAGACAGGCAGTCGCTCCATGTAAAACACTGGCACTTAACTGAATCCGGTAAGACTGGAAGCCGACCCCAATATTGTTGGGAAAAGGTTAGGCAGATGAAGAAGTCAGGAGTGAAAAGGTTACTTCTAGGCAAGCCTGCTTTACCATCGACTTTATCATCGCTTACTTTCAGGTGAGATAGTGGTCAAACACGAGCCAATCATTTAAAAAAACTGGCCAAGTGCAAGTCGGATTCGCGCACTGAGGTTGCGCACTGAGGGTCTTTACAAACAGCTACATTCACCAAAATAATTAAATAACATTACTGAAGTTCACAAAATATGAGGGCACCGAACATTGTTACAATGATAAGTTAAACAGAATTGAGGGACAAATAACTTTAACGTTGGAAAACTTTAGTCCCCATACATCGAAATAACTTATTTTCAGTTTACCAACTGCAAATAAGTTAACAATATATTTTTTAATGTAGGTACAAATCTGCGGTTTTCGGATTTAGACTTTACTTGGCCTATAAGACATTGCTTCTTGCCAAATTTCATGATTCTAGGTCAACGGGAAGTACCCTGTAGATTTTGATTCCCTTGCGGGTGTAAAATATGCGTCATTAATGGCTATATCTCTTGAATGCGTTGATCTAGAGGTTTGACAGCTGCAAGGGGTTGCAAACTTGAGTATACGATATTAATTTAAATTCGATACCTCCACACGTTTCCGAGATAAAGGGTCTTGACAGGCAGACGGCCAACAAAGTAATCCTATAAAGGTCTATCCACACATATCAGGGCCGTGCCCGGGACGTGACAGGGCCGAACCCAGTCATTGAAGATCTGTCACTGGCCCGTGCACGGACGTGTGCGAACGAGTTCATATAAAATGTACACAACGGTTTTTTTTTGAGCCCCCGACGGGGCACGGTCCGTCCACGTCCCTGGCACGGCCCTGATATGTGTGGATATACCTTAAGGGTTCCGTTTTTTATTTTGAGGTACGGAACCATAAAAAGGTCTTCAACTTACGAAGTGATATCCTTGGGCATTTTCCCCGTGAGTGCGCCCACCGCGTCCATCAGGTACGCGGGGATGTAGTGCAGGAAGAACCCGAGGAAGGTGTACCACAGCTTGCTGGTCACCTCGATCATGTAGCAGTACCAGACCGCTTGAGGAGATGATAATCTGATCCCTTTTCGCAGCCGAACTCCTATGAAATCTAGAATCAAACGAGAAGCTACAACCTAGGGGTCTTTAAGTCAAGAGTGAATAGGTTACTTCTAGGCAAGCGTGCTTCACCGTCGACCACATCATCGCTTACCATCAGGTGAGATAGTGGCCAAGCGAGCCTATTCTAAATAAAAAAAATATAAAACCCTTAGAATGAAAGTGACCTAATTCAAAATTCCTGTGATTTTTTATTTTACTATAAATTTTGTTCTTATACGCTGTGGTGAACAAAAACGTTCAACACTTCTACTACTACTTCTTTGTAGACTTTTTGCTCATTGTCTACAAATTGCATTTTTTATAGTTATGCTAAGTTTAAGCTACGACAGAAATTGCGACATAAATGTCAGACATTAATTTCCGTACCGTACCCACTTTTACGTGATTTTGTATCCGAGTAGTATCTGTTTATAAGTGTACCGAAATTGTGTCCAAGCTGTTCACACTCAAAATTCAATAAATTGGTGGTCAGCATGGATAAACGTCGTGCAGTCGCTTTTAGATTAGATTAGATTATTATTGTTATAAAAAACTACGAAAACGCAAAAGATGTATTTGGATACATCAGTGGATTCAAAAAAGGCAAATAAGTTTACCATAGCTTCCTGAATGAATTTCGCAGAAAATTATGTAGAATGAAGTAAGAAGATTTTGAATATTTATTAAAAAAAGTTACTCCTATAATAAAAAAAACAAGATGCGAGGATGAGATCGTCTATCACTCCAGGGCATAGAGCAACACGGACCACCGGCGGTCCGTGTTGCTCTATGCTCCAGGGAGAAGTGCCAAAGGAGCGTGCGGTGACCAAGCGACATGACAAATGGCCGTCTCCGCTAACACTAGTTACACAAGTTATAAGAATGCCGTGTTGTTCAGTGGTTTCTTGTAAAATCCGAAGCCTAAACCAAAACTTTGATAAGGCGCCTCCCCAAGCAAAATGCCGCGCTAGCCGTTTTTTTGCAGTTTTAAGAGCTATCTCTACTCGTTATTTAAAATTAAAATATTAATTAATTAAATTGCTACATAATATTGATTCCAAAAGGGCAGTATACTTTTTTTTTAAAGTAGTATATGTTTCACTAATCTCCTTCCAACAAAACCATAAAAATTTGAAATAATTATTGATAGCATGCATCTCCTCGTAAAGTGTTCATTGATTAATTTTTGTACTAACACTAATGGATAGACAATTTGATAACGAACATTTTATAACTTTTTTTTTTCAAAGGACCAATATTCGATTTTATAAAGATTTTATTCTAAAATCTGGGCGTATTCATTACTGTAATTCATGCGCCACCAGTGTGCCGCTAGGCCACTAGGAATGCTCTAGATTTTTTGGTCAGGGAACGGCCTTAATGATGGGAGCATTTACCATAATTATGTAAGTACAAGTATTTTAACACATTTTTCAATAAAATCATGAAAAATAACAAATAAAATATTTCTTGCTTCTACTATGTTATTTTTGCTTTCAAATATCACAGCGACTGTAATATTGTTGCTTTAAATACATGCTCCTCAACCACTACCTAAGTTTGTTGCTAACTGACTCGACAAGCAATTTAAAAACCTTAAAACGATGACAACAAACGAAATATGTGAGAACCATGTTCCTATTTATCAAGCGAATGATTTTACCTGTTAGTGCTTGTAATATTTTATACCTATATGTAGTATAGTAGTGCTAGGTGCATCGTCCTCACGTATATAAATTTATTAATTTATGTACTTTAATATTGTAAAACATTTATATTTTTTAAAAGAGTATGTATGGAGTTTCTTGTGCGTTCTTCTCCATAACAAGCTACTTTTCCGAATGCACGGTAGAATCAATTTTTATTACTTGTGATTATAATTATTAACGTTCAAAAGTGCCGCTTAATGGCCCAATTTAAATAAATACCTTTGACTTTTTTCCCATTTCCGCACTTAGACACCCACTTGGTACGTTGTGCGCAGGGGCACTGGTTAAGATAGCCAGCCTGCCAGCCTGCCAGCCGGCCAAAAGCACAGAAGCTTCCTGGGGGCATCACAGGCTTCACGGAGCGACCTCACTGTTTCGAGGATTTCTTACCGTTGAGATGCCAAGGCCTCACATTCCAGGATTACGTAGGCGGCTGATTCCTCGGCGCTGTGGCGCCTATGTTGAACAGATGTTTGTTAAGAAGGGTGTGGCGTAATTATCCCTATAATTGTATTTAGGTTATTTCTACTTAGGCAGAGAAGATTTTAGTTAGACGACATTTGGCAAAGCCATTTTTGACTGGCTACAGTTTGTTGTTCGTGACCATCTGTTATTATGGAGTTCTGTTGATCTCTGGCGAATCCACGCACGGAATTCCGAGAACGGCAGGGGGAGAAGTGGGTACGGGCCTAGCACTAACATCTCGGAGCCCGCTTTGCAAGTTTATCTGCGGCATCATTGCCTTTGGACGTATCGGTGGTCATCTAAGTTTTTAAATTTTACTAATTTTAAACACTGGATGAAACATTCCGAAGCTAGCCCTTCTCCAAAAATTATAAAGCTCTATGTGATTTCCTTGCTCCACGTGAAACTCATTATTCAAACGCGGTGCGGTTGAAAATATCGAACTTGTTCGAAAACTTTTCGACCACACTAGACACTTAGATATAATGTATTAACACAACCGTTGAAGCGACACTAATTATTGTGACATAATAAATTTCGCAATTAGAGACACTCACGTTTATAAAGAGACACTCGGATTATACACTGAGTGTACCGTGTATAATTTCGTAGGCTAAACTTACCTGTAGATCACTTTCATTCTGAGGGTGCGATATATTTTAATTTTGACAAATATAATAAATAAACCAATCTGCTTAGCTTTTTCTTTGTCTAACCGGTTGATCCTATCCGATATCCACGACCCAGTTTTGGACCAAACATCCTAATTAAGTGTGGTGTTAGCGACACGAAGAAGGAGACAATTTCAATATTTAAACAGACAAGAAGTAAGAAACAGAAAAAAAATAAAAACTAAATGTAAATCTAATTTATAAAAACATGTCATCCAGCATACCGGCTTTTTTGACGGTATAAAAAATGCTTCGCTTATGTCTTTTGTCTTCTGTCCAAAATACTTAAGAGTCCCTACAAGTTTCACGAGCTAAAAACAGAAAACAGCTACTTTTTCAGGGCAAATTTCTCAATAACTACAAGATATATGATAAATCTTTTGATGCAACTTTTTGCGTCACATAGTTATCTAGGGAATGTACATTACATATTTTTGATAACTGCTCAATTTAAATTAGAAAAAATAAATTCCTAACACACGTTTTTACGTAATCACGAAACACCAGGTTTTTCAATTGCTTTTTCAGCTTACTGGTGGCAAAAAACAATCTGCAAAATATGGTGTGGACTGGGCATATAGTATACTAGCATTAGTGAGCCACCAATTTAGTTTTTTAAAGTTTATTGTATTCGCACTTTAAAAAAAATATTGTCCACGCGGAAAAAAGGCAATTATATCATGTGCGAAAGCGTCGCCTACGTGTAAGAATATGTTGAATATAAAAATAACTGGTAAATAATTTGAAATTTGAGGTGTTTATCAATCGAATCCAATTTTTATATTTTATTTTTGAGTACTTATTTTATTTTAATAAATTGTCTAAATATTGTCTTATAAACCGTTGCGCTCGCGCGTGGTATTCAGTTTCGCTCAAGGGCTTGTAGACGACGGACCTGTGTCGTTTTTGTTTTTGTCATTATATTTTTTATCATATATCTTGTAGTAATTGAGAAATTTTCGCTGAAAAAGTAGCTGTTTTCTGTTTTTGGCTCGTGAAACTTGTAGGGGCTCTTAAACAGACAAGAGGAATGAAACAAAAAAATATGTCCCTACAGATGTAATGCTAATTTCTAAAAACATCTGCCATCAAACCGGTTTCTTTTAAGGTACGAAACTCCTTCGGTTATGTCTATTTAATATTTATTACAAAGTACACGAACAGTTTGTAGTAAACAAATAAAAAATAAAGGTGCTGCTATGTATGCCTATTACAGGTATACGCAGCTTACACCATATGGTCAGAAACCCTAAATTATTTAAAATTTCAAAATATTAATATTAAATATGTCTGTTGTCTAATAATATTTGTTAAAAACTTAAACAGGCAAGAAGGAAGAAACAGAAAAATAGGTAAATAAATAGGTAACGCTTATCTAAAAAACATCTTCCAACATACCAGATTTTTGCCGATATCATAAAAATTCCTCCGCTTATGTCTGTTGTCTACTGTCAGACTTACCCCACGTTATGAAATGGTCCTTGTTGGAGACGGTGTACACCGGTATATCGGTGTGGCCGCTGCTACGCCGGCGCGCCGCGTCCCAGGCGGCGGCGATGGTGGCGTTGTTCACGTAGTCCACCGGCGTCATGGGCAGCTTGCTGTGCTTGTCGACGTAGAACACGTGCAGTATGCCCATGGCTATGCCCGCTACGATCTGGGCACACGACACCAATATCATAATCTAAGTAGCCAATGTTCCCCACTGGCGTTTTCGTCATATTCAACCACGCGCACATAGTGCCGGTTTCTAAATTCAGTATTTTCAGTTAATAGCGTAAATAACGCCAAATTTAGACAAGTTTTCAGGTTTGACTAAACTTTGATAGGTAAATACTCAATTTAAATGATTTATGACAGTGGAGAGTATTTTACAGACTTCAAAAAAGGAGGTTATCAATTCGATACGTATGTTTGTAGTTTAGTTGGAAATCAACTATATTCACATATTTTACTCTATATAGGCTTCTTCTTCTTTGCGTGCCAAATGTCTTAAGTGTATTTATGTTTATTTGTATGTTTTTTCTTATGTATGTATGTTTGTCCACGCTTTTTGCCGAAACTACGACACCTGCGTGTACTGTTATATTATCCGAGATAAGGCCGTCGTGAGTAACTTTACAAAAATAATTCTTGTATATACTGTCCAAGAGACGGTCAATTTTCGGTGGCACTCCGATGTTCAGAAGGCGGGACCAGATGCTGGACCACTTCAGCGTGTCAAATACCTTTTTGAAATCGACAAAGCTGAGATAAATCTCCCTCTGCTATTCTAAAATGATACGGAGAGTGTTGATCTGATACGTGTACGAGCGGTTTGCGTGGAAACCAGCCTGCTCTTTGCGTATGAGAGGATCCACGGGCTTTGATAACCTATCCAGGATAATCTTGCGGCAAACCTTCGAGAGAATTGAGAGCAACGTAAGTCCTCTCCAGTTATCGCATTGACTAACATCTCCCTTCTTGGGTACAGTTATCAGAAGACTTTTGTTCCAGTCATCCGGAAGCTCCTCGGTGGACCATATCCTTCCAACGAGACGCGTCAAAACGTCGATTGTGGAGGATATGACAGCTTATAGCATTTCCGCCGTTAAAAAAAAATAGATGAATTCACAGATGGCGTATTTATGTTGCCGCTATAACAACAAATACTAAGAATAAAATAAATATTTAAGGGTCCCAAACAAACGTGATATTTTTCCCGTTTTTTGCGATAGCGGTACGGAACCCTTCATGCGCGAGTCCGACTCGCACTTGGCCAGTTTTTTTTGTTAATTGCCCCACACTAGGAATTACGCCTGTATCGTGGGTGCGTTTACAGATATTTAAGCTAACAAATAGCCAGACCCGGAACAGTTCTATCTGTAGACAATACAAATATTTGTTCCGTGCAGGCATCGAACTCGAGATACGCAGCGCAAGAGCCAATCGGTCAGCCACTGCGCCAACCACGCCGTCAAAACGTCAAATAATGAACAGTTGACGCCACAGATTGTTGACGCCGATCAGAGATATAATCAAATAATATACATAGCTTACCCCTGTGGGCCCCTGCAACTGGCTCTGGTCCATCCAGCCAGGCATCGGCTCGTGGAAACTTGGAACCACTGGAAATTTAAGCACAGGTTAACACTGAAAGAATTATAGATCCAAGTAACGATTTAATTTGTTAAATAAAATATTTATTAGGTCTGGTAGGCAAACATGAAATTATTTTTTTATTTTTTTCATCCGCGGCAAAGTTGTAGTTGACTTTTGCCTGCGACTTCTTCTTCATGGCTTTAGTACTTCAAATAGCCAATTTTCAGGGAGCCGTACGCAAAGTGTCCAAACGGTGCCCTATTGCTGTCACTCACGTTTCCGTCTGTCTGCCAGTCTGTCTGTCACACATATTTAGTGTCCGATCGAAAGTTCGGTTTCAGTTTCGGTTTCGGTCGAGTTTCGGCAAAAAACACCATTATCGGTTTCGGCGGCAAACCTGCCCGAAACTACGACTGAAAGCGAAACTGCATTCGGGAGTTCTCGCGCTGTGATTGGTCATGTTCGGTGCGTTAAATTCCATCGAAGCGAGTAAGCGACGAAGACATTTTGCCGCGTCCACATCCATCATGCCGAGACTGGCTTTTATTTGCAGTTCGTTAAGTTCGTGTGATTTATTTTGAATTCGGTAAGTTTAATTACGTGATACGAGTATAGCATAAGAGTAGGTAGTAAAACAAAAAAAAATATTCATTATAAAAAAACTAATACATAGATTATAGTAGAATCAAGTTTAACCTAACTGTTGGGTTTAACTCTATCGCTAATGCTTAGTAACTTAAAGTAACCATTATATTTTTTTCTTAAACGAGGGGTTGTTGATCCTTGTACGGATAATTCGGTTTCAGCCAAAACTGAGACTGTTGCTGAAATTCGGTTTCGGTTTCGGTTGTAATAATCAGTTTCGGTCGGACACTATACATTTTGTTCCGAAGAAATTTATTTTAACTTCCCATTGAACTATGAACTTGAAATTTGGTGATAATGTTTATTATTACGTATATTTTACTAACAAATACCAATATATTGATAAATTGGTACGGAACCCCAAATGTGCGAAGGCCAACACGCACTTGTACGGTTTTTATATTGCGCAATAATATTGTAGTTGTGTAAGTAATTTATCAAGATGACCAGCAATAAATGCTGGTCATCTCTTAGCTGCCATGGTTTATTTTAATTGATTCTAATTTTATTTCTGAATTGTCTTTTTATATTTACTATGGACACTTTTAACTTTCTACATCGTTCTCACATAATGTGTAATCTCAACATGAATGATGTAACAAATGATTTGTAATAATTACCTAATTGAAAAAGAGTGTCCATGGAGTTTCTTGCCCGTTCTTCTCCATAGAGATCTACGCCTTGGAATGGGCATCTACGGTACTTTCACAGTTATTATGTCTTGTGACTGGGACTGTAGCACCATAATTTTGTAATATTTTATTTTGTTTTTGACAATTCAAAAGTGCCTGTAACTGGCCTACTTGAAATAAAGTGCTTTGACTTTGACTTTGACTTATAACTCTCGAAGCGTTAATTGTCATTACGTCAGTTATCTACCAACGAGGGGTGCGCCAAAGTTCACCTAAATTTTCAACTCCCATAAATGGAATTCCGAAAATGTTCTTCCTAATATTTTTCATCCTAACAATCACAATTCCTAACTACTCTGTCTAATGTTCATAATTCCGAAGCATTCAACTTCATAATGTCAGTAGCAATAAACATTTATTATACTTTTATTTGTTTTAAAACTTACCATTCGCCCAAAAACGCAAAAAAACCATATTTGTGATCTTTGACCTTGAATAAAATTTTTTGCAAGTGTGGGATCGATGAGGACTTTTTACATTTTATTTATAACGGTGTTCCGAATATTCGTACCAATTTTAAGTTCTATGCGAATTAATGCAATTTAATGTCTAATTTGACCGGACTACTATGTTACCATGAAAATCATTTATAGCCGAGGGCTTTTCATAATTTTTTAACAATCAAATTTGTAATTCTATGTTTTAATTTGTGTTTGTATTATTCAATATTTTATTTTGTGTATGGATTGACATCTGAAATAAATGTATTATTATTATAACAATTCTAACAGGCCTAAACACGACTGGGATACATTGTTTCATTTCGTTGCCAATGCCTACCTTCCGTCTTCACTATACCAGATCAGTTCGATGGTACCATTTTCATTAGAACCATTTAATTTAATTGCTTGCTTCATCACAGTCATTACATAAGTATTCGAGATATCATAGACCCAAAACATGTCATTAAGAAGTTCCAGTGTCCATTTGTGATCTTCTTTAACAGTTCCACTTCACCAAAAGATTATTTCTAAATGCAAATGCTTGCCATGTTGATGAAAATATCAAAATAGATATATGTATGCCTATTAAATTTGAGGAGTTCCCTCGATTTTCATCAGAGCACGAAAGTATGAAACAAAAAAGAATGTTCAAGACTGGTCCATAATTCCAAACATAAATTTAAAAAAACTTGAGAGGTGTCAAGGGACACCGGGATGGAACGAAGTTTTTTTAGTATATATATATATATATGTATACACATATATATATATGTACATATACTCTCTCGACTTCGTAAACACAACAGCGTATAGGTTAGAACACGCACGAAACTCGCGCACGCCGCACGACTTACAACTATAGCAAAAAGTATCGTTATAACTTTTCGTCTTAATTTTTTCCGTCTAGCACCCTTTCGCAACGCGCGATAAGGAACTTCGTTCCAAAAACATAGATGCATTCGAATATAGAACCGCCTCCTTTTTGGATAGTCGGTTAAAAAGGGTGCCCGGCAGCCTGCCTACCTTCAACTATGGTAGCGGTCCAGTTTACAGCCTGGTAAGGAGTGCGAAGAAATTTTGGTAGCCAGCTCTCGTCCGGGGAACGAGAGCTGGCTACCAGAATACAAACCGACGACAGGCCCTGGCAACATTTAACACGCTTACACTCCGGACCGACGACGAGAAGATCATCGAACTCGAGTCAGAATTGAGCCGGTTACGATTGAGTATCATAGGGTTATCCGAAGTCCAAAGAGACTTATATGTAACTTACTCTACTTCCGAGAGGGAGACCGACAGTCCTAGGGTGGTGTCAGATTTATCATCCACAAGCCCCTTGTGTCCAACGTAGTAAATATCGAGAGTGTGTCGACTAGGGTGGCCTACCTTAAACTCAGAATATCGTGGCGTCAAGTCTACGTCCCGACCTCGGCAGACCCGACGATGAAGTAGAGACCATATAATTATGAGAACATTTCCTAAGCAATGTATGGTCATAAAAGTCACTTCACCGTGGCGTCGCGTTTACTGTTGGGCAAACAAGACGGTAAATTGCTGTGAGTGGAGCAATTCGTACTTGGACGACGCGACGGATCACCTACTGGCCAGTTCTATGGAGAAGGAGGGCTTCTATATCATAAACTCCTTCTTCAGAAAGCGTCAGTACAGGAAGTAAACCTGGCAGAGGCCCGATGGTTCAATAATAAATGAGATAAACTTCATCATGTCGACGAAGAAGCCATTATTCAATGATGTCTCTTTGGTCAATGCGGTGAAAACCACACTCTATACGTGATAGCTCTTCATTGGAGGTTTTCAGGAGAAGAATTATGGAATATTTCCTATCAACATGACACATTAATTTATGTATTTACAATTATAATATTTTATTTTTTTATTACATAGTACGCTGTACATATTATTTTTATGCATTGTGTATTGCACACGTATTTGTTTAGTTTATTTGAGGATGATTTCAAAGACAGTCACCCAACCACAGACGAAATAGAAGTGGTTTTTGTTTTTTCCTTGTGTCACTTAGCGGGCAAAAATGGCAGTATGGTTCCCAATACTTTTTACTTAACGATAGGCTCGCGTTTGATCATTATCTCGCTTGATGGTAGGCGATGATTGGTCGATGGTGAAGTACGTTTACCTAGAACTACTACAAGTTACGAATTCACTCTTGACTAAACTACCCCTAGGTTGTAGCTATTAGGAAACAAAGACTCCAGCAGCGTATTCCACTCCTTAGTTGTACGAACAATGAAAGTATTCACAAAATGATTTGTGCGTTTGGGTGGACATCCCACCTTGTACCGACAGCGCATTACCATAGGTCTTGTAGTATGATCATGGAAAGGAGAATAGAAAGTTAGCTCACCGATGGGTGGTCTGATGACGCAGATGGGCAGGTCGGCGGCGCTGGTGCGCACCAACTCCTCGGCGACCGCTTTCGTGAACGTGTACGTGTTGGGCCAGCCCTTGATCAGCCTGGCACAGAATAGGACATTAATTTACGATACCGAAAAGATCCAGAGGGGTTCAATACACTCTTATGTTGTTGTTTTTTCGATGCTATTTTTATATTGTTGGAGCCTTTGAGTTTGTGCAGAATAAACATACTTAATTTTTTGTCTTTCTTTCTTTTTCAAACTTAAACTCGAAATCATTTATTTCAATTTACCCATTTAAAAGGTACTTTTGAATTGTGAAGCAAAAGATGAATCTAGTTGAACATTCGCAAGCTTCAGAAGGTCTCAAGTGATGGGTCATTGCGGGTTTTCCGTTAATGAAACGCTAACTTCAACTAGTGATCAACTAGCAGAATTTGTCAACTAATTAACGTGCTGCTAATGTTAACTTTGAATGAAAATCAACTTATTCAACGTTGGGAAGACGACAGCGAGATAACGCTATTTTAGAGACATTTTGATGCAACGTATGTAAGTATTAGAGAACGTAGTTAGAGTTTGTAATACTTTATATCTACACGTAGTATATTAGTGTTAGTATGGTGCAACGTTCTCACATATATAGGGCAGGTAGGGCAGGTAGGGTATTAATGTCATTAGCGAATTCAACTAGTTAATTCATACACGGTTCATGTCGTTGACATGAGATTAAAGGTTGATTCAACTGGTTCGTTTATTCAACGCCCATCGCTAGTCTCAATAGATAAGAACTTGCAAAAAACTCCACGGACACACTCTTTCTTACACAAAAGTGTAATGGTACGTGTACACTCACTCGCTAGTGACGTGCTCCAGCCGCAGCTCGTCCAGCGACTCGGCCATGCCGATGACGACGGCAGGCGATACGGGGCACGAGTAGAACTGCTCCTTCACTGGCTTGCGCATGCGCTCATCCGTGGCGTGCGAGAAAGCCGTCGACACGTGCACGAAGTTCCTGCCGCGTATAAAAATTGTTATACATAAACTCATGCCTTTTTCTGGTAGGCAGAAATTTCAGTACGCCTCGTTTCTATAAATAAAAGGTATAAAGATGACTGAACGCACGGATGTTTATGGAGCAGACCTATGACAAAAAGAAACATGTGTGCCGTTCTTAAGCGGTTGACGTGACACCTTCAAATTAGATGGTATCTCATTCTCTCGCAAGTTAAATCCTCGGTTTTTCGTTTCATCGTGTTTCAAATCGCAATGAGACTTATAAAGCGGGGGTTAGTTAGTGAGATTATTGTTTTTGTTCTTGTAATCTACTAATGTTTGTATGTTTTTTTTTAAATAATCTATGGGCTCGCGTTTGACCACTATCTCGCCTGATGTTAAGCGATGATGTGGTCTACGGTCAAGCACGCTTGCCTAGAAGAAACCTATTCACTCTTGATTTAAAGACCCTAGGTATAGCTATCAGGGAACAAAGACTCCGGAAGGGAGTTCCACTCCTTAGCTGTGCGCACAATGAAAGTATTAGCAAAACGCTTTGTGCGTATGGGAGGGATGTCCACCATGTACCGATGGCGCATGGCCGTACGTCTTGTAGTCCGATGATGGAAAGGGCCAGGCAGAATCAAATTGTGCAGTTCCGTCGCACACTCCCCGAAATGTAACCGATAAAAAACCGACAGGCTGGCAACTCTGCGTCGATGTTTGAGGCTCTGGCACTTTGAGGCGACTAGTGCATCGTTGCCAATCTTGCCTTTTGGCCCGTCTGTCAATCGACTCAAGTGCATCAAGCTGGTACACTCCATGCATGATCGAACTAAAACGTTACGTTTAAATACTTACGTGACAATTAAATACATTTTCATTCTTTCTTTCACTAAATAAAAATCGTGTCTGTAAGTCTTACTTCTTCTTTTTAGCGTTTACATGACAAACATAATCTTTTCCGTTAATAAATACCTTGCCTGGCCTAGTATTTAGCCACGGCAACGCCCTCCGCTGACACAGTCATAAGGTCCTCGCGTGAACAGGTAACAAGACACAGCACAAGATGAAAGGTGGGCCCTGGTCTGCGGAGAGATGCCGCACAGACACCGAAGACCGGAACCATCCAAGAACCAATGAGTCTTTGCTGCGGCCGACGTAAGTGTGGCTGAGTGTGCCTGATAGTAGTGAGTCTTACTTGAGGTGGCGACAATCCCTGGCGAGCGTGATGCACTCCCTGGTGCCGCGCACGTTGATGAGCGCAGCCTTCTGCAGGGGCTCGTCGAAGCGCACTGTGGCCGCCATGTGGAACACCGTATCCACCTGCAAGTGAACCAGAGTGTCACCTGTATGCAAGACTAGCGGCTGCCCGCGGCTCTTCAATACTTCCCTGTCATTTTGGCCAAATTTAACAGTAGGTATCCATACTTTAGGTCAACCATGTGGGTCATAATTCAACAATATAAAATTACATGACAAAGCAACCACGAACGATGGTAATCTCATAGCCGTGTTGCTATCCAAAGCGAATGCAAACATCAGAGTCAATTGTAAGCTCGCCGATATTAAATGTCACTAATGCAAGCAATGACGACTATTGTGATTTGGTTTCTCAGGCGTCTGCGTATCTGACCAAAATTAACGACCTTGTCAATGACCAAGGATCCCGGATTAATGTTGCAAATAAATCCGCTATTATGGATATGACTCAGCGCGTAACAGCTATTTTCTCATTGCTAGCCATAAAATCATCCGCCAACGAGACTAAATTGGCCAATACTGAACGCGAATTGGATAAAATGAAACATAATTCCGGTGTCGATATTGCCAAGTCTGATGTCAATAATATGTCATATGCTGATAAATTAAAACTTCGGACACCTAAAGTTGTACCCGTGGTGGATTCTCGAGCCAAACTTCCGTGTCTTGTGGCTTACCCCACTGATGAGCGATCAACTGATTACGCAACGTCTTCCGCGACTAAACAAGCGCTCATGAAAGCTATAAATCCTAGTGATGGCTTTCAAATTGTAGGTGTCAAAAAAACTGCGAAATCTGGCGTCGTGTTACGTGTCGCTAACGATCACCAAATCAAAAAATTGCAATCGGTCGATGCCATTAGGTCCGCTGGCTTGAGAAACCGAAAGGCCGTAGGCCTCGTATTTTGGTTAAAGACGTCCCGTCGTCAATGGAGGACATTGCCTTCTTGCATGCTGTACTGTCAAAACATTAAAGACGAGGTGCCATTAAATGAAGCCGACTTTATTAAATCAACAAAAATTATACGTAGGCGTTCGCTAGACAACAGTCGGAAATGGATAGGCATTGAACTCGAGTCCGTGGTCCGGAAACATTTAGTCTCGACTAAGGATAAACTATTTATTGATTGGGCGACTTGCCGTTTCAATGATGATGTCGAGATAGTACTTTTTTTTTATTATCTATAGGCTTGCGCTTGACCACTATCTCACCTGATGGTAAGCGATGATGTGGTCGACGGTGAAGCACGCTTGCCTAGAAAAAACCATTCACTCTTGACTTAAAGACCCCTAGATTGTAGCTATCGGGCAACACAGACTCCGGCAGGGAATTCCACTCCTTAGCTGGACGCATAATAAAAATGTCCCCAAAACGTTTTGTGCGTATGGGTGGGATGTCCACCATGTACCGATGACGCATCGCCGTACGTCTGGTAGTCCGATGATGGAACGGGCTGGGCGGAATCAAGTCATGCAATTCCATCGCACACTCCCCGAAATGTAATCGATAAAAAACCGACAAACTGGCAACTCGGCGACGATGTTCAAGGCTCTGGAACTTTGACTTGACCAGTGCCTCATTGCCGGTGAGTCTCTTGGCCCGCTTTTCAATCGACTCTAGTGCATCTAGCTGGTATTTGGCAGAACCGTCCCAAAGATGAGAACAGTACTCCATGCACGATCGAACTTGCGCTTGATACAAGTTGAGCAGCTGTTCCGGCGTGAAGTACCTTCTCACCTTCGCAAGGATCCCCAACTTTTTGGCAGCCAGCTGAGCCTTTGCCTTAATGTATGACCCAAAATTGAGAGTTGATGTCAACGTAACGCCAAGAAGCTCAAGATGGTCCGTTATTGGCACGGTTACATCACGGAAAGTTGGAGCCGGGTGAAATTGGCTCCTTTTAGCGCAAAAAAAGACACGCCTGGGTTTTAGCAGCATTAAACTTGACCAGATTGACATCGGCCCATTCGGAGACTGCCTGCAAGGACAGGTTCAAACGCTCCACCATGGCCTCACGAAGAGACTGGATCTGCGGCCCGGTGGCCCGTGCGTTGGACGAGTATCTCTCAGCAACAGTGCTGTCGTCTGCATACCCAAAAGTGACGGGTTTTAGCAGATCGTTAATGTGCAACAAGAATAATTTTGCTGAGAGTACCGACCCCTGAGGGACCCCGGCATTAATATCCAATTGGTCCGAAGAGCAGCCATCGATAACCACTCGAATGGACCGATCTCTCAGGAAGTCTGCAATCCAATCACACAGACCACCGGGCAGACCGAATGAAGGAAGCTTACCGATAAGGCTTTCGTGCCAGACCCTATCGAAAGCCTTCGAGATGTCAAGGGAGACGGCAAGCGCTTCCCCGTGCCTCTCGATGGCCTCACTCCATATGTGAATGGCATACGCTAGAAGATCCCCATTAGACCGATTTCGGCGGAAGCCGTATTGGCGGTCGCTAAGGATATCGTTAGTTTCTAGGTATGTCGGGCGTCCCCGGAATGTACGTTGTGAACATTGTCAACAGACGCGCGCGACCCAAAATTTAGTAGTTTTTTGTACTTTCCTTATTATTCTACAACTTTAAAAAAAAAGCCTCAGATCAAAATGTAGATAATTAAATTGTCTTTAAGATGGTGTCGATTTAATTAAAATACGCCAAGCCGTTTTCAGTGTGATTGTCGTGTTTTTGTCCGTTTTAGACATAACTTTACAAATTAATTACACTAAGTTATACGAATAAAACTCAAAAATTGCTCAGATCAAATTATTAAGAAAATAGTCTAATATAACATATATTTTGTTCAAAAAATTACGACTAGCCATTTTGACGTGATTCTCATTTGAAAATCAGCTACTCAAGGGAATCGGCGCCTTAACGTGCTTTCCGAGGCACGGAGGAAACTCGGTATGTTGAAATGGTCACCCATCCACGGCCCGACCTTGTCAAGCGTTGCTTAACCTTGATGATCTACCCGTGCGGCTGTTATTATTTAGCCACGAGCTCCTCTCTCTTGCGCGCACTCTACTATAAAATTTTATAACGTTCCCGTAAAAATGAAGAAGTCCGTGTGCTATCTTGGTCTAGTGTTAGAGAGGAATTTTCCATTTATAGATTATATTAAAATAGTCGGTGAAAAAGCAAAAAAAAACTTCTATACCTTAACGAGAATATCTAAATCTACGTGGGGTCTGTCTTTTTTAACCTTAAAGACTATTTATGGGGCTACTTACTTGGGTTGTATGTGCTATGGGGTGCCTGTTTGGGCTGATAGGGCCACAATAGGGGCGACGTAAATTACTTCAAAGTCTGCGTTTGGCTTTGATATGCTTATGCAAAGCATACAGGACGGTTAGTACTGAAGCGTTACCGGTACTTGCTGGCGTACTTCCGGTCGACCTTGAAGTGCAGCGACGCGCTGCAATGTACTATTCCGCACGTGAGACCATGGACGCGGACTTTTTAACTCGGTGTGACCGTGAGAATGAGAGAATGGCAATGTAGGTGGGATAATTCCATCAAGGGCCGACACCTCTTCTTTCCATCCGTTCGCGTGCGGCTAGCCAGGACGTGGCTGGAGGTGGATCACTGTGTTGCCCAATTTCTCACAGGGCATGGTAACTTTAAAAGTAAATTATTTTCCTTCAAGCTCGTTGCCTCACCTTTATGTCAGTGTTAAGGATCGCCTTAACTCCGTCAATAAAACGCGAAGAAAATTGATATGGAGGCAAACGGCGGCGAGGAAATTACTCGGGAGCTGGCTTTCTTTATGTACATAGACTTCTTTACTTGTATAGTACTGTAAACTGACTGACACACTGTGCAAACGTTGCCACCTCTTTTATACAAAATCTAAAATGCTGGCCAGTGGACCATTTCCTCACCCCCGAATATGTTTATTTACTATAAGATTTTTTTACAAATGCCTTGAGCTGGCGAGTCTTTAATAATACTATGGTTTATTACATTATATTTACTATAACTTATCGATCAACCCTCTACGACGTTTCATCACGGAATGGCACGCGGTCAAAGGTGGCGGGCATATTTATATGACACCGCCCCCCGCCTCACTACTATAAAAACAAATGGTACCATCGGAAAACCTTATTCTTATTTTATGCGTCGTAGAGGTAAGATCTCACAATATAAATATTATAATATGAAAATATAGACTCGAATACATCTTAATACAGTGAAGGAATGGTTATAAGTATGTAAACAAAGGTAATATAAATAAAAGAAGTTCATCCCCATACATTTACTCAAAAATCCTACTTGATTGTGATTGGCTCGGTGTCAGGTCACCTCACCCACTACATGCACCCAGTGTTTTTAGGGTGTCGTGCACATTCTCCCGCCGTCGCCACGCTGCGACTCTGTTGGTAGCACGACGATCTTCCGGGTCGGACGACGCAGGACGTGGCCGCTGCTGGTCGTGACGTCCAAAACTCGTATTTCCCCGTCGGCGCCTGGATACAGCTGGCTTACTCTTCCTCGTGGCCAGGTATTGCGGGAGAGGTTGCTGTCGCAGATGATGACGAGGTCACCGACCTTTGGCTGGGTTCCGGTGTTTGTAGGCTCCCGCCGGTATTGGAGTAAGGGTACATACTCTTTCACCCATCGCCCGACTCCGTTATGAATCGCTCTTGAAGTCATGCAGGTGAAGAGCGCCCCATATCTCTTCTCGTGGTGGCGTGCAACTGTCACTTTATTTGGGCCGAAGTAGTCAAGCCCCGTGAAGGTAAAGGGACGTGCGTGATGTGCGAGGCGTGCTGGTGGCAAGTCTCCTGTAAGTGGACTTGCAGGCTTCGCTTTTCTGATTTGGCACGGTGGACAGCCCTTCACAATACATCTTACTGCTGGACGTATCTTGGAGATCCATTCAGCATTGAGGTATACGCTGAGATGACTGAGACGATCGTTGCTGCTGGGTGTGCCTACCTCCTTGATGCGTTGTATTTCGGCTCTGAAGCTCTTCTTCCGGCTGGCTTGAACCCACAGTTGTTCTGCTTTGAATATATGTGAAGTGGGCAGTTCGAGGTAGCGACGATCGTTATGAGGCATATCTTTCCTGGTTTGCGTGGCTGCTGTTTTCTTCTTAGTCCACCAAGGTGGCTTATGCGGCTTCGCTGGATTGGTAACTGGAAAATGTGGCAGGTACCATGTTCTTCCCTTTGACTCTGGTATGGCAGCTGTTTCTGCGTACCCCCACTGGAACAGGTTCTCCATTCTTTCTTCATACTTTGATTTGAAGTCTTCGTTTCTGTCCAGTCTGTTTTCTAGGGAACGCAGGCGTCGTTCGGCTTCTTTGTAGTTGTTCGGAATCTGATAGTTCTCCTTCCATGGAAGACTGGTTATGAATCTTCTTTCTGGCAGACGCTTGCTTGTCTCTTCTAGGATTTCAAGGGCTCGTTGCTCGGGATCTTCTCTTGGTCTTCGCGGCTCGATGCATAATGACTCGAGTTTGCAATTGTTCTTGACCAGCTCTTCAATAGAATGTTCTTCATCTTTGCACTGGAGTTTCCCGCAGAAGTTTATCTTGGCTGTGAGCGAACTATGACAGCCATGAAGAACCCAGCCGAGTTGAGTGTAGGAAGCGACTGGTTGGTTGCGACGACCGGTGCGGAGCTTCCTTGACACGATGAGATGCCAGTTGTCTTGTCCGATTAACAACTTCGGTGAAGCGTGCTGATATGTAATCTGATCCTTGATGTTGATCAGATGTTCGCAATCTTCTAAGTGTCGATCGTATATTGATTCAGGTGTGAAGCTCATTCGATTGACAGTCCGCGCGGCTTCTATGTTGTATTCTTCCTCCGCGTATTTTCCTTTTATACTGAGGTTGACGAGCTTGCTGTTTTCATACTTCATCTCGTTGCTGAAACCTTGAATACACATTGTGTTTTCAGGGCCGTCTGCTCCGATTACGT
The DNA here is from genome assembly GCA_948252205.1 of Orthosia incerta. NCBI lineage: Eukaryota > Metazoa > Arthropoda > Insecta > Lepidoptera > Noctuidae > Orthosia > Orthosia incerta. The sequence goes on along the minus strand of OX411766.1, from coordinate 17,308,909 downwards.
CAGCTATTGAAGCATCCAGCAGGGTGACTGTGCTTCCTTCATCTAGTAGTGCGTATGTTTCAATGCTGGTGAGCGGCCCCCTTAATATGACGGGTGCTATCTTCAGGTACGCACGTCGACGGTCGCCTGGTTTCGTTGCTGATATGACTTCTATTGCAGGTGTTGTCATCTCTTTCTTTTCTGAGTCATCTATGCTAATCTGTTCCTTGTCGTGATGCAGCAGCTTATGATGTCTCATGGTACACCCATGTCGTCCACACGGTGGTGCCTTGCATTGAAGTCGTCGGTGTTTGCTTCGAAGACAGCGATAGCAGATGTTATTCTTCTTAGCAACTTCCCATCTTGCATTAGTGTCGAGAGCGGAGAATTGCTTGCAGTCTGTTAGCTTATGGTCTTGCTTGCACTGAGGACATTGATCTTCTGACATTGTTCTCTTCCCAGTGGTGAATGTGCGTTCCACTTTCCAGTGTCTTCTTTCTTTTCCCCAATGTTCGTCGCTAGCCAGTTCAGGTAAGGCATAGGCGCCACACTTGTCGGCTTCTTCATTCAGGAATGTAGATATCTTCTTTAATTCTGGGACGTCTTCTTTCTTAATGGCTGCGTAGTCGTACCACTTGGTCTTCAAAATAGGAGTGAGCTTCTCAGTGATTATTCTTGCCATCTCAGGATTGTGTAAGTATTGTGTTCTCTTCAATGCTTCAACTGTGCCCACTATGTTTGCTATTCTCCCAGCGAAGATGCACAAGTCACGTGGATTGTCAGTGACTCGACTCAATGACTTCAGCTTCTCCATTTCGACGTGAATTAGTGCTTCAGGTCTTCCAAATCTTCTTGCTAGTGCTTCTATGACGACTCCAGGATCTGGTTGGCTTAATAGTAGGCAACCAACAGCTTCCTTTGCAGTACCACGCAGGCTTCGACGTATGCGTGCTGTGTTTTCATTTGACGTGAAGTACTTGTATGTTTCTTCATATGCTGTCTTGAAACTGAGCCAGTCTGCGCTGCTTCCATTGAATAGTGGCAGCTCTTGAATATACCTCGGTGGTTCTCTCGTGCTCCTCACCGCTTGGGATAACGCGGCGGCTAGAGTTGAAACATCTATCAATGACTGGTTCAATTTCGATGTATCTTCTTGCATTTTTTTATTTTCAACGGGCACTTCTTTCTTTTTCTTGGCCTCTACCTGATGTGTTTCTATGTTTGCTGGCTGTGGGCAGTCCGTCTCGGTGTCTTTCAACCAAGTGCTGATGCGAACTGAAGCCAGGTCATCATCTAATTCTTCTTCTTCATCATCTGAGGCGTCGGCTTCTGTTTGAAGTCGTTGAACCCGTATTTCCTGTAGCTCTATTTGAGCTTGCATCTGCGCTTGCTTGAGTTTGAGCTCGGCTAGTCGCTCTTTCGCCTCTAACTCCGCGAGGAGTCTCTTGCGGGAGGCTACGGAGCGACGTGACCGCGCGTCTGCAGGTTTCAAAGTGCGCTGCGAGGTCTGATCCTTCTGGGACGCAGCATTGGTATCTTCAGTTTCAGTCGAAATGTTTGCCTTGGTGGTCGTTGAATCACTAGTTCCGCTGCTAGTATCCGACGTCTCGGTAGCGGTGTTCGACGTGCCACTTTTAGGCGATTTTGAAGTCGCGGCCTCTTCAGCGGCCCTATGTGCATTAAGCTCTTCCTGTCGACGTTTCGCTTGTTCTCCGTCTTTACTTCGCGTTAGTACCATTTTCTAGTTACTTTTTCATCCGGTTCTCGAAGGACCAATAATGTTAAGGATCGCCTTAACTCCGTCAATAAAACGCGAAGAAAATTGTTATGGAGGCAAACGGCGGCGAGGAAATTACTCGGGAGCTGGCTTTCTTTATGTACATAGACTTCTTTACTTGTATAGTACTGTAAACTGACTGACACACTGTGCAAACGTTGCCACCTCTTTTATACAAAATCTAAAATGCTGGCCAGTGGACCATTTCCTCACCCCCGAATATGTTTATTTACTATAAGATTTTTTTACAAATGCCTTGAGCTGGCGAGTCTTTAATAATACTATGGTTTATTACATTATATTTACTATAACTTATCGATCAACCCTCTACGACGTTTCATCACGGAATGGCACGCGGTCAAAGGTGACGGGCATATTTATATGACACCGCCCCCCGCCTCACTACTATAAAAACAAATGGTACCATCGGAAAACCTTATTCTTATTTTATGCGTCGTAGAGGTAAGATCTCACAATATAAATATTATAATATGAAAATATAGACTCGAATACATCTTAATACAGTGAAGGAATGGTTATAAGTATGTAAACAAAGGTAATATAAATAAAAGAAGTTCATCCCCATACATTTACTCAAAAATCCTACTTGATTGTGATTGGCTCGGTGTCAGGTCACCTCACCCACTACATGCACCCAGTGTTTTTAGGGTGTCGTGCACAGTCAGTGTTCTACGTCTGACTGCGAATATGTCAATCTGCTCATCATATCTTATGGGAGTGTATTCTTTGGCAGAATGAACGCAATTTTATGTTGAATAATGTACAGGCTGCTTCAGGAGTTGTTTACTATACGGACCTTGTGGAAACTAGAACAAATTTCCGTGCGTTCAAGCGTTTTTGCCATACCTATTATTGGAAACAAATATAGCAGCTCACAATGTAGGACCCATTAATATTAATGCAAATTTTATCCGTGGCGCTAGGCAACTGGGCTATCCCAGTTGTAAACGACCCTTTGTGCCTATTGGCCTTGATTGTTCTGTCTCCTGCTTGATATGGAGGGAAGTGGAAATTTGTACTATTTCCTACTCCTCCGTTATTCTTTTCTGATTAATTTCGTTGCGGAATCCAAGACAGTCATAGTCATAGTCATAGTCATTTATTCATGAACAATCATTTGTATCTGAATTTACACATTTAAAAATAATATTAATAATAAAAAATATAGAACACAAAAAAAGAAAACGTTAAACGAGATAAATAAATGATTCAATCATTCAGAAAACTGAGACTGAAAATATCTTAAAAAAAAAACAACAAAACATATTTAAAAACAAACACAAATTTCAATAAATAAAATTACATTTACGATGTCAAGAAATAAAAAATTACTTAATAAAAATATAAAAAATTACATGTCATCGAATAAGAAAATAATAATCCAATTTTAAATAATAAACAAAATGTCTTTATACCCAATAAACAAAATTTACAATTACAATTAAATAGAATTAGCATGTCAAAAAAAATAATAAAAATAACAAACAATACAATACATCTAAAACAAAAATACATTTAGACAAATAATAAGACATGTCAATATTATAATTCTTCTACAGCATATAGACACTTACTCAATAGGAAACTCTTTAATTTTAGTTTTAAAAGAGCTATTATAAACTAAACTTTTTATGTCTAAAGGCAACTTGTTGAATAATTTTACAGATTGGTAACGTGGACTATGCTTCACAATTCTGAGGTTATGATAGGTCATGTTATTTTTTAAATCCAGTCTACGGGTGGCTTCCCTTATCAACCGCTCCTCCCCTGTTTCATATTCATGCATGTTTTTGGCCATATTACTTAGAAGTACATGAACATATATACCTGGTACTGTAAGTATGCCCAAGTTTACAAAATGTGGACGGCAACTTTCTCTTTGAGAAATGCGGATCATAGTACGAATTGCGCGTTTTTGTAGTATGAAAGCCCTTTTGCAATTATAATCGTAGCTGTTACCCCAAAGAAGTATGCTATATCTAATTCTGGACTCCACTAATGCAAAATATACCATTTTCAGCTGTTCTAAACTAATTTCATTCCTCAGCGCTCTCAGGGCGTAACACGCAGAAGATATCGATGCATCAATTGCCTTTAGCTCTGGTTTCCAATTTAAGAGTTGGTCTATAAGAATACCTAAAAATTTAACCTCGCTAGCGACTTCAATTTTGTCTTCATTCAAGCATACATTTAAAATATCATTGTTCCGTGATGTTGTTTTAAATAGCATTACTTGAGTTTTTTTTACTGTTTATTAATAATTTATTTGCTGTGAACCACGTATGAAAAGCTTGTAATGCAGCATTTACTATTTTAGTTAATTCAACCATGTCATTAGCAGCCACTATAGCATTTGTGTCATCCGCGAAAATTACAATTCCAATGTCCGGTAAAATAAAATTTAAATAATTGATTAAGTCATTAATGAATAATAAAAATAAAATAGGTCCCAAAATAGATCCCTGTGGAACGCCCGTAGATATGCTAACAATTTTAGATTTAAAGATTTTTTTGTAAGTTTTCTGTGTCTTGCCCATCTCAACAAACATCTTCCTGTTTTTTAAATATGACGAAAAAAGCTGGAGACTTTTACCTCTTACTCCGTAATGACTCATTTTAGTAAGAAGTAACTCATGGTCAATGGTGTCAAAAGCTGAGCTCAAGTCTAGGAAAATCCCTGCAACTCTCATTTTTTTGTTAATCTTAGTTATTACGTCATCCAGTAAAGTATATATGGCGTCAGAAGTGCCAACACCCTTTTGATACCCAAACTGTCTCTTATTTAATACATTATTTATTCGCAAGTGAACTAGGAGTCGTTTTTTAAGGATATTTTCAAATATTTTAGACAGCACTGGTAATAGAGAGATAGGTCTATAATTTTTAAGATCGATCCTACTGCCCTTCTTATAGATTGGTATTACTTTTGCAATTTTTAATTGTTCCGGGAAAATAGCTTCGTCTATACATTTATTAAAGAAATCGGATAGCGGTTCAGCCAGTATTGAAATATGGTCCTTGATCAGACAAATAGGAATTTCGTCATTTCCACAAGACTGTTTGCTCTCCATGCTCTTAACAAGATTAAATACCTCATTTGGAGTGGTAGGAGAAATGCACATTGTACTACTTACCTCTTCAGTATACTGGTTAAGAAAACCCACAGCAAGGTCTCCATCCTTAACCGTAGAAATACTTTTATGATCAAATTGTTGAACTAATATGTCACATATCTCCTCGGGATCCACTATAATTCTTTCATTGACTTTGAGTTTTAGTTCCGGTTGAAAGATTTTGTCCCTATTAGTGCATTTATTCACCACTTTCCAAATTTCTTTACTTATGTTTTTAGAACCATTTATTTGTGTCATTATAGCTTGCTTTTTAGCTTTGGAAACAATTTTTCTGTATAGCCTTATATACATCTTTTTATATTTTAGAACACTGGGCTCAAGGTCATTACCATTACGTGCACATAAAAAACGTTTCATTTTGCTAGATGTACGTATTCCTTTAGTGATCCACTTTAATTGGGATTTATTTGTTAGATTAATTTTGCACTCTCTCTTCTTATAGCTATTACGAAACACTTTATCGATATTTTTGAGAAAATAATTTATTCCCATACTAGTCCAAGCTTCATTTGAAATACCCTGAGCGAATGTTTGGGCATTTTTGCTGTTAAAAACTCTTCTATTTATGACAATAAAGGGATTATTATTTGAGGTGACTCGACTTTTTAACAGAAGGTCAGCAAAAATACCAGCATGCCCGTCCGCCAAACCATTATGATCTATCTCACATCCTACAACATATGAATCAGGCAGATTAGTTAAGATATTGTCGATACAAGACTTACTATTATTACGGATGAAAGTAGCGGAAGAGATCAGATGCCTGAAATTGTAACACTTTAGCAAACTAAGAAATTCCCTTTGTTGTTTACTGTCAACAAGCAGATCAATATTAAAATCACCGCAAATTATGCATTTCCTATTGAATAAGTAATCCAACAATTTTTCCAATCTTTCCAGGAACTGTTCAAAATTCTTATCAAAAGGATTTTGATAGCAACAACATATATATAGACCAGTATTTATATCTTTAGCACCACATATTTCAAAACATTCCATTTTATACAATTTATTTACAGGCTCACAAATTTCCATCTGTCTATCTCTTCTTCTTCTTCTTCTACCTAGCGTTTATCCCGGTTGCTCATCCCGCCCAGCGCGGGAGAACCCAGGGTCCGCTTTCCTACTCTTCCTCCTCCACTTTGCCCGGTCTTCGGCATCCCTCGCAACTAGCCCATTGGCGCGCATGTCATCCTGCGCGACATCAAGCCAGCGTTTCTTGGGCCGTCCTCTGCTCCTGGTGCCAGGTAGGGTCATGTCCAGGCATTTGTTTCCCACGTAGCTTGCCGGTCGTCGTAAGACGTGGCCGTACCAGTGGAGGCGACTTTCCTGCAGCTTGTCAGCAATGTCACGGACATGGAGGCTGCCACGGATGTACGTATTCCGTACACGGTCTTTCCGCGTGACGCCACACATCCACCGCAGCATGTTCACCTCCGTGACATGCAACAACTGCCGGTGTCGCTCTAAAACCGGCCACGCCTCACTGCCGTACGTAAGGACAGGCCTTATGATGGTCTTATAGACCTGTCCCTTCAGCTTGACCGGCATTTTGGGGTCACAAATGACACCCGTCACCTCGCGCCATTTCGCCCAAGCCGCTGATACACGGGCCTTGATGTCGCGATCGATGTCCCCGGACGCATCAAGCACAGATCCGAGGTACCTGAAGTTGTCCACGCACTCGACGGTGTCGTCGCCTATACGGAGAGACGTCAGATCTGTGCTGTTGCAGGCCATATACTCCGTCTTCGTCACGTTTAGCTTCAGCCCGCCGTTCTCAAGCGCCTCCCTCCATGCGTGCACGCGTCTGGTGAGCCGTCCCTTGTCCCCATCTACCAGTGCGATATCATCAGCGTACATAAGCAGCCAAGGCTGCGGTAGTTTCTGTACGCTGGCTGACAGTTCGTCTAATATCACACTGAAGAGATAGGGGCTCAAGACGGAGCCCTGATGCACGCCTACGGTTATGGGGAAGGGGGTGGTATCACCAACAGCGGTCCTGACTATTGAATCGGAGTTGCGATACATGTCACGTACGATTTCCACGTAGGTCTCTGGTACCAACTTCGACCGCAACGCCCACCAGATCATCTCCCTGGGAACACAGTCAAAGGCCTTCTGCAGGTCTAGGAATAGAAAATGCAGAGGCATATTCTTTTCCCTGTGCTTCTCCATGAGGATCCTTAGGGCGAATATAGGGTCCATGGTACCGCGTCCTGGTTGGAAACCATACTGGGAGTCCGACACTGTACACTCCTGTCGGATCCTGGTGTCAATAATGCGCTCGAAGAGCTTCATGGTGTGTGACATCACCTTTATACCGCGGTAATTACCGTAATCCTGAACGGATCCTTTACCCTTGTGGACCGGCGTTATTATACTAAGCCGCCACTGATCGGGCATTATTCGGTCGCTCAGGATTCTATTGTAAAGGTTAGTAAGAATGCACACACCACGAGCCCCCAACGCTTTCCACGCTTCAATTGGCACCTCGTCCGGTCCGACAGCTTTCCGATTCTCCATGTGACGAAGCGATGCGAGGACCTCGTCAGGTGTAATCGGTGGCACGAGTCCATTGTTCGGGAGTTGTTCGGGAGGGTGCACTGCCCGGTGCTGAGTATTCAGCAAAACGTGGAAATAAGAGCGCCATCTCTCCTTCACCGCACGATCATCGTACAGGAGCTCGCCATTAGGGCCGTTGACGCTGCAGCAGCGAGTAATATCTTGCGCTGCTTTGGCCCTAGAGCGCGCCAGTTTATATATGAGCTTGTGCCCCTCAGGAGTGTCTAACTTAGCATATAATGGTTGCAAGTGGACACGCCTGGCTCTGGCTACAGCTTTCTTGGCAGCTCTTTTCGCTGTCCTGTAGGATGCGCGATCTTCAGGAGATTTGGTCGCTTGCCACGTCTTGAAGAGCGCTTTTTTCTCCCGTAATGAACCCTGGACTGTGGCGTTCCACCACCAGGTCTCCTTGTCGATTTTGCGGCCCCCTTTCGCCACGCCGAGAACTTGCTTTGCCGTCTTTGTGATTGCTGTTTGAATCGTTTTCCAGCACTCTTGGACGGACTTGCCTTCTGTGTCGAGACTAATATCCCCAGCGGCAGAGTCAAACTCTGAGTATCTGGTTTGATCCAGCAGCCACCACTTGATTTGACGGCGGCAACGTTCGGCGTGTCTGCGACGGGGTTTTACGCAGAGGTCCATGACAAGAAGTCGGTGTTGGGCAGTGAGACACTCACCGGGTATGACCTTACAGTTGGCCACGCGACTGATATGGCTTCTCCTGGTCAGTAGATAGTCGATTTGAGTGGCGTTCCGACCGCTCCTGTAGGTAATCAGGTGCTCGGTTTTCTTTTTGAAGAACGTGTTCACCACGGCCAGGTCAGCTGCAGTGCAGGTTCTGAGAATGGTTTCCCCCTCTGCGTTTCTTCGGCCGTAACCATAGCCACCGTGGACACGTTCATACTCCCCCTGCACCTCGCCTACATGCCCGTTCTGGTCGCCACCCAAAACGACATCGTGGGACAACGGTATGCCGCGTAGTACATCTCCGAGCCGATCCCAAAACAGCGTCTTATCCGCGTCGCTGCAACCGACCTGTGGGGCGTAGGCACTTATTAAGTGGGTCACGACCCCCTCAATAAGCAACCTTACCACCATAAGTCGGTCGCATATGCGTCTAACTTCCAAGACGCTATCGTGGAAATGCTCGGCGAGCACCACTGCCACACCGTTCTCCCCACCAGAAGAGCCTGTATAGATCAGCTTGTAGCCGTGCCCAATATTCCTGCTCCTGTTGGCCTTCCACCGTGTCTCCTGCAGGAATGCCACCGACACTTTACGCCTGGCAAGTATGGCCGCAAGTTCTACGGAGCGTCCCGTAAGCGTGCCAATGTTCCAGTTTGCAAAGCGAATCTTCGTAGTTGGTGCTAACGTCTTTAGCCGGGCTCGCACGGGGCCCGGTAGCCCTCGCATACTTGTCGCAGGGTTAAGGCGATCCCCATGCGCATCGTTATGCGGCGACGCCCTAGCCCTAAACGTATATCTTTTTCTTTTCCTATCCATTTTTTTTAAAGTGGCTTTGTGCCAATTACCGGGGCGACTGCCGTCTGACCCCCGAACCCCTAGGACGAACCTCAGAGGAGTGGCATCGCCAGAGCCCTTTCCGTTGTCCAGCAGGTGCGCCACGTGCAGGCGAGGTTGGCTTGGGCTTAGCGGAGCCCCTTACACCCAAACTACATTCCATCTGTCTATCTACATGTCCTAAAATTAAACTTCCACCTCTTAATTTCTTCTGTCTAGTATTGTAAGACACAAGTTTATAGCCATTTAGATTAAATACATTAGCAGAGCTTTCATTCAAAAAATGCTCAGTTATACAAATGTAGTCTAGATTTTTATCATCCACGTAAACTTCTAGTTCATTTCTCTTATTCATCACACCACACAAGTTTTGCTGATAAATATAAAGAGAGACACATTCACCATGATCAGGTACATCCGTCGGGTCACACGAATTTGATGAATTAGGAACGAAAAAGCATGTTTTTTTGATCATCACTATTTGACTGTGTTCCAATGCTAACTGTAACTGGTTTGAAATGCTCTGATGGAGTCTCATTCTGTGTCTGCGAATATGCGTTTATATAAGACTTTTGTTCAAAAGATTTAACTCTAATATAATTTGAATAGTCAATCTTGTATTTTAAATGAAGTATTTCCCAATGAATAAGTCTACTTGCTTGTATTTTATAAGCATATTTTGAAGTTAGTTTAGTATCTGTGTGATTGCAATCAAGGGGTAAAAATGTTACATTATTTAAATTATTACATATCAATTTCAGTGTATTATTTAACATGTTGACATTCAGATATTTATTGTTATACAATTTACCCACTAAGATGTTCATATTTTTCACTAGGTCCAAAGTGTAATACAAGATAGACTGAAAACACAAAGGATTTGAATCATTAGATCCCCCTAAAATTAATATAAAGTCTGAGCAGGTGAAATCCCTACATGATTCCACACAAGAACTTATTACTTCAGCCATGGGGGCTCCTGGTTTCACTATGGATGTAACTTGAAAAGAATTTCCTAGAAGCTTCTGTAGCATACTCCGCAAGTTAAGTCCTGATTGGTCCGCAAAAATTTTCACCTGATGTTTTCTTACGGTTGATTTACTTTTTCCTGTATTGGTTTTTATATTATCGTATGAATATGACGGTTTCCTCATATGTTCCGATATATTTATAGTCAGAGTTCCAACAGTTAAATTCATTCTCCGGGACTTCGTCGAGCTTCATTGCCTCGGCGCTTTTGTGGTGGCCGCCATTCTGGCTTTCAGGAGTTGCAGCTGTTTGGGAATAGTTAGGTGGGATTGTCCCAAAAAAAAAAGGTCCTAGACAATCGTTTGCTAAACGCTCGCTGTTTTTCAAAGAAACTTATTTAAAAAAAAATTGCTATTAAACTCCAAAACTACTGTATTGAAGAGTAATTATTGCGCAAAAATCGCTATCGTTTTGCTCTTGCAAGCCTGCGGGTCTATCAATCATAATTAAAAAGTAAAAGGTGTTTACAACACTATGTACTATCGGGAATCAAACCCAAGTCCATCCCATTATACCCTAACAGAGGCGCTTGAACTTGGGTCACTCAAGCAAGTGTGTCCTATTCTGCACAGGGGCAACGCACTGACATTGGGTATCAAACTGTTCTGTGTGACCATAAACCTACAATTTCGAGAACCAAATGGGGTGTCCACTGACGCTGCAATTAATGTGGCCACCAACCAGGCCCAACATTTTTTAATTGTTTGCCATGAACTTGAAAAGAAGAATAGGGTATATAGCACCCCCAGCCAAAATTAGAATTTGTAGTCATCGGAAGCTAGTCGCTAGTACTAGTCATTGATAAGAAATAATTTCTTGTAACTTTTGAATCTCAGTCACCAGTTGAGAGCCCTCAGATCATACCGTGTGTTTAAGGAATCAAAGTGTTTTATTTGATTTGATCTTATCGACCCTTATAACAATGCATAATTAAATCTTGAGTCGTCGACGGAGCCAGGTTGCCAAAAACCTTATACACCGTGAAATTTAAGTGGTTGTTTTCCCGCGGCAGAACGACTTGCCTTTAGGAGTACTTTCGAAGCATAGAGTTAAAGTAAAAAAATAACGATGTTTTTATTTTAAAATAATTTAAAAAATATTCATCAACTCGAAAAAGTGAGTAACAATAGTAACTTTTAGGTACTAGGTACTACTCGCGTCACTACCGTATTATTCACCGTAGTACCTAGTACCTATAAGTTACTATTGTTACTCACTTTTTCGAGTTTATGTTTTTTTTTTTTATTATTTTAAAACAAAAACATCGTTATTTTTTTACTTTAACTCTATGCTTCGAAAGTACTCCTTAAGGCAAGTCGTTCTGCCGCGGGAAAACAACCACTTAAATATCACGGTGTATAGCAGGGTGATCGGGACGTTCAACGCCGCCGGCGGTCGGGAGATTTACAACCTTCCATCTCGGGGTTGGCGATCACGCTACGTCCGCCACAAACAGTGTACGTGGCTACGTGTCACCTGATATGAACTGATTAATATTCGCATAGGTATATGTAGGTATATAGTAATATGTTGACCTTGTCTTAAAATAAACTGTGTTGTTTCAGCAAGCATTTTACCCGTCAACATGTTTTGAAGTTCACGTACGTGGGTACTTAATTAAAATTATATTGTTTTCCTATCTGATTACGAGTATCACGCGGTAGCGTTGTGTTACACATATTTTAAATCAGGGAAAGTAAGTATCCCTACAATCGACTACTAACTTCATCAATTTGCCGCGTAGTAATCATTATAAATTACTATCAAGGAAAGACGGTAACGAATACACGGGCAATTTAAATTAGTGGAATATGATAAACAATTCCCTGCCTCTATAATAGGGCAATCAAATGATTATGTAATTAATTCACATCACACATCATCAGCCTATTAATGTTCCCACTGCTGGGACACAGGCCTCCTCTCTGTGCGAGGGAAAGGGCCGTAATCCACCACGCGGGCCCAGTGCGGGCCAATAATTAATTACCTGGTAATTCTGTCCAGTGACCATACTCTGCTGAATATTAAGCTAAGAATAGTTACAGCACTGATTACAGTATTTGTGCCACATGATAAAATTAGTGTTGGTTTTTTTTTTTTACCTTTGTATAGATTCTTTTACCTATTGTGAATGTGTGAACATTGTAGGCTTTCTAGATTTCTAGATATTGTTAACATTTGTTAACTTTTTATTTTGTACATTATTTTTTTTGTTTGTTTTTTTTTTTCAATTTCGTACGACTTATTGTCGGGCCTACGTTGTCCCCCCATATCCAAGTACTAATGCTGTAACATGGAAATATTGTAAACACAAAAAAATTTAAAAGAGTAACCATGGAGTTTCTTGCCGGTTCTTCTCCATAGGAAACGACTAACCCGAACCGTGCACCTTTTGTCGACGTTTTATAAGTGCCCATGTAGGCCTATGTAAAATAAAAATCTTTGATTTTGATTTTTTGATTTATTATGACCTAAATTATAGATATATAACTGACCGCGAATTAATAGTAACAGCCGCATATATTGATCTTCAGGATTAAGCAACGCTTGCTGAGGTCAGTCCATGGATGACATAATTATAGACTTCTCTTTGCTTCAAAAAGCACGTTAAGTTGTTGGTCTCGGTAGTTATTTGAAGATCTTTAGACAGTCGTTACAGCCTTCAGGGGGTACTGTGTTACTTGTTAGATTGGTTGTTCATGAGGCACCGCACGACACGATTTGCGGTCACGATTTTTAACACACGACACACTGCAGAAAATCAGTCGCCCGTACGTTTGTTCGCTAGACACGATTTTGCAATGTGTCTTATGAACAAACGAACGTCTGAAACTGGTGAACCACTTGTGGGCCGTGCGGTGCGGTATCTCGTGTCGTCAACAAGCTCATACTAATTATACTTGTTTCAAACAGCCGCTAAATAGTCACAGCAAAAAAAGTCGCGACGACATAGCCGAAAAACCTTTTCTTAATCGTTTCACTAAATTCCTAATTAGTATTGTAAATTTTAATTCTCTCGAAGTAAGGCGTAAGTACTTCTTGCTTATCTCTGCCTGCCGTATTATGCGAGGAGAGTCCGATTGCCAGGAGCTCGTGGCGTAGTTGGTGACGCTGTCTGTTCCTGTGGTGCCCAAACAACAGCTTAGACTCCGGCTAGTTTGGAAGCTGGTCCCAATATAGTTGGCAAAGGCTAATTAGATGATGAAACCTTATACGTATTTGTATTAAACGCTATAGTAGTAATACCTGCCCATTATTGTCCCACTGCAGGCCAAAGAAGAAAAGAATTGTCTTCTAATACAGAGGAATCACGAGCATTCATCAGCACGCTTGCTCAATACGGATTATCGATTTCACACCGATGTCCGCAATTTCCAAGATAAACTAAGAAGGTACTTATGAATTGGAAAGTCACATTGGCACTTGCCCTTATTTGAACCCACGGTCTCAAGAAAGCGTGGTGAGGTCTTAGCCATTGGGCTTCCATGACTCAGTTGCTTTTTTGTGCTTACCTCTTGTGCGAGTAAGGTCCAGTCCTTGTCACTAAGGCCGAGCCTAATGTCGGCCACTTCCCCCTCGATTGGCACGATCATGTCCATAAACCGCGGCTGTCTTTTCCGTAGTATATCGTACAACTGCGGAACAAAATAAATAGCATTGAACAAAAAAAAATAGCATTGAAGAAATAGCTGTTCATTTAAATTTAACAAATAATAATAGTAGAAGGACATACATGGCTTTTATTGGTGATTTTTTTCAGTAAGGCCAGGTGCACAGTACTCACAACCGGCGTGCGTGCATACACAAACGACTAGGCCGGAACAACTATCTGTAGGTCATACAAATATTTGTCCCATGCAAGAATCGAACCCGCAACATAGGAATCGAATTTAGAAAAACGTGCTCAGCTGTAGCGGACCACAAGTAACATGGGGCAAAGGGCAGGAAGATGATGGCGCAGCACGTTTTCTTCTTCCATACCGTCCTGTCCCCTGTCACGCTTTCACTGACTCCCATTTCTTTCATATCACTCCTCACACAGTCCATCCATCTTTTCTTTGGCCGTCCCCTCCCTCTCCGTCCATCCACATTTATATTTATAACTCTTTTAGTAACATGCGTTTCATCCCTTCTCATCACATGACCATACCAGGACAAACGGTTTCCTTTCAACTTTTCTCTCGTTTTGTGACAAATAAACAGTTTGAGGGTTCCGTACCCAAAGAGTCCAAACGGAACCATAATGCTGTCACTCACGTGTCACACATTTTATGCCGATGAATATTTGATCTTGAAATTTGGTAATACTGTTTATTATTACGTATATTTTACTAACAAATACCAATATATTGAAAAATCTGATGTTGTTAACCCTAAGTGTGTGAAGTCCGACACGCACTTGGCCGGTTTTGTTTCTTTCTTTCAGATCAGCTCAATGCTCAAACTCACCGGGTCCGACAGCAAGTATTCAAGCCTCTGTTGAATCGTCTTCCCCTTTTTCGGTCGCAGCAGTACGTATATCTTCTTTAACTGGCATGACCTGAAATACAGTTGTCATAATATCACACCTCCAACGCAACGTCTTCCGGTTCACGGTCGCCACTCCAGAACCTTTCTGCCCCATCGGCTATCCGTTCTGCGAGCAATGTGCCCTGCCCACTGCCACTTAAGTTTGGCAATTCTTCGAGATATGGCGGTAACCCTGGCTCTGTTGCTGATCTCTTCATTTCTTATTCGATCACGCAAGGAAATCCCGAGCATAGCCTCCACCAGGTGGACCGATGACCTGGTGAAGGTTGCGGGGATCCGCTGGATGCGAGACGCACGGGACCGGTCAATGTGGCGACGCTTGGGGGACGTCAGCAGTGGACTTCTTTCGGCTGATATGATGATGAATATCACACCTGTATCACCTAGAGATTTAGGCGGTGAGGTGCATAGTACAGTGTCATCATTTCCCTGTTATGTTATAGAAAAAGAGCCTATCAATTGCAACAAAATAAATCGTCAAAAAACAGCGAACTGCTTACTCCTTGTAAGCAAAGCCACAGCTTCATGAAGAATGAAGAATGCACGGTTTGACCACATTAGCAAAATCGGGAACAAACTTGCTTCATACCCAGCGGGTAGCAAAGCGTTTTGGGTCACGAGCTAAGTAAAGGAAAGAAAACACATTTATTTGACACAAGCCAGAGCACACAACACAAACATAAAAATAAGAAAAACTTAGACTAAACAACAACAATATAAAAAAAAAACAATCAAACAATATAAAAGTAACATTGTGTGTCCCACGGCTGCGTCAAATAGGACCAGTTCAGCAAAATTTTGGGCAACTAGTGCCCGACGCTGGTTTTCAACTGGACCTGTGACCGACGACGTGATGGACGTAAAGCAGTCTTAAAGTAACTAAATGTGTATATAAAACAAGTACTTACTAACATAAAAGATAAGAATAGATGTGTATATTAAAAATAATAAAAAATACATGTACACTACATAAGAATAAATAAATTAGGTGAGTGTGACAATAAATGAGGTGTGGGTAGGTAGGCTAATGCGTCATACTATTGAGGCATTCAGGGCGACAATATCCAGCTTACGTTGCGCCTCCACCAGATACTGCCGTAAACGTCTCCTAAACGTGTACATTGTGTTTGCTGTTCTGATCGGTAGTGGAATATTATTACAAACTTTGGAAGCCGCATAACGAAAGCTGCCTCTGAACGCTGCTGTATTATGCGATTGCGTCGAGAGTTGCTGCGAGCATAGCCTTCTCCCACATTCCCGTCCACTCGCTATTCACCCAAGTTTATCATATAAATAATCCGGTTTTTTGTATTTACACTGAATGCCAAGTGTAATTTGCGCCTGGACTTCATTTTTAGAACAAAGTGTTCATTGAGAAAGGGTGTTACATGACTTCTGCGAGGAATGTTATAACAGAACCGAGCGCACGCGTTTTGTACCCTTTGTATGAGCCTATCTGTACGAGCTAACAAGCGCGGGCCATACAAAGTGTCAGCGTAGTTCAACCTAGATAGAACCAGTGTTTCAACCAGCTGTTCCCGCAACGATTCAGATAAGTAAGGCCTCACCCTGTACAAAACTTTCAAGCGATAAAAACAGTTTCATATTGATAATGCTACGTGTTTCTCAAAACGTAGGTCTTTGTCCATGATGAGACCTAGATTTCGCGCCTCGTACACTCGCTCAATTTGTTCACCCATTAGTTGTACGTCGAAAGTCGTAGGTAGTTGAGACAGCTGCTGTCTGGTGCCAAACACCACATATTTTGTTTTTGTGGGGTTTAGCGACAGACAGTTGTCCTCAGACCAAACGGCGATTCGGTGAAGATCTTCGTTAAGATCCTTTATGGCGCTATGATACTCGTCTGCTTAAAAAGAAATGTACAGTTGTACATCGTCGGCGTATATGTGGTAATTACATCTCTGGAGGCATCTAATTATGTCCGCACAGTATAAAATAAAAATAATTGGACCTAAGATAGAGCCCTGCGGGACTCCTCTGTCTATGGGAATAGATGCAGATCTAAGAGTAGTACCGTCACTCAAGCGCAGGTCAACTAATTGTTCCCTATTACTGATGTAGCTGCGAAACCATTCTATAGCCTTGGAGTCGAAACCGTAATAATTTAGCTTCGACAATAATAATGGAATATTAATTGCGTCGAATGCTCTGGAAAAATCTAGCAAAACCAGTAATGTGCACATCCCCTTATCCTGGGCAGATAGGATATTGTCCGTAACGTCTAACAGAGCGGTAGACGTACTGCGTTGTTTTCTGAACCCAGATTGTAAATCATGTATAATGTTATTTTTTCAAGAAAAACCGTGAGTTGGCGGCTGATAATTTTCTCTAACACTTTGGATATACATGGTTATATACTTATAGGTCGTAAATCTTTCAGAGTAGATGGATTTGAATTTTTTGGGAAAGGCCTAATAGAAGCAATCTTCCATTGGTCAGGAAAAGATGACGTCACTATTGAGCGGTTTATTATCTCCGTAATAACATTTAATGTGTGCGGCAGAGTCAGGTTAATCATTTCCAATGTAATATTGTAAGTCGGTAGGTCGGTAGATGTGAACAAAGCGAGTAGCCCCGACGGGATACCAGCAATTGTACTTAAAACCTGTGCGCCTGAATTGTCTCCGATCTTGACACGCCTATATCGCCTTTCGATAGAGACTGGAAAAGTACCGAAGGCTTGTAAGCAAGCCAACGTACAGCCCGTTCCCAAGAAGCGCAGAGCTGCCCCAGCCAACTACAGACCCATATCTGTAGCGTCCATCCTCTGTAAGAGTATGGAGCGTGTGCTCAACGGTAAGCTCCTGGCATACCCGAAAGACATCCTCAGTGACGGCCAATACGGCTTCCGCCGAAATCGGTCTACTGGGATCTTCTAGTGTATGCCATTGCGAAGCAATGCTTCTCCCTCGACTTCTCGAAGGCTTTTGATAGATTCTGGCATTAAAGCCTCTTTGTTAAGCTTGGACCTTCGGTGATGCCTCTGATCTGGTCAGTTTCAATGCTGCTAAGTCCCAGGCATGTCTTTTTTCCGCTAAAAAGAGCCATTCCACCCGACTCCATCTTTCCGTGGTGTAACCGTGCCGTTAACGGACCATTTCGAACTTCTTGGTGAGTTGACCCTCAACTTCGGTCCATTCATTGAGGCCAAAGCTCAGTTAGCTACAAAAAAGTTGGGGATTCTTGCAAATATGAGACAGTACTTCACACCTGAACAACTGCTCAACTTGTATAAAGCGCAAGTTCAGACATGCATGGAGTACTGCTCTCACCTCTGGGATGGATCTGACAAATACCAGCTTGATGCACTTGAGTCGATTGACAGACGGGCCAAGAGGCTTATTGGCAACGATGTACTGGTCACGTCAAAGCTCTAGAGCCTCGAACATCGACGCCAAGTTGCCAGCTTGTCGGTTTTTCATCGGTTACATTTCGGGGAGTGTGCGACGGAACTGCACAATTTGATGTTAAGGAGTGGAACTCCGTTCCGGCGTCTTTGTTGCCTGATAGCTAAACAACTTTGGGTTCTTTATGTCAATAGATAGTGGTCAAACGCGAGCCTATAGATTATAATAAATATATATATATATTCAATAAGGGGAAACTATGGTTTTGTTTACTGCTAAGGTATCCACCTTAACAAAAAAAAAAAACTCATTGATTTGACTTATACCATAATATATCTACACAAAAGGCATAAAGAAACGTCTACGTATAGAACATTGTATGAAAGCTGATATTCTGCTTAGAAAGAGAATGTCTTCTTAGGTGACGTATAATACAAAGGAACCTATATTAAGACGCGCTAACGAAATAACAATAATGATTAAGGCTAGAGGATAATACAATACCATTCCTCACCTTAAGAGTTTCTCAATAAGCTGCTTGCCGAGGAAGCCGGAGCCACCCGTCACGAACACCGAGGAACCTGAGTAGAACTGCTGGATCGCCGAATCACCGCGGTTCATAACCTCGTTTATGCCATCGTTGTGTGACATGGCTTTCCATTCTATCTCTTGCGCTGGGTCCATTGTGGTAGTCTTTGGGAGCTATAATATAAAAAAAAAGATTTTTCTACGAAAATTGGAGGAAGAGGAAGGTAATAATAACAACAGAGATGTGCGAAAATGACCTTGTAATACGCACCGTTACTTAAACGCTAAATTACCTAAACACAGGTTCAAATACATTTATATAAGTTATAAATATATTTGTATAGAACACTTAAATAATATTATTATTGCACCCGCGTAACTAGGTATTCCTTTTAAGTTCTTAACTTGGAATAAGAATTATTTATTTGTAATACGACGTTTCTCTGCAACCACAGAGTGCTTACCTTCTTTAAAAACCGTATAGAACTGGTCAAATACTCCACTGACCAACTAGGAAAGAAAAAGTCTGTACTTAATTATTGTTGTACTTGTAAGTTCTATTGTTAATATGGTAATGTTCGATTATGTATTCATAAGCATAGTAAAGGCCTATCCACACATATTATCAGGGCCGTGCACGGTCTGTCCTCGTCCCGTGCACGTTCCGGGCACGGCCCTGATATGTGTGGATAGACCTTTAAACGACAATAGTTCATGCACTTGCACATCAAATCATCAGCCATACTGCTAGAAGACAGGCCTCCTCTCTGTGAGAGGGAATGAGCCGTAATCCACCACGCGGGCCCAGTGCGGGTTGTCACATGTCATCGAATTTTTGGTTCTAGGAGTATAATATGAGTAGGTTATATTGGTGTAAAGTAAAAAGTAGACAAACACAATTTCGGCGCGAAACTTTGACTTTCGATATCAAAAAATTTCACTAGATACCACTAAATATGATACAACCCGAAATCTGTGGAGCCTTTATTTTTATTTATTTTTGCATAAAATCCTTAAAATTTTCGGTAATTCTCATTATATAATATTAAACACTAATATCTATATTATATACTAGCTGTTGCCCGCGGCTTCGCTCCCGTGGACCATCCCACAGCACCCGTTTTCGGGATTAAAAAATAGCCTATGTCACTCAGGCATAATGTAGCTTTCTATTGGTGAAATATTTTTTTAAATCGGTCCAGTAGTTTCGGAGCCTATTCGGTACAATCAAACAAACAAACAAAAAAAAAGTCTTTATTATATTATTAGTATAGATTTACAAACACTAAAAAACTTTGTAGAACAAAAAGGTGAAATTAATAACTTGGTAGATTTTCCTTACACAATTCTTGCACAATTCAAAAAGAAATATTAGTTTGACGTCTATATCTGTCATTTAAGAATAAAATAATGAATATATCTCCATAACCAAAAAAATCGTGTTTGAAGTTACGTAATTATACAACGGTGTCAACTTTGCTCGAAAGTTCCCTTAAAAATTTACTTTTCTCAGTCTAAAGACTGAGAAAAGTGATTAAAGTGATCAATGTAAGAAATTAATACGAATCTAATACAAAAATAGAACAAAATAACAACATAATTAACACATTCTAATTGGAATCTAGTTTGACATATAACATTTCTCATAACTTTAGTACAGATTGCTAGGTACGGCTATTGCGCGAATCACACATAATGGGGATTTTTTGTAACATTCGTACGTAATGGTACGAAGGAAGCACGATAACGTTAAGATTCGATGTTTTTGATCAATATATTTGATATTCACCAATATATTGACGATGTAACGGCTGGGTCCTGCGCAGGGTAAGCTTGCGCAGGCCGCTAACTGATAGGTAGTTGCAAAGAAAACAGCTGGACAAGTTAATACATATAATTATGAACTAAGGTAGTACAGCTGGGTCGAGGGTAAATAATATCACTACAGTCTGAACAGATAACCAACACACGGTTAATAGATAATAAGGGTACCGTCCCTTGGCAGCACGCGGCAGACGCAGGGGCCTGTCAGCACAGGCTCGGTGATAGGCCGCCGGAACTGTAGTTGCTCGGGTTTGCGCAGGGTAGGCGGCGCTGGCCCCGTCTAGCGTGGCGGTAGGCCGCAGTGAGGCCGGCAAAGACCTGGGCAGCGTGCGTAGGTTGCGTGCAGGAAGCGAGTAGCATGCAGCAGTAGGCAAGGGGTCCAGCCCTCAGCCCGTATGAAGAGCCCTGAAAGCACCATAGGATGCGCATGTTACATGCGGTGCAATTAGCAGCAACTGGTACACCGCATGCGGTGTACCAGCTTCTTCCCCTTTTTAAGCCAAGGAACGGTGTGGGAAGCATTGTAGGTGAAAGCTCAGCACATCGCAGCGGTTTACAGGTAAGAAACTTGCAAACATAGCAAGCACATTGACAGATGCAAAATTAGGTTAAGTATGAACACGCTAGCATTTATTAACATAAAGTAAACGTGATCATTTACAATAAAACACTGAGGCACACCCCGATGCAGTAGAAATACACTCTCATTACAATCTACTATGTCCTGGACGACCCTTAGCCACGCTTCCAACAATGACAGCACGAGATCAGATAATAAATAAGTGATGGAATCGATATTGGTCGTCCAGCACAGAGAATCAGGTACAATCCCTTAACTAATGTGGAACTCACCCTAGATCGGGGCACAAATAGTCCTGAGATTCAGGAGATAGCTATTGTCAGCTTTGCCAGCGGATATGAAATGACCGAGCGATAGCGTCTCGGAAAATTAGTGTAGTTCCACGTTTTTAGTGATGTGGCTATCAACTGGAAGAAGTTACTAAATGTGATTTTTAGTATCACTCTACTATTTCCAGATTGAAAATCCCCACAACGCTACAACGATAATAAAAAGATTGAATCGGTTAAGCGTCAAAATATATATATATATTTTGTCGATTGGAGTGACAGCTTTTGCTGTTGTAGGACCTGTGGAGCGACATTATCTGATCCATTCTACCATCTATCGATGGCAAAGAGCAGTGATACTCTAAAACCAGGCTTCCTTCTTTTATTTTTTCGACCTCACAGTTCATTTCACATGACTGAAAAAAATACATACTTTGCTTAATTATACGAAGTACATGAATTGAAATGAAGTATTTTAATCATTATTAAGTCAATTACATTTTTTTTTTACAATTAAGGCCAACAACCTATTCGCAATTACATTTTATATACTGAAATTTAATAGATATACCTGTGCAAACAGGTCAGTTACAGGAATGCACAGTACTCAGAGATTACGACTACGAAATAATTATTTAATAAAAATAAGATACAATAATAAAATTAAAATCAGATGACAATTGAATTAATATAAACTAACATTAAATCAAGATTGAAATACATTTAAGTTACAAATAAATATTTAAAGATAATTTAAAAATGTGCAATTATTTATATTATTAATTATATATTGTGTAACAAAATTCAGTGATCCTTAAGTCGCGGACGGTCTCTACTTTCTGCAGTGCAGTGAGGGCATCAACCTGCGCACCAGTGTCTACGGAAGCAGAAAGATCACTTACATAAGACGCCAGGCTCGTAACGGTTGTCTTGTTGTTGCAGAACCCGTGTTGCTGGGACACAATTTGTAATCTTACATGAGCAGCCAGGACGGGACATACCATGGACTCAAATACTTTCGAAAATATAGAGAGCATCGAGATGGGTCGATAGTTAGCCGCGTTAGCTCTATCACCCTTTTTGTACACTGGGACAACATTTGCTTTTTTCCAATCAGATGGGAAAATGGCTGTAGTTAGAGATTTGTTAAATAAAGGAGCAAGTGGAAGGGCAAGAAAGCGAGCGCACTTTCTTATGATAATTGGGGCTAGGCTGGTCCGGCCTAGCCCCAATATTTGCCTTTGGTTTATGTCTAGCTTTTGAACAGCCTTGATGACGTCTCTTTCATTAAAGGAAATCTTGCTTAGTGCTTGTTGGGGAAGCACGTGAGAGCTTGTAGCAGGTAGACAACCATTACAACCACTTGAGGTGAACGATGATGAAAATTGTGAGGCAAAAAGGTTACATATGTTGTCGCCGTTTGTGGCAACGGTGTTGTTTAGTTTAACAACGGAAGCAATTTGTGTCGAATGTGAGTTTTTAGTTTTGACAAACGACCAAAATGTCTTAGGATTATATCGAATGTTGCTTTCCATTCTATGCACATACTTTTTGTAGCATTCTTTAATATGTGCTCGAGCCCTATCATCAAGAATTCTATATTCAAGTTCGTCACGTGGGTTACCATACTTCCTAAAACATTACCTTAATTTCTCTTTTTCGGACAAGATATTGACTAAGGATTTTGTGTACCACTGTGGATATTTGCAATTGAGAGACTTCTTTTAGGAACGAGCTCTGACGTAATGATGACTATCAGATGATCGTAAAAATTTGATACCATTTGATCAACATGAGAAAGGGGTTCGAGTAGCCGCCTCCAGTCAACACTGCACAATTTTTATTGATTTATTCGTAGTCAGCACCGCGGCAATTAAGTTTCAGTCACCATAATAATATCATATTGACTAACACCAACTGCCATATTTATATCATGAAGTATAGTACGCATTCCTCGTAAATTTTGATAATAAATATTGAAATCTAAAACTATGCGTAAAGATTTTATGCACACGAGAGTTATAATCGCTTACAACAGTGAGGCAGCCAAAGGTGACTTTATTTGCTTGGCATGAGCACCATCGTCCTTGCGGACAAGAATGCGTCCGGCCGTACCCAGACATATTTGTATCCTTTCTCACGCGCAATTTTTCTGTTCTTAGAATGGATAGCTTTATTTATTGGCGATAGATGTTCTGAAACAAATACAGGCAACATAGTGCCCCCATATCCTAAGTGGGTTGAATTAAGTTTATGCTGTGAGTTGGCCCTGTTGAATTTTGTGATAGATGCCAGGATTTCATCACGGACACGGGTACTTCTCAGTTTAACAACAACTGAGCGCGGACGAGCTCTTGGAATCCAATTTCCTGATACGCGAAAACGATCAAATGTCTTGTTCATGAATGCTGTGTGATACCGCCTTGCCTAGTTGCAACACACTTTTGCTCTCAGGAACACCGTTGATCTCTATGTTGTCTTGCCGTGAGTACTACTCTATATGCGGTCGGCCAGGTTCACACACATTTCTTGAGGTCGTCATTCTCGATTCTCAGCTGCTTTATGGTCTCCTTGTTGCTCTCAAATTTAATCCTCATATCCTCAAACGATCTACTCATGAAGTCAACTGAGTCTTTAAGGCCAGTAAACATCCTAAGACTTTCCTTGAGTTCCGTAAATTCGTCCCTGAAGTATGCTTTGAGTGACCTCTGCAGCTGGGCGGAAATCACAGATTTAATTTCACTGCGCATTGTTGCAATATAAAATCAATACAATGGTTGATGACCTCAGTAGAGCTTCCGAAAGAGTTGGTCTTAAAATTAATATGGATAAAACCAAGGTCATGTTGAATACACGTAGCCTATGTTACCACGTTACCCACTCCTATCAATATCGGCAAATCTACACTCGAAGTAGTAGACGGTTATGTCTACCTGAGAGAAACAGTCCAGTTAGGTAGGTCTTACTCGGCTGGGCAGTGTTCGGGAAGTTGCGCGGTATCTTCTCTATCAACTTACCACAGCGTCTCAAGACGAAAGTCTATGACCAGTGTGTGTTGCGAGTGATAATTTTTGGCACTAAGACGTGGCCGCTCACAATGGGCCTTATCAGACGGCTTAAAGTCACCGAAACGGTAATAGACACGGTTATGCTCGGCGTTTCTTTGTGTGATCGAATCAGAAATGAGGATATCTGCAGGAGTACCAGGATCACCATCATAGCCCGAAGAATTGCCAAACTTAGGGCACATTGCTCGCAAAATGGATGGTCGATGGGGCAGAAAAGTTCTGGAGTGGCGACCGCAACCTGAAGACGCAACGTTAGAAGGCCTTTCTCTGGGTGGACCGAATACCTGATTAGGGCTGCGGAATCGGTTGGATGCGAGACGCACAGGACCGATCAGTGTGACGACGCTTGAGAGAGGCCTATGTCCAGCAGTGGACGTCTTTCGACTGAAATGATGATGATGAATTATAAAATAGATTTAGCAATTTATTTAATCTCTGATTGCAATAAATTTTGCGTGAATTTTATCCTAGTCTAAGATTGAACGACAGAACTACATGCTTGTTAGTATCATTGTCTATATTGAAATAGTACAAAAACTTAAAGCAAAACAACTTTAAATTTAATTTTATGGAAAAAATAAGTATAAGTTGGCGAAATCATGAGAAAATGTACTTTGAAGTCAAAAAGTACTTAAATTACTAATAAAAAAATATCTTAGCGCCTGGTATTTGAAATACCAATTACCAACTACATTTTGGGCAATAAATAAGGAGTACCTAATTTAAATACAAATAAAATACGTATTTCCATAATACAAGCACATAGTATTAAAATTGTGACAGCTTGGCACCTTGTGCGCGTCGGTGCGCGTATATACTCTGTGAACTTCTCCTAAGGTTATACTTTAAGTACATAAACGAAAATTGTTTTACTTCTGTTTGATATACTTTTTTTTCCGTAATTTTTTTTCCGTTTTTGTATCTTTTTTGTCTATGTTTTTTGGTATCGTGTTTTTTTTTATAAATTAGTTTTTATTTGTTTATATTTAATTTTGCCTAATTCTTTTATGTTTCGTTTGTGTGTATTTTTTTTTCTCTCATTGTATAGCGCCTTAGGTATGACCTCTAAAGTTATACATGTATACTTAAATAAATAAATAGGTGGACTTAATTCCTTAGGCATTTTCTACTAGTGACCTTTGGGTGATGCAGAGACAAATAGTGGTAGGGTAAAGATAATTATAAAATGGATTTAAATCACATCACATCATCAGCCTATTAATGTTCCCACTGCTGGGACACAGGCCTCCTCTCTGTGAGAAGGAATGGGCCGTTATCCACCACGCGGGCCCAGTGCGGGTTGGTGGATGTCACATGTCTTCGAAAGGATATGCCGGTTTCCTCACGATGTTTTCCTTCACCGTTTTGAGAGCAGTGGTGCTGAAATAATTTACACAAAGTAAAGCGCCTGCCTGGGCTCGAATCCACGACCTACAACTTGTAAGTCACGGCCGGCCGATACCACTGAGCCACCACTGCTCTCCTGGATTTAAATACAAGACATAAATATAAACTTTAAAAAACACAATGATTATAATTATAAATTAAATATCTAAAGGAATAAACTAAATATTTACATATAGTAGTTATTAAAAAAAAAATACTTTACTAACGCAACGATAACGTATAATTTTGTATTAAAAAGAAATACATAAAAAATAGAAAAGGGTAAAACACATTATATAAAAAAGACAAATGCAATAGTCAATATCGTATTAATTATTTTAAATATTCATTGTACAAAAACTTGTAAAATTTAGCAAGCGTGCTTATCCTCAACGCAGTTGCAACCGTTTTAAAGCACGATAACGTGATATAGGTATGGTAATAAAAGTTTTTAACTACGCAAACTTAAAAGGTAAGCTACGCAATTCTAACACCCAAAAGAAAAAAAATATAAAAAATTCAACAGCCAATCATTGAGGATCCGCGCTGGACGATCAAACCCGCCTTCGGTAGTACCTTCCTCTCCAAAAACTCAGGCCATTTAAAAAAAAAATACGGAACCCGTTGAAAGTAAAGTCAAAGTATTTATGTAGTATTTATTCAATTAGGCCATTAAGCGGCGGCACTTTTGAACGTTAACAATTAAAATTTACAAGTAATAAAAATTGATTCTACCGTGCCGAAAGACCGAAAGACCTTCGGAATCCCGAAGGCTGCAGGTACACCAGGGGTCATTCGTTCTGTCCCGGGGGTAAAACTGATGTCGGCTCAACTGATATCTACGGACAAGGAAACGGACTATCAAAATTATGGAACAAAAGGGTCTGTAATACCAGAAGAAAACGACATTCCAAAGAATAATTAGGAAGAAGAGGCATTACGTACCAGTTTTGATTCATGATGCATAAACTCTTGTCAGCGACAAGGCTTTTGATGATTAGCTTGTCACCAGTCTTGGCAGGAGTGCCCAGTCCTCAGGTCTGCACGGCAACTGTGATATGGTAGTGAAACGACAGTCGGTGTCTCTGTCAGACCTCAATCGCAGCGGCATACGGTCTGCTAGCTCAGGCACGCGCGTCGACTCATACATCACGTACCCCCTGCCTAACGACAAGGAATGTGTTCCTGCCGTTCCCGCACAAGAATTGACATAGCCATGGTCATATTATTGCTTGCCATTTTAAAACACGCTTTTAAACAGTTACTATAAAAATATGGAAGCACCAATAATTTGGTAGAAGTTCTGTCTGTCCGAGAAAAAATATGAAAATTTAAATAATTGTAACCGGCCTGTTTTGAAAAATAAAAAAAAAGGCCAAAGCAAAGCGTCTTCTGGCGATTACGCTACAATATACAGTATATTCATAATTAAACAAATTGAAATAAACAATTGGAACAAAAAACGCGCTGTGACGTTAATACTGGCAGGCCATCACGGTAAGATGTTTATAGAATAGACTGCTGCTCCACAAACGCTCGAGTCACGCTGACATAATCAATTATGCGCTACCTACTCGTTATAGACGTCAGTCGCACGCCATCGACGTCATGCAAATCACTGATGTCTACACACAAATAGTGCCACAGAGCACAGAACGTCGCGTCGCGCCAAAAGCGACTAAAGATGGTGTGAAGGTTCATCATCATCGTTTCAGCCGTAAGACGTCTACTGCTGAACAATGGCATCGCCCAAATATCGCCACATTGACCGGTCCCGTGCGCCAGTACATCCATCTCGGTGTGAAGGTTAGGTTACGTTAAACGTTCTAATGTCCGCAACTGCAAGTCTCAGCGCGTATTTTTCGTATAATATGGTGTAATATTTTATTTAAATATAATATTTAATGACATAACGAAATAAAAACATTTTTACAAAAAAAATACAACCAACTTCCAAATGAAATCATTACAAAGTGAAAAATAACTTCTAAGTCGGAAGTCGGTGTTCCTGTTTTCTTTTCTTCGTTTTATGACGTCGACTTCTGAAAAAGATTTTTTTTCACTTTGTCGGCCTAACCCTACAAAGTGAAAAATTACTTCTCATAGTAAAAATAAGACGCCCAAACGCGGATAAAAATAATAAAATGTTTGTAGATAATACCGTAGAAATAGACCTAAAAAGAACCATATCGAATTAAAAAAAATATAATGCCCAAAGTGATGCCAGAATAAATTAACAAAACCGGTGGACTGAGAGTACACCAGGGTGAACTGTTCACACCTACGTACCATTTTAGAGCGTACCAGTGTGATGTTATTTTATGAAATGGTGTAAACAATAAACAGACATGCGAGTATTTGCCGTCATTTACAGAAGAGTTCTAATGTGTATCTCCGAAGCTCTTCATCAGGGGGGTGACCATAAGCTCTTAGAGCGGTATCAATTTGAGATCGAATAAGGGACAGAGGTATATGACTTGTATACATCTGTCACTTACTCGATATCAAATTGATACCGCTCTGAGAGCTTATGGTCACCTCCCTGATCTTGATACAATTTAAATAGGACCAATTAAGAAACATACGCTTTCGAGAACTTTCAAAATTGGTCCACAAATGACGGAGAAATTGGTGAAGATACACAAAAAAATAACAAATAACATAAAGTCGAACATAGAACCTCCAAGTCTTTTAAACAATACATTGTCGTTCTAAAAACTAAAAAAACACGCTTTAATCATTTACCGTCTTATTAATAAACGTGGACTAAGGTAAGATTAACTTTATTCCAAGCATTAGGTTGGTACTAACAAATTTCCGTATTAATAAACACGGAATAAGGAGAGATTAAACTAATCTGACTCTAGTCTTGGACTAAAAGTTATTCCATGGTGCTAGCTAGTTTAAGGTCGGAGTAAGGTTGGATTAAGAGTGTATCCATGGCGACTACATTTATTATTTTTGATTGACATTTTGTTCGTTGTGATTTGATGATGAAAATTTTTAGTTTAATGTAAATATATTGTACTAGACAGGAAACACTATTTCAGGAATTGGCATGCAGATGTTTTTAATACTTAGGTATTTTACTAACATTAGTATGAGAGATACACTCGTCATCAGATGCATCAAACCACTATGAATATTAAATACTAGCTATTGCCCGTGACTTTGTCTGCGTAGCATTAGTACTCCTAATAGCCTATTTTTAATGTCGCTCTAATTATATTGTGGATGTGAGGAACGCCTTACTTGAGAAATTATTAGTTCACCATCCAAATTTCTACCTTCCTTGCCACCATTACATTGGATAAAAACTATCGTATGTCCTTACCAGGGTCCCAAACTACCATTGAGATAATTATGTAATACATAATATCTCAATGACTAACTCCATCCAAAATCAGTTCAGCGGTTTAAGCGTGAAATGGTAATAGACAGACAGACAGAGTTCCTTTCGCATTCATAATATTTTATTATATGCGATTTAAGTATGACAGATGTCACTTTGTCAGCTATTTTTCTTTCTTTTTCTACTGTCATCAAATTTCTTGGTTTCATTCACTGGTTCACTCTTTTTACTTTTAAATTGAACTGGGTTGCCATTGCTTACGCGTAAATCCAAGAGTAACAAATGAATAGTTAGTCCGAGGTTATTCCATGTTTATTAATAACATTGCTAAGCCTATGTTAATCCTTACTTACTCCGGGATTAGCTAGTCCAAGAGTAACTTCGGAGTAAACTAGGTAATACGTCATTTTTATTAATAAGACTGTTTTTTTTCTTAAAAAGTCACTAATCCTGAAGATCCTGGTAAGAATATTGGGACAAACTATTTACATTATTGCACTGTCATCGCTCCTTGATAAGTGTGCAAAGTTTCAAACCAATCCGACGTTTTGAAGGGGGTGAAAATCACGTTCAAACATTCCGTTACATTGATACATACATACCAAGCTAATAAAAGCGTGTTAAAAATATTTTTTATAGCTGGTTGTGATAACCTATTTTAGTTAACTTATTTTGTAACAGTGACATCAACCGACTGCCTCGTTTGTGTAGTGGTCGCAAGTGCTACTACTGAACATGAGATCCTGGGTACGATGGCCGGATTGGACAGTATTATTGGGTAGTTTCTCAGTAGCAGCCCGGAGTTTGGACTTAAGGTTCACTCCTTATTACATGGGACTTCAACATAACTGGTGAAATGTGGGTGTACTGTAGGTGCACCTCAACCTAACGCTTTAGGGAATACAGGCGCCATGTTATGTTATGCGTTATTTTTAACCGACTAAAAAAGAAACCTGTATGTATGTATGTTTGTCCGCGATTTTCTCGCGTTTGGCTGAAACGATATTGATGCGGTTTTCAGAAAAAACTTTTTTACAAAAATACAATCGACTTCAAAATGAAAACACTACAAGTGAAAAATAACTTAAATTTCGGAAGTCGGTGTTCCTGCTTTTGTTTCTTCGTTTTTTTTGACACCGACTTCCGAAATTTAAGTTATTTTTCACTTTGTAGTGTTTTTATTTTGAAATCGGTTGTATTTTTGTAAAAAAGTTTTTTTAATTTTTTACTTTTTAGTTGTGGTTCATAATATACCAGTTCTATAGGCTAGGTACCTATAATACCCAAAGAAAAGACAATATAGATTAACCTAATAACATGAAACTTAAACAAAACCCATGGAATGAGAGTATACTAGGGTGAACTGTTCACACCTGAGTACCTTTTTAGAGCGTACCAGTGTGATGTTATGTTATGAAGTGGTGTAAACAATAAACAGAATAGCTATTGCAGCTATCCCGAGTGATTTGCCGTAATTTTTTGAAGAGTTCTGATGAATATCTCCGAAGTTCTTCACCAGATCTTGAAGAAAATTAAATAGGAGACGACAAGCACCAGCTTTCAAATAAAAAAGAATCATCAAAATCAGTTCACCCAGTAAAAAGTTCTGAGGTAACACACATAAAAAAATTGAAAACCTCCTCCTTTTTGGGAAGTCGGTTAAAAAGTATTAGTTACATTTTGGAGAAGGTACACTGGACTACTTCTCTGTTTCCTTTTGTAAACTCTCTCTATAACTCTAAGGTTTGCTGGTAGAATACTCTTCTTAGAGTTAAGCTCGCCTTTGTACATCAACATTGTAATCACTCATGTTGTATATGTATTATTTTTTTGTGTACAATAAATAATTAAAGAAGGTATATACCGAAGTATACAACAAATGTATACCCCGTGGCGTCGTCCACATGGATTCGTTATCGACTTCTAAAATAATAAAAACCGCCCAAGTGCGTGTCGGACTTCGCACATTTAGGGTTCCATACCAGACCGCAAAATTAGGTTGAATGTAATAGGAAAAAAATAAGGAATTTCAAAGAAAAATCTGATCAATATATTGGTATTTTTAGTAAAATCTACGTAATAATAAACATTATCCAAACTTCAAGTTCATAGGTCAATGGGAAGTTAAAAAATTCTGCGGTACAAAATTACTCAACGAGCTCTAAACAACGATACCCAACTCGATGGGGCAGACAATTTTTTTTTAGGCCCCCCCCGTTAGCTGTATGGGAGTCCAACAAAAAATATTTAAAAAATTACAATTTGCATGGCTTTGGGTCAACAATATGCTTATACTGTAAAAATTTGAAGCTCCAACCGTTTGGCCGTAACACCCGTGTGACAGACGACGGACAGACGGACACGTGAGTGACAGCAATAGGATTCCGTTTGAACCTTTCTGGTACGGAACCTACAAGACAGCCTACAGGATAATAGCATACATAATTTTATAATATAAAGCAGGTAACATACCTACTCATGGGTTCATTGACATGTCACATCACATCACATCATCAGCCTATTAATGTTCCCACTGCAGGGACACAGGCCTCCTCTCTGTGAGAGGGAATGGGCCGTAATCCACCACGCGGGCCCAGTGCGGGTTTGTGGATGTCACACGTCTTCGACTTTTTGGTTCTAGGACATCGACATGTAAATGAAATAAATTCATAATTACTTTACTTACAAAATTTTGTAATTTTACGTGTCCTTCATTTCCAGAGTCTTCATCAGTAACATCCGCGTTGTCATTCTCAGGTGGGAAAATAGTTATTTGGTTCGGCCACAAAGTGTTTTCGTCAGCTCGCTCTAACTCATCAACAATTTCCATGAGATTAGCTCTTTTACTAATCGCGTGCTAAAATAGAATTATATCATTTTAATTCAACTACCCGACTCGTCATTTACCACAGATCACAAAATTAGTATGTATTTAAATCGATTATAGTTAAAATATAATTTGAAAATATTAACAGTCAGTCATCCTGAAACATTGTCTGTCCCAGACAATAATATCATTCGAAGTCGGCGAAGGCGATGGTCTAAATGCCAAAATGTAATGGATTGATCAAGTAACATTTTCATAGCGTTTGACATTCTCACACATTTTTGACGTTTTACAATCGCTATCGCCACGCTTTCGATGATAGAATGTCATATGTCTATGGCCTCTTAACTCAACAAATCACAATTTCAGATAAGGGAAGTCGCTACGATACACCAACGGAGACCTTTGAACCGTCATACATTGTTTTTCCGACCAGCCACAAAACACTTTACAAGTACTTACTCAATAAAATTTTCGTGAAGGTTTAATGTTTATATAATTTAAAGAGTGCATAAACAGGCCGTTTTATAATTATAATGAGGCTACAATTTTTATTCTTCAGTCTGAATTTTTTTACTTTTTCGTCATATGTTCGGGCGTGCTTTAGTTGGGCAGAGGTGTTATGATGTCTACAATTTTTTAAGAAATAAATATATATATTTCTTAGTCAGAAACTAGAACAGGCTTTTGAAAGTAATTTTAAAGAAGAAATTGCCAATTTAGTCATTGAAATCTTGGTAAATCCGGAATACTTACTTCGGCTCTTGGATCCAGATTGAGATTAATCCAAGTTCACCATGGAGCTATCCGACCCAGCCCAGGCGTTCGAGGCTGAGATGTTGTCGCGACAGAAGCCAATGAATGATGTAATAGACCGCGGTGACTCTGCCGTGCAGCAGTACTACAATGGCGCCAAGTTCTTTGTGACGGGAGGCTCTGGCTTCCTTGGCAAGCAGCTCATTGAGAAACTGTTCAGGTGAGATAACAACACCACAAGGATCGCTACAACGACCGGTTCTTTGATACTTGCATTTTTTTTATTCCCGCAACCTTCTCCAAGTCATCGCTGAAGGGCTGCCACTGCAAAAATCTGCAGGTATTTTTTGTTTAGATAAAACTTAATTGTTATGAATGATTTTTCATAGTGGAATACATTACTGCAGGGTTGTCTGGCGGCATCCAACCGCAAATAGTTGTTTTTTTTTTTATTTGTACTACACCACGAATTTCTTCACTTCTCTCGTGGGTGCGTATGCAACATCATCTAGCTTTCAGTTAGCCTCCATTCATGGGTTACCAGGACTCAGATAATATAATACTAGCATACAGATGCCTCATCCCATACAAAGAAACCGTGCTGACGTAACTAGCGTTTTTCATCTGATTATACCGAGTTTTTTTTGTAAATCGATTGGATTCGGTTCCGTTCCACGGCGATAGATAGATCGCCATCTATATCCGTGGAACGGAACGGAACGGAACCAACCGCGATCGATGTAAAAAAAATAATCAGAATAATCAGTATAGAACGTTGGCACGGTTTCTTTGTATGAGATGAGACACCACTGCCAGGATTAACAATTAAACTGGCAATCCAAAGATTGCAGCTTTTTAGCAATTAAGTTAATTGTGACTCGATGGCAACCCAGCAGCAACGTATTCTACTATCAAGTATCATTTATGAAAATTAATAACCTCCAAATCATCGGTCCACCTTGTGTTCGAACTTGTCGACCCTATTGGCAATTAATAACCTCCAAATCATCGGTTCACCTTGTGTTCGAACTTGTCGACCCTATTGGCAATTAATAACCTCCAAATCATCGGTCCACCTTGAGTTCGAACTTGTCGACCCTATTGGCAATTAATAACCTCCAAATCATCGGTTCACCTTGTGTTTGAACTTGTCGACCCCATTGGCAATTAATAACCTCCAAATCATCGGTCCACCTTGTGTTCGAACTTGTCGACCCTATTGGCAATTAATAACCTCCAAATCATCGGTCCACCTTGTGTTCGAACTTGTCGACCCTATTGGCAATTAATAACCTCCAAATCATCGGTCCACATTACGTTCGAACTTGTCGACCCTATTGGCAATTCTTTCTGGCAGTAATGTGCCTTGCCCAGCCTTTACAGGGAGTAGAAGACAAAGATATTGCTAAGGGATTAAAAAAAAATGCTGAAGTTGTGTAGATAAAACCCAAAAAAAAATATTACAAAAACTAAAACCTGACTACAGAAAAATCGCGCTCTAAAAGTATGAAACAAGAAAATATTCTCATCTGAAATTGTTATGTACACACTATACGATATGTATCGGGTATTAATAAACAGCTTACATGTAATAAATATGTTATTGTATTTCATACATATTCATAGTGGTGATCAGAAGATAACCATTTTCGTAAGCCAAATACATTCTGCAAAGAAGCATACGACCACGGTTGTACTCTACTTTTAGAGCGTGATTTTTCAGTACTTGGGTTTTAGTTATTGAAGTTATATTTAATTTAATGTATTTTGAGGTTTTTGCAAAGCCACATCACATGTTTTATTTTTTTAGGATTTTTTGTTTAGCATGTATCTAGATAATGCTTAAGCTACAAGAGTGGTCTCTATATAACGTAGTTGATTTAGGAAATTTACTATTCACTGAAGGACACATACACATTGGTTTATGATTTGAAATTCAAGAGACTCAGTAATGAGGGAACAAATGAACATAAATGCATACATGCATACCGATCAACAAACACTGCGACGACGTAGCCGGGTAAAATAAAAGTTTTCATGACATTGACGTCGATCACGACGGTACATATGCCAATGTCGATGAGTTATAATAAGTTATAAAATCAGTATATGTAGCATTAGCTAAATCCATGCGGTACATGGTAGATAGCAAAATTATTAAGGTTACACTAGTTGATAATTACTCCATACAAACGTAGTCTAGGGATTACTCCACTGTTTGACGATGTACGTTCAAAATAAAAAATGATATCAATTTTTCTCATCATTATCTAGCTCTTTGTGGAAACAAAAAAGTAATAAAGAAAAATATTTGAAAGTTATGATCGTTGAAAGTTCCATATTACAACACAAATTTTAAGGCATCTTTGGGCGGCAATGAATACCATAAGAAGAAGGAAAATTGCAAAACGGCCACCATACAGGGATATATTAGTAGTTCAACAATGCAAATAATTTTATTTTGAACAGATAGATTTAGTGGTTTTTTCATGATATCTAGACTGCCAAAGGTCTGTTTATAAAATTTCGCGCGCTCGGTTTCGTCCTCAATCATTATCCATGTCGCTAAAAATTTGCAAAAGTGTGTATTCGTACGGGAAATAGCTTCCTACTGCTCATCACAGCATCTATCTCTTCCGCACGTGTTGTCGGTTGATATAAAATGCATTTTAACCCCGCGCACAAAATAGTTCGCGCCGTTGACTAGTGTACCCTTAAGCCAGAATAGATAACCCTATTAACACGAAACTTGAACACAACCGGTGAAATTAGAGCATACCAGGATGAACTGTACACATCTGCGTACCCCTTCAGAGCGTACCGGCGTTATGCTATGTTATGAAATGTACGTAAACAATAAACAGACATACGATTGCAGCAATCCCGAGAGATTTGCCGTCATTTATTGAAGAGTTATGTTGTATATCACCGAAGTTCTTCATGAAATCTTGAGCAAATTTGAATGGGACCACTTGAAAAGCATCAGCTTTCAAATAAAATGATCATCAAAATCGGTTCATAATTGGTGGCGTAATCGCGTATCAAACATACAGTTTGGAGAACCTCCTCCTTTTAGAAGGCGGTCGTAAAGACATGCGATTGCAGCAGTCCCGAAAGTTTTGCCGTCATTTATTGAAGAGTTCTGTTGTGTTTCTCTAAAGTTCTTCTTAAGATCTTTACCAAATTTATATGCCACCAACTCGGGAAGTACCCTTTTTAGAATCACAAATTTTCAAAATTGGAAAATCGGTCAATATAAATTAAAAAAATACCTACAGTCGATTACAGAGCCTCCTCCTTTTTCAAAAGGTTAAAAAGGTCAGCTCCCTTTTATTTTTTCAATTCAACACCATTCACTGTATGTTTTACGTCGTCGAGTAGAGGATTTTTTATTTTTATAAAGATTATAATAAATAAATTAAGAGTTTATGCTATTAGGGTGCAGGTCTATTACAATCATACCGCAGTGTCTCAAGACAAAAGCCTGTAATCACCGCGCCGTGCGCCAGTTTAAGTCCCATGTAGATAATAGGGGGCAAACCTTTTACCATCAACCGGGCACACATTCAATCTCCGGGCCTTTAGGTACTCAGAAATTTAATTAAGGAAAACCCCTATAACATCTTGCTTGACCCGGGCATCGAACCCAGGACGTCAGTAGCCCAACCGAAGTGCTCGCGACCTTATCTAAAAAAACATACCAACAACAATATTATTTTTTAAGTTTGTTGTTTAGGGAAATAACGCAGTTAAGTGGGACTTCAACCCACTAAAACTCCACGGTGTCCACCTATGCAGCTTATAGCGGGAACACGGGCACGCGAACACACCGTGGCTGTCCGTCACCGGACCCTCCACTGGAGAGTACCCCCATCACCGGCGCACTAGAACACACTGTACGCCGTGACCACCCCAGGGACCAAACATGCACATGGGCGCCAGACGACCCCGTGTATGGCACCCTTGGTCCCATTGTGACGGGTCAAGATCAATGGCCCAGCTACCCACCATTTATCGGCCGCAGGGGATAGGGAGAGTGGAAAGATATATATATATAGATAGAGTGGATAACGCCGACACTCCTTCTCCCCTGCGGCCCACCGCGTCCGCCATCAGACGGTGCCGACCCCGTCCAGGCCGCGGAAGGTAGGGAGAACAGCGCACCGCAATACCAGCACTCCTCTCCCACCACGGCCTCCAACCTTCAGCTGCGATATTG
The DNA here is from genome assembly GCA_948252205.1 of Orthosia incerta. Lineage (NCBI taxonomy): Eukaryota > Metazoa > Arthropoda > Insecta > Lepidoptera > Noctuidae > Orthosia > Orthosia incerta. Next base: position 17,272,176 of record OX411766.1, on the reverse strand, counting down.
TATGGGTGTGGGACGCCCATGCGATATCCTGGCCCGCCTCAGTTGCGATGTAGCCTGTTGGCCGCCACGTCGTCGGCTTATCGGCAAAACCCCTGAGGAACCCGACGAGGAGCCTCTCCTCGGGTTCCTTTTCGCCTTACCATGGGTGAACAAGCCACGTCTATTGAGGCCCCCACCGCGACAATGCGGGAACCCACCGGGGGGGTGTTTTGTGCCACCTGCTACGATCCTTAATACCCAAACATTCAAACAGATTTTTCAAAATACGCAGGTCGTGTGACGTTAAGAAAATGTTCATACTGCTGAGACCAAAGAAGGGCAAATCGATGCAGGAGAGACTCGACTACATGCTGAAAGATGCGGTAAGCTTCTTGATTAAAATATGTTTTGAAATAAAAATTGGTTACGGAAACATTTTTTCTATAAATTTTCAGGCTGCCGTATGTCCGAATGAAAAAACGGAATCCTTATAGGATATCACATATGTCACCAATTGGCACCAAATCTACTTACTCCTTTTCCTTTACTAGTTTGCGCCATCCAAGGCTATTTTTTGCGTCGTAGTGACCATCGTGCAGTTTAAAGTTCAACGATGTGCAGACTTGGTCTGACCTTCTGATTGGACTGCGACCTCTAGGAGGTTTCGTTTCGATCTTGACAGTTACCATTAGCTGTTGTTCGAGGTTGTCTCGATCCTTTCTGACTATGTGACTGAATAACTCCAAAATTCTTCGAAGGCAAATCGTGGACAGTGTGATCTTTATGCTCAGTTCGCGGAGGATAGTGTCGGTGGAGCGAAAGGCTGTCTGAGGGATTTGTAAGCTCTTTCTCTAGCACAACATTTCAAAAGCATCTATGCGATCACGGTCGGTCTTCCTTAGAGTCCACGTTTAGGACCCATAACTGATGATTGACACCAAGGATTTAACTAGTTTCACTTTCGTCTAACGTGGAATGTTTTGATCTCACCATATTCTCAGGCAACTCTGCAGGACATTGCATTCTTGGCCATCTTTATAAGTCTCCCAATATCCTTCTCGCTGGACCTTGTCTTGCTGATATTGGTGTCCAGGTATATAAAATCCCTTATAGAAAATGAGATCATTCTTCACACTCTCGCAATGATATTCGAACGTTTTCTCGTTTTTAGGGTTTCGTACCCAAAGGGTAAATCAGGCTGTATCTCATGAACCGTGATAGCTAGACAGTTGAAATTTTCACAGATGATGTATTTCTGTTATAACAACAAATACTAAAAACAGAATAAAATATATATTTAAGTGGGGCTCCGATACAACAAACGTGTTTATTTGCCGTTTTTTGCGATAATGGTAGGGAACCCTTTGTGCGCGAGTCCGACTCACACTTGGCCGGTTTTTTTTTTAATTCTATTATCTTTAACGAATAAATAAAATCAAATTAATAACAAAAAGTCAGGTTTAGTAGCTTTATCATAATAAACCTAGTTCGAAGATATGTTCCGTGATTCTATATTTTTTTTTTTATCAATTTTTTATAAAATTATATTTTTTATAAATCTGTATTCTGTCTTAAAATATACATTTTTTTTTTCTCTATTTGTTTAATGAAGCTAATAAATATGTATTGTGTAGGTACCTACTCTATTGTGACAAGTTGTCATCACAACCGTTGTTTAAGTGTTAAATCGTATGTGTAAATTATATTTACTACATTATATGTATATACTTACATACATTTATTTAATCACTATTCATTTACTCATAATAATTTATTACAATATTATCAGTATGTACTTCTTTTTAGCATTTCTATGACAAACACTCTTCTTGGTTAAATCCCTGTCTGGGCCAGTATTCGGCCAGTATAATAATTTGTTACAATATTATCAGTATGTACTTCTTTTAGCATGTCTATGACAGACACTCTTCTTAGTTAAATCCCTGTCTGGGCCAGTATTCGGCCAGTATAATAATTTGTTACAATATTATCAGTATGTACTTCTTTTTAGCATGTCTATGACAGACACTCTTCTTAGTTAAATCCCTGTCTGGGCCAGTATTCGGCCAGTATAATAATTTATTACAATATTATCAGTATGTACTTCTTTTTAGCATTTCTATGACAAACACTCTTCTTGGTTAAATCCCTGTCTGGGCCAGTATTCGGCCAGTATAATAATTTGTTACAATATTATCAGTATGTACTTCCTTTAGCATGTCTATGACAGACACTCTTCTTAGTTAAATCCCTGTCTGGGCCAGTATTCGGCCAGTATAATAATTTGTTACAATATTATCAGTATGTACTTCTTTTTAGCATGTCTATGACAGACACTCTTCTTAGTTAAATCCCTGTCTGGGCCAGTATTCGGCCAGTATAATAATTTGTTACAATATTATCAGTATGTACTTCTTTTTAGCATGTCTATGACAGACACTCTTCTTAGTTAAATCCCTGTCTGGGCCAGTATTCGGCCAGTACCATACTAAGTATAAGTACATACAGAATTGTCTGAATTTAGTTGAGTAGTAGTGGTCCGGTGGTATCGGCCCCGACTTATGTGTCGTAGGTTGTGGGTTCAATCCCATGCAGGCACATTACAGGGTGTAAATTATTTAATTACGACTGCTATAAAAATGGTGAAGGAAAACATCGTAAAGAAACCGACATGTCCTAAAACTAAAAATAGAAGATATGTGACATCCACCAACGCGCACTGGGTCCGCGTGATGGATTGAGCCCATTTCTTCGCAAAGGGAAGGAGGCTCGTGTCCCAGGAGTGGGAACGTTAAAAGGCTGATGACAACTAGGTAGTTGACGCGTGTGTCACGCTCCATACCTACACGAGTGTGTTCTTGTGACAGGTGTTCGATCTGGTGCGCTCCAAGAAGCCCCGCTTCGCAGACAGGATAGTGCCGGTGCAGGGTGACGTGGCTGAAGTTAGGCTTGGCCTCAGCGACAAAGACTGGGCTGCAATCACGGCTGAGGTAAATATGAAGTTCTAAGTTTTACTAAATTCGACCAAACCTACGACGAGCCTACGTATTTAATGGCAACATTCGAGATAGTTCTTTCTCTCTGTCAAATTGTCGTCCTATCGGACTATAAGAGAACAGAGAACATGCAACTACGCACACATTTGTGCACTACAATATTTCCCTCGCCGAAATCAATCAATCAATCATTTATTTGCAATAAGTATTGGTACAGTGTAGGTGTTTAAGTAAGTTATAAATAGTTTCCTAATACATAGTCAAACATTTGACATGCAAAACATTACAATATAGGTACTTAATGCTAGGCTATAGTGTTTATGTCCAATGGCATGCATGATTTTCCTATTATTTTACAATTATACGTTTATTTATTAATTGGCTTTGGCCGCCGTGTCCGAGATTCGGCACTCTTTTGATAGGTCACGCGCACGCTTTTTTTTGGCAATTCAACAGTATTCATTGCATTTACGCTGTCGAGTAGACGGATTTTTAAACATATGAAGCTATGAGCACGCGTGCTTTGAGCTGTCAAAAAGTTAAGCAATTAAATAGTTTATCGGGGAACTACATATAATATTATGTGGACTCCCTGATCTAGAGATTGAAAACCTAGTGTTTTTGGCAAACCTGTCAACGGCTCACCTGGGGCTCTGGACATGAGACATTCTATCAACGAAACAATGATGACGACGATCAATACCTTACATTCTTCCGCCAGAATTTCAGCGCTGACACCGAATGACACGTGTCTGGAGACTCTGATAGTAAGGTTACCACCACCTATATACATCTGCAATACTAGACACATCACAGGTATATTTCAATCGCAGAGACTATGCTGAAATGGTGCTATGTTGAGGTCGGTTTCCAATCTAACCGAATGCAGATGAAGACCAGTATGTTACATGGAGTTACTCCCGGTCTTACTTTTACAACTCAGTCCTGCCTGCCTGGCCTGCGTTACTAAAGGCGAAATATTTCATGTCCCTGTGTAATTACACCGGCTACCATACCTTTCAGACCGAATCCCCAATTTCGACAAAATAACTGAGAAGGTTGCAGACGTAGGTACAGCGTTGCGTTATCGGTACATGGTTTACATATCACCCATTCTCACTCAAAGTTTTGGGAATAATTTCTCTGTGCGTAGGTACAGCTAACGAGTGGAGTTCCCTGTCAGAATCTGTACTTCCTGATAGCTAAAATCTCCCCCAGGTTTTAGCTATCAAGACGTAAAAGTAATCTATTTAAGATTACTTCTAGACAAGCGTGCTTCACTTTCGACTTCATTATCGCTTAAGTGAAATTGGGTTGGGTAGGGTAACGTGATCAAACGAAATGGTGGCCAAACCCGAGCCTATAAACAATAAAAACCTGGTTACCAGTAAATCTATACTTTTAGGTGGACATGGTGATCCACATGGCTGCCACGATCAGGTTCGACGAGCCGCTGCACGTCGCTACACTGACCAACGTCCGCGGCACCAGGGAGACTATCGCGCTGGCGAAGGAATGTACCAAACTGAGGTGAGTCTCACGTACTGTCTCCAGCTGCCTCTAATAATATTTTTAGAAGAGAAAATGTAAAAAGAGTCAATTTGCGCCAAGCACGTCGCATACCATTAAAAAACAAAACACAAAGAAAGGAACTATGAACAAACAGTAATTACTACACGTTTCAAAAAAGAAGGTCGCCGATGCCGCGCCATATTGTTACGTAAGCAGCTGTCAAACCTAGCAAGTTAGATAGGGAGAACAAAAATATTTTTGAAATGATAAACAGTACCTTCATAATTATGAACGGTTTCTCACATGAGAATATCGTTTATTCAATTATCTCAATTTAAATTTACATAGTATAAAATACTTAATTGACAATAACTACCTATGTATACACTTAAATAAAAATAAAATAAAACTACGAACGCGTATAAAAGGGCAGGGGTCTAGGGCGTCAAAAATGAACGGTTTTAAATTTTATTGTAATACTTGGCGTTTTTCATGTGATTAATCTTGTTATTTTTGTAAGTACATCAATCGCGTTCGTCCCATTCCACAGCAATAGATGGTGTTTCAAGCACTCTGTTATTTCCAATAGTCGTGAATAAGTCGACAAAGTTCTTACATTGTATGTTGCTATATATAGGGTATTCTGGTGACAGTTTTTTGTACAATTTGTTTTAATTTTCTCTAGAGGGTTTTTGTCAAACTTCCACGTTGACCAGAAGGCTTGGAAGGTGTATTTTATTCTTTATATGTGTATGTAGTGCGTTTTCCATGTGAGAGGGTAGCGGTAGTTACTATGATTGAATGTTTTTGTCTAATTGTTCGTTTGGTGAGTTTCCAGGGTTTTTGTTAGTTAAAAAACCGAGTATTCCTGGTTTGAGAACTCCCTCTGATATACTTGACGATCTCTGTAGCCCTATTTGAGTTTTGTTCTTTTTGTTGTGTTCTTTGTTTTGTTCGTGAAGGATCGTTATCGTCCGGTGATGTTGTTAGAGTTATTTTCTTAATGCCCGATGCCTCTGCATTTTTGTGGCGTATTATCAATTTGTCGTACCTGATGGTGGTATAGTTTCCTTATCTATTTTTACTTGTTCTTGTAATTCCTTTCTTTTTTCTAAAATGTGCTGTGGGACGTCTTCTTTTATATAATAAGCGGTATCTTTTAATGTTTTTCTCTGCTTATTTTTTTTATTTTTGTATCCAATGTAGTAAATGTTACAGTAATCAGCCGAGGCTTTACTGCTTCCTTCCCTATTTTCCTAGTTTATAGTATGTCTCTACTCTCTAGCCCCATAGAATAGTCTTGGTTTGCCAGATTTTCTTTAAGGTTATCGTGTTTTTTCTCCACTACTTTGAATTTTTCTTCTAATGTGAAATTTATGTTTAGCGCAACTTATTTTGTAACGTTCTCGACTCATTGGACGATAGTCGATGTATGGTCGTCCAGTTCGTTTTGTATTTTTTCGGAGCATATTATTCGTAACTTCTTCAATGGTTTGAATGGTATCTTTTTACGATTTACAAAAAATACTCTTTTATTATGGTACTTATATTGCCCTATTGGTTTGGTCAGGTAATAGCGCGCGGAACGATGACTTGGTGTATGACGAGCTAAACGATTTTCAGTGAATCCTCTAGATTGTGTTATATCCTTGATAGATATTGTAATATCATTCTGATATTATTTTAGTCTTATATAGGTTCGGATGTTTTTTTCCACATTAAATTTTGTATATTGTCACTTTTGCACTTCGTATAATTATTTGAAGAATGTTGCGAACAAATGTATGTGCGAAGAAGTCACTGGTAGTCACTTATTCACTGTTTTGCATGTATTTTGATTTACTAATTTGGGTCTTTTGTCCTCAATTACCTTGAATAGCACTTGTTTATATTTAAAAATCCACAATTAACTCGGAGCTGATACGCATCGTGGCTCTGTCAACCCTCCTCTCCCTATTCGAGCGTAAACATTATTAGTTTAGAAATCATATTATTAAGGATGCTATGATTTTGTTATTGTATATTTTTACATGATTCATAAACTTATATTTACTTTTTGTTTCACACAGCTAAAAATGTTATATAAGTTATTTTACAATGGCATTTACAAAGTTTATACTTTTCCAAGTACATTTTATAAGTTGGTCGACCATTACTCGTAAACTTGTTAAGCCAACGCCAAGTAGGCTTTACAAGTTTACGAGTGACCTGGAGACGTAAAATGGTCATAGATTTTGCTGCTCATCTATCCCATGGTGTGTTAGTAAATACAAGTTTATGAACCATGTAAAAATATACAAAAATAAAATTATATTGTTCTTAATAATAATGATGATTTCTGAATTAACAATGATGACGTTCGGCGGCGTTTGGCGTTAGCCGCCAAAACCATTGAAATGTTTATGAAACAACAAAAGCCCTCTCCCTCTTCTTAGTCCGCATTATTGTGCAGCTACAGAATCCTATTACTGCGCGTGGCCCGACACGCATTTGGCCGGTATTTTTATAAAACCTAAGCTTTTTGAACGTTCCAGAAACTTCGTGTATGTGTCGACGGCGTATACACACACGTCCCTTGAGCGCGTGGGGAGGGAGGTGCGCGAGGAGTTCTACCCAGCGCCCGTTCCACCGAGCGTCATGATATCCATGGCCGAGCAGATGGAACACGACAGGCTCAACAGCATTACGCCAGGGTAAGAATTCATCAGACAAACAAGCTGGGTCAGTCATATCAGCTGTTGATACAAGTATTCTTGACTGGGTTCCTATCGCAAATCGGTTAACGTAAGGGTCAGCTCACACAGAGATGCGACGCGTCCTTTAACCTTTGCATTGTGCGTATCGATATCGCTGAACGCAACTTTTTAATCGATTAAGAGTGTACAGTCACACAAATACACAGTCAGTAAGTAGTTTACTTTTATATGGGTATGTTAGAATTTAACCACAACTAAATAGCTGAATGTTTTTTTATTCTCAGGTTGATCAAAGGCTGGCCCAACACGTATACGTTCACGAAGGCGATCGCCGAGGAGGTGGTGCGCATCAACGCCGCTGACCTGCCCGTCTGCGTCGTCAGACCACCCATTGGTGAGCTTATTAAGCGGAACGGCCATGCAATTTTTCCCGCTAGGTTGCATTTTGCAGCAAGGATATAACGCCGGCTAAATACGAGTCTGACTCCCGCATAGAGGGTTCCGTGCAAACGGCTATATTCACCAAAATTACATTACTAAAGTTCATAAACAATGAAAGCACCGAACATTGCAATTTCGTTATATTATTATATATTACTGTCGTGATTTTTTTCGCATATCCAAAAGCAACCATTAAGTTGGCAGAGGGGGACACTTGACTTTTACAAAAAATTTGACGGCGTTATTAATATGTATGTAGGAGTCAGGAGAGCCGAGGGGTATATAACCTCAGGATTTGGAGTTCCCATTTTGATGGGATAATAGTTTCACTAATAAAAATAATACAAACGGTAACAAGATAAAGTAGCTTAAAAAGGTATAGTAACAAAAATACAGTTAATCGAACAAACCCAGTTTACAGTTCGTACAGCAGCCTAAGCCACCCAAATACAAAGTGTATCATTCGCCATCTACAACTATGTGAATATACAGCAGCGCTGTACCAAATACACCGACAGTTTTGTCAGGAGCATGGGGCTCTTTATCGAGTCGTATCCGAAGATCGACTGACTCGCATACCGAGTGCAAGACCCTACCTTGCAATCCCTCCACAATCACACTCGTGTCCGATGAAGTAAGGAAGACGTCACGTGTTTACTTGATACAAAACACTAACATGTGCTAAATCTAATGAGACTTGCATTCTAAAATAGTAAAATAATACAAGAATAATTGTCGTAAGTAACCAATGGTGATGTACATAAAGAATAATGAAATTAACATTATTATTATTTCCTATATTCTATGTATGTACATATTTTTTACATTTTTAAAAGCTTATAAAACTAAATAAAATAAAATCATTTAAAAATATAAAAAATTTTAGCCCACCGGTATCGGGAACAGGGTCCAAGCTACCGGTGGTCAGGGCTCCTGAGAGAAGAACCTCCTAATGATACGCGCCGTGTCCAGGAGTACCGCTTTCTGGATCAAGCCCTTGATCCAGCTGCCCAACGAGAGCCTCCTCAGATGTTCGTCGAGGCTCTTGGCTATTATGCCATTGGCCGTAACGATTATCAGCACAATGATCGCTGTATTCACATCCCACATGTCGACAACCTCGCAAGCCAGATCAAGATACTTACTTTTCTTATCTCTCTCAGCGTTCACGAGGTTCTTGACATGGGGGACCGCTATATCAACAATCATTGCGCGACGCTCTAGTCGGTCTATCACCACTATGTCAGGCTTATTGGCAACAATAGTCCTGTCAGTGATGATAGACCGATCCCAATACAACGTGACATATTATTATTATGTCCTTTATTTAACTTTCTTTCTTATTTGTTACATTTTTAAATATTTTTACAAAGTACATACAAAAAAGAAAAACAAATAAAATATAAAAAATAGAGGCCCACTGGTATTGGGAACAGGGCCTCAGCTACCGGCGGTCAGGGCTCCAGAGAGAGGAACCTCCTAACAATGCGAGCCGTGTCCAGCAATTAATTATAATCATTATTATTATGAGCCTGTTATGTCCCACTGAGAGCAGTGGTGGCCCAGTGGTATCTGCCGCGACTTACAAGTTGTAGGTCGTGGGTTCGAGCCCAGGCAGGCGCTTTACTTTGTGTAAATTATTTCATCACCACTGCTCTCAAAACGGTGAAGGAAAACATCGTGAGGAAACCGGCATGTCCTAGAACCAAAAATTCTTAGACATGTGACATCCACCAACCCGCACTGGGCCAGCGTGGTAGATTACGGCCCATTCCCTCTCACAGAGAGGAGGCCTGTGTCCCAGCAGTGGGAACATTAATAGGTTGATGATGATGATGATGTGTATGTCTCACAGTAGGACAAAGGCCTCCCTTCCGTTTTTCCATTTTTCCCTGTCTCTTGCTAAATTAACATGAAAACAATTATTTTTGAACTTGACCATCAATTACAATTATCGAAATAAGTTGGCAAAAATCAATCGGTGCGTACACTGAGTAATCAATAAATTATGTTCTGATGTATTAGGCGATAATTGATAGTAAAATCATAAGAAATAGTTATTTATGCTACAAGTGCGGAAAGTAGGTGATTTCCGATGAGTGGTATTTTTATTCACGAGCGAGCGAAGCGAGTGAGTGGATAAATCAACACTAATCGGAAATCATCTTACGCACGTGTATCATACAACATTTTACTATGCATTGCGAGGAAATAAAAAAAATATCTGAACCAAGCAAGAAATTAATAAAAATAGCGCTTATTCAAGGGCGCTCAGCATATCCACAGATTAACTAATAGTTCATAGTTCCTCGGGCATATTTACTGCGCAAGTGCAAATAGCTGTCACGTCGTAACGCAAAAAGGCACGAGCAAAATATTCATTCTGCCAAACATATTTAATGAATATTTAAAATTAATTTATTGATCAAAATCTAAATCTAGAGTAATTAAAAACGCCTTAAATGAAGTATTAGTTTTGTTTTACCATTTATATGAATGATAATCTGAACTGAATTATGTCTGTTGCAGTGATCAACAGCTACCTGGAGCCCATGCCTGGGTGGCTGGACATGAGCTGTGTCATGGGACCCACCGGGGTGAGTACCTACCTACGTCTCAAGTTTGTTAAAAATTGTAAAATTACTGTTCAATCAATCTGCCTGGTTTTTTGCCTATCTGCCCTCCACAACCCAGTAACTGGGTAACACAAAAACCTCTTTGCAAGACCGGTATCAGATTTCCTGGCTTCTAACTATCCCTAAGAACTGTAAAAGTTTTACAAATGACAGCTGGGATCAACAGCTTAGCGAATATATGAGTACCAATCCACATGCCATTATACTTGTATACATGGCCTTAATCAGGAGTAAACTCGAATCAGCATCAGTGATCTGGAACCCGTATGAAAGTACTTACGCCTTACTTCTTGAAAAATCCAAAAAGCCTTTCTTTGTAAAAAACTCTTCGGATATTACCCCTTCCTATACCCTACCAAATTTCTGCTTGGTGTTTTTAATTTTAATTCTCTCGAAGTAAGGCGTAAGTACTTCTTGCTTATCTCTGCCTGCCGTATTATGCGGGGAGTGTCCGATTGTCAGGAGCTCGTGGCGCAGTTGTTGAGGCTGTTTGTTCCTGTGGTGCCCAAACAACAGCTTAGACCACGAAGTCACCGGCTTTTGGCCGTACCTTCGGCACGTACTGTGTCCCGAGCTAACTCGCCTCTAGTTCGGGCGCTCACAATGCTAAATGCCCTTCTGACATCAGCACCGGAGTGTGACCTGTTTGCTGGGAGGTGAATAGATGTGTGTCGTGAATGTTTAAGTTTTTGTGAGAAATAGATTAGTGAATAATTGTTTATGTATTCTTTGTACATTTTTTTACTTCTGTTTGATAAACTTTTTTTTTTTTCGTTTTTTGTATCTTTTTTGTCTATGTTTTTTGGTATCGTGTTTTTTTTTATAAATTAGTTTTTATTTGTTTTTATTTAATTTTGCCTAATTCTTTTATGTTTCGTCTGTGTGTATTTTTTTAACACGCTTTTATTAGCTTGGTATGTATGTATCTATGTATCAATGTAACGGAATCTTTGAACGTGATTTTCACCCACTTCAAAACGTTGGATTGATTTGAAACTTTGCACACTTATCAAGGACCGATGACAATGCAATAATTTAAACAGTTTGTCCCATTATCCTTACCATTAAAGCGTGTTTTTTAGTTTTTAGAACTACAATTTATTTATTTTTCCTCTCATTGTATAACGCCTTAGGTATGACCTGTAAAGTATACTTGAATAAATAAATAAATAAACGTGCTTCCATAGAGTTAAGGGAATCTCGGTGTGTTAAGATGGTACCCCATCTTCGGATAGACCTCAGCAACGTGGCTTAACCTTGAAGATCGTGCGGCTGTTAATTTTTTTTTCGCCAGCTCCTCAAAATATGGTATAATAACTGAAAACATTATAAAATGGCATTGTTTCTCCGGAGGATCACTGACTTGATAGCCATAAGCACGTACCCAATCTTAGATTAGGAGTTGGACTGCCAGAGTATTTAAAATTAACTTCTAAATATGTTCGCTATCATCATCATCTGCCTAGCCTTTTCCCAACTATATTGGGGTCGGCTTCCAGTTTTACCGGATTCAGCTAAGTTCCAGTGTTTTACATGGAGCGACTGCCTATCTGACCTCCACAACCCAGTAACTGGGTAAACACGGTACCCCTTGGCAAGACTGGTGTCAGATCTCAAGCTTCTGACTACCCGTAACGACTGTCAAAGATCTTCAAATAACAGCCGGGACCAACGGCTTAACGTGCTTTCCGAGGCACCGAGGAAACTCGGTATGTTGAAATGGTCACCCATCCACGGACCGACCTCGTCAAGCGTTGCTTAACCTTGATAATCGACCCGTGCGGCTGTTATTATTTATTCAAGTTAAACATGTTCGCTATAAGGGCTGTAATATTGTAATTAGATTTTTGTTCAAAATGATTTATTTATTTTAAGCGAATGCCCAAAGGTACCCCGCGAGATAACTTCGATCTTGGAATTGTAATTCAAGTTAATAACTGCCATAGGAGGATACCAATTTCTTTCTAAAACACTTGCATCGATGAATAAGTACCTACCTAACAGTAACAGACGAAGGTCAACAGCCAAACTCTGCAAATTTTGTCTCGTAATAAACGGCTTTCAACTCTGCTGCACAGGTCGTGACAGGCATTGTGCTGGGCATCCTGCACGTATTCTTCGTGGACGTGGACAATCGCATAGCGCTGGTGCCCGTGGACTACGTCAACAATGCCATCATCGGCGCGGGCTGGGATGCTACAGAGCAGCGCTCGCGCGGCCGGCTCGACCCGCCCGTCTACACAGTCGCCAGCAAAGAGTTCTTCAAGCCTTGGTGTACGTAGCTCTTTTAATAGCTAGATAGAGATCAATTCCTCTAAAGGAAAAAAGTAACCCTTTTATGATGACTCTGTTGCCTGTCTGTCAAAACTCTATTTCCTATGTGTATGTGGATGTATCATGTGTAAATAATACCAATACTCTGAGAACCTATTCTGCATTGTGCAATCCCCTGAACCGTCCGTTTTCTAAAGTAAGGGATCCGAATATCACAAATTTCAGTTTTCAAAAACCTGGGCTTGCAAAGACCCCACGCGAAGGGTCGAAGTTTAAATTCATTGACCGTCGCATATTAGGGGCCAGCCTGCCCTAGCTACGCTAATGCTCATTGGGAGATGACCTGAATCCCAGCAGTGGCAACATTACAGACTATTTATATAATGATATTATGTAAATATAAATGTAACTTTCAGCTTGCACCGCCGACGTAATGCGAGATAGCAGACAGTTTGCGAGCCCCAAAGCCGTGTGGTACTGCTCTCTGATCGAGACTAAGAACAGACTGCTGTACTGGATCCTCATGTGGTTGCTGCATTATATACCGGCTTATATACTGGACGGCGTGTGTGCCATCATCCCCTTCAAGCCGAAGGAGATACCGTCGTAAGTATCTAAATCCTACTAATCTTATAAATGCAAAAGTTTGGATGGTTGTTTGTTATTGAATCACGCCAGAATGGCTGAACGGATGTGCATAAAATTTGGCACAGATATAGATTATATCCCAGTATAGACCAGTAGTGGCCCGAGAGTAGTGGCAACCAGTAGTGGCTCACTGGGCCACCTCCCAGTGAGTGTTTACAAACTTTTACTTGACAAGCAACGATTGGCAACATGATTAAAATTTGTCATTTCATTATTATAAAACAACAAGTTTTCCAAATAATTCACTTTAGAAAATGATTATCCGATAAACTTTTTTGTAATAACGTATTATTTGACAAACAATTATTTTATTTTTTTATCTTGAATAATAACGTTTGGATTAATAACGTTTTATATATTGAGTTACTATTTGTAAGATCATGGAACGGAACATTTTCCACCATTTTGTGTGTCGGTGACCTAATAGGACGTGTTATTCATTCCTTCCCTCTTGTAGTTCATGAATCATGACACTTCATGGTTAAAACCAATTATTCAATTTTTTTTTTTATACATACTTTTTTTGTATTCTTCTCAGCAACCCTTTCATTAGAAACCCATATCATGGCAGTGCACAAAAATACCTAGTCCACCATATTGGACTAAGAATGACGTCACTTAGGTTGTAACCATGCATTGTCATCCAAACTAAACGTGTATGCAAAATTTCATCTTAATCGGTGGAGGATAACTGGTTTCAAATTCAGTTGCAAGATTTGACCCGAACTCACTTACATACATGGTACATAGATTGCAAGTTAAATAAAAAAAACTTGTATTAGGTTGAATCTGTTCCAAAACCGAATTTGGGAACCCAGCTTTCACGTAGTCTTTTGGCTGCTACCACTAGAGCATGGGTCGGCAAAAAGTTTTTAGTGGGGTCCGGAAGCTGTTGAAAATTTTATCGATTTTTTTTTTTTTTTTTTTTATTTATCGATAGGCTCGCGTTTGACCACTATCTCGCCTGATGGTAAGCGATGATGTGGTCAACGGTGAAGCACGCTTGCCTAGAAGTAACCTATTCACTCTTGACTTGAAGACCCCAAGGTTGTAGCTATCAGGAAACAAAGACTCCGGCAGGGAATTCCACTCCTTAGCTGTGCGTACAATGAAAGTATTCGCAAAACGCTTTGTACGTATGGGTGGGATGTCCACCATGTACCGGTGGCGCATTGCCGTGCGTCTTGTTGTCCGGTGATGGAAAGGGCTAGGCGGAATCAAATTGTGCAGTTCCATCGCACACTCCCCGAAATGTAACCGATAAAAAACCGACAGACTGGCCACTTGGCGTCGATGTTCAAGGCTCTGGAGCTTTGAGGCGACCAGTGCATCGTGGCCGATAAGCCTCTTGGCCCGTTTGTCAATCGACTCAAGTGCATCAAGTTGATATTTGGCAGATCCGTCCCAAAGGTGAGAGCAGTACTCCATGCATGACCGAACTTGCGCTTTATACAAGTTGAGCAGCTGTTCAGGCGTGAAGTACCGTCTCACCTTTGCAAGGATCCCCAACTTTTTTGCAGCCAACTGAGCCTTTGCCTCAATGAATGGACCAAAATTGAGGGTCGATGTTAAAGTAACACCAAGAAGGTCGAGATGGTCCGTTATCGGCACGGTTACACCACGGAAAGATGGAGCCGGGTGGAATAGGCTCTTTTTTGCGGAAAAAAGACACGCCTGGGTCTTAGCTGCATTGAAATTGACTAGATTGGCATCGCCCCATTCGGAGACTGCCTCCAAAGACAGATTCAAGCGCTCAACCATGGCCTCCCGGAGAGACCGGATCTCAGTCCCAGTAGCCCGTGCGCCGGACACGTATCTCTCAGCAACCGTGCTGTCGTCTGCGTACCCAAAGGTTCCGGGTTTTAGCAGGTCATTAATGTGCAGCAAAAACAGTGTAGCCGAGAGCACCGACCCCTGAGGGACTCCGGCGTTAATACCTAGTTGACCGGACGAGCAGCCATCGATAACCACTCGGATGGACCTCTCCCTCTGGAAGTCAGCAATCCAGTCGCACAGACCACTAGGCAGACCGAAGGAAGGAAGCTTACCAATAAGGCTCTCATGCCAGACCCTGTCGAAAGCCTTCGAGATGTCAAGGGAGACAGCAAGCGCTTCCCCGTGCCTCTCGATGGCCTCACTCCAGACGTGAATGGCATACGCTAGAAGATCCCCAGTTGACCGATTTCGGCGGAAGCCGTATTGGCGGTCACTGAGGATGTCATTGTCTTCTAGGTATGCCAGGAGCTTATTGTTCAGCACACGTTCCATACTCTTACAGAGGATGGACGTTACCGAGATGGGTCTGTAGTTTGCCGGGTCAGCCCGACTACCCTTTTTGGGGACTGGCTGAACGTTAGCTTGCTTCCAAGCCTTCGGCACCTTTCCAGTCACTAACGAAAGGCGATATAGGCGTGTCAGGATCGGAGACAATTCAGGCGCACAAGTTTTCAGTACAATTGCCGGTATCCCGTCGGGGCCACTAGCTTTGTTCATGTCAAGGTTACGCAACACCCTACAGACCTCCCTCTGATGGATGCGAATATCCGACATACTCGTCCCACATCCAACAGGAGACGGAGGGGGCCGCGCGCCATCAGAGTTCAGACGCGAAGATTCCGCAAAAAGGGAGGCAAACAAGTTTGCCTTGTCCTCGGCGGAGTGGGCCAGTGACCCGTCGGGTCTCAGCAGTGGTGGTAGTGAGGGGCGACAGAAGTTTTATTCAACCGACTTAGCCAGGGACCAAAACGCTTTGCTACCAGCAGGGTATGAAGCTAGTTTGTTCCCGATTCTGCTAATATGGTCAAAACGTGCCCTTCGCATCGCCTTTTTGCAGGACTTGGCAGCCCTGTTGAAGGCTCTCTTCTTCTGAGTTACGTCACTCGCTTTGTGCACCCGAGCGTCGACCCATGCTAGGTAAGCCTTGTGTTTAACCGCATTTGCGCGGTTGCACTCAGCACCAAACCATGGTCGGTCAACGCCGGAAAGCGCTACGTCAGAGAATGGAATGTAGTACTCCATCCCCTGGCGCAACACATCAGTCACGGCGTCAGCGCATGACGATGGATCTTCCGAAGAGAAGCAAATGGGCTGCCAAGGATAGCATGCGAAAGAAGATCGCATCCCATCCCAATCTGCTGACCTGTACTGCCAAACCCGCCGGGTGCCTTTCGGGCTGGGATCGGACGGGGAGTAGACGGATACAGACTTCACCAGACAGTGGTCGGAACTACCCAAAGGTGATGAAATCGACACTGAGTATCGGTCTGGATCTGTTGTCAGCAGAAGGTCCAAGCAATTGGCCGTATGCGAATCAACATCCGGCACCCTCGTAGCCCCCTGCACCAGCTGGGTGAGATTAAGCGCCAGCGAAAGATTTCGCATCTCTCGTCCAGCATGGTCAGTGCACTGGTATGGGAAGAGCCACTCCTGATGGTGAGCATTAAAGTCCCCCAGTAACACTAATTGGGCAGAAGGGTACCGTTGCTGGGCCACATCAGCCGCCTCACTCAGGTACTGTGTGATCCTGGTTGTCTCCAGATCACCGCTATGCGATCGGTAGACACAGGCATAGATAATCTTATCCAGACCTGTGTCCACCAGGGCCCATAGCACTGAGTAGTTAGAGTCTTCAAGGTCACGGAGACGCCGATAGCAGATGTCGTCGCGGGCGAACATACATACACCCGCACGTGGCTTGAATTTGTGCTCCAGGGTAAATCCTGGGTAAGATAGGTATGCCAAGTCCGACGGACATCCGATCTGCGTCTCCGTCAGGAACAAAAGTGCTGGTTTCTCAGTCTCAAGGTGGTGATGGACTGCGACAAGGTTCGAGTGCAGACCTCGGATGTTACTGAGGTGCACCTTATGTGAGAGTGAGTGCTGCCGCTGTTCAGCTTTTCTCTTTTTGTTCCTTGGCATTATTGCTGTGAGTGAAGGAAGGTGAGGAGAAGGAAGTGAGATGAGGTTCCACGCTGGCAACCTTCAGACACGCGGAGTCCGGACGCCATCATTGGGGGACTAGTCTGGAGACTGCGGGGACGCCCGAGCCCCCCCGGGAATGTCCATCGGGCACTCTCGTCTGGTCGCCAACCAGCACGATGGCGCATCCCGGGATTTTTCGACAGTTGGCGGGGCAGCCTTTCGTGTGTGGCTGGCACACTACTTGGGCCCCCAACTACCTGCGGTCGGCCAGCGGCGCACCGTGCCTCGGATCCCGCTACCCTCCGCGACTAGTCACCCGATATTTTGCTTTCAAATTAAGTTATTGTTATAACATTATACGCAAAATTGATGTGAGAAATTAAATTATGGCTATCGTGCGTTGGTTAGACAAGCTTCGGTTTTCCGCACGCAAATAACTTATTTTAGTGGAAAAAAACGGAACCCTTATAGGATCACTTTGTTGTCCGTCTGCCTATCTGCACAGATCAGTCTGTCTGTCAAGACCCTTTATCTCGGGAACACGTGGAAGTATCGAGTTGAAATCAATATTGTATACTCAAGATTATAATACCTTCCAGTTGTGAAAACATCGAACTTCTAGATCAAGGCAATCAAGAAATACAGCCGTTAATGACGCATATGTTAAACTCGCAAGGGAATCAATAAACAGGGTACTTCCCGTTGATCTAGAATCCTGAAATTTGGCAAGAAACAATGCAAATGAAGTAAAGAAAAAAACCGAATACCGTTAATTTGTACCTACTTAAAAAAGACTATTAACTTATTTGCAGTTGGTAAACTGACCGCGACTTATGTTGATGTATGAGGACTACAGTTTTCCAACAGCAAAGTTAATTTTGTCCCTCAATTCTGTTTAACTTTCGTTAGAGCAATGTTCGGTGCCCTCATAATTATGATCTTCAGTAATTTTATTTAATTATTTTGGTGAATGTAGCTGTTTGTACGGAACCCTCAGTGCGCGAGTCTAACTCGCACTTGGCCAGTTTTTTTTAAATCTTGTAGCTTCTAAAGTTAGCACCTAAATTATATGATTCATTAACCTTTTGAACGCCAATGTCGGCTATAGCCGACATGAGCAAGCGTGCCCTGTGCGCCAACGACGGCTATACTCGACAAAAAACAGGTCGCAGAAAAATACTTGGCGTACAGGGCATAGGAATACCGATATGGCGTGGCGGTGAAAAGGTTAAAGGACATGGCTATAAGGTATGGACGACTGCCCTAGCAATATATAAACATTTTAACTAGTAATATGTAATGCTGAATAGCTGAATTGAATTGAATTTGAATTGTATTTCATGATGAATCAATACGCAATTGAAACTTAAGGACATACTAGTTGGCTCTGTATTAATACATAACACCCGGCGAAAGGAACTTCGTTCAAAGTGAGTTCCCACGACACCCCAGACATGTATTTTATTTATTTGGTTCTAATCGAATCAAGTGTAATCTAGAAGTGCCGTTTCTTTCCCGTTTTTTGCCAATAATTTCTAGAAAACAGATAAATGCAATTAAAGAAATCAATATCTAAGGTTCTATCCTTAAGGTTTTGAGGTGTATAGCGAAAGGTACAAAAATAAATAATAATAAATACTGTTCGTTTCAATTTACGCAAATGTCTTTAAAAGTAGGTTTATTGACTAAATTTTTTCGTAAAAAGTGTCAAACAAAAACTTGAAAACACTTTTAATTATTTGATTAATTCGCGAAAGTTCTAGAAGAATAATAAAACTGTAATAATTCATTAATGAATATTTGAGATGTTTTGCGATAGGTACAAAAACAAATAATAATGAATACTGTTCGTTTCGACTTACGCAAATGAATTTAAAAGTAGGTTTATTGACTACAGAAAAATTGTAGTCAATAAACCTACTTTTAAAGACATTTGCGTAAATTGAAAGGAACAGTATTTATTATTATTTATTTTTGTACCTTTCGCTATACACCTCAAAACCTTATGGATAGAACCTTAAGTGTAGAACTGAATCTTATGTTCTTCTTGTCAAACAAAAACATGAAAAAACTTTTAATTATTTGATTAATTCGCGAAAGTTCTAGAAGAATAATAAAACTGTAATAATTCATTAATGAATATTTGAATGTTACGCGCTAGTGAACAATTTCTATTCATGCTAGAAAAGGCCGCCGGCTAGTTAATATATTTAGTTTTATTTAATGATCATTTTGTCATTCGTTTTTTGTCAAACATTAGTGAACCCTTTCAGCTACACCAGAGGCATTATGCCTCATTTACATTAGGTTGTTTTACCCATTCGATAACAGGCCGTATTCGGTCACCGACTAGTGTAAGCAGGTATTCAGTTGAGCTGAATGCGCGCGGTTGCCAAATCCGGTAAACCGACAACTTAAACGAATACGATCGCTGTTTTCGGTGTCCCGACATAACGTAAACACGCCATTGCTGATGCATTGTTACGTATTCACAAAAGATTTTTTATGAAGGTGAAAAATGTTGTCTGCAATCATAGGTACTAGACATATTGGCACTTGAGACATTTCAGCTTTGTGTCAATGCCTCTGCTATGGTAGAAGTTCACATGCATGTTTGTCTCGGTACAACTACATCTTCATATTGTCAAACTACACAGTGACAGTCACTATTGTTTAAATTGTAAAGCTTCAAATAAAGATTTTATTATTTTAACGCACACTTGCACCATTCTGGGTTGTCTTACTAACTCCGAGTTAGTAGCTACAACGGTCAATAACCTCTTGTTAGCAGTTAACTATGAATTAATTATTTGGTGCAAGTGAGCTTTATTATAGTAGTCTGTACTGGCACCCAAACCTTTCAAACCGGATCATAGCAACTAAAAACATATGTTTCTTTCTTTACAGATTCGTAAAGCTCTACACTTCAATAGATAAAATGTCGTATGTATACAGATATTTCTTATCAAACTCATGGGAATTTAGAAACGACAATGTCAAAGGCATGATCGAAAACATGTCAGACGTTGACAAAGTCATATTCAACTGTGACCTGACCACACTCAGTTTCTCGGACTTCATAAGAGCCTGGGTCATCGGTGTGAAGAAATATGTTGTAAAAGATGGCTTGAAGGAGAGCTTGTCGGCCGTAAAAAAACAAAAATTACTGGGCGTCGCTAACTATGCATTATTGGCTGTATATTTCTACGTACTGTGGCGTATTTTTTCTTTATTTTTGTCGTGTATGAATTATATGCTATTCTAATTCTTGACGTTATTTATTATTCCTTGTGTAGGTATGTGTGATCTAGATAAATAATATACCAAGAGGGTTCTTTATTTTATTACTACTAACTTTTTTATCCATAATCTAAAGAGCCATTTTTTTGTCATCATTTTCAATTTCAATTTGTATTATTACACGTAATTTATTACAAAAGCAATTTACACAATTTAATCAAATACAAATATTTATTTCAACACAAAGGAAATGGCCATGGGCCCCAAACTAGGCACAGCCTGTGTCTTGGTGGCCCAAGATTAACAATAAGCAGATTGAAAGTTCTGTATGACACAGCACAATATTACCAGTTAAGTTAAATAGCATTAAAAATTAAATAATAAAAATCATAATTCATAAACATTTATCCAAAACAATGATTACAATAAAAATAATAATATAAAACAAAAATTAAAAACAAATACATCAAAAGTAAGATCAAAACCACATAAATCAGATCAAATTAAAATCAAAATCATATATCAAACTTCATTTTCATCAGTTAAAATTTATCGGGCATCAGAAATGAAATTATCAAAAATTTTAAACAATACTCAAAACCAATAATTACATAAAAATCATAATAAAACTAATAATTTACTTAATTAAAAAAGAAAACACATTTAATATATAATCAGAATTAGACTTCATTTACGTCGGTCAAAAAGTATAAAACAATAATCAAAACCAATAATTGCATTAATCATTTGAACAAAATTAATAATAGGTATAAGTCAAAGTAAAAAAAAGTGACATTAAAATTAAATACTCATTGATACATAGCTAATTCAGACCACAATCAAAACTCTCAGTGGTAAACTTCATTACCAACATTCAAAATTAAATATAAAACAAATAAAATATGACTTGCCGATTGAAAGCATAAAACAGAATAGAGAGATTAAAAGCATATAACAGTAGAGTTGTCAGCATTAACCGTCTGCGACTGACGTGCCGTAATTTTTACTATTCCACTGACGTGGTAGTATACTAGACACCACTTTGACTGGTCATAAGTTAATAATTATTTTTTAATTCCTAATGGTGTGAAGTTTTTTTACTAACTTAAAGTATATATTATTATTTTAATTTAATAAAAGTTTTAAAATAAAAAGCAATGTCCACTTAACAGTATTTATTTACTTAACATAAATCAGTCCAAAAAAAATTTAGCCTACACAAACAAAAATAAACAAATCAACTATATCACTTTTATATTACACTTACTACTTACTTTTTATCACTTTTATATTAATCAAAGAACACTCTTATAATAATCAGACTCGAAAATTTGGACTGTATTTATTGGTTCAATTGAGAGTTATAATTCAAATATTTTTTTGACAATCCTCGCAAAATGGCTTTTTTTTATTTAGACTTTGAGCATTAGAGACAAATCGGCTTTAAACAATCACTGTAACAGTATAATTTTACTCTTTTTATTACCCGGCTGCAAGTTTTCGCGCGTATCTTGTATGTATTGTAGCGTTATAAAATACAAATAAAACTTTTTTAACGCAACGTTAACGTATACTTTTGAATTAAAAATAAATACACCGAAAATATAAAAAAAAAATAGGAAAAGGCAAAACACTTTAAAAAAAAACAGGAAGAACCGCAATAGTCAATATCGTATTAATTATTTTAAATATTTAGTAAAATAAGCATATGAGTGAAATTATGGCAAGGCTTAAAAGGATAAAGCGGAAATCACGTGCCTAATGTTTAACCCAGTGGCAACCGGTTTAATGATGGCTTAAGCATAGAATTAAAGTACGATACCGTAACATGATATAAGTAAGGTTTTACAATACAGTTGTTAAACATGGCGTACTTTCGGCGGCTATAATTATGATTCGAAAATTTAATCTTTTGCATAGGCATCTTTCTGTTACGCGGTCGTGACTTTTGTTTACGAGCTCGATCATTACTTTACTACTACTACTAAAGTTTAGTAGCAAGGAGTTTTCATACAAAGAATAAAATGGGATAGATTTTATACGAGGAAAAATGAATGATTCCGTACGTTTTATTTATTTATTTATATTGGGAAAACAATACAAAGACAAAAAATAAAAAGTAACATATGTGTAGCCCACGACGTTATCCACAACTTAATAAAATAATTTTACCAATACCCACAACTGAGGCTGAGAATAACACAAATAAACAAAGTTATACGATTAAAATTCAAAAACAAAAATACATCAAAAATACAGAGATAAAATCTAAAAAAATAATTAATCAAAATTCAAAGTAAATTATAAATCAGCAAATAATTAAAATTCATAAAGTAAGCACTTAATTAATATTTCAAAGTAGTTAAATTTATAAATTTCAAAAATAACTAAAATTTAAAAGTAATTAAAATTCAAAAATGATATAAAATTAAAAAAAAAAAAAATATCATGCAATTTAAATGTTTTAAAATCTAAAGGATCATTAAGAAAAAATAAAAGAGAGGAAAAAGAAAATTAAAAAATTATCAAAAATAATTAAAATTCAAACAATAATAAAAAAAACTCTTTAATTAAACCACATCATCATCTTCCTGCCCTTGTCCCATGTTACTTGGGGTCGGCGCAACACGTTTTCTTCTTCCATACCGTCCTGTCCCTCGTCACGCTATCACTGACTCCCTTTTCTTTCATATCACTCCTCACACAGTCCATCCATCTTTTCTTTGGCCGTCCCCTCCCTCTCCATCCATCCACATTTATATTCATAACTCTTCTAGTAACATGCGTTTCATCCCTCCTCATCAGATGACCATACCAGGACAAACGGTTTCCTTTCAACTTTTCTGTCACTGGCGCCACTTTCAAACTTCCTCTAATATACTCATTTCTCACTTTATCCATTCTCGTCACTCCGCACATCCATCTCAACATTCTCATCTCTGCTACATGCAATCTCTTTTCATCCATATTTTTCACAGCCCAACATTCTGATCCATACAGTACGACAGGTCTTATCACGGACTTGTAAATTTTACCCTTTAACTTGAGGGGCATCCGTGGGTCGCAAGTTGTGCCAGTGACCTGTCGCCATTTCATCCATCCCGAGTTGATCCGGTGCGTTACGTCTCGGTCTACCTCGCCATCCCCTTGGACAAGCGACCCCAGGTACCGGAAGTCGGAGCAGATTGGTATGGGCGTTCCAGCGAAAGCTATGGGCACGGAACTAGAGAGACCGCCGAAGTCACAAAACAAGTATTCAGTTTTGTTTCTGCTCAATTTCAGGCCAACACTCTCCAGTCTGTGCCCCCACACCTCCAATTTGCTCTGGACCTCTAAGCCACTCTCGGCAACCAGCACAATGTCATCGGCAAACAGCATACACCAGGGTGCCTCTTCCTGTATGTCCGACGTCAGAGCGTCCATTATCATCAGGAAGAGGTATGGACTGAGAGCCGACCCTTGGTGCAAGCCGACCGCCACACTGAAGCTGCCAGTAGTGCCCACTGTAGATCGGACTTGAGTACTGCATCGGCTGTACATCGCTCGGACCAACTGTACATACTTCCCAGGCACACCTTTCTTCTTAAGGGCCCACCACAAAACCTCACGGGGCACCCGGTCGTATGCCTTTTCGAGATCAATGAACACCATGTGCAAGTTTTTATGCGCACTCCTGTATTTTTCGCACAACTGGTGGATTGCGAAAATGGCATCCATTGTACCCCGACCAGGCATAAAACCGAATTGGTTCTGCGATATTTCACTCTCTTCTCTCAGCCGCCTTTCAATAACTTTCTCCCAAGCTTTCATACTATGTGACATTAGCTTTATTCCTCTATAGTTGTTGCACTCTAGCACATCACCTTTGTTTTTAAAGATGGGCACCAGCGAACTATTGCACCATTCATCGGGTATGGCTTCTTCCTGTAACAACTTATTGAAGAATAAAGCTAACCACGTCCATCCATCTACGCGCAATATCTTCCACACTTCAACTGGTATTCCGTCCGGACCAACTGCCTTACCATTCTTCATTCCATTTACTGCTATTCTTACTTCCTCCATACTAACCATTCTCACTAACCCTTCATTCACAGGTTTATTTTCCAACATACCGCTCCATTTATTTTCCTCATTCATCAGCTTCTCAAAGTATTCCTTCCACCTATCCTTAATTTTTTCGTCATCAGAAAGAATCATTCCAGCCTCATCTTTTATACATCTTATCTGACAGACATCTTTCGCCCTTTTCTCCCTAGCTCTAGCCAGCCGGTACAGATCTTTTTGACCTGCTGGACTATCCAGCGCATCGTATAGCTTGTCCTGAGCTTTTGCTCTCGCTATAGCCACAGCTTTCTTAGCTTTTTTCTTCGTCGTATCATACTCAACCTTTTTTGCAACTTTCAAACTAGCATTTTCCTGTTCTACACTTTGCCATTCCTTGAATTTTTTCTTCTTTTCCTTCAACACATTCTGTATTTCTGTTGACCACCACCATGTATCCCTGTCTATCGTACCCCTTCCTTTCGTCTCTCCCAAAATATCCTTCGCTGCACACCTAATACACCCAGCAATCTCCTTCCAACTTTCGTTTACATTTCGATCTTCCATGTCTCCCATCTCTATCATTTTGTCTACGACTCGCTCACGAAACTTCTTCGCACAATCACTCTTCTCTAACATATGCCATTTTATTTTAGGAGGGGGACGCTCTTTGCTTTTTGTACACTGTATTTTTACTACTTGAGTCATAACCAGGAGTCTGTGCTGAGACACCAAGTCTTCTCCTGGCAGCACTTTGCAATTTTTGACGTGCTGTATGCTGTTACGTCTAACGAGAAGGTAGTCGATTTGGGTCTTGTGGTTACCACTTTTGTAAGTGATGAGATGTTCGTCTTTTTTCTGAAACCAAGTGTTAGCTACTGCCAGGTCAAATGCAGTAGCGGATTGGAGCAGCGTCTCTCCCTCGTTGTTGGTATTCCCAAATCCCCATCCCCCGTGAACTCTTTCATAAATTCAATTCATTCTTCCCACATGCCCATTAAAATCTCCTCCAACTATCAATTCCTCATGCACAGGGATGGTCATCAAGGTTGTATCTAAATTCTTTAATTAAACCACATTTATACAAAAACAAAATATAATAAATTCAATTAAATTAGCTAAAACTGCAGTTCTTGTTTTACTTTTTTGAGCCACTAATTAAATTGATCAAGGAGATACTTGGACATGTTTACATTGTCATCAAATAAGTATACTTAACACAAAATAACATGTCCAAGTCTACAAAAACGTCATTGAATTTTACTGCCATACGTCGAAGAGGCGCGCGAACTACAGCGTTGGTGCGGCAGGAGGAGACTGCGAATAGCGGACGTGCGTGCACCCCTCGTACAATGACAGTCCTCGGAACAAAGTAGCTCAATTTATTGGCACGATCTATGCAGTCGTACCTGTCATTACATAAGTCATAGAGAAACATAGTTTCTAGGAAAAGGCGTCTAGATACCAAACTTAACAAATCCATATTTCTATGGGGAGAATTGGGCGATCGCAAGTCGTGACGGCACCGATATTCTAGGGCTTTTAGTTATTTGTGCTGTACTCTTTCGGATTCCAAACAAGTACAGCGTATTCGAGCTGTGACCTAATTAACGAATTATAGTTACAAATGCATGTAGGTATCTATGCGCTTGAAGTCACTAGAAGCTCTCATGACGAAGCCATACATACGGAAAGCGTTACTTATTATTTTCTGAATATGCTGATCAAGATGCAGTTTAGAGTCCAGTAGCACTCCAAGGTCTTTTACTGATATAACTCTTTGCAGTATAGTGTATCCAATGTGTAACTACCAATTATATTTTTTTTTCTTCGTAAATGTAATAGACACACACTTTGATGAGCTTAACTGGATTTTGTTTTCTACACAGTAACTAGAAAATCGGTGAAGATCCTCTTGCAGTAGCACAGTACCGGTATGGTCACGAACTGGTCTGTAGATTTTAAGGTCCATCTGCATATAGCAAAAATTTTGAGTGAATGAAACAAGACTCGATATCATTAATAAAAAGAAGAAGCCCCAAAATAGAGCCCTGTGGCACACCAGAAGTAACGCCGATTGAATTGATCATATTTATGTTTTTTATGTTAAGTAATAAAATTGGAGCCCTGCAAAGAAGGAAAAATCATAATGAGCTCCACAATGCACACGTTTCATAATATGCGTGAATATTTATACAAATCAAACTAATACTTACAGCGCCTACTGAACCATGATTGATTTAACGGAATCTTTCATCTTGACACTAGCCCCCTTTGTCCCTCGTGTCATCAGGATTTGCTAAGTTTTTCTTTAGGTTATTACATATACATTCGATGTTACTGATCTAAGGTACACAATCCAAAAAGAAATTACATTCTTGTAAACCATAGATATTGAGAATTCATAGATTAGTAGACGCATATCCATGATTTACTTTATGCAACTAATTCTAATCTAAGATTTGATATTTTGTTTACAAGTTTAATTGTGTGTTAATTGTATTAATTATTACACACAATTCAAATATATATTTAAATCAATTTGTTTTGTTTTATCAGACACCAGTGCCATCTGTCTGAATAACGGTAAAAAAGTGACAGTTATAAAAGATTCTCATCTTTGGCACTAGATGTCGCTAGTGACCTCAAAATCAAGTGAAACGTTATTTATAATCGTTACAGTGTTAGTAAGTTTTTGTCTAGCCAATTATCTATGGTGCGCATGCCATTCTCCGCAGCATCCATGGTATCCCTCCATGAATCACCACGGAACATGGCTGGAGTGTCATCTGCGTAGCATATCATGTCTGACTGGGGGATGTTTAGCCGGAGTAGGTCGTTCATGTACACAGTGAATAGTGTCGGCCATAAGACACTGCCCTGCGGCACCCCAAAAACAACCGGAATGCTTTCGCTGACACTATCTCCGATCGCAACATACTGCTCCCTGTCGGACAAGTAGCTGCTAAACCAGTCCCGAGCAATGCCCCTTACGCAAATCTAATTTTTTGACTAACATTTGAATAGATGCTGTGTCGAATGCCTTGGCCAGGTCGAGGAAGACCCCAATTGACCGTAGCCTCCCGTCAATCCCCGAGGGGAGAATGTCTGTCAAAAGCCCCACAGCTTGCTCTGTGGACCTACTACGTCTGAAGCCATATTGGCGTCCGGACAGTAGACTGTGCTTTTCTATAAAGCCGATGAGGTGGTTGTTCACGAGTTTCTCCAAGATCTTTGACGTGACTCAAAGCAAAGAGATAGGCCTATAGTTATCCGGGCAGTCATTGGCACCTTTTTTGTGAATTGGCGTAACGACTGCCGTCTTCCAGGAGTCAGGAAAAGTACCCGTCGACATGCTCAAATAACAAATATGCGTTAAGGGGTCCAGTATAAATGGTTTGATATGCTTGAGAAGAAGTGAGCGGATGCCATCAGAACCGGGTGCACTGTCGTCTTTTAAATTAGACTTTCTATTTCTCGGTTATTAGTTGGGTGCAAGAACAGAGAGTTTTCCGATCGGTTTGCAAGACTAGTTTCACTGCAAAGTTTGCTCTCCGTAGTCTGGAGTTTGTTTAGGATGTTGTGTGCTGAGTTTGCGTTTACCTACTGAGACGAAATGACTATTGCAGCTATTAACTGATGATGAGTTACCCGATCCGGCATTCAGCAGTTCGCGATTATCTTTGTTTTGTTGCCGAATTCACAGATACCTTTAATGACATGCCATAACTTTTTGGGTTGGTCACTGTGATTCTCTAATTCCCCTCTCTCATGCTCTGTCTTACGTTTGTGAAGGATATTATTGCAAAAGTTTCTGTATCGTGAATATATGCGTTTTAATTCTGGGTTTAGTGGTTGGATTTTCACCTGAGCATGCAAAGAATCTCGGTGACGCATGTAGCAAAAATAGAAAAATAAAAAAAACCTATTTACGCTTGCAGCTGATGTTTTTAACTGGCAATACTGTAATGAACAATTAAATACTGTCGCAAACTCCGCGCACGGAACTGGTTTGTTGAATGTTGGTAGTTGATTTCCCTCTCAATACGGTATGACTAACGCTCGCGGACTTCCTGCGGTTCGTGGAACACACGGCAGTCACTTGACACTACGCAGCGGCAGAATGACCGTGTCCGCACGACAGTAAATCGTACCTCTGCTACTTTCATAACGTCACCTGGAACGACATATTATCTACACGCTACCGTGAACAATAAATTAAACTCAGTGTAAGTGTTGCAAAACCTATATTATCTAGAATTAGGTGATCATTGCATGTTATACTAAAATTACGCCATTTGTAAATTTTGTAATAATGTCTACTTTGGACACTTTGTAAGGCAGCTTTTCCTTACCCAACCGGCTAACTCTTTGGTAGTAAGTAGCTTGAGACAATTGCAGGGATTAACTCACATGAAGCTGACTGAAGTAAAACACATTTAAGTTCGGTCAACTAATTTAATTCTTCAAGCACACATTCCATCAATACAATAACTTGAGGTTACAAAGTATGAACCACTCACTTTCTGAAGGGATATAGATTACCCACAATATTCAATGCTGGAGATATGAGTCCTCAAACAGCATCGTTCTCTGTGTAGCTGTCCGTAAGCTTGCTGTATATCAGATGATGACAATTATGCTCGGAACCTTTTGCAAGAGGAAACTGCTGTAGCTTGAACAGCTAGTTGACCATTAGCTTTCTTAGGTATATTAAAATTATAGCTAAAGAGGCATTTGGAGCCCTGCCAAGGAGAAGAAAATTGCATGTTAAGATCAAACGCACATGTGTCATGAAAATGGGCATTCAGACAAATTCAAACCAATACTCACAGCGCCTACTGGATCATTGATTATGATGAGCTTTTCATCTTGACGCTAGCCAGCCTTGCCCCGTATAACATTACGTAACTTTTCTTATGATCCTTGCCTTTGAGGTTATGGATTTTTGACACCGTCCTCCCAACGCAAGTTCACTAGTAGTAAAGGCTAAGTCATTGCAAATACCGATCTTGAACACTTTACTTTTAAGCCATAGGCCTTTTACTAAATTATATTTTTTTTGTGACCAATGTGAAAAGATTTTACAATTAATTATTATATGTATTGAATTTGTGTGTTTGTAGTATTAAATGATCTCACACAAATAAGATACATATTTTATTATTAACATTTTAAATAGTGTCAAACATACATCAACGCCAGATGTTGCTAATATATGCACTGGCAATTTTTACCCGTTACAACTTGAACCGTTGATTCATATAAATTGCGTTGGTGTATCAACGGTGATTGTTATTTTAAACACGGTAACATAGGTGTAACGGGTCATGACGGTTACTTTTAAATAATCTTAAGCCTTTCATTTATTATTTTCCTTGTTCAATGTAGTATTGGTGAGTGGTGGTAAGTCGATGGAAGTAATTGTTTTGTAAAATTCTGTAAATCATTGTTGTTAATTTTTCCATCTACCTCACATCACTAGATGTTATCATTTTTAGGGTTCCGAAGTCAACAAGGAATCCTTATAGTTTCGCTCTGTCCATCTGTCCGTCCGCAGCTTAGCTCAGAGAATCTAAGTACTATAAAGCTATAATTTGGCATGGATATACATATTAATAATTCCGACAAAGTGGTAAAATAAAATCATGAAAAACATTTTTTTTTCGGCTGCCTCCCAAAGACGTAAAGTGGGTATGTATTTTTTTTACTCATCTGTCCCATGGTGTGGGGTATCGTTGGATAGGCCATTGAAAAATATTAGTTCGTTAAAACCATTTTTCGATTCAGAGATCCGTTTGCGTGAAATTAAGCTTTAAATTGTAAATTTATGTTAGAGTCAAGTGTCCCCCCAGTAGGGTAGAATTGGGGGTTCTGGATCACTTGCTCTCGCTTTGCTCGAGCGCATGATCCAGAACCCCCAATTCTCCACACATAAACACAATATCATTTTAACCTTAAACATTTTTAGTAGTTATAGGACAGTTATTTATATTATTAATTAAAGAAGGTATTTCATCTTCTGGCAGTATCTGGTAGCATAGAATGTCTTCTGAATCAGGAAACACTATATCACGCACTATACTTCTTGTTATTAATTTAGTGTCAGGCACAGCATTTGGTGACCTTGCAGCCAGTTTTTCAGGACCAGGATGTATGTTGCCAACTCGACCAAATGTAAGGAGCTCATTGCGACCTCTCTTGAGTGTTAGATATGTCGTATTTTCAATGGTGGATTTTACTGAGTTTTGCTCTGTCTTGCTTGTATTGTCCTGAAGTTTTGATGAACTGGTGTTCATTATTTTTTGGTCACTCATGTCTTGAGTAAATAGAATCTCACCACTAGTATTCTTGAAAATAACTTTAGAAATGCCTTCCAAATCAAATTTCGATGAATGAAACATATTGTGAATAATATTAATTTATTATTTTTCTTGATAAGATGGAACCATCACATTACAATGCTAAGAGTTTAATGCTGTGTGGAGATATGCATATTTCATTATATATTCTCTCCCTTTCACAGCGTTCAAATAAACACAATCAGGATAATGTATAGCATGTTGCATCCAAGGATCGTCATAAATCTCCCAATCTTCGATAACACCTCCGCATGAGAAACATGCTGCAATATCATTTATACTATTTCCATAGTAAAAGAATCCCGCGTCAGCCATTTCCATCACTAATCTTTTCTTTTTATTAAACACCCCCCAGTAATAATTAAATGAAAATTCACGCATTTTAAACTTGTTATACATGTCATATCGAGGTTTGTATTCATTTTGAGACATGTTCTATTCACTTTCTAATTCAATTATAAACGTATAATGATATCATCTACCTTTTGTCAACAACTTATAAAGACCGGACAGCGGTATGTGGAGGGGGGGGTAGAAAACTAAGATGCGTTTTACCTAACTATAAAAATAAAACAAAAACAATATTTATTTTAGAATTTTATTATCAAAGCACCACTTATTTAAACATAATACATTTTTTAAAGCACATACAGAGTCATGATAAATACAGTTATATAAATCTTGAGAATGTTTATAAAGATCGTATAAACTTATCAAACTAGAACAACCTTTATCTTCTAAATTAAATATATTACAATTACTATTTTCTAAAATATGCTTTAACCACAACACTTTTTCTGAACCTTTAACGTAGATACATTTATCTCTTAAAATATCTATAACCAAATTCTGATAATTAGAATAGGGTAAAAATCCTTCACACCAGTGTATCTTTCTGTTACGTTCAATCCAACAAACTTGTTTTTTTTCTAGTTTCGTTAATTTTGAAAATGGAAATGGTGGCTTTATTAAAAACACTTGTAATTTTTTATCATACAATATAGCGATTTCTTTCATTATAAATTCATTTGTCTCTGTTTTAAAGCCTTGAATATCCACAATAGCAATCATGATAACCTGCGCACAATATTGCTGAGAGGTTTGTATTCCACAAGTCGATCGTTTATAATCAAACAATATGCAGCCGTCTTATCTGGTATTGCCGTAGAACATTCAATTTCCAACCTCACGTCCACTGGACCTGTTTTCAGGCTATCGTTTTGTCTTGAGCAGTCTAAGATAAAGAGAGGAGCTTTTTCTTTGAACTCCTTTAGATCAAGCAACGGGTCTATTGGACAGTTGTAATACGACTGACGAAATTTCACAAACATTTCGTATAATATACTATATTTGTTCTCAGAAAACTTTAAACCTAAAGGTTCATATGGATAATATTGAGAATTCAAAAAGAGCGTAACGTTTGTTACTTCACAATGATCGAATACTGAACCGTCTTTAGTTTTATTATTTTTTCGATTAGTTTGTAAACAAAAAATTACATATCTAGGTTTTTCCAATTGTGAAGCAGTTTTAACTGACCAAGAATGCTTTGTTGTTTTAGGTAGTAACGGATACTCATATAAATCCCAATTTCTAAACGCCAACTGAATAGGTTTATCTCTTTCTAAATGTTTTAAAAGTGACAGTCGTTCTCGGTCTGATACTTTTATATGCGGCACCCTCCACTGAACTCTTTGTACATCTATTTGAAAATTAACAATATCATCAGTAAGGATAACGCTATTTAAATTAGTGTTACTTCTGTTCAATATAAGTTCATGTTTACAATTTATCACAATTTTATTATAATCCTCTGCAAATCCTAATACCTTATTTAATGGTATCACCGCACTAAAATGCCCATCACTTTCAAATCCCTCTAAACTCCAACCCCATAGGGCAGCAACTTTATTTTCTGCTTCATTTAATGAAATGTATGATTTTATTGTTGATGTTATTCCAGAATTTTTTATGCGGTCTATTTCAATACCATTCATTTCGTATCTGATGTCTTGAAACAAAAACATAACAGAGTTATTAGTGAACGTAACATTTTTCTTGATTGGATTCCCATCTTTACCGAAGAGCTTCGCTTTTCCTTCGATGTAAATTGAACTGGCTGATGGTAGCACGTATATGTCTTGCTGGTGGATGGGAATTCTGATTTCATCGTTTTCTCTAAAGCTGTTATTGTAGGGATTGTATGAATGGACTTCATAACTTTCGATCGAAGTGTCGAAGTGTGGTAATTCAGTAATCTGTAGTATATTCATACTTTAAATCCTAGCGCTTTTAGAAAATCCTTATTTGCTTTAGTCAATTTCTTAACTTTTTCCTTGCGTCTTTGCACCTTAACAATCGCAGAAGAACTAAGACGTTTTTCATTCGCTTGAGTGTTTTTATAATGTACTATCATTTTGTTTTCCTTAAGTGAAGACGTAACTGAACTTGTTCCTCTCCAAAATTAATACAGTGTCCAAATTGATCTACAATCTTAACAGATACCGATGAAATTATATTTTTATTTACTGGAAAGTAAATAACATTTTGCGGTATTTCCATGCACTGTTGACCTGGAGTAGTATCAGACACAAATTCATGAATAAAATGAGTTGGTAATCCGTTGCAGTACGAACCCTGAACAAGATCACATTCGATTCTGATTACAGACAGACCTTTGTTAATAATGGGAATATTTGGTCTTGATTTTAATACTGAAAAAAAGTATATCAAACCGCACTCATATTGATCTGACAAATGCAATGGTGGTTGAAAGTATGAAACTAGTTCCGATTTTTTCCCAGAGATGGTAATCGTAGTAGACATACTTCTATACTGACAACTTTCGGCTGATCCTGCTTATTTTATTCCTTCACTGCACCAAAAATTCTTCAAAAAGTTTAAACAAAGATGTCCACAATTAAAAGGGTGATCACGCTGAATATTATCATAATTATAGTGAACTTTGGATCCCAAGTATTTTATAAATTCCTTAGGAGGCTTGAGATTTCCGTAACTATCAAAATACTCAATATAATCGTTGTATTTTGCATAGGCTACCCAATGAGAACCAGGATTTTTAGAGCTATCTAAATTTATTACTCCACATTCTTTTTTAAAAGGATGTTTAGGGAGCTTATCTCTCATAAAGACACCTCTGAAATAGGGAATATTATTTCCATACTTCAAAATGTCTAAATTACTCAAGGCTCGTTTGGGTAGCCAATATCTTAGTTTTTTTCTTTTGATACAAAAATACCGAGTCCATCTTTATGCGGTTTAAGGTGTATTCCTTTTCCGATGCAGAGAGCTTCCATCTTTTCATTGTGTCTCTTCGATTCAGCCCATAACTTTTTCGCCATCTTGAATTCATTTATGGTTTTAGCAATACCAGCTGCACCGCCTGCTAAAGCTCCCGCCGCAGATAATCCCGCAAAAATCGGAATCAACGGCAATACTCCACCAGTTTTTGGTATAGGAATAACACGAGGAAGTTTAATGGATGAATCACCAGCTAATTCTCTGGCAGCGGCCATAGCTAATTCTATTGCCACTTTCTTGCATTTCGGTTTTAATTTTTTTATATGTTTCCCCGTTTTTCTAATAACATTTTTAAATTTATTTTTTAATCCTTTTCCACATTTAATTTTAGGAGAACTCTTTTTGTCGTCTTTTTTTAGACCAAATCCAGTTTTAATTTTTGCTGTCATAGCACTGCTTACTAAGCGTGCTGCCAGTTTTTCCCCTACACTCGCATCTGAGGCAAGTGCGCGCTCTTTAGCCATATTTAACAAAACTAAATCTGCCTTGTGACGATCCTTTAAGTTTGAAGACTCGTGATAAGCAATGTCGTGTTGTTTGCAATATTCATCTAACTTGTTAACACCTTTATCTCCA
This sequence comes from Orthosia incerta, assembly GCA_948252205.1. NCBI lineage: Eukaryota > Metazoa > Arthropoda > Insecta > Lepidoptera > Noctuidae > Orthosia > Orthosia incerta. The sequence goes on along the minus strand of OX411766.1, from coordinate 17,237,530 downwards.
CGTGTAAGCCTTTTAATTAATTTAGTGCCAGGCCCACAATAATTGTATCCCGGTAAATGTAATTCAAATGGTAAATGATTTATAATCCAATTGAGAAGACTACTCTCTTCAATACACATCATAAGACTGACACATTTGGACTGAACACTTAATAAATATTCGATTTATCAATCCAACTGTTTTCAGAAGAAGGCAAACCTAACCATTTTACCAAAACCCTGTTTCCCTTCCTTCTAAGAACTTTTTCAACCAGATACATGTGAGGATTTTTTGTCTTTTGAAGCTCTTGTACATAAAATGCTCCTAAAATGGGTTGGCCTCTGATTGCATCTTCAATTAAGTAGGTGATAGGAGTTGTATTTTGTTTTTTTCGAACTTTAAATATTTCTGTCGACCAGTTGGGAGTATATCCTTTTTCAAATGTCCCCTTATACTTACTAATGCGTACATAATCACCCTCTTTAAACTTGCTTTTTAGGCTAATAGTTTTTACTAGACTGAAATATCTTTGTAATATGTGTTTTTTATTAGTGTTATCCACGTTTGCTGGGATTTCATCAATTGTACGATGATAGGTGTGATTGTATTCATAAATAACATTATTAAGAGTACTGTCTATCCAATTATAGTTACCTTTTAAACTAAATTCCTTGTACAGTTTCGATTTCAATGTTCTAATAAATCGCTCGACTATTGACGCCTTTTTTGTTGAGAAGGTTGAATAATGGTTTATGTTATAAGATTTCATAAGGTTTTGAAATATGTTATTATAAAATTCTGTTCCATTATCCGTTTGCAGATTTTTGGGAACACGCCCACTAACCAACAAAATCTTGAAAGAATTGCATACACTATCCTTTGTCTTACTTTTCAAAGGAAAAGCCCAGGCGTATTTCGAAAATGTGTCAATAACAGCAAGAATAAACTTGAAATTTTTATTTTCTTTGGAAATTGATTGCATATCAATTAAGTCTGCTTGCCAAAGGTCATCTATATCTTTCATAATAACGTGTCTTCGTGGAAAGTTTAGTCTTGCATTTTTATGTATTTCGTTGACTACGTCGGCTTTACTCATATTTTTAATTCAGTATATCAACATTTGTCTTGAACCCACCAATAATACTGAATGAAAAGCATACTATCTCCACTATTTATTCTCTAATTATATCAGCTTCTTTTAATTCTTCAATTATCGATAAAATTTCATTATCATGATTTGTATTGCCAGCATCTCTTGAAGCGACTAATAACTTTAATCTCTCAACCAATTCATTGGGATCATCCCAATATACCAAGTCGGTATTGTTTTTGTACTTCTTTAACTTTGGCAAGTTGCCTCCAAGTTTGGCGTGAATGTTATCATTTAACGTGTCAGTAAAAAATGGTCTGATTATTTCACGATATTTTATTCCTTTATCACCTTTTATTTGGCCTTTAGGATTAAAGTCTCTTTTGTGAGCATTTGTGTAATGCAATATATCCTTGTAGACAAGTTTATCTTTAGGGGATACTAATTGTAAATCAGGTTTTTTTCGAAGTAAAAGTTCTTTCAGGCCAGGAGTTAAATTGTAAGATTTATCACCGATTTTAATCAAAATGACGCTATCGTTGTTCAAACTATCAATTTTAGAAAATGATACTATCGAATTACCCATAAATAAAGTTTTGTTTTCACTTCTTATTCCAAACGGTATATTTACACCATCATAAATATCATAATCCTCTAATGAAATCTCTAAATCATCTTCCATTTTAGGAGACTTTTTAACCAAGTGTGTGGAATTTTGATTTGGTTCGTAACAATCCTCAAATTTTGTAGTCGACCTACTATTAATTTCATCCAATTTAATATCTCCAGAACATGTGGGGGTTGTATTTTGTAACAAAAATATTTTTTCCATATTTGTGTTGGAATCAGCTAGCGTTTTAAGAGGATCTGTGACAGGTTTAAGCATTTTATCGAGTGACAAGTTCATTGTGTGTTCCTGGTTCTTCATATGTTTTATTTTATTCTTTATGGAGTCTACGGACTTTATTAATTCTATCCTAATATTTTTCTCCATATTTAATTATCAACTGCGTTCAGCTAGTGAACAAATCATACTGAATTTGTTTTCGCATGTTAATTACTTATATGTATAAACAATAACATGGGGCTTAAACATAACTGGCTATATGTGGGTGTACTATTAGGGTATGCCTCTGCATAACCCTTCGAGGATTACAGACATGAAGTATATAGGAACAATCAATCAAATTTAAAAAAAGTATCGAAGTTCTGCCTGTACCTTCCATTATTTAATGACGATTCTTTGTTAATAAGTAGAAAATTATAAGGTTTACTCCAAACAGTTTGACAAATATTTTTAAACTCTTTCCATTCTAAATCAGAACTTACATGCTCTTCATAAATATGCTTTAAATTTACATCGTCTTGTTTAAATATTATAAGAAAATTTACATTATCACGTAACAATTGTTTCGGAATTTTGGAATAGGTTTGTGATAGGTAGAAGCAATCGATTTGCTTATGTCTACCCATAGAAAAATAATTGCGGATATTAATTTGATTTTCACATGCTACATCATCAAAAATAAATACCGAGTTAGTTAAAGCTTCACTCGGAGATATTACATCTTTGTCATCATTAAACTCGTAGAACTTTATTTGAGGTACTCTTCTTAATACTTCGCTTAAAAAACGATATTTTGGCTGAAACTTGTTTTTGAGTAAAGATAAAGATTCTGAAATTTTAGTCCATTTTCATGCAGAAGCAAACTGATCATCACGTTTGTTTTACCACAGTTCGAAGGGCCGCATATTATACAACGAATCGTATTAGGCAGTAAAATGCTGTGTTTGATTTGGTGAGCAGAGTCACTAAAATTTATATTATTATTAACGTTCAGAGATATGGGTTGTTTAATCAACTTCATCTTGCTAATTACTTCAATTCTTTACAGACCTTCATATTTATATACACGACATGGTAAGTAACTTTATCCCAATCCTACAACAAGTTTAGACTTGATTATTTGCATCGTAAAAGATAATATTAAATATGGTAAGTGTAACTTAATTCCTGTACCAGTTTCAATATAGTGAAGCAACAAAGCTCATAATTCAGTTTATTACTATTCTTCCAATAAGTAGGACCTATTCAGAATTAAATCTTCAAGGCAAATATTTCTATAATTCTATATTTCTTATAATTATGATATCTCAATAATTAATTATTAGAATTTATGTCTAACCTTTTTTTTCGTTTTTACAGAATTATGTCTGTCTCCCCATCGTATAGTCCTGTGGAGAGTGATTTTCTTGCGGTGGGTATTTAATTTATCGTTATTTGAGCCATTTGTAATTTACTTATGTTATAATTATTTTATGTTATTACAGGAAACGAATAATCTTTGTCCAGACGACACCTACTCTCTTGGAAATCCGTTTCTTTTTGCGCAAGACAGGGAAACTTTTTATAACACAGAAGCAGAACTAGCACATCAAGAGTATCTAAATGAAAAAAAAGAAGAACAGAAATCTGTGGAAACTAAAGACCATAAAAGAAAGAAATCAAATATTAACAAGAAGGTCATGAAAAAGTATCCTACACAGACTTCATCTTACGTTATTCGGAAGGAGTCAGGAATACCTCATCATTTGATTAAAATACTTATATATGATCTTACCAGATGTGTTAAAGACAATAAACAAAATTGTGAAATTGACTATGATGTGGGTGACAGCGCTGACGTAAACATCCAATACCTTGTAAAAGATGATTATGATGACATTTTAGATGAAACTGAACATCTAGTCGGCAAAGTAGTGAAAAAATTAAGTAATAAGCAGTTTTAAATGTGTGTAATATAAAGAGTTTGTTTTGTGATTGTGAACATTTACCTAAGTGCGTGTTTTGATTATTTGACTATGTTAAATTATGTATTTTGTTTTTGTAATATTTAAGTCTTTCTTTTTGTCTCATGTAAATATATGAATCTGAAAGTTTAATAAATATTATGATTTCCAACTTAACTAGTTTCATTTTGTGTTAGACTGCATGGGTAGTAAAATAACATAATAAAACACATCACACAATACTCATTCATTCCTAGAGTTCATTCGTACATTCATATTCATTCATCCTTTGTAAATGTCATTCGCATTGCGCCCATATTTTGAAGTTTTGGATGCAAATTGAAAAATACATTAATCGATGAGAACGAGCCTCATAATGCATGCCATCTATAATTTAAACGTGAAATTAAGTTGGACTTGACTAACTATCAAGTTCATCACTTAGTAACTAGATGGCTCACTACAGTAAAACATTATCACATTATAATAAAAGTCTAGCCTATTGTCATTTCCTCTGATAAAATAATAACTTTACTAAGGATTTCAGAGTAAAGTTTAAAACATTTATTTGAACTGAGAATTGAACTCAGACTCAGGTTAAAGGTACTTTAGACAAATGAGTATATTTATTACATAAAATGAGAAATAAAACAAGAAATATTATAATACATGAGATTTTATTGTTCATACAATGATATATTATTGTAACATTATAAAATAAAATAAAGTAAATAGAAGATAATAAAATTAAGCAGGTACATAGTCCAAAATAAACATCTTAGAACATAGTACGATGATGACCCCAAGGTACAGTATCATTTTTATTTTTTCTTATTTGACGTTTGTCATCATTTCCATTAAGTACTAATTTATTAATTTTCTGTGTATACAACTTATGATTTTTAGATCGAATGACATACATAGTATCTCTGAGATTTATGTCATTATTCAAAGTTTTTTTATATTTCTCAATTGTGAGTTTATTAGAAACAGATTTTTTAACTCCTTTAGCTTTTTTAATTGTGTTGTTTAAACTATTTATACAATATAGTTTAGCCCTCAAACCAATAAACTCAGTAATGACATCTCCACCCATCTCATCCTTAAAATAGCCAGGTATTTGTTTATTCACTTTCGGAATACCATAAATATTATTTTCTTCAAAGTTGCTAGTATCAAAATATTTTATATTTTGTATCATGTCTTTATAAAAATCTTCTGTATGTATTAAATACAAGAGACTATCAGTATCAGTATAACAAAGTTTTATGCCATCTTTATATATTTTCTTCATAACAGAATAGTGAAATTTATATAAATGACACTTTGCTAATTCCAGTATTGTAAAACCAATGTATATTGGTCTATCTAAAACAACTTTAGCAGGCTCTAATTGAATAGCAACAAGGTTCTCTGAAATAATAGCCATATTTTTAAAATTAGGGGCACTTACATATTTTTCTGCTCCCTTTATTTTATTGGTCTTATTAAAGCTATCTTTCCACACATTAACTAATTTAACATCTACTTGTTTCCTTTTGTTTTCAATTGTTTTACCAAATATTGAATTATTTTGCTTCTTGAAAAAATCTCTTTCGAAATCTGAGTTAGCTTTTTGTCTGAGTACTGTATTAAGATTTATGTATGGTTCTAAGATATTTTTTTGAGTAAATGCTAGAATTTTGTGGATATTTAATAATATAAGACCATTCTTTAAACATTCTTGTAAGTGAGCATAGTGGATGACATATCTATATTTATCATACAGATTAGCAATTAGTTTTGTGTTTTTGCTACCAGATGGAATAGGAACGGATAATTTTTCTGGCGCAAATGGCAAATCAGAATGCGTGTCATGTAAATCAGGAGGATAATGAATATCAACTTCAAGTATGTACCCTTCGTCACTATCAGCAGAAACGGATGCAATTTCAAATAAAGCTATTTCAGATTTTGTTAAAAATCTAAAATTGCCAGTGGGAAGTCTTTGTTTCATAGCATGCCCATATAAATTGACACAATCTAAGTAAACTAAAAAAGTGCTTGATTCTTTTTCGTTATAGTCTGACAAATATTTATTATTAGCCTTTGCATACCGCAGTGAGCATTGAGCAAGACCTCCTCTGATACCTTTTTCTAGCATTTGATATATTTCTATATCAGATATTAAATCTAATTCTACTTTAGTTAACAAGAGCATGGCGTCCCAGCTTAATGATGGTGATGAAACATAATGGCAAGGGTCAAGCTCATAATGACGTAAACTCATAGATCGGAATTTCTCAAATATGTCACACAATAGTAAGACATCACATTTCAAATATAAATCAGTATATTCACCTAAATTCTTAATACCAAATTTAGACCACACATTTAAAGCGTGATTGTAATCGTCAGTAGACACTGTATCGGATGTGAGTTTATTAAAAAAATTTGAGCGATCTGGTAACCGAGTTTCCGCATATCGTTCCCAGGAGTCTATATAATCATAGCAATACACACCTTTCCTGAGGCATAGTCGAAATAAATTTTCATTAGTGAAAAATGATCGTAAATGCTTTAAATCATTGGAGTCCAGCGTCTTTACTAAGTTGTCTAAACTCGAACTTAAGAAATTAAAAGAATCTATAAATTTTAATTGGACTACTTTCTGAGGATTAAATGGGAAAAATTTAGTAAAAGAAATATATTTTTCCTTGGTTCTTGGAATTAAATTGATTCGACCGCAAACACTTGAAAGTTCTTTTATAAATAAATGGCAGTCATATCCTGAAAGATTATGAAATATTATGGGAATAAACTTTACAGACTTATTATTTAAGTTGCATGAATTATGAGCTGGACCACGATATTTACCGGTGAAATGATCATGGTCATGAACGATAAGATCATTACTAGAAAATTTTTCTTTACAAATATGACAAACTGCAGCAGTATTAAATGATTGAAGCTCTTCATCATTCAGCGAGGACATGTCTCTAGGCAAAGATAAAATATCATATAAACTTTCTAAATCCTTAGCAATAGATTCTACAAATTTTTTTGAACAATTTGGACCTCGATAAGATACTAAATTATTAAGTTCTGGATTAGTCTCGCAGCATATATAATAGGCAAAACATGTTGCTTCATGAATTTGTATGTTTTCAACAAACTGACTTTTATTTTTATCTGAATATTCTCGAAGTAAGCTTTCAAAGTCTCCATAAATAACAATAGGAATTCTTTGAGTCCTTATATAATTAGAAAACCGAAGCTTGCTATTCTCTTCTGGGAGCACTGTTTGCATTCGTGCACAATTATGATTATCTAATTTTGCCTCTGAATCAAAGTATATAAAACATTCGTCACATAAGTGAATTTTAGATTTGTGTTTTGTTAATTGATGATGAACTAGTCGCGCAAAATTCTTTATTAAACAGAAATGATTTTTGTCTCCTCTTTGAATCAATAATAAATTTACGTGAGCAAGTTTCCGCTGTAAAGTTTTGTATAATGGTCCAGTAATAGTGTTTTTTTTTTCTAAACCATAAACATTTACACTTATATGAGGATTTATTTTTTCGAATTGTTTTATGTCATCAAATGATGGTGGGAAAGATATACCATTTATATTTAATAATTTAGAGTAATGTGGATATGATGAAACTCTATTACTGTTATAGTGTGCTGGATACATATGAGCTACAATACACCAGAGAAAGCAATGTCTATCTTTATTGCAAATATTAAGACATGACTTTGTTTTAATAATTTTTATCGGTAAAGATATGTAACTGCCAGCTTTTAAGGGATTATACTTTACAATATTCATTTCCAAATGATTAATCAACTCTATAGCCCAACCAGATTCTGATAATTCAAATTCTGTGCACTTACACAGTATTTTTTGTACACATTCTTCAAAAACTAATTTTATATTAGTATTCTGAATTATCACATAATACTTTGTATTGAAAGATTTCAAAGACAATTCGTCGTTTTTAGGTAACTTGTATAATACAAAAAGCTCAAATTGTATTTTAATCGCTCGATGTTTTAATCTCAATGTATCAATAATCTTGTAAATCATGCTAGAAATATCTGATAAAAATATCTCTGGTGATATGTTATCTAAACTTATTGGATTAAATCTGTAACTAGCAATTCTTTTTTTGAAAGCAGTAGCTATTATTTGTACATTATCAAAATCAGTACTCAACAAACAGTTTGATTTATGTATATTACTTTTCTTATGTGATGAATATTTTTGGGTATAAACCTTACAATCTGGGCAAAACTTCATGTTTGATTATATTGAATAAAAACACAGTAAAACAATAGTCCATTAATTTAACCTTAACTATATTCACCAAAATTAAAGTTGTTTCAAGTTTTGTTCTTCAAGGTCAACATTACTAGTCTAGAATTTATAACTTCTTCAAAATTAAGTTTCAAGGTCACAATTACTGATCTGGTTTTTTTAAATATTTAAAGCATCAGATTCAAGGCCATAATTACTGGTCTAGTATTTTAAGCTTTGAGATTAATTATTTCGAGTATATTGGCTTTTGGTTTTTAGTTTTTTGGCTTTTGGTTTTTAGTTTTTTGGTTTACTGAAAGAAAACATACATATAATTATATACAAGTAAGTACTTAAAGCATCAGATTTCAAGGCCATAATTACTGGTCTAGTATTTTAAGCTTTGAGATTCATTATTTCGAGTTTATTGGCTTTTGGTTTTTAGTTTTTTGGCTTTTGGTTTTTAGTTTTTTGGTTTACTGAAAGAAAACATACAAATAATGATATACAAGTAAGTACTTATACTAATCTACTTAATCTACGGCAAAAAAAAACATTAAAAAGAAATATCAATTATAGACTTCATGGATATGTACTTACTTAAATTGTAAGTTTAGACAGTTTATTACTGTTTAATATTAGACTGATAAAGTGATCGTTACAACTTTTTTCTGTCTTTAAAAAATTGTGGTAAGAGACGCTTACCTACCTATTTTTTAAAATAAGTTAGACTGATAGACTATCGGTTGTATCTTCCGATAATCTTCTTTAGCAGAATTCACAAGTTTTGTGACTGCTTTCCATACCGAACTGCTGTCATCAACAGCCGATTTGAAGGTAACTAGTGCTCGTTTCCAGCGGTCGGTGCCGAGCGCCTCCGCTTCCCGAGCGTTGTAAACACGCAGTTCCACGTAGTAGTTGCCCTGCCGGGTGGGATCCCGCTGGAGTGTATAACCAGAACCGCTACGTCTTGACAAGAAGCTCCGCAGTGCAGCCGCGCGGATGGGTTCACCACCAAGTTCTTGTTCGTTCTGAAATTAAAAATGATTATCATTAGTGACCTAGTGGCAAAGACCTTGATTCTCATGCTTGAGGTCGTGGTTTCAAAAACGGGCAAGTTCCTATGCGAATTTATCAAATTCATTTGTATTTTCTAAGTTTATCTTGGATGGCCCTGACAACGGTGAAGGAAAACATCGTGAGGAAAACCGGGACTTTATAGTTAATACCTATAAGTTTGAAATCGCAAACCCGTCTTGAGCAAGCGCGGTGATCAATGCTCGGGCCTTCTCTGTATGAGAAGAATGGTTTGCCCTGCAGTGGGAGGTTCCTTAAAAAATAAATAAACTTTAGCATACCTCTGAATCCGACAGCTTCCTTTTTTTGGCCGATGTCGATGGCGCCGGCAAATCAACATCCGACTCCGTGTCGGACCCAAAAAAGCTAGATTTTACCACTGGAGCACTGGAAATCTTCTTTATTGCAGGTTTATTTGTTTTGCCGGAAATCTTTTTCCTTGACTTCTTTTTCTCTACCGATGGTGCTGGCTGAGATGCTGGTATTTCACAGTCAGAATCGAAGGGATTTGTCGACCTAAAATTAAGAACACCATAAATAAAGTCACTCATAAATTCAATTAACTATTACATATTATAATATATCGAATTTATTATTCGATATTAATATTATTTGAGTTATACGCACATACTTGAAGTTCTATTGATCACAATAATATTGAAAAAAGCAAAAACCACGAGTACTCGGGATGAGTGCTAATTAAAATGAAATTATTGAATGCAGTCATATTTATAGATTACACGATTTAAAGCAGTGATTACAGTTACAAATCGCTAGCAAAGTGAGAAAGCGTTTTCGACATGTGTGCTAAAAGATTAGTTCTATGTCATCAGCAAATAGGGTCTAAAATTCATTGATTGTTACTTACTCAATATGATCGCATCCTTACTTTCCCTATTTGTCGACGGCGCCGCTCTGTCGCGTATACCTGAGATGATTTTCTAAAAAGGAAGTGCTATGTACTCTCTCAGAACAATAAGATTGATACCTATCACTTGGTAAATTTGTGTGGAGAAAGGGAGGAATATGTTTAGAATCGGGACTTCTCGCAGTTTTATAAATTGGTTGTAAATGGTATGAGAATTCTTGACATTCTTTTACGTGTAATAATTAACAAGAAATTAAGAGAGTAATTATAATCTTATTTTTATTCGTACTGTGATGAATAATAAAAAGTATAATATGACCAATAATTTTAAGCAGATAATATCACATAATTTTGTATAAAGTGAGCTAATTTTATATAACAGACATCAAACGAATAAGACACGTTCGACAATTGTCTCGATGCGACATTTATTATGATCAGTCGTTGTAAGCAGACACGCTTTGAACTATAACTGCTAACAATTAAATAATAATTAATTTAATCATCATCGCACATCTGAGTCGATGCAATCAGATTCAGATGTGCGATGATATTTGTTTATATGTGGAGAATTGGGTGTTCTGGATCATGCGCTCGAGCAAAGCGAGAGCAAGTGTAAATAATCATAACATCATCGCGCATCTGCGTCGATGCAATCAGATTACTAAACGCATTGTATTAATCATGTGTGGAGAATTGGGGCTTCTGGATCATGCGCTCGAGCAAAGCGAGAGCAAGTGATCCAGAACCCCCAATTCTACCCTACTCCCCCCCACTTCCAGCAAAATGGTTGCTCTTGGCTATGTGAAAAAATTGACGGCAGTAGTAAATATAACGAAATTAAAAGGAAAACTATGACGGATAAGAAGGCCTTACAAGTTTACGTGTAATAGTCGACCAACATATTAAATGTACTTGGAACAGTAAAAATTTTGTACAAATGCCATTGAAAATTAAATAACGTTGTCAGCTGTGTAAAACACAGTAAATATATGCTTATGAACCATATAAAAATAAACAAAAATAAAATTATTACAGGCTTTACAAGTTTACGAGTAATAGTCGACCAACTTATAAAATGTACTTGGCACAATCAAATTTTTGTACAAATGCTATTGAAAATTTACTTAAATAACGTTGTTAGCTGTGTAAAACAGATAGTAAATATATGCTTATGAACCGTGTAAAAATATCACATCATATCACATCATCAGCCAATTAAAGTTCCCACTGCTGGGACACAGGCCTCCTCTCTGTGAGAGGGAAAGGGCCGTAATCCACCACGCGGACCCAGTGCGGGTTAGTGGATGTAACACATCTTCGAATTTTTGGTTCTAGGACATGCCGGTTTCGTCACGATGTTTTCCGGGTGTAAAAATATACAAAAATAAAATCTTAACATCCTTAATAATAAAGATGTCTAAATTAATAATGTTTAAGCTCGAAACGCATTGGAGTGGCCGGAGTCGTTAGCAGTACTCGTCCGTAGTCCATACGGCGCATGCGCGCGGGGGAGTCTATTTTGAGTTAGTGCAGAAGTATTTTTGACGTTTTGTTATCTAAAGTCAAATTAGATTCGATTTCCAAGCAAATTGATTATTTTCTTTTGTCGATATCCATCTATAAAGTCAAAATTCTACCCGACTGCATCACTAATTGAGTAGCGTAAAACTTTCCAGAACGAAATAGTGAATACCGCAGATTAGAGGTGAATACATAGGAAATTTATCCAATTTCAAAAGAGAAATAAACGAAGAGCGTGCGCGCAAGGATCCAAGAACGAGCCATACCATTCCCCGTGGCTCTAACGCGCATCGGTTCGTATCGGCTCCTTTCGCAATTTGCACCCGCGGTGTTACTCAAATAGATCATATTTTTCTAACTTCAGTTGCGAAGTTGGATTTTATATAACTCTTTCTTAAGTTACCGGTTAGTCCTTATTTAGAGTGATTCACCGTAGAACACATCATCGCTTACCATCAGGCGAGATAGTGGTCAAACGCTAGCAAATAGATTAAAAAAAACATCATCCTATGTGGGCCCGTTTTTAGACGTTGTATGCCGCTGAAACCGTTTTAATGTTCATGTAACAATAACAAAACCCCCTTCTTAGTCCGCATTATGCAACTTCGGAACCCTATTACTGGGCGTGGCCCGACACGCACTTGGCCGGTTTTTTATGTTTCATCATGCTTTTAAATTGTACCACGCTGCTTAGACTGCTTCATCTTAATGGCTAATTTATGCTAGATCACCGCTTTCCACCGTAGATTCCACGTTCGACGGTTGTCAGGAATTTGCATTCAGTGGTATGAATTCGGTAATTTACCAGGGTTCTTCTATACCGGACACCTTTCGGTGTTTCTGTAAGGCTGTGGCTGGACAACCTGCGTGCTACCCTCCGACACCAAGATCGACCTACCTACCTGGCTGCCACCAGTTACCTACGTTCTGTTTCTTACGGTGGTCTTGAACCTAACACGCGCTCGATGTCGAGAACTCACCCCGTCTTCTGCTGGGCTACTATTAAAAATTATTTAAATATTTCTTTTTAAATAAATTATTGTATTTACCTTCTCTTCGCGAGTTTAATTTGCTTACCTGGCCCCTAACCATCACATCATGTTATTTGCCTTATCCTTGTTGTTTTGATTATGTAACATAGTGAAATAATATAAGATTCATCATCTAATGGCTATAATAGAATTAGATCTTTATTGTGATAAGCGATATTTATATGGTTGTGAAAGATATATGTAAATACTTTAACAACCATAGTTGCTTCCGTGGAGTTTCTTGCCCTTCTTCTCCTCGAGAACTAGTTTAGCAAGCGGGCAGTAAGCTCTCTGAGCCTCAATATGTATTAATTGACAAGCCTAATTGAAATAAATACCTAGTCTTGTCTTTATGTGCTTTTATTCATAAAACCTTTCCCTTATACACCAGATACATAGGAACTCCAGTAAATAACCAGCAACCATCTTGACATTCCAAGCTTACTATCTTCGTAAATATCGATAGTTTTATATGGAGTTCCTTCATAAATCTAACATGTGCATGATATCAGAAACTCACTTACAAAGCAACGTCGCATAAAGTTTAAAGGGCTCAAAGTATACCATGCAATTCTGCAAGAGGCGGTAGCGCCATTATTATAAAAGAAAACCTTCAAATAAATCTCACTAACTAACTGAACTGGAAAAGCCTGGCACGAATTGTAAAAAGATCTGGAAATATATTAAAAACGTAACTTATACGTCGAAACAAAAAGAGTCATCATTAGGTTTATTACAAACACATTCGTCACAGCTGACATCTGTTAACATGGCAAATCATTTATTTGTTAATGTTGGAAAGTGTCTAGCAGAAAAAGTTCAGGGTCAATCACATCTACTAACAGGCACTCCTTTTATGTGTAGCACCACATTAACATCCTTTGGGCTGCTGGATACTGATGAGACTGAGGAGGAAAGTATAATTACGACTTTGATAGACGACTGTGTAGTTGATTGGGATAACATATCCAATCAAATTAATAAGCATTTTAGGCATATTTTAGTACCACCACTGACTGATATTTTCCGCATTTCTTTATCTACAGGTATTTTTCCAGAATGTCTCAAAAAAGCAGTTCTCCCTGTCTATAAATCAGGCAGTTAAGAGCAAGTGACAAATTAAAGACTTAGAAATCTAGGCAGCCCTAAAGGTAAGCTTAATTCCATACTGGATATAGAATTTGAAGCGGACAGAATCAAGGTGGGCACCGGCCCAGAGAAAAGGCCTTTTGCAAAAAGGTGCCATGGTGGACTCCTGAACTAGCTAAAATACGTCAGGAAACACGACAGGTCCTTAATGATGCAAAAGCCAGGAAATATTTTTCTGGCTATCACAGCCTGCTGAGGAGGTATAACACGGCGGTACGCATCGCCAAAAGAACTAATTGGCGGTAGCATTGCACCTCCATCGAAGCTCTGCCAAATGGAATGAGGTTGTGCAAAGCACTGTCCATGACTAAGACAAACCCACTATCATCTGTAAAGGATGAGAATGGATATCTCACGGAAACTGGATAGGAAACTCGTGGCGTGATGTTTAGAACTCACTTCCCGGAATGTATACTGCGTGACAGCGATGAAGAGGAACCAGTCACAAGGGACGAGCTCACAAGGCACACGTCCAAAAATAACTGACTCACGGCAAAGAAAGTGGTAGATGAAAATAAACTGAAGCTTGCCATAGCGGGCTTCCAGCCTCTCAAATCCCCCGGTCCGGATGGCATCTACCCAATACTATTGCAAGAAGAGGCATCTGTTTTGATACCCCATTTGAGTAAGCTCTACAGAGCCTGCATAGCCTTTGAGTACGTAGCCAAGGCATGGAGGGAGGTCAAAGTCAACTTTATACCGAAGGTGGGTAGACCGACTTACGAAGAAGCTAAAGCTTATAGGCCCATCAGTCTATCATCCTTTCTCTTAAAAGCTCTGGAGAAACTGGTAGACAGATACAATACAAGAAGAGAGGGACCACTGAAAGTACTCTACATAAATTACAGTGCGCCTAGCAAATCTACGGAAACGGCATTGCACTATGTTGCGAGTCGAGCCAAGGCTGCGCTAGAAGGACAAGAGATCTGTGTCGGGGCTTTCCGCGCCATAGAGGGAGCCTTCGACAAGACATCATTTTAGTTCATACGCATTGCTGCAAAGGAACATGGCATCAATGATACCACGCTGAACTGGATTGACTATATGCTGAGAAGCAGAATAGTCAGATCGGAACTGATGGGACACAGACTTAGCGCAAAAACAACATGAGGTTGTCCGCAAGGTGGAGTGCTGTCACCATTATTGTGGTGCTTGGTAGTAGACTCGCTGATTACCAAACTCAATACCAGACCATTATACACAGAAGACTATACATATGACATAGCTATAATGGTTAATGGTACATTTCTGAACATAGTCTCTGGATTATTACAACAGGCATTGAGGATGACAGAGGAATGGTGTACAAAAGAACCACCTCTCTATTAACCCAAGCAAAGCAGTCATTATTCCATTCACGAGGAAGAGACAACTAGGAAACCTAGGAGAGCCCTCCCTCAATTGAATAAAGCTGCACTGGTCCACCGATGTTAAATATCTGGGTGTAACGCTTGATAAAGAACTCGGGTGGAAAAGTCATGTGGAAAACATTACGACAAAGGCCCTACGACTGTTCGGCATGTGTCTTTCCACCTACGGTAAAACTTTGGGACTTAAGCCCAAAGTGATACGATGGCTGTTCCGGAGAGTGATAATACCTATTATCACATACGGCAGCATAGTATGGTGGCCAAGAACAAAGCTTGCCTCGTGCAAAGTGCCACTTTCTCACCGCAGCGTCAGATAAGGAAGGAAAGACTGCGTTTCTACGCTACGAATTATTTCACCAGGATGCTCAGCGATCCCATGAAACATGAGAACCTTCCTCCGCATCAGGGTTTCATGCCTGTCAAATCACTATTTGGCTTTTAAATTTAGAGAGTGCCGGCCATACAAAATTTGTAAGTGCTGATAGCTCCAGTGTAGGCCGAGTTTCAGTGGAAGCCTGCTTGAGCTTGTTCTCACACTCTGACATCCGTGAAGGGAACAGTTGCTCCAGGTCCTCCAGACTTCCCCCCCGGTGGGTTCCCGCATTGTCGAGGCGGGGGGGCTCAGTAGCCGTGGCTTGGACAACCACGGTGAAGCGAAGAGGAACCCGAGGAGGGGCCGCTCGTCAGGGCTTTTGCCGACAAGCCAACGACGTAGCGGCCAATAAGTAGGTTGCGGTGCCGTATGGGTGCCACCGCAACTGAGGCGGGCCGCGATGTGGTATGGTAGAGGCATCGCGGCTGAGGGTTGGAGGCTGCGGCGGGAGAGGAGTGCTGGTATTGCGGTGCGCCGCTCTCCCTATCCGCCGCGGCCTGCACGGGGTCGCCACCGTCTGATGGCGGACGCGGTGGGGCCGCAGGGGAAGAGGAGTGTCGGTATAGCGTTGACCGCTCTCCCTATCCTCTGCAGCCGAAAAGTAGTAGGTGGCGGGGCCGCTGTCCTGACCCGTCACAGGGGGGCCAAGGGTGCCACACACGGGATCGTCTGGCACCGATGTGCCGGTTTGGTCCCTGGGGTGGTCACGGCGTGCAACGTATTCTGGTGCGCCGGTGACGGGGGTTACTCCCCAAAGGAGGGTCCGGTGACGGACAGCCGCGGTGGGTTCGCGGATGTATGCTTACGCGTTCCCGTGTTCCCGCCATAAGCGGCAGAGGAGGACACCGTGGAGTTTTAGTGGGTTAGAGTCCCACATAACGACACTATCTCCGCGTGGTAGTGCAGTATGCATGAGCATATGTCCACGAAAAAAAAAGGGCTTGTTGCAAGTTTTGAATCCATGGTGCGGTTGAGTAGAAGTAATTAATTAGGTAGAAGTACAAGATATCAGAGGGATTTGAAAATAATTTATAGTTTGTGTAGAGTGGTAAATGTCAATAAAATATAATTTAAACATTAAAATTAAGTTAAAAATTAATTAAAACTGGGAGCTATAAGGCGTGTTTACTCTGTGTCTACCCACACAGGAAAAGACAGATTTTGATCATTATTTTTTTGTTGGAAAAGTAAAGGTATGCTCTCGAGGTGGTCCCATTGTCACCAAGTCAAAAACTGATGAGGAAATACTTATAGGCATTTATATGAATGCCTGTAATATTTCCTACACCTATATAACCATACCGCAGAACGCATATTATCGATATATTTCCTATATAACGATTTTGGTATTTTCATCAACATGGCAAGCATTTGCTTACAGAAAGTAAAGTGGAACTGTGGAACTGATGATGAAGACCAAAGTTGGCCACTTGAAACTCCTCAATGATCAGTATACGATATTTTCCACTTTGTAATGTTTTACTTTGGGAGTCTGTTTATTTTTGGAAAGCTCGACGTTCTCTTTTAACATCATTCGTCAATCAATAATTCTTAGTTACACGACACATACTTCACAAGGAATAATAAAACACCTTTCTTCACAATTCTTTTACTAATTTTACTACAAATTATGTAAATACTTAACAACTAAACTTTACCAGTTAACGTGCCCAGAAGACTGGCAGCATTGCCACGTTGAATGGTTATGCTGATTCTTTTTTTTAAGAATTAGAATAGCATATATTTCAGAAAGGACAAAAATAAAGTAAAAATGCTCCACAGTACGTACAAATATAAAACCAACAGTGCATAGTTAGCGACGCCCAGTACTTTCTGTTTCCTATAGGACGACAAGCTCTCCTTCAAGCCGTCTTTTACGATGTATTTCTTCAGACCGATGAACCAGGCTCTTATGAAGTCTAAGAAACTGACTGTAGTCAGGTCACAGTTGAATATGACTTTGTCAACGTCTGACATCTTCTCGATCATGTCTTTGACATTGTCGTCTCTAAATTCCCATGAGTTTGACAAGAAATATCTGTATACATACGACATTTTATCTATTGAGGTGAAGAGCTTTACGAATCTGTAAATAAAGAAACGTATGTTTTTAGTTGTGGTTCCGTTTTGAAGGATGTGGGTGTCAGTCAGGCTTTTTTTTTTAAACTGACACACCCAAACAAAAACAATAAAAAATCCGAGGCGAGTTGCTAAAATTTTCAGGTTGCTTTAAAACTACTGGACCGATTTAAAAAATTCTTTCACCGTTGTGAAGCTACACTATACCCGGGTGACATACTATAGGCTTTTTATCCCTGTATTCCCACGGGAACGGAAACTACGCGTGTGAAACCGCGAGGGTTCCGCTAGTTGTTTATAAAATGCACTGATGGTTGTTTAGTAAATCCTAAGTTGATTTATGTACGCATCTTATACCGATTGGTTTACGCGTGTATATTTATTTATTTATTGTATACTTTATTGTACACCATAAGTTACATTTATAAATATTGTATAAATAAATAATGTATCGTGTGCTGATATTAGAAACTAAGCTACGACGATCACTGTTGGTTTATGTACAGCGGTGTAATTAAAGATTAAGCGCCCCTGGCCATAAATAGTTTTTGCCGCCCCACAATTTACAAAAAAAGGAACTGTTTAATGGAAAACCTAACCTATCCGTGGCAGCGTGCTAAAAAATTTCGAGCTTGCTTTGCTCACTCTTGCATCCTTATTTATGAAGATATTTTCGCATGAGTTGACACTCTAACTTCTACGAATACAGATATAAAAGTGGCCTCAGAATAGATTAATTGAAATAAAATTTTACCTATCCTAAGCGGGATCCTCAGTTCTCAAACTTCTTTATCAGTCGGTATTAATAGTAATTGTAGTCGGGGTGAGTCAGTTTAAATGAAAGGGTTTTGTAATGGGCATAAACTTGAACTTTTTTATAAAACTTTGAATTACAATCATGTCACTTTTCAGAACAGAGACCGAAGTACCATCCAATGTCGCCACCCTTATTATAATTATTGTGGCGACCTTCAAACCAACACCAATCTAGCAACTTAACAAAACTAAACAAACAGCCAATCAGTGGCTGGTAATCGCGCCGTCTCGGCTATTATTGGTTGGCGTGAGACGCATGAGCGAAGGTGCGTTCGGATACGCATTACGGCGAGTATCGCTCAGGCGGCCTACCTCTACCTTTGCGACCAGGGAGACGTTCGGATACATCCGCTATATAATCTTATTAATCAGAGGCAAAGTTTTTAATATTTTCAAGCTCACTTCGCTCGCTCTTCCAACTGTTTTTTAAAGTAACGTCAAGTTGTTTTACTTTGGGGGTGCTCAATAGAAAACCGCCTCGGGTTGTCAACCCATGCTACGCTGGCACTGTGATTGAATAACAAACATTCTTTCGCATTTATAAGAGTGGGATTTAGATACTTACGAAGGTATCTCCTTCGGCTTGAAGGGGATGATGGCGCACACACCGTCCAGTATATAAGCCGGTATATAGTGAAGCAACCACGTCAGGATCCAGTACAGCAGTCTGTTCTTAGTCACGATCAGAGAGCAGTACCACACGGCTTTGGGGCTTGAAAACTGTCTGCTATTTCGCAGCACGCGGTCGGCGAACGCTGAAAGTTACATATAATATATTACAAGCTTTTATTAAACATGTATGTATGTAAGTGTGTTCGGGTCAAATATTGCAACTGAATTTTAAAGCAGTTTTCCTCGACCAATTCTGATGAAATTTTGCATACACGTTTGGCTTGGATGGCAATGCAAGGTAATGTTTCAAAAAAGTTTTTTATTTTTAATTGGAAAAAAATATTTACTTTACATAAAATAAATAGCCTGTAATGTTGCTTGGACTCATTTGATTCACCTGTGAGAGAGAGTTGGCTGTACAATAGACACCCACTATTCGGTGCTGAACTATCAAATTCACTATCAGGAGACCCGACCGAAACCCGTAGCATGTATCCTCCACGCACTCATTATTTACCACCAAGCGAGCATCTGCCCGCAGTGTCTCACGTTCTATGATATACCTGGAAGTCCCTGAAACGCCTCTGAACCCAAGTAGGGAGGTGTAACTCCAACCTCACAAAATGGGGCTGCTAAAAAAAAAAAAAAACAAAAACAAAAAACAAACTTGTCCAATGCTCGTGCTACCGGGACTCAGATCCGGTCTCTCCGAATGGGGCGATACCAATCTAGTCAGGTTCAATGCTGCTAAAACACAGGCGTGTCTTTTTTCCGCTAAAAAGAGCCAATTTCAACCGGCTCCAACTTTCCGAGATGTGACCGTGCCAATAACTGACCATATTGAGCTTCTTGGTGTTACGTTGACATCGACTCTCAATTTTGGCCTACACATTGAGGCAAAGGTTCAACTGGCTGCCAAAAAGCTGGGGATCCTTGCAAAGGTGAGAAGGTACTTTACTACTGTACTTCGATCATGCATGGAGTACTGTTCTCATATCTGGGACGAATCTGCCAAATACCAGCTTGATGCACTAGAATCTATCGAAAAGCGGGCTAAGAAGCTCATCGGCGGTTTCTACGAGTGAACGTGCACCAAAGAAGGCAAAATTGGGTCTATCGGCCAATAAGGACATGACCACAGTTTTCAGATATGCACGGGGTGTGATTCATATCGACTACCTCTAAAAGGGTAAAACAATCACCAGCAAATATTATTCAGAGCTTTTGGACAGATTCGATATTGATTTGAAGCAAAAAGGACCGCATTTGACGAAGAAAATGTGCTGTTCCATCAAGACAAAGCACGGGTGCATACGTGTGTAGTCACCATGGCAAACATCCATAAATTAGGCTACGAACTGCTACCTCATGCAGCATTTTCAACAGATTAGGCCCCCTGTGACTATTTCCTGTTTCCAAACCTGAAGAAATAGTTGGGTGGAAGAAGATTTGGCTCTAATAAAAAGGGCATCACTGAAACGAACGCCTATTTTAAGGGCCTAAACCTATATATTTTTGTTTTTAAAAAAATTCAAGGACTTAATCAAACTGCCCTCGTACATATAACAATAATTGAATAAGATGTCAATTCTATAGCACATATTTCAAATACGCCTGATAAAGACTGTTAAGCAACATCTGGTAGTGCCCTGTACTGGTGCCACTGTCTTACAAGAATACAAGTACATCCCCGATTTTTGTTTCGTGAAAAAAAAACAGCTAGGTGGAAATTCGGTATGGGCAATAAACATGGCATCTCATGTCCAGATGTGATGAAATGCTCTGTTAAACACAGTACATCTACAGTTGTTTGATGATTTTCCAAGCTTTCTAATTGTAGTTGTGTGTGTGTTGTTATCAGGTTGATGAAAGTCAGTGTTTGATGATTGTGTCATATGTCCATAGTTATTTTAAAAGTATCCCTAAAAGTCGATTGCATTCCAGAGTAATTTATTACACCCGTGCGTTTGTTAAACATAGTATACTTTTTAGGTTCATGTTGCTGTCCAGAAAATATGCGTGTCCATGAGTGTAAGTATCTAGATATAATAAATGATTGAAAGTTTTCACTCTTGAATTTTATAGGAAGTTGTTTTTGTAAAGAATTTTTACGTCGGAATGCAGATAATTATATTAGTTTTTGAGACTTCTTGCAACATTTGCCGAATTAGTAAATTGCTATCAAAATATTTATTTGTTATTTTAAAGTCTTCCTCACCTATCAATATAATACAGAAGTCCTGTAGAGTGAACTCTGTCAACTTTTCTTTTATACCTTTCAACAGAAGTTCCATAGTTCCATGAGGCGTGATGTAATGTCAGAGTTCATACTTCTCAAAAGTATTTTCTGCAATATGAAGCAATTTATTTTTGTTATCTGTGCTTAATATGCAAATATTTATACGCGCCGACTGGTTTTTGTCTGCATTATTTCCGCATTGGTTTATTGGTGGTGCAAGTTTATCGTTTTCTTTCACCAATTTCGGGTTTTGGCATTTATTTTTACTGGAGTTTTATTATTTTCGCCAAGCTTCATTGTTTCTCTTTGCGTGTGTGATTGTTTTTAAGTATTTTGCCTTTTTTGTGCTGGGTGATTTTAGTTTAGTTAGACTGCAAGTGACTTTTCTTGTACAGCTCATTTTGTTTGCTCAGATTTCTATTCTTTGTTTTGAGATTATTATTTTCTATAGTCTATTCTTCAATTTATTTATTTATTTATTTAAACTTCATGTACAATAGTGGTACATAGGCGGACTTAATGCCACAAGGCATTCTCTACCAGTCAACCTTTCAATCGTCAATTTCCAAGTGTGCGCTCTGCAGGTCAAGTGTATCAGTTGTGGCCCCTATACCAAACGTCTTTCATTTGTTCTGCGAAATAGTGATCCGAGTTCGCTATCGTTGATCTATCCACAGCGATACCTATTGGTCACTGCAGACAGTACATGATAAATTCGTTAGATGGCGCTGTTACTAATTACATAGCGCGATCATAGTGATTCTGCATAATTTAATTTGGTATGAATGGCACAACCGTTATTTATTTTTAACTTTTTTTGTTTTTCTGGCCGTTATACTTCTTGGAAATGGTTTATTTGGGTTTAAACAGTTCGGGAATTAGATAAGGCAATGTTCACTGTTCACACAAAAATAAAACAATTGTTATTTATACTGTTGATTCGTATTGTCATATTTTATACTGCGTTATTTTCACATTATTGACAATTTTGCACATTTACGACCGTATGTGCCGAAGTCACTTCGAAAACAAGTAATCGACACTATGTAAAACATAACAAATCCCGGTTTAAGATCATCAAAGAAAATGATCACCAAGCACTACTTCTGGACACACAGTAAGACTGATGTTGGTATTTGGGCGAAAACATGTGAGGCATGCCAGAACCATGCCAGAAGCAGAGCATGACACACAGGCACAACTCGGTCCCAATCGGAACTATTCCATCAACAGCACGTTTAGCTCACGTGCACATAGACTTTGTTGGCCCATTACCAGAATCCAGAAGAAACAGATACATTGTCACAATAATCGTCAGATAAACAAGATGGCCGAAAGCTGTACCAATAACCACGGAACAAGGACGATAGCTCGAGTCAGACTTATTTATCGATCTCACCAAATCACTTGGTATTAAGAAAACCAGGACTACAAGCTATCATCCCCAGGCAAATGGCTTGGTTGAACGCTCCATGAAAGCCTAATCACGCGAGGTAATACGACAATCTGGTCGTAAGAATTATCCATAGTTCTACTAGGATTACGAGCAGCATTACGACTGAAAGAAAATGTAAGTCCAGCACATATGTGATACGTAATAAACATTTACGTCTGCCAGGAGTGTTTATGGAGCCGAAAAAACAAGAAACGTCACCAGAAACATATGCACAGACTCCCATCAATGGCAAAGCTAAGCCTGTTTAACAACAAACACCACACCACAAGTCACAAACCATTAATTCACCCTGATATGAAAAGCTGCGAATATAATTACGTTAGAACGGATGCTGTGACACAGCCAGATCAGCAAAAGAAAAAGACGAAATGAAATAAAATATTTTATTTTTGTGTTATTACGACTATGACAAATTAAGTCCATTAAATTTCTAAGTATGTTTTTAATTACATAGATAAAAAATATACTATTATGTAGGTGTACTTAAGAAACATAAAAGTAAAAAAGGGGGGGGGGATATTAATGTGGTGGTTCGTCAATAAACTTTTGTATGTAGGTCAAATATTATCAATACATATAATAAATCTGTAGAAAAGTAATTTTTGTACATCGAAAATATTTCCAAAAATATAACCAGGGTGTTAAAGGATAACCAACTACTACAACTATTTCCGGCATTTTTGTAATTTTTGTCTGTTTGTCTGTTTATTTGTGCACGCATCACGTGAAATGTACGAAACCAATGTAAATAACTTTTATACAAAAATGTTGCGTAACTTGAAGAATTACTTAGTTTTTGTTTCATTGCAGACGGTTCATTCTATAAAAAGTTAGATGAATTTAAAGTGTTCAAGAAGTAAAATTATCACAACACACGCAATTCAAATACTCGGACAGTTGAACTCGATATTCGATAGATGGCGTTGTGCATTTGAAGTTTTTCTGAATGGCGATGTTAAAATTCGCCGCGAAAGAATGATGACTATAGAAAAAAAAAAATTAGGAGGCAGGTAAGTATGGTAGGGTTGATAGATGACGGGAAGCCGCGGGCACAGCTAGCAGTGAAATATTCAGTTATGTACTATAGCACTCGCCGAATACAATTGTTTTATTCACATGACTCACAACACCCAATAAACACGTACACAGTAGGTACACTTACACACACTAAACGTTTTGAGAATACTTTTATTATGCGTACAGCTAAGGATTGTAATTCCCTGCCGGAGTCTGTTTACCGATAGCTACAATCTAGGGGTCTTTAAGTCAAGAGCGAATAGGTTACTTCTAGGCAAGCGTGCTTCACCGTCGACCTCATCATCGCTTACCATCAGGCGAGATAGTGATCAAGCGCGAGCCTATTTTAAATAAAAATAAAAATATATATATGCGCTGCCACCGACGACGCCGTGGAAGTGGCAAAATTTTGGGCAAAACTTGAACGACTGTCGCGCCAACGACACGAAGAAGAAGTAGGTATAAACTAATTACTATTGAAAGAGCTACGTACACCACGGCATGAAGCACTCTTTCCTGGCGACGGTATAGACGGGCGTGTCCTCTAGGCCGCGCGCTCGTTGCCCCGCCGCATGCCAGCCCGCGCCGATGATGGCGTTGTTCACGTAGTCCACGGGCACCAGCGCCAGGCGGTTGTTCACGTCCACGTAGAACACGTGCAGGATGCCCAGTATCACGCCGGTCACGATCTGTGCAGCAGAGGTGAAGGCCGTTTATTATGAGAAAGAGCTCAACAGCCAAAATTTGCAGAGTTTGGCTGTTGACCTTCGTCTGTTACTGTTAGGTAGGTACTTATTCATCGATGCAGGTGTTTTAGAGAGAAATTAGTATCCTCCTAAGGCAGTTATTAACTTGAATTACAATTCCAAGATCAATAATATGTTATCTCGTGGGGTACCTTTGGGCATTCGCATTCTTAGGGCACCTAAAATATATAAATTCTTTTGGACAAAAATATAATAACATTATTACTGTCCTTAAAGCGAACATAGAAGTTAATTTTAAATACTACTACAGTCCAACTCCTAAACTAGGATTGGGTATGTCCTCATGGCTAATGAGTCAGTGATCCTCCGGTGAAACTAAACCATGTTATAATGTTGTCAGTAATAGTTTTGTTTTTTATTTGTGGTTTGTCTTTTATCACATCTCATCACATTATCAGCCTATTAATGTTCCCACTGCTGGGACACAGGCCTCCTCTCTCTCTGTCTGATGGGCCGTAATCCACAACGCGGGCCCAGTGCGGTTTAGTGGATGTCACATGTCTTCGAATTTTGGTTCTAGGACATGCCGGTTTCCTCACGATGTTGTCTTTTATGGTGTACAATAAAGAATATTCTATTCTATTTTATAACATATTTTAAGTAGCTCGCGACAAAAAAAAATACAGTCGCACAATCTTCAAGGTTAAGCCACATTGCCGAGGTCTAGCCGAATAAGATGGGTCACCATCTTAACATACCAAGATTCACTCAACTCTATGGAAGCACATAAAGCTGTTGATCCCAGCTGTCATTTGTAAAACTTTAACAGTCCTTACGGATAGTTAGAAGCCAGGAAATCTGACAGCAGTCTTGCAAAAGGGCGTTGTGTTACCCAGTTACTGGGTTGTTGAAGTCTGAAAGGCAGCTGGCAAAAAACCAGGCAGATTGATTGAACAGTAATTTTACAACATTTAACAAACTTGAGATGTAGGTACTCACCCCGGTGGGTCCCATGACACAGCTCATGTCCAGCCACCCGGGCAGAGGCTCCAGATAGCTGTTGATCACTGCAACAGACACACTTATGATAACGGAATCTTATAGCGCTTTGGGGTCGGCCAGGCTTAAACATGTTTTTTTTTTGCAAATTGGTTTCTAAAGCATCACATGAGATTTATAAAGATTGCAGACAGCTGTAGAATATACTGGCAAGCCTTTGTCGTGGCGTTTTAAACATTTTGGGTCTATTAGTCGTGGAAATTACTAAGGCAGCCCAGGTCACCCCGACCATAAGCTCCTAGAGTAAGGTCATTTTGAGATCGCGTAAGTGACAGATGTAAACAAGTCATATACATCTGTCCCTTACACACACGCAAAATAATCTTACTCTAAGAGTTTATGGTCACCCCCCAGGATCTGGATTCGACTTAACCTAATGTCAAAGGCTATCTCACCTTCTATATAATAGAAAATGAGGTAGTACGCAATTTACACTTCTGCTCAATCCTTCCGGGACTAAAGGCGTAATATGCTGCCATTGTTTTATATATGTGTGCTATAGGGACATGAGAGAAGAAATAATAGTATCATCGTCAATAGACACTGGCAGACTGGTGAAGGCAACATTGCCGGCAGGTTAGTCAAATTAAACATACAACTTGGCATAACAGCGTGGTGATTGCCAGAAGAAAAGAGTGGTTTATACCCTAACCTAACTATAGACAGGATAGAATTCGGAATCCTTAGTCCCTTTTCACACGCTCCGGTTGCCGGGTAGCCGCTACTGGGTAACCGGCGCGAATGTATAGGCATGTACGCCGATACGTGTGAAAGCGTATATACATGGCTATACACTTCGCCGCCGGGTACCCATGTATGTAAGCTTTCACACGTACCGGCGTACAATTCGCCATGTCCGTCTGTCCGTCCGTCCGGTCCGGCCAGGCCGCAGTAATTTGGCATGGATATACATATTAATCACGCCGACAAAGTGGCAAAACAAAATTATGAAAAAACATTTTTTACGTTGCCACCTGGGCCTACCTACACGTAAAGTGGGGTTGTTTTTCTTCTTGTCTATCGCATTAAATTACCATTCAATATTTTCACTATTGCATTGGCCATTCAAAAATATTACGGGTCTAAGTAAATCATTTTTCGATTCAGGGATCCGTTTGCGTAAAATTATGCTTTAAATTGCTATTTTTTGTTAGAATCAAGTTTCCCCCTCCTGCTAACTGTGGCTGGGCTGTCAACGCGGATGTCAGTTTTTTTCTCTCCGAACCTTTTAAATATTTACAAGTAATAGTACAATTCAGTTTATATAATAATACAAAAAAATAAAAGGAAAATTATCACAGCTAAGTAGGCTTTACAAGTTTACGAGTAATAGTCGACTAACATATAAAATGTACTTGGAAAAGAAAAAAAATATATTGATGTATGGCGACAAAAGTTTTCGAACGGCAAAGTTAATTTTGTGCCTTCGTTAGAGCAATGTTCGGTGCTATCATTGTTTATGAACGTTAGTAATGTCACCTATTTATTTTGGTTTTGCTAATACTTTCATTGTGCGCACAGCTAAGGAGTGGAATTCCCTTCCGGGGTCTTTGTTCCCTGATAGCTACAAGCTTGGGGTCTTTAAGTCAAGAGTGAATAGGTTTCTTCTAGGCAAGCGTGCTTCACCGTAGACCACGTCATCGCTTAACATCAGGCGAGATAGTGGTCAAACGCGAGCCTGTAGATTATAAAAAAAAAAACCCTCTGTGCGTCGGTCAGACTCGCACTTGGCCGGTTTTATCTCCTTGCTGCAGTGTGGCAACTTTTTTTTTGTCTTTATTATCTCACCAATGGGTGGTCTGACGACGCAGATGGGCAGCTTGGCGGCGCTGGTGCGCACCACCTCCTCGGCGACCGCCTTCGTGAACGTGTACGTGTTGGGCCAGCCCTTGATCAAACTGATAATAAAAAAAACATTTAGCTATTTAGTTGTGGTTCAATTCTAACTTAGCCATATAAAAAAATTGAACCACTTACTGTCTGACTGTGTACTTGTGCGACTGTACACTACTTATAAATCGATTAAAAAGTTGCGTTCAGCGACAACGATACGCACATTGCAAAAGATTAAAGGAAGCATCGCATCTCTTTGTGAGCTGACACTTACGTTAACCGATTTGCGATCCCCAGTCAAGAGCACTTGATTAGGTCAACAGCTGATATGGCTGACCGCTGGGTCACACAAGCTGTTGTTTGTTTGGTGAAATCTTACCCTGGAGTAATGCGGTTGAGCCTGTCGTGGTCCATCTGCTCGGCCATGGCTATCATGACGCTTGGTGGCACGGGCACTGGATAGAACTCCTCGCGCACCTCCCTCCCCACGCGCTTGAGCGACGCGTGTGTATACGCCGTAGACACATAAACGAAGTTTCTGAAACGTTCAATTGTTAAGCTTAGCTTTTTTTAAAAAAAGAGTGGTCATGCTGCCATTGGTTATTGGAAAATTAGCAAACACCTAGTGTTAAACAGGGGAATCAATTCTGTGGGTGTTAGGGGGCTCTAGGGGCCACGTAGCATCAGACTAGGCCAAAACAAATCCGAAGCTGGGTGCTAACGTTTTGTACTCAGCCGTTTGGTATTTTTGTATAAAATTCCCTATTGCAATGCACACTAATCAGCATAGGAACGACATCGCTTCGCCTCGGGTCAAATTCAGGAACCTCAACCTAAAGGCGTAGCAAGGTAACCAAAGGCCTTGGTGCAAAAATAAACTGGGACCCTAGAAGAACTGTTTGGGTTTGATCAAGTCAAAGTCAAAATACAAATATATATAAATACTATAAAGGTTTAACTTTATCATTAGATTTTGAGATCTGACCACCCCAGGCTAACCTGTCCTGCCCAGCCTACGATTATACATACAAACACAGATTTAGAGTGGGCTAGATACCACAAGCCGTCCAACCATCGTACCCGAAGTTTGTGCTAATGCACAAACTCGACGCGCTACTACTTTAGTTTGTGTTCGATCGCGCCAGTGGCGAGTTGTGTCTTCGTAGATATAAAAATGCCAAATTGTGCCGTTATAGACAGTAAAAACTCTTCTAGTCTCGTAAATCGAGTCAATGGAGGTTTTACAAACCATCAGTAAGTAATTTTGTTGCTCAAATAGCTGTAGCTAATTTTAAAATCATTAACTGTGATGTTCAAGTTACACTACTAAGATAAATTCCTACTTCACACTATTCATTTTACATTGCTGGCATTCGTTTGAGGGAACATAATTGGGCGCATTGACTATACGCATTGTAATGCAAAGGATAGAAACAGTGTAAGTTTCGTGGTACAGATGCTTTTATAATTTTGCTGTCAAATGGTGATACTAGTGATGTTCTACTTTTATTTTTAAATCGATTTGATTAATCGAGCAGTGGTAGCCCAGTGGTATCGGCCGCGACTACAAGTTGCAGGTCGTGGGTTCGAGCCCAGGCAGGCGCTTTACTTTGTGTAAATTATTTAATGATCACCACTGCTCTCAAAACGGTGAAGGAAAACATCGTGAGGAAGTTTCCTGCCCGGTCCCGAGCATGTCCTAGAACCAAAAATTCGAAGACATGTGACATCCACCAACCCGCACTAGGCCCGCGTGGTGGATTACGGCCCATTCCCTCTCACAGAGAGGCGGCCTGAACATTAATTGGCTGATGATGTGATGATGTGATTAATCGAAAAGCCATATTGACCAATAGACAAAGTTAAGAGAATTGCATTATAATTCAACTTTCTTTCATTTAAATGTCCTTTATTCATTACATTTCTTATTAATTACATTTCTAAATATTTTTATAAATTAAATGAAAAAAAAACAATAACATTCAAAAATTTTAATTATTATTAGTACTTAAGAAATTATAACATTCGTCTTTTTGGTAGTATTCTAAAAATTAATAACACCGAGTTGAATTTCTACTGGGTTTTTATCATTAAGGCCGCCCAAAACAATCATGAAGTCGTTTTCATTCAATAAATTTATTTCTGTTTTTTCTGTGCCTAAAACATCGTGTAGAGATGCTCCTGTTTTCTAAAAACGTCGAAAAAAAGTGATAATAACTTTCTTCATATTTATGTCAATATTATCTGAATTTGATGATAATTTTGGTGGTTACAGCGCTTCAGCCTGAACGTTGCTGTTGCACGTCGTTTCATTTATTTCAGTTTCGTGGTCACCGTTACAAAGTATTTTACCAGTATTTATTAAAATCTTTGTCTCGGCGTTTTGATGTATAACTTTGGATATTATGTTTGTTTGAATGTCATTATGGTGAGAAGTCGAATTTGATTATTTCTTAATTCGTGCTTCTTTCAGAGATATTTGTATTTTAACCATTTTTGTTGGAGTAGTTTTATTTTAAAATATTGACACTGAGCTTCAACTTATGCTTGCGCTTCGTGCATATTCTAGGCTTCCGCCATTTATCTTACTAATACAATAAAGCGGAAGAGTTTAATTATTTGTTTGTTTTATTGTTTGTTTGAACGCGCTAATATCTGGAACTACCAGTCGAATTTAAAAAATATTTTTGTATATGTTAGGTATGGCAGGTACGGCAGGTAGAGGAGGTGGGGCAAGCAGGGGAGGGAGGGCAGGTAGGTCAGTTAGGGCAGGTAGAGCAGGTGGGGCAGGTGGAGCAGGTAGGACAGTTACGGCAGGTAGGACAGATAGGACAGGTAGGACAGGTAGGACAGGTAGGGCAGGTATGGTAGGTGGAGCAGGTAGAGCAAGTAATGCAGGTAGGGTAAGGTAAGGTAGTACGTGAGGCTCACCTCAGTTTGGTACATTCCTTGGCCAGTGTGACAGTCTCTCTGGTGCCGCGGACGTTGGTGAGTGTAGCGACGTGCAGTGGCTCGTCAAACCTGACCGTGGCAGCCATGTGGATCACCACGTCCACCTGAAAAATATAGATTTACTGATAACCAGGTTTTATTGTTGATAGGCTCACGGTTTAACTACCATCCCACCTAATCACGTAACCACACCCAACACCATCTCACGTAAGCGATAATGTAGTCGACAGTGAAGCACGCTTGTCTAGAAGTAAACTATTTAGCCTTGACGTATAGACCCCCAGTTTTAAAATATCAGAAAGTACAGACTGACAGGGAACTGCACTTCGCACAATCAAATTATTCCCAAAACGTTTAGTGAGAATGAGTGGGATGTTCACCATGTACCGATAACGTGACGCCGTACCAAAGTCTGCTACCTGCTGAGGTATTTTTGTCGAAATTGGGGATCCAGTCTGAAAGGTGTGGTTGCCGGTGTAATTACACAGACACATGAAACAATTTGGGTTTAGTAACGCAGGCCAGTGACCGAATTGCAAAGGAAGACCAGGAGTCACTCCATGTAACATACTGGTCTTAAGCTGAACCAATCTAACCGATTGCAAACCGACCACAACTTAGCACAATTTCAGCATAGTCTCTGGGATAGCAATATACCTACCTGTGATGCGTCTAGTATTGCAGATGTTCGTATGTAGCGGTAAACTTACCATCACAGGCTCTAGAGCCTCTAGACATGTGTCATTCAATGTCAGCGATGTATGGGATTGACCACGTGACATTTCGATAGCGCGTGACAATCCCAAACATTTATGTCATTTTTCTGATCGCTATCGCGACGGTTTCGTTGATAGTATGTCTCATGTCTAGAGCCCCAGGCGAGCCGTTGACTAGTTTGCCAAAACACTAGGTTTTTAATCTCTAGATCAGGGAGGCCACATATTATAGTCCCCCAATAAACTATTTATTTGCTTTACTTTTTTTTATTTGTAATGGGTTTGCTCTTGACTCTAGTCTAGGTTACTTTTTAAAAGCTCAAAGCACGCGTGCTCATTGCTTCATATGGTGTTAAACATGCAATGTATACTTTTGAATTGTCAAAGAAAAAAACAACCGATTCCAAAAAAACACTAGAAAGCGAAAAATAACTTCAATTTCGGAAGTCGCTGTTCCTGTTTTCGTTTCCTCGTTTTTTGACACCGACTTCCGAAATTTAAGTTATTTATTAGAAAGATTTTTTTTTTCTTTTTAGTTGTGGTACATAATATACCAGTTCTATAGGCTAGGTTGCTATAATACCCAAAAATTATGCCAGAATAGATTAAACCAATAACATGAAACTTAAACAAAACCGGTAGAATGAGAGTATACCAGGGTGAAATGTTCACACCTGCGTACCCTTTAAGAGCGTACCAGTGTGATGTTATGTTATGAAATGGTGTAAACAATGAACAGACATGCGATTGCAGCTATCCCGAGTGATATGCCATCGTTTTTCGAAGATTTCTGGTGTATATCTCTAAAGTTCTTCATCAAATCTTGATGAAATTTAAATGGAACCAAACGACAAGCACCAGCTTTCAAATAAAAAAAAAACACATCAAAATCGGTTCTCCTAGTAAAAAGACGCGCGTACTTTGTGCTATCAAAAGAGTGCCGAATCTCGGCCACAGCGGCCGAAGCCAATCTCAACGGAGACTAACCATCGGCGAGGGAAATATCCGTGCGCAAGTGTGTGCGTAATTGCATGTTCTCTGTTCTCGTATAGTCCGATGGGATGAAAATTCGACACAGAGAGAGATCAGGCCCCAATGTTGCCATTAAAATTACGTAGACTCGTCGTAGGTTTGGTCAAATTTAGTAAAACTTTTAGGTTTTTTCATATTTACCTCAGCTGTGATCGCAGTCCAGTCTTTGTCGCTGAGGCCAAGCCTAACGTCGGCCACGTCGCCCTGCACCGGCACTATCCTTTCGGCGAAGCGGGGCTTCTTGGAGCGCACCAGCTCGAACACCTGTCACAAGAACACACTCGTGTGGGTATGGGACGTGACACGTGCGTCAATTACCTACCATCATCATCGGCCTTTTACCGTTCCCACTGCTGAGACACAGGCCTCCGATCTTTTGACAGAATGGGCCTTAATCCATCACGCGGGCTCAGTCCAGGTTAAATTGAAAATGCTGTGTGTTTTTTGATTTTTAATTTTTTATTTGTGATGGGTTTGCTCTTAACTCTAGTCTAGGTCAGAGGTGACAGAGACAGAGTCAACGATGGAGTGAGCTTACCCAGAAGAAGCCTGTTCACTCTAACTTTGAAAAGATTCGGATTGAATGCGTTCGGAAACACAGACGCAGGTAGTGAGTTCCATTCATTCACTGTGCGCATTATGAAGGATGTTTGGAAGCGCTTGAAATGGCAACAAGGTAAGGATGGTCTAACTTGCAGTGCGTTTAGATGTGCGATGGTAGAAGGGAGCTTTGATATTTTGGTTTTAGGAAATGATTTTATTTGGACACGATTTCCTCACGATTTTTTCCTTCACCGTTTTTATAGCAGTAGTGATAAAATAATGTATACAATGTAATGTGGCCGCCTGGGTTCGAACCCACAACTTACGACACGTAAGTCAGGGCCGTTACCACTGCCGGCTCAACTATAGTTATAATTAGTAACTACTGGCCGAATACTGGTCCAGACAGAGATTATACTAAGAAGAGGCTGTGTTGTGAGTGAGTAGAAGCAGTGCATACTAATAAAATTGTAACAATCCATTATGAGTGACTGAATAGTGAAATATAATTATAGTACCTACGGTTGGGCGTACATAAATTTTCAACTTGCTCGTAAAGTGAGCCTTATTACATCGATTTTAGGGCCATAAACCGAGCTATAACACACACGTGTGTAATAACATTACACACTAGTGCGTAATAGAATTATCACTACAAAGTTAAATTAGTACCTTTCTGCAAGTTATATGCGAGTAAACAGCGTTTTCAATTTAACCGGGTAATACAGTTTTTTTTTAAGTAATAACAAAGAGGTTTTATGCCGCTTAAAATCCGTACACATTTTTGGAATAAATAAACGTGTACATCCTTAATTAAGTCAAACAAACATTTATTACTATCAAATTATTCATAATTCACAATAACTTGTTATACAATATTAAAATATTTGCTTTTTATCACTTAAAATTATAATTTTGAATTAGGCTGTATGAACATACAGCCTAATTCTCTCACCTTGCATTTGGCGCGTGAAAACAAAAAGTTGGCGCGCCATTTACCATAATTTCCATATTTCGTTTTTATCGTATTTGTCCCTGTGTGGTAAATTATTTTAGAAATGTTAAGTTTTCGAGAGAAGATGAACAATTGATAGACTTAACCCCGCCAGAAATACTAAATAAAGCACAAAGTGCAAGCGATAGCCTTATCGCCGCAAAATCTAGAGAAAAGTGCTTAGCTGCATACGATAGTTTTCTACAATGGAACAGCAAGAATAATACCCAGTCATTTTCAGAAAATGTGTTTTTGGCTTATATCTCTGAACTCGCCAATACATAAAACCCCAGCTCCCTGTGGTGCTTCTATTCCTGGTGGTGCTCAAACATGGGGTTGATATTAAAACGTACTGTAACCTGATGGCATTTATGATGGACGGATGTATTGCTCGGAAATCTAATGTTTTGTCACCAGCCGACGTTGAAAAGTTTTTGAAAGAGCTCCGGATAGTCAGTACCTAGCAACAAAGGTACGTTGAATATTATTAATCTAAACGTTTCTAAATAATTGCGTAACTTCTTAGAACTAATTAATTGATTTCGTTGCAGGTTGCCTTAATATTCGTTGTTATTGGTGCGTGTCGACGACAAGAGCTTTATAATATTACAATAAAGGATTACTACATCCTTTATTGTAATATTATCGAAAAGCAGACTCTACTCACAACAATGCGAAAATCGGTTACAAAATAACACAAGCCATTAATTTGGAGCCAAATGCAAAAAAGTTTTGCTCCGAAACACAACCATGTACATCTCGTAGCATGAGCTACATTATAATATAAATATAAGTGACATAGGCTATTTTTAATCCCGAAAACGTGTCCTGTGGGGTCGTCCACGGGAGCGAAGCCACGGTGAACAGCTAGTATTGTATAAAATCAATATATTTTAGTATTATAAAACTGCACAGCACGTGTGTGAGTACTATGTAACTGTAAATCTCCCATTTACTGTGCCTATGTGTCGTTCGTTGACTTGTGTGTGCCCTGGCAGTTGAGTGTCATGCTCTCTCAAATATCTCTCTGATGGTGGCACGTGTGTTGGATCATTCGGTTCCCTTCATGATAGTTGAGCTGGGTGGTGCCAATTCATGCGTCGTGTTCGTGATCGGGCGCCGTCAGTTGGGATTGGTCATAATTTTACTGCTTCGGATGTTAATGTTTTACTAGTACCTATTATATAACTGCACATTCATGTACTGTGCAGTTATATCTATTACATAAATCAGTACTAGATAATGTTATGATATGTTATGATGTAGAACCAATTCACACTATTATTCCAAAAAACGGTAGAATAAATTTTTATAACTTGTAAATTTTACGTTTTTGTTGACGTTCAAAAGTGCCGCTTGGTGGCCTAGTTCAAATAAATATATTTGACATTGACTTTGACATGAGAGATCTTATAATGGTTCCGTATTTTTCATTCGGACGTAAAGAACCCTAAAAATCGACAGAAAAATGTGTCCTTAACCAATAGGTTACAAGTTCCAAAGACGGAATAGCAGGTCAGTGACTCTCAGTGTCGATATGAAGCTAAAAGTATAGTTAGTATATTACGCAGATTCAAAAGACAACTCCATTGTGAGAGCTAGACTTTGGAGGTATGCAGAACAGGGTGGAACGTCCCGCAAACCTCCATTGAAAAGGCAGAATCCAGACTGGTAATGTGTCTTGTAGACCGGCCGAAGGTGCAGTGGCTGTGCCAAGGTCTCCGATGAAAGAGGCTGACGGTGATGACCTCATGAAATGCACGATCGCTTCACGTTGGTGGTCAGGATATCCTTGTAGAAGCCATGGGTACTGGCTAGCTGTGTGACTCGCTGTTCAGGAGCTTGACGAAGTGATGATCACGTCGGGATTACCAGTTTGGAGGTATGAAGAACAACGTGTAAAGTACCGCAACCTCCATTGAAAAAAAGTTAGTAAAATCAAAGGGTTTTTTGATTTTATTAACTTTTTCATTTACAATTTTTAAGTTATTTTTTTTTCGAATGACTTTAAACATATAAGTCCACCTCTAAACACCCTTCATTTTGATACCCCACTCGATGGGTTTCGAAGAAAAAAATATTGCACCCAAAAGCCGGCTGGCGCATGTTTCTTTTTTTTTAACGGCACTAATCTAAGAACACTTGGGCGGCCAAGATCTATCTAACGATGTCTTAATTATAAAAATCCGTCAAGTGGTTTGAAAGATACGAGGTAATAAAGAATATTACATACATACAAGTTACGCGCGAAAAACATATCCCTTTCCTTGCAGCCGGGTAAAAAGAAGTATCCTCCGACCAGACAGGTGTGTTTGGTCCGGACAACTGCCTAACAGTAGCTACGTTCAAATCGCGCTAAAAACTCTGCGATGCAGGATAGTTCGTATGTGATATATGTCGCCACAAGTAAATTTTAATAATTAAGTAGTAAATTTTTATTTCAAAACATATTTAGTCGAGAAGCTTACCGCATCTTTCAGCATGTAGTCGAGTCTCTCCTGCATCGATTTGCCCTTCTTTGGCCTCAGCAGTATGAACATTTTCTTAACGTCACACGACCTGCGTATTATGAAGAAATCAGTTCGAATGAGTGGGTATGCAAGGATCGTAGCTGGCGGGAAAAAAAAATTAAAAAGATATTGAAGTTAGTCTGCTTTATGCATATTTAAGGTCGCGAGCGGTT
Source organism: Orthosia incerta (assembly GCA_948252205.1). NCBI lineage: Eukaryota > Metazoa > Arthropoda > Insecta > Lepidoptera > Noctuidae > Orthosia > Orthosia incerta. Next base: position 17,201,259 of record OX411766.1, on the reverse strand, counting down.
CGGCTGAACTAATGAAGGTTAAGGTCCGATTCCTGGGTCAAACAAGGTGTGAAATTTCTCAGTAATATCCCGGAGTCCCTCCGGTGCTTGCCTTTATTTGTTTTATTAATGTCTCCTATTATAAGAATATTAATATCTCCTATACCGGTCAATGTGTCGCCGCTTGCGGGAGGCCTATATCCAGCACGTCTTTCGGCTGATATGATGATGATGATACCGCATGGATTTAACTAATGTGGACACTAATTTAATAACTTAATATTACTCATTGATTGGCTATCGTTGTGAGTGACAATTATTGATTTATGGGCTTTTCGTCCGTACAACTTGAGCATTTGTTTTAAGCATTACTTTTTGTTTGTGCTCTACTCCATGTATGTTTAATTGCTAATTTTCTTATTAAGTGTTTAGTGATTGCGAAAATAAAAACAATCACAATATATAGATCACCAAAGGTTGACTGTTAGAAAATGCCTAAGGCATTAAGTCCGCCTCTGTACGTTTGTGTGCATGAAGTATTAAATAAATAAATAAATATATAAACCAAATGATGATAAACCTAATTTATTATTCCTGTACTGAAGAATTGCCTGACTTCAACTAGGTAGTACATAGTTGGCTGGCCAATGCATATTACTGATAGAAAGAATATCCGATGGAGTCGACAAGTTCAAACAGAGGCCCTAGACTAGAGTGTGTAGAGTCATTCGACGTCGGCGATGGCGATGGTCGAAATGCCAGAATTTAAGTGATTGATCAAGTTACATATCGATAGCGTTAGACATTCCCTTGACATTTTTCCAATCGCTATCGCCACGCTTTCGATGATATAGTGTCACTTGTCGTGTCCCGGGTGTAGGAAGCCAGAGCTTGGGCACACCCTCAATAAAAGGCCCCAGGCAAGAGATATTCTATCAACTATAGCGTGACGATAGCGAGGCGATAGCGATTGGATAAATTATAAAATGTATAGGAATGACAAATGCTATCGAAATGTCCATTATTTCGACCATCGCCATCACTGACATCGAATGGCACATGTCTATAGTCTAAAATGGTTTAGTGACTTGGAGAAGGTTGCGTGAATCCACTAAATGTGAGAAGCAAAGGACCAGTCGTTGTAGCGATCCTTGGGGTGTGGTTCTCTCACCTGAACAGTTTCTCAATGAGCTGCTTGCCGAGGAAGCCGGAGCCTCCCGTCACAAAGAACGTGGCGCCATTGTAGTACTGCTGCACGGCGGAGTCTCCGCGGTCTATCACGTCATTCATTGGCTTCTGCCGCGACAGCATCTCAGCCTCGAATGCCTGGGCCGGGTCGGATAGGTCCATGGTGAACTTGGATTAATCTCAGTCTGAATCAAAGAGTCGAAGTATTCCAGAAAATATATAGTCCGCTGTTAGCAAGATTTGGATGTCTCAATTTGCAATTTTTGTCTTTCAAATTGCTTTAATGAAGAGCATTAAAGCAATTGTGTAGAAGAAGCTGTATAAGAAGAGGTGTCTGACCACTAGTTGGACAGCAGTATGGAGATATATATTTATTCCAATAAAAACTGTAGACATCACCACACCTCTGCCCAACTAGAGCACTCCCGAACATATAATGACTACAAAGTTAAAAGTCTAGACTGAACAATAAAAATTGTGGGCTCATTATAATTGAAAATGATCTTATTATGCACCCGGTTAAATTGCATAAACATTAAAACTTAATAGAAATTCTATTATTATTTAAGTTTTTGCTGCTAGCCAAAAAAAAACAATGTATGACAGTTCAAAGGTGCCCGGTGGTGTAGCGTAGCGACTATTGCGATTTGTAGAGACAAGAGCTAGCAACCGGGCTCCTTGCATAGGTTAGTAATTTATTATTGCATAATATGAAGATAAATACTACTACTAATTAACTAACAATAATTTTTGACCTATTATGGTTATGATTCGAAAGGAACACAACCGTCACGCCTCCAATGATGAAATAACTTCATTTGGTTGAACACTTTCCAGTCGGTCTCTCACTTTTGAGAATCATGAATTCCTGTGTTTTAATTTTTGAACAGTGGATCACTATATGTTAAGATATGCGGCCAAGCAGGCACTTTACCAGTACCTACTGAAACGCGTCGGAGGGATGCGCTTACTAGTGTTTGAGTTGCTATCTGTCGTTTATCTCAGATAGCATTTTACCTTTGGCCATTTTATGTGAAAAAATATAAAGGAATAAGAAACATTAATTCCATGGTTCCCGAGTGCTCATCGAGCTTTTCGAGATATTAGTAAACAGCCAGGTGACCAGAGGGCTGGGCTTTTTTTGAGTATTGCCATTCAACGTGTCTGTGCTGCCAACGTTCTGGACGCCTTTCCCATTGACATCGTTGTGGACGATTTTTTGAAGCGCAATGAGACCCATTCTAGCTTCCCTTTGTTTATAGGTACCTACTTTTTAGGGTACCGTAACCAAAGGGTAAAAACGGGACCCTATTACTAAGACTTCACGATCCGTCTGTCTGTCTGTCTGTCTGTCCGTCTGTCACCAGGCTGTATGTCATGAACCGTGATAGCTAGACAGTTGATATTTTCACAGATGATGTATTTCTATTGCTATATTTTGCCGTTTTTTACGATAATGGTGCGGAACCATTCGTGCGCGAGTCCGACTCGCACTTGGCCAGTTTTTTATTTGTGTTAAGTTTTAAAATATCTTCTAAGTTTTAAAATGGCTTCGCTCCCATCAGCAGGCTACCTACCTACCTACCCTACCCTATCCTACCAACCCTGCCCTGCCTACCTACTATACACTACCTACCTACCCTATCCAACCTACCTAACCTCCTACCCTACCGTCCCTACGTAGCTGCCTACCTGTCCTACCTATCAACATACTACCTTACCCTACCTACCTACCTACCCACCAATTTACTAAACAATTTATTTGAATAAGAATTAATACTACGTAACCAACTTTTGTTTCTACCGGCGATCTAATTAAATTTTAGAACACAATAGCAGCTATTGTGATCACTATGATAGTTAGATATATTTCCTGGAGGACTTTTTGACGTGACAACGTCTAATAAATCGATGAACGCCGGCTGCACGTACGAAAAAGGATGACTCAATGTATCGCTACGCTCAATGTAACGTTACGCTCATTGTAACGTTATAATCGTAACGTTACAATGACGTTAATTGTATCGTTATGTACGTGACGTTGAAACGTTAAACTATCGTCCGTAAACCGACTTTACAGACAACCAATTTTTGTAGGTAATAATCAGTACTCATGTAGTACATAATTTTTATGTATCATCAATAGTTTTCTCAGCGCACGCCGAATAATGTATTTTGACCCGTATTCCTGATGCTCATACTCGACTCAAACTCAAAATTGGCCACACAATCGGTCAAAATTAGTTGAGCTATCTTGATCAAGAAAAATCAATGTTAGTTAAAAATCTATCCTTTTTAATAACAGCGGGCTGCCGGTACCTTTGAGTTCAACATACCAATACAGAAAGTACAGATACAATCCAGACCAATTTTATTAGTAATTGAATAGCATTTTCAGTCATCAGTAGCTTAGGTGATCAGCAACCGAATTGAGTAACGTATAAATTCATGGTATCTCTTTCATTTTGACAGTTCAATACACATATTCAGACGAAATTTTAAACATAATAAGCAATGAATTAGGAACTCCTTTTGGTTGTGATGGAAGTGTGATTTAGTGAATTACGCGCAGTGATTGAAAATGAGCATTGGTAAAATATTTTGTAGTAGCTGTGCCGCTTTCGTCATCTGCCTACCCTAACCCTATCCTAGTTATCTACCCTGCCTACATTTTTTTCTATGGTTATTATTTCGCAGAGAATCTTAACACCGCCATTCAGAAAATGACGTCAAATTTCCGAGTATCTGAATTGCGTATGTTTTGATATTTTACTTCTTGAACACTTTAATTTCATCTAAATTTTGAGGGAGTGAACCGATTGTGATGCAACAAAAACTATGAAATACTTCAAGTAACGCACAAAAATCCAAACAAACTGGAAATGGGTTCTGTTGATTATCCTTTAACACTGCCTGTTTTTTTGGGTGTACAAAAATGACTTTTCTATAGATTTATTACATATATTGTTAAAGAATTATTTTCAGTAGCACTAAAACTACTTATAAGAAGCAAATCAACTGAAAACAAGCAGGGTATCGTATTAAATTACATTTATCTGCACACTGTTTATTACTTATAAATCATATTTTTATTCATTTTAAAACCAGCCTGGACTGGAGACAGAGTTAATTTAACTCGCCCGAAAAGTGCGAATCGACCGCTTTTATAAAAGTCCAACACTGGTAAGTAACAACTGATTCGTAGGTGCTATTTAATTTTATGAAATCAAATTACGAAAAATATCGATAGGTGCCGTTTGTGGCATACCTCAGGTTCCATTCAATCAGTTTCCGTTTAAGTTAGTGCCCAGTGTGGAATACGTTCTCATATCATATAGTAGTTATTTTAATAAAGACCTTTTTGATTAATTTGTGTCTCATTTCATATCAATAAAAATATTTAGCCCTTAATACTTCTGTACTTGAGTGTTCTTTATCTTAACGGTATTGCATAAAACACAATGTGTGTGCCAATTGCCTACTACATAATTTTGGAGTGGTCGATTCGCACAACGATAAATCCACTTCGGGCGAATCGCCACAGAAAAAATAATATTTTTAAAAGGGGTCGATTCGCAGTTTTCGGGCGAGTTAAATTCGTGCGAATCGTCCAATATCCTGATAAAGAAGTTGTGTGGAATAGAAAGATAATGTTGATAATATTGATAGGTAAGGCTTAATACTTCCTCTAAATTTGTTGTGCTTATATAAACAAAATAAAGGGTCACTATACAATATGTCTGGGCTTGTAGTAATATAACTTTAAGGCCGCTATGCACACTTAAATTTATTGATAAAAGCATCCCACTTAAGGGGTTTGCCTCACACGTTTTTATTGCATTCCCTAAAATTCTGCAATAATAATAGGCCACTGAGTTTCGTCCGATCCGGTCGAAACAGGAATTTCAGTATTATTAATATTTTTGAGTGGTATTTCGGGCTATGCTTTTTTAAGCAAATTTTGTACAGTCAGAATGTAAAACCTTAGATAGGGTTATATTATTTAAGTAAAAGTCAGGCAATGTTCATCATTCGGCGTGCGACTGTTGCTCTCAATACAGTGTGTTAAAATCTGTCCGTAAATAATTTGAAATAAGTGACAATTTCCTGCTAAATGTGGCAAATCTTTGTTGTGTCAATCAAATATACAGTGTGAGACCCTTTTTTTATTTTTATTTTTTTTGGGTGGGAAATCATCCAATGACTTCTCCCGCTCTGGGTGAAGCGGGAGGGCATGTCAGACTTTTACTGACTAAAACCCCCCCCGTGTTCCTTCAGTTGCTTGTGCCAGGGCCGCGGTAACTCTCTTTCAAATTTATCCGCGACCCAGACAGGCATCGGACCCCGTCACTTTTGCTGACATCTCTTTGAGGCGCGCGTGGAACACTACGCTCCGTAAACTCGGGCTTAGTCCTTACCGGACGGCAAGCTACCCATTACTCTCCGTCCGCAAGCCCGCGCCTACGGTGGCCCGGAATCGGCTTGCGACTCCCGACGCCCGGGACGTCTCCTGCGGTGCCTAGGGGCGTGAGGACGTCTCCTTTGCGTCTCCCACACGCGTTCCGCCTCCTCCTTTGCAAGCATTACTACTTCGCAGAAGGAGGAGACAGCTTCCCATGCCCTCTCACTCCGTACCGTGGCCTCTACCAGGGCCGGACGCGAGAGGTCACCACCGCCGATCGCCTCCATGAGGACACGGCGGTGCTCCGCCCAAGCAGGGCAGATGTCCACCGTGTCCTCCGGGCTTCACTCTCTCAAGTAACGTCGGAAATTAGAAACGATATTAGTTCCCTTCGCTCTGAGCAAGCACTTATACGACAGAGAGTCGCAGAGTTGGACGTTAAATATAAAGTTATGACGGAAAACATCGATTCTCTCAGAGACTCGGTGAACTTTGTTACTGGCGAGCACACCGATCTCAGAATGAAAGTCGACAACTTTGGCAAACGTATTCAGGATGCCGTAGATTTGAAGCTTGTAGTTGTGGAACTGGTGGCGAAGATTGACAATTTGGGGCAGAATGCCCGAAATTGCAACATTGAGATATGCAATGTCCCGGCAAGGCGTAATGAGAATCCGCCATCTTTGATGCATAGTGACATAATTTCTATTCAACGCGTCCCACACGCACACCAGCAAAACAACAAGCCCAAAAACATAGTTGCAAAATTGATCTCACGTATATTGCGTGACAATCTTCTTAGTGCCCATCGATTAGGTAAGGGACTTGCTACTGACCAAATTGGCATAACAGGAACGTCGCTGCCAATATATATGCACGAGCACCTTACTTTGATAAACAAGCATTTATTTCGTGAGTGTCGAGACGCTGCCAAAAAGCACAATTATAAGTTACAGGAACTTAAAATTGTGCTTTTTGTGGTTATACAAGCGGTTTTCGCTATTCGAACCTCCCAGGACATCGCTAAAATCAAGCCTGGCTTCTCGGCGCCGATTGAAAAACAGGGCGCTGCACTTGTCGCTTGATGGTTTTAGATCTGCACGGCTTTTTGAATTTGCATTGTATCTTTTTCATTGTTCTACTGTGCGCATGTATATATTTATGTTTTCAGAACCACTATTATTGTATGGCGGAATTTATTTTTGTGAAATTAACAACAACAACAATCCAGAAAATATTTGTGATCTTTTTCTTACTATTTTAATTGGGTTTATGAACCTTTGACTTCAACTAATATTCCACCCATGTACGACGACTGGTCTGAAAGCTGCACTCTTTTAAATAACAAACAGTTTACTATTGAAAAGGTACTTAGTGCGCTCAGGGCATTGGATACTTCTAAAGGGCCAGGATCGGATGGTCTACCGGTGTTTTTCATTAGACAGACAGCCGTTACCCTCTGTATACCGTTACAAACAATATTTAATATGTCTCTTGCCCAAGGATGTTTTCCTAAAGCATGTAAACTAGCAAATATAACACCTGTATACAAGTCTGGACCCAAGAATGATGTCGAGAATTACCGCCCTATATCCATACTGTCAGCTTTGTCGAAGGTTTTCAAGAGAATAGTAAAATATACCCTCTGTTGCACAACAATATCATCCAACAACAACATGGATTCATTAAATAGAGGTCAACTACAACACACCTGATAACTTTTATGGACTACTTGTTTAACAACATGGACTCTCGTGTTCAAGTGGACACTATATACACCGATTTTCGGAAGGCTTTTGACAAGGTTGACCATCAGCTTTTGTTAAGAAAGATTGCATTCAATGGTATACGTGGCGATCTTTTGAGTTGGTTCTCTTCCTACGTATCAAATAGGATACAGAGGGTGGTGATTAACGGTTTTACTACCAGCACTTTAAGTGTAACTTCGGGAGTGCCTCAGGGCTCCATTTTGGGGCCACAATTATTTATAAGTTTTATTAATGACATAAATATATGTTTCCGAAATTCAAAATTGCTGCTGTATGCAGACGATCTTAAAATTTTTAGGCCTGTCAGACGAACAGAAGACAACCGTGCGAATCGCACGGTTGTCTTCTCTTACAAGAGGACCTAGATAGGTTTACTACATACTTTTCTGACAATGGGCTCCAACGTAGCATATCCACATGTTGCTGCATCAATTTTTCAAAAAACTAAAATATTGTGAAACATCCTTTCCACTCTTTAAACAATACCATCCTTTCAAGACAAGCATTGGTACGCCATCTTGGAATTCTATTGGATCACAAACTACACTTGGATGCTCACATTGGTAAAATTGTGAATAATGCATTCCGTATGTACGGTTTTGTAATGAGATCAGCCAAAGAATTAGCCCGCCCACATATTTATTTCTCTACAAATCGTTAATCAGGTCTCAGTAAGAGTATGCTGTTGCGGTATGGAGTCCCTTCTACAGTAAATATTCAGAAGAAATAGTAAAAGTTTAAAGAAAGTTTTTGAAGGCCATGCAGTACCGTTGTTATCGTACTTACGTATCTTATAGTGATCGTTTGGACAAATACAAGCTACAAAATCTGAAAAGTAGACGTATTTTTTTGGAGACTGTTTTTATTTCACTTCTGCAACTTTCACATTCGACTGTATTGATACTGTAAGTAAGATTAGTTACGTGGTACCAAGAAGAATCATAAGCCACGAGGTGCGCGTGCGACGTTTGTTTGCCGTATCTTCAAATCGTACAAACGCAGGTTTACGGGAACCCTTACGCCGCCGCCTTGCTGATCAATATAATAAGATGTTCCTAAATATCGATATCTTCGCTGTTTCAGCAGGAATATTTAGACGCCTTGTTTGTAAAAAAAAATACTCTGCTGACATTTGTAATTTCTAAATTTTTGTTTTGTTTCCCCCTCCCTTTTTTATAATAATAAAAAAAAATATAATCATTGTAATACTCTATAAATATAATAGAAGAAATTGACTGACTGACTGATCGATCAATGCACAGACAAAACCGCTAAGCCTAGAAGCATGAAATTTGGCAGAAAGGTTCCTCAAGTGACGTAAGTGAGCATTAAGTAAGGATTTTTGGAAATTCCACCCCAAAGGGGGAAAAAGTGGTTGAAAGTTTGTATTTAATTTCTACAGTTTGTAAGTTGGACACGTAAAATTTTAGATATTCACTCTTGGTTGATAAAAGGAATTAATGTACTCATTGGTTTTTGGAAATTCGACCCCTAAGGGGATAAAAAAAGGGTTAAAAGTTTCTATGAAATTTTTGCAGTTTGTAAATTGGACACGTGAAATTTCAGATTTACGCTCTTGGTTGATAAAAAGAATTTATGTATTTATTGGTTTTTGGAAATTCTACCCCTAAGGGGGTTGAAAGTTATTATGTTATTTCTACAGTTTGTAAGTTGGACACGTAAAACTTTAGATTTACGCTCTTGGTTGATAAAAAGAACAATGAGTTAATTTTTTTCCAGAAATTCTACCTAAAGGGTTTAAACGTGGCAATTTGTTGGACTTCCATATTAGAAACTTGGCATAAATATTAACAGCAAATAGTGAAGGATGACTGAAGTAAAAGAATATACCCACAATTAGGTTTTATTTAACAAAATTCAACATGTTTTTACAATGACACAATCAATCCTGACATTCCAGTTTCTTCTTTTTTTTTAAGACTTTTTATGTTGACCAAGGAGTTTATAATATATTACTACATTCTCCTGGGCTTATTTATTGTGCCACGTAGTCAGTAAGATGAGCAGGCGGTCGTCGTACTCTTTCAGAACGACGCAGAGTCGTCTCCGGCGTAATGTTCTGTGGCTGGACCATTTCATTCTGGCCATCTGTGTTACGATCGACTGCATCGATAAATTCGTCGTCATCATTGGAATCGGCTTCATCTATTTCTAATGATTCTCCAGCAGGAGCTAGTTGTCGATTAGATACGACAACTTCTCTACCACTGCTCAAACGCACACGAGAATGTTGAGGGTTACTTTCCAGAGTCTCTACTTCTTCAACCAGTGATCATATTTGCTGGTTCGATTATGGTTTCGCATTAATACTTTCCCTGGGACGTTTAGCCATGTAGGCATCGACTGGCCACTTGAGGATCTCCTGGCGTGAGAGAACATCCGCTCATGGGGCGTACTGTTTGTAGCCGTGCAAAGAAGTGATCTTATAGAATGCAGAGCCTGAGTTAAAACTGACTCCCATTTGGTTATAGGCAGATCACGGCTTTTCAAAGCCAATTGTACTGTTCGCCAAATAATTCCATTGTATCTCTCCGTTTGTCCATTACCCTGAGGATTGTACGGTGTAGTGTAGCTCGTAGCAATGCATTTCTGGTGAAGAAAGTCTTTCATCTCTTTTGATAGAAAAGAAGTACCACGATCTGAGTGTACGTAAGTTGGCATTCCAAATAGAGAAAATAGATCCGTCAGTTTATTAATAACCGTGTTTGTCCTCAAGTCTGAGCAGGGATATGCAAATGGAAATCGGGAATATTCGTCCACAATCGTAAGGATATATCGATTGTTCCCAGTGCCATCTGAGGGAAGTGGACCTTTAAAGTCTATCGATATTCTTTCGAACGGGGCCATCGCTTTTATTAGTTTGCCCGTGTTTTGTTAAAAACGAGGTTCCACTTCTGCACATATAGGACAATTCGCCGTAATACGTTTTATCTCTTCATTGGAATAAGCTAAATTTTTGCTTTGAACCCAGTGAAGCATTCTTGTTACACCAGGATGACACAAGGTTTTATGCAGTTCTTTGAGTGAATTTTCTGAACTGTGTACAGAGGCTACTAATGGTGCATTGGCTCTTGATAAAGCATCAGCCGCAATATTTTCCTTTCCGGGGCGATAAACTATATCAAAGTTGTACTCAGAAAGTTCTAATCGCCAACGTTGTATTTTGTCATTTTTAATTCTTGACGAATGCTGCTGATTGAACATGAATGCGACCGATTTTTGGTCACTTATCAGTTTAAACTCTCGTCCGATCAGGAATTGTCTCCATTTCCGAAGACATTCGACTATAGCTGCGGCCTCCTTCTCTATGGCTGGGTGATTCCGCTCGCTACTGTGAAGGCTTCTCGAAAAAAATGCAACAGGTCTGCCTTCTTGTGACAGAATTCCCGCTATAGCATAGTCTGATGCGTCTGTTTCAACAACAAATTGTATGTTGTCATCAATCGCGTTTACTGCTGATCTAGCTATCTCTTGCTTTAGAGCGTTAAAAGCATTTACTGCATCAGAATCGAGAGGGAATGTGCCTTGCGAAACGAGGGACTGAATTTTATGAGAGAATCTGGGCACATATTTGGAATAGTGAGCAAATAATCCCAATGCTCGCCGGAGCGATGCCGAGTCTGAAGGCAGAGGCAGCTCTAATAGTGGACGTAGACGATCCGGGTCGGGTTTAATTACTCCATTGTTTATAATATATCCTAGAATTCTTAACTCCTTCAATGAAAATTCACTCTTTTCAAGATTCAGAGTAAGGTTATACCGTTTGGTAACATCCAGAAAACGCTGCAATTTTTGATCGTGGTCAGCTTGAGTTGTTCCACAGATTGTAATGTCATCCAAATATGCGTATACTCCTTTAAGTTCTTCTTTCGCAAATATATTTTCTACAGTTCTTTGAAAAACCGCTACTCCGTTGGTAACCCCGAAAGGTATTCTACGAAATTGGTATAAATTACCTTCTGCTTCAAATGCTGCACAAGGTTTTTTCAAGAATCGGAATCTGATAGTACACACTTTTCAAGTCAATTTTGCTGTAAACGCTGTGTTTGGCTACCTTAGAAACTATTTGTTCAATACTTGGTAAAGGGTAAGCATCTAGTTGCGTGTATCTATTTACTGTCTGGGAGTAGTCAATACACATCCTTTTTTTTATGGTTTTCATTTGTAGTTACAAGCACTTGTGCTCTCCATGGTGACGAGCTAGGTTCTATAATCCCTTCAGCTAGTAATTTCCTTATTTTATTTGAATAAACTGCATGTCACTATCTGAGTATCTTCGTGACTTAACAGCTATTGGTTTGCAGTTCGGTAGAAGATTCGGGAATAAGCAGATTGGATCGATATTGGCTTGAGATAGTGCACATAATTTCAATGGAGCTCTAGAGCCGCCGGAATGCATTTCTAATGTATTATATCTCTTAAGAATATCATGACCGATTATGACATCCGTACATAAGTTCTTCATTATTAATAAGTTCACTTGAAAACTATGACCTTGTAGATCAATATTGACGGAGCACAGTGCATCTACCTTTGTTTTCATATTTGAATCTGCCATGCTGACATTTTGGTAGCATGAGCTCTTTTTTATATTATTTTGGCAAACTAGTCGGCTGTCTATAAAACTAGCTGTACTTCCTGTATCAATCAATGCTCTGGCTACAAATAATCCGTTAATTTTTATCAGTATCATAGCTTTATCGAGATCAGTTGTAGCGGCCACGATACATGATAACAATTGCTGCGACTCACCATTTTCCATGTGTTTGTTCGGTTCATCTGTAGCACTAGTGAAAGCACTCCGTTGTGATGGTGACGTTACTGCACTTTTGCATACTTTTGCAAAATGCCCCCTTTTTCCACCTACCCTTCACCTACCCTACACCTACCCTACACCTACCCTACACCTACCCTACACCTACCCTACACCTACCCTACACCTACCCTACACCTACCCTACACCTACCCTACACCTACCCTACACCTACCCTACACCTACCCTACACCTACCCTACACCTACCCTACACCTACCCTACACCTACCCTACACCTACCCTACACCTACCCTACACCTACCCTACACCTACCCTACACCTACCCTACACCTACCCTACACCTACCCTACACCTACCCTACACCTACCCTACACCTACCCTACACCTACCCTACACCTACCCTACACCTACCCTACACCTACCCTACACCTACCCTACACCTACCCTACACCTACCCTACACCTACCCTACACCTACCCTACACCTACCCTACACCTACCCTACACCTACCCTACACCTACCCTACACCTACCCTACACCTACCCTACACCTACCCTACACCTACCCTACACCTACCCTACACCTACCCTACACCTACCCTACACCTACCCTACACCTACCCTACACCTACCCTACACCTACCCTACACCTACCCTACACCTACCCTACACCTACCCTACACCTACCCTACACCTACCCTACACCTACCCTACACCTACCCTACACCTACCCTACACCTACCCTACACCTACCCTACACCTACCCTACACCTACCCTACACCTACCCTACACCTACCCTACACCTACCCTACACCTACCCTACACCTACCCTACACCTACCCTACACCTACCCTACACCTACCCTACACCTACCCTACACCTACCCTACACCTACCCTACACCTACCCTACACCTACCCTACACCTACCCTACACCTACCCTACACCTACCCTACACCTACCCTACACCTACCCTACACCTACCCTACACCTACCCTACACCTACCCTACACCTACCCTACACCTACCCTACACCTACCCTACACCTACCCTACACCTACCCTACACCTACCCTACACCTACCCTACACCTACCCTACACCTACCCTACACCTACCCTACACCTACCCTACACCTACCCTACACCTACCCTACACCTACCCTACACCTACCCTACACCTACCCTACACCTACCCTACACCTACCCTACACCTACCCTACACCTACCCTACACCTACCCTACACCTACCCTACACCTACCCTACACCTACCCTACACCTACCCTACACCTACCCTACACCTACCCTACACCTACCCTACACCTACCCTACACCTACCCTACACCTACCCTACACCTACCCTACACCTACCCTACACCTACCCTACACCTACCCTACACCTACCCTACACCTACCCTACACCTACCCTACACCTACCCTACACCTACCCTACACCTACCCTACACCTACCCTACACCTACCCTACACCTACCCTACACCTACCCTACACCTACCCTACACCTACCCTACACCTACCCTACACCTACCCTACACCTACCCTACACCTACCCTACACCTACCCTACACCTACCCTACACCTACCCTACACCTACCCTACACCTACCCTACACCTACCCTACACCTACCCTACACCTACCCTACACCTACCCTACACCTACCCTACACCTACCCTACACCTACCCTACACCTACCCTACACCTACCCTACACCTACCCTACACCTACCCTACACCTACCCTACACCTACCCTACACCTACCCTACACCTTCCCTACACCTACCCTACACCTACCCTACACCTACCCTACACCTACCCTACACCTACCCTACACCTACCCTACACCTACCCTACACCTACCCTACACCTACCCTACACCTACCCTACACCTACCCTACACCTACCCTACACCTATTCTACATACTCCGCTCCGCTATTTATGCTCCGCTCCTATTGGTCGTAGCGTGATGGTATATAGCCTTTAATCCTTCCTCGATAAATGGAAAGAATTTTTCAATTCCAACCAGTAGTTCCTTAGATTACCCCCTACATACAAACTTACTTACAAATTTTACCTCTTTATAATTGTCTGCGCCACATTGAAAATAGAAATTAAATATTATAAATATTACTCACGCACTCAAATTATCACAATAGCAACACTATCATTCATTTCACATCATTCAACCTAATACGCGAGGACCAATCCTTAACTCCCGCGCACACCCCTTCCTACTTCCTAGTTCCGGTCATCCGGTCATTCCGCTCATCAGTTGTCAAAAAGTCGCAACTCCGGAACGCGTATGCGCGCCCGTTGCTCCCGCTCTCAAAGAAAACTCAAGTAAAAAGTGTTGTGTGTGAAAAACAGACTCTGTGGGTGGCTTACCAGCATTCAGACTATAGTGAAGACTCCACTGCTAAAACTATCGAAGGACATAATCATTCAAAGCTCCATTCCCGCACCTGTAAGTACCTACCTATTAGCCCTTTTCCTCTGCGCCCACAAGTTCTGGTCCCTCTCGCCGAATAAAAAACATAATATACTCTCTCAATCACTCATCTCCACACACAATACGCAAACGCTTCCTCACATAATTATTATTTCGAAATTACGGCAGCCATTGTCGCATTTCGCAGAAATCGCCAAGTGCACCGCATCCGCAAACAAACTCGCTAAATCGCATCCAACGCACACTCTTTTCGCTATTTAATTATCTGTGTATTCATATTTTGATACCCGCATATATTTTACGCTTATTTCACGCATTTAAATACGTTTAACGCATCCACGCACGTTATATTATTACTAGATACCTACTCTCAAAATGGCGTCAACAAGACAACCAAAAAAGAAGACGGCCAGTGACGATGAACACGAGGTTGACTCAAAACTATCTTTTCTCGAAGCTAAGATGGAGAATCTTTACCAGATTATGCAGAATATATACGATCTTAGCCTAAAGGTTTCCGATCCAACCTTTCAATCGCAATTTTTAGCACGCATTCAATCGGTAGATATTATACGTTCAAATTTCATGGATACTCTGGACTCGTGTATTATGGCTCGATTAGAGAATGATCCATCCGCAAAACCGAACTACGCCGCCTTACAATCCTTTGACGAACTGTATTGTTACGTAAAACATACAGCATCCACGCTCACACAAAATAATTCTAATAAAAACACTCAAGATAATTCTTATAAATATGATTTGTTAAACCGCAAGTTACCGCCTCTCAAGTTAGTTTCGTTTGATGGGTCACCATATAATTGGTCGCCATTTTACGAGAATTTTAAATGTCTCATCCACGATAATCTACATCTCTCAGACGCCGAAAAAGTTCAATATTTAATAGGTTCTTTGTCCGGCAAAGCATTAACCGTTTGTTCAGGTATTACACCTACCGCTAATAATTATCTAATAATTTGGAATTCTCTGTTAGAAAAATACCAAGATACTCGAGTACAAGCTTCCATTTACGTACAACAATTAATTAACTATAAACCCAATCAATCTATCGATTCATTTCTCGAACAATTTTACTCGGCAGAAGCCGCTTTACGCCGTTTAAATATTGACGATCTCTCAGATTTTATTATTACTCACGTCGCACTTACTAAACTCGATAAGGAGGTAGTAAACTTGTTCGAGCAATCGCATAGACATATTCAAATACCTACATTCGATCATCTTTCTAAATTTCTTAAAGAACAAAGTAAAATACAAACACTCCGTAATCCTAGCTCAAATACAAAACCTTTCTTGACTCAACGCTCCTCAAATAATTATAATAATAATAATACAACAAAATATAAACCTACTCATGCATTCGTCGCAAATACTCATTCACCCGCAATACAAAAACGCTCTTGTGTAATTTGTAATGATCCTAACTCGCATCCTCTATATAAGTGTTCATATTTTGTTAATCAAGACCCGCGTGCTAGATTTGAACTAGTAAATAAACATCGCTTCTGTCGTAATTGCCTAGGATTTCACGATACTAAATTCTGTAAATCAATAAATACGTGTTCCACATGTCAACGCAAACATCATACACTCTTACATGTAGAAAACTTTCATAATAATTTCAAAACCAAACGCATGTCCCCGCGATCGGAAGTCGAACCTAACGCACCGGCACTGAACCATCGGTGTATAAACACGCAGCTGCCGCCGCCGCCGCCCGCGAGCGCCGCGCCCCGCGCCGCTCCCCTCTCTACCGCTCTGCCTGCCGCGATCGTGTCGAACATTCCTTCGGCCGCCGCCGCTGATAAGATTGTGCGCCAAAATTTAAATGATCTCGCGTTATCAATGACCGCTTCTACTTGTAATATCGATAGTAATAGTACTACAGTTTTATTACCTACTGCTTCTGTATTCGTTTATAAAAATAATAATCCAAATATAGTTCGCGTGTTTCTAGATACAGGTTCAATGAGTAATTTTATCACAAAATCGTGTTGTGAACGCCTTAATTTAGTCATTACTCCTGATAACTCAACCATTCTTGGTATAGGCCAATCTAAAATATCTTCAATTGGATTTACGACATTTAAAATATTTTCCCGCTTTGATTCTCGCTGCTCGTATATTATCCATGCTCGCGTAATAGACAATATTACCGACGGCTTACCTAGTCTACCTATAGATACGTCAAAACTAATTCATTTACGCAATTTACCTATGGCTGATGATGCATTCGATTTACCGGCTGAGATCGATTGCCTAATTGGCAACGAGTTATTCCCGTTCCTATTAGGAAGTGGAAAGGTGACATTACCCGGCTCATCGGTCGTCGCTGTACAGACTACACTAGGTTACATTGCCATGGGTAGGGCAGATTGTGACAACGGCTTAAATACTCGCACTCCTATCTATAAAAATAATAAAACCTACAATAATAAATCTTTTTTCTGTGCTACCGCATCTAACTTACTTGAAACTCTCACTCAACGCTTTTGGGAATTAGAAAATGTCCCTGATAAAGTTCACATGAGCCCTGATGATCAGGCCTGTGACCTTATCTTTAACGCTACGCAATCACGTGATGATACTGGCAGATATACTGTACAGTTACCGTTTAAAACTTCATATTCTAAATTGGGAAATTCTTACGCTATTGCTCACCGACGTCTCATTAATTTAGAAAAGAAATTAGATTCGAATCCCGATATTCGTAAAAATTATAACGCCACTATTCAAGACTACATAGATCAAGGATATCTGTCAAAAGTTGATAATCCCTCTCTTGAAATTCCGCATTATTATATTCCGCATCACGCTGTTTATCGCCCCGATAAGCAGTCGTCTAAAATACGCATAGTTCTTGATGCTAGTTGTAAAACTTCATCAGGTAAATCTCTTAATGAAATTTTATATATTGGGCCTAATTTACAAAGTAACATATTTGACTTACTCATAAATTTACGCATGTTCTCCGTCGCTGTAGCAGCTGACATCGAGAAGATGTATTTTCAATTAAAACTCGACTATAAACATCACGCCTTTCAACGCATTTTATATAGGTTCGATTACGCTAGTAAAATAGAAACTTATGAATTCAATAGAGTTTCTTTTGGTGTTTCAAGTTCGCCATTCTTGGCTATGAGGGTGATTCGCCAACTTGCTGCTGAAAGTAAAGATCAGTACCCACTAGCCGCATACGAGGCTGAAAACCATATGTATATGGACGATTATATATGTTCAATAGATGGCGTTGATAAAGCTGAAAAAACTCACCGCGAAATGGTCGCTATGTTCAAGTCCGGAGGTTTCAATCTTATAAAATGGGTCTCAAATAGTTCTAAATTAATGGATAAAATCCCCGCTTCGCATAAAAATCCGCAAAATATTAATTTCGACGAAGACGCTAACTCAAACGTGAAAATTGTAGGTATGCAGTGGAATCCTGTAGAAGACACCTTTCAATTTAAAATTCACGCTATTTCTCTCAAATGCACAAAACGCACAATTCTCTCCGCAACCGCTCGCCTTTTCGACCCCTTAGGTCTAATCGCTCCCGTGACAGCATTTATGAAGTTACTCGTTCAGGAGTGTTGGAAACATGAACTTGACTGGGATAGTCCAGTACCTACGCATATAGAAAATAAGTGGAATCAATTCCACAACGAACTCGCTTATCTCGAACAAATTAAAATCCCGCGTCATGTAGGTATATCTTCGGGTACTCACGTGACACTCCTCGGTTTCGCAGACGCTAGTGAGCGTTGCTATGGTGCAGCCGTATATTTAAAGATTAGGGTTAATGAAAAAGATCACGGATCTGTTACTCTACTCACCTCGAAATCACGCGTCGCTTCACTCAATAAAATGCCGCTGGCTCGCCTGGAACTCTGCGCTGCACTTTTGTTAGCTAATCTTCTCACCGCTGTAAAAGATACTCTAAGCAAACGCTGTCAAATTGACAATATTTACGCATTCTCTGACTCAACCGTAACACTAACGTGGATACACTCACCCGCATATAAATTTCACACATTTGTCGCAAATCGGATAACTGAAATAAATTCAAAATTACCCGCTAACCATTGGTTTCATATTAATGGACAAGAGAACCCCGCGGATATTGTTTCTCGCCCTATAACGCCTAAATTACTCTCAAAATTAGATCTTTGGTTTAACGCTCCTCATTGGTTATCATCTCCCATATGTCAATGGCCTATTAAAACATTTGAAATTAATTCTAATAATTCGGAATCCATGGAAATAAAAACTACTACTCTATCCGCTAAGGTCATTCAACCTGAAACTACTCTTCCTATTCAAGAATTAATTGATCGCGTCTCTAGTTACTCAAAATTACTTCGCGTCGTAGTATTTATTCTACGCTTTTCTAAACGTCTTAACTCTCATGGATCTATAACAGTCTCAGATTTAGATACCGCTGAAATATATCTCATAAAATATGTCCAAAATTTACACTTTTCGGCAGATATGATCAACTTAAAATTAAATAAGCCAATAAATAAAAAACTCTTAAAGCTTAATCCATTTATCGACTCTACTAATATATTACGAGTAGGGGGAAGATTAACTCACTCTCAACTCGATTACGGACAAAAGCATCCGATATTACTACCGCAAAAGGATCGCGTAACTAGCCTCATAATTGATTATTATCATATCGTTAATCTTCATACAGGTCCCGCTCTTTTATTATCTATGATAAGACAAAAATTTTGGATAATTTCCGCTAGAAACTTAGTTAGACAAATAGTTCACAAATGTAATAAGTGTTTTAGATTAAATCCAAAAAATACTTACCCTCCAATGGGTGATCTTCCCGCTTTTCGAGTTTCAGAAGTGAAACCATTTGTTCACACAGCTGTTGACTACGCTGGTCCTTTTTTCATAACTCATATTCGCAAACGTGGAATCAAAAGCCAAAAGGCTTATATTTGTCTATTTGTATGTTTAACGACTAAAGCATTACACTTGGAACTTGTTTCTGATCTTAGTTCTGACTTATTTCTCGCCGCTTTTAAGCGCTTTATATCTCGCAGAGGTCCTGTTTCGCTAATGTATAGCGATGGAGGTACCAATTTTATTGGAGCAAAACGTAAATTCAACGAAATTTACTCTCTTATACAGTCCAAATCGCATATTAATTATATTAGTCAACAGTTATTGTCTGAGCATCGCGTACAATTTAAACATAGTCCGCCTTATGGCCCGCATTTTAACGGTCTCAGCGAAATAAGTGTTCGTTGTGTCAAAACTCATCTTTACAAAGTCATAGGTTCTCAAATACTCACGTACGAAGAATTTAGTACAGTGCTTGTTCAAATCGAAAATTTGCTAAATAGTCGACCTCTATGTGTCTTGAACTCAGATCCTTCTGATATTACCGCATTAACGCCTAATCATTTTTTAAACATAACTCCGCTCAAATTCTTACCCGCTGAAGATGTTACCGACATCGCTGATAATCGCTTATCACGCTATCAATTACTCAATAAAATAACGCATTCATTTTGGCAACGCTGGAATAAAGAATATCTTACGTCTTTGCAAGAAAGAGAAAAATGGAACTCTCCCTCAAAACCTATAGAATTAGGTACTATTGTCGTAATTAAAGACAATAACTCTCATCCTCTTAGTTGGCCTCTTGGGATAGTAGATGTGGTTTATCCTGGAAAAGACAAAATTATACGAACTGTTAAAGTAAAGACCGCGACTGGTTCATATATAAGGCCAGTAGTTCGGATTTGTCCGTTACCTTCGCAGTAAAATTTAATAGTACTCACAATTTTTATTTTACTTTAATATTACTACTCTTTCTCTCTTTTAAAATCTTAATTATTAAATTGTTTAGAGGAAACCTCTAGTCCGGGGGAGTTGTCTGCGCCACATTGAAAATAGAAATTAAATATTATAAATATTACTCACGCACTCAAATTATCACAATAGCAACACTATCATTCATTTCACATCATTCAACCTAATACGCGAGGACCAATCCTTAACTCCCGCGCACACCCCTTCCTACTTCCTAGTTCCGGTCATCCGGTCATTCCGCTCATCAGTTGTCAAAAAGTCGCAACTCCGGAACGCGTATGCGCGCCCGTTGCTCCCGCTCTCAAAGAAAACTCAAGTAAAAAGTGTTGTGTGTGAAAAACAGACTCTGTGGGTGGCTTACCAGCATTCAGACTATAGTGAAGACTCCACTGCTAAAACTATCGAAGGACATAATCATTCAAAGCTCCATTCCCGCACCTGTAAGTACCTACCTATTAGCCCTTTTCCTCTGCGCCCACAATAATATTATTAGTATATTAGTAAAGACAAAGTAGACGTTTCTAAATTATATTAAACGTTACTTAGAGATTTTGAATATTATAGTTACTGAATGTTATACTAAATTAGTTATTATATCAAATGTGCATTATATAAAATGTTCATTAAACCATCTAAAATTAGGTAAAATTAAATTATATCAATAATTCATTACATCATTTGATCGTTATAAATTAAAAAAAAGTATGTTAAATGAAATTAGGTCATATGATCATTAGATCTTTTGTTATTTTATCAAACGTTGAACACCCCTAAATGACGGCGTTTGACTTGGCTGTTTGCACTCACTCGTATGATGTATACTCTGGAAAATTCTGTGAAACATGAGGACTTGTTTGACTTTCATTGTAGATTAGATATATATGTCACGTCGAGGGACCTATGAATTATAGGACCACCATCATCAACTCCAATCCCTAGAGACAATTCCTTCATTCTTTATAGGAACGGGTGAACTTCAATAACACACATCACTGGATTGAAACTCGAAAGTATTTATTTGACTTAGTTACAGGCACTTTGAGTTTTCATTTGAACTTGAAGCTAAAACCACATGGTGTGGCTGGCTAGGTCGCAAATCCCTAGTCAATCTTTGGAGAAGACCCAGCAAGAAAATCCAGGACACTCTTTTAAATCTTTTTATAGTTTACTCAATCACTTTATGACAATTAGCTTTACATGTTTACTATATTTTCAAACATCGAATTAATCCTTAGATGATAGGTACTTAATCTAAGAATTAATCAGATTTATTAAACAGTTATTATTTTACACACACAGTACGCGCGATACGCGTTCTAAGTGGGCGGGACTTCCATATTGTTTTTGTTTAGACACTTACTCATATTACTTGGATAGTTGAATAAAGCTAGCAAACAATACTAAAATGCTGCTCAGTTAATTATTTTAACATTAAACAATCCCAGTACTCACAAATACAAAATTGATCGTAGATTATTACTAAAATAGTCACCTCATCACAAAACTATCCAAGTTGCCAGTGATCTGAATATCTTACTAATCAGAAGGTTTCTCATTATTACATAGCTGTCTAAAATAGTCTTATAAATTTATAGTATTTAATCAAGTACTCAAATTTGTTTAGTTTTCGTATTAAAATATTAAATCTAGTTATTGGTTATTGAAATTATAACATCCGCCATTGTTGACAACTTTGCGTAATCAGAATAACATTAGGTCATAATCAAACATATTTACTTCGTCAAATGTGCAATAGTTAAAATGAGAATAAATCCAAAAGTTTTACAATAAGTGTTCCTGTGTTATTTAAACATTTCGTATTAATTAAACATTGAAATTAGCTTATCAAATGATTTTCATTCCAACGAATCAATAGCTAATTCCACAATAAGCCAATAGATGGCGCTGACGGAAAACCAACATAAATAGACATTGAATAGTTCTAGCGGTATCTCAGAGATAGGGTTCTCGAGTTTGTGTTAATTGACGACGACGACTAACGCCAACGACCTTGAGGGAACAAAACGCGCAAGCGTTTCATACCCGCGCGATCCAAAATTTAGTAGTTTTTTGTACTTTCCATATTATTCTATGACTTAAAAAAAAAGCCTCAGATCAAAATGTAGATAATTAAATTTTCTTTGAGATGGTGTCGCTTTCATTAAAATACACCCAGCGGTTTTGGTATGATTTTCGTGTTTTTTTCCGTTTTAGACATTAATTTACAAATTAAATACACTATGTTATACGAATAAAACTCAAAATTTGATCAGATCAAATTATTAAGAAAATAGTCTAATAAAACATACATTTTTTTCAAAGTTTTACGACTAGCCATTGAGACGTGATTCTCATTTTAAAATCAGCTACTCAAGGGAATCGGCGCCTTATTCACGCCTACGCAGCGACATATTTATATATGTAGATTGCAGCGGAAGACACATTGTTGTTCACACACGACAAGTTCAGGGCTGGCAACAGTGTCAGCTGTGCTTCCTACTTGTTGTGTGTCGTCACAGAAAAATACCTACTACTTTTAGTGCCGAAAACATTACTATTGTAGTTCGGGTTAAATCTTCCCACAGATAAAATAGATCTTCATAATCATTGCAGCCGAAAGACATCCACTGCTGAACATAGGCCTCCCACAAGTGTCGCTACATCAATCGGCCCCATGCGTCTCGCATCCAGCGGACTGCCGCAAGCTTAACCAAGCCATCGGCCCATCTAGTGGGATGCCTTCCAACGTAGCGTCCTCCGGTACCCGGTTAGTATCTTATAACACTTAGTTAATGTTACATAGTATTGAGAATTCTTCTTCAGTTGTCTCTGAGACCAGGAAGTGTTTTCCAACTTTCAGAAATATTTTTTGGTAACTAAGTTGCAATTCCTCTTTAAAATCTCTTTGTAGGATCTTTAATCAATTCACTCATGATTTTTGAGGTGATCAGTGTAATAAAAACATTTATATTTCTGTAATTAAAATAAAATTATTAGGTATGCACCGCATAATGAAGCTGGCTATTCCAAACTTATTCATTTATGTAACAGTTTATGCATTCACTCATGACTTTTGAGGTGACCCGTGTATAACTAAAATAAAGTCATTAGGTATGCACCATAAAGGCGTTGTAGACATGATGTGTAGAGGCGAAAATATAAACACATAAAACAATATTAGAAATAAAATATATTGCCTTATAAATACATAGTTAGCGTAGGATAATGTTACATAATGTTGAGAATGGGTTCACAAACAGCAAAATATGGGCTGCTGACGACTGCTGACGGCAGGCAAACCCAAGTGCGTTGATAAGCAATCTTGTGGCCCTCGGCTCAGTGGTTTGCGGTCTTGATGTCTAAATAGTCACATCAGCAAAAAACATTATCAATAGGTATATGTAGCAATATTTTGTAGTTGTTCGGGTTCGATTAACCACATTTTTGACAAATTGATTGCTGATTTTAAGAGACTTAATAATGTACTAATCGTCGAATTTGAATTTTTCTTAAATACTAATGTAATATTCACCAAATATAGAGTAGTTTTGTTAATTTTAAGGGGTCTGTCAAGGTACACTATGATATGCTTATCCAGTTCAACACAGGACAGTTCAATACTATATTTTGAGGAAAGACTAGGAAGTATGGGATTGTTACCTCACTAAAACCCCGGTGATCACCATCAGCACGTAGAACTTAGAAGGGGCCCCGTGACCTTTTAAAAGTCCACACCAGGATTCCCTCTGTGGAACGTCTGTTAGGGCATATCCCTGGGGAGACTAAAAAGAGGATTTCCTGAGCCTTGCTGTGCTGGGCAGCAGGTGATCACCGTGCTACCGTCTCTCCTGGAGTCACTTGGCTGCCAAAAAAAAACCCTAATATGAGCTGCAGCGACCTCAGAGTCCCACCTGCTCCAAAATCATGCGGGAATCATGCTGTCTCTTTTTGCGTAATCTTCGCTTCTGAATCCTGGTGGCGCACGCGCCCCTCCTTCTCCTGATGGTTGCGGGACGAGTATGTCGAACATTCGCATCCATCAAAAGGACGTACGGTAGGGTGCTGCGCAACCTCGACGTGAATAGGGCAAGCGGACCCGACGGTATACCAGCAATTGTTCTCAGAACCTGTGCGCCTGAATTGTGTCCGATTTTGACACGCCTGTTTCGCCTTTCTTATGACACTGGAAAATTGCCGAATGCTTGGAAGCAAGCCAGCGTACAGCCCGTGCCCAAGAAGGGCAGTCGTGCTGATACGGCCAACTACAGACCCATCTCTGTAACGAAACGAAACTAAACGTAAACGAAACTGAACGCGTACTTATTAGTAAGCTCCTCGCATACCTAGAAGCCAACGACATTCTTAGCGACCACCAATACGGCTTCCGCCGAAATCGGTCCACTGGGGATCTTCTAGCGTATGCCATTCACATCTGGAATAAGGCCATCGACAGGCATGGGGAAGCGATTGCCGTCTCCCTCGAAGGCTTTTCTTGAAGGCTTTTGATAGGGTCTGGCACGAAAGCCTTATTGGTAAGCTTCCTTCATTGGGTCTGCCCAGTGGTCTGTGTGACTGGATTGCAGACTTCCTGAGGGGTCGGTCCATTCGAGTAGTTATCGATGGCTGCTCTTCGCTCTTCTCTCTGCTCTTCAGATCTATTGGATATTAATCCCGGGGTCCCTCAGGGGTCGGTACCCTCAGCGACATTGTTCTTGCTGCACATAAATGAACTGCTAAAACCTTTGGGTATGCAGATGACAGCACTGTTGCTGAGAAATACTTGTCCAACGCACGGCCCACTGGGCCTCAGGTCCGGTCTCTCCGTGAGGCCATGGTGGCCCAAGAGGTTCATCGGTAATGAAGCACTGGTCGAGTCAAAGCTCCAAAGCCTTGAACATCGTCGTCGAGTTGCCAGCTTGTCGGTTGCATTTCGGGGAGTGTGCCATGGAATTGCATGATCTAATTCCGCCTAGCCCGTTTCATCATCGGACTACAAGACGTACGGCGATGCACCATCGGTACATGGTGGACATCCCACCCATACGCACTAAACGTTTTGGAAATACTTTCATTATACGTACAGCTAAGGAGTGGAATTCCCTGCCGGAGTCTGTGTTTCCAGATAGCTACAACCTCGGGGTCTTTAAGTCAAGAGTGAATAATAGGTTACTTCTAGGCAAGCGTGTTACACCGTCGACCACATCATCGCTTACCATCAGGTGAGATAGTGGTCAAGCGCGAGCCTATCTACAATAAAAAAACCCTGACAGCATGGCCCTAACAACTGCTAGCAAGGACGAGTCTCGCCCGATCATGGCGACAAAGACCTGCCACTCAGAGGCCCACGCAGGCCACTCCTCGAGCGTGTGCTGTACAGAATCAAGGTCGCTTCCAAAATGGTAGCAATTTGTCGTGGTCTCTCATCCAATCCTATGCAGGTACTCACCGAAGCAACCGTGTCCTATCAGTACCTGAGTGTAGTAAAAGCGGTCAATAAATTGCATATTGTAACAGTTGTTAGCCCTAGACATTTTACTTCGTGATGCTGTTCTCCTGGTCGTTTCCAACCACAGGAATACTTCTTTTATTTTTATTATTACGCTGATCGGACGACATAATAAGAAGTTTCATACAAAATTTACTCCCCCCTTTTTCCCCCTTCAAGTAGTAGAAGTAGCCAATAACCGTTTTCAGGGTCCCATCTATATCTGAACCAAAATTCATCAAAAACGATTCAATGATTTAGGTGTCAAGGCGTAACAAACAAACACACTTTCGCATACATAATATTAGTTAGGATTAGGTATGATTACGATGCTAATGTTTGGATGGATGTTTGTTACTCAATCACACCAGAATGGCTGAACGGATCTGGATGAACTTGGGCAAAGAGATATATTATAGTCTGGAATAGCAAACAGGTAGCCTGTTGTTTATCCCGGTTGTTCAGCAAGCTCACGAGCGCCCAGCGTCCGTCGCCGAATCTCTGGATGTACTTTATTGAGGATATTATCAGGTTCTAATTGTGGCATTGGTATTATGGTAATATTCAGTATTGGATTAATAAAGCACGTCCTTTTGAATCGAGTCGTTTTTCCTCTATACCTTTTTATTATGTCAACTTGACAATGACAGCTTTGATTTGACAGCTAATGTTTCGTTTGGATACAAATTACAAGAAACTTCAACACCGGTATAGTAATCCCTTAGGATTATAATAACCTGACGCGGGCTAAGCCGCGGGCAATAATTAGTGTCAGGGTGTGTAGTTTTATTAGGCCATGCAAAATTGACAATTTAACCTCGTGTTAGCAACTAACTCTGAGTTATGTTGTTTACGAAAGTGCGCCTTAGTATACAAAACTACTTAATCTTTGCCCTAGGTTTCACCCGCATCGAGGTCAGAACACTTCTAAAGAAAGTGTAGCAACCTCTTCCTCATTTAAGGTCGTACCCTGACAAAAAAGTCAGCATGAGATATGAGCATTCCTATTGGCCTAGCGGCACTGGTGACGCATGAATTACGGTAGTGAATACGCCCAGATAATAGAATAAAATGTTTATAAAATCGAATATTAGTCTTTTGAAAAAAATAAAACTTACAAAATGTTCGTTATCAAATTGTCTATCCATTATAGTATAAAAATAATTAATGAACACTTTACGAGGAGATGCATGCTATCAATAATTATTTCACATTTTTATGGTTTTTTGGAAGGAGATTAGTGACACATATACCTCTTAAAAAAAAGTGTACTACCATTTTAGAATCAACATTATGTAGAAATTTAATATATTTTTATTAATTGATATTTCTTTTTAAATAAAGAGTAGATAGCTCTTAAAAACTGCACAAAACTCGATTAGTGCGGCGTTTTGCTCGGGGAGGCGCCTTATGTAAATTTTTGTTCATTATCCTTTCCTTTGGGTTTGTTGGTTTTATATTTTGACATATATTATATATACTATTTGTTTTGACGGATGAAATAAATACAGCGTTCATTGTTACAATAAATTATTTCAGTCAAAAAACAAGGAAGGAACACCGACTTCCGCAATTGAAGTTATTTTTCACTTTGTAGTGTTTTTTTTTTGGAAGTCGGTGGTATTTTTTTGTAAAAATGGTTTTATTTTTCACTTTTCAGTTGTGGTTCATAATGAGCAAATTCTATAGTAAGGTACCTATAATGTACAACGTTATGCCCGAATAGATTACACGAATAGAGGTAATAATCGTGTTTATGAGATACAGGAGAGCGGTGATGGCGACGATGAGTTATTTTATGTGACGACCTTGAATAAAACTTCACAACTAAAAGACAGTAAGTGGTTTGAACGTTTAACTTTGATTGTCCTGTAAAAAAGTCCTGCTCGAGTGATCACTGGTACGTACTAAGTCGAGATTATAGCTCTGAGAACGAGTCTAAGTTTATTGAAGCCATTAGTAATCTTAGTTTTGTTGAGGTATACAACAGTACCGACCCAGAACAGGCTTTTAATTCGTTCCATGACCTGTTTAAACTTTTCTACGATTTGTGTTTCCCGACTCTGAAAAAAAAGATCTCTATTCGTAAATCCCCGAGATGGATTTCTAAAGGTATCAGAAGATGTAGTAAACGAAAAAGAGAAATGTTATGGCGGTATAGGCGATCACGTAATATTAAAAATAAACAGTTACTTAAGCAATATTCAAAGCGATTAAAAAAAGTGATACACTTGACACAAATATCTCAAAACAGTCATGTAATTAATAGTGCTAAGAATAAAACTAAAGCTACGTGGAAAATAATTAATAGATGTAAATCAAACTTCCCCTCTGAATCCGTAAAAAAAATACTCAATGGTGATAAACTAATAAGTGATCCTAAAGAAATGGCTACGGCATTCAATGATTATTTAATAGACTCAATTCATCCTGAAATTAATTTGAATACTAGTAATGCTATATCTTGCGTAAATTATTATCCCAAGTCTCTATTTATGAGACCGACAGATTCATTGGAAATATTTAATATTATCAATTCATTAAAGAACACAAATAGCGTGGGTTATGATGGAATAACTACTAAGATTTTAAAATCTGTGTCGCATATAATTGCACCTGTTTTGAGTTTTATTTTTAATCTATGCATAGAACATGGCCACTTTCGTAATTTATTAAAAACGACCATAATAAAACCACTGCATAAGAAAGGTGATAAAGCTGCTCAATCAAATTATCGTCCAATAGCTCTGATACCAGTGATGTCAAAAAATTTTGAAAAGGTATTTTATAGATCTATGAACACATTCTTTGAATTAAATAATATACTGGCTAAAGAACAATATGGTTTTCGGAAAAACAGAAACATTAATAAAGCTGTCTATGAATTGTTTACAGAAATTGTTGGTAGCGTTGACAAAAAAAATCCAATTGCAGCAGTGCTTA
The DNA here is from genome assembly GCA_948252205.1 of Orthosia incerta. Classification (NCBI taxonomy): domain Eukaryota; kingdom Metazoa; phylum Arthropoda; class Insecta; order Lepidoptera; family Noctuidae; genus Orthosia; species Orthosia incerta. Next base: position 17,172,380 of record OX411766.1, on the reverse strand, counting down.
TGGACATGTCGAAAGCCTTCGATCACGTTAATCACGAAATATTACTGGGTAAGTTGGAACGATACGGGGTCAGGGGCAACATATTAAATCTAGTCAAATCATATCTAATAGGACGTAAGCAAGCCACTGTTATAAATAGAATTTGTTCTAAATCCAAGATAGAAACTACTCATATGTCGTCAATTAGAGATACAACATGTGGTGTACCCCAAGGAACTGTCCTTGGGCCCTTGTTGTTTCTCATATATGTAAACGATTTGCCAAAATGCACTGAGCATCAAACTGTTTTGTTTGAAGATGACAGTACACTTATTGTTCCATGTAAAAATATAGAAACTTATGAAGATGATATAAACAAGTCCATCCTTTGCAACATAAATTGGTTACATAAAAATAAATTAAAAATAAACTTAGATAAGACAAAGCTTATGACATTTTATCAAAGAACAACAAACTTAACTTAATCATAGCTTACGATGATCAAATAGTAGCTGAAACAAGCAGTGCTAGATTTCTGGGACTTTACTTGGATAGTCATTTAGCCTGGAAATGTCATGTAGAAAATGTTTGTAAGAAACTAAACCAGTACTCATATGCGCTTTACAATCTAGCAAAAATAGTGAATGAGTCCGTTGTTCTAATTTCGTACAAGGCATATGTCACATCCACATTACGTTTTGGAATAATATATTGGGGCAATTCCACGGACAAAGAACTTGCGTTTAAAGCCCAAAAAATATGTGTGCGTTCTGTGTTTAAACTGAAGCCGACTGATAGCTGCATTCCATATTTCAGAAATTTTAAACTCTTAACATTGCCCTGTATATACATTTTTGAGACAGCAGTATTTGTCAAATCCAACTTCCATCTGTTTGAAACCTTGAGATCTAAACGTCGCAATGGAGAGATATGCACTAAGCCACATAGCACTGCTCTTTATGCAAAAAGTTTTTTAGGAATGGCACCTAGGATCTATAATAAGATCCCTAGACGAATTAAAGAAATAAATAACATAGACGATTTTAAAAAGGCTTTTCTAAAAATATTACATGAAAAAACATATTATACAGTGAACGAATACCTAACTGACACATTATAATTACATATTATTATATTTTTTTGTTTTGACATTTTAATTGACTGTAGATACTAGAATTTATTATTATTATATTTTATTGAAATGTTTTTTTTTTAATTTCGACTACTTAATTTATAATGATTTAATAATGTGTGATAATTTATTATAATCAGCATGTTTGTACCAAATTAATATTTGTACGCCGATGACGGCTACACATAGCGTTCTTTAATAATCCCAACATCTGTACCTAATCTACCTATGTTCAACGAATAAAGATATTTGTATTTGAAAAAAGCAAAAGTGAATCTTCTGAGGGAGATCGAGAGATTCTATGGGCAGTTGTACACATTCTATGGGCAGTTGTACACGTCAACCAGTAAACCCGTCGCGAATCTAGCGAATGACCCTAGAGCTAGATTTACCCGACACTATACCGAAGACATTCCCGACGTCAGCCTGTATGAGATTAGGATGGCTCTGAAACAGCTTAAAAACAACAAGGCACCGGATGACGACGGAATTACGGCCGAACTCTTGAAGGCGGGTGGAAAACCAATACCTAAGGCCCTTCAGAAGCTGTTTAATTCCGTCATACTCGAAGGGAAAACGCCACAGGCATGGTGCAGGGTTGTGGTGGTACTCTTCTTCAAGAAGGGTGACAATGCCCAACTGAAGAACTATAGGCCCATCACACGTCGTAGCCATGTCTACAAGCTGTTTTCAAGAATCATCACGATTCGTCTCGGGCGTAGTTTTGACGATTTCCAGCCTCCCTAACAAGCCGGATTTCGAAAAGCTTCAGCACCGTAGACCACATACATACGCTGCGGCAGGTTATACAGACGACTGAAGAGTACAACCTGCCTCTCTGTTTAGCGTTTGTGGACTACGAGAAAGCATACGATTCGATAGAGACTTGGGCTGTACTACAGTCGGTGCTAAATTGACTACCGGTACATCGAAGTGTTGAAGTGTTTGTACAAAAACGCCACCATGCCAGTTCGACTTCAGGATCAGACCTCGGAACCAGTCCGTCTGCAGCGAGGTGTGAGACAGGGAGACGTCATATCTCCGAAGCTGGTTACCGCTGCACCGGAGGATGTCTTCAAGGTTCTGGACTGGAGAGGGCTAGACATCAACGTCAATGGCGAATGCATTACTCACCTTCGGTTTGCCGACGATACAGTGGTTATGGCTGAGACCATGGAGGACCTCAGTACAATGCTCGATGACCTCAGTAGAGCTTCCGAAAGTGTGGGTCTTAGAATGACCATGGACAAAACCAAGGTGATGTTGTTTTTTTTTTATTTTTTTTCCCGCGTAGAAAATGCCTAACGCATACCGCGCCGTCCGGGGAGACGACGCGGTTATGTGGGGCTTGCACCCACTAAAAACTACGCCTGTGCACCTACTTTCGACTTGATGGGTGGGCTGCGAGAACTGCTACGCATGACATTCGCGACCCATCCAGCGTGGCCCTCTTCTGGGCTCCCTCTTCTTTGCCCGCTGCCGGGCTCCCTTCTCCTTCGGCGATGTCCGGTTGAACTGGGACATCACCACAGCTCCAGAGGCCGTGTAGCACGAACGATAAAGTCCCCGACCTATCGTCCGCTGACCCCTGTTATGGCGGCATCAGGTCGGCGTTTCGCCGCCTGCGCCGTACTGCTCTTCTGCGACGAATCGGGTCAGCGAGAGAGTCTGCCTCCCTGACCCACTCCGCCGCTTCTTTCTGCGAGATAACATCCTCGCAGAAAGACGCAACCATCTCCCATGCCTCTTCACTGCCGACCATGGCCCTAACAATGGCCGGCAGTGACAGGTCTTGTCCAATTTCTGCCGCCAAAACATGGCGCTGCGCCTCCCAGGCAGGGCACTGCTCGAGAATGTGCAGGGCCGTGTCTTGGTTGCAACCGCACTGGTGACACACGGGGGTCGCCTCCCGTCTTGCCAATGTGTGCAGGTATTTGCCAAAACAGCCATGCCCTGATAATACCTGCACTAAACGGAAGGATAACGTCCCGTGTCGCCTCCGTATCCACTCCTCAAGGATTGGCTGGATAGCCCCAATAGTCCAGTGACCGGCGCTGGGAGTCTCCAACCTCTCCGCCCATTGCCTAATGATGGCAGTCTGCGCCTCTCTGCGCCACCTCATCACCACTTCAGGTGGCGGGCCACTACCGTTCTCCACACGAAGTGCCGCACTTCGTTGGTAAACTTCGGCGAGCACTCGCGCCTCCAGATCCCACGGGGGTGTTCCTGCTAATACGAACGCCGCTTCAGCTGAGATTGTGCGGTATCCGCGTATTACCCTGACGGCCATGACTCTTTGTGGTCTCCGCAGCAGAGCTTTGTTCTGGGCAGTCAGGGAGTTCGCCCACACTGGGGCGCCGTACAGCGCCATCGAGCGCACCACCCCTGTGTAAAGCCTTCGGCAGCTCGCACTCGGCCCACCCATATTCGGCAGTAGCCGACTTAGGGCAGAAGCTGTGCCAATAAGCTTCGGGGCAAGAAGGCAAAAGTGCTCGCCGAAGTTCCACCTACGGTCTAGGACCAAGCCCAGGTATTTCATGTGCGTCTGCACCAAAATTCGCTCACTACCTGAGGTAATGTGAGCGCCCGCCGGTGGCCGGCGGTGAGGCCCATAAAATACCAGGGCCTCCGTCTTCTCGAGCGCCACCCGAAGACCAAGCGCTTCGATGCGGCTAATGACCAGGGACGCACCCTCAGTGGCCAAGTGTGCCGCCTCTTCAAAGTTTCCCCCTCGGGCTGTGATGAGAGTGTCGTCAGCATAACAAATGACGCCCAGCCCGGGTGAGAGATCGCCACGAAGGGCCCAGTCATACCCTACGTTCCACAGGGGTGGCCCGAGGACCGACCCCTGTGGAACACCGCACGTAACAGGCCTTCGCACGATTTGGCCATTGCGTCCCTGGTAACTAACACATCGCCCCCTCAAATAGTCTGCCACCGGCTGCCTCAAGTATAAGGGTACCCCATGGAAACGGAGCGCCTCCCCGATACAGCCAAATGGCAAGGTGTTAAACGCGTTGGCAATGTCTAATGACACCGCCAACATTACCTCCCCTTGTGTTACCGCGTCTATCACTTGAGTCTTGAGGATGTTGAATGCCCATGTTACACCCACTCCTATCAAGGTCGGAGATTCTACACTCGAAGTTGTGGACGACGATGTCTACCTGGGACAAACGATCTTGTTGGGTAGGGCCAACTTCGAGAAAGAGGTCAACCTTCGAATCTGACTCGGCTGGGCAGCGTTCGGGAAGTTGCGCGGTATCTTCTCGTCCAACTTACCACAGTGTCTCAAGACGGAAGTCTATGACCAGTGTGTGTTGCCAGTGATGACATATGGCTCTGAGACGTGGTCGCTTACAATGGGCCTCATCAAAAAGCTTAAATTCACCTAAAGGGCAATGGCCTAATGGGCTATGCTCGGCGTTTCCTTGCGTGATCGAATCAGAAATTTAGAGATCCGTAAGACAACCAGGGTTACCGACATAGCCCGAAGAATTGCCAAACTTAAGTGGCAGTGGGCAGGGCACATTGCTCGCAGAACGGATGGCCGATGGGGCAGAAAGGTTCTGAAGTGGCGACCGCGAACCGGAAGACGTTGCGTTGGAAGGCCTCCCACCAGGTGGACCGATGACCTGGTGAAGGTTGCGGGGATCCGCTGGTTGCGGGACGCACGAGACCGGTCAATGTGGCGTCGCTTGGGGGAGGCTTGGGAGGGGAGTAGTGGACGTCTTTCGGCTGATATGATGATGATGATGATACAGGTTAGGGGGGGTGACCATAACGTCACCAGAAAGGCAAAAGTACTAAAGCGCCATTTTAGCTAAAATGAGTTTTATATATGGTTGGATAAGTTTTTTTTTTCTCTACACATTAGTCTTGGACTTGTGGTAATTTGAGCATTATTTAACAATTTAGTGGCGCTTTAGCATTGACATTTTTCTTTTTCTCGCTATGTCTCTTTTACTTACCTAGAGGAATTTACATGATATATATTGTTATTGTCAGTAAGTTTTTTTTCCTTACTGCTATCTGACTGTCGACCCTTGATTAGAAACCTACATGTATGTAGCAGATACAGTTTTACCAGCACTCATGAGTGACAATGTGACGTCTGAGGTGGAGGACCAGTCATGTTTCCATATAGCAAACATACCATTTGCGACAGCAAACTCGGCTCGGTCAGAGAGGCAACGCAAAGGGATCAAGAATGTAAATTATTAGAATTTTACATTCTAAATGGATGGCCAAAGTACAAAAAGGATTTACATGAAATGATGATGAATGGAGGATGAATGTTGTAATTCTTTTTTACATTGGGCATGTAAAGAAGAATTACAAGTAGTGGACTGTGTGGTCTTAAAAAACAACTTGTTTTTTATACCGCGTGGTCTGAGAGGTGAAATGATATCCCGCGTCCACGAGGGGCATCTAGGAATCGACCGATGTAAGCGTCAAGCGCGCGATGTCATGTTCTGGAGCGGGATGTCACGTGCCGTGGAACAAGCCGTGCGCGCCTGCGCCGCCTGCGTCGAGCACGCCGCGCGCAATATGAAGGAGCCCATGATATCGCATTCAATACCGGATTTACCATGGAGGAAGGTTGGCGCTGATATATTGTTTTGTGACAGAAAGAACTTCCTAATTATGGTAGATTATTTTTCAAATTACTTCGAGATTAGTGCTTTAACAAATATTGGATCTAGATTAGTCATAGCGGCGATGAAAGATCAGTTTGCAAGACATGGTATTCCAACGGAACTTATAACAGACAATGGTCCGGCATTCAGTTCCAGGGAATTTAGAAAATTTACTGAAGAATGGTGCTTCAAACATACGACATCATCGCCAACTACGCACAGTCAAACGGTTTGAGCGAGAGAGCAGTGAGGACAGTAAAAAGCATAATAGAAAGTCACTAAGTACAGGTGTGATTATTATCTGGGATTACTAAGTTTCAGAACAACTCCAAGGGATGGAGTAAGTTCGCTGTCGCAATTATTGATGGGTCGACGCCTGAACACTTGCTTACCAGTATATATTACGACCAGAACGTAACAACAATGACGACTATAAAAATATACAGTCAAAACGAGAACTGTCTAAAAAATATTATGACATGCATTCCCGAGAGTTGCCTGTATTAAAATCAGGTGAAAATGTAATTGTAGCAGATAGCGACATGCGTCGGCGACACATGCGAGTGCAGGCACCGGCACCGCAGCCGCGATCGTACTTCCTCACTGATAGCAGCGGGCGGAGATACCGCCAAAACAGACGGCACATCATGAAAGCTACGAGGCCAGGCGATACCACGGCACATTATGCTTCCTTGCAAGGGAAGCAGGATAGTGATAGTGATGTAAATGAGCGCGCCAGCATATACAGTGACGCGGAGGAAAATGTAGGTGAAGGGTTGAGCAACAATGACAGGGCTGTGACTAGATCCACTAGTTCTTCTCCAAAATTAGTTGTAGGACAGCATACCCGAGCTGCGTCCCGACGGGCACGTGAAAAACTTGCACTGTTTTTTTAACAAAAAGTAAAATAAATAATGTGTAGTACTTTAGCTGTCTTTATTTTAGTTATATAAAAGAGAGAGAATAGGATATCAGTTAACACTGTTTAGTTATGGGATGCTATTGTGATTGTATAGATAACACATCTGTATGTTTTAAAATATTGTGTTATTACTGGTTGCGGGTATTTTCTTATGTTATTATTTTTCTTCAAAAAGGGAATTAGTATATTTAACATTATTTTGTAATGTGGGTAACTGCATATTTTAGGTTTTGTTGTCATTTTTATAGTTTTATTCTGAAATTCTAGAAAAAAAAATACTATTATTATTTTCACATATTTTTAATAATTTGGCTCAATATGACAAACTTGTATATTTTATTATTATGATTTTATTTAATATCTTGACAATTTAAATATTTCTATTTTGACATTCTAGAATGATAATTTTAACATTTACACGACATTTTAAAATCATTTGAGTATATGACGTGATATTTTAGATTAATTATTTTGATTATTAATATTTGCATGCCATTATCTAAGGCAAACATGACGCGCTGTATTTTTTATAATTTTTTAACATGCCTTACATATTGATAATTATTTGTTGTGTGTACTGTAAAGTACTGTAAAGATATACCTTTCAAAGGCCAAAAACGGTGCATTAACTATGTTTAGATTGGACTCAACAGAAAGTTGTAAGCCTTACTTTAAAAAATATAAAATATTGACTCTGCCATGTCTTTATATATTAGAAATTGTCATGTTTGTAAAATCTAATCGAAACTTATTTCCACGGCAATCAGAAGTAGTCAATCGTAACAGACGTGATGACACAATTCTTTGTTTGCATAGATCGAAAACCGCATTAATGCATAAAAGTGTTTTCTGCATGGCTCCTAAAATATACAACAAACTTCCAAAAAGTTGGCAGGAGGAGAATGCCTGTATATTAAAAAAGAAATTAAAGTTACATCTTGAAGGGAAAGCATACTATAGTATAATAGAATTTCTTAACGATAAAATTTAATACCATATAAGTACCTACCTAGGAAAGTTATCGATGCATCTTTGGCCCATTTGGCAGTGTAGTGTAGTGAACTGACAAGTACCGTTACATGTTACTGTTTTACTTTTTTATTTTATTTTTTATTATTTAACTTGATTGTTGTATTTTTTTTGGAGACATATACTTGACATTTTTTCGAATTGACATTCAAATGCACAATTATTATAAACGTATTTTGTGTTGTAGTACATTTTTAATTCCATTGACATTTTTATATATTTTTTTTTTTATTTTATCCCACAAAGGCCATAGGTACCTGACTAATCCAAATATTTTATTGAACAACTTGCATGCTCTGTACTTGTACTCATGGTCGACAGTTATAGAATTTTGAATCTTGAAGCGTGACATTCAAAAGTGATTATTTTGTTATTGTTCTATGAATTTATTATTTGCAAATGTTTGTTTTATAATTTTTACTGTGACATTCTAGAACGATTATTTTGATATGACTTATTAATTTAACATTATTTTTAATATAATTTTTTTATCTTACATTCTAGAATGGTAATATGACTTGCATTATTTTTATTGACATTTGCACATATTTTATTGTTTTTTTAAAGTTGATAATCTAGAATAATTATTTTGAACTGTGTTCCATATCAATATTTGCATGCCATTACCAAGGCAAACATGACGTTCCATAATCTTTGTATTTTAACAACTCTTCATGCTGGCAATTTTGTTATGTATGTATGATACTCATGTTTGAGCGAATAAACAATGATTTGATTTGATTTGATTTGACTGTACTCATGTTTGTGCAAATAAATGATTACTTACTTACTTTGAAGTAAAGTAAATAAAACCCTACGTGTCACCCAACGTTGGTTTTATTCCACCGCCACCATCGCAACATTAAATAATTTGGATTTAGGACTTGTGACTTGTTTGTGACCTACGACAGTCTTTTGGTAAGACTGTCGTAGGTATCGTTTACTGTTATTGTCAGAGCTGATGAGGATTGCTACTATCTTTGCATTAAATAGAGTTAATCTTTCTAGTATTATATAGCAGCATAGCCAGCATTGTGTGAGTACCATGTACTTCAGAGCTATCATTGTCTAGATACCTACGTCTTCTATTGACTTGAATGACTCCGGTGGTTGAGAGTATGTCATGCCCACTCAAATGTCTCGCCGATGGTGGCGCGTGTGTCGGATCATTTAGCTCCCTTCAAAATGGTTGAGCTGAATGGTGCTGATACATGTGTCATGTTCGTGAACGGGCGCTGTCGGTTGGGACTGGTCATCTCTTAGCTGCCATGGTTTATTTTAATTGATTCTAATTTTATTTCTGAATTGTCTTTTTATATTTACTATGGACACTTTTAACTTGCTACATCGTTCTCACATAATGTGTAATCTCAACATGAATGATGTAACAAATGATTTGTAATAATTACCTAATTGAAAAAGAGTGTCCATGGAGTTTCTTGCCCGTTCTTCTCCATAGAGATCTACGCCTTGGAATGGGCATCTACGGTACTTTCACAGTTATTATGTCTTGTGACTGGGACTGTAGCACCATAATTTTGTAATATTTTATTTTGTCTTTTGACAATTCAAAAGTGCCTGTAACTGGCCTACTTGAAATAAAGTGCTTTGACTTTGCTTTGACTTTTGTAACTTTTATTGAAAACGGTTTTAAGTCTTTTGTATAATATTTATTGTAATATTTATGACAAACAAATTTAGGGCATATTATATTTAGGAATTTCAATTGTATGGCATGTGATATTATGTGCCATTTAGTTCGGGTTATCATTCGGACAAATAATGATTAGGACAAAAAAAAATGGCACATTACATTATGGATAAAAAAGTTAGGGAACACAATAGAGAACCCTCTTGGAATATTAGTTATCTACACCACACAAGGAATAATAAAAATTAAAACACGCCAAGATTTAGAATAGCATATAATTCATACACGACAAAAATAAAGAAAAAATACGCCACAGTACGTAGAAATATAAAGCCAATAATGCATAGTTAGCGACGCCCAGTACTTTCTGTTTTTTTGCGGACGACAAGCTCTCCTTCAAGCCGTCTTTTACGATATATTTCTTCACACCGATAAGCCAGGCTCTTATGAAATCCGAGAAACTGAGTGTGGTCAGGTCACAGTTGAATATGACTTTGTCAACATCAGACATGTTCTCGATCATGCCTTTGACATTGTCGTTTCTAAATTCCCATGAGTTTGACAAGAAATATCTGTATACATACGACATTTTATCTATTGTGGTGTAGAGCTTTACGAATCTGTAAAGAAAGAAACATATGTTTTTAGTTGTGTTCCGGTTTGAAAGGTTTGGGTGCCAGTACAGACTACTATAATAAAGCTCACTTGCACCACAAAGTACGTAAGGGGCGGCGCGCCACAGACAGAGAGGCCACTGCGAACAAAGTGTCATTTTGCACACACACATTGACATTGCGATTTTACAGGGAATAATGGGCAATATTGGATCGAGCTCAGTTGCGGCTGTCATGAGTACTTTGTGCGGGCGTTTGTTACGTCATTCATACATTAAGTACTGTAACGAGGTTGCATTGGCTGGGTTACCTTTATTAATTGTTACAGACCAAATATACTTCTTTTTTTTTAATTCGTTCTTTCATTCATTTTTAAGATAAAGGTCATTAATTTTTTAAGATCACAAGATAGATATTCAATATCTAGGAATATAGTAAATTATTTTACAATGCATGTCCTCGAAAAGAGCGTTTTCCAAGCAGCCAAACTGTGCGGAAAGTGTCACTTTTTTTTACTAGTGCTTTTTACTTTCCTGTACTTTTTTAATTTTTAACTCCAACGTCAGCCCGCCGCATAGAGTTTTTATTATTTAAGAAAAGTTTTAAAATTAGTTAAGTACAGATTATCATTCATATAAAAAGTAAAACTAAACTAATACGTCATTTAAGGCGTTTTTAATTACTCTAGATTTAGATTTTGATCAATAAATTAATTTTAATTATTCATTAAATATGTTTGGCAGAATTAATATTTTGCTCGTGCCTTTTTGCGTTATGACGTGACAGCTATTGCACATGCGCAGTAGAACTATGAACTATTAGTTAATCTGTGGATATGCTGAGCGCCCTTGAATAAGCGCCATTTTATTAATTTCTTGCTTGGTTCAGATATATTTTTTTATTTCCTCGCACAATGCATAGTAAAATGTTGTATGATACACGTGCGTAAGATGATTTCCGACTCGTGTCGATTTATCCACTCACTCGCTTCGCTCGCTCGTGAATAAAAATGCCACTCATCGGAAATCACCTACTTCCCGCACTTGTAGCATAAATAACTATTAAGTCCATAGACGAAATTAGAAAGGCTATGAAACTTGTCATAATAATAAATATGGTTTAAGTCATCCAGCTCACAAATATGTTTCCTCCGACTGCACAGCATAATTTTCTTCTTGTTTAAGTAAATCTTTTTAGTTCACTTCTTAAGCAGTCGGGTTTTTTGATTTTATCTTTGACCTTTTTTTTCACATTTATTTTTTTGTCGAGCTTGGTGCTTTTCACAATTTAATGTTTTTAGTGGGATCAATAATACACTTTTCTTACGTCTTGTTATCCTCCAATCTTCGTCGTATGTGGCGTCGTGATATTTAATGGATATTAGATGCGCTGTCTACCCTCTAAGGCATTTAAGCATGTTAAGATGTATGATTTGACGAATCGATGTATTTATGTTTGTTTCTTATACTACCTACTCTTTTTTTTAATTCAATATCAATATAGTAGTAACCCTAGTGAATTTGTCAAGTTTAGCTATCAATTTTCGAAACGGTGGGTGTGGCCCTTCTGTATACTTTCTATTTTGTGCTTGCACCACGAACTATTTTGTGCGCGGGGTTAAAATGCATTTTATATCATCCGACAACACGTGCGGAAGAGATAGATGCTGTGATGAGCAGTAGGAAGTTTAATTTGTGAAGATATTTTGGCTAATATAGCATTAAACAAAATCATTGTTTCCTGATATCTACAACCTAGGAGTCTGAATACATGTTACTTCTAGGCAAGCGTGTTTCACTGTCGACCACATCACCACCTTCAGGTGAGACAGTGGTCAAATGAGAGTTACGTTCTCTTTTTTTATTGTTAATAAAGAAGAGAACATGTTCTAGTATATTACATATACTAACTAGCTGGTGTATTTATTGAATCATATAATTTAGATGCTAATTTTAGAAGCTACAAAGATTAAAAAAACTGGCCAAGTGCAAATCGGACTCGCGCACTGAGGGTTCCGTATAAACAGCTACATTCACAAAAATAAACAGAATTGAGGGACAAAATTAACTTTGTCGTTGGAAAACTGTATTTCTCATGCATCAACATAAGTCACAGTCAGTTTACCAACTGCAAATAAGTTTATAATCTTTTTTTTGTGTATGTACACGGTTTTTTTTTCTTTACTTGTGCTATAAGACATTGCCTTCTTGCCAAATTTCATGATTCTAGGTCAACGTGAAGTACCCTGCAGATTATAATGCCCTCGCGAGTGTATTTTTTTTTGTATATCGGCTCGCGCTTGACCACCATCTCACCTGATGATGTCGATTATACAAAATATAAAATAAAATATGCGTCATTAACGGCTGTATCTCTTGATTGCCTTGATCTAGAAGTTCGATGTTTTAGCAACTGGAAGGGATTACAAACATGAATATAAGATATTAATTTCAACTCGATACCGCCACGCGTTCCCGAGAAGGGTCTTGACAGACAGACGGACAACAAATCTATCCCATAAGGGTTCCGTTTTTTCCTTTTGAGATACGGAACCCTAATTATGCACAACCAATAAAATAAGTTATTTGCGTGCGGAAAACCAAAGCTTGTTTAACCGACGCACGATAACCTTAATGTAAACAAGCAATAATATTGCAACTAAACAATGTGCGAACGCGCGAAGCATTAAGCTTTTTCTCCCATCAAACTTTTGAAATCCAAACTTTGACATTTATAAGATTAGTAGGATTTAGATACTTACGACGGTATCTCCTTCGGCTTGAAGCGGACGATGGCACATACAACGTCAAGTATATAAGCCGGTATATAGTGCAACAACCACGTGAGGATCCAGTACAGCAGTCTGTTCTTAGTCTCTATCAGAGAGTAGTACCACACGGCTTTGGGGCTCGCAAACTGTCTGCTACTTCGCATTACGTCGGCGGTGCACGCTGAAAGTTACATTTATATATATCTTTACATATTAGCATAAATAAATAGTCTGTAATGTCGCCACTGCTGAGATCTAGGGGAGGGGGGAGGGCTGGCCCCTTATATGCGATAATATCAATGAATTTAACCCTCGATCCAGCGCGTGGGGTCTTTGAAAGCCCATGTTTTTGAAAACTGCAATTTGTGATATCTTAAAATGTCAGCAGGGATCCCTTACTATGGGCACAGATAATATAATACTAGCATACAGATGCCTCATCCCATACAAAGAAACCGTGCCGACGAACTAGCGTTTTTCACCTGATTATACAGATTATTTTTTGTAAATCGATCGCGTTCGGTTCCGTGCCATGGCGATAGATAGATCACCATCAATATCCGTGGAACGGAACGGAACCGAATGCGATCGATTAACAAAAAATAATCAGAATAATCAGTATAGAACGTCGGCACGGTTTATTTGTATGGGATGAAACACCACTGCTTTAGGTAGCATTCAAGGGATCGCACAATACAGCAGGGTATTTGGTATTAATTTGTATGTGACCTCCACGTAAATATAGGAAATAAAGTTTTGACAGACTGGCAACTAAATGATCCTAAAAGGATGCATTTTCAAGAATTTATGTATGAAACCGTAATAAACTAGCTATTGAAAGAGCTACATACACCAAGGTTTGAAGAACTCTTTACTGGCGACCGTATAGATGGGTGGGTCGAGCCGGCCGCGCAAGCGCCGCTCCGCCGCGTCCCAGCCCGCGCCGATGATGGCGTTGTTCACGTAGTCCACGGGCACCAGCGCTAGGCAGTTGTCCACGTCCACGAAGAATACGTGCAGGATGCCGAGCACAATGCCTGTCACGACCTGTGCAGCAGAGTTGAAGGCCGTTTATGATGAGACAAACTTTGTAGAGTTTGGCTGTTGACCTTCGTCTGTTACTGTTAGGTAGGTACTTATTAATTGATGCAGGTGTTTTAGAGAGAAATTGGTATCCTCCTAAGACAGTTATTTACTTGAATTACAATTCCAAGATCGATGTTATCTCGCGGGGTACCTTTGGGCATTCACCTAAAATAAATAAATAATTTTGCACATAAATCTAAAGACAATATTATAGGGAACATAGAAGTTAATTTTAAATACTCCGGCAGTCCAACTCCTAAACTAAGATTGGGCACGTGCTTATGGCTATCAAGTTAGTGATCCTCTGGAGAAATACCATTTTATAATGTTGTCAGTTATTATACCATATTTTGAGGAGCTCGCGGCAAAAAAATTAACAGCCGCACGATCTTCAAGGTTAAGCCACGTTACCGAGATCTATCTGAAGATAGGGTACCATCTTAACATACCGAGATGCCCTCAACTCTATGGAAGCACGTTAAGCTGTTGATCCCAGCTGTCATTTGTAAAACTTTTACAGTCGTTACGGATAGTTAGAAGCCAGGAAATCTGACACCGATCTTGCAAAGGGTTGTTGTGTTACCCAGTTACTGGGTTATGTAGATCAGATAGGAAGCTGGAAAAAAACCAGGCAGATTGATTGAACAGTAATTTTACAACTTTTAACAAACTTGTTATGTAGGTAGGTACTCACCCCAGTAGGTCCCATGACACAGCTCATGTCCAGCCACCCGGGCATAGGCTCTAGGTAGCTGTTGATCACTGCAACAGACACAATTATGATTACAGGATCATCTAGCGCGTTAATTATGGGGTGGGCCGGCGCAAGCATATTTTTTTTGCAAATTGCTTTTTATGGCATCACAGAAGATTTATAAAGATCGCAGACAGCTGTAGAATATGCGGACAAGCCTTTAAATATTTTGGGTTTCATTTTCATTCATTTATTTATTCATAAACACTATACATTGTGTTTGAACATATTATCATTGAATTATTATTTATAAAAATTAAATTACACAACCAAAAATTACAACAAAATAAACAACATTCAATTCAATGTCAAAAAAAAGTATTCAAATTCAATATAATAAAGAAAGTCAAATAGTTATAAAAATAAATGTCAACCTTCCAATTATCTAATACAACAAACAAAAAGAAAACAACGAAAATCACTACATGTCATAAAAGTTAATAAATTCAATGTCATATTCTGCAAAATCAAGAGGTCATTTTACAATTGAAGTCATAAAATACAAAATAATAGTAATAAGGAAATAATAATAGAAAAAGCACAACAATACACCACAAAACGAGATAAAGCCCTTCTCTCTTATGCCTACAAGTCTTCAACTGAGTAGAGACACCTATCCAACAGGAACGCACGAAGCTTTGTTTTAAATGCAGATGTGTAAATCAAACTTTTTAAGTGAAGTGGCAATTTATTGAAAATTTGCACTGCTTGATATTGCGGACTGTGTTTCACAATGTTGAAATAGGGACTCATCTTATTTCTCAGATCCATTCTACGTGATTCCTCTCTATCTAATCTCTCTTCATTTGTTTCATATTCATGTAAATACTTTTTAAGGTTAGTCAGGAGTACTAAAACGTAGAGACTGGGTACTGTGAGAATATCTAATTGAGTAAAATGAAGACGACAGCTCTCTCTCTGTGATATACGGACTATAGTACGTATAGCTCTTTTCTGAAGGATAAAAGCTCTTTGACAATTATAATTATAGCTATTGCCCCAAAATTGCACGCTGTATCTTAGTTTAGACTCGATTAACGCGTAATGTACGATTTTTTATTGTTTTATGTCTATTTCATCCCGAAGGATTCTTAACGCATAACACGCAGACGATATGTATGCATCTATGGCGGCTAGTTCCTTTTTCCAATTCAACAAATCATCTACATATTCTCCCAAGAATTTAGCTTCACTCACTAGTTCAACTTTGTCCTCATTTATTACAATTTCCATGGTTTCTTTATTGCGCGCAGTCGTTTTGAATAGCATTATCTTAGTCTTTGTACTATTGATTTTTAACTTATTTACAAAAAACCATGAATGAAGATAGCTAAGTGCCATATTAACATTTTCCGTAAGTTCTTTAATGTCATTTGCTGCAATAATAACGTTAGTGTCATCAGCAAAAACTACAAGTCGTAAGTCGGGTTAAATTTTATTTATATAATTTATTAAGTCGTTAGTGAATATAATGAACAATATGGGACCCAAAATAGATCCCTGTGGAACACCGGCACTGATATTGAAAAACGATGATTTATAACCTTTTCTATGCCCGTCATGTGCCTCAGTGATTTCGACAAACATTTTCCTTTTTTTAAGGTATGAAGATAAAAGTTGTAAAGCTTTACCTCTTCTCTGTAGTGATTAAGTTTAGCAATGAGTAGATCATGATCAACAGTGTCAAATGCTGAGCTTAGATCTAGGAATACACCAGCTACTTTCATTTTATTATTAATATTAGTAATCACATCATTAATAAGAGTATAAACATATATAACAGTATAAGTATATATAGCATCACCCGTGCCAACATTTTTTTGATAACCAAATTGTCTCCCTTGTAAGACTTTGCTTAAGATCAACTTAAACAAAGTCTTACAAGGGAGACAATTGACAATGAAGTACAAGCCGGGATTTGATTATTTTTTCGAATATCTTTGAAAAGATTGGCAGCAAGGAGATTGGTCTATTAATAGTGGAAATTACTCAGTCCATGCCCTGGTAACTTAGAACATTTTTTTTATTGTGAAAAGAGCCATCTATGCGGCACACATGGAACTTTTGGTTGCGTGTGTTACCACTTTTTTTCCTCTAAATATTTGGCAGTTTACATTAATTATTAATTTTGCAATTTTTCTTTAATTAGTCCAGCTACACAAAAATTTACGATTTCATAACATAGTTTAAATTATTCTCAAAACGTTTATTAAAATTTTGTATTATTTGAGATACTTATACTATGATAGAATTTCAAGAGTAGATTACTGATACCAAACGTTAGCAACACTGTCCACGAAACATCACAAGAAATTTTCCAACGATGTGTTTTCGTACGCGCGCGAATTTTTCTTGTAATTTTTAGTGTTTTTTGGTAATTACGTTGAGTTGGACTTCGTTCCGGTGGAATGTTCCGTGCTGGAATGTTCCGTTCCAGAAATACCTAAATACCAGCATAAACTGTACTTTGTGAAAGTGTTTGTAACATACATTTAGATAGGCCCTCCATAGCGAGTTTGGACCATATACGAACGTCAGATAACGGAGACCAGATCGTCGCAGGCTCTTGGGATACAAGAAAAGCAAACTGGTGTTGAAATAAATTTGTAATATTGTAATAAATTAATTAATGAATATATTTTTGTATTATTTTTCTCATTCTCTTTACCCCATTACCCAAGATACTTAAACTTGTGTTTCTAAAACCATTCATAAAATATGCATAAGGCAAAACACAGTTTAAGTATTAATAAAAACGAAATAGTTGAAAATAAAACAGTATATATTCATAGAGTACCTACGAGTAGCTATACATTTAGTTCAATGTTTGGCGTTCAGAGGGCGCTGATCGCTAAGTAAAATGAAAACTTCAGTTGCCAGTCTATCTCAATCTTTTATATATTAGTCTATGACTCAGTCAGCCCAGGATCTAGATTTGACTTAACCTAATGTCAAAGGCTCACCTTCTATACAATGGAAAATGAGGCAGTACGCAATTTCAAATTGTTTGGAATGAAAACGTTTCATTTCTTCTTTTGTTATTTTGTTGCAACACTGTGTCAGCTTGCTGTCATCGAATTGACAGCTTTAATTGAGCTTGACGTTGACAGATGACTCGTAAAAACGTGTTTGACGGCGCAAGGCGTAAAAAGATGGACCTCATTTAATTTTATTGAAATGGGTTTAAAGCAGACCAATCTTTGTTCGAAAGTACGTGCGTCACCCGCGAGTAGTATTGGGAATCACCCGTGCATTTGTTTGTGTATATATTTCGCGCACAGTGAAGTAATATGTGTTTCGGATACGAGTCCAGAAAATGTCGGTTATCCCTCATTTCCCTAGTATTATATATATATCTTCCCCTATAACCCACGACCACACACGGATTGAACGACCTCAGGGGTCCCTCACGAGAATCAAGGTGAATAATAGTTGTAATTAGTGTACCTTCGTATCACTTGCCACCTGTCTGACAGGAATCAGTATCTCTAAAGAACAAATCCCTAGCTTACCGCTGCTGCAAATCGTAGCTTCGCTAGTATAGACCTGGTAGGATGCAGGAGTCGCAGCATTGCTATGGGCCCGATTGTTTGCATCTTGGCTTTCTGATCCGAAGGCTTGTATTAAACAACAATTCTGCCCAACTCTTCCGGGACTAAAAACGTAATATAGTGTCACTGTTTTATATACGTGTGCTATATGGACGTGAGAAAAGAAATAAATGTATTCTCATCAGTACCGGCAGACTGGTGAAGGCAAAATTGCCGGCAGGTAAGTCAAATTAAATATCAAACTTGGAGAAGGGTGGCACAGTAACGTGGTGATTGCCAGAAGAAAAGAGAGGATTATGCCTGTGGTGAACTTCTTAGTCGCCACATTCAGACTCATTATGTGTCTATGCTTTCTATTGTGTGAAGTTATCATAATATGATCATAATGTCTCTTTATATTTTAAAGTTGAATAAAGCCAACATTTGGTCTTAACTCGATATTATTATTTCATAACAATTCATTCAACTTTAATTATGCAAAACACTCTTCAATACTAACTGCAGCGATGGAGGAATATCTTCGACCAAATTTTCTCGACCTTGATCCGTCATCATCTACTGCGACTCAAGAATGGACCCATTGGGTATCTACTTAAAAAAAAAAGTCTGATTGCGAATGAAGCAGAGATGAAAATTAATGATGCGATGAAGATGCAACTTTTTATTAATCATGTATCATTCAAAGTATACGAATACATAAGTGAGTGCACATCATACGAAACTGAAGTAAGTACATTCAACACCATATTTGTTAAACCAATAAATGAAGTTTTTGCGAGACATATTCTGGCCATCAGAAAACAGCAATGCAATGAAAACATTCAACAATATCTTCATCACCTGAGAATTTTAAGCAAAGACTGTCAATTTAAAAATGTTGATGCAGAAAGTAATAAAAATGATTGTTTATGAAACGCATTTATTTCTGGCATTATTTCGCATAAAATTCGCGAGCGCTTGGTAGAAAATTTTAACCTGACGTTGGATGCTGCTAACTAGCATGGCATTGCCAAAGACGGCAACGGAAGACAAAAATATCAAATATTGTTGTTTATATTATTGGCATAAGAAACAGTTTACAAAATTTGAGTTCGTTAACAGCCGCATTAGTATGGAGTACTGTGTCGCGGCCATTAGCGCCCACCTCCAAGAAGGGAGACGACAGCGTTCCAAGTATACATATTAACAAGAAAAATAACAACAAAATATATATGTATGTAAGATTTTGTGAAATAACAATATAAAAAATATGCAAACTATTTAGGATATAGGTACCAACAAAGTATAGAAATAATAAAAATAAAATAATCTTAAGCACTAATTATATAGAGCAGTGGTGGCCCAGTGGTATCAGCCACGACTTACAAGTTGTAGGTCGTGGGTTCGAGCCCAGGCAGGCGCTTTACTTTGTGTAAATTATTTCATCACCACTGCTCTCAAAACGGTGAAGGAAAACATCGTGAGGAAACCGGCATGTCCTAGAACCAAAAATTCTAAGACATGTGACATCCACCAACCCGCACTGGGCCCGCGTGGTGGATTACGGCCCATTCCCTCTCACAGAGAGGAGGCCTGTGTCCCAGCAGTGGGAACATTAATAGGCTGATGATGTGATGTGATGTGACTAATTATATCACTTTTGCATGTGAGTGTGTGTATATGAGCGTGAGTATAAGTATAGTGGGTCTGTGTATGAGCGCGAGTGAATGTGTGAGTATGTGTAGTTATATGTATGTTTGTAAAATAAACTACTAACACCAGAATACCATTTGAGACGATGCTTTTTTTGCGGAAATATAGTTCAGCGGCGTCAGAACTGCCCAGCGTTAAATGCCAAAAAAGGGACATTTTGCAAATGTTTGTAGGAGCCCTAAGACAAATATTAACGCTACTGATGTGGGATCTCCTGAAAATATATTCAATGATGTTACGGCTATTGCTGCTCCGGCTAGTTTAAAGAAATTAGTTGTCACCATTGAAGTTAACGACAAAAAAGCAAACGCCTTAATTGACTCTGGAAGGTTTATCAATTAATTTTATCAATTATGAGCTTTATCAATTATGATTTTTATTCGAATTCTTCTTTTATGAAAGCACAATGTACTGAATCTGTAACAATGGCCCAAACAACTCACACAATCAATTGTGAAGGGCTACTTCAAGCAATGATTGTTCTTAACGACAATGTTTACGAAAAAAGCTTCGCTTCTCATCGTTAAGTACCTTTGCGCTGATGTTATCATAGGACATAATATACTGAAAGAATACTCGAAACTTGAAATTAATTTTGGTGGATCTAGAAAACCATTACAAATATGTAGTGTGCTGTCTTCATCTGTTTCACCAGTTCCTTTATTTTCGAATTTACATTCCAACTGCTTACTAATTGCTGTTAAGTCTAGGAAATACAGTAACGATGATCTGAAATTCATAGAAAATGAAATAAGTCAGTTCTTAGCAGACGGAGTTATTGAAGAGAGCAGATCACCTTGGCGAGCGCAACTTATAATCACCAAAAATGAAAAACACCGCAAACGATTGGTCATAGACTATTCTCAGACCATTAACAAATATACAGATTTGGATGCCTACCCTTTACCAAATATAGAAAAATTGTGAATGACATTTTAAAATACGACTTCTTTTCTAAAATTGATTTAAAAAGCGCTTACCATCAGGTATGTATAATGGAAGCAGAAAATCAATTTGAGGCGTGCGGGAAGATGTATAAATTTTGTCGAATCCGGTTTGGCGTAACAAATGAAGTCAGTGAATTTCATAGAGTCATGGACTGGATAATAAAAGAAGAGTATTTGACAGATACAAATGCCTATTTAGATGACGTCACTGTATGCGGAAAAGACAAGGCAGAACATGATAAGAATTTAAACAAAGTCATGGATGTATTTCAGAAGTACAGTTTAACTGTTAACAAAGAGTAATCTACGTTTTCAATTAACACAATTAACCTACTCAAATACAAAATTTCGAAAAATACACGGCCTCGTGAATCCAGAATTCCCATTAAATGATGAAGTTACAATAATATCTGTTTTGATGACTTGAAGAATTGTATTGCAAAGTATACAATATTTGTTATCGATGAAAACAAAATGTTTACAGTCGAATCAGATGCCTCTGATAATGCTATTGCGGCTACATTGACTCAACAAGGACGCCCAGTAGCTTTCTTTTCGCGCACACTACCCACGACAGAAAATCGACATTCAGCTATAGAAAAGGAAGCGTATGCCATTGTCGAGGCTCTCCGTAAGTGGCGACATTACCTGATTGGAAGATCTTTTGGACTAATCACAGATCAACGATCAGTGTCCTATATATTCAATCGCACACATACAAGCAAGATAAATAACAAGAAGATAGAGAGATGGCGATTAGAATTATCTTGCTACAAATATGATATTGTCTATAGACCAGGAAATTAAAATGATGCTGCTGATGCATTGTAACGTATCTGCGCTTTTCACACAGAATCTAAATTGAAGGACTTGCACAATGAACATTGCCATCCAGGCGTTACACGAATGTATCACTGGATATGAAGTAAGAATCTACCATTTTCGGTAGAAGAATTCAGAAAGTTGACAAATATATGTTCAGTCTACAGTTCAGTAACAGCAATTTGATAAAAGCGACTTCAGCATTCGAAAGACTGAATATATATTTTAAAGGGCCAATACTTACAAGTACATACTGAATATTATAGACGAATATTCGCTGTTTCCATTCGCATTCCCGTGCCAAGACGTTTCCACTGCGACTGTAATGAAACATTTATCGACTTTTCTGCACATTTGGATTGCCAGCTTATGTTCATTCCGATCGTGGCTCTGATTTTATGTCAAAAGAAAGAAGTAAAAGATTACTTACACAATAGAGGTATATCTACAAGTCGAACGACAGCATATAACCCACAGGGCAATGGGCAAATAGAGCGCACAAATGGAACAATTTGGAAGACAATACAATTAGCTCTAAAATCACTGGGTTTTAAAATAGAGCAATGGGAAATGGTTTTAGAACCATTGCTTGAATTAGATCAAGCACTGCACTCAATAAGATCTCTGCTATGTACAGCAATGAACCAAACTCGTCATGAAATGATGTTTGTACACAACAGAAAATCTAATAACGGACATTCGGTACTAACTTGGCTCCTAAAACCCGGTCCTGTCCTACTCAAAAAGTACAAAGGAACCAACAAATACTCTCCCATAGTCGAGGAAGTCGAGCTGTTGGAGTCTAACCCGGACTATTCTTTTGTGAGACTGAGCAACGGCCGAGAAACGACCGTTTCTAACAGACATTTAGCCCCAACAGGGTTAGAGAGCGGGGAAGAAGGCGAACGTACTGAAATTCTGAATCTGTAGAAACAGAAAGCGACTCCTCATTTGTCTCTACAGAGAGTGCTGCCCCAGATACTTCTTCAATTCTACAGGAATAGAAGACCTATCTGCAGGACTACGACACCTCAAGCTAGAATGCAGCGGGGGAGAATGTGGTGAACTTCTTAGTCGCCACATTCAGACTCATTAGGAGTCTACGCTTTCTAGTATTTTAAGTTGTCATAATGTGATCCTAATGTCTCTTTATATTTAAAAGTTGAATAAAGCCAACATTTGATCTTAACTCGATATTGTTATTTCATAACAGTGCCCGAACCTAACTATAGACAGGATAGACGCTTTTTAGGGTTCCGTAGTTAAAAGAGAAACCTGACAGTTTCGCTATGTCCGTCTGTCCACCCGTCCGTCGATCTGCAGATTAGCTCAGCGTCTTTCATCACGCATGTGATTGGTTGATTGTTCATACTCTTTGCCTCGCCCAATTTATTACGCAATGAGGCAGCTGTACCCGTAAAGTGGGGATGTTATTTTTTTCTCGTCTATCCCTTTGTGTGGGGTATCGTTAGATCAGCCATTCAAAAATATTACGGATCTGAGGAAACCATTTTTCAATTCAAGGATCCGTTTGCGTAAAATTAAGCTCTATATTGCTAGTTTTTGTAAGAATCAAGTGTCCCCCCCCCCCTCCTGCCAGCTAAATCATGGCAGTAATATATAATAATATCATCATCTGCCTAGCCTTTTCCCAACTATATTGGGGTCGGCTTCCAGTCTTACCGGATTCAGCTAAGTACCAGTGTTTTACATGGAGCGACTGCCTATCTGACCTCCACAACCCAGTAACTGGGTAACACGGTACCCCTTGGCAAGACTGGTGTCAGATCTCAAGCTTCTGACTACCCGTAACGACTGTAAAAGATCTTCAAATGACAGCCGGGACCAACGGCTTAACTTGCTTTCCGAGGCACGGAGGAAACTCGGTATGTTGAAATGGTCACCCATCCACGGACCGACCTCGTCAAGCGTTGCTTAACCTTGATGATCGACCCGAGCGGCTGTTATTATTTAGCCACGAGATCCTAGAATATATAATAATATAACGAAATTAAAAGGAAAACTTTCACAGCTAAGTAGGCTTTACAAGTTTACGAGTAATAGTCGACCATCTTATAAAATATACATGGAAAATTATTTTTTTAATGTTGATGTATGGGGGGTTTTCGAAAGGCAAAGTTTATTTTGTCCCTTCGTTAGAGCAATTAGAACGTAAGTAATGTAACCTATTTTTTTGGTGAATATAGCTGTTTATACGGAACCCTCTGTGCGCGAGACAGACTCGCACTTGGCCGGTTTTATCTCTTTGCTGCAATGTGCCACCTAGCGAGAGATAATTACAGTGCGGTTCTGCTTATTTAGCTCACCAATGGGTGGTCTGACGACGCAGACCGGCAGGTCGGCGGCACTGGCGCGCACCACCTCCTCAGCGAACGCCTTCGTGAATGTGTACGTGTTGGGCCAGCCCTTGATCAACCTGAGAATAAAAAACATTTAACTATTTAGTTGTGGTTCAATTCTAACATAGCCATATAGAAATTGAACCACTTACTGTCGGACTTTGTTAGTACTTGTGTGTCTGTACACTCTTAATCGATTAAAAAGTTACGTTCAGCGACATCGTTACGTACAATACAAAAGGTTAAAGGACGCGTCGCGTCTCTGTGTGAGCTGACCCTTACGTAAACCGATTTTCGATCCCTAGTCAAGAACACTTGATTAGGTCAACAGCTAATATAGCTGACCCAGCTTATTTATCCGGTGAATTCTTACCCTGGAGTAATGCTGTTGAGCCGGTCGTGGTCCATCTGCTCGGCCATGGCTATCATGATGCTTGGTGGCATGGGCACTGGATAGAACTCCTCGCGCACCTCCCTTCCAACGCGCTCGAGTGACGTGTGTGTATACGCCGTCGACACGTAAACGAAGTTTCTGGAACGTTCAATTGTTAAGCTTAGGTTTTATAAAAAAAGGGGTGCTGTCATGCAAATTTCATTGGTTATTGCAAAATTAGCAAACATCTCCCAGTGTTAACCAAGGGCATCAACTCTGTGGGTGTTCGCGGGCTCTAGGACCCACGTAAGCATACAGTGGGTGCGGAAAACCCATAGATTTAGAATTTTTTTTGCTATGGGAAAACCTCACGCATCAGAATAGGCCAAAAACAAATCCGAGGCTGGATGCTAACGTTTTGTCCTCGAGCCGTTTGGTATTTTTGTATAAAATTCTCTACTGCAATGCACACTAATCAGCATCGGAACGACGTCACCTTGCGTCGGAACAAATTCAAGACCCTCAACCTAAAGGCGTAGCAAGGTAACCAAAGGCCTTGGTGCAAAAATAAACTGCTTACTACTTTAGTTTGTGTTCGATCGCGCCAGTGGCGAGTTGTGTCTTCGAGGATATAAAAAAACCGGCCAAGTGCGAGTCGGATTCGCGCACGAAGGGTTCCGTACCATTATCTCAAAAAAACCGCAAACAAACACGTTTGTTGTCTGGGAGCCCCACTTTAATATGTTATTATCCTGTTTTTAGTATTTGTTGTTATAGCGGCAACAGAAATACATCATCTGTGAAAATTTCAACTGCCTATCTAGTACGGTTCATGAGATACAGCCTGGTGACAGACGGACAGACAGAGAGACAGACAGACGGATCGCGGTGTCTTAGTAATAGGGTCCCGTTTTTACCCTTTGGGTACGGAACCCTAAAAGTGCCAAATTGTGCCGTTATAAACTGTAAAAACTCTTCTAGTCTAGTAAATCGAGTCAATGGAGGTTTTACCTACCATCGGCAAATTTTGTTGCTCAAATAGCACTAGTTAATTTTAAAATCATTTATTGTGATGTTCAAGTTACACTACTAAGATAAATGCCTACTTCACACTATTCATTTCACATTGCGGGCATTATTTTGAGGGTACATAATTAATTTATTTTATCTATTCATTTACACTTACAATTGTTTTTACAGGTAGAAGCCGAGGTATTAAAAGTAGTCATACAATGCGCCCTTCAAAAACTGATCACACACCTACTCGCGTCCTTGATTGACCAGTCCCAAGTAACAGCTCCGGGTGCCGACACAAGTTACATAGAGGACAATACACTAACTGTCACCTACTGGAATTCCGCCAAAGATCGGAAAAATGTCCAACCGCTGAGTGATGCTATTAATAATCGTAATTGCCCGACACACGGGAGCAAACTTTAATATGTTTGGACGGGCTACTGGAGTTTCAAACATTCCTCGGCCCCAACCGTAGCCTACTGTTTGGAACGAGTAATCCCAAAGATTCTAAGATTTGTGGATTGTTTAGCATCCCACGAAAAAACATAAAGACATATTTCACCAGAGCAAGAGTTCGCCTTACTTCCAACTTATAGTACCCAACCATCCTTATTACAAAGAGAGTTGGGTACATAGGCGGGTAAAACGGTTAGACGCCAAATTGCCTCAGATAAAGGTAACTTGTAAACTTGTTCAGCATCTTTTCCACCATCTGAGAATATTTAGTTTCATAAGGATTTCAGATAATAGTACTAGTTCCCAAGATTCTTGAAGGCCTTTTTACACACTTGCACGATGTGAGCTCTAAACGATCAATCTTCAAAAAATGTGGCCCCAAAATCTCGCACCGACGACTCCACCCGCGGAATGAAGTGACCGCCCATACTATTACATTGAAGACGCTGTCCTATTATTCGCTGACGATCTGAAGTTGTTCAAGCGGATAAGCACCGATTTGGACTGTGAAAAGCTTCAGCGTGACATCGATAGGATTGTAGCGTGGAGTGTAGAAAACAAGTAAGTTACACTTCAATATGACAAGGTGTAATATAAAAAGTTGCCGCGAATAGTGTTTATAGCGAATAGTCGAATACCGATTAATCGCCATTCACTTTGGCGAATAGTCGAATAACTCGACATTACTATTCGACATTAAAAAAAACATTAAGCACATTAAAAATATTTCTAATTTCTTCTAAGGTTGTGAGAAAAGAAAACAATAAAGTTAAAGAAATCTGTTTCATGTTATACATACCTACATAATATGTAGTAAATTTAATTTTCCATTTTTAAATGCTGGCAACCCTTTTCTTGTACAAGTCTTTCTCTTTAGTTTACGGGGAATACCCCGTTTTGTATAACCCAGCGATTATTATTGTAGGGGATTTCCCGCTCAATCAATACGCTTGTATTTAGGATAGGCGGCACGCATTTGTTAATTGATTTTCGACATCGGTTGACGTTTTTTTATTTTTTATTTCTATACTTATTTGAAAATTGCTATTGAATTAAAGACTTGATGAATCCTTAATTAGTTAAAGTGTTACTTAAAAAGAAGAACATTCTTGCCAAACCCAGGAAAAAAATCTCATGTTTGGCTACATTTTGAAGTGAAAGAGAAAAGTGCAAAATGTGTTTTGTGTGGTGTAAAAATAAGTAGAGCAGCATTAAAAGCAGGAACAACGGCTTTGCAGAATCATTTGAAATTCAAACACCCAGGTTAGTATTTTTTTTACCTATATTATTGATTTTACCGTTACTAAGTAATAATAAAATAAGAACGTTATATAATATAATATTTGGTTCAAAAGTTATTTTCATTTATGAAGTATATAATTGTACTATTGTGAGTTTTGTAGCACATTATTTAAATAATTGCCGCTAAAGCCTGATTAAAGGTTCTTTTCTTTGTTCGCAGATGAGTATTGTAAAATTTATGGAAGCTCAAGTAGTTATGCTCAACATAATGCTCCCGCAGAATCATCTTCAAGTACCTCCTCATCCACCCAGTTGCCCAGTCAGCCTTTGGTGCAACAGTCACTGCAACAACTACTTGAAAAAAAAAGCTTTGGGACATCAACGATAGCCGAGCAAAAAGATATCACTACTTGACTGGTGAAATGATCGCTGTTGACAACGTGCCACTTTCCATCGTCGATCATCATGTGGGCTTTAAACGTCTTATTAATAATGCTTTGCCGCAATACACCATTTCTGGCAGGACATATTTTACCGAGAAAATAATTCCAGACATGTATGAGAGAGTGGTTAGCAAACTAAAAAACGAGTTAGAAAGGGCTGAAGCTATAGCATTCACTAGCGATCTTTGGACCTCTTCTGTAAATAATGCTGCATTTCTGAGTTTCACCGGACACTGGATATCAGAAAACTTTAAACTGAATCATGCCGTTCTAAACATGGCGCATTTTCCTGAATCACACACATCAGAAAATATCAAAAGAGAACTATTACAGTGTGTAACGAAATGGGACATACCCATCACTAAAATTCAAGCGATTGTTCACGATAATGGGGCGAATATGGTTAAAGGAGTTAAGGAAACTCTACTTCCTTCACAGCGTTGCTTCATACATACTCTCCAGCTGATAAATAATGCATTAGATAACAGTTCTCCAATAAAAGAAATTCTTACTAGTGCCCGCCGCATAGTGACACATTTTAATCATTCAGGATATACAAAACTTGAAAGTATTCAATCTGAGCTCGGACTTCCTAACCATAAACTGATTCAAGATATTCAAACTCGCTGGAACTCAACATATTACTTACTGGAGCGTCTATCTGAACAAAAAAGAGGCCCGGGCTGGAGGCGCAAAACATTACAAATAAAAACCCGCAGGTTGTGTTGCGCGACGTGATGCAATACAACGCAAATGAGGAAGTACTCAAGGCCCTAAAGAACCAAAATGCCGCCATCTTTCAAGATCTCAAAGATGAGCAGGCAAAAATGGAAATAATTTATAGAAAGCGAGCCAGGAACCCGCTAATGTGTCACGTAGTGATGAGGGTCGCCACAGAGGTTTGGCGGCGCATGCTCGAGTTTGGGTCGGTGCACGTGGAGTTCAAGCGGGTGAGGGTCGAGGACCAATCCCCGCTGGTCCAATGCTCGCTCTGCCTCGGGTATGGGCATAGTCGACGCCTTTGCACAGAATCTGTGCCAAAGTGCAGCCATTGTGGCGGTCCCCACATGAGGACGGAGTGCGCGGACTGGGCCGCAGGCCTACCTCCAAAGTGTTGCAATTGCACGCACGCGAGGATTGACAGCGCCAACCACCACGCTTTCAGCTCGGAGTGTCAAGTTAGAAAAAGGTGGGATGCAATAGCCCGTTCTGTTATAGCGTACTGCTAAGGGCGCCCCGGAGACTTCTGCCCAACAAAACGCAAGACCATACCGTGTGGCCCAAGCAAACCTACAACGAAAGGACCTGGCAACGACCGAGCTCTTTTTAGAGGCCAGTAAGAGGAAGATCGCATAGGCGCTTATCCAGGAGCCGTACGTGGGAGGGGCGCGAGGTATGAAGAACTACCGAGGTTCGCGAATCTACCAGTGTGAGGTTGATGGAAGTGGGAGGGTAAAGGCGGCAATTGCCGTCTTTGATGATGATCTGGATGTCATTCCCTACCCGAAACTCACCACAAACAACATCGTTGTGGTGGGGATCCGGACCAAAGCTTGGGAGATCGCAGTAGTTTCTTACTACTTCGAGCCAGACCAACCCATAGGGCCATACCTGGACCAGTTGACCCGGATCAAATCGGAAGTGGCCACCAGTAGATTGCTTATAGGCGGCGACGCGAACGCCAAGAGTCCTTGGTGGGGCAGCATCATCGAAGACTCCAAGGGCGAGGAAATGTCCGGAACCCTGGAGGACTTAGAGCTTCAGGTATTGAACACTGGTGACGCTCCCACCTTTGACACAGTCAGAGGTGGCCGAGTATATAAAAGCCACGTGGACGTCACAGCATGTTCGCTTGACCTTTTTGACCTGGTGGACGGCTGGAGGGTCGACACAGGAGCAACATCCTCGGACCATAACACAATATTTTTCGAAATTAAAAGGTATAAAGGGGTAAATATCACCAGGACGACCAGAAAATTTAACACAAGAAAGGCGGACTGGGATACATTTAAGGGGAAATTAAAATAGAAAACAATATAAATTTGAATAGTATAAGGGAAATAAATAGTAAAGTAGATTTAGAAGAATTAATCGTAAATTACAGAGACAGTATTTTAAAAGCATGTGAAAATTCTATTCCCAAGACTAGTATTAAAAGTAAAATCACTTGTCCATGGTGGTCCGAGGAGCTCACTGTGAAGAAGAAGGAGTTTACCAGACTGAAGAACCGCATCCGCAATGCTGCGCCGGTCCGGCGAGCGATGGTCGTAGACGAGTACCTGAAGGCCAAAGAAGAGTACGAGATGCTAGCAAAGAGCGCCCAATTCGCAAGTTGGAAGGAGTTCTGCCGGAAACAGGATCGAGAAGGGGTCTGGGAGGGAATCTTCAGGGTGATTGGTAGGACCGCCAGAAGACAGGAGGAACTGACCCTACGCAGCGATGGTGTATTCCTCAACCCAAATGGCCGCATTGTCGTTCCGTAACGACAATGCTGCCTTCTTTGCCAACTCGTTTGTCTCGTCGTCGTTTGTCAACTACGACCAGTATCCGGTGTCATTTATCAAGCGACAGATCCGTTCGGAATCGCTTGATGAATGGAACCGAAGATATGTGTCGGGCGAGACAGCCTCTGTAACGAAAATGTTTCTTCCGGATGCCATAGTGGCTTTCCGTATTATAAAACAGCTGCGGCCCACCGGCGTTCTCACGCAGGTTTTGACGGGGCACGGCGGGTTTTCTGAATACTTGAATCGCTTCAAGTGTAAGGAGAGCCCATCGTGCGTCTGCGATCCAGGCGTGGCAGAGACTGTCCAGCACATACTTGTAGAGTGCCCGTTATTTATCAGGGAACGCTACCAACTCGAATGTGAGCTGGACAAGAGACTGACGAAGGAGAGCCTGCATGGGCTCATGAGTAAGCAACACAGGGCAAAGTTCCTGGCGTACTGTGTTAATGTGGCCTCCACCGTCATTGCACGAAACCGAAGCTGAAGCGGCACTATGCTTCACTAGTATTATAAGAATATTTTTAAGAAGCATAGAATAGCACGCACAAAACTGCAATGATGAACCGTGCACTGGGGTAGTACCTAAGAAAACAGATTGTCTGTATGGTGAAAAGCACTGTTGTGCTTCTCATCCCTAAATGTAAGGCATTAATTTTTTTTTGTGACTTTCCCTGTGATCAGCACTTCTGTACCTTACCTGTGATCTGCAGCACTTTTGCATATTTTACTGCGATCAACAGCACTTTTTGTATTCTTGTATATGTAGCACTTTTTGTCTTTTAACCTTACACTAAATAAATAAAGTTGCCTTTTAAGTATTTAAACAAAGTGGGAGTCCCACCCACCGTATACAAGAAGACGTATGCAAGAAGAACCATGGTATGAAGAATGAAACTGCGAGAGGCATGAAAGAGGAATGGAATGAAAGAATTTGAACAGAATAGGCGCCAACTTTGTTGAGCGGGATTAGTATTATAAAAAAAAAAAAAAAAAAAAGAGCAATTTCGGTGTATATTTCAGAATCAAGGAGCGTGAATTTTGAAAATTTGACCAGTGATCAGTGGGAGGTGAAACATATAGAACATCTGTTAAAGCTCTTAAAACCTTTCGAAGAGATAACAAAAATCACGAGTTCCACATATGCACCCATATCAGATGTGATACCTAGCACTGTTTAATTAATCAGATACCTAATGAAAGATGCGCTGATTCAACAAACTCCACACAATTGATGATTTTAGAAAGGCGTTGATAGAAAATATGGAAGCCCGTTTTGACTTGGATGATCTATGCTTCACGAAGACATATTACTTGTCGACATTTTTAGACCCCCGCTACAAGAACTTTTACTTTGACGCTACCCAAGTTGAACGGATCCGTAGAGCTGCGCTCAGAGAAGGTCTTAGGCTTTCTTTAGATGGCGAAAATGATGATTCGGATCCAGAAACGGCATCCAAAAGGTCTCGTTTAGACAATGAAAGTGAGCATGATTCGGCAAGTCGTAAACTATTTTGGGCATGTTTTGAAGAATCATCTATAGAGCAACCTACTGAAGAGCAACCCAAGAATGCCACTGCTGAAGAAATCGCCAACTACATCGCATTAGCAAAGGCTGACAGAAAAATAAACCCATATGAATGGTGGGCTTTGAGTACCAATAAGAATAGATTTCCTATTTTAAGTAAGCTTGCTAAACGATACTTAATCACACCAGCAAGCTCTGTTTATTCAGAAAGACTATTTTCCGAGGCAGGTTTAATTTACGAGGAAAAACGAAACCGACTTGCTCCAGAACGTGCAGAAAAACGAACGAACAAAAGAACTAATGAGTTAAACTCATTAGTGCTTTTGTTCGTTAAAAGTTTATTTCCGACGACTATTCGCCGAATGCCGAATAATACTAGCTATTATTCGGTATTCGACGAATATCAAAAAAATGACGAATAATGCCAAATACCGAATAATAGCGAGTATTCGCGGCAACTCTAAATAATGTTCTTCACGCGGGCCGTGTACGACTAAAACGGCTACCCAGCCTGGTAGCCGTTTTAGTCGTGTTTAGTTCTAAGCCTATGTGACGACTGACGTTGTTGAGGTCGTTTATCATCATTTTTAACTGTGTTGGTGTTTCTGAGAACATCACGATGCCATCAGCAAAACTTAGGTTGCTAAGGTTGTTGTTGCCCATTTATAAAAAAAAACCCTTATCAGTACAGTTTAGTGTCTGGGTGATAATGGGTCACCCTGTCTCACACCTCTGCGTATTTTCATTTCTGGAACTTTTTAAGGCTCCGTACCCAAAGGGTAAAAACGGGTCCCTATTACTAAGACTCCGCGGTCCGTCTGTCTGTCTATCTGTCACCAAGCTGTATCTCATAAACCGTGATAGCTAGACAGTTGAAATTTTGACAGATGATGTATTTCTGTTGTCGCTATAACAACAAATGCTAAAAACAAAATAAAAAAATATTTAGGTGGGGCTCCCATACAACAAACGTGATTTATATTGCCGTTTTTTTGCGATAAAGGTACGGAACCCTTCGTGCGCGAGTCCGACTCGCTTTTTGCCGGTTTTTTTATCCAATTTGACTTTACTTACACTTTTCTCATAGATAACTTTTATGATCTCTATTGTTTCAGTTGGTACGTGACAGTCCTCTAAGGGTCTCCATATACTTTCATGTGAGATCGAGTCAAATGCATTGACATAATCAATGAAAGCCAGATAAAGTGCAGATTGCCGTTCTTCATATTTTTTAATGACTAGTTCTAGCGCGTGTATGTGATCGACCGTTGAGAAACCTTTCCTGAATCCTGCTTGTTCTACTGGCTGGAACTTCTCAGTATTCTTTTCCAATTGGTTTTCTATACACGATGCAAATAGTTTGTATATATGATTGGTTACAGGCTGATGGGGTGGTAATTGCCAATATCAGCTGGGTCGCCTTTTTTATAATAGTAGTATGATATCAGACTCTGCCCAATCTTTTGGTATTTTCTGTTGTACAGTACTTTATTGTAGAGATATAATCTGTTTCTTCTAATATAGCATATCCTGGTCTTCTGATCTCTGCCTTCAATTTTTTTTAAGTTTCTTTTAATTCCAATAGTATTTCAGTTGATAGGAGTGATCTAGTATTTAATGTACAGATGTGGAGCGTTTGAATAGGAGGGTTTTGATCTCTTGCCCCCACGGTGACCAACCGGCTTGGGGTGCGATTTGTTTTAGTTTGGTGCAGTTTATTGTTGTTATAGTTGTTTCGGTTGTCGGGGGCGCTTAATTGTTTTTTGGTGTTTCTGTTGTTGAAGTTGATCTTTCACGTGAAACAAAGTTTAATATATTTGGTTTAAGTACTTGTTTTGTAGTTGTAATTGTTCTGTTGCTTGATTTATCTATAGTTTTGTCAGTGTTGTTTATCTTCTTTTATGTTGTTTTATTTAGAGATTAGGTCTGTTCTCTTTTTCTCTTTTCACGGTTTTGATCATTTGGACTTTTGACTATCAGTTTATCGTACTTTACGAATGTAATATTTCCTTTTTGTTTTACTTTTGGCTGTAGTTGTTTTTGTATTTCAAGTATATCTTTGGGATAGTCCTCTTTGATATAAATGCCAGGCGGTAGACAGTTTTAGTTTTTGAAAAATAACTGTTTTCCAAATTGTAGTTAGTGTGATGACCATTGGACGGCTTTTTGATGTTTTGGAACCTATAAGGTAAATATTGCTTGGCTATCTATCTTGGTATCTATCTATGTGGGTTCCTGATTCTTCAATTATTTCTTACAAGTTCCACTTCACTTTTATTATTTTCCACGGTACCAAAAAAATATATTAAACTTGCGTTTCTCTTTCTCCAAGGTGCTTAATTTATGCTCAATTTTTTTATTTTTTTTATATTCATTTTTTTATTTGTTATAGGCTCGCGTTTGACCACTATCTCGCCTGATGTTAAGCGATGACGTGGTCTACGGTGAAGCACGCTCGCCTAGAAGAAACCTATTCACTCTTGACTTAAAGACCCCAAGGTTGTAGCTATCAGGGAACAAAGACCCAGGAAGGGACTTTGTGCGTATGGGAGGGATGTCCACCATGTACCGATGGCGCATGGCCGTACGTCTTGTAGTCCGATGATGGAAAGGGCTAGGCGGAATCAAATTGTGCAGTTCCGTCGCACACTCCCCGAAATGTGACCGATAAAAAACCGACAGGCTGGCAACTCGGCGTCGATGTTCGAGGGTCTGGAGCTTTGAGCCGACCAGTGCATCGTTGCCAATAAGCCTTTTGGCCCGTCTGTCGATCGACTCAAGTGCATCAAGCTGGTATATCCATCCCAGAGGTGAGAGCAGTACTCCATGCATGACCGAACTTGCGCTTTATACAAGTTGAGCAGCTGTTTAGGCGTGAAGTACCGTCTCACCTTAGCAAGAATCCCCAACTTTTTTGCAGCTAACTGAGCTTTCGCCTCAATGAATGGCCCGAAGTTGAGGGTTGATGTCAACGTAATTTGTCAATTTTAATTTTCAAAGTTATAATTTCTTCAATAATTGCTGATATGTTATCTTCTTTTCACCTTATAGGTGATTTTCTTCAAAAAGGCCAGGTGCGCAGTAGTACTCATAACCGGCGTGTGTGTATGACTAGATATATTAATGTGAGTGAAGCAAAAGAAGTATGTGAGGATTACGATGCTATAGGATATACCTGCTGCGGCAGGTGGTGTTTTGTAGTCTGCCTACCCCCAAAGGAAAAAGGCGTGAGTTTGATGTATGTATGTAGGAATAATAATTTTGTTTTGTTTACCTTAAAGTTAAAATAAGTCAATAAGTTGCTGAACGAACCATAGAATAAATGTTAAAAAGTTGGTTGCGTGTAATTTTTATAATTTTAAGAAGTTTAAAATACAACGAGTTTAAGAAAATATTTCTGCGCTTTATTTCAAGTCACGATCCTACATGTATTTTTCTTCTAATGCAATCATCACATTTTTTGGTACAGCAGTAGTTATTAATAAAGTTTGCTGGTTCAGTTTTTAACCGACTTTCGAAAAAGGAGGAGGTTCTATGTTCGACTTCTTGTATGTTTTTTTTTTTTTTTTTTTTTTATGTATGTTCACCGATATCTCCGTCAATTGTGGACCGATTTTGAAAATTCTTTTTTTGTTTGAAAGAGTATGTTCCGAAATTGGTCCCATTTTAATTTAGTGAAGATCTGATGAAGAACTTCGAAGATATACAACAGAACTCTTCAATAAATAACGGCAAATCTCTCGGGACTGCTGCAATCGCATGTCTGTTTATTGTTTATACCATTTCATAACATAACATCACGCCAGTACGCTATTAAGTGGTATGCAGATCTGTCATTTCACTGATTATGTTTTGAGTTTCATGTTATTCGGGTAATCTATTCTGCCGTTACAGGTACTTACTACATAACTTGCCTATAGGTACAACTAAAAAGGGTAAAATAAAAAGACTTCCAAATAAAAAACTACAAAGTGAAAAATAACTTTATTTTTGGAAGTCGGTGTCAATATCGCAATGAATTGGTACCTACAAAAGACACCGACTTCCAAAAATAAAGTTATTTTTCACTTTGTAGTTTTTTATTTGGAAGTCGGTAGTATTTTTTTGCAAAAAAGTTTTTTTATTCATCTAGTCTTGCTAGTAACAAATCTGTGTTTTTATTATCCATGTTTTAGCATTTTTTTTGTATCACTGGTTTATGGTGGTAATTTATTATAGTTGTTGACAACACTGTTCTACCTGTCTATAGTGAATGACATGGATGTTCTGTACGCAAAATACGCGCTTGGTCGTGGAGTTGCGGAGACAGCCCGTCTAAACTAAACTAAACTAATGTTCTGAACGAAAAGTTTCGTTCCCTTTTGTTATTTTGTTGCAACACTGTGTCAGCCCGCTGTCATCGAATTGACAGCTTTTGATTGAGTTTGAAGTTGACACAAGACTCGTAACAATGTGATTGCCGGCGCGAGACTGAAAAAATGTCGGTCTTGATCTGGTATTTTGAAATTGAGTTATAACCAGCCGATCATTATTCGAAATTGTGTCCACCACCCGCGAGTGGTACGGGGAATCGCCCGTGTATTTGTTTGTGTAAATATTTCGCACGCAGCGAAGTATTTTTGTGTCGGAAACGTGTCTAGTGGTTGCCGAGAACTTCGGCTCAGATCACGTCGGGTGTTCCTTATTCCCTTTATTATATATATCTTCCCCTTTGAGGAGCTCGTGGCTAAATAATAACAGCCGCACGGGTCGAACATCAAGGTTAAGCAGCGCTTGACGAGGTCGGTCCGTAGATGGGTGACCATTTCAACATACCGAGTTTCCTCCGTGCCTCGGAAAGCACGTTAAACCGTTGGTCCCGGCTGTTATTTGAAGATCTTTGGCAGTCGTTACGGGTAGTCAGAAGCAGGAGATCTGACACCAGTCTTGCCAAGGGGTACCGTGTTACCCAGTTACCGGGTTGTGGAGGTCAGATAGGCAGTCGCTCCATGTAAAACACTGGTACTTAGCTGAATCCGGTAAGACTGGAAGCCGACCCCAATATAGTTGGGAAAAGGCTAGGAAGATGATGATATATATCTTCCCCTTTAGCCCCCGACCACACGGGATTGACCAGGAGACCACCGCGGGAACAAACGTGAGTATTATTATTTGTGAGCTGTGCCGTCGTGTATCACTTTCCACCTGTCTGACAGGAACCGGTATCCTCGAAGAACAAATCCCTAGCTGACCGCTGCTGCGTGTTGCAGTTTCGCGGGTATAAACCTGATAGGATTCAAGAGTCGCAGCATTGCTATGGGCCCCAGTGTGCGCCTCTTATATTATTAAAGGCAGCTGGAGAGAGTACGTGAGGCTCACCTCAGTTTGGCACATTCCTTGGCCAGCGCGACAGTCTCCCTGGTGCCGCGGACGTTGGTCAGTGTAGCGATGTGCATCGGCTCGTCGAACCTGATCGTGGCAGCCATGTGGATCACCATGTCCACCTGAAAAGTGTAGATTTACTAGTTGCCAGGTTTTTTTATTGTTTATAGGCTCCGGTTTGACCACCATTTCACCTGATCACTTAACCTCACCCAACCCCATCTCACTTAAGCGATAATGCAGTCGACAGTGAAGCACGCTTATCTAGAAGTAATCTTAAAGAGATTTGTTTTGCCTCCAGGTTTTAACTATCAGGAAGAACAGACTCTGCCAGGGAACTCAACTGCTTAGCTGTACCTACGCACAATGAAATTATTCCTAAAACTATTAGTAAGAATGGGTGGTATATAAACCATGTACCGATAACGCAACGCCGCACTTAGGTCTGCTAACTGCTGAGGTATTTTGTCGAAGTTGGGGATTCGGTCTGAAAGGTATGGTTGCCGGTGTAATTACACAGGCACATGAAACATTTCGGTTATAGTAACGCAGGCCAGTGACTGAGTTGTAAAAGTAAGACCGGGAGTAACTCTATGTAACATACTGGTCCTCATCTGCAACCGGTTAGATTGGAAACTGACCTCAACATTTCAATAGCACTATACCTGTGATGTGTCTAGTATTGCAGATTTATATAGGTGGCGATAAACTTACTATCAGTCTCCAGACACGTGTCATTCGGTATCAGCGCTGGCATTCTGGCATTTCGACCATAACCATGATGGTCGAAATGCCAGAATGTAAGGGATTGATCATCATCATCATTGTTTCGTTGATAGAATGTCTCATGTCTAGAGCCCCAGGTGAGCCGTTGACTAATTTGCCAAAAACACTAGGTTTTTAATCTCTAGATCAGGGATGCCACATATTATAGTCCTCCGACAAACTATTTATTTGCTTAACTTTTTGACAGCTCAAAGCACGCGTGCTCACATCATCAGCCTATTAATGTTCCCACTGCTGAGACACAGGCCTCCTCGCACACAGACACAGGACGCGTGCTCATGGCTTTATATATATGTTTCAAAATCCGTCTACTCGACAGCGTAAAACATGCAATGAATACTTTTGAATTGTCAAAAAAAGCGTACGCGCGTATCAAAAGAGTGCCGAATCTCGGCCACGGCGGCCAAAGCCAATCTCAACGGACACAGCCATCGGCGAGGGTAATGTTATAGTGCACAAGTGTGAACGTAGTTGCATATTCTCTGTTCTCTTATAGTCCGATGGGATGACAATTCGACAGAGTGAGAGATCAGGCCCCAATTTTGCCATAAAATACGTAGACGTTTTTTTCATATTTACCACAATTACAAAAACTTAGAACTTCTTATTTACCTCAGCCGTAATAGCGGCCCAGTCTTTGTCGCTGAGGCCAAGCCTAATGTCGGCCACGTCGCCTTGAACCGGCATTATCCTGTCGGCGAAGCGGGACTTCTTGGAGCGCACCAGCTCGAACACCTGTCACAAGAATACAACCGTGTGAGTATAGGCACACGTGTCAACTGCCTATCCATCATCAGCCTTTTAACGTTCCCACTGCTGGAACAAAGGCCTCCTCTCTTTGTGAGGGAATGGGCCTTAATCCATCAAGCAGCCTCAATACGGTTTGTTGAATGTCACATGTGTTCGAATTTTTGGTTTTAGGGAATGCCGGTTACCTCACGAAGTTGTCCTTTACCGTTTTTTTAAAACCCGACGGAAAAAGAGGGTTTTATTAGTTGGACTAGTGTCTACCTTTGTGTTTTTGTATCTGTCTGTTGCATCATAGCTCCGAAATGGATGAGCCGATTTTTATACTGTATTTTTTTTTGTTCGAAAGGTGATTTTATTGAGATGTTCTTAGCTATGTTTGGTGAAAATCAGTTCAGCCTTTCAAAAGTTATGGGCGTTTTACTGTTTGAATCGGGGTGTTTTCTCAAGATGTCTTGTCATAATAACGTGTTCAATGATTGACGATCGAAGCGTGTCTACTAATAAATAAATTATGTGACATGAAATAAAAATGTGTCGGGTTTTTTTTTAATTTTTAAATTTATTTGTATAGCTTGTATAGCCCGCTCAACTATAGATACACTTAGTACTTACTGGCTGAATTCTGGCCTAGACAGAGATTTAAGAGGCAATATGGGCAGAGAACGCCAACTGAATTTTCTAAGTAAAAAGTGATAGTTCGAGGTTTGGCTCTCGTCTCTTTCCTCCTCCAATATAAGACCAATTTAAAAGATATTCCATAAACTGGTAAAGTAAGATATATAATATGTCCCTGTGTTTTCTTTTTTTCATTTTATTTGTCAAATTTGTACACTAAGCCTCTGTTGACAGCGCATTTTTTGAGGGGTCTAGTGCTTCTAAAGATAATGTATCATCAAAAAGGAAAACTTAGAAGAAGTGCTGAATGCATTATGAGTGGCTGAATAGTAAAATATAATTCAGTACCTACGGTTGGGCGTAAATAAATGTATGTATGTGCGAGATCAAAAACGCATTGAGCGAAAAAAATGCTCAGAACGCTTTGTGGCACCTTGAAAACGGGCCACAATGCGTTCTGGTAAGATACTTCAAAAACACTTTTATACCCCCCTAAATCGTGTTTTGGGGTTAGTTTCAAAAGGGAGTCCCCTTCTTGGCATACAATTTTTAGGTTTAATATTGCTTCGCATATCTTTGTTTAGCATATTAATACTGTGGCATAATAAAACTGGCATAATGCAAAGGTTAGCATAACTGCTACTTGGTCTTATTTATATTGGCATAATTTGGAGTACCATAAATACTTAAGTATTAGTCATAATAATTTTATGGATACAAATTTGAACCTCGAAAATTAAAATACCTACGGGTAAAATGTCAATGTTCAAAACATCGAAAATTTAAATATAAATATACAAAATATAAAATACTTAATTAACAATAACTACCTATAAATACACTTAAATAAAAATAAAATAAAACTACGAACGCGTATAAAAGGGCAGGGGTCATAGGGCGTCAAAAAATTCGTCCACATCGCTGTCAACGTGAAAAGTGCCCAGAACGCTGGCAGCATTGCCACGTTGAATGGCAATGCTGATTCTCTGGCCAAGGAAAAGCCCAGCCCTCTGGTCACGTGAAGAGTCGACTAACCGTTTACTTACTTCTCGAAATACTCGAAGAGCACTCGGACCCCATGGACCTAATATAAATTAAATCGAAAACTTGTTATACCTAAGCTTAAAATTTCTGATTGAAATGCCGAGTGATTTAAATATCTAATTATAAATGTCGATAGTCATTGTACCTAAGTTCAAAATGTCAACATTTAATACACTTAAGTTCATTGTATTTACGTTATAAATAGAAATGAAACTAATTAAATAGTTAATAGGAGGATAGGAGAGCAGTGGTGGCCCAGTGGTAAAGGCCGCCACTTACAAGTTGTAGGTCGTGGGTTCGAACCCAGGCAGGAGGATAGGAGAGCAGTGGTGGCCCAGTGGTAAAGGCCGCCACTTACAAATTGTAGGTCGTGGGTTCGAACCCAAGCAGGTACTTTACTTTGTGTAAATTATTTCATCACCACTGCTCTCAAAACAGTGAAGGAAAACATCGTGAGGAAACCGGCATGTCCTAGAACCAAAAATTCGAAGACATGTGACATCCACCAACCCGCACTAAGCCTGCGTGGTGGATTACGGCCCATCCCCTCTCACAGAGAGGAGGCCTGTGTCCCAGCAGTGGGAACATTAAGGCTGATAATGATGATGAAATAGTTAATAAGTTAATATAGGTCTAATCTGTTCCAAAACCGAATTAGCACCCCGTCTGCACGTAGTCTTTTGGCTACTACCCCTAGAGTATGGATAAAACCCGGAGGCACGAAGGGAGGGCAGCCTCCACCCGCTGCGTCAAAGCATAGGCAGCCGTGCGAGCTGTAGCGGCTGAGTCTGGTCGCCAGCAAGGGAGGGGTTGCACTGTCTGCAGCGCCGGAAAAGTTGCAGAAGCGACTTTAAAGTGACAGAAGCAACTTAAAAGTGTTTTAATATCGGTATTTAGGACATTCGATACTCCGTTTTAAATTAAATTTTATTAAATATATATTATATAGGACTCAATTGAATTAGGTAAACGTGCGGCGAGGGTGGCCCACACCCTTGAGCCGCGAATTTGTTTGTGCGTGTATAACATTATGCTTTATGAAATTATGCATCATTATTATTATGCCAACAGTATTTATGGCAATATACATTATGGCAAAACATTAATTAATAATAATATTAAACGTAATGATCATTATGCAAAATTTTGTTATGCCAATGTAAATTATGGGCATATATTTTATGCTTATTATTAGTAAACCTTTTCAAAAGACTATTAATGACAACTGTTACTGTTTATTTAGGTTGGTATTTAAGTCAAGTTTATTAACCCAAAACATAAGATTCTACCATACAAACTTCAACACTCCCTAAATCATTATTTGGTGGTAGTTTCGAAAAACAAAGATGAAAGGTAACCGTTTGTCCTGGTATGGTCATCTGATGAGGAGGGATGAAACACATGTTACTAAAAGAGTTATAAATATAAATGTGGATGGATGGAGAGGGAGGGGACGGCCAAAGAAAAGATGGATGGACTGTGTGAGGACTGATATGAAAGAAAAGGGAATCAGTGATAGTGTGACGGGGGACAGGACTGTATAGAAGAAGAAAACGTGTTGCGCCGACCCCAAGTAACATGGGGTAAGGGCAGAAAGATGATGAGTTTCGAAAAACAAATAAAAACAACCTTTATCATTTACTTAGATTACTATTTGTGTCAAGTTTCAAGAATTTTGGTATAACAATTAGAATTTTTCATATAAATTTTCAAACCCCTATTTTACCCCGTTAGGGGTGGCATTTCCAAAAATCCTTTCTTAGTGCTCACTTACGTCACTTGAGGAACTTTCCTGCCAAATTTCATGCTTCTAGGTCTAGTGGTTTTGGCTGTGCGTTGAGTTGAGTCAGTCAGTCAGTTTATTCTTTTATTTTATAAAATATATATATATATTAGATGAAGCAATAGTGTCCATTCCTAAAAACCTCTTCAACCAAGGTATGATACAACAACACATAACAACACCTTGGAAAACATGTAAAATCTCTCTAACATACATATAAAAGTTTGTGTAAGTGTTTGTGTGTACAAAATTAATAAAAGGAGACCCAAAGCATATAAAGAACTATAGACCTTTAGGCCTTCTGTCAAGCTTATACAAAACATTTATAACAGAACTGTTAAATAGAATATCAAAGCAAATAGATGAAAACCAATATAGATAACAAGCGGGCTTCAAGAAGAATTATTCAACTGTTGAAAATATATTCACACTTACTTAAATAATGGAAAAATACGTAGAATACGGGTAAAGAATATATATAGTAAACATCGATTGTAGTAATGCTTACATAATAATATATAAAATATACAGGATTGCAATGCTCGAGTTAAATTAGAAAAAGAAGGCAAGGTATTCTATATAGAGAATGGTGTAAAACAAGGTGACACTTTATCACCCAAAATATTCGTACCTCTACTGGAACACATATTGAAAAAAACTAACGTGGGACAAAAGTGGTATCAACATAAACGGTGAATAACTGTCACAGTTACGATTCGCAGCAAGAAATGATCAATGATCTCAACATAGAGAGTATGAAATTTGGACTGATAATGAACTACAAAAAAATGAAAACAATGACCAACGGAGAAGAAATACCACTAATTATGATAACCAACACGTCGAATACGTAATTTTTTTGTATGCTATCAGTCTTCATAGACTATAATCAGATGTGTTCACGGGTCAATGTCTTGTAGAGTGCTTCCTCCAGGGAGTACAGCTACACTTCAGTACAACATAGCTACTGTAGTGTATGTAGATATCAATAGATCGCGCTACAAGCCGATAACAGTATTATGACGTTGCC
Source organism: Orthosia incerta (assembly GCA_948252205.1). Taxonomy (NCBI): domain Eukaryota; kingdom Metazoa; phylum Arthropoda; class Insecta; order Lepidoptera; family Noctuidae; genus Orthosia; species Orthosia incerta. The sequence continues at coordinate 17,129,499 of OX411766.1, read as the reverse complement.
TCGAGCACATACGCCGCTCGGTTATAATACCGGTCCAAGTGGTGGGGCGATCAGTCGGATTGATTGTAGTCGAGCACCTGCACACACCTATTTTTCGCACATCACCGCACGGACCAATACCCTCTTGTCACCAATAGTGTAAATTTTTACGAGTTTGCACTTTCGGGGACACTTTGGGTGGACTTTGTTGCCGCCTAACGGCTATTGCTTGCGCGATAGCCGCTATAGTGGTCGCGGAGACTAGTCTTTAGCACGTATGCTTCATGCTAGTCCCACAGCTCAGCAAGAAAAAGAAAAAGAAGCAAGAAGAAGATGCCGCCACCCGGCGCCCGTGGCCCTCCAGGACAAGAACGGTCGCAGTATTCCTCGACATGGAAAAGGCTTTTGACCGTGTCTGGCATGATGGACTAGTGCACAAGCTAGCCAAATCTGGCGCGCCCCGCCGCGTGGTTAAAGTTATGCAATCCTTTCTGTCCCACAGGAGCTTCAGAGTGGTGGTAGAGGGTGAATTCTCCGCCCCCTACCCGATACTGGCGGGAGTGCCGCAGGGAAGTTGTTTATCTCCTTCGTCTTACTCATGTTTCACAGACGACATCCCCACAACACCAGAGGCGACGCTAGCATTGTATGCGGACGACGCTGCATACATTACCACATCTATAAACACCAAACATGCAGCGCGAAAAATGCAGCGCGCCCTCAACCTACTGCCCGATTGGCTAGCCAAATGGCGGCTGTCGGTGAAAGTGAGTAAGACGCAGGCTCTGGTTACAGGTCACGTCCCCCTCCCACCACCTTTGAAGCTACAAGGAGTCGACGTCGAGTGGGCCCCCCAGGCCAAGTACCTGGCTGTCACCATCGACCGTCAGCTAACAATGAAGCCGCATGTCACTGAGGTAGCAAACAAGACCAGGGTAGCACGTAACCTGCTTAATCCAGTGCTCTCATCCCGCCTCCCCGTCTAGGCCAAGCTGGGAATATACAAAACCTACGTGCGACCTATCATCACCTACGCCGCCCCAGCTTGGTTCGCCCTCACCAGCGGGGCCAACAAGAAGAGACTCCGCGCGCAGCAGCATCTTACACTGCGCAGCGTCGTGAACGCTCCTCGCTGTGTGAGGAATGACGTCATACAGCGTGACACCGGGATTGAGAGCCTGGATGAGTTTGTGGGGCGCTTAGCGAATACTATGTTCGCGCGGGCCGACACTTCTGCCAGGCCCTATGTGAAACACCTGGCACCATGGCACGCGCGCCCGCCCGACCTTAAGCGCCTTCCCAGAGATCTGCTACCTGACACTGCGACCCCATCCAAATCTTATACTTGACGCATGAGTAAGCAGCATCAGTCTACACGCTGCTTACTCAAACAGTAACACTGCCCACCCCACACTACATCCACGGCGTGAAGTTTGTTAAAGTTAATATAGACACACTTCACATCGTAAATAGCTAATCATTACTATACATTCGCGAGTACACATTCACCGAATAGCGTCGCGAGTACCTCGCACGCTATTGGCTCAGTACATTGCCGCTCCCACATACATTTACGGCGCTAGTAGTCGCTTTCATTATTAAACTGTAGGTTCGTCCAAGTCGGAACTCTTGCTGCGGGTTACCTTCGCTGGGCTTGCCAGGGTACGCCCTGAGTCTCACCTGGTGGGGGTGGACCGCCAGGTTGCCGTGAAGTAGCGGCGTACCGTTCATAAAGGGCGCCGCGGTGCGACTACAGTCACATACAGCGAGCCATACATAGCGAGCGCGAGTTTAGAAATTCGCGCTCGCAACACGCTGGGTCCAGAGGATCACCCAGGGACGAGCCTGTAGTTGCGAGCTCCGGTGCAGCACCCGCGGCCAGGGAACAGGGTTCCGCGACTTCCAAAGGATCGTTGCGATCCGTCGCTATCGGACTGTCGGCCTGTGCGGTGGTCCGTTGGCGAGTGAGCTATTAATATTGATAAATGTGCATATTTTACAGCTACCATCGGTTGTGCAGCTTCATTATGACATGCCTTTTGAGGCGGATCGAGTAATTTTGGCACATTGATTGGAGTGCTAGTTCATTTGGATGCAGTGACAGTCGCTGCTTGTATTTCACCGCAGTTGAAAGAATTTCTTCTTTAACCGTGGTCATTTGTAACCATTGGTGTATTTCATTGTTTTTGATAAGCCAAAGAGCGTTGCTAATCGGTCTCAGTATCACGATCTGCAGACGTTGAAGCATCGAGATGTTTGAATCACTGGCACTACCCCAGAATTGTATGCCTTACATCCAGATAGGCTTAGTGACAGTTTTATAGATAAACAGTTTATTATCTGTAGACAATTTACTGTTTCGATAAAGCAGCCAGTGTAGGAGTCGATACCAGTACACAGTAGATACAGTGATATAGTGTAGAAATGTTAAGTTCCTCTCGTTTACTCTTGATATGATTTTTCCTCGTCCAGCGGCGGTCCAAATGCATACCCAGGTACCTGGCACTGCCTCGTGCGGTAATATAATGCGTAGATTACCCTATAGTAAAACATATATTATGTTCTAAAAATATACGTATTTGGGACAACATATATGTTTCGCCGATAGGGCTGTAAAAGAAATCAAACGATAGATAACCATTGCATGGAAAAATACTGGTCACTTAAAGAAATATATAACGCTATAACGACACTCCTCCTCCCCTGCGGCCCCACTGCGTCCGCCATCACACGGCGGTGACCCCGTGCAGGCCGCGGAGGGTCGGGCGAGCGGCGCACCGCAATACCAGCACTCCTCTCCCTCCGCGGCCTCCGATCCTCAGCCGCGATGCCTACCATACCACATCGCGACGCGACACGCCACAGTTGCGATGGCGCCCATACGGTACCGCAACCTACTTATAGGCCGCTACGTCGTCAGCTTATCGGCAAAAGCCCTGACGAGCGGCCCCTCCTCGGGTTCCTCTTCACTTCATCGTGTCCAAGCCACGGCTACTGAGCCCCCCCACCTCGAAAATGCGGGAACCCACCGAGGGGGAAGCCCGTTTTAACCTAACCTAACTTAAGGTCACGTCAAAGAGCTTTAGAAAGAAGCATGCTTGGCTTAAAAATAAGCGACCGCATAAAGAGCAGCGTCATTAGGGCAAAGACCGAAGTCACTGATGTTTTGTATATGGCCGAGAAACTGAAGTGGAACTGGGCAGGCCAGTCGTTCCAAATCCCCACATCGTAGAACAATAAACTGCTCGATGATTTCTACGATGCGAAAGACAGGCCTAGACGGCGCAAACTGGTAATTTTTTTACATTTCTCCAATCGCTACCGCAAAGCTTTCGTTGGTGGAATGTGGTGAGTCCGTCATCTGTCTAGGAGATTGATGAAAAACGGATAGATGGACACATGAGACATCTAATAAGGTTTTAATTTTTTTCATTCGGAAGTACTGAACCTTAAAAATTGACAGAAAAGACATGTCTATTTAATTGGATCTAATTCCCAATGACGGCAGAGTCGGTCAGTGACTTCCAGCGTCGTATTATGATCATCGATATTATGTAGATTCAAAAGATGCTCATTGTGACAGCTAGACTTTAGAGGTATGCGAAACGCGGTAAAACGTCCCACAAACCTACTTTGAAAAGGCAGAATGCTCCGACCAGCCAGGTGATGTGTCTTGTAGACCGGCCGAAAGTGCAGTGTGTTGTGCCAAGGTCGCTGATGAAAGAGGCTGAGGGTGATGACCTCATGACATGCGCGTCCACTGTGCTGGTGGTCAGGATACCCCCTTTGAAGCCACTGGTACTGGCTGGCTGTCTGACTGGCTGATCGGGTGCTTGAGGAAGTGATGATCAAGTCGGTACCAGTTTGGAGGTATGAGCAGCAGGGTGTAAATTACCGCAACCTCGATTGAAAAAGGAAGATCCTCCAACCAGACGGGTTGTTTGGTCCGGGCAACTGCCCAATGATACTTGTCGGACTGTTGTATATGTTCAAATCGCGTTGAAAACTCTGCGATGCAGGATAGTTCGTATGTGACGTCATAGATGGTGCCACAAGTCAATTTTTATTTCCAAACGTATTTAGTCGAGGAGCTTACCGAATCTTTCAGCATGTAGTCGAGTCTCTCCTGCATCGATTTGCCCTTCTTTGGTCTTAGCAGTATGAACATTTTCTTGACGTCACACGACCTGCGGTATTACGAAAAAATCAGTTTGAATGTTTGTGTTGTAAGGATCGTAACAGGTGGCATTCTGTAGTTTTCATGCCCTTATGTAGAACGGGACACAAAACTTAAAAAAAATGGAGTTGGTCTGTTTTATATATATTCAAGATCGCGATCGTTCCGGCTGAGCTAATGAGGTCATAATTTCGATTCCTGGGACAAGCAAGGTGTTTTATGGAATTTGACAGTAGCAGCCCTGAGTCTGGATTTGCCAGTAGCAGCCCTGAGTGTGGATTCGTGCCCGGTTGATGGTAAAAGGCTTGACCTCTATGATCTTACACGCAATGGATACTGTTGAATTGACAAAATGGATTTCAAACGATACTGTGAAATGTAAAGCAATTAACCCACTGCAGTAATCAAGTTGACTTTTTATGTGGACATTACAAGTGACTTAAATAACCAGCCTTGATTTTAAATGAATTGTGTTTTACGTCATCGTAGCGACGAAGAAGAACTGCGATGTGGTAATGTGCGCACTATAGGCACCGCACCTCTGCTAACCATTTAGGGGTACAAGCATGATGTTAAGTAAAAGTTTGCCACTTACACTGATTGAATAACTTATTATTACTGATTGATTGGGACGATTTTTGATTTTTGGGCTTTTCGTCTATACAACTTGAGCATTTTTAGGGTTCCGTAGCCAAATGGCAAAAAACGGAACCCTTATGGATTCTGTCTGTCTGTCTGTCCGTCCGTATGTCACAGCCACTTTTTTCCGAAACTATAAGAACTATGCTGTTGAAACTTGGTAAGTAGATTTATTCTGTGAACCGCATTAAGATTTTCACACAAAAATAGAAAAAAAACAATAAATTTTGGGGGTTCCCCATACTTAGAACTGAAACTCAAAAATTCATCAAACCCATACGGGTGGATAGGTCTTCAAAAATGATATTGAGGTTTCTTATAAAAAAAAATTATATTCTGAATAATTTGCGCGAGAGACACTTCAAATGATGTACATTACCATGTAAACTTCCACCGAAAATTGGTTTGAACGAGATCTAGTAAATAGTTTTTAGGGTTCCGTACCCAAAGGGTAAAAATGGGACCCTATTACTAAGACTCCGCAATCCGTCTGTCTGTCTGTCTGTCCGTCTGTCACCAGGCTGTATCTCATGAACCGTGATAGCTAGACAGTTGAAATTTCCAGAGATTATGGAGTTTCTTGTGCATTCTTCTCCATTACAAGCTACTTTCCGAATGCACGGTAGAATCAACTATTATTATTTGTAAAATGTAACGTTCAAAAGTGCCGCTTGGTGGCCTACTTGAAATAAAATATCTTTGTCTTTGTCTTTGATGTATTTCTATTGCTGCAATAACAACAAATACTAAAAACAGAATAAAATAAATATTTCCCATACAACAAACGTAATTTTTTTGCCGTTTTTTTGCGACAATGGTACGGAACCCTTCGTGCGCGAGTCCGACTCGCACTTGGCCGGTTTTATTTTTAATACGTCATAAATCGAAAACAGCAATTTATCAAGTACGGAACCCTTCGTGAGCGAATCAAACCTTTGTGCTCTACTCCCTGTAGATTTAATTGTTAATTTTCTTATTAAGTGTTTAGTGATTGCGAGATTAAAAACAATCAAAATAGATAAATCTAATGTATAATTTGTAATTCCTGTACTGAAGAATTGCCATACTTTAAATAGGTAATACATAGTTGGCTGGGCAATGCATACCTATTACTGATAGAACAAATATACATCCAATGGGGTCGACAAGTTCGAACAGTCCCTACACAAGTTTCATTCGACGTCGGCGATGGCGATGGTCGAAATGCCAAAATGTAAGTGATTGATCACGTGACATATAGATAGCGTTAGACATTCCCTTGACATTTTTCCAATCGCTATCGCCGCGCTTTCAATCATATAATGCCACTTGTCGTGACCCGGGTATAGGAAGCCAGAGCTTGGGTACACCCTCAATAAAAGGCCCCAGGCAAGAGATATTCTATTAACGATAGCGTGACGATAGCGAGACGATAGCGATTGGATAAATTACAAAATGTATAGGAATGACAAATGCTATCGAAATGTCACGTGTTCAGTTTCACATATTTTACCATTTCAACCATCGCCATTACCGACATCGAATGGCACATGTCTATAGTCTAAGAAGGTTTTGTGACTTGGAGGAGTGGTTGCGTGAATCCACTAAATGTGAGAAGCAAAGGACCAGTCGTTGTAGCGATCCTTGGGGGTGTGGTTCTCTCACCTGAACAGTTTCTCAATGAGCTGCTTGCCGAGGAAGCCGGAGCCTCCCGTCACAAAGAACGTGGCGCCATTGTAGTACTGCTGCACGGCGGAGTCTCCGCGGTCTATCACGTCATTCATTGGCTTCTGCCGCGACAGCATCTCAGCCTCGAACGCTTGGGCCGGGTCGGATAGGTCCATGGTGAACTTGAATTACCCTCAATCTGGATCAAAGAGTCAAAGTATACCGGAAAAATATATAGCCCGCTGTTAGCAAGCTTTGAATGTCTCAAATTGCAATTTTTCTTTCAAACTTCTTTAATGCTCTTCTGTATTAGAAGAGGTGTTTGAGCACTAGTGGGACAGCAGTATGGAGGTATGTATATTTATTCCATTAAAAATTGTAGACATCACCACACTTCTGCTCAACTAAAGCACTCCCGAACATATGACGACAAAGTTAAAAGTTACAAACTGTAGAATAAAAATTTTGGGTTCATTATAATTGGAAATTACATGTTTATGCAGTCGGTTTGAGTACATAAACATTAAAACTGTACTAAAATTCTATTATTGGCTGGCCAAAAAAAAAAAATGTTCGAGTATGACAGTTCAAAGGTGCCCAGTGGTCACAGACGACTTAGAGATACTCCGGTGGTGTCAAAGACCTTATACCAGTGAACGGAAATAAACATGGAAGCATTACTTCGAAGGAACTTAACGCGCATCCTGACACAAAATCCCAAACAAACTCACACATCGAAACCCCGCCACTGATTCGTCAAACTAGCCAAAGTACACAAACAATATTATTACAACTCATGATGCACAGTAAAAAATAGACCTTATTTACTTAAAGTTTGGGTTTAAATTATCATCTAACGTATAGGCCGCTAACGACATTTCTACGACGCCACTGCGTCCACCAATCGCGTCGCCCGGGATTCTTTATGCAATATGGAGCAACGCAATAATTAATTATGATAGTGATGGTATTAAAGTAATATGAAAGAAAATATAGAAGCATAAATAAACGTGTGTGATCAGGGTACCACCGTCAGGAACAAAGTTCCTTCTCACGTATGATTTAAACAAAAACATTTTTTTTATTTTTGCCGTCTTGTATTATTTTAGCCTCACAATCGACTTAAGCATCCTCGAAAACTAAACCCATGATGAAAAATATGAAAGATTTCGCAGCCGCCATTTTGGATTTATATTTTGACCAAATTCGAAAGAAGGATATCGCATAGAAGTATGAATGCTTTTTCGCGTGATGATTTCTACCAGTCAAATCCTACGGCAATTCGTGTTAAAGAACCATCTTTTATTGTATTAAAAATATATCTTTTTGGAACGGTCAAAAATATATTAGAAAAGATAAAGATACAGCAACGATATCTATTTTCTCCATGCTGTTAAAGGAACTTTTATGTACCTACAATAACTTGGTATATTTTGCATAGTGCCGTCCCCATAGAAAAAAAAATACACGCCATTTTTTTTTTTAATTATATTTGCCATTATTGTCAGGTAAAAAAGTTAATTGTTTGGTTGGCATAACATCATCCCTATAGATTTCGTGGCATAGGTACTTCATTTTTAATAGAAATATAATGAATAGCGATGTATTTACACGTGAAAACTAATTCCAACATTCTTGTTATGCAAATGTGATTTATTTATGCACCACTTCACTGCACAAGAAGGCATTTTTAAATATTTAACATGCGAAAAACAGTAAATATTAGTCGACCGCCGCTGTTGCCTACTGCGGACGAACTAAAAGCGTGAGCGGCACGATCGGTAAGCCCCGCCCACCGGGGCACAATTTGCGTTGGGTCATCTTTTAAAGCTAGGAATGCTTCCATGTTTATTTCCGTTCACTGCCTTATACGTATTTCAGTATAAGGTCTATAAGGATAAATACTACTACAGAAAAAAACAATAACTTTTGACATTATTGTTTTTTTCTGTAGTAGTATTTATCTTCATAATATGACGTAATTAATTACTAACCTATACAAGGAGGTCGGTTGGCTAGCACTTGTCGCTACACTAGGTTGGATCGGTTCGGGAAAAATGAAGCGCAAGATCCTACGAGTAATATACAAGTGGTGTATTCTGCTAATCTCCCGAAAACACGTTACAATAAAAATATATGTTAAGGTTATATAGGAATGTTGGTTGCAGTTGAGGTTGAAGAGCTCGTGGCTAAATAATAACAGCCACACGGTTCGATCATCAAGGTTAAGCAACGCTTGACAAGGTCGGTCCGTGGATTGGTAACCATTTCAAAATACCGAGTTTCCTCCGTGCCTCGGAAAGCAGGTTAAGCCGTTGGTCCCGGCTGTCATTTAAAGATCTTTGACAGTCGTTACGACACTAACTGTGCATTCAATGATTTTCATGAGCTATTGTGTCTGTTTTCCTACAGTAAGAGTTAAAATCAATAGTATTATCAAGTGTAAAGCCACATGGAATGTCATTAAAACCGAAATAAACAGTAACACTCACAAAGACAACATAGAAAGTATTAAATTCAATGAAACAATAACTACAGACCCTGTACAAATGGCTACTATATTTAATAACAATTATGTTAATTTAACGCATGTGCAAGGGGAAACAAGCACAAATCAAAACCGCTTCAAAAGTACGAGTGTCAACTCTATGTTTCTTAGACCAATGGAAGCTAACGAGGTAAGACAGGAAATAGTGTCTCTCTCCAATACTAGGTCGGAGGGCTATGATGAGATCAATACAAAAATCGTCAAAGCCTGTTGCAACGAACTGACTGGTATTCTGACGCATTTAATAAACATGTCATTTACACAAGGCACCTTTCCTGAAAAATTTAAACTATCTTTAATAAAGCCCTTATTCAAGAAGGGAGATAAATGTGACATCAACAATTACCGACCTATAACTCTTATACCCATATTGTCTAAAATTTTTGAAAAATGTATGCTAAAAAGGGTAACTGACTTTTGCAATAAATTTCATATTATAAGTGACCAGCAGTTTGGATTCCAAAAGAACAAGTCGACATCGTTAGCTATTTTTTCCCTCATGCAAGCTATACTTTCAAATATAAATAATAATTATATAACTACAGGCCTCTTTTTTGATCTATCGAAAGCCTTCGATCTGGTGTCTCATGACATATTGCTACAAAAATTGGAAGCTGTTGGTATTAGAGGACCGGCACTTCAGTGGCTGTCGTCCTATTTAAGCAATAGAAAACAATGTGTTATTGTCAAAAAAAAAAATGAAAATATTGTAATAATATCCTATTCATCGGAATATAAACATAATAAATAATAAGGTAATAATAAGGAAGATCGCATAGCATCAGATAGCAGAGAGGTTAATAATATTATTAAGATAGCGTTTCCAGAATGCCCTGAACCTATCAAGATCCACCGTGTGGGGCTCTTTAAATCTGGCAAAATACGTCCCATAAAGGTTTACCTAACGTCCCAAGAATCTGCAAGAACAATCCTTCGAAATAAAGCAGATATCAAAGAACCTCTTAAAATTTATCATGACCAGACCCCATACCAACAAAAATACATAAAGAAATTAGTGGACGAGCTGCGACGCCGTACACAGAATGGTGAGCAAAATCTTGTTATTAAATATAGTAACAACACCCCTAAAATAGTGCAAAAACAACCAAAAAACTTCGCAAATTAATAGAACTTAACCAAAACAATAAACGAGATAAAATAACATATGAAATTACTGATAAATACGCGGATCTAGGCGAAAGCCGAACATCACTTAGATTTTTGTATGCGAATATCCGAAGCCTAGTAAAGCCTGGCAAATTGGATGAACTTACCTGTATATTGGCATCTATGAAAACTATCCATGTGGTTATACTCGTAGAGACCTGGATCAAATCCGAAGCCGAGGCGGAAAGCCTTGTATTGCCAAACTATGTTCACCATTACAACTTCAGAACTCACAGTAGAGGAGGTGGAGCGTCTATCTTCGTTCATAAAAATCTTGAACATGAATTTCTCAGCAGTAAATGCGAGAACGACAACCATTGTACATATGGATACATCTAAAAAAGTTTTCATTAGATATTGGAGCTATTTATAAGCCAGAGAGAACAAACACAACAAAATTTCTCGATACACTTACAGAAGAATTGCATAAACGTAAGAGAATAATACTTTTTGGGGACTTTAATTATAATCTTCTCACCAAAGATCGGAATACTATCGCCTACGAAGAAACACTTCAAGAAAATGGATGCAAAATACTAAATAAAATAAACTCGTTACATTGTACACGTGAAACATCAACAACAAAAACTATACTAGACCATGTTATAACTAGTTTAAAAGAAAACAGTTTCCACGTTGTAGTCATTGAATCCGCCTTATCTGATCACAAGCAGATGTTTTTGGAAGTGAAAAAATATAAACCCCAAGCTGTAATAAAGAAGCAGTACCAAACTATAGAATATACCAAGCTATATAAAACTTTAGAAAACCTGGATTTCAAGGTTATTGGACAGGACTACAACAATTTTCATGAAGCGATACAATCAGCAATTAATGAGAACAAAATAACAAAAACAAAAACCCAAAATCCCCCCAAGTCAGATTGGATCAACAAGAGTATAATTACCAGAATAAATAGAAGAAATGAATTGTGCAAAGAGCATAAAATAAACCCTAGTGATAAGAAAATAGAAGAAGAGTACAAAAGAGAGAGGCAACGTGTTGTTGAGCTGATTCAAGGAACCAAAGCTACTTATTATCATAAGGTATTTAAAGAATGTGAAGGTAAGCCTTTGAAAATGTGGCAATTAATTAGTAATCTTTCTAATAATAAAACTAAAGAAACCTGTGCTCCTTCAAAATTAGAATCTCCTACGGGAGTTATTACGGATGTAACTGATATATGTGAGGCGTTCAATGATTACTTTTCTAATATAGGCATTCTTCTCGCAAGCCAAATACCCGCTAACTATCACTATGGTCACATCACTACTGGTCTAAGTACCACTCATACCCATGAACTCACACAAATAATGCCCACCACTGAAGAAGAGGTAGCAAAAATAATTGACAGTCTAAAATCAAATACAAGTGCCGGCATTGATGGTATTAGTGTAAAGGTCATTAAATCTTGTAAGTTACTAATCTTGTCTACTTTAACAAAGTGTATGAACGAATGCTTTTGCAAAGGATGGTTCCCAAACATGCTCAAAATCGCAAAAGTTACTCCTATACATAAATCTGGATCTAAAAGTGATCCGGGCAACTACAGACCCATCTCTGTGCTTCCTGTGGTCTCTAAAATATTTGAAAAGTTACTTCATAACAGACTTTCACAATATCTTAGTTCTCAAAACTTTTTATTTGATCGACAATATGGATTTAGGCAAAAATCCAATACACATTCAGCTGCAACTGACCTAATTACTAAAATTAAGACTAACATAGATCAAAAACAAATAGTCCTCGGTGTATTCATAGACTTAAAAAAGGCGTTCGACACCGTCAGTCACAAACTACTACTGCATAAATTGGCAGCGATTGGCATAGCTGGAAGTGCATATAAAATGTTCGTATCTTACTTAGAAAACCGATATCAGGTGGTTAGGATAGGAGAATGCACTAGTGAACCTAAAATAATCAAATGTGGTGTTCCACAAGGATCTATTATGGGGCCACTCCTATTTCTTATCTACATTAATAGCATGCATGAAATAGGTCTTAAAGGACATATCTCACTATACGCGGACGATACATGCCTGTTTTACTTTGGTCATTCAACAGAATCCGTGATGCGAGAAGCACAGGATGATCTCAATATTCTAGAGAAATGGTTTTTGAGTAACTTACTAACTGTAAACGCGTCAAAAACTAATTACATAATATTTTCAGCGAAAAACAAAAAGCTTCACGATCATCAACCTTTACTTATAAATGGTGCTGTTTTGACCAAGGTGAACAAGGAGAAATATCTAGGGCTTACATTGGATAATCAACTGCAATGGACACCACACATTGAAAACCTACGGTCAAAAATAAGCTGTCTTACGGGTGCCCTTCGGGGAATTGTAAGATGTCTTCCCATAAAAGTACGTTACACCATCTATAATTCTTTGGTAAAACCTCACTTGATAGAAGTATGGGGATCAGCTGCCAAAACGCATCTTGATAAATTACAAAGAGCGCAAAATAGAATAATAAAAGTCCTCTTCTACTACAATTATTTAACTCCAACTATCCAAATTTATAATGAAACGAAATTATTTAATATTGCACAAATTTACCAAAATAACACATGTATTTTAATACGAAAAATCTTACACAAAAACATACACACACAAATTAAATTCACAACATACAATCAAATATATACCCGCAGCTCTAGGCGAGCAAATGATCTACAACTATATAAACCGCGAACTAATTACGGTAAAAAGTGTATTTTGTATCAAGGAGCACAGATCTACAACTCTTTACCTAAACATATAAAAGATACTAAGTCAATGTCTCTATTCAAAAAGTTATTAAAACAACATATTTTCAAAGGCATCACAAAAAAGTAAATCTGTCTGAGTCCAATATTATTATCGTAGTCACTCCATGTAAACCGTTCCTTTTATCTGCTCAAAAGCTGTCGCCCGCATTAGTTAACACGAATGACAAAGTTAAATCAAATTACCCACTAACCCAGAAATGTAATTTTCTTATTGTATTTTTATTGTTTTAGAATACCTACCGTCTGTCTATGCGCATCTGTACTTTAAATTGCTTAAGTTTTGTTTTATATTTTATTTCTCCTCGTAAGTGATTTGTAATCTTTGAGAAATAAAGAATTTTAAACCGTAAATATGGCGTTCCACAGGGAAGTGTGCTAGGCCCAATATTATTCCTCATTTATATAAATGACATCATAAAAATAACTAACCATAAATGCGTATTATTTGCTGACGATATTTCTATTATAGTGACATCTAATAAAAAACTAAATACCATTTCAGAACATGAACTTGACATTAAAAAAATATTGCATTGGCTTGACATTAACCATTTGATGATAAATTTAGATAAATCCAAAAATGACATTAAACTCAATATTAATAAAATCAATGAAGTAACGCCTTACTTCATTGATTTTATTAATATTGAGTTTAATTATTTTTAGGTGTAATAATAGATAAAGACATAAACTGGAAAGAGCACATAGAGAATGTTAGCACTAAAATTAATAAATTTGTTTATGCATTAAAAAAAGTAAAAAATATAACTAATGTAAAAACTGCTGTAATGTCATACCACGCATACGTCGAATCGTTGTTACGTTATGGACTAATAATGTGGGGTAACAGCACTGACTTCCAAAGAGACATTCATCGCTTAAAAAAAGTGCATGAGAGCAATTTGTGGACTTAAGCCCGACGACTCATGTCGACCAATATTTAAAAACTTGGTTTGTTACCGTTACCGTCGCTTTACATTTACGAAATATGTGTTTTTGTTATGAAAAATAAGCAACTATTTAAGACTGCAAATGATGTATATCCTCGGAATCGACGTGATCCATATAAACTAGTGTTAAATGATTTGCCTAGACTGTCTAAATACAATAGTAACTGCTGGGCAATGTGTGTGAGCATTTATAATAAAATACCAAGGCATTTCAAAGCTTTAAACACAAAATTATTTACAATAAAATTTCATAAGTGGTTAATCGAGTGTAATTTTTATAGTTTAAAAGAATTTATAGATAAAAAATGTTGATGTTTTAAAAAAAAGAAACGGTTGTTGTTGCTTAACTTGTTTTTTTTTAATTTTGCATGCTATGTTTTATCCTAGCTAAACATGCTTGTGCCTCAATTTGTATTTAACACCCTTGTATACCATGTTTTACGCAAATAAATATTCTATTCTATTCTACGGGTAGTCAGAAGTTTGAGATCTGACACCAGTCATGCCAAGGGGTACCCCAGGTAACCCAGTTACTGGGTTGTGGAGGTCAGATAGGCAGTCGCTTCATGTAAAACACTGGTACTTAGCTGAATCCGGTAAGACTGGAAGCCGACCCCAATATAGTTGGGAAAAAGCTAGGCAGATGATGATAGTTGCAGTTGACTGGTCAAATTTATAAATGGAATATTAATTTCATAATTTTCACATTGAGGGTGGAAGAACAAATAGTTAAAACGGATTGCCTGCCATTCGGAAGGGTCGCAGGGCAGCCAGCGAACTCCACACCTCGAAACACTGCCTCGAACACCCGCCCCCTCCTCCCCCAACCCTTAATTCAGCGGTCCAGTAAGCAATTATAACATTTCAGGGCAACCTAACCTCAAAACTTGTTTATAGTTTTTTTCAAAAACTAAAAGGATTCACAACCGGGGGGGTTGCTTGCCGAACGGATGGCCGATGGGGCAGAAAAGTCTGGATTGGCGACCGCGAACTGGAAGACTTTACGTTGGAAGGCCACCCACCAGGTAGAGCGATGACCTGGTGATGGTTGCGGGGATCCGCTGGATGCGGGACGCACGGGACCGGTCAATGTGGCGACGCTTGGGAGAGGCCTATGTCCGGCAGTGGATGTCTTTCGGCTGATATGATGTTGATATGTATAAAAGTAATATAAATTATAATCAAAACGATTGAGTGATTGTTTATGTAAGAAATTATTTAACTGTCTCTGGTGAGGAACCAAATATGCACGACTTTAACAGATTATTAATCAAAATTGAATCAGAGTTTGTGATGATAACACCTGTCCTCAGGACGTATCAATATCTGGCTATACATTTTACAAATGTCCACAGTGAAGTCGGAATTTTGTAACTAAATAGACAATGTCCTAAGCCATTGAATAGGACATTACATCATTTAACATATAGTAATAATTTATTTTAATTGACACTAACAATTATGTTGGTAATCACTTTTATTTTACAAAAGATAGATTTTTTATGGATAGGTACTTTCTTTCAAAGTATTTTAAACGACAGATAGCTGTGTCGCTATCATATTAATTTTCTATTACAGCCAAGAATTTGGCTAAACAGCTTGCTTCTATTGAGCAATGCCAAGAAATGTTATTTAACTCAGCCAATAATTTGGCATCAGAAATTGATTATAATTTAAATTAGAGATTAGGACAATAGGGACAACCTCTTGCAAAAGTATACAGAACGAAAATTGCAAAATAAAATCAAATAAAAGCTTAAAATCAGTAAATAATATTAACCTGGTGCATCAAAATATTCAAGAATTTATGAACAAAGATTTAGAAGTAGAATTATTTATGAATTTTAACAACATTGATATTCTTTGTATAACTGAACATTGGCTTAAAAGCCACCAGTTATTGTTCAATTTTAATAATCACCAGGTTGGTAGTTCGTTCAGCAGAGTTAATGCTATACATGGTGGCTCATTGATTTTAGTAAGTAACCAGCTTAAATTCAAAGACCGTAAGGATATTGTGAGCCTATCTGTTGAGCGGACAGTTGAAATAGCTTGTATAGAATTGGAGCAGTTTAATAAATAAAGTGTGTACAGGTCCCCTTCAGGATTGTATGACTGCTTTGAAAAGGTAATGGATGAAGTGTTACACAAGATTTGTAACTCGAGTAAATCCATTATCATTTGTGATTTTAACGTTAATTTATTAGAAAACTCGGGTTCTTGTAGTAAAATAATAAGTCTGTTTCAGTCCTACAATCTTGTAAACCTATTTATGGAGCCCACAAGAATAACCCCTACTAGTGCCACATGCTTAGATAATATTTATAGTAGTGTTATACCAGTCCACAAAGAAATTATAAATTAACTAGATTCTGATCATTGCGGGCAGAGGATTACTATACCTAACCAAAACCAAAAAGTGGTTAAAAAGGATATCACTGTTAACACCAAAACTGCAAGTCGCTTGGCAGCTTTTAAAGGTAAACTCATTAATAAATTACCAATTTTGTCAATTCATGCTGATCCTAATCATCTATATGATGAGTTTTTTAGTATATACTGTAAACAATTTAATTCCACATTTATTCCCAAAACTATCTCCGTTAATAGTAACGCATCATTCAGTGATTGGGCTACCGTTGGTATATATAAAAGAAGAACACGGCTTTATGAGTTATACGATGAAAGGACTTATGTAAACACTGCTGAGTTTAATTTATATGTTAGAAATTATTCAAAATTATTTAAAAAAGTTTGTTGGTTGGCCAAGTCACGTTATTTGAGTTCTAAGATTAAAAATAGTAGTAATGTTATTAAAACGACTTGGAATATTATTAATAGTGAAACTATGTGGACAATTTTCGGCGCACGGTTGGCGCAGTGGTTGAGCGATTGACTGCTGCGCTGCGTGTCGCGGGTTCGATTCCCGCACGGAACAATTATTTGTATGATCTACAAATAGTTGTTCCGGCTCTGGGTGTTTGTGTATGTGAGTTTATATGTTTGTAAACGCACCCACGATACAGGAGAAATTCTTAGTGTGGGGCAATGTTTTTTAAAAAAACTAAAAAAAAAAAAAAAATTTTTTTTTTTCGACCATTTCAGACATCAATCTACATGGTCTTCACATGATCTAACCAAGATTTTTGTTTTGTCTGGACTTTAAAAGAGACTGTGACCTCTGAGTTTGTTTCGGCCTTTCTTCTCAGAGTAGTCAGATAGGAAACGCCGACCTCATCTAGTTTTAAAAATATGATCGACATGTAAAAGTGTTTGTACAAACCAACTTACAGAAATAAAATCATTTATCATTTATTCAAGCTCAGATGCATGCTACCAGAATTTACAGATATTTTAGAGTCGTATATAACTAATAGAATGATTAGAATACGGCTAGGAGACGCATATTCCGAGCTAAAAGCTATAAAATCTGGGGAACTTCAAGGACGGCTACCGGATCAAGCCACAGAGAAGCAGTAGAAAAAGTTCAACTAGCTGTGTTTGTGACTAGACACAAAAATGGAAGATCAAACTAAATGAGTCAAAATCAATTCACATTGACTTCACAAACAAATACTTGGACTATCACCCAATCTACATAAATGGCATGCAAGTGCCTTATACAGCCAAATACCTTGGCATAACTCTCGACGCCAAGTTGCGTTGGAAAGCTCATGTCAAAAAGAAAAGACGTGAACTCGATATACGTTAAAAAAGTGTGTATTGGTTACTCGGAAGGAAATCCTGTCTATCAATGCTTAGTAAAATACCCATTTACAAGCATATACTGATGCCAATTTGGACATATGGTATCCAAATTTGGGGCTGTACTAAGCAAAGCAACGTCAAAATAATCATGCCAAAATACAGGCTATGCCTAGTTCGGCTACTGACGCTAATCTCTTTGCCCAAATTGAAATTCCTGCCAAATTGCCATTGTAAAGTACCTAGTATTTAGAAAATAAAAATTAAGTTTTTGGAAAATAAAAATTAATATTACTATTACATTATTATGTCCTTTATTCATTACATTTCTTAATAACTATATTATTATTATAATCAAAAATTTCAAAATAAAGTGCTCAGGGATGCTGTAAATGCACCCTGGTACATAAGAAATGACGATCTTCACCGTGACCTTATAACGGAATTCGACACTACCATCATCCAAAAATTTCAAATGTTGAGGCTATCAAGCTGCTAGACAATACAGACTTAGTGCGTAGACTAAAAAGAACTAAACCTTTTGAATTAGTGTAGTGTAAAGTGAATGAATAATAGTGATAACGCTGTTCTATACATATAACACATGAACATAGTGTTTTTAAATGATATTAGACTTTAATAAAGTGCTCCGGACTTGTGTAAAAGTGCAAATGGACACTATTCTTAGTTTTAACATAATCTATCACGTATCATATTAAGTAAGATTTAAATTGCTTATTAGTCTATTAGAGTTTATCGTTATTAATTATTAAGATTTTTGTTCTTAATAAAAAAGAATTAAAAAAACCAGTTGCAACTGCGTTGAGGATAAGCACGTGTCTTTAGGCCTTGCTAAAATTTCACTCATATGTTTATTTTACAAAATATTTAAAATAATTAGTACGATATTGACAATTGCGTCTTTCCTTTTTTTAAATAATGTGTGTTACCTTTTTCTATATTTTTATATTTTTGGTGTATTTTATTTTAATTCAAAATTATAGATTATCGTTGCGTTAAAAAGTTTAATTTCTTTTTATTACGCTACACTATGCTCTACTACCCGTGCGAAGACGGGGTGGGTCGCTAGTACTATAATATATATAATACTAGCTGTGCCCGCGGCTTCGCTCCCGTCTTCTGCCTGCCAAGCCAACCCTACCCTATTTAACTGCCTGCCTACCCTACATACCTACATACCAATTTTTTTTCTAGGGTCATTCTTTCGCGTATAAACTTAACACAGCCATTCAGAAAATGACTTTAAATGCCATCTATCGAATATCGAGTTCAACTGTACGAGTAACTAAATTGCATAGGTATGCTGTGATAATTTTACTTCTTGAACACTTTAAATTCATCTAACTTTTGATAGAGTGAACCGATTACGATGAAACAAAAACTAAGTAATTCTTCAAGTTACGCACAATTTTTATGTATAAAATCTAAATACATTGGTTTCGTGTATTTCACGTGATGCATGCACAAATAAACAGACAAACAGACAAAAATGCTGGAAATGGGTTCTGTTGGTTATCCTTTAACACCCTGGCTATTTTTTTTTTGGAAATTTGTTCGATGTACAAAAATATTTTCCTACAGATTTATTGGAATGATTTTTTTGTTTGTACCGAATAGGCTCCGAAACTACTGGACCAATTTTAACCATTTTTCACCAATAGAAAGCTAAATTATCAGGGAGTAACATAGACTATCACAGTAATATTATAAAGGCGAAAGTTTGTGAGTAAGTGAGTGTGTGTGTGTGTGTTTGTATGTTTGTTACTTCTTCACGCTCAAACGGCTGACACAGAGATAGATTTTAATCAGGAATAGCACATAGGATACTACTACTTTATCCCGGAAATATGTTTCCTTGGGATAATTTTAGACATTCACGCGGGCGAAGCCGCTGGCAGAAGCTAGTAATTATATTAGAATTAATATTTGTTTCGGGATATTTACCATGTATATTTTGATTTTTGGTGAGAGCTCGATATTTCACCGTTACAAGCGCCATGATCACGAGAACTAAAGTCTTTGCGGATGGGTGTTGTTTACGAACTGACATATCTGTCTACCCTCTTCCTCACTCGTTTTCTCACTAGTTACTCGACACTTTTCACGACAGACGATGCTCACTGTATCCACTTTTGACACTCGTTCAGTAGTTTTACGACCTTTAAATAGCTGAACCACTGGATTCCAGGCTCTCGACAATTGAAACCCGTCGTCCTTATTGAAATTTTTGCACTTGGTTATTTCAATTGCTTCCCGATCAATTCTAGGTATGTAATGGCGTTCAGTCTAGATAACCTATGGGGCATGTAAATCGATCCAGTTGTTTGGCCCTGATTCGAAAAGATGTTCTGCTATGGCCGATTTTTGGGGATCGTTGTTTTTCACTGCCCTAATGTGTTCTTTGATTCGACAAGCAATTAACAGTTCGCTTCATCTTTCCAATATATGATTCTCCACAGCTGCAGATAATCTTATAAACTCCAGGCTTTTCCAAGGGAAAGTTATCCTAAAGCGAACGCAACATTTGGCATACTTTCTTGAAAGGAGTGAAAATAGTTTTTTTTGCTTTATTTACTGAGAATGTTTGCGATTTTGTCTGTCTCTCCCTTCACGTATGGCAAAAATGCTAGCTGTCTCTCGACCTTGTACTTCAATTGTTTATTTGATGATCCCCGATCATGTGGCAAGATCTTCATCCCGTATCCATTCCTCTGTAGGACTTGTTTAACATGCGCCAGTTCGCCAGTAATATGATCCTCGTCGCAAAGATCATAAGCACATTTAGTGAGTGACGTCACTACAGAATTTTAATGCCTCGGATGATGGTGTGAGTCACCATGTAGATACCGGTCGGTATGAGGAGGTTTCCTGTAAACCGAGTGGCTTAGAGAACCATCATCGCGTACTTGTATTGTTACGTCCAGAAAGGCGATAGTCCTGTTTTGTTCCATTTCGCAGGTAAAACGAATCTTCTTATGTATGCCGTTCAGGTGTTGAAGGCTGCCATGCACATCACGCTCGTCCCCTTTAACTATGGCATACACATCATCAATGTATCTTTTCCATAGTTTAAGTGACGTCGATGCAGTTGAGATTGCTAACTCTTCAAAATACTCCATCCATATATTAGCTGTTATGGGTGCCACTGGACTTCCCATGGCTACACCACCATCCTGTAGGTAGTATTCGCCTTGATATATAAAGTAAGACGCAAACAAGCAATGATGAAGTAGAATTCCATACTCAGCAGGGATATTATTTTGCTGTAATTTCACCTTTATAACCTCCATGCAATCCGCCACAGGAACATAGGTAAACAAAGATTCAACGTCAAAACTGACCATAACTTCGTTCCCTTCCACCTTGGTAGACTGCAGGATATCTACAAAATGACACGAGTCTTGCACAAAGGACGATGATTTCCCGACTATTGGCTGTAAAATCCTAGCCACAAGCTTCTACAGCTCATTATGTGGGCGAGTCTATTTGGCTATCTCGAAACAAATATTAATTCTAATGATTGTGACCATGTCAGCTTAAAAACTAGTAATTATATATTTTTTTTAAATGAGTTGCTTAAGAAAATTGCAATAATGAAACCCAAACTAGCAAAATGTTGCTTTTAGAATGTATTATTTGGCACTGAGAAAACTATTGATGGTACATAAAAATAATGTACTACATGATTAAATAACTTAGCCACAATGGAAAGGCCAGGGCACTTGAGATGAGGAGAAATGATCAAAACTACAGATGATGTGCATAATTCATCGTTTACTTGTTTCAACCATTTATTACTGTTTCCAATGATTCAGAGAGACTAATGTTTTTGTGAGAAAATTAAGACAAGGCAAAAAACCCGTAATTCTAACAGGAATAACGTTTCGATTAAAGGCAATTTAAGCCAGAAATTAGCTGGAAGAAGTGCGAGGTGCAACAGTAAGTGAGCTAACAGTACGTAGGAGGTCGAAGGAAGCTGGTTTATGTTCGTTCGCGCTCGCAAAGGTCCATAACTTGAGGCACACTCCTTAGAAACAGAGTAACTTTTGTTAGAAAACATCGACTTTGGCCAACGGACTAATGGAGTAAAATGTTGTTTAGTGATGAGTGTGGAAGTCATTTAAATGGAATTGATGGACTGCATTAATGAAAAATGTTTTATCGTGAAAAAGAACAGCATAATCTGTCACTTTTTTTAAACTACTGTAGCATATGGTAGAGGAACAATATTGGATTCAGGTAGGATATGTTTTGGAGCTCGTACGGACTTGGTGGTAATCGATAGAGTAGATCTTATTAAAGATCACTGTAGAAGCTTTATTTAAAAATAAAATATGATATAATTTGCCTTTTCATCAGGGGTCACTTCGTTTTGATCCAGGATTATTCTCGGCCACATACCACTTTTTCAACTTCGGTCTATATTAAAAATATCAATATCGCAGTTTTGGAATAGCCGGCGATAACACCAGTTATGCTTCCTATAAAACACGTTTTGGACGTGCTAAAAAGAAGGGTAAAATTCGTAATATCATTTCCTGTCAATGTGGGTGAACAGTGAAGTGCCGTTGTACAGGAATGATTGAGACAACCATACGAGACAATGGATACCATTATTCGCAACATGTCTAGGCGTGTGAAGACTTTATAAAAAGAACGTGGAGAAAACACTCGATATTATGTGATATTAGTTTTATTGTAAAATGATTTTTTAACTAACTTTTTGAACTTTTCTTAGTAACCTTAAAAAATCAACAACTAGCAGTTTTCACAAAAAAACATTTTACTCACACAAAATGTATTACTATAACATGCAAACTCATTTTTATTTTAAAACATGTATTTTTAAGTAAAGAATCCTGTCCTAATATAAGTTTTTTTTTAATCAAATGAATTTTAAAATAATTGACGGTTTTATTTTGTTCCGCTAATTTTGCCGGTGTGTGTAGTTTAGCAAATTGGTAGATTGGTGGGTAGAGTAGGTGGGTAGGTAGGTGGGTTGGTGGGTAGGAAGGTAGTGTAGGGTAGGGGGTAGTTAGGGTAGAGTAGGTAGGTAGCTAGCAGATGAGAGTGAAGCCGCGGGGGACAGGTAGTGATATATAAATACACTGCCGAGCAAAGAAAAAGTTTCACCCACAAAATGCCGACAAACACCTTAATATCTCCTAAGACATAGAACCTAGCTTCATAAATTAAAAAGTATAATGAAATCTATTTTATTATGCAAACTTAAACTCTTTTAAATACTGCAGCCGTATTGCGTAGGTGCGCAAAGAGTTTAAACTCTATCCAAGCGACCAAATCGGCCAATCACACAAAACGGAAATCCACATCGCGTCATTCATCCCGCATGTGATTGGTCAATTTGGTCGATTGGATAGAGTTTAAACTCTTTGCGCCCTTACGCAATACGGCTGCTGGTCTTTTTGAAATTAGAAAAACAAAAATTTTGGGGTTTTTAAATTTCGGAATACACTTGTTTCGTTTTTTGTTTTGCTTTTGATTTCATCCTTGTTTTCGCCGTTGTGATAAAACATTTATTGCCAGATTAGAATTCCAATTCCATGTCACTATGTGTTTTAACAAAACTAAGATTTAAATTAAAATTCTACATAACACAGAGTTAGTTCTTAAATTGTAAAGTCTTACGGCTTTAGTACCCATAAATCATGCCTCTATCACCCGAGGATTGTACGAGAATGTGATAACTATGGTGGAATTGGGGACCAGCCAAAGAAATACGGTCAGAATAATGGGCGTGACACATACTACTGTCCGACGAGTGATCCAAAGGTTTAGGGAGACTGGATTAAACCTGAGAAGACCAGATACTGGCAAGCCAAGGTGCACAACAGTCCGAGAAAATCGTTTCATTGCGACAGCCATGTTAAGAAATCGACATCAGACGAGAGTTGCGGTTCAACAACAACTTCTGCAAGTTCGGAGGGAGCCAATAAGCGAGTGGACAGTCAGGAGACGTCTTGCCGAAAGAGGATTAAAGCCTTACAGGCCAGCAAATGCCCTAACACTGGAACGGCATCATAAAGTTGCCCGATTGCGATACGCCCGCGAGCATACAGAATGGGGTGAGGACGAATGGGGCAGAGTGATGTTCTCTGATAAGTCAAGATTTATGCTGTACCATCATGATGGGAGAAAAAGAGTATACCGACGACCAGGAGAACGTTTTGCACAAGCATGTTTTGAATAAAAAGTGTCACACGGCGGAGGTACCGTTCACGTGTGGGCTGGTGTCTCTGCAGAGGGTCGAACAGCGTTAGTTCCAATCGAGAACGGGAACCTAACTGCTGTGAGATACATCAATGAGATTCTCAATGAACATGCTGGTCAGTTTTTGGCCAATATGGGCGACAATGCAGTGTTCATGCACGATTATGCACGGGCCCACACTGCTCAATTTGTAAATGAGTATCTTCAGGACGTAGGAATCCACAAAATGGAGTGGCCAGCAAGGAGCCCCGATTTGAATCCTATTGAGCATGCTTGGGACGAGCTTGACAGACGTGTGAGAAAACAAGTTCCACCTCCAATTACTCTTCGTGACTTGAATTACGCGCTCATCAAAGAATGGGCGTACCTCAGCATAAGCCGAGGAATCTGGTATTCAGCATGCCCAAACGCGTAGAAGCTGTATTGAGAGCACATGGAGGAAACACCAAGTACTGAGTTATCAAAAAATACGTTTACACCTAATAAAACCCCTACTTAGAGATTTGGTTTTATTTGCCAAATGGCCCCACTTTTTTAAACTATTAATTTAAAATTTGAACACAATATTTACGTTTTTAGTTGGTAATATTCTGATGCACTGTTAAATGTACTTATTGCAGACGGCGTCATTAAGCTAGCCTTTCCCGTTTAGGAGTAATTTGGTGCTATGTCACTGGAACTTTTTCATTGCTCGCGAGTGTATTTTAAAACAAAACACTAATAAAAAAGTAACTATAAACAAAGGGAAGCTAGAATAGGGCCCAATGTGCATCAAAAAATCGTCCACATCGATGTCAATGGGCAAGGCGCCCAGAACTCTGGCAGCTTGCGTTTAGTGACAACACTCAAAAAAAAACTCAAAAAAAAAAGATATTGTAATTAACACCGGCATCGGGTGCCATATAGATGGAGTGTGTGTGAATAACATCAGCTACGCAGACGATATGGTGCTGCTGAGCCCATCGATTGGTGCCTTGCGAAGGCTCCTGAAAGTGTGTGAGTCCTACGCGGTGACTCATGGGCTAAAATACAACACAAAAAAGAGTGAAATAATGGTTTTCAGGCCGGACAACAAGAGGTATACATTCGTTCCGAAATTCACCTTAAGTGGTACAGCTCTAAACAAAGTCGAGCAATTCAAGTATTTGGGCCACTGGGTCACTGAGGACCTTAAGGACAGTGTGGATATTGAAAGGGAGCGCAGGGCGCTGTCTGTCCGATGCAACATGTTGGCCCGCAGGTTTTCACGGTGCACGAGGGCTGTCAAAGTTGCGCTTTTTAAAGCGTAATGTCAGTCCTTTTACACCTGCAGCTTGTGGGTTAACTATACACAGCGGACATACAGCGATCTGCGCGTTCAATACAATAACGCGTTCCGGGTGCTGATGGGGCTGCCGCGCCACTGCAGTGCTTCTGCGATGTTCGCGGCGGCTGACATTGACAGCTTTGCCGCTATTATGCGCAAACGGTGCGCTTCTATCATGCGCCGCACGCGCGACAGTCCCAACACCATCCTGCGCGCGCTTGCAGACCGGTGGGACTCTCCGATACTGGCTCGCTGGATACGGCTGCACGCTGTCATATAGTGATTTGTCACCATCATCGGGGAGTCCAACCGAACCTGCCAACTAGGAACTGTTTTATTAAATAAATTATTACTAACACTAGTTTGTAAGCTCGCAATTGTACTAACAAATATGGATGTAATCGTAAGATGAATCTGAAATAAATGATTTATTATTATTATTATTATTAAACATCAGCAGCCTTTACAAAATTCCTTTTTCTTCTGGCTTCACAGCGGCTCGTTATTTCAATACCAATCAATGGCGTCGTCGTTGCGAAGTCATTCGCTTATCATTTTTTTACAAATTGCAGGTAACATTGATTGAAGTAACAAACTATGATTCGTTAATTCGTTTTACTATTTTTTGCACTCTATTTTACATTGAGTTATTTATTTATTGCTTAAAACATTTTAATAGACACGCGCTATGTTTTTCCGCTTGACCAACAGTAGTTCAAAAAATCAACCAAAAACATTATTAAACGGACGCAAATCGCTTATTAATTAAGAAATGAATTAAGCAATAGATAACTTGTTTTTAAACCTAAGTTTTAATAAACCTTCAGTGAACCACTGTTTTAACACTAACTGTGAGTCATAACACAGCTTTTTAAATTGAAAAGTAGCAAACTGACTACAATAATCAAATCTCAACTAATTTAAACCTATCTAGTCATATTTAACTGTTAAGTTTTAACCTAAAGTTAATATTTTTAAAGTTTAAGTTAGCCTTGCGTCGACATATACAATAAAGAATTACTAACCTATGCAAGAAGGCCGGTTGGCTAGCACTTGTCACTACAAATCACAATAGTCGCTCTATACCACCGGACACCTTGAACTGTCATACATTGTTCTTTTTTGACCAGCCACAAAAATCTTCAAAATATAATTTCCGTGAAGTTTTAATGTTTATGTAATTAACCGAATGCATGATAATGAACCCACAATTTTTATTCTTCAGTCTGAAACTTTTAACTTTGTTGTCATATGTTCAATCAATCAATCAATCAATCAATCAATCAATCATTTATTTGTCAGAATATGGTACATTATGGTCTTAAGATTAGTAGATAGTATCATCACATTCTGCCAAGTGTGGCGTGCAAATATAGGTACATACATTTATATATTATAGGATATAGATTATTAGGCTAGTATTAACATTATTAATTGCATAATCACGAATAAAAAATACGCAATACCATTCAACAAATTAGAATTTAAGGTATGTCAAACAAAAATAACATCACAAACGCACACAATTTTTAAAGGATGTCAAGGTATCATTTAACGCCAAAGTATCAAAGAGTAAGATTTCAAATTATAAAATGTAACAATTAAATTAGAATGTCAAAGTATAAAAGATTAAGATTAAATTAGGATGTCAAAGAATAAAATATTATGATTAAATTAACATGTCAAAGTATAAAAGATTTAAATTCAATTAACATGTCAAAGTATCATTCAAATAGTCATTTAAATTATAATAGCATTTATTACATAGCAGGTCGTTTAGTTTCTTTTTGAATCCGTTTAAATGTAAGTCTTTTATTGATTTTGGAATTTTATTATAGACTTGCGGGGCTGTACAGAATATGCTTTTCCACATTAAGGCGGTTTTGACTCTTCGTCCGCGTAAAATATCATTCCGCCTGTTACGTTTAACAGTGTCTGATAGATGGGGAAACAAGTGTGCATTCAACTTAACAAATAAAGCAGTTTCATAAATATACAAAGTTACAAAGTTCGGGAGTTCTTTAGTTGGGCAGAGGTGTGGTGATGTCTACAGCTTTTAACGAAATAAATATACATTCCTCCATACTGCTGTCCCACTTGTGGTCAGACACCTCTTCTAATACAGAAGAGCATTAAAGAAATTTGAAAGAAAAAATTGCAAATTGAAATATTCAAAGCTTGCTAACAGCGTACTGTTGGGTGGGTATGGGATCTACCTCCTAGCGGTCCATCCCGGGCAACGGCACCACAGGCTTGCCTGTGGTACGGCTGAACGATCCCACTTAAGCGGTGGTAGGCTCCGCAAGGGGCCGCCTGGCTCGCGACCACCATCCCACCGGAGTCCGGCGCCAAGCAGCTTGCTGTGTTCCGTCGGTGTGTGGGACTGCCAGTGCCTTTGGGGGAGAAGGAGGATGTCAGTTGCGCTGTTCAGAACCGGTCTTGGTCTCTGGGCAAAACTGGCCGGGTAACTCATTTTGGAGGGTAGCGGGATCCGAAGCACGGTGCCAGCCGTTGGCCGACCGCAGTCAGTAGGGGGCCCAAGTAGCACGCCAGCCACGTGCCAAAGGCTGCCCCGCCAACTCGCGAAAAATCCCGGTATGCTCCACCGTGCCAGCTGGCGACTGGATGGGAGGACCCGGTGGCCATATCCGGGGGGGTTCGGGCGTCCCCGCAGTCTCCAAATGAGTTCCCCATAGGTTGGGTTAGCTCCAGTTTTCCACTTGGTTCACTGAGCAGCGCCTCGACAGTTCGACTTCTTCCCCAGCAAACTCTAACACAAAAATGAGCAAAAAAAAGAAGAATAAGGTGAAACAACGGCTGCACTTCCTCCCACTAAAAGTGCACCTCACCAACATCAGGGGGCTGCACTCTAATCTCGATCCGGTCCACCACCACCTCGAGACCGAGAAGCCGCACCTGTTTTTCCTAACGGAGACGAAGATAACAACCCCGTCGGACGTGGCGTACCTCAACTATCCGGGTTACTCTCTTGAACACAAGTTCAAGAAGCAAGCTGGGGTCTGTGTGTACGTCCGCGATGACATTTGTTGTCGTCGTCTCCGTTGCTTTGATAAATCGGGCTTTTCTGCCATATGGCTACTTGTGGACACTGGCGTGGAGAAGTCTCTCTACATCGGCGTCTACCGATCGCACTCCGGTGACCAGGAGACAACAGCGCTTTTTAATTGCCTCGTGGAGTCGGCTGACATAGCCCAGCAACGGTACCCAACAGCGAAGCTTAATTTTCTGGGGGACTTTAACGCCCATCATAAAGAATGGTTGTACCCATACCGGAAAACTGACCATGCCGGGTTAGAGGCGCGCAAGTTTTCTCTGTCGCTAGACCTAACCCAGCTGGTGAATGTGGCAATGCGGGTACCGGATGTTGACGGCCATACACCCAATTGTTTAGACCTTCTCCTGACAACTGATCCGGACAGTCATTCGGTGTCGGTCTCAGCCCCGCTGGGAACGTCTGACCACTGTCTGGTGAAATCCGTGTCGACTTGCTCTCCTCCAGATGAGAGCCCTAGAGGCACGAGGCGAGTATGGCGATACGAGTCAGCAGACTGGGACGAGATGCGGCACTTTTTTGCGTCTTATCCTTGGCGGCATGTGTGCTTCTCCTCGTGTGACCCCTCGAGCTGTGCAAACGCGGTTGCGGATGTGATTCGGCAGGGAATGGAATATTTCATTCCATTCTCCGACATTCCGCTCGGTCATAAATCCCGACCTTGGTATAATGCAGAATGCGCCCACGCTGAGGCCCGAAAAGAGTCTGCCTACCAAGCCTGGGTCGGAGCCCGCGACCGCAAAGTTAGAGCGCGTAGAGTTCGCGCGAGGAAAAGAGCCTTTAATTCTGCCGCCAAGTTCTGCAAGCGGGTTCTGCGTCGGGCACGCTTTGACCGCATTGGACGTATTGGGGCCAAGCTGGCATCGCACCCTCCGGGTAGTAAACAGTTTTGGTCCCTGTCTAAAGCGGTTGAAACGAATTTCTGTCGGCCCACTTTACCTCCGATGCTGAAACCTGATGGGTCGCTGGCTCACTCTGCGAGTGACAAAGCAAATTTATTTGCATCTCTTTTTGCTAGCAATTCACGTCTGGACGCTGGCTCCAAGCAACCACCTACTGTGCCTCATTGTGACTCTTCGATGCCGGAGATCGCTGTGCACGCTAAAGAGGTCAGAAGAGTATTGTGCAGTCTAGACGTGAACAAGGCCAGCGGACCTGACGGCATTCCAGCGAGAGTGCTGAGGCAGTGTGCGCCAGAACTGTCAGCTGTGTTGACTCGCTTGTTCCGCCTCTCTCTTGTAAAAGGGACGGTGCCGAAATCCTGGAAGCTTGCAAATGTGCAACCAGTGCCCAAAAAAGGCAACCGTGCAGACCCTGCCAATTACCGTCCGATCGCCATTACCTCCATTTTGTCCAAAGTTATGGAAAGGGTACTGAACAGAAAGTTGCTGGCCTACCTTGAAGACAACAATCTCCTCAGTGACCGTCAATATGGCTTTCGCCAGGGACGGTCAACTGGCGATCTTCTTGTGTATGTCACGCACTGCTGGGGCGAAGCCATCGAGAGACACGGCGAAGCACTTGCTGTATCGCTTGATATCTCGAAGGCCTTCGACAGGGTCTGGCACGCGAGTCTGCTCAGTAAGCTTCCTGCTTATGGCATCCCCGCTGGTTTTTGTAGCTGGATATCAGACTTCCTTAGCGAACGGTCGATCCGAGTAGTCATTGATGGCTGCTCCTCAGACCTTATGGCTATTGATGCCGGAGTTCCTCAGGGGTCTGTTCTCTCTGCAACTCTTTTCCTGCTGCACATCAATGACCTACTTCAGCCTGGTATTGTTGGGTACGCAGATGACAGTACTGTTTCAGAGAGATACTTGTCCAGCGCAAAAACCAGCGTGGATGAAGTTCTTTCCTTGAGAGAGGCTATGGTGGAGCGGACAGATTTGACCTTAAGCCTTGTCTCCCAGTGGGGTGATGACAATCTGGTCTCCTTTAACGCCACCAAAACACAGGCGTGTCTTTTTACCGCAAAAAGGAGTATTTTCGATCAAACTCCTACTTTTCGGGGTACGTCTGTTCCTGTGACTGATCGGCTCGAGCTCCTAGGCATGGAGTTGACATCCAGTCTCAACTTCGGCTCCTCCATTGAGAACAAAGCCCAAATCGCGGCCAAAAAACTGGGCATCCTAAATAAAGTGAAGCGATACTTTACGCCTGGACAGCTTTTAACCCTATACAAAGCACAAGTCCGATCCTGCATGGAGTATTGCAGCCACCTTTGGGATGGTTCAGCTAAGTATCAGCTTGCCGCGCTTGACTCAGTGGAACGCAGAGCCAAGAGGCTCATTGGCGACGTTAAACTGGTGGACGCCAAGCTTCACAGCTTGGCTCATCGCCGCAAAGTTGCCTGCTTGTCGGTGTTCTACAGACTGTACTTCGGGGAGTGTGCTCAAGAACTTCACGACCTCATCCCACCAGCCCCCTTCTACCATCGGACATCTAGACGCACTGCTAGCTATCATCCTTACCTTGTTGCCATTCCACCAATTCGAACCTAGCGCTTCCAAACATCCTTTATAATGCGCACAGCAAATGAATGGAACTCACTACCTGCGTCTGTGTTTCCGAACGCATTCAACCCGAATCTCTTCAAAGTTAGAGTAAACAGGCTTCTTCTGGGTAAGCTCACTCCATCGTAGACTCTGTCTCTATCACCTATGACCTAGACTAGAGTCAAGAGCTAACCCATCATAAATAAAAAAAATAAAAAAAAAACGCATTTAACGACTTTTTCGTAGACAAAATTCAACCGATTCCATGTTCAGGAAATAATTCAGTCAATATTGCAAAACGTCGAGATTAAATTTATGCTGCCCCGAGTATACCTATAGACATTAAAAACATTATAAAATCATTAAAAGCCACAAATAGTAAAGAATATGACGGAATTTCCACGAAGGTAATCAAGTATGTAACTGACTTTATTTGTATCCACTTGAGCTATCTCATAAACTCGTGTATCTGTTCAGGTGTATATCCGTAAGTTGACATCAACCCTCAACTTCGGTCCATTCATTGAGGCTAAAGCTCAGTAAGCTGCAAAAAAGTTGGGGATTCTTGCTAAGGTGAGACGGTACTTCACGCCTGAACAGCTGCTCAACTTGTATAAAGCGCAAGTTCGGTCATGCATGGAGTACTGCTCTCACCTCTGGGATGGATCTGCCAAATACCAGCTTGATGCACTTGAGTCGATCGACAGACGGGCCAAAAGGCTTATTGGCAACGATGCACTGGTCGCCTCAAAGCTCCAGAGCCTCGAACATCGACGCCGAGTTGCCAGCCTGTCTGTTTTTTATCGGTTACATTTCTGGGAGTGTGCGACGGAACTGCACAATTTGATTCCGCCTAGCCCTTTCCATCATCGGACTACAAGACGTACGGCCATGCGCCATCGGTACATGGTGGACATCCCTCCCATACGCACAAAGCGTTTTGCTAATACTTTAATTGTGCGTACAGCTAAGGAGTGGAATTCCCTTCCGGGGTCTTTGTTCCCTGATAGCTACAACCTTGGGGTCTTTAAGTCAAGAGTGAATAGGTTTCTTCTAGGCAAGCGGGTTTCACCGTAGACCACGTCATCGCTTAACATCAGGCGAGATAGTGGTCAAACGCGAGCCTATAGATTATAAAAATAAAATAAAAAATATATCCAGATGCCTTAAAAGTGTCTATAGTAAAGTCGTTATTAAAAAAAAAACAATAATGAACACATGGGCAACTATAGACCAATCGCACTCATGCCTATCATTATATATTTTTTTAAATTTATTTATAAGGAGATGTACTCTTAGCTTGAGAAGAAACATATTTTAATCAATGAGCAAAAGGGATTTAGGAAAAACAGGACAACCAATATGGCTATTTATGACTTGTCGCATAAGGTAATGATAAAGATGGACGTTAGAATCTCAGCATGCGCTATTTACTGTGATATGACGCAAGCTTTCGATTAAACCATAACGTTCTACTGCAGAATCTAGAGGCATATGGCATAAGAAGAAATATACTTACCCTTATAGTCGTACCTAATTAACAGAAAACAGTATCAACTCATGATGGTTGAGTTGGGTGGTGCCAATTCATGCGTCATGTTCGTGAACGGACGCCGTTAGCTGGGATTGGTCATAACTTAACTGCTTCAGATGTTAATGCTTTTTTTCTAGCTTCTATTATATAAATGCACAGTGCATGTGTGAGTATTTTTATTACTTTATGCCTGTACGAAGTATAGTGTATAGTGCTATTCTGGGTGCATTGTCCTCACATATATGAATTTATTAATGAATGTACTTATATGTAACTAAATATTGTAAAAAAAAACATTTTTTTTTTAAAAGAGTAAGTATGGAGTTTCTTGTGCATTCTTCTCCATAACAAGCTACTTGCCGAATGCACGGTAGAATCAACTTTTATAACTTGTAAATTTAAATGTACCTAACGTTCAAAAGTGCCGCTTGGTGGCCTACTTGAAATAAAATATCTTTGTCTTTGTCTTTGTCTTTAGTACACGGAAATATCAAAAATACAAAAAAAGAGAAATATTAAGACAAAAAGAGAGAAAATTTACGTATCTGGCGAACGAACGCCTATTACGGTGTCCTACAGGGGAGCGTGCTTGGAGCACTATTATTTATCCTATATATCAATGACCTGCCTGATGCTATTGACTACCCCATTGAATAGGGTCACCTATTCGCAGATGACAGCACAGTGACTATAACATGTAAAAATAAGGACGTTTATGAATATAACATTAATGAAACATTAGATAGGAATAATCTTAAAATTAATTAAGGTTCCGTACCCAAAGGGTAAAAACGGGAATAGAAATACATCACCTGTGAAATTTTCACAGATGATGTATTTCTATTGCCGCTATAACAACAAATACTAAAACCAGAATAAAATTAATATTTAAGGCGGGCTCCCATACAACAAACGTGTTTTTTTGCCGATTTTTGCGATAATGGTACGGAACCCTTCATGCGTGAGTCCGACTCGAACTTGGCCAGCTTTTAGATAAGACGACGATAATGCATTTTAGTCAACGGGTACATACTGATACTGACATTAAAGCACTCTACAATGGCACAGTATTAAATAAAGTCGACGACACAAAATTACTTGGTGTAATGATAGACGCAAAATTGAACTGGAAATTATTATATTGAATATTATAAGCAAAAAACTGAGCTCGTCCGCGTATGTCATGTACAAACTGTCTTCAGAACTTAACCCAGATGCTTTGGTGACAGCTTATCATGGATTAGTGTCATCACTTCTGCGCTATGGTATAATATTTTGGGGTAACCCTACGGACAGAGAAATAGCGTTTAAAGCTCAAAAGATGTATTCGGGCTTTGTTTAAGTTATAAACGACAGAAAGCTGCAACACATTGTTTAAAAATAGAAATTATAAACTTTACCCTCTTTATATATTTTTGAAGTTGCATCGTTTGTAAAGTCTAACCCCCAACACTTTCCACGACTATCTGACACTTTTCCACGCAACAGACGTGATAATAGTCAACTGTGTTTGCACTCGGCAGAAACTGCCCTCTTGGAGAAAAGCTTTTTTTGTATGGCCCCGAAAATATACTACAAAATACCACAGTCATATAAAGCTATGACAACAAATCAATTTAAAATAAGATTCGAATTTTATTAACAGACAAGTGTTATTATAATATAAATGACTTTTTGACAGACTCCTTTTGAATGCTTGAATGTTTATATTATTGTTTAGATGCCATTGTTATTCTTATAAAATTTTATTCTGACATTCCGGAATGATTATTTTGTTTTGACCTTACCCTCTCATCCATTGTTTTAAAATCTTTACATTTTTTTAATTTTTACTCTGACATTCTAGTATCACATCCTTGATTTGTATTATTTATTGAAATCTGCACAATTTTTTACGACATTCGTATTTTACACATTAATTATTTTAATATCCTGAATTTTTTTAATAATTTTGCGTGGACATTCTAGAATTATTATTTTGAAATTTTTTTTAACACATGATAACGTTTATTTATTTACATATGTACATTATTATTTACAAACTAATATTAGAACTAAAATAAGAATAAACGTAAGTACAATTACGGGGCGTAAAAAAATCCACATCGCTGTCAACAGGAAAAGTGCCTAGAATTGATTTTGAATTGATTTATTATTTTAATATCTTAATTTTTTTATTATTTTACTCTGACATTCTAGAAGCATAAAAATGGTTTTTCATGTCTACTCAACTATATTCATTGTGTGTTTTACGTAGTCGAGCGGATGAGTTTTCAAACCTTTGAATATTTATTTTACGGATTTCGTATTTATAGAATTAGGATGCAGATCTATTACAGTCATACCGCAGTGTCTCAAGGCAAAGTGTTCAATCGCTGCGCCTGTTTAAATCCCATGTAGATAATAGACAGCAAGCCCTCCAGATGCCGGGATGTTTCTGAGAAATTTCATTTGGGAAAGCCACATGATGCTTGACCCAGGATTCGAATCTAAGCCTTCATTAGTTCAGCCGAAACGCTCGCGACCTAAATGCATAAAACAGACCAACTACAATATATTTTTAAAGTGTTTTGATGCATAAAACAGACCAACTACAATATATTTTTAGTGTAGCCCGTTCTACATAATGGTAGGCAGAAACTACAGAACGTCACCTTTTTTTTAATTGTTGATAGGCTTGCGTTTGACCACTATCTCACCTGATGGTAAGCGACGATGTGGTCGACGATGAAGCACGCTTGCCTAGAATAAACCTATTCACTCTTGACTTAAAGACTCCCAGGTTGTAGCCAATAGGAAATACAGACTCCGGCTGGCAATTCCACTCCTTTGCTGTACGCATAATAAAAGTATTCCCAAAACGTTTGGTGCGTATGGGTGGGATGTCCACCATGTACCGATGACGCATCGCCGTACGTCTTGTAGTCCGATGATGGAACGGGCTAGGAGGAATTAGTTCATGCAATTCCAACGCACACTCCCCGAAATGTAACCGATAAAAAACCGACAGGCTGGCAACTCTGCGCCGATGTTCGAGGTTCTGGAGCCTAGATTCGACAGAGAACCTCATTGCCAATGAGCCTCTTGGGCCGTTTTTCGATCGACTCAAGTGCATTCAGCTGGTACTTGGCAGATCCGTCCCAGAGATGAGAACAGTACGCATGATCGAACTTGCACTTGATACAAGTTGAGCAATTGTTCTGGCGTGAAGTACCGTCTCACCTTCGCGAGGACTCCCAATTTTTTGGCAGCCAGCTGAGCTTTTGCCTCAATGAATGGACCGAAATTGAGCGTCGATGTCAACGTAATGCCAAGAACTTCAAGATGGTCCGTTATCGGCACGGTTACACCTCGGAAAGTAGGAGCCGGGTGGAATTGACTCCTTTTAGCGGAAAAAAGACACGCCTGGGTGTTAGCAGCATTGAACTTGACTAGATTGGCATCGCCCCATTCGGAGACTGCCTTCAAGGATAGATTCAAGCGCCCAACCATGGCCTCCCGGAGAGACTGGATTTGAGGTCCAGTGGCGCGCACGTCGGACACGTATCTCTCAGCAACAGTGCTGTCGTCCGCATACCCAAAGGTGCCGGGTTTCAGCAAGAACAATGTTGCTGAGAGAACCGACCCCTGAGGGACCCCGGCATTAATACACAGTTGGTCAGATGGGCGGCCATCAATTACCACTCGAATGGACCGGTTCCTCAGGAAGTCTGCAATCCAATCGCACAGACCACTGGGCAGACCGAATGCAGGAAGCTTACTAATAAGGATTTCATGCCAGACCCTGTCAAAAGCCTTCGAGATGTCGAGGGAGACGGCAAGCGCTTCCCCGTGCCTCTCGATGGCCTTACTCCAGATGTGAATGGCATACGCTAGAAGATCCCCAGTTGACCGATTTTGGCGGAAGCCATATTGGCCGTCACTGAGGATGTCATTAGCTTCTAGGTATGCCAGGGGCCTAAGCCCCAGCCCCAGCTGCAACTCTAAAGTTGAGAACTCGTTCCATACTCTTGCAGAGGATGGACGTTATTGAAATGGGCCTGTAGTTGGCCGGGTCAGCCCGACTGCCCTTCTTGGGCACAGGCTGAACGTTAGCTTGCTTCCAAGCATTCGGCACTTTTCCCGTCTCATACGAAAGGCGAAACAGGCGTGTCAGGATCGGAGACAGTTCAGGCGCACAGGTTCTGAGAACAATTGCCGGAATCCCGTCGGGGCCACTAGCTTTGTTCACGTCAAGATTGCGCAGCACCCTACGAACGTCCTTTTGATGGATGCGAATGTCCGACATACACGTCTCGCATCCATCAGGAGAAGGAGGGGGCCGCGCGTCACCAGCATCCAGACGCGAAGATTCCGCGAAAAGAGAGGCAAACAAGTTTGCTTTCTCCTCAGCGGAGTGGGCCAGTGACCCGTCGGTCTTCAGCAGTGGTGGTAGTGAGGGACGGCAGAAGTTCGATTCAACCGACTTGGCCAGGGACCAAAACGCTTTACTACCCGCTGGGTAAGAAGCAAGTTTGGTCCCAATACGGCTTATGTGGTCAAACCGAGATTTTCCCATCACCTTCTTGCAGGACTTGGCAGCCCTATTGTAGGCCTTCTTCCGCTGACCCACGTCGCTTGCTTTGCGCGTCCAAGCGTCGACCCATGCCAGGTACGCCTCGTGTTTAAAAGGGTTGGCGCGCTTGCACTCGGCGCCAAACCATGGCCGGTCAACGCTAGACATTGCTACGCATGCACAAAGCATGTATTCAGTTTTCATATAAAAAAATATATTTATTTTATTCTCAGCCTATTTTGTCCCACTACAGGGCGAAGGCCTCTCCTTCTTCCTTCCAATCCTCTCGGTTTAGGGCAATTGTAGACCAATCCTGTCGATAGGCATCAAGTTCATCCCGCCATCTTCACCTGGGTCTGCCGCGGTGTCGCCTAACATTTTCCGGGACCCACCTTCTTCACATCACCTGCTACGATCCTTACATACCCAAACATTCAATCTGTTTTTTTTTTAAATACGCAGGTCGTGTGACGTTAAGAAAATGTTCATACTGCTGAGACCAAAGAAGGGCAAATCGATGCAGGAGAGACTCGACTACATGCTGAAAGATGCGGTAAGCTTCTTGATTAAATATGTTTTGAAATAAAAATTGACATGTAACGACATCTATGACGTCAGTTACGAACTATCCTGCATTGCAGAGTTTTCGACGAGTTTTGAACATATACAATAGTCCGACAACTACCGTTGGGCCAAACATACCTATCTGGTTGGAGGATCCTCCTTTTTCATTGAAGGTTGCGGGACTACACATCCTGTTCCTTCCTCTTTTCTCCAAACTGGTGATCCCGATGTGAGCATCACTTCGTCAACCTCCCGTGCAGCGAATCACACAGCCAGCCAGTATCCATAGCTTCTACGGGGATATCCTGACCACCAGCATGCAGTGGATGCTCATGATATGTGGTCATCACCGTCAGCCTCCTCTATCAGTGACCTTGGCACAGCACTTTGCACCTTAGACCGGTCTACAAAGATACATCACCAGTCTGGCCGAAGGATTCCGCCTTTTCAATAGAGGTTTTCCGGACGATCCACCCTGTTAAGCATACCTCCAAGTCAAGCTGTCACAATGGAGTTTTCTTTTGAATCTATATAATACTAGTTTCTGCCCGCGGCTTCGCCCGCGTTCAAAGTTAAAAAAGAAATGCTCCGATCGCCACCAAACTTTACAGAATTACCCGCTAGGTCAATCTGAAGATTCTGTGAAAATGTCAATAAAATCGGTCCAGCCGTTTCGGAGTCTATAAGAATCATACATACATACATTCTCTTTTATATATATAGATAGAAGATTATAACGAGGCTTTTAGCCTCATATCGACGCTGAGAGTCGGTGACCTACTCTTCCGTAATTGGGAATTGTAACCAATTGGTTGAGGACACATTTTTCCTGTCGATTTTTAGGGTTCTGTACGTCCGAATAAAAAAAACGGAACACTTATAAGATCTCTTATGTGTCCGAATCCACTAGATATGATGCTCTCCACATTCTATCAACGAAAGCTTTTAGCGATTGGAGAAATGTTAAAAATGTGAGGGAATGTCAAGCGTCCTCATTACTGCGGATCGTGATTCCACCGTCGTGGAAATAACTTTTCCTTCGCCAGTTTGCGCCATATATGCCTTGTCTTTCGCATTGTGAAGAGCATCGAGCAGTTTGTTGTTCAACTATGTGGCATATTTTGGAATTTTCGTCGGCGCCATCTTGGATTTTGGTTTTGACCACATATTCGCTATAAGCGACTCTGAAAACCATGAAAAGGAAACACATGACGAAAACTTGGAAAAATTTTGTCAGCGCCATCTTTGATTTTCACTTCGTTCCCACTACCGTTTTCAGTGATCTCGAAAACCTTACAAACGACACCCATCCAAAAACTGACCTCGGTAAGTGTTGCTTAACCTGCGGCCTTAGATAAATGACATTCTATTATCGAAAACGTGGCGAAAGTGAGTGTTAAAAAGGCAAAATTGTATGGGATTGACACGTGATATCAAAAAATCACGTGATCAATCTCTTACATTTTGGGATTTTGACTATCGCCTTCGCTGACATCGAATGCCACTTGTCTAGAGCCTCTGGGGCTTCACCAGCACTGCCTCAAGGTGAAACACTGACCCATCAAAAAACTGACCTAAGTAACTATTGCTTAACCTAGTGCCTAACACAACCCTAGCTGATTAAGGTAAACACTGACCCATCCAAAAACCGACCTTGATAAGTGTTGCTTCACAGCAATACCACCTGTCCGTCGCGAATTCGGGTTGTGGTCACATCTGTTGGCGCTTGCTAGGCTTTTTTGCACTGCCAGAACGCGTAGGTACCTATTTGTTATATTTTTTATTACTCTATTTGTTTAATGAAGCTAAATTGAATAATTTTGTAACCTATTGTTTTTCAAGTGTTAGTCGTCAGTGTACATTTACATTTACTACATAATATATGTACATACATAAATTTATTTACGCCCAACCGTAGGTACTTAATAATATTTTACTATTCAGTTACTCATAATGATTTGTTACAATTTTATTAGTATGCACTTCTTTTTCTTAGCATGTCTATGACAAACACAGGCACTTCTAAGTTAAATCCTTGTTTTGACCAGTATTCAGCCAGTAGGTACTAAGTATGACTATAGTTGAGCCGGCAGTGGTAACGGCCCAACTTACGTGTCGTAGGTTGTGGGTTCGAACAAATGCAGCCACATAACATTGTGTAAATTATTTCATCACCATGCTATAAAACCGTGAAGGAAAACAACGTGAGGAAACCGTGTCTTAATAAAATAATGACCTAAAACCAAAAATTTTAAGACTTGTGACATCCGCCTACCTGCACTGGGCCCGCTTGATGAATTAAGGCCCAGTCCTTCACAAAGATAGGAGACCTATGTCTCAGCAGTGGAAACGTTAAAAGACCGACGATGGTGGTAGGTAGTTGACGCATGTGTCACGCTCCATACCCACACGAGTGTGTTCTTGTGACAGGTGTTCGAGCTGGTGCGCTCCAAGAAGCCCCACTTCGCCGACAGGATAATGCCGGTGCAGGGCGACGTGGCCAACGTTAGGCTTGGCCTCAGCGACAAAGACTGGGCTGCGATCACGGCTGAGGTAAATATGAAATTCTACATTTTCGCTAGCTGTGGTAAATGTGAAAAAACCTAAAAGGGTTTCCTAAATTTGACCAAACTTGGCCTGATCTCTCTCTGTGTCGAATCGTCATCTCATCGGACTATAAGCAACTACGCACACACTTGTGCACGGATATTTCCCTCGCCGATGGTTAGTCACCATTGAGATTGGCTTTGGCCGCCGTGTCCGAGATTCGGCACTCTTTTGATAACCCAAAGCGCGCACGCTTTTTCTTTGACAATTCAAAAGTATTCACTGCATGTTTTATAAACATGAAGCAATGAGCACGCGTGCTTTGAACTGTAAAAAAGTTAAGCAAATAAATAGTTTATCGGGGGACTATAATATGTGGACTTCCTGATCTAGAGATTAAAAACCTAGTGTTTTTGGAAAACGAGTCAACGGCTCACCTGAGGCTCTAGACATGAGACATACTATCAACGAAACCGTCGCGACAGCGATAAGACAAATGACATAAATGTTTGGGATTGTCACGCACTATCGAAATGTCACGTGGACAATCTCTTACATCGCTGACATCGGATCAGTTGCACGTTTCTAGAGGCTCTAGAGTTCTAGATGGTAAGGTTACCGCCACCTATGGACATCTTCAATACTAGAAGCATCACTAGTAAGCTATAGCTAGTAAGATATATTGTATGAATTGCTATCCCAGAGACTATTCTGAAATGGTGCTAAGTTGAGGTCGGTTAGATTGGTGCAGCTTAAGACCAGTCCCGCGACTCCCAGTCCTACTTTTACAACTCAGTCACTGGCCTGCGTTACTAAACCCAAAATGCTTTATGTGTCTGTGTAATTATACCGGCAACCATACCTTTTAGACTGGACCCCCAATTTTTACAAAAATACCTCAACAGGTAGCTGACGTCGGTACGGCGGCGGCGTTGCGTTTTGATGGACATCCACCGATTGTCACTAAACGTTTTGGGAATAATTTAATTGTGCGTAGGTTCAGCTAGGAAGTACAGTTCCCTGTCAAAGTCGGTGCTTTCTAATAGCTAAAACCCTGGGGGTAAATACGTCAAGACTAAATTTTAATAGTTTACTTCTAGACAAGCGTGCTTCACTGTCGATTACATTATCGCTTACATGATTAGGTGAGATGGAGTCGAAAGCGCCTATCAACAATAAAAAAAACCCTATACTTTTAGTAAATCTATACTTTTCAGGTGGACGTGGTAATCCACATGGCTGCCACGATCAAGTTCGACGAGCCGCTGCACGTCGCTACACTGACCAACGTCCGCGGCACCAGCGAGACTGTCACGCTGGCCAAGGAATGTACCAAACTGAGGTGAGCCTCACGTACTCTTTCAAGCTGCCTCTAATAATATCTATTATAAGAATAAATAAAAAGATTTTATTTGAGCCAAGCATGTAGCATACTACAAAAAAAAATCAAAAGACAAAACATTAGGGACTAGGAACACTTCATCAAAAAAAACAATAAATAATAATTTAAATTAAAAATGTTTATAAAAATGAAGGAAAAGAAAATAAACGGCGTCTAAAACTTTAACTCTTCTCAACCCTGCCTCTTTCTGGGTAGTTATCATCATTATCTTTAGTTTCATTTCTATGATACATCTTGTTTTTAGCATAGGTAACCGGTCAAAATTATCATGTGACGCTCAGAAACTGTTACTTGTTGAATGGTGTAATAGACCAGAGTCGATAATTTTTGAAAAGAAAAAAGAATATAGTAGGATGCACCCAATAGTAAAGGAAGAGAATACAACAACAATTAAAGGAAAAATAATTTACGGGCGATCTGAGGTCGGGAAGTTGAGTGAGGTCGGGGGTGAGTTTTTAAGGGTGAAAACGGTTTATCTCGATTTCCGGAAAAACTACAAGTCCTATGGAAAAAAAATAAATGGCAAAGTTGTAGATAGTAAAAAGATCTACAACTTTTGTACTTACACTTTTGCACATAACCTCAAAATGTATGTGGAAAATTCAAATAACCAAGTTTTTGGTTTTAAATTTAAAAATTTAAATGTAAAAACTTACCTTTTCATGTTCCAAACACACTCTTCTTCTTCCACCTCGCCACTTCCCGTTACTCGGGGTCGGCTTTCCTGGTCATGAGGCGCCACTTGTTCCGCTGATAAGCATTGTCAGTAGATAGGCTGCACTTCTTCATGTCCTTTTGGACACTCGTCATCCAAGATGTCAGCGGCCTACCTCTCCCTCTCTTTTGTGTCGTCATGGAAAGGCACTTTTTCACGACTTGGTCATCGGGTCTCCGCACTACATGGCCGTACCATCGAAGCCTGGATTCGGTAAGTTTTTCGGCGATGGGTACAACTTTAAAACTATCCCGTACATACGTGTCCCAAACACACTGTATTTTTTTAATTTAATATATTTATTTTTCACCTTATTTTTACTTAATATCGAAAAAACCACCCTAATTTTCAATCTAAAATTCTCACGTCAAAATATCTGCTTATTGATGGTGTAAAAAAAAATATACACAGAACGGATGGCCGATGGGGCAGAAAGGTTCTGGAGTGGCGACCGTGAAGCTGAAGACGTTGCGTTGGAAGGTCTCCAACCAGGTGGACTGACGGCCTGGTGAAGGTTGCGGGGATCCACTGGTTGCGAGACACACGGGACCGGTCAATGTGGCGACGCTTGGGGGAGGCCTATGTCCAGCAGTGGACGTCTTTTTGCTGATATGATGATGGCAGCATGAAAGCACCTCTTTTTTTATTAACCAACTTACCAAAAAGGAGGAGCTTCTACGTTCGACATAATGATTGTATTTTTTTTTCTTGTATGTTCACCTTCAATAATTGTGGACGGATTAAGAAAATTCAATTTTTTGTTTGAAAGAGGTCCGAAATTGGTCCCATTTTAATTTGGTGAAGATCTTTTTGTTTGTTCTTTTTCTTTTGTTTTTTAGTAAACGTTTCCCCACACTAGGAATTTCTTCTTGTATCGTGGTTCGTTTGAATCTGATGAAGAACTTCGGAGATATACAACAGAACTCTTCAATTAATAACGGTAAATCTCTCGGGATTGCAGCAATCGCATGCCTGTTTATTGTTTATACCATTTCATAACATACATCACGCCAGTACGCTCTAAAGGGGTACGCAGATGTGTACGGCTCACCTTGGTATACTCTCATTTCACCGGTTATGTTCAGTTTCATGATATTCGGGTTATCTATTCTGGCATTATAGGTACCTAATTTAATAAGTTCCCGATTAGGTACGTACAACTAAACAGTGAATAATAAAAACTTTTAACAGGTTATTTAGAAGTCGGTAGTATTTTATTGTAAAAAGTTTTATAAAACCTAAGCTTAACAATTGAACGTTCCAGAAACTTCGTTTACGTGTCGACGGCGTATACAAACGCGACGCTCGAGCGCGTGGGGAGGGAGGTGCGCGATGATTTCTACCCAGTGCCCGTTCCACCAAGCGTCATGATAGCCATGGCCGAGCAGATGGACCACGGCAGGCTTAACAGCATTACTCCAGGGTAAGAATTCACCAGACAAACAAGCTGGGTCAGCCATATCAGCTATTGACCTAATCAAGTGTTCTTGACTGGGGTTCGCAATTCGGTTAACGTAAGGGTCAGCTGACACAGAGACGCGACGCGTCCTTTAACCGTTTGCATTGTGCGTATCGATGTCGCTGAACGCAACTTTTTAAGTGATTAAGAGTGTACAGTCACACAAGTACACATTCAGACAGTAGGTGGTTAAATTTTTATCTGGCTCTGTTAGAATTAAACAGCAACTAAATAGCTGTATGTTTTTTTTTATTCTCAGGTTGATTAAGGGCTGGCCTAACACCTACACGTTCACGAAGGCGGTCGCCGAGGAGGTGGTGCGCGCCAGCGCTGCCAACCTACCCGTCTGCGTCGTCAGACCACCCATTGGTGAGCTAACAAAATGGAAACGCCCTGCCATTTTCTTCCACTAGGTGGCACATTACACCAAGGAGATAAAACTGGTCACGGGCGAGTCTGACTCGCGCACAGAGAGTACCAGCTATATTCACCAGAATAAATAAGTTTCATTACTAACGTTCCTAAACAATGTAAGCACTAAACATTGCTCTAACGAAGGGACAAAATTAACTTTGTCGTTCAAAAATTTTGCCGGACCTGTATTTTTTTTAAATGGCCTATCCAACGGTATCCCACACCATGGAAAAGACGAGATTTTTTTTTATTAGTTATTTTATTTTACCCCTTTGTCGGCGTACCGTATGGTGTAGATGTAAGTACCGTATGGTGTCGGATGTAAGTACCGTATGGTGTCGGGCGTAAAGAATTTCACCATCCCATATCTTCCCGTGGGTGTCGTAAGAGGCGACTAAGGGACACATCAGTGATTGGTCAGCAGCGTTCTCTGTTACCACCACTTTAACAACAAACTGCGATCGCCAACCCGCCTGCCAAGAGTGGCGATTACGGCCAACCCCCCTAAACCAAAATGAACAGCACAACAAAAAAACGGCTCCGTGTGCACGGCAGCCCATCTACCCTCGACTACGGTAGTGGTCGAGGCGATGGCGTGGCAAGGGGTGCGAAGAATCCCCGGCGTGGACC
Organism: Orthosia incerta; assembly: GCA_948252205.1. Lineage (NCBI taxonomy): Eukaryota > Metazoa > Arthropoda > Insecta > Lepidoptera > Noctuidae > Orthosia > Orthosia incerta. Next base: position 17,084,965 of record OX411766.1, on the reverse strand, counting down.
CGGCTACTCCAATAAAAACCGACGTCTGTACCTGGCAACATACAACACGCGAACACTCCGGACCGACAAGAAGATTGCAGAACTCGAGGAAGAATTGAGCAGGTTACGATGGAGTATAACAGGGCTATCTGAAGTTCCGAATTTCCGAGAAGGTGACCGGTAGTCACAAGGTGGTGTCGGGTTTATCATCCACAAATCTCTTGTGAACAACGTGGTGTAGTTCAAGAGTGTGTCGACCAAGGTGGCGTACTTTATACTCAAAATATCCTCAAGATATTAGCTGAAGATCATACAGGGCTACGCCCTTACCTCGGCACACCCTGACGACGAGGTAGAGACCATGTATGAGGATATCTCTAGATTTATGCATGGTTTCAAAACTCACTTCACCGTTGTCATGGGGACTTCAACACGAAACTGGACAAACGAGACGAGGATGAACTGAAAGTGTGGCAATTTGGAGGTGGACGTCGGAACCACCGGGGTCATAAATTGGCAAGTTTTATGGAGAAAGAGGACCCCTATGTTATGCACTCCTTCAGAAATCGTGAGCACAGGAAGTGGACGTGGCAGAGCTCTTATGAGCCCTGATGTGCAACTAAAAACGAAATCGACTTCAACTTGTCAACCAAGAAGCAAATATATAATGATGTCTCCGTGATAAATTCGGTGAAAACCGGTAGCGATCACCGCATAGTAAGAAGCACATTGAACATTAATATCAAGCTGGGAAGGTCTCGACTGATGATTTTTTATTTTATTTTATTAAGTGTCCTCAAAACGTTTGGTGCGTATGGGTGGGATGTCCACCATGTACCGATGACGCATCGCCGTGCTAAGTCTACGCTCCGTCCTGCACAGATCCAGATGCAAAACCCCGAGAGCTTTCAGCTCGAACTCCGAAATCGTTTCGAGTGCCTAAGGGAGCTCCGTGGACGAATACAGCGATGGGTTTGTGGAAGCTGTCCATACGGTCGGGTCTAAGTTTTGTAGGACCTGCCGTACAGATAGAAATAAGAAGCCCTCTGATCCTACTCTAAAGCTCATGAAAGAGAGGCGTGAGATGATCCTGAAAACGATGCGTTGAAATACCGGCAGCAAAATAAACGGATCTCAAAGTCCTCAAAGAAAAGTTTTATACCGAAAGTATTAATGACGCGATTAGACGCTCCAAGGTCTTTGCAAGAGATCTTTCTATTGGGCAGAGCCAGCTCACGAAACTGTAGACCAATGATGGCAGGATAGAACCACCAAACCGAAGCTTTTGAGGGATATCGCGAGATTCTAAGGGCAGTTGTACACGTCAACCAGTACACCCGTCGCGAATCTAGCAAATGACCTTAGATTGACCCGACAATATCCAGAAGACATTCTGGACGTCAGCATGTACGAGATTAGGATGCCCTGAAACAGCTTAAGAACAATAAGGCACCGGGCGATGGCGGAATTATGGCTGAATTCCTGAAGGCGGGTGGAAAACCAGTACTTAAGGCCCTTCAGAAGCTGTTTGATTCCGTCATACTCGGGGGGGAAACGCCACAGGCATGGTGCAGGGGTGTGGTGGTACTCTTCTTCAAGAAAGGTGACAATACCTTACTGAAAAACTATAGGCCCATCTCACTTCTTAGCCATGTCTACAAGCTGTTTTCAAGAGTCATCACGAATCGTCTCGCGCGCATTTTTCCGATTCCGTAAAGGCTTCAGCACCGTGGACCACATACATACTCTGCGGCAGGTTATACAGAAGACCGAAGAGTACAACTGCCTCTCTGCTTAGTGTTTGTGTACTACGAGAAAGCCTTCGATTCGATCGATTCGGGCTGTACTGCATTCTCTCCAACGGTCACAAATCGACTACCGGTACATCAAAGTGTTGAAGTGTTTATATTAAAACGTCACCATGTCAGTTCGACTTCTGGATCAGACCTCGGCACCTATCCTTCAGCAGCGAGGTGTGAGACAGGGAGACGTCATATCTCCGAAACTTTTCACCGCTGCACTGGAGGATGTCTTTAAGGTTCTGGACTGGAGAGGGCTAGGCAACAACGTCAATGGTGAGTACATCACTCACCTTTGGTTTGCCGACGATACAGTGGTCATGGCTGAGACCATGGAGGACCTCAGTACAATGCTCGATGACCTCAGTAGAGCTTCCGAAAGAGTGGGTCTTAGAATTAACATGGACAAAACCGTGTCTCAAGACGAAAGTCTATGACCAGTGTGTGTTGCCAGTGATAACCTATAGCTCTGTGACATGGTCGCACACAATGGGCCAGAAAGCTAACGGTCACCCAAAGGGCAATGGAGAGGGCTATGCTCGGAGTTTCCTTTCATGATCGAATCAGAAATGTAGAGATCCGCAAGAGAACCACGGTTACCGAAACAGCCCGGAGAATTGCGAAACTTAAGTGGCAGTGGGCAGGGCACATTGCTCACAGAACGGTTGACCGATGGGGCAGAAAAGTTCTGGAGTGGCGACCGCGAACCGGAAGACGTTGCGTTCGATGGCCTCCCATCAGGTAGACCGATGACCTGGTGAAGGTATTGGGGATCCGCTGGATGCGGGACGCACGGGACCGATCAATGTGGCGGCGCTTGGGAGAGGCCTATGTCCAGCAGTGGACGTCTTTCGGCTGATATCGATACCAGAAGTATCAATTAATGTAAGGGACCAACCACGGTTTTTCAGGAGAGCCAAAAAATGATTTCAATTTTTTTAAATCTGTCTATAACTTTTTACTGTCGGCTCCAATTTTAATTGTGTCTAGAGCAAAGTTTCTTAGAATTTCCTCTTCTTTCATGTTATAAACGAAAGATTTAGGAATGCCCAGTGGTTTTAAATATAGCATGTCCTTTACATTAAAAAAAAGTTGTGCCTTACGTTATTAATATTTTATGTGTAAACTGTCGAGCATACTGTAAGCAGCAAAAGAAATAGAAAATTATAAGTAATTCTATCGTAATTGTACATTACGGCAGAATCCAGTAAGTAAGCCTTCCTGGCCAAGTATGAGTTAACCGGACCGAATCACAGGTGAGGTCCGGTTACATACGAGGCCAGGATGGCTTTCTTACTGGTTGAGGCTTGTATAATCACATCACATCATCAGCCTATTAATGTTCCCACTGCTGGGACACAGGCCTCCTCTCTGTGAGAGGGAGTGGGCCGTAATCCACCACGCTGGCCCAGTGCGGGTTGGTGGATGTCACTTGTCTTCGAATTTTTTGGTTCTAGGACATGTCGGTTTCCTCACGATGTTTTCCTTCAACGTTTTCAGAGCAGTGGAGATAAAATAATTTACACAAAGTAAAGCGCCTACCTGGGCTCGAACCCACGACCTACAACTTGTAAGTCGCGGCCGATACCACTGGGCCACCAGTGGCTTGTATAATGCTTTTCTCAAAAATGAAAGAAAGTTTAACAACAAATTCGTTTAATTTATATTTATTTATTAAAACTTCATGCAACATAAAAGTACATAGGCGGACTTAATGCCTGAGGCATTAATATTGAGGGTTACATTCATATTAGGGCAATTACTGATAGATATTGTGATCGATTTACCGGTGGCATTTATATTTGTTTGTTGTACATCTTGATTAACAGACTCAGAAATATATCTATCTCATAAAATGTCATACCAAAAAGAGATATAGATATATATTTGGTGCCTCTCCTCCTGTGTCGGGCTGTAACTATGTTTTTTTTTTCGAAGTAGATCTAAAAAGGAAGACCTACTGTCTAGAGATGGGCGTTTTCGGTTTTTTGCACAAACGGTTATGTAACCGACATACAGTTTCCATATTGATATCGAAAACGGTTTTCAGATATCGATATCATTAGTACAGTTTGCAAAAGTTAAAATGTTATTTAGATAAGCAAACTAACAACGAACGTGAAAAAATACTTAGAAAGAGAGGTAGCGCATATGGTTCCTATCGTTTGTGAAGTTTGCGTTTTATTCGTAGTTCTTTCGTCATTGTTACAGTTTTAAGTTTTGACTTATTCGTTCCCGCACGCTACTAAGATTTTTATTAGATACAGTTTTTGTAATATCGGTTATTTTGATATCGATATGATATGATATCTAACACATATCCGATATAAGTTACGTTTTGATATAAAGGGAAACGTGTCCATGTAATGAAATTCCGGGCACGGCATTGATGCAAATTATAGCTTTCTAGTACGTTAAGCTGAGAAGCCTTTGACGTTAGGTTTAGTCGAATACAGATATGACTGAGTTCCACGACTAATAGACCCAAAATGTGTAAACCACGGCAAAGGCTTGTCAGCATATTCTACAGCTGTCTGCGATATTAATAAATCTCATGTGATGCCTTAGAAAGCAATTACCAAAATATGATTAGTCCGGCCCACCCCATATTCAAAGCACTGTAAGATTCTGTAATCATAATTGTGTCTGTTGCAGTGCTCAACAGCTACCTGGAGCCTCTGCCTGGGTGGCTGGACATGAGCTGTGCCATGGGAACCTCCGGAGTGAGTACCCACATTTCAAGTTTGTTAAAAGTTGTAAAATTACTGTTCAATCAATCTGCCAGCTGAATACTAGTAGGTATTTTACATGGAGCGACTGCCTATCTGGCCTCCACAACCCAGTAACGGGGTAACCTTTGCAAGACTGGTGTCAGATTTTCTGGCTTCTAAAACTATCCATAACGACTGTAAAAGTTTTACAAATGACAGCTGGTATCAACAGCTTAATGTGCTTTCATAGAGTTGAGGAAATCTCCGTATGTTAAGATGGTACCCCATCTTCGGATAGACCTCGGCAATGTGACTTAACCTTGAAATTCGTGCGGCTGTTTTTTGTTTTTTGCCGCGAGCTCCTCAAAAGATGGTATAATTACTGACAACATTATAAACTGGTGTTGTTTCTCCAGAGGATCACTGACTTCATAACCACAAGCACGTACCCGATCTAAGATTAGGAGTTGGACTGCCGCAGTATTTCAAATTAACTTCTATGTTCGCCATTCAATATTAATAAAATCAATGAAGTAACGCGTACCAGATTTTTAGGTGTATTAATAGATAAAGACATAAAATGGAAAGAGCACATAGACAATGTTAGCACTAAAATTAATAAATTTGTTTATGCATTAAAAAAAGTAAAAAATATAACTAATATAAAAACTGCTGTAATGTCATACCACGCATACGTCGAATCGTTGTTACGTTATGGACTAATAATGTGGGGTAACAGCACTGACTTCCAAAGAGCATTCATCGCTCAAAAAAAGTGCATGAGAGCAATTTGTGGACTTAAGCCCGACGACTCATGTCGACCAATATTTAAAAAACTTGGTTTGTTACCGTTACCGTCGCTTTACATTTACGAAATATGTGTTTTTGTTATGAAAAATAAGCAACTATTTAAGACTGCAAATGATGTAAATCCTCGGAATCGACGAGATCCATATCAACTAGTGTTAAATGATTTGCCTAGACTGTCTAAATACAATAGTAGCTGCTTGGCAATGTGTGTGAGCATTTATAATAAAATACCAAGGCATTTCAAAGCTTTAAACACAAAATTATTTACAATAAAATTTCATAAGTGGTTAATCGAGTGTAGTTTTTATAGTTTAAAAGAATTTATAGATAAAAAATGTTGATGTTTTAAAAAAAGAAACGGTTGTTGTTGCTTAACTTGTTTTTTAAAATTTTGCATGCTATGTTTTATCCTAGCTAAACATGCGTGTGCCTCAATTTGTATTTAACACCCTTGTATACCATGTTTTACGCAAATAAATATTCTATTCTATTCATAAGACCTGTAATATTGTAATTAGATTTTCTCCAACCTACCTAACAGTAACAGACGAAGCTCAACAACCAAATTCTGCAAAATTTGTCTCATAATTAACGGCATTTACCTCTGCTGCACAGGTCGTGACAGGCATAGTTATGGGCATCTTGCACGTATTCTTCGTGGACGTGGACAACCACCTAGCGATGGTGCCCGTGGACTACGTGAACAACGCCATCATCGGCGCGGGCTGGGACGCGGCGGAGCGGCGCTTGCGCGGCCGTCTCGACCCGCCCGTCTACACGGTCGCCAGTAAAGAGTTCTCCAAGCCTTGGTGTATGTAGCTCTTTCAATAGCTAGTTTATTACGGTTTCATACATTCATTCCTCAAAAGGAAAAAAGGAACCCTTTTAGGATCACTTTGTTGCCTGTCTGTCAAATCTCTATTTCCTATGTGTACGTGGAGGTATCACGTATAAATTAATAACAGATAGCCTGAGAACCTATTCTGTACTGTGGAATCCCTTGAAGGTTAACTAAAGTAAGTAATGGATACATATTAATACTGTTAAGTGTATATAAAAAATTGCAGTTTTCAAAAACCTGGGCCTTAAAAAACCCCGAGTCGAAAGTTAAATTCATTGACCATCGCATTTTAGAAAAATGTTACTATTCTATTAATGACTTCCTGAATGATAAAGACTTATAATTGTACCTTAATTTTTTCTTGTAATTGACATTTTTAAATGATATTTATTTTTATTTTTTTTATTATTATTATTCCTAGATAAGCTTTTTGATTTGTATTCGACTATGTATGTGACATTTTAAATGATAACAATTTTTATAATTTCAAGATAAGCATATTAATTCGTAATTGACTGTATATGTGACAATTAAGTTATTTGTGATTTTTTATTTTATTTTCTGATACCTTGTAAGATACTAAGTCAATGTCAATTATTGTATTGTAACTTCAAAAAATAATGTTTTTGCATGCCGTAAGGCTGAATGTAGCGGAAACACCCAATTCTGTACCATCTCAAACTTGTACCTACATTGCTTGCAAATAAATAATTCTAATTCTGATTCATCTTAGGGTCCAGCCCTAAATAAAAAGAAAAATAGGAAAACTGCCCAAGATATGCCAATACTCACCACCTGAATCCTAGCAGTTGCAACATTACAAACGATTGATTTTATGATAAAACTAGCTTTCCGCCCGCAGCTTCGCCTGCGTGGACTACACGATATTGGCTGTTTCGTTTTTTTTTCAGTTCTATTGGTATATTTCAAATTATTATCTAAAGTCGCAATTAACGAGGCCTGGTAGGGTTTACCACCTTTTAGATAGTTTGGCCCTCCGACCACAAAAGAAGAATGCTATGCTTCTTCTCAAACTTAGTTAACTTTCATTACATAAAACTATCACACTACAAAACTAATCAAAATATTTCATTTGGAATTATCATATTTGCCAGACTGAAGTGTAACGTCGTACGTCACTGTCACCATATCGTTCTAACTTCCAGTAATAGTCGGCCAAGGACAGTCAAGGGATATTGTTAGTAAAATAATAATTCTTTAACATCAACAAAACTTGACCGTCGATAACTAACATTAAATTATGACCTGACACGGGCCACCCCGACGATGTTGCCATACCGTACACAAAACCAGAATTTCGAATAATGAACACTATTGGCCACAGTCATAACAAAATGAAAACGACTCACCAGATTGGCCTAAAGATCAGTGTGTATGGAACTTTCCACACGTCCACATGCTCCTCCTTGACGTGGACTCCTCCTCCAGCTCCTTGAATGTTGCTAACTTCCTTGCTGCTCCGCTCCAGACTGGCTTTTGATTATTCAAGACTGAGGGTAGTCGCAGAAACGAACTACAACTGTTTCTATCTCAACTGACACCGAATTTATTTTGCAAGAATGTAACCGCCATTTTTACTAGCATTGTTTTTACGTGTGATCTCATTAGCACAACTTAATCCCAATTCTGATGTCGCATCAAGGCTGGCCGAGATGCAAACCATCGGGAAGTCAGGATGTATTCCCTTAGGTTAAGACATCGTGTGTGGGGAGGAAGTTGGGTAGAATCGTGAAAATGAAATCACACAAGTTATTCGATACACTGGGTTTATTCAAATAGTCACAACTCACAGTTACAATCTTGCTTACTAATGTTATCGACACTGATTCTACGACATGTTAGCTCTAAGGCTGTCAGTACTCAACTAATCTTTGACTCAACTGCTATATTCTGCTGTCCCCACCACGCAAGTGGTTAGAGAAAGCGCGCCAAAGCGTAATTGTTCTTGATTTGCCGACAGGTGGCGTGCTTGTGATTTGTTTTGACGTCCGTACTATTGACTAAACCCGACACACAAATAGTTGCTTTCAATTTCTGATTCTCACTACCGACAAGATAGAAAATTAATACAGGAGGCGCAAACGTTATCACCCGGTGTTCTTTGGCTGTAATTTTTTTTAAGAATTAGAAACTTTGTTTCGGCTTTTGGATAATATTTATTTCTTGGCTTAATTTATTTTACATTTAGTGGAGAAAATGATACGGCTAAGTGTCCGTCGCTTCGCCAGAATTGATAAACATTTGGGCCCGTTTGTGGCATTTGCCATCACTCTTGCCACAACTTCCGGCGGATATTATCTTTGAGGGTTTCAAGAGTCTGAGGCTTGTTGACTTAGACACTTAAAAAAAACCCACAGAAAGAAGTCTGAAATAGTTATATCAGGCGATCTTACTGGCCAGGGCAAGTCCTGGTAATGCCGCCCTCAGAATTTCGGTTGCGTCTCGTGCAGTAAGTGCCATTGCATTATCCTAATGGAACCATAATGTACTCTAGTTCAAATTTATTTATTTTAAGGATAGAGAAATATGTTGATCATAGCTCTGTGACCTCGTCGATCACAGTAGTGGTTTGGCGGCCCGATGACGCCGCGCCAGCATAAAAAACACACCATGCAGTAACTTTGAGCGGGTGTAATGACTCTGTCTGGATTATACGCGTATTTTTGGTGCCACAGAGGTGATAATTTTGCTTCCTAGTGGTCGCGATTTAGAATGTTTTGACGTAGATTACACCCGCTTGGAGGTTACCAGCTATTTTTTGTATATGTTTACTTCACAAATGTCAAATCAGAATTGGTATTTACCGCCGTTTGCAAAAATTAAAGCATCTTATGATAGAATGATGAGTTTTGCGCCATTCTGTACAGTCTAGATATGGGTACTCCAATTAGCTTACACTAACAAAGTCGTCATCAAGAAGTTAGAATTTAATTAGCCACTTTGTATATCACACTGGTGTTTTTCTAGTGTTAAAACGACCAGGCTTCTAGTGCTGACTCTGGGACAAGCAACGTCAAATTGCGCGTGTCGGAAGCAATCTATGCCTGCCACCACTGACCTCTATCATACAGCGTACTTGTATAATAGAGGTCAGTGCCTGCCACCCTTAATGACTGACCTTGAGATTTATTTATGGTCATTACAAAGCAAACCTTAAGAGGAATTGTAATCGTTTAAGCTCAAAGACATAGTCAGAGGGTATCAGTGGTACTTGAGTTATGAAAACTGTTTCGGTATGTGAATGTTTACTGAATTTAGGTATGTGAATGTTTACTGGATATGCTCGGGAGGAGCATATCCAGTAAACATTCACATACCTAAATTTAACAAGTTTTTTTTCCTAAGGGATGAAATTTAAAAAATCCTTGAATACTTGTGCTTTAATTGTATTGCCAAGTAATTTGTACATAGGTACACAATTTAAACTCCATTCAAATTTAAACACCCCTTTTTACCCCTTTAAGGGATAAAATTTTAAAAATCCTTAAATTTATGTTTCTTTAATTGTATTGAAGAGCACAAATACTTAATATTATATAATTCCAAGTAATTTTGATAATAAACAATTTATTTTTCTTTCAAACTTTAACATACCTTTTTACCCCTTTAAGGGACGAAATTAAAAAAATCCTGAAATACGTGTTTCTTTAATTTAATTATTTTGAAGTGTCTGTATACTAAATTTCAAGTAATTTTGCCTTTAAACAATATATTTTTCATTCAAATTTTAACAACCCTTTTTACCCCTTTAAGGGATTTAATTCAAAAATAGCGGTTTCAATAATAGAGGCTAAATATCATATTTAATTCATTTCAAATTAAAAATGACAGTTTCATACAAACTTTCATCCCCTATTAGTCCTATTACTCGTACACCGCTTTAGAGGATGAGTTTCCATAAATCCTTTCATAAATGACGCCTACAGTCAACATCTTCTAAAAATTTCAAAATTCTATCATTAGTGGTTTAGGCAGGGCGTTGATATGCCAGTCGGGACATTGCTTTTTATATATATAGATGTAAAGATAAATGTTACTTTCAGCGTGCACCGCCGACGTAATGCGAAATAGCAGACACTTTGCGAGCCCCAAAGCCGTGTGGTACTGCTCTCTGATCGAGACTAAGAACAGACTGCTGTACTGGATCCTCACGTGGTGGCTGCACTATATACCGGCTTATATACTGGACGGTGTGTGCGCCATCATCCCCTTCAAGCCGAAGGAGATACCGTCGTAAGTGTCTAAATCCTACTAATCTTATAAATGCATGAAATTTGGCACAGATATAGATTACATCCCGGTATAGAGCAGTGGTGGCCCCGTGGGTGTCCTGACAGTTCACATATTCATATTCTTTATTGTACACAAAACACATATACACAAGCCACACAGTGACAGTACCTATTGTTGAAATTGTAAAGCTTGAAATAAAGATTTTAACGCACACTTGCACCATTCTGGGTTGTCTTACTAACTCCAAGTTAGTTGTTGTAGCTACAACGGTCAATAATCTCGTGTTAGAAGTTAACTTTGAATTAAGTCTTTGGTGCAAGTGAGCTTTTTTTGTGCTTTTGAGTCTGTACTGGCACCCACACCCTTCAGGCCGGAACACAGCAACTAAAAACATATGTTTCTTTCTTTACAGATTCGTAAAGCTCTACACCTCAATAGATAAAATGTCGTATGTAGGGGAGAGGGGGGCATAGTGGGGTATTTAAGACTCAACTGCAGCTATAAGACAAAAGATTATGATTAAACCGCAAATTTTAACTCAATATCATGGTTTAACTCATTGCGAATGACTATGAATATATTATTTTCGATTACGATAATAAATCTACGATATGTGAATACATAAATGTAAAATGGCATTTGCCCCGCTATGCCCCATATATGGGGGTAAACCGGGGTACCCTATGGGGCATTGTGGGGTATAATAATGCGAAAATAAAAATACAGATTCCAAACTTAATAGTCTTTATTATCTAACTCCAAAAGAACTACAAAACTTTGGCACAAATTAGAACCTCCTAATCATCATAAATTCTCATTTAAAAACAAGCTAATCAACAAAATAAACAAAAAAATACAAACAAATCAACGTTACTAAATAATTGTACTGCTTCTGTAAAATTAATATTATTAAACAATTCAGTCCTCGACGCACATTGCACATAAATGAGTAGCTTCGTCATCTTCATCATCTTCCCCTGCACAAGAGTTGTGTGCCCATCGAGAACATTTTATACAACGAATCCATCCCTCTGTTGATTCTGACCACAAGTAGCCACAGTATATGCATTCAGCATCGTTATCATCTTCTAAGGAACGTTTGCTACCTTTCTTTTTGATCAGCTTTCTCTTTTTTTGTTTATCTGATTGAAATTCTTCCAAATCTTTAGCTACCCTCTTTTTTTTTTGTTCTTTTAATTCTGCGGCCTTTTTTAAGGCCATAAGCTCATTTTTGTATGGTGACTCTGTAATTATTGCTGTTTTCCCTCTCCGCTTAGTAACTCTTTTGTTTGTTCTGTTCTCCTTGGGCAGTGGCATTATTTGTTCTGGAGTTGTTGCAAATGTTGAGGGTCTATCAGTCATACTAGAACAACCAGGTTGTGGAGAAAGTTGCCTTGTTGGGGTTGGTTGTCTGGGTGGAGTCTTTTCACCAGGCTCAACATCAGAACAAGTAATACCACTGGGCATTATTTGTTCTGGCGTTGTTGCAAATGTTGAGGGTCTATCAGTCATACTAGAACAACCAGGTTGTGGAGAAAGTTGCCTTGTTGGGGTTGGTTGTCTGGGTGGAGTCTTTTCACCAGGCTCAACATCAGAACAAGTAATACCACTGGGCATTATTTGTTCTGGCGTTGTTGCAAAAGTTGAGGGTCTATAAGCTGCCCCAGAAATACCAGGTTGTGGATGAAGTTGCCTTGTTGGGGTTGGTTGTCTGGGTAGAGTCTTTTCACCAGGCTCAACTTCTAGACGTTCTTGTGTAAGTGGCGTGTTATCACCCTGCAAAATAGCTTCATCGATTAAGGACACCTGCTCAGGCTCAGGATTGTCTGTAGTTTCCGCGGGTGCAAAGTCTGCATCAGTAAATACATCCTTATTCATAGGCCAAATTCCTGTGGCTCTATATGCATTAATAGCAGTCGTCATAGTTGCTGCAGATACAAAAGCTTTACCGAATAGTGCAGCGGTCTGATATTGTGTCACCACGCGTCCTGGATGGCACCGAAGCCAGTTTTTTACTTCATTAGCGTAATATGTGCTTATAGGCTTCATGAACCCCACATCAAGTGGCTGGAGTCGGTGCGTGCAATGGGGTGGAAAGCACAGTAAAATAACACCATTTTCGCGAGCTAAATCAATGACCTCGAGAGATTTGACATGTGTTACATGACCATCTAGCAATAACAGTACACGATTATCCTTAGTGGAATGCGACCACTCAATGAATCTCTTTAGCCAGAGGACAAATAAATGACCCTGGATCCAGCCAGATTCGTGACATTCTCCCCAAGATCCAGCTGGAGCTCCATCAAGCAATTCCGGTTTCATACGCTTTCGGGGGAAGATGAACATCGGTGGCATATAATTGCCAACTGCGCTGAAGCAAAGAATTGTGGTCATTAATTTTCCTCTTTCTGCAGAGGTCAATGTTCCTACCTGCCTTTTACCACAGGAAGCCAGGATTTTAGAGTGACTTTTAGGGACAGTTGACACACCTGTCTCGTCAACATTATAGATCCGTTGTGGAGTAAGCTTATGTTCGTCGTAAATCTTTTCTAAAAGTTGATAGAAATTTCCAACGGATACTCTATTGAAACCCATGGCCCTGGCTGCTGATGTTGGTTCAGGTTTTCTATAGCTGATATCTGGATGTCTTTTCAGCAATCCTTTCAACCAATCTATACCAGCCAGACCACTCTTCGAATCAAATCTATGAGGGATTCTATTTTTTTCTGCCACATCAAAAGCAAGTTGTCGCATGTCACGCGAAGTCAGTCCATGAAATCGTGCTTCCATCAATTTTATGTATTCTATTAGTTCTTTCTCTTGATCTCGAGAAAACACGGTTTTAAAATGGCCCAACTTCTTTTGAAACATAGTATCGTCCGGATTAGCCCGATATTTAGAAACATACCGTTCTAATGTAGTCTGTGGAACGTTGTGTAAATGTGCCGCTTTTTTGTAGCCCATTTCTCCCGCCACAACACTAAGTACAGCTTTTTTCATTCCTTCCATTGGCCATGAATGCTGATCTGTAGTCCTTTTATATGTGCGGACCATATTACTGAAAATAAAAGAAAAAAAAATATAGAAACACATATAGTAGTTATTTGTTTCCTTTAAAAAGTTACCTGCTTTAGTTGCCTAAAAAAGAGGCAAAGTGGGGTACTTTTCAAACAATACCCTACTATGCCCCTTTTAATGTGCCCCACTATGCCTCAGTGTTACTTTTTAAACAAAACATAAACTGACAACATCTTACCTTTTTCACAAACAATCTTGTATTTTTGGTTATGAAATCCGGAAGGTACTGCTACACAATGAAATATCAACCACCACAATAACACTTAGGTTCGAGAAACAATTGCTGTTTAATTTCACGTGTTTTTTTTAACGAAAACACTGCTTTTAAAGTTTTTGTTTGCGGAGCATAAACGGCTGTCAAAATGGCGTGAATCGTAAATGAAGGTCACGTGCCGACTGACGACCAATCAAAACGAGGCATTTGAAACTTTGTACGGCGTTTCGTTCGAGCTGTCAGAGGCATTCCCCGCTATGCCCCACTACCCCACTATACCCCCCTCTCCCCTATACAGATATTTCTTGTCAAACTCATGGGAATTTAGAAACGACAATGTCAAAGGTATGATCGAGAACATGTCAGACGTTGACAAAGTCATATTCAACTGTGACCTGACAACAGTCAGTTACTTGGACTTTATAAGAGCCTGGGTCATCGGTATCAAGAAATATATCGTAAAAGATGGCTTGAAGGAGAGCTTGTCGTCCGCAAAAAAACAGAAAGTACTGGCTGTCGCTAACTATGCATTATTTGCTTTATATACGTACTGCACATACTACGTACTGATAAGTATTTTTTCTTTATTTTTGTCGTGTATGAATTATATGCTATTCTAATTCTAGACGTGTTTTAGTTTTATTATTCCTTGTGTATGTGTGTGGTGTAGATAACTAATACGAGTATCCCAGGAGCCTGTTAAGTAAAGTTTCTCTGTTTATGTATATGTACCCAATACGAATATGAAGTTTGGACCCAAACCAGGTGGTGAGGTACCAAAAGTGTATAAAACTGCACCTCACTTTCACTAACCCCTCATGAAATCAAAACTATGAAGCTCAGTTTTTTTATATTTTATTTGGAATATTATTAGGAATCACGTCGTCCATTGTCAGACATTTAGTAAGGTGGCAACCCCCTGTCAGACACCCTTAAACTATAATACATTTTGATTAAACTTTCGTCACAGGTCATAGTATAAAAGCTGAATTGTAGGTATATGTGTTCACAAGCAATAATTTCAAGACGACAACATTCAATAAAAATATGATTGTTTCTTCCCCTCACAATGTTGCTGATTTTGGGGAACTTAGTGCAACCTTTTCTTACCATGACCTCAACTATCGGTTGGTTTGCGCCTAGTTTCGATTGTAGGTATTTGTATCGTGCATGCGGCTACGAGGAAACCGTTAATATATTATATAGGCTTCTTTCGAATCCTAGTCCCTTTCCTGTGCCACGCAGTACTAGGTGTGAGCGGGACCTACCTACGTTTTCGAGATTGACAGTCGTCTAGACAGGCTGACAGACGTCAAACCAACAACTATGTATCGACCTGTGGCTCCCGCGTAGGCCCCTTTTTCTTCAATTCGTGTCGTCGGCAAGAACTCTTCTTGCTTCATTGCTGCTGCTAGGACGAAGCGCCACGGTGACCAGTCGAAAGCACAGCACGCGGGCCGAGCTCGAGTCGAATGAGCTCGTGTAATTCGCGGAGACGGTGAACTCGCCAAGAACCTCATTCCTTCACATCAAATCGTTGAAAGTGTTATACTCTCGGACGTCCAAACCCAGGTATTTGTGCTTTCATTATCCCTGTTGTGAGTCACCATCCACTTGATCCAAAATCACTTATCATCTTCTTTCTTCGAAACCAGCCCATCGTGTGCAACCAATCTCTCTTATAGTATCATCAGCCTCCTAAACGCAAACCTCAACTCTGTTATTTGCGTAATTATAATGGTATTGATCTGGTGGCGTTGAAGCGTGATGCAGGCTATATCGACTGGTCTCTCGTCTTCGAAAGCGCCAGTATCGATGATAAAGTGAACTGCTTCAATTCCAAACTGCTGAGTTTATACGACAAGCATGCACCGCGTTGGCGAATTAAAGCTATCCCGCATAGTGTGAGGAAGATTACTCCAGAGGCGGACAGCAAAAACAGTAAAAGATCTACCGTAACGACTTGATGAGTGAGGCGGAAAACGAACGTGACGTGACGTATTTTTAACCAACTTTCCAAAAAGGAGGAGGTTCTCAATTCGGATGTTTAATTCCTTTTTTGTTTGAAAGTTTATTCCGAAATGGTTCCATTTAAATTTGGTAAAGATCTGTTGAAGAACATGGGAGATATACAACAGAACTCTTCAATAAATGACGGCAAATCTCTCGGGATTGCTGCAATCCTATGTCTGTTTATTGTTTACACCATTTCATAACATATCATCACGCCAGTATGCTCTAAACGGGTACGCAGATGTGTACAGTTCACCCTGGTACACTCTCATTCCACCGGTTATGTTCAAGTTACTTGTTATTTGGGTAATCTATTCTGGCATCACTGTGAGCATTATAGGTACCTTACTATAGAACTTGTCTATTATGTACCACTAAAAAGTAAAAAATAAAAAACTTTTTAACAAAAAGAATAAAACCGACTACTAAAGCAAAACACTACAAATCGAAAAATAACTTTTTTCCGAAGTCGGTGTCTAAAAAACCGAAAAGCAGTAGGTACCAAAGACAGTAAAAAGTTATTTTTGTAGTCGAATAAAAGGATGTAGTGAAGTGTGGCTATAATGTGAGTGGAAACTCTAGGACTGCCCTAGGAGGACATAGTCATACAGGCCATATTGGTAATGCTAAGGAAGTCCACATGTGACGCACGTGGCACTCACAAATGCCGTTGGTGTAACAACATATAAGGTTGGGGAAAAAGTTTCTTCGCATTTTTTAAGAAAATTCAAAACATTTTTTAATATAGTTTATTTACATTTAACTAAAGTATGTAGGTACCATTTTGTTCAATAACTTCTTGCCATCTTGTAGGTAGGGACATGATCCCATTGCTATACAAATTTTGGGAGTTCTGATCAAACTACCGCGACAAGTGGTTTTGGCAGTCCTCTCGTGATGTTAACCTGACACTGCCTAAAGAATTCTGAAGAGACCGAAACAGGTGGAAATCTGAAGGTGCAAGGTCAGGACTATACGGCGGATGCATTAACACCTCCCAGCCAAACTCTCTTAATTTTTGCTGAGTGGCTAAAGAAGTGTGAGGTCTAGCGTTATCATGATGAAAAACCACACCCCTGCTGTTGATTAATTCCGGCCGCTTTCTCTCAACTTCTTGCTTTAATCTCATCAGTTGTTTGCAGTAGAGTTCAGAATCGATGGTCCTGCCTGGTGGTAACAGCTCATAATGAATAATGCCTAATCCCACCACACACACAGCATCACCTTGTTGCGAGTTAACCCGGGTTTCGCCACAGTCTGTGAAGCTTGACCGGCCTTTGACCACGACCTTTTTCGCACGTTCTTGTCGTACGTGATCCACTTTTCAGTTATCAGCTCCTTCAAAAATGGTTCGGTTTCATTACGTCGTAATAAAGAATCACAAATGAGTACACGGTTCATTAGGTTTATTTCAGTGAGCTCGTGAGGTACCCAAATATCGAGCTTTTTTGTGTACCCGGTTTTTTTTTAAATGCGCCAAAACTGTTTTGTGATCAATTCCCAGCTCTTCAGCTACGTCGTAACTACAGATATGCCGATCTTGCTTAATTTTTTCAAAAATGGCATCCATTTTATCCGTAATAGGGCGACCAGAGCGACGTGCATCTTTGACATCAAAATTTCCGGATTGAAAACGCTTAAACCAAATTTGTGCTACTCTCACAGACACTGCACTAGGTCCATAAACATCGCAAATTTTTTTCGCGGCTTGCGTTGCATTTTACCTTTTTTAACACGCTTTTATTAGCTTGGTATGTATGTATCTATGTATCAATGTATCAATGTAACAATGTATCAATGTAACAATGTATCAATGTAACGGAATCTTTGAACGTGATTTTCACCCACTTCAAAACGTTGGATTGATTTGAAACTTTGCACACTTATCAAGGACCGATGACAATGCAATAATTTAAACAGTTTGTCCCATTATCCTTACCATTAAAGCGTGTTTTTTAGTTTTTAGAACTACAATTTTTATTGTAGTAAAACTTAAAAATGTATCGAATTTCTTCATTAGATTCACTCATCTTGACGGTACGAAAAACAAATGAAAATCACACATTTTCCTAATTTGAATTTGGAATTCAATTCAATTTGTTTATTAGTACATATAAAGAACAACAACACCTTACATGGCATATGGAAACAGTGGGTTGTACTACCAAGTTTAAAATTATTGTCAGCTTTCCAGGCTCCTAAACTAGCTGTATCTTAGGAGTCGGACTTTTGCGGCTTCAATTTATATAATACAATACAACCGTGACTTTAGGTTCGTTTTGTAGTTGTTGCTAACACAGCAAATGGAGTGAAATATTATGGATGTGTGAATCTAGCAGTGTATGCATGAGTGTAGTTTGTGTATAGGAAGATGTGTGTGTGTGAAGTGTAAGTATTTGATAAGCTTTCTTTCAAGGTTGGTTAGTTATGATTCTATAGCCAATATTTTTTCTGTTATCCATTTTTTTAATTTACTTTTAATTTCACGTAAGTTACATCTGTACAACGGAATAGTTTTATTTATTTTATTATACATGCGTGCACTTTGAGCCAACAATTGTCGACTTGTAAATGAAAAACGACAGGGGCTAGTTTTACATATAGGGAAACCGTGGCGTCTTAGCAGGAGATTTATTTGTCTAATGGAAGACTGGAATGTTGCCGCAGGATTGAACGTAGGACATATAGTTGCCTTACTGTGAGAACTTCGGCTTCAAAATATAACTGATCGGTAGGGTAGTCTCTAGGTTTAAAAAGCATCACTTTGAGAACCGCTCGTTGTGCACGTTCTGCAGGGATCATTGTGGTTTTGTAAGTACCTCCCCACACCGGGATGCAGTACATAATGATAGACTGACAAAGGCTGAGGTATACAAGAGTCAGAGTTTCAGAGTTGGCGGAGTGCCTGAGTTCTTTAAAAATATATATTAGTCTTCTAATTCTAGTGCAGAGTGCCTCTATATGCGCGTGCCAACTTAGTGTTTCGTCAATAATCACTCCCAGATACTTAATATTGGGGACTGTACTGAGAGCGAGTCAGTTACAACCTACTGACTGATGAGGGGGACAAGTGTGAGCTTTAATTATATGAGAGAAAGAGGATGGGGTTATTGAGTGTGGGCGATAGAACTTGATTATTTTCGTCTTATCTAGATTCAACGTCAGCAAGTTAGTTGACAGCCATTCCATTATTAATCGAAGTGAGAATTCTGCTCTATCTCTGGCTTGCTCCCAGTTTTTGTCAAACACTAGAAGTGCCGTATCGTCTGCATAAGAGAAAATTTCGCAATTGGGGATGGAGAGCTTGCATAGGTCATTGATGTATATCAGAATAAGTGTCGGTCCTAATATACTACCTTGTGGGATGCAATTATGTTCTTTTTTTTTATACTTCTTTTCCCTTTCGGGAAGGCAAAGGGATCTAGCCCATACAGCCTGTTCTTTTGTTTTATTATTACATAGTTATTAAATATGTAAGGCAAGATAGCCTAGTCTTAGGTCTAAATTCTTCGTGTTTCTTTTAATTTCCTTATATCCTTGTTTATGTAATATCCATTTTTTTGTTCTATCCTTGTTTTTCTTGTCCGATCGATTCCTTGTTTTTCTTTTCAATTTTCATGTTCAATTCTTAGTCAAATCCTTGTTTATTTCTTAAGTCCAGTTCTTAGTCGATTTCTTGTTCAATTTTGTCAAATCCTTGTTTTAAATTTCTTTAATCGTATTTCGAATGAAGTTATAAATGGGTAAAAATGTTTGTGCATTTCCCATGAGTTGCTGAACTGAGCGCGGGATTTGTTCAGCAACCTTATAGATTTGTAATAGATCATCCATAAGCACAAGGCGGTCAATGCCAAAGGATGAGCATCCAAATATGATATGATCTAATGTTTGTTCTTCTCCTTGGCAATAATTACATTCCGATGAATTAATCATTTTCATCCGATATAGATGCGAGTTAACTCTGCAGTGACCCAGGCGTAAGCGGTTTATTGTAGTGTAAAATCTTCGATTCAAAAAAGTTGATGATTTCGTAAACCATGGTTTCTTGTTTACCTTGTTTACATTTATCATACCTGCATACCATTGACCTTTTTGTTCCACTGTCGTTATTATGGCTCCAATGTCGTTTCAGATCTTCGCAATACTTATTTCTTAGCTCGATGATAATATCTGTGTGCCGTAGGGCAACACTAGTAAAAGTGACTGCTGTATTCGTAACGGAATTTGTTGACCTCGCCAAGAAATCTGCATTCTCGTTTCCTTGCACTCCTATATGACTTGGAACCCAGAAGAAAATAACAATGATACCAGAGTCTTGAAGCAACTTCCATGTTCTTTTGATTTCATAAATCAAATAGTTGGACTTTGTATTCAGGCAGTGATTTTCTAGCGCAGTAAGTACACTTTAACTATCACTTAGAATACCCATTTTATTGCAGATTTTGTATGTTTATTAATGTGTTCAAGTGCTGATAGAATGGCTGTAGCTTCGGCTGTGAATATGCTAGCATGTTTGTTGATTTTGGATCCTCCACCTATTTTCAAAGTAGAATCATACATGGCTATGGATGTACTTCCAGATATTTTAGATCAATCTGTGTAGACATGTCTATAATCTGCCCAGTGAGATAGTTTGTCATAAACTTCATGTTTTTCAGACAATTCTTTATCAATTATAATATCCATCTGTGGGTATTTACTCTTATACGTTCCCTGGTAACAGGGCCATTCGAGGAGAAGATGTTCATTGACTCTATATATTGTGATGTTTCAGAAAAATCTTGAAGAATAAAGCAAGATTGGGGAAGGTTTTTATGAAGGTTGAGTTTAATAAGAAGTGTAGCATTAAAGTGATTTAATGGCAGCTAATTTGAGGAGAAATTTTGATTTTAGGAATTTAAATCGAGATAATAGAGGAGGAATATTGCATTCTAACTGCATAGAAACAATGGGAGTTGTTTTAAAAGCACCGGTTATAAGGCGTAAGTTACTATTCTGGATTTTCTCTAGTTTGTCTATTAGCTTGCCATTTGAAGCAAAACATGTTAAATAAAAACCAGGTGGGCTATGGAAGACGTGTAATATAAATCTACAGACTCTGCGTGGTTCTTTACATAATTATATAATGCTTTTAGGTTGAATACACGGATCGATCTACACACTAAGAGACCTGACACAACATCAGCAGTCATCACCTATATTTTAAATTTAACATGACATGTGCCATTGATTGAAAATAATCTGTCCAGCCAGGACTCAAATGAGGTTTGATAAACAAACCCCATTCCAACACACCCCCTCAATCAATTGCACATGCTAAAACTCTTACTACTACACAACCACCTTAAAGTTTTAACATATTTCTATTAGCACCCTATATATTATAAATTTCAACATTTCTACTAGCATCCTGTATATTAAAAATTTCGACATCAGTTAACAAACACCTAACTGTCATTAAATAACATCATAAACGTATATAACACTCATTAACATTAATACAAGTTCCTACTTCAACAATATTCTAAAAAACATAACATTTCAACAACCCTATAATATGTCCTACTTAAATTATCTGAACATCAATCTAACATCCATATCAATAAAAAAATAAACATCATATTTTATTGTGCTACCACTCGAAACAAAACGACATCCAATATTATATTTTATTATACTACCACTCGAAACGACACATCATCCAATATTAACTATCTCATAACCTAACTGACTAAAAACATTTCATTAATAATTCTGTGACTCTTACTCAAACTCATCTGAACCAGTATCAATAATTCATCATCACATTTAAATATACTAGGTACTACTCGAACTCATCATTACAAAACACTCAACTCAACTTCATTACAAAAACACCTACTCAACTTCATCATCACAAAAACTTCATCATTACAAAACTCCTAACTCAACTTCATCATCACAAAACACCTACTCAACTTCATCATTACAAAACACCTACTCAACTTCATCATTACAAAACTCCTAACTCAACTTCATCATCACAACACCTACTCAACTTCATCATCACAAAACTCTCAACTTCATCATTACAAAACTCCTATTTAACTTCATCATAATCTCCTACTCGACATCATATTTTCCTACCATAACATTATTAATAATACAATAACAAACACAGACAACTTAAGGTTCCCATATACTAAAATAATATGAAATTTAATAAAAGTTATGCTTGGTTGAGTTTATTGTTGGCTAATAAATAATGATTCATTTACTATTTAAGTCACTCACCCCCTTAAATGGATCATAATTTGGCACCCCCTTAATTCTTTTAAAATTCAGCTAAAAACAGAAACATTTAACTCAACCAATCCACACCCCTTAAGTTTACATTAAAAACAATAAATATTTTTACCATCGAAAAAATTACACACCTTATCAAAAACATACATGCTATATAATAAATAACCCAAATTATACGAACCGAAAACACTTATTTGTTCACTTTAGCCCGCACTTATCACTAAGACACAAGTTTCCGCTGACAGCGTTCAAATTTCACAGGTGGTAAACATTTTGTGAGTATATCAGCTATTTGTGATCCCGTTGGACAATATCTAACCGATATATTATTTGTATCAATTGCATCTTTAAGATAGTATTTTATTCATAATTCCCTTTCTCATTAGCCAAATTGCTGATTGATTATCGACTCTCATCTCAAGGTCTAATTTTTCATTACCTTCATCATTTTGTATATTATTATCAAAACATAAACGCCTACCAAGATTATCATTATTATTTTCAATATTTATTATTTCTTCATTTATTCTTTCCGCTTCTCTTATTTCGTTTTCATTTATTTCACCTTCATTTCTTGAAACATCATTTGTTTCATCAATGAATCTGACACAATTTCACCTTCTCGATTATTGTCCACATTGATGTTTCTTCTCAAATTTTCCCCTGCTCGACATTCTTCACTACCACGCGTCTCTCTTATTACAACTTCTTGTTCGTCTTCATTTGTCTCCCACAGCCCATTTATTCTCACTATGTTTTCTTTTGGATCAATATATATGCCTTGTTCGTCTTCATTAATCTCTTTTCCATCATGGCATTCCAGAAATAATTTCGTAATCTGCCTCCAATATTTGTAATTCGAATTTTTTTCTTAGTTTATTTAACGAATCCATTTCAATACAAATGTAAAAATACTTACAAAGACTCCAGTTATTTTTGACAAACCATTTTCCGTTGCTACGGTTATAAAATCAACATCTGGTTGACAGGCATATTATTGACGACTGAAAAATACTAAATTAGAAAATTATTCTTCTGTCTGGGCCCATAACCTGTTAAATAAAAACCAGGTGGGCTATGGAAGACGTGTAATATAAATCTACAGACTCTGCGTGGTTCTTTACATAATTATATAATGCTTTTAGGTTGAATACACGGATCGATCTACACACTAAGAGACCTGACACAACATCAGCAGTCATCACCTATATTTTAAATTTAACATGACATGTGCCATTGATTGAAAATAATCTGTCCAGCCAGGACTCAAATGAGGTTTGATAAACAAACCCCATTCCAACAAAACAAAGAAAACCATACTCAAAATGACTCCTTACCAAAGATTTATAGAGCATTAACATGACTTTAGGGTCTGCACCCCAATAAGATCTACATAGAACTTTTAAAATGTTAAAAGCCCTACGAGCTTTGCATACTACCTATATAATCAACATATTTATTCCAGGATAAATTATTTGTGAAAATAATACCTAAAAACTTTGCTTCTGTAACTACTGGTATTGTAATTTTGTCATAACAAATTCTAATATTATAAGATTTATTCTTGCCAAATATCATGACTTTGCTTTTATTTGCATTTATGTCTACATTTAAATAAGAAAAATAATGCTGAAATTTTTGCAATGCATTATTTAAAGTTAGTTCAACATGTTTTATATTGTTTCCACTACAGTAGATAGTCAAATCATCAGCATATTGTAGGTTTACAACATTATCCAACACAAAATTTAATCTATGAATGTAAAGCAGAAATATCAAAGGACTCAAAATACTGCCCTGATAGGTTCCTTTATAGGAATATCTTGGCCCAATAAGCTTCTGATTATGTTTAACATAAACTTCCCTACCATGTAAGAAGCTAAAAATCCAATGAATCATTTTTCCAGGTATACCAAGAAGATGAAGTTGCTCTGTGAGAATGTTATGATCAACATTATTAAAAGCACCAACTATATCAAAAAATACACAAACAGCTGTCTCATTGTTATGAATACTTTTTTGAAGATCAAGATGCAAAGTGCTTATACTTTCACGGGCTGAACACCCCCTGCGAAAGCCATACTGATTGGATGGTAATAAATGATGCTTTTCAATGTAAAATTCGAGTCTTTGTTTTAAGAGCTGCTCAAAGACTTTGCCAATACAAGAAGTGGGAGCAATGGGACGGTAAGAATCAGGATTAAATTCCTCTTTATCTTGCTTAAGTATTGGGATAAGGCAATCTGTTTTCCATTGAGAAGGGATTTTGTTATTTAGCCAAAGAAAATTAAAAATGTGAAGTAAAGTATTAAGAGATTTGAAGTTAAGATGTTTAAGAAAAGTATAAGGTAGGTACACCGTCTAATCCGTAAGCTGTATCTTTTCTTGAGGATATTGCTGATTTGAGCTCTTGATAAGAAAAGGGTTCTATTAGAAAACTGGCTGTGGAATAAGAGTTGCCGTCTGCTTCTAAGTATTCAGACATATAATTATCAACATAGTCTGGTGTATATTTATTTAAGAATTCTTGTATCCAATTACTATTGTTGTTAATCATAAATTTGCTATAAGTGAAGGTTTTATTAAAAAAAAATATATTATTCCAGATTATAGATAATGGAGTGGTTCGATTAAATGACTCACACAGGTGGGCCCAACTAGCATCTCTTTCCTTTTTCAAGGTAATTTTTTTTAGGGCCTGTAACCTTTTAAAATTAAGGAAATTTACTTCAGTAGATTCTCGTTTAAATTGTAAATATCCTTGCCTAGACACTTCAACAGCTGATCTACATTTTTGATTCCACCATGGGAAGTGAACTCGAGACTTCTTTCTATGGCATGTTGAAAGTGATGTGTTACGTTTTTGATGTATTGGTAAGGACTTTTCAATTGCAGAATGTAGTATATAGCAGAATTCATTGTAGCTAGCTTGAGGATCCAGTGGATTTATTATGTAACTATTAATTGCACTGTCAACTTCATTAGAATATTTATCCCAGTTGACTAATTTATAATTAGGAAATGAATGAAAGTCATTTCCAACATTGTTATTATGGTTGCTACATGTAAAGATAATTTTTGTGATTACAGGTAAATGATAGCTACCAAGTGGATCATCGTGAACAGACCACTCACAAGAAAGAGCTAACGTTGGAGATACAATAGTGAGATCTAAGGTGTCCGTTACCCAGGCCAGATGTTGTCGAAAATGGTCATTTGAATCTTATAGATAATTAGTTTTGCGGCTTCTGTAATTGTTGCGCACATTTTTAAATTTGTTGCGCTTTTAGTTTTTTAATTATTTCACAAAAACATTTCCTGCTGGGGTAACGTTACCTCAGCCAGACCTTTTTCTTTCTAATGGGAATATTTAAATAATTACTAGCTATAAAATTAGTTGTCTAGATGAAGTAAATGTTGTGCCTTATTTTGTATTTGTTCTTTCATCGGTTGCGAAGTTATTCGAGATTTTGCTGGGGTAACGTTTTTGGTTTTGCTAGATCTTTGAAATGGTTAAGCGGATTCTTTTCATATTTTGTACATGGCTTCTTAGGAATTAGTTTAAATTTGTTCTGCAATAAAAAAACCAAAATAATACATAGCTTAAAGGTTATTTCATTAAATAGAAAAACACTTCAATTGGTCCCAGCACTCTCAATAAGAGCTCTAAAGACTTACTTTAAACGTTGTTTTAAAGCTTGTAACTGCCTTCAAGTCTTCAGTGAAGTTTCATTAGTATCCTGTAAGTATTTAACAAGTTATTATGATATTGAGTTCTTCACGAGCACGGTCTTGATGCGCGCGGTGTTATTTGGCCACTGGATTGGATATATGAACTGAATGTTATGTCAATTATTAGTTTTTTAGTTCAGTTGTATATCAGTAAAATTTCAGCTCAGTACATTGGATAATTAATGAGATAATACGATTAAAGTCATCAGGAAGTGAATGACCGTGGTAACCCGACCAAGTTTAGGTGGTTACGAAAAAGCGAAAACGCAGAACATTATACTATCTTTTGAAATGTTTCGTATAATACACCTTACAATTTCGGTACAGACGCGTACACTGTTAAATACATTAATAATATCTGTACTATGAAAACATTATTATTATCTTCCAGTTGCACAAACTTATCAAAAATCACTGATATTACATGTCGTTCGGTGGGACGCGGAAGGGGTGGGGTGAAGGGGCGCATTGGTTGCATATCGCACTAAACATGCTTCGTAATCACATAATTCATCTTATAGAGTGCGCATGCGTTTCGGCAGTTCCGTTTCCTGTTTTTGCAAATATTTATGGAGTGCGTGAGAGCTAATGTAAATTAATAAGTGTGGCGAATTACTGCTAATGTGGAGTGCTTCTATTTATGATCATAGTTATGGTGCAGGATAACTATGATCATAAATAGAAGCTGATGAATTCACGAACAAGGTAAGCTTGTATAAAGTAACTACAGAAATAGTAGCAAAATTATTATTAATATGTACATGTTGTTAGGTACTTATCTAAAACTGTATTTTTTTCTTCTTCTTGTGATTTTAAACTTAGGAAAAAAATGTGACATTTGAAATGAGACAACAAAACAGTAGGAGTAACTGTGAGCATTTTACTACATTGTGATGTCATTTAATATTACCATTGATCTGTGATTTTAATTGATATAAGTAGGTATTAGTAGACATACGTAAAGGTGCGTACAGACCATGTAACATGTTATATAACACTACAACTCTATGTAAAATGTTATACAACAATGTTAAATAACATGACCACACTATGAAAAATGTTATATAACATGTTATGTTATATAGTTTGTACGCACCGTAAGTTTAGTGTTAACTGAAAAAAACCATTGTATATTATTTATTGTCTGTGATCATTACACAGTCCAATATGTGTATATTTAAATAAAAACTGTAACTGTGTATACTGAAATCTATAATTTAATTTAAAAATAATAGAAAATTTCAAAAAAGCAAAATTACTATCTGTAATTTTAATCTGTGATTGTTTTTAAGTATAAGTTTAATAATACTTTAAAAGTTCAATTGAAATGATTATATTACCTGTCAATAAAAATTATTTAATAATCACGTAGTTTTTTTTTAAACTTGTGTACATGTCTGTACTAAATTTGTAACACTATCCTACATATTTTAGAAGGTACCATAATGTTTTGCGTTTTCGCTTTTTCGTAACCACCTAAACTTGGTCGGGTTACCACGGTCATTCACTTCCTGATGACTTTAATCGTATTATCTCATTAATTATCCAATGTACTGAGCTGAAATTTTACTGATATACAACTGAACTAAAAAACTAATAATTGACATAACATTCAGTTCATATATACAATCCAGTGGCCAAATAACACCGCGCGCATCAAGACCGTGCTCGTGAAGAACTCAATATCATCATAACTTGTTAAATACTTACAGGATACTAATGAAACTTCACATACATTTGAAGGCAGTTACAAGCTTTAAAACAACGTTTAAACTAAGTCTTTAGAGCTCTTATTGAGAGTGCTGGGACCAATTGAAGTGTTTTTCTATTTAATGAAATAACCTTTAAGCTATGTATTATTTTGGTTTTTTTATTGCAGAACAAATTTAAACTAATTCCTAAGAAGCCATGTACAAAATATGAAAAGAATCCGCTTAACCATTTCAAAGATCTAGCAAAACCAAAAACGTTACCCCAGCAAAATCTCGAATAACTTCGCAACCGATGAAAGAACAAATACAAAATAAGGCACAACATTTACTTCATCTAGACAACTAATTTTATAGCTAGTAATTATTTAAATATTCCCATTAGAAAGAAAAAGATCTGGCTGGGGTAACGTTACCCCAGCAGGAAATGTTTTTGTGAAATAATTAAAAAACTATAAGCGCAACAAATTTAAAAATGTGCGCAACAATTACAGTAGCCGCAAAACTAATTATCTATAAGATTCAAATGACCATTTTCGACAACATCTGGCCTGGGTAACGGACACATTTTCATCAATGACGTCCAAAATGTCTCTACCACGCGCATCAGTAGAGTTGCACCCCCAGGAGATGTGGTGCGCGTTAAAATCACCAGCTAGTATTAATGGATGAGGAATACTTTTAATGAATTAATTCAATTTTTTTTTATTAAATCTAGGAACTGTATAACCTGGGCAATACATACTAACAATGCTGATGACTTGACCAGCAACATGCAATTGAATACAAATATTTTGTAAAGAGTCATCAAAGAAAGTATTTAGTTTAGAATATTTAATATTATTGTGAATGAGAATGGCTACTCCATTATGTTTATTACCAGTATCGTTACGTTCTATTTGGTATCCTCTAACTTTAAAAGGCTGTTCTGGCCTAAGCCAGGTTTCAGATAAAATAGCTATATGTATATTGTTATCTAGTAGAAAATTATGTAAAAGGAGTTTATTACATAGTATACTTTGTGCATTCCATTGTATCACGTTAATGTCCATTAAATAGATGTTCGCGACGAAGCGTCATCAACCATACTAAATGGTTCATAGAAGTTTAAAGTATGTATGTGTAGACATGTCTGCTTACCACGGCGCGCCATCTAATACTAAAATAATTTTTAGAGGCACGTCTGTATTTATACTAAAATTTTACCTGCATTTTTTGAGATAGTAGTATAATGTTTTTAGTATTTGTCAGTATGTTATAGGGTTCAATAGTTCACCCTTAATGGAGTAAAAGCATTAGAAAACATACTGATAAGAGTTATCATAGCGAAAAACGTAAATTCCTGTCGTACGATACGTCATTGCTCGACGACGGATTAGTTCCGAATGAGCCGCGAGGTGGCTCCACGTGATATTTATAGTTTTGAAGCTTTGGAAACAAATTATAGTAATTAAAATCATGTTTTTAAGGGCTTATCCTATGTACTAGATATGAAATCAGTACATAATGATGAAACTATGCGAAAACCACGTAGTTTCCGCTATATAAATATGAATATTGACTTGATAGCTCAAAAAACCAAATATATGGTTTTAGGTCATTTTAGGGTATATAGGGGATCTAGACCGAGACGGAAAACCTATATACACCTCATAGTTAGCGTCGTCTTTTATATAAAGCCCATTTACTTGAGATATCAAGTCGGTATATAGTAGGAACATGCTGTTTATCTGGTTTTCGGCAAATGCTTACGGTTTTAGGTGCCCTAAGTACCTAGAAAACATATAGGTGTTGCCAGGCGGTTTCTAGATGGGAAGAATCGCTTGGATAGTCAGCGAGATGAACAGTCATGAAAAATGTAAACAACGTAAAACGTTGAAATTTGTAGACCCTTCAGGTGGAATAACTCCATGAAGGGAATAGATGTACTTATGGTGTAAGTACTTTCGGATGGCTTGCTGGACTAGCTACCAAGTCATCACTTTGGAGCGAAAATCGCTCAAGTAGGCATTCACCGGGACTATACACCCCTGGGAATTCCGAAAATAAAGAATTTTTGGGGACCTCCCGATGGCCCGATAAACGCGCTATCGTATCGTCCCAAGTTTATTAGGTTTTTGTAAATAGTTTTCCCGATAGCTGGGCGCAAAGAAAGTGACCAGCTATTGATTTTGCACTTATCGAGGCACCTTATGTGCATATAGCCTGGATAGACTTATATAAACACTAGGAATGTAAAGTGTGGTCTATCGGCTACCAGAATCCCCATAATAGGCGGTGATTGTCTGGTTAGCCTAAGTAGAAAATCATTAAGTCGGTGAAATGACTTAGGATTTTATAGACTCAGTACATAAGGGATGATATCCCATAGAAAAATCCCGAAAATAAGCCTTTTCTAGACGTCAACAGACAGCCTGCTATTGGCACCAGCAGGTCAACCCAACCTATAGATATCCTTAGGCTAGGTTAAAAGCTATTAAGATTTTAACCGGAAAATAAAGGAAATTGTCCCTTTATTGTATAGAAATAGTCTAGGGAAGCTATCAATACCTGTAAATTAGGTATATGGATTAGATACAGAGATAGGGGGCGTTACAGTACGAAGAAATCCAGCTATTGATAGCGCCGTGGAAGGGGTGCGGTAACCCTATTACCAAATAATGATAAGGGTTTTTTACAATAATAAAAATTATTTTCGGCGAGAATTTGCGGGGCTCTCAATAATGGCACGGTCCGAGCGTTCGGATCAGATTCGGAGCGGATCAGATCGGGGCGTTCAGCGGCAATGGCCAGAAGGTTTACGCCCTTCTTTTCTCGGGGCCAGTGATCACGCTACGTCCAGCACAATAGAGTTTGAATTTTTATTGAATGTTTCAATTATTATTTTCTTGATACTACTAGAGCTGACATTTTCTTTATTTTTGTGTAAAGTAATGATCTGTATGACAGATTGAACAAACATGTTCATGAATTTATCTGAATTTAGTAGTTTTTGGAAGTTGTCTGGTGAAGATAGAGATGGAAAAGGTTTTTCCTTTAGCATATCTGAATATTTAAATGACATGGCCTTTTTTTTCAATTCAGTGATTTTTTGTTTTTTAACTGGGCAGACAGACGATATAGCGATATGATTGCCTCCACAGTTGTAGCATTTTGCATTGGCTGAGTCAATGGTACACATTTTAAAATTATGGTTTTCTGTGCAGATGGAGCATTTTTCTGTATTTTTACAATATTTAGCTATGTGTCCATACCTGATGCACTTCAAACATTGTTTTACCGGTGGGACGTATGCATTGACCTCGTGGCGCCAGTGGTCCAGGTAAACGTGGTCGGGCAGCTGCGTGGCTGAGAATGTTACGGCCACAGTCTGCGTCGGCTCCAACTTCACCGCATCTTCAGCTTTCACCCGTCTCATGAATCTTCGTACCTGTATTATGTTCCTGGTGCTGGCCAGAAGAGAATGAATTTTCTTGTTAGACATTTGTATGGGGACCCTAGTTAGGACCCCAGTGGTCTCCGTGGCAGAGGCAGGTGTAGATGTTTTTTAATTTATGTTCTGCAGTCAATTTGCTCCCCTGGAGAAACATGTTGGCGTTGTTGGCATTGTCGAAGACAATGCCGACTTTAAATTTATTTATGGTGCGTAAGTGCTGGGACACCGTTTATACAATCCCTCCGAATTGCGCGGGAGATGCCCATACGGGTTCCTTCGGTTATTGGCTGGTTAACTTCAATATGTCATAAGAATACAATGTATTCTACATTACCCATACTGCTATCAGGATACTTCCTTATATAGTTCGGAGCATTATATGGAACGAAGTCCAGTTTTTCATCAATTGACGACGAGTCTGACTCAGTAGACGAGTCGTCGACGATGGAACTTTCCTCCTCTTCTTTTTTTTTCCTTTTCCGCCCGCTTTTCCCCATATTTACAATTATTTCAAATAACACTGATATAAACAAGCTATTTACAATTATTATACAAAGTACAATATAAAGTAAGTAAAATAATAATATATAATATTTAATATATAGTATAAGTATTATTATTATTTTGTATATAAAGTTCTAAGATTATCTAATTATTAAAATAAATTTGGAAATTGCCGCCTATTTGTTCGAACGATTCCCCCGCCTCCTCGCAATTATGTTCTTTAAAATTTAAACTTTCAATGATACCAAAACCAGCCAGATACAAATAGTATAGCCAAAGAGATTTTATTACAAGTTCATACATACCTACTATAATGCGAAAAGACTTTTTCCCCAACCTATTATATAAGAACTTTTACGAAGCCAAAAAGAGTAGGTAAGTATGTAAAGATCATAACAGCTGGCGTTCTGTAGTTTTTACTTATATCCATAGGCAAGAAGGCATGCATGAGTTTGCAATTTTAATAGACTGTTTTCAAACTTTTCAGTAATTCTACATCTACATTTTGTATTATTAATAGTTCCAGTCACGTAAAAAGAAGGCCCCACACTAGGCGGACCGATGAACTAGTTAAGGTTGCGGGGATACGCTGGATGCGAGACACATAAATAATAATAATAATAATAAGCCTTTATTATTTCCCATCCATACAGTTTTACATACAAGTTTTACATTTAAGTTTTACATACAAGTTTTATATACAAGTTTTCCATGTCCATAAATAAGGTTTTACATACGTTTTACAATTTTTTTTTTTATATACGTAATATACATATTTAATTGTATTACCTATGGTTTTGCATTAATACACTTTTACAATATATTTTTTTTTTTTTTGGATCGGAACCCCTATTTGGGTATAGGCCTCCTTCAGTTTTATTTAGTTTTTCATTTTTATTGTTTTTTTTTTAGTTATGTTTACTGGAGGGTTTTGGTCATTTTCCCCCCACGGGGACCAGCCGGCTTGGGGGAAGTTTTTCTTGGTTGTTTGATAAGGTTTGTACTATGACGGTTGTTGTCTTTCCGGTTTCCAGTGTACGTGATTGTTATGCATTAGTTTTCTTCTCTCTTATTGAGTTTGATCTCGCACGAGCCATGTATTCATATGCATTGGTTGTATTGGCTTTCTTCGATGCTACGTACAATGGTTTTTCTGTCTGTGGTGTGCTGAGGTTTGGCGAATATGATGGATCCCTTTTCCTTTTTTCTCGATTTACATCTGTTTGGTTTTTGACTATCAGTTTATCTACTTTTAAGTAAGCTATATTACCCTTCTTTCTTTCCTCTTCAAGCTTTGGTTGTAACGCTTTTCGTGTTTCTAATATTTCCTTTGTGTAGTCTTCCTTCACGTATATATCTTGAGGTAATTCATTTTTGGATTTCATTACTTCGATTTTCCTCCAGTACGATACAAATGAAATTAAGATAGGTCGCGGCGTACTTTTTGCCTGTCCAATTCTAAAGGCGTTCATAATTTCTTGTTCTTGCAGGTTTAATCTAAGGTAATCGTTAAGTTTTTCAGTTACCTTTTTCACCAAACTCGAGCTATCATGTTTGTCTTCCTTTACTCCAAAGAGAAGTATGTTACTTTTCTTTTTGGCCATTTCCAATCCTTTCACTTTCTGCTTCAATTCTTTAACTTCATTTTTAAGTTGTTTATTTTCTTCGTCTAACTTTTTAAATCGTTCGTCAATTTGTTGTACTACATTCTTAGTTACAGATTCCGTTATTGTTATGGTCTGTTGTTTCATTTGCTCTTCAATTTTTTCTAGTAATATTTGCATTTGGATTTCCATTTTTAATTAACCTTTTTTGTACGATTTTACTTAGTAATTTTGAGGTAATTTTAATTATTAGTCTGGCAACACTGACAAAATAGTAACATTTTAAATTCTCGTGGTGACAGCACGATCTGTCAGTTATCACTTGCAGTTATTTATTATCTATGGTACAATTTGTCTATGGTTTCGTTTTTTGAGGTTATCTTTTTAGCAAATACAAAAAAATCGTACTTTTGCACTGTTTATGTATTTTAATGTTTAATTTTAGCAGCGAGACACATATGACCGGTCAATTTGGCGACACTTGGGGTTGGCCTATGTTCAGCAGTGTACGTCATATGGCACGCGACTGTACCCGTACGTACGCAAACATAGCCACTATCACTTAGCGTTATTTTTACATGTCGGGAACTAAACGAAGGAACTCTGACAATGAAAACACAGTGTAAACTCAAAAATAGACTTTATTTGTACAAAAAGCTTAAATCGATAGGTAGGTATGTATATACAATATCACTTTTTATTGAAACGTACATAATATAAAACTGGCACTCGAACTTTATTCCTAAAACATAGATTACAATTACATTCATTGTTTTATATTTGTGTACATAATAGTTTAAACAGCAATGAGAACAATATATTTACATAAAATTAAACATAAATTATACCTACTTAATAAGCTAGGTTAACGTAAATCAGTCGGCGAAACTTCGCACGACAGCGGAAAACACACTGAAAATAATTACTACCACTTGCATTGATATATTAAAAAACCCAAGATACACACTCAGCGTCTCAAAACTATCCGCATAAAATGAGCGCAACATTTTAAATTGTGCGCTCATTCCAAATAGTCTCACGTTACTGCACAGTGCACACTCGTTAAAAATGCCATAGTGTTCTTTGAGAAATTGTCAAAATATTACGTCAAAACGTTAAAAAAAAGGATGGGATATCATATTTTCGGTAGGTAATAGTAGTTTATGATACTGTTTCATAATAAGGGGTATTAAAACATGAGTCAAATTTTCTATACATTCACTAATATCAGACATTTTAAGGCAAGAATTAAAAAAACTTATGAAATTAGGTATAGCAAAACCTGCAAAACGTATGAATGGCGCCAAAACCCAGCACATCACCGCATTTACCGCGCATGCGGTAAGGCTTAGCACGCACTGCGATATTTATTCGCGCGAATTTTTAAGCCCATTTTCGACCTATGGAATTGTATGAAGCACAACCGATATTCTGAAGGCAGCGTTCCCGGGTCGCCTCATCTCTCGTTTTGGCGATTTGCACTGGCCCGCAAGGTCGCCCGATTTAAGCGTTCCAGACTTTTTTTTGTGTGGATTTTTTGAAGTCCCGTGTTTACGTGAACAAGCCCGAGACTCTGGAAGCCTTCAAGGACAACATTCGACACGAGTGCGAGAATCTGTCGCCCGAAGTTCTCGCCGAAGTTATAAAAATGCCATAAGACGAGCCCGTATGGCAATCAATTGTGACGGCGCCCATTTGGCCGATATAATCTTCTCGATTTGACCAATAAAATTCTAAAGGTTCAAATAAACATAATTAAAAACAGAATCGAAGTTTTTCATTTAGAAAAAAAAAGAGAGCCAAACAACATCGGATGACCTCTTTTGGCCCACCTTGTAGAATAAAATAGTTTTAAATAGAATTCCAAAAGGATCAATTTGACGATATTATGATTATTTCTTTCTATACATGTCCTATCCAAAAACATATTTACGCTCAGATAAAACTATAATTATGTGTTTAGGCTACAATTTAACAAACTCTTAAAATACTAACTAAATGTCTTATAAAAAAAGAAGTATAAAAATATTCGTCTCCACTCTATGCCTTGTCCTAACGGTTAACTTCGGTCGTAAATTTTATTGCTTTTTGTACACTGCTTTGTAAAAACAATTTTAAACAATCCGCTTAGCGTTGAATTTGCAAAAAAAATATGTTTATAGTATAACAATAACTACCCACGTATAATTGGTGTGTGTTTGGTGACAGTTTCGAGTGTTACTTTTGTTAGAGACTGTGCATCTTGGGTTTTTTAAAATATCAGTGGACACTTGCGTTTGTTTTTTGACTAGCAACAAAAAAGTATTTTGCTATTAATTTTGCTAATAAACAAAACGTTTTTCGTTAAAAACCGATCTTCAAATTTAAGCAAGTTTTGTCGCTAGTAAGAAAAAATCGCAAGTTTTTGTTTTATTGTGATTTGATATCGATCGTTCAGTACTTATCAGGTCTGCGAAGTTTCGCAAGCTAATTTAATCTGGCCCCTTAGAATGGAGCTATTTTTAAAAAGCTTTTATTTAACTTGCAATGTTTGGAGGGAGAGCTCGTAAGGTTTTTGAGCTGGTTGCTCAAAAACCTACAGGTGTAACTAAGGCGCTGACCTAATACAAATTGTATTAGGACAGCGCCGAAGACTATTCGAACATATATGCATAAAAACTGGAGATATTGCCATATTCAGGGCGAAAAATTGAAAGCTGAGTAGGTGGGCCCTGCCGAGAGAACACCGAGAATATATCCGACAAGTTTCAAATAGGATCCTTGTGGTCAAGGTTAAATTTTCAGATATGTACCCCTGACCAAATATATATATGTTTAAATAGTCTTCGTTACATCTGTAGCGGCATCTATGCTACGACATACTAACTAATAACCTGACGTCACACAACCCTGCATGGCGCAAATCAAGACAGTAATCCGACAACAACCGTTGGGCAGTCCCCGGACCAGACACAACACCCGTCTGGTTGGAGGATCCTCCCTTTTCAATCGAGGTTTACAGGACTTTACGCCCTGTTTCGACCTCCAAACATCTGCGGGCTCAATTAATATTGACATCTGCATCGATAAAAATCGGAGCTAAAGAGAACGTCACTCCACTAATGTAAAGAAAAAACAGCGTCCATGAAGTATAGAGTCTGGCAAACGAAAGTAGACACTCGAATTATTTGCAAACTTTTTGTATGGCAATGCTATACTAATGTCAACCCCAATTTTCCGTATGACGCTACTAAGTTGATACTTTGTTTTAATTCGTAATCACTATTTATCTTTTTGTAAAAACATTTTCTATATTTAATAATTTAAAGTTTCATTATTAATGTAGAAAACAATGATTCCTGTGACTCTTATGAATCTTTTCACATGGATGTCATAGATTTAGATTTTGATTGATAGTGAATAAACCAAAATTATTATAGAATACTGTTGCTTTTTTTATTCAGATTGATATATCTAAAGTATTACCTACCTAAATGTATTTAGGTACGTATTATAGTAGTTTTATTCAGACGAAGTAATATAAATAATTCTAAAGTATCAAATTAGGTTATTCCAGGTATTGCATACTAGTTTTTGGGGTTGCTATGCTGATATTTTTTTAATTTGCCGCGATTTTTTAGTCTCTACTTTCGTTTGCCAGACTCTAGCATATTTATCTACAATTGCATGCCCATTATAATTATAGAACTTCATAGGCGTGCTTATGTCAAACGTAAAGTATATGAGGAAATACTATAGCCAAATTAATTTAAATTGCTCCATTAGGCGGTTTACACATTGCCATGCACCACGCAGCATAGCGCGTGAATGCGTGTTTTAATGTTGCTTGTAAGTCTCCGTTTCTATAGAAAAAACGCATGCAAGTACGCGCGTAGGTGCGTTTTCACGTGTTGCGTGATGCGTGGCAGTGTGATAACCGCCTTATAGACTAGTTTCTTGCCAGTTAAAACGGTAGGAAGTGTGCGTTCTGGGGCTTTCTGTAATTTTCGAAGTTTAACATTACACGTTGACGTTAAACGTTTTTGAATTTCTTATTTTAAATTGTTTAATGGTTTTGATTTACTATGTGCGGCGAATAATATGACTATTTTTCTAAAATTTTATTTTGCCTAAATGGGCCAAATTTTGGCCGAAGCCGTAAGCACTTACTAGAAAATGCCGCCATTGACAGAACTGTTACGATGCAAGAGAGCGCGATGAAAGTAGCTACAGTAGGAGTGCATCGCCTGGGCCAGAAAATAATTACAACCAAAACAAAACAAATTATCGCCAATCTTGAACTGTTCGGACGGTTAAAATAACTGTTTGAAGCTGTGACCGCACGGGTAGCCGGGAGTGGGGTCGATGACAATCGATGTGCAGTTATTTTGACCGTGTTGTATGTACTGCATTCTTAACACATAATTTTAAATCTGCAGGCTCTTTCAAGAGCCAGCATAAGGATGCTTTTACATCGAGAAGTGCGAGGTAGCTAGGCGTTGTACGATCAATGGGTAATTGGCCTTAGTGCGAGATTTTAAACGCACTCGATCATCATAATGAGTGCGTCATATGAATGACAATTCTTATTCAAAAAATAGGGTTCCCATTAATATCACCAGGCCGCGCTAATTCAGTTTCAATACAAATGACGTTTCGTTAAGCCATCGATTACGTTTAAAAACTCGCACTAAGCTCACAATTCAGTGTCGTAGCCTGGCTTAGCGCAGCCCTGGTGAACCACCAATCTAGTAGCAGATATATGGTAGAGAAGCACTCTTGATGAATACATTCATAATATTCATATTTCTTTATTATACACAAAACAAGCATAAAAGTTGTCTTTGACACCGATGCGAAAAAAAAATACCTTGAATTTAGTACAAGATTCTGGACCTACAAAGCGTTGCAAATTTTTCGTCGGTTTCCAATTTTCGAAAAAAATCTCTTAAATATATCATTAATTCCCTTTTTTTTCACTAAAAAAAACAGCAATGAAAATTAAAACCAAAAGCGCTACCTATCAGTTGTAATTGGGTTACATAGGCATAACGATTCTGAACTGACTACAGTAAAAAAAAAATTTTTTTTTCAATGATTTGGTTAAAGCCGACGAAAAATGGTGTACATCAGAATCGCGGGTGTACTTTTCAGATTTGCCTAAATTTATTGCAGTTATTTAGTACCTTCTGTGTACCTTAACGTACCTCTCCTGAAAATCTGTGTACCTACACGCGTAAAATGATATTTAAAAAATTAGGTACACCCGCCATCCTGATGTCAGAACCGCGGGTGTACTGCTAACCAGTATATGTAGCTAAGTGTGCTGTATAAGCAAATTTGGTACCTCTTGTGTACCTGCAGAAATACGTATTTAATAAACAAAATACTGTAAGGTTGCTGCGAAAAGTAAAAAAGCGATTTTCTTTCTTTGACGTTGTTACTATTTTATAATACTTCCTCATGATTATAATCTCCTGGTACTTAAGTTAGTCTTAACTGGTAATGAAAGAATGATGATAGATGCCACCCTCGCAAATATTACTACTTCGTCATGATTACTTCGTCAAGGTTATTTTTAACCGATTTCCCAAAAAGGTTCTCCTTTTTGGGCAGTCGGTTAAAAATAACAATCTTCAGTATTAAAAACAAGTTAAATATTTAGAAAAAAACCTATTAGAAAAACAAACAACATTTTGCCTATTTTTGAACATTGTTGAATTGAACATTAGATGTTGAACATTAAAAGCATTTATACCCAAACTACCAGGAGGCCAGAATCAATACGAAGTAGTAATATTTGCTTTTTTTCTTACATTACCAGTTAAGACTAACTTAAGTACCAGGAGATTATAATCATGAGGAAGTATTATAAAATAGTAACAACGTCAAAGAAAGAAAATCAGTTTTTTACTTTTCGCAGCAACCTTACAGTATTTTGTTTATTAAATACGTGTTTCTGCAGGTACACAAGAGGTACCAAATTTACTTATACAGCGCACTTAGCTACATATACTGGTTAGCAGTACACCTGCGGTTCTGACATCAGGATGGCGGGTGTACCTAATTTTTTAAATATCATTTTACGGGTGTAGGTACACAGATTTTCAGGAGAGGTACGTTAAGGTACACAGAAGGTACCAAATAACTGCAATAAATTTAGGCAAATCTGAGAAGTACACCCGCGATTCTGATGTACACGAAAAATGCCAACATTAGGGAGTCCAGAACCATATACTGAATCCATGGTACTTTTTTCTCTTCGTGAATATAACAGTAGGACAGCTTATGTACAAAGGCGAGCTTAATCCATAATGTTGTGTTCTCTTACAGCAAATCGAAAAAACTTTTCATTTTAGTTTAAAAATACCTACACTAAATTACGTACCTGTAGTCTCCCTAGTCTAGACAACTATGAATTCAGAACCTTACATCATTTTATTGACTCAAATATCTACTTTAGCACAGTGAAGTTAAAGTTGATTTTTGAGTGACTCTAATTATCAAGTCGTACAAAATATGGTTGCAAAGGAATTTTAACTCTGTTGCCCATGACTTTGAGTTAGTTCTTGTTAAACGTATATAACCTAAGATTCTGAATAGTTGTTCATATCAGTTTGTACCATCGACTACTCAGCCTGTAGACCAAGACTTCCAGAGATTAGCTTTTGCAAACACAGTATTTTACTTTTTTTATAATATTATTTACGATTAGGTGTCTAGAACCTAAATAGTCAATGTTTCATACACTGCCCCCGATAATAAGAAAGACGTATCTAACAAAATGTACTATATACACGGAAAAACCCATGCTGTGATTTAGTTATTGCATTTATCAAAACTCTGTGAATGTACCATTTTTCGGTCCATATCTCCTCTTAATTTAGTATTAAAACATTTAAGTAATGACAATATATATACTTTTTTTTTCTAAAAAAAGCTTTTCTTTTTAGCAAAAATAAAAAGTCGGAAAAATTACCTAGAACTAAACAGGAAAGCCGTAAAACGCCCTTTCACCAATTACGCAAGCTATGAAGATAATATTTGTAAGCAGATATACTTTTAGAACTGACCAAATTGAAATTTTGAAGGACAACGTTTGCTAATCAGTTTCGTCTTAGTGTAGGTAGTAATCTGTGGCAAATGGGTAGTATATTTGTTAAGTCATATTATGTCTAAGACACTTTGTATATTTTTTGTATACTACCATTTGTTTGCCCAATAAAAATAAATAAAGAGATAAGAACAAAAGGCACATTTTATTATTTACGACTATCATACTTAGTACCTTAACTGTTGCGGGCTATTCAATTTGAGTCTGGCAAACGAAAGTAGACACTCGAATTATTTGCAAACTTTTTTTATGGCAGTGCTATACTAATGTCAACATACATTTTTGGTGATTTGTTGTGGTCTTGATAATAGCATTTATTAAGTGAAAAATGAATAAAACAATTAAAAGTGGATTACGGGAGATGTCGTTTCGCATGATGTCTAAATATCAAGAAAAACATCAGGATAAAGTCGTCGAATTCAAACAAAAACAAGATTGTTTACGTGTGGTGTTAGATTTCATAAGTTAGAATGACGCTAATAAGTTGAATAAACCAAAATTATTATAGAATACTATTGTTTTTTTTATTGAGATTTGATACATATTGTCTTAAATTACCTACCTCAATTAGCTATAGTATTTTTATTCAGATGAAATAAAATAAATAATGCTAAAGTATCAAATTATGTTATTCCAGGTATTTCATACTAGTTTTGGGGTTGCTATGCTGATATTTTTTAAATTCTCCGCGCTTTTTCAGTCTCTACTTTCGTTTGCCAGACTCTAATACCACAAGTCTATTGAAAGAAGTTGTGTACTAAAATGAAAATACGCAAGTGGTAAATAGGTCATTTTCAGCTAGTATTAGCCTTAATTTTCAAATGAATTGAATGGCACAATAGCCAGTTACGTCTTTTCATTGTCACACGCGGAATATAATGAATAGATGCGCCTTTTCACCCGACTGCCGAAGGAGGGTAATGTGTTTATCAGTTTATGTATGTATGTATGTTTATTCCTATGTGGCGTTCTAGATACCAAACGCGTTGGCGTTCAAACGATTCGTCTTAACCTTGCAAGTGTCACTGGCTACATTAAAAATGGAAAATAGAAAAATGGCGGATTTTGGGCGCCATATTGTGGGGGCCCAATTTTATTTTTCTTCGAAAACCATCGTGTAGGGTATCAAAATAAAACGTTTTAAGAGATGATTTCAAAAATGTAAAACACTTATAAGATTAAATGCAATGTGACTTTTTAGTTTTTTTTTTTTCGAATTACCGAAACATCATAAATAAAAAAAGTTAATTCAAAAAATCTGACTGCTAAAGAAGCGAAGTAAAAAGACGTAAACAAGAAGAAAGTCATGCTGGGATGCCTGGTGTTGGTCAGCCAGCTCGCGAATATGCCAGTGTATATGTAAAGATTAGACTCATCTACGCATAATAGGTCTTTTCATTTTTCTTCCATCAAAATGAGTCCTTTCATCTTAGTTAAAGTATAAATGATCATGGAGATGAGCGAAGGGCTCATCTCCATGATCATTTCACTATGGTAAATCCGAAATTAAATCATCATCATCTGCCTAGCCTTTTCCCAACTATATTGGGGTCGGCTTCCAGTCTTACCGGATTCAGCTAAGTACCAGTGTTTTACATGAAGCGACTGCCTATCTGACCTCCACAACCCAGTAACTGGGTATCACGGTACCCCTTGGCAAGACTGGTGTCAGATCTCAAGCTTCTGATTACCCATAACGACTGAAATTAAATGCGATAAAATAAAAATAAATCTGCATATTCGCTTTTTTTGTCCTCATTCCGGCAAAATATATAACTCAATTTTGGAAAAAAAATGTTAGATACGTCCTTTTTACTATCAGGAGCAGTACAGTCTGTAACATTTTTGCCCGCAGCCTGATGACGTTTTTTTTTAAATGATAATCTCATTTATTGCTTCATATGTTTAAAACTCTGACTAATCGACAGCGTTAAACACGCAATGCATTCTTACTATTGAATTGTCTAAATAAAAGTGCGCGTGATCTTTGAGCGGAAAACGTTAAGACATTGAGGGTGCTGTTCTACATGAAGTAATGGGAAATATGCATTTGTCTCTAGTAAACAAATATGATAGAATTTTTAAATATCTTGATGAGAGACGAAGTTATAAAAGGTCAAAGTTGACAAATACAAAGAGAAGTCCGACGTGCCAATAGCTACCATAGAAAACTGCGTTTTTGATAAAAAGGTAAGATATAATTCGTTGAGTTTTTATATCTGTGTTTCGATAATTTTTTATTCTGCTATTTTTTTCGGTAAACTGAATATTTAACAAATATTATTTTCATGTATATTCCCT
Organism: Orthosia incerta; assembly: GCA_948252205.1. Lineage (NCBI taxonomy): Eukaryota > Metazoa > Arthropoda > Insecta > Lepidoptera > Noctuidae > Orthosia > Orthosia incerta. The sequence continues at coordinate 17,042,599 of OX411766.1, read as the reverse complement.
TTTTTATGACCTACTAGCTCGCGTTGACCATTATCTCACCTGATGGTAAGCGATGATGTGGTCGATGTTGTACGCTTGCCTAGAAGTAACTTGAGGCACAAGACAAATGTCACTCGATGGTCTAAATGCCAGAATGATCACGTGACATTTACATAGCGCTTGACATTCTAATACATTTTTAAATATTTTCAATCGCTATCGCCACGCTTTCTTTGATAGAATGTCACTTTAGACCAGGGTAGATAGTTTTTGAAAAATAAAAAAATATAGTAGGGTGAAACCCATTAGAAAAGGAAGAGAATATAACAAAAATTAAAGGATTAATAATTTACGAGCGATCTGAGGTCGGGAAGTGGAAGGGGGTGAGTTTCTAAGGGTGAAAACGGTTTATCTCGATTTCCGGCGAAACTACAAGTCCTATGGAACATGATTGAATGGCAAAGTTGTATATAATAAAAAGATCTACAACTTTTGTATTTACACTTTTTTCACATAACCTCAAAATGCATGTGAAAAATTCAAATAACCAGGTTTTTGCTTTTTTTACAATTTTTTTTTTTCGCTTGGTTTGGTAAAAACTTGCATTTTCATGTCCCAAAAACACTGTCGGTAATTTTTTTTTATTTAAAACATTTTTATTTTTAACCTTATTTTTACTACATATCGAAAAAACTACCCCAATTTTCAATCGAAAATTCTCGTGTCAAAATATCTGCTTTTTAAAAAAAGTCGGTGGACTTTTTGTTCGTTGAAATCTCTACTCACACTCACCAGCTCAGATCGCCTGAAATTATTTTACAATGCATGTCCTCGAAAAGAGCGTTTTCCAAGCAGCCAAAACTGTGCGGCAAGTGTCACTTTTTTTTACTTGTGCTTTTTACTTTCCTGTACTTTTTTAATTTTTAACTCCAACGTCCAGCCCGCCGCATCGAGTTTTTATTATTTAAAAACATTTTTAGAAATTAGTTAAGAAAAGATTATCATTCATATAAAAGGTAAAACAAAACTAATACTTCATTTAAGGCGTTTTTAATTACTCTAGATTTAGATTTTGATCAATAAATTAATTTTAAATATTCATTAAATATGTTTGGCAGAATGAATATTTTGCTCGTGCCTTTTTGCGTTACGACGTGACAGCTATTTGCACATGCGCAGTAGATATGCGCGAGGAACTATGAACGAAGTTAATCTGTGGATATGCTGAGAGCCCTTGAATAAGCGCCATTTTATTAATTTCTTGCTTGGTTCAGATATAATTTTTATTTCCTCACACAATGCATAGTAAAATGTTATATGATACACGTGCGTAAGATGATTTCCGACTCGTGACCGATCGGAAATCACCTACTTTCCGCACTTGTAGCATAAATAACTATTTCATTTCATTTTTGAAATATTCTCTTCCTTTTGCAATGGGTTTCATCCTACTATTTTTTTTTCACTTTTTACCATTTTCAAAGGCTTCGGCACTGTTCTACTTGTCTAGGGCCTCTATTGACTGTTGAGTTGCCCCGTCGTGTGCTCCCCGGCGCGCTCAGAAGAGCATCTTGTTGTCTGTGGCGGGGCGGGCGTCGTGCACCTCCTTGACCAGGTCGGCCAGCTCGCCCGCGCCGTAGCCCAGCAGCTGGCGCAGGTCGCACACGAACTTGTACACGAACCTGCGCAGACAGCTGACGTCACGACGACAACCGACAAGGTAGAGGGGCACGGGGTCCCAACACGAATAAACTAAATTTGGTTCAAATATTTTTTACAAGATCGCGTGATATGCAACGATTTGTAGAATAAAATTACAGTTGATTTATCATAAAAATCAACTCTTCTAAAGGACATGATTATGGAATATTTCGCTCTTCATTTAAATTTCAAATGCGGTACACATGTGACACAGTACAGTACGCACCTCTTGCCGGACACCTTGGCGATCATGTCTCCGTCGTAGTAGTAGCGCAGCGCACGGCTCAGCTTCTCGTAGTTCATGCGGTACGGTACACATGTGACACAGTACAGTACGCACCTCTTGCCGGACACCTTGGCGATCATGTCTCCGTCGTAGTAGTAGCGCAGCGCACGGCTCAGCTTCTCGTAGTTCATGGCGGGCTTGTGCTTGCGCGCCCCCCACAGCCGCGCCACGCGCTCGGGCTCCAGCAGCTTGAACTCTCCTTCCGTGCCTGAAAACATTTGAGTAAAACATGCATTTTTATATAAAAATCTTTGAACAACTATGAATAGCAGTATACTCGCACAAGGCGTGTGTGATATCGTTTCGCTAGCAATCTTTTTAATATAGATTTGGACTAACTTCCAAGTCTCGTCGAGGGGGTTAGCTTCGCATGCTCATTTTAGAGCAAATTCTCCACTCGCTTGTCTTAAGGTAGGCTGGCTTAGCTTGCTTGTTGACTGTGTTTGAGTGAGCGCAGAAAACTGATGTCGTACGCGAGTTCGCTTCGCTTGCTCGTAACGACACCATAGCCTGCCATAGTTTGATCTGACCGTTGTTAACAAGCTGATCGCTCACCGTGCCACCGGATAACGTCGAAGTACTCAGCGCTGGTCAGCAGCTCCAGTAAGAACTGCCACAACTGGATCTGACCGTTGTTGCCGTTGCGAGAGGTCACGTATGACGACCAGTCTTCTTCCGTCGGTCGGATCACAACCTGTAAACGATACATTTAGTTAGGCTGAAATCTTTAAAGCGTACTCACCATGTAAGCGTTGCATTCGAAAAGAACGTGCAAGAAACTCCAAGGACACTCTGTTACGAATAAGAAAAAAAAAAAATTACAAAATATTTGGTTAAATCACGGATGTAATAAGAGACGCGCACGTAAGAGCGTCTAATATAACAAACAACCCAAAAATAAAAAGAGTAATTGAAACAGGACGAGACACCTAAGTTATGACCAATCCCAACTGATGGCGCCCATTCACGAACATGACGCAAGGATTGGCACCACTCAGCTCAACTATCATGAAATTAACCGAATGATCCAACACTTGTGGCACCATCAAAGAGACATATAAGTGACTGTGCAAATTCTTCAACTTAATTTATTGTGCTGTATTTTTTCACTTACTTGTTTTGGCTTCTTCTTTATGGCTGACTGTGGGACTTCCAGAGGATCCTTGACTGGTTGCTCATCGTTCTGTATCACCGCTGTCGACATAATATTGCTATTAACGCATAACATCACACCTGCTCCCTACAGCGGTCGGCAGAATTGTGGAGTATACCCCACAATTAATTCATCAGTTATGTTTAGATCATAGAGGGTCAGTCAGTCAGAATCAGAGCTAGCACGCCGGTACGTGTGAAAGCTAACGTACATAGCTATACACTTCGCCGCCAGGTACCCGGTAGTGGCTACCCAGAAACCCGGGCGTGTGAAAAGGCACTAAGGGTTCCTTGGTGACTACGGAACCCTAAAAAGGACACTTACATTACGTGCAGGGACATTCATTTTTATTTGATCGGGTGCAAAGGCTACCTGCTACGATCCTTACTTACTTCACGTAAGGATCGCAGTAGGTGGCGTTCTGTAGTTTCTACCTACCCCCAGTGCGAAAGGCCTAAGTTTATGTATGCATGTATACAGACTCGTCGGTCTAGGGCTTGCAAGCGTGATATCTGAGCACGGCTACGCTACGCTTGTGCTAAATATTACTTATGATTAAATATCAAAAGATTTATTTCAACTAAACCATTTAAAGGTACTTTTGAATTGTCAAACAAAAGATGAATTAGTTACACATTCGTAAGCGTCAATAGGTGTTTATGGAGAAGAACGTGCAAGAAACTCTACACGGACACTTTTTACCGGATTCCGGATTTTATAATCCTCGCCAAACTTCTTGGCCGCCCCCAAGACCAACCAACTTCAGGTTTACCGGATGCGCGAGGCTCAAAACAGTGCTGTTTTTTTATGAGATTTACTACTGCGCAGCCATTGTAGCCAACTTCAGGGCGGCCAAGAAGTTTGGCGAGAACTATATCTGTAAATATTTCAATTATATTCATTGGCTTGGCTCCTGTAACACAGGTTGCTACTTAGCACAGGAGCCAGGGCTTCAAATAAGTATGTTACACTGTATTTTGTGTCAATAAACATTTTTTTATTATTATTCCATTTATTTACATACACTTTTACATTTTTAAATATTATACTATAAAAAAATAAAAATGCATTTAGAAATACAAAAATAGTAGCCCACCGGTATGGGGAACAGGGTCCAAGCTACCGGTGGCTCCTGAGAGAGGAACCTCCTAACGATACGCGCCGTGTCCAGGAGTACCGCTTTCTGGATCAAGCGCTTGATCCAGCTGCCCAACGAGAGCATCCTCAGATGTTCGTCGAGGCTCTTGGCTATTATACCATTGGCCGTCACGACTATCGACTATTATTATATTATTCATACATCTAGTAGTACACGCACGCCGGTTTTACTAATAGTTGAACTATTTACTCACCAATAAACTTGCACTTCCGTAGCAACTCAAAATGTGTCCAGAAGATGTCCCCCGGGTCGGAAGGGACTTTCTCCCTAAAATCAATACACAGAAACTTTATTAAAGATTTATAACTGTACCTTATTTTTTCTTGTAATTGACATTTTTAAATGATAACAATTTTTTATAATTTTGGATAAGCTTATTTATTGATTCGTAATCGACTGTGTATGAGACAATTAAGTTATTTGTGATTTTTAATTTTATTTTCGGTTGCCTTGTTAGATACTAAGTCAATGACAAATGTTGTATTGTAATTTCAAAAAATAATGTTTTTGCATGCCGTAAGGCAGAATGTAGCGGAAACACCCAATTCTGTACCATCTCAAACTTGCACCTGCATTGCTAGCAAATAAATAATTCTGATTCTGATTAGTAAAAGTTCTTATATTGTGTGTAACAAAGTTAACAAAACTAAAATCCGACAACGAAATAAAATACTTATAAAAAATATTTAACCATATAATTATTGTAAAAACTGATTATTGGTAGATACTTAATTAAAATTTTCTATGGAGGTGTCGAATTAAGAATTTGGGTATGTATTGCATATATAATTTACATAGCGAGTTGCCTCCGTGCCTCGGAAAACACGTTATGCCGTTGGCCCCGGCTGTCATCTGAAGATGCCAAAGGGTATCGTGTTACCCAGTTTCTGGGTTGTAGAGGTCAGATAGGCAATAACTCCAAGTAAAAAAGGTTAATACAAAAAATAAAAAAAGGTCGTAAATATGAAGAAAATCATGCTGTGCAGTCGGAGGATAATGGTTTTAAGAGGTGATTTTAAAAATATATAACACCTTTAATAAGTTCAAATGTACCTAATTCGAAAAAAAAATGTTACCTAAAAAATGATTAAATACAACATATTCGCGAGCTGGCTGACCAAAAGTAGATGTATCCTCCGGCTGCACAGCATGATTTTCTTCTTGTTTACGTCTTTTTAGTTCGCTTCGTAAGCAGTCGGGTTTTTTGATTTTTTGAATTATCTTTTGTTTATTTATTTAATTACCCCACACGATGAGCTTGGATGAAAAAACATTATCGAACCCCCACAATAATTATGGCGCCCAAAAGCCGCCATTTTGCTATTTTCCAATTTTAATGTAGCCAGTGACACTCGCAAGGTTAAGACGAATCGATTGACGTAAGAAACATCAAATACGGCCGACGCGTTTGGTCTCTAGAACGCCACATACTGGCGGTCCATGCCCTAGAAGCCAGGAGGGTTACGGACACCCATATTCGTATACTCTCCGACAGTGCCTCAGTCCTCCAATCCTTACGAAAAAAATATATTACATCGAAATTAATACTAGAATGTCACAACGCACTAGAACAAATAACCGTATCTAGTCGTAACACGGTGATACTGCAATGGATAAAGGGACACAGCGGATCCTTAGGCAACGACGCAGCTGACGAGCTTGCGAGACGCGGATCCAGCACGGCGGTCTATGGACCCGAACCCGTCGTACCCATCCCCTTCAACCAAATACGTAGGTGGCTACAGGAATTCACCAAGACACAGGCGGGGAACTGGTGGTCCTCGGCACCAGGCTGCAGGCAGTCCAAAGAAGCTTTGCCATCTCTGGACAGTAGTCTTACCAGACGTCTGCTACGTCTGGACAGGAATGGCCTGCGCATGGTGACGGGGACCATCACGGGACACTGCTCACTTAACAAACATTTCCACAAAATAGGCATATCGGACAGTCCTCTGTGCAGGGCATGCATGGAGACTGAGGAAACCGTCACACACGTTCTCTTTGAATGCACAGGGATCACACAGATAAGAACACAAACCCTCCCGAGGGTCGACCCGTCACCCAGATCTTACACGGACGTTCTAAAAAAACCAGGAGCCCTAATAAGCTTCTGGAGGGAGGTGGGCTGGGTGGAATAACCCATCCAACGGCCGCCAAGGCCCACGCACAAAGGTCCAACTACAGGACTAAGTGCGGAAACCGAACCCCATAACATAGAACAACATAGAACATAGAACGCCACATAGGAACAAACATACATACATACAACATAGACTGATAAACACATTAAAAAAATACCAACTCGGCTGAATCCGGTTAGACTGGAAGCAAACCCCATCAAAAGCAGGGGTCGGCTTCCCTCTACCCTAGACAAAAAAATTTCTGCACACGCTACGGAGTTCCGTACACGTTCAGTTGAACGGCGACACTGGAAATTCACGACAATAAGGTCATACCCATACGCGTCGCTTACGCTTACGAGTCTAAACTCTTCGATCGCAGTAGCGCGTGACATTATTTGTCCTTTTCGCAGATAATGTCATTGCCATACAGTCTAACGTTAACGCTACAGAAAAAAAAACTGTCTAGCCTTGCATGTAGAGGTATATCAGGGTGCACTCACTTGAAGTCCATGTTGTTGATGGCACACAGCTCCTCGCCCGACATGTTCCAGTCCGACAGCTTGATGCCGGTCAGGTTGAACTGGCGCACCGCCCACTGTATCCACAGCTTCACCTGCTGCACCGACCTGCACACAAACGTAACACGTTATCCTGTTGTCTTGATGATAGTATACGTTTGGATAAGCGAATGTATCGCATAGCGAATGTATTGTAGCGACTATCCTGCATCGCGCAGGCAGAGTTAGCTACAATAGGGTAGTTGACTGAAAGTTTGTTTTTTCAATACAGTTGTTAAACATGGCGTACTTTCCGAGGCTATAATTTTGATTCGAAAATTAAATCTTTCGCATAGGCATCTATCTGTTACGCTGTCGTGACTTTTGTTTACGAGCTCGATCATTAGTTTTGCAGTTTAGTTTAAATTTATAAAAGTTTAGTAGCAATTAAGGAGTTTTCATACATAGAATAAAATGGGATAGATTTTATACGTGGAAAAATGAATGATTCCATACGTTTTAGCATTGAATTCTCAAATGTCTTTTAAATGGTTGTTTAATATATTTAATTACCAGTTTTAATTTAATTATTAAAATGTTGTTTAATGGCTAAAACCGAAGACCTATGATGACATTAAATTGTTGCTGCAGGCATCGTCAATATGAGATGGAAAAAAAAAAAAAAAAAAAAACTCACCCAATCATACACTCACATGCACACACACACTCACACTCACACGCACACACACACATTATTTTAGGATATATTCTCTAAGTTTCTTTGTATTGTTTAGTTATAGTTCAAGTCTCATCTTGTTTAATTTGAGATTTTGCTTGTAATTTTTTGTTTAGATTCCTTTTGTACATCACCATTTCATAATTTGTCATTGAAGAGCGGGTCCTCCTAGCACAGGTATATCTTTTACTTAAAAGGAGGTCCCTATGTAAGATTTAATGTAAAAGTGTACAAGTTTCTGCAATAAACCTTTTATTTATTTATTTATTTATCAACATTTGTCAAAAATCGAATTGGCTGTATAGGCTGTTTTCTTTGTAAAAAAAATATGTCCAGTTGCAAAAACCCGCCATTTTCTGAAAATTTTATTTACTATTTCCCACAACTGTATTGAAAAACGTCGTGTGATACACGGGTGTGTAGGTTATTGCAAACTCGTGACATTAAAAACCCTCGCCTTCGACTTTCCAATCACAATGTACTATTGTCTGTCAAATAGATTAATAAAAAATATGTGAAAAAATAAGTGACGACGATACGATGCGTTGAAATATCGTATGACGTCACGCCGCTAGTTTACTTTATACTGACAAGTGACGTCACAAGCCCCCACTCCTGAATTTTGATGCGCTTTATATGTGTCAGTTTTATTGATTAGGTAAAGAAAAAATACGTGTCCAATATTATTTGATAATCTCACTTACGGGCTAAATAGAATTATGATTTTCTTACTTAGGAAACATCCCTATAACCGTCGGGCAGTTGCCCAACAGACACAACACCCGTCTGGTGGCAGGACTTTACACCCTGTTCTGCATACTTCCATTTGCATTTAACATCAATGATAGCTCACTGCTCACAGCGCTACATAGCCGGCTGCTCATACTGACCAGTGCGCGGGGTCGTCGGGCACGCGCGTGCGGTGCTCGCTCTTGAACGTGGCGTCCACCACCCACTTGACGGACGCCGCATGCTACATCACTCACTGCTCACAGCGCTACATAGCCGGCTGCTCATACTGACCAGTGCGCGGGGTCGTCGGGCACGCGCGTGCGGTGCTCGCTCTTGAACGTGGCGTCCACCACCCACTTGACGGACGCCGCATGCTACATCACTCACTGCTCACAGCGCTACATAGCCGGCTGCTCATACTGACCAGTGCGCGGGGTCGTCGGGCACGCGCGTGCGGTGCTCGCTCTTGAACGTGGCGTCCACCACCCACTTGACGGACGCCGCATGCTACATCACTCACTGCTCACAGCGCTACATAGCCGGCTGCTCATACTGACCAGTGCGCGGGGTCGTCGGGCACGCGCGTGCGGTGCTCGCTCTTGAACGTGGCGTCCACCACCCACTTGACGGACGCCGCGTGCGACACCACGTCCGGGGAGCGCGGTGCTGGCGCGCCTAGCGGCTCCCCCAACTCCAGCACTGAAGGCAACAAACATTATTTGTTTATGCCAAGTATGATGCATAGGATAGAAACGAGAAAAATAACTTTCAAGCTAAATTCTGAAATTTATTATAAAGTCTCTGAAGATAGAGGATGCATTGTTTTAACAAATAAACCTGTCTGTTATGGTCGGTTTGTACATTTTCAAATCGCGCGATTTGTGTGACTTTAGTGACCTAATCTTTTATCGCTCGTTTAGGGAATAGATGCCACTACAAATACACCGTGGCCTTTGCACTGGAGTGGGACCTGTGGGACAGTAGTATTCACTCACACTCATCGTCTATCTGATTGGGCAGCTGCACCAACTCCTCATCAGGCTTGAGCACGTCCAGAATGTTGATCTTCCTCTCCGAGGCCCGGATCTGAATGTTGACCTGGACTACCCCTTCTCCCCTTATACACTGCTCCACTAACGTCTTGTGGTTTTCCAGCTGAGAGGATACCCAAAGTCAAATTAGTGCTTAAAAGTAAAAAAAAAAATGAATTCAAACTCTAAGCGTTTATTACAAGGGAACCAATCCAAACTTTAAGCTGCTACTGAGAACTTTCAAGGAAAAAAAAACAAAAACTTGGTAATTGTTCAGAAGCTTCCTGGGGGCTTCACAGGTTTCCTGCACGAGAAGCCACGGCCTTCCATTCCAGGACATCGTAGACGGCTGATCCCTCGGCGTTAAAGCAGCCCCTGCTAAGTGGGCTCTCTGTCTGCACTTAGATGTGATATTACGTTATTATTTCTTACCATTTTGGCATTTTGCAGCCAGAATGTGTAATCTGACAGATCAAAACCCAGCCTTCTCTCCAGCATAGCCCGGAGACGGGACAGATTGGTCCTGATGTCCATGAGCTGGACTATCACCTCGTCTGCAACACGAAGGAGAACAGTATAGCATGATAATAAGGTACACCTTATTATCATGCTATACTGTACTACACACACACACACTACTGTACTACATACTACAGTAGAGTGTGATGGAGCTCGTCCAGAGAAGCACTAGATGTAGGTAAGGTGTTCAGGTTGGGAAGGTATAGGTGCTGGTATAATTAAAGCACATGAAACAAATTAGCTTTGTTTCTGGAATGGCAATGCATCAGCAATGCTTCTGCGATAAGACTGCCATTGTATATACTGAATACCCAATACATTTATTGTATTGTATCCATAGAACAAAAAAATATTAGATACCTATATTCTATTCACACACATTTTATTTGTATTCTATTCCCACAGGAAGCTGCTTAACACTACGTACATTGTTGGCTTGATAACCATCATCAAACAAAATGATAGATACATGAGATACAACTCACCACTGCTTTCGGTACTTTGCATGGTGTCATCCTCATCCGGAGTATCGGAGAACACGGCCAGAGGGGTTTGCAATATCTCACCACCAGCCTGCATGAGCCCTAAAACACAATTAAGCACTTAGTCTGCCTTTGCAGTATTTTAGATGACTTTTTTAGTAAGTTCACGTTTGGCCATTATCTCACCTGATGGTAAGCGATGATTTGGTCAATGGTGAAGCAATCTTGTCTGGAAGTAAACTATCACTCAAGACTATAGGATCCCAAGGGGGTAACTATCAGAAAACACAGACTCCGGCAGGGGATACCTCTCCGTAGCTCCTTAGTTTTCATAAATTATCTCAGATATTTTAGAAATTTGTAAGCTCTGCTTACAAAAGCTACACTAAGGATGTATATGATATCTTCTCGTCCAACTTACCACAGTGTCTCAAGACGAAATTCTATGACCAGTGGGTGTTGCCAGATACGACCTATGGCTCTGAGACATGGTCGCAAAGAATGGCCTCATCAGAAAGCTTACAGACACCCAAAGGCCAATGCAGAGGGCTATGATCGGAGTTTCCTTGCGTGATCGAATCAGAAATGTAGAGATACGCAAAAGGAGCAGGGTTACCGACAAAGCCCGAAGAATTGCCAGACTTAAGTGGCAATGGAAGAAGCTGCTTTGAAAGGCCTCTCACCAGGTGGACCGATGACCTGGTAAAGATTGCGGGGATCCGCTGGATGCGGGACGCACGGGCCCGGACAATGTGGCGACGCTTGGGGAAGGCAGCAATGGACGTCTTTCAGCTGATATGATGATGATAAAAGATGACTGGCAAGCAAGACCATATCTATACTAATATTAAAAAGCTGAAGAGTTTGTTTGTTTGTTTGAACGCGCTAATCTCAGAAAGTACTGGTTGGAATTGAAAAATTCTTTTTGTGTTGGATAGTCCATTTATCGAGGAAGGTTATAGGCTATATAACATCACGCTACAACTAATAGGAGCCGAGCATAAATGAAAAATGTTGCAAAAACGGGCAAAAAAATTCCTTTTTGAGAGCTTTTGTTGCGTGCGTTGCTTAAACGGTTTAAGTTACGAAAATATAATGTATGATGGCATTGTTCTTCTTTAAAAGTTCTAAAAAAAAGTCCGCGGCAGCATATGTCTATCTTTTAAGATTGACTCACAATAGCAGCTTTTATGTTCTAAATTTTAATTAGATCGCCGCCGCCGCACTATGGGACAGAACAGTGCGTACCGTCTCAAAAATCTGTAATTTTTTTGTTGATTGAAGTAAATAGCTGAAATTTGGTACGTAATATCTTCAGAGTATATACAATCCAGTTATGACCCATTTATTGTCAAACGTTTAATTAATAATATTTAAAAAAATAAAACAAAAATAAAAATATATTTTTTTTATATTATACCATAGTTTGTTTAACTTATTGAATTATATTTTTACAGTTTTATGACCCTATGCCTACCTATATTTTATGAAACCTATTTTATGTTATTTTATAATACCTATAAATCTTACAATTATATAAATGACAAATATGGTATAATAAGCCACTCCAAAATATATTTTACAAATGTACGTAATTACTTCTATTTAAATAGCTAAGAGGTTCTTAGCTTCGTATAACAATTCCTTGGAAATAGTGACTGATGGTTTTCTGATACTTGATAAATAAGGATCTGACGTAAATAATAGACCATGAAATACGTCTTGATTCGTTGCGGACCTAGAGCATTTTCTAGCGTGATGCAATCTAATTTTTTTGTAATCTTACGTCTTGATTCGTTGCGGACCTAGAGCATTTTCTAGCGTGATGCAATCTAATTTTTTTGTAATCTTTATTACGAGATTCTTGGGCATCCTCAGATAAATTACCAATGGGCAGAACAGCAAAATGTGTTATTATACTTTCCCCATGTATTAAGGTTTTATGTACTGAAGATGGCATGTTATACCACAAATATTTTGTTATGTACAGTTGTGCGGTTGCGCGAGTATATTCACCAAATTTTTCTGGATTTACAGCAATACCGGATGCCAAAGTTTGAAGAATAACATAGAATCTTTTAATAAGTTCCTCGTCAACTCCTGTAATTTCTGAAGCGCAATAGTAGTTCTCAAAACAACGCCGAGCTGTATTGCCGTCATTGCTGTTTCCACTTCCTTGTCGGGGCTTATCAACATGCAATCCCATTCGGCTTCGAAACAAACTTTGTACAAGCTTTTTCTTGTCTTCTTTACTTTTTTTATCTTCCAGAGTTCTCGCAGCCCATTTTTTAAATGAAAGGTTATATGAAATATGTAAAATTAACTCCATGCACCTGATCCACGCGTGCAACGTAGACAACCCGTATTCGTAAGCATTTATATTATCTGACTTTGATTCAATCTTCTCCAAATTATTCATTTCGCTTGGTTTAGCCCCACACACTGTACACACAGCTCCAGAACTTGTGTCAGTTAGAACTTGTGTAACTTTTCCATCCACCATAGTTAGAAATAGGTCGTGACTTATTTCAATTACCTGCTCCTCCTTATGTATCTTTGAAGTTTGCAAATTATTAATTTGACCCCGAATATCACTAACCACTGATCGGGTTTTCCCGGGCGTTTCTTTTGCAAGTTCAAAATCAAAATCAAATATTTTTATTTTACATAGGCCTACATGGGCACTTATAAAACGTCGACAAAAGGTGCACGGTTCGGGTTAGTCGTTTCCTATGGAGAAGAACCGGCAAGAAACTCCATGGTTACTCTTTTAAATTGTTTTGTTTACAATATTTCCATGTTACAGCATTAGTACTTGCAAAAAAAAATAATGCACGAAATAAAAAGTTAACAAATGTTAACAATCATCTAGAAAACTAGAAAGCCTACAATGTTCACACATTCACAATAGGTAAAAGAATCTATACAAAGGTAAAAAGAAAAAAAAAAACCACAACACTAAATTTAACATGTGGCACAAATACTGTAATCAGTGCTGTAACTATTCTTAGCTAAGAGCTATAATGATGATTGTAAAATATTGTAAAAAGTCTAATTAAAAGAGAAAAAAAAATGAGATTGAGAATAGTTAGAGATATCCATATATTTGTGCCGTTTATGAGTTACCAGGGAAGCCGCATGCGCAGAGGGTGTCAAAGCCAAATTTTTTATCTTCAACGTAGTCCTTGATTTTATAATATGCTTTTTTAACAAGGACACGTTTGATGTAGTTTTTGAACTTTCCATCGGTCAGTTCTATAACTGACTTAGGCAACTTGTTATAAAAGCGTATACTGTTTATAAGAAAAGACTTGCTAGTTTTCGTTAATCTGAATTTGGGTATTACAATTTCGTGCTTACTGCGTGTATTTAAATTATGGAAGTCACTTCTAGTTTTGAAAAGCCCTCGATTTTTGCGGACATACAAAATACATTCCAAAATATAATAAAGTTCCATCAGGATTGGTCGACAATAACGAATAGAAGAACAAGCCGGATTTTGCCAAATTACCTCATTTGTTTCTGTGTCAGTCAGTTTTATTGGTACCAAAGACGCTATAAATAAGTTTGAATCTGAAACTAAGTCACTCTCATCTGTTAAAACTTGTTTATATTCACTTTGCCCCGATGAACCATCACATCCCCACTTGGTAAACAATTTAAGAGATTTTCTTGTTGGGTTGTAAACATTTTCAATCTTTAAGATGCGAGCAGAAGTGTGATCCAGCAAATCTTGTAGATTTACTTTAGCAATTATATCGGTTATTTGAATGCTGGATGGTGAAGGATAACACAGTTTTTTGGCGTTTGTCAGTGTATTATATGATGGCAATATGTCGAAGTTTTTGTTAATCAGACTTGCTCGAAGTAATCCGTATTGTGATTTCGAAAGATCTAAATCTGCAAATATACTTAAAGCTTCATCCACCGTAAAATCTGTTGCATTGCGACTTTCATGCAATATTTTTTCCTTCATGATCCTTTTTTCATTTCTATCACAATTCCGGATCATTAAAACAACAGTAGCTTCTTCGAATTCTCCTTCAGACCGCAATCCTTGAACGTATGCATTATGTATATACTGGAGTCCATATTCTTGTACCAACTCCATATTCTTCCTTTTTTTCGATTTCTCTGATAGATTTTCATAAGACTTTGGCGGACGTCCACGTTCTCCAGATGTTGTAGGTGTAATAATCATCGGTGCTTCTTCGAATTGTACCTTAAATGCATCGTCTAACCACGATGTATTTTTATTAAAGAAACGTTCTTTAGTTCGGTTAGATTTGGTCCACCGATCGTTAAACGCTGTTATAAGACATTTTTGAATACGTTTCACAACTAATTCACTTTTTTCAGACGACAAATGGTGGTGTTCTTCTAAGTATTTTTGAATATCTTCTGATTTTGTTTTATGATCAATGAAAAATTCGCATAACACTCGTCGAGGCACAACAAATTCACTCATTTTGTTTTTACTTCTAACTACTACTTTTTTACCGAGGTTAGTGAAGAATATATTCTGTCAAAGCACACTAAAGTACTGGTAAATTACAACGTAAATCAATAACTTTTATGCTGAAACTTCGTGTGAAAAAGTTATTTTATGATGCAGTTGTTTGAAAATCGAAGGAAAATATTGCACTGTCATGGTTTTTTTTTTTTAAATTTTATTTTATCCACGAATATACATTACGTGTTTATGCAATTTTTGAATTCATATTTGGAACATTACATTGTGAATGTAGATAAATATTATTATCTAGTGTCATTATCACGTTCCTAACCACTATTATGAAAATCGAAGGTGGTTAGTAGTACTGATATAATGTACAATAATAACTATAACTACCATTTCCTCCCTTTTCCTTCACCGCGATAGAGATATACATAAACTACATCAGAAACACAGTGATAACAAAACACTAACCACATCTGACCGAAAGACAACAAAAAAAAAATGCATTACCCAATACTCCCATCTTACCTAAAGATTAAGTAAATAGATAATATTATTTAAGAATAAAGGTCAAAAGAAATCTGAATATCCAAAAATCTCATCAATCACAACTAAAATATTTTTTGGTATATTTTGTATTTTGCCCCCATAGGACATTATTCGTTTCATTTCAAAGGGGCAGATTCGGGCAATGTTTTTTTTTTGCCCTTTCTTCTATATTAGCTGCTCTATGTGATGCTATCAAAATAACGACATTGGCGGACACTGCTAACTGTCAAAAGTCTATGTAAAGTTTCTAATAAGGATAGAATATTAGGTCCTGAAATAAAATTTCTATACATCCCCAGTTTTCAAATAATGGTCCATTTCAATTATTTTTAAATAGAGTACTTCATAACCATTCTAACCATATAACACACTTACAAATTTGCTGTGAAAATAATGATAATATGACCATGTAAACTGGTGGAATTGTGTTCTACATAATTGACATAATTTTGATCGTCAAATTGCAAGTCTTAGTTTATTAGTAAAAATGAGAAAATGTATATTTTAACTGCTATATAATATGCATTGCTCATTCAGTTAGACGTGTGCATCAACAAAATATTCTATATAGAACATTACGAAAACCTATTTTTGAGACGGTACGCACGGTTCTGGCCCATAGTGCGCCGGTAGAAACAAAAGTTTACAGGTTACATTCGTATAGTAGTAAGGGTAGGTAGCGTAGGGTAGGTATGGTAGGGTAGGTAGGGTAGGGTAGGTAGAGTAGAGTAGGTAGGGTAGATAGGGTAGGTGGGTAGGATAGTTATGGGAAATAAAAAAATAGGGTAGGTAGGTAGGTAGGAGGTAGGTAGGTAGGTAGCCAGTTGACGGGAGCGAAGCCGCGGGGGTCAGCTAGTATAAAATATCACTATACCAACATGTAATTTTATGTGTTAGTACATAACCAAATATCTGGAGAATGTCAGTGGTTGTGATGTTAGATATTTGGTTTTATTATAATTTTATTTATTGCTAGTATTAGAATTTCTATAAATAGATTTGTATCTTTCGCCGCATCATTGCAAACACCATAATTATGATTGTAATAAATCTTGATTAAATTATAACATATCAAGAAACAAAAAAGTTTACAATCACACATTATTACAAATTTACAGTGTTGGCAATAATAATACGGTGACATATTCATGTCTCTCATAGACGTGATCTGTAGGTACTTCTGTGTCTCTTATAATTTGATCGAATGCTCATGAACGATAATACCCAAATTTGACAGAGTCCACCCTCGGTCAAATTTGGGTATTTTTCTTCATGAGCGAAGTTACCAATTGTTTCGTTGACTGGTTTAATTGATTGCAAAATGCGGCCAAGTGCGAGTCGGACTCGCGCACGAAGGGTTCCGTACCATTATGGCAAAAAACGGCAAAAAAAACAGGTTTGTTGTATGAGAGCACGCCTCAAAATTCTAGACTAAAAGTTTTATTTTTTGCTTTTTAGTTCCTTATTTCGTCTCTTAATTTTTTTGGTAAAAAGGTTTTTTTTTTCGCTTTTCAGTTTACTTAATTTCAACAGAATCGGTTCACAACTCAATCTTGTGACTGGGACTGTAGCACCATAATTTTGTAATATTTTATTATGTCTTTTGATAATTCAAAAGTGCCTGTAACTGGCCTACTTGAAATAAAGTGCTTTGACTTTGACTTTGAATTGAAAATTCAGTGGGAAAATTATCAATATGTTTTTTTTTTCTACTTTTAGAGGATGTTTTATTTTTAAAATTTAAATGGGACCAACTTTGAGGTATACTCTTTCCAACAAAAATATATTTTTAAATTGGACCACTCAATTAAAAGTTGTGCATGGTCATACATAAAAATATACATGTCGAATTGAGAAACTCAACCTTTTTTTCGTCAGTTAAAAATATGCACTTTTGTTATTTGAAGTATTTTTATAATTCTAATAAGATTTAAAGATTTCTGAATGTGGCTTTGCTTATGGTGGCAAGCAAAACAGCTTGTAACCTCATAATGTAGAGAAATTAGTATTTGTTCTTAGTGCATTATGAGTACTAAGTATTTTCCAAGTTGTAGAATTTTTTTTTTATGATCATTGATTGTATTTGTTGAGTTATATAAATAATTAGTACTCATAGTCATTTAGTACCCGGCCCGAAAGTAATTAGGTGGATAGGTTGCATACTAGATAGTTACCGGATATCTGTTTCATCTACATTATCAACTGCTCTGATATATTTTTATTCATAATAAGCTCATGCTTGACCACAGTCTCACCTGATGGTAAACGATGATGAGGTTGTTGCTGAAGCACGCTTGCCTACAAGTAACCTATTCAATCTTGACTTAATAAAATATGCCTAGGTAGACTATCAATAGGTCGCTCTTCACATAATTGAATAATTAGTGATCTAAATGTTTGTTCTTTTAGTTGTTTGTCAACAAAACAGGCCAGCAACAACACCAGTGATTATCACAAAACTTGTATACCACCTGTACATGAAGCAAAAAAGAGCAAAAGATGACTATATTTTTCATCAATACTTGAAGAAGATTAAGGGTCGGTGCACATCTGACGTAAAATGCGTCGCGTATCATCGGTCGCGTAACGCCAGAACAGACAAATATATAATAAAACATTCAACCTTTCACACTCAACCGATGATGCGTTAGCGCGTTTACTGTACTAGCTGACTACGCTCAACGCATCTTCCGTCAGATATGCACCGACCCTAAAAGACAAAAAAGTGTTTAATTATAATAAGTTTATGTCTAGCCGCTGGCAAGTGATTCTATAATGGAATATTTAAATTGCTATGCTACCTTCATAACATTTATTTTGCTTGTTTTAACATTATAATGAACTGCTCTCAGAATAAAATCATTAATGCTGTAAACGCAAATATTAAAATGGGAACACATTATCTTCGATAGAATTCGAATAGCGGAAGGAATATATTGACGAAATTGAAGGTCGAAACTTAGTGCTCACACACAAAACAGTGAAACGATACGGAACCAGTAGATAAACTAATATTTGCTTACCTAGATCAGACTCAGTAACGTATTGAGGTATAATTGATAGAGGGTCGGAAGACTCCACAGTGTTTTCATCAAATCCAGTTTCCCCTTGCTCCATTTTGATCGAACGAACGTTAAGCAGATCGCTCAAGTCTGTCACCTCCATTTTAAACCACGCACAAACACTCGACACAAGTAAGATAAAGTCGATGAACCGTACAAAAATATTTTTGTTGTGATAAATCAAAAGTTTTGATACGATTTGAAATTTTTAGGAAAAGGAAATCACTCGAAATGTTCACTTCCGCGTGCGCCAAAAACGAAAATCCATAGAGTGTGACATTGACAGTTCTCGACTTTTGACGGTTTACCCAAATTGTTTGTGGTGTCGCAGTCAGTGCTGTTAGTACTATGCTGGTTCCACACACTGGGTTTTTTTTCCGCGGAATTTTTTCGAGTTAAGTTCATCAGTTGTTTTAATTATTTGCAAATTTGATACCTAGTATATAATGTGATATGGAATTTGTGTAATTTTGAATCTTAACTTTCTGCCCAACTGCACAATATTTTATTATTATATATTATTCATTTATTTTAGTACATGGAGGACTTATCAAACGAAATGTTTTTGTCTTTTTTACCGAGAAAAGGCTTACAATTAAAACTGGTGTATTATGTATAGGAACCAGAGCATTATTATATTGACATGCATTTCACTCATATTATTAAGTACATGAATTTCTGATTTTTGCATATTTATTTTCAAAAAAAGACGTGAAAGTTTTGTTATTTTTCTTCGAGAGTATCATCTTATAATAACGCCACCTACATCACTAGAGTAATTACTAGTCCAGTGGTAATCTACATAGATGGCGCTGGCGGCAGTGCTTAAACATGAAACTTAACCCCCACCTTTTAAGGTATGGAATATCTTCTGCGTAGACTGTGTACGAATATTTTGTGCCATACTTAATCCTCGAGGCTTTGGATTAGGTACGTACTCAAATCGAAAAATACCTTTTTTTTTTATTATAGATAGGCTCGCGCTTGACCACTATCTCACCTGATGGTAAGCGATGATGTGGTCGACGGTGTAACACGCTTGCCTAGAAGTAACCTATTCACTCTTGACTTAAAGATCCCGAGGTTGTAGCTATCTGGAAACACAGACTCCGGCAGGGAATTCCACTCCTTAGCTGTACGCATAATGAAAGTATTTCCAAAACGTTTAGTGCGTATGGGTGGGATGTCCACCATGTACCGATGGCGCATCGCCGTACGTCTGGTAGTCCGATGATGAAACGGGCTGGGCGGAATTAGATTATGCAATTCCATCGCACACTCCCCGAAATGCAACCGATAAAAAACCAACAAGCTGGCAACTCGACGACGATGTTCAAGGCTTTGGAGCTTTGACTCGACCAATGCCTCATTGCCGATGAGCCTCTTGGCCCGTTTTTCGATCGACTCTAGTGCATCAAGTTGGTATTTGGTCGATCCGTCCCAGAGATGAGAACAGTATTCCAAGCAAGATCGAACTTGCGCTTGATACAACTTAAGCAGCTGCTCTGGCGTGAAGTACCGTCTCACCTTCGCAAGGATCCCCAACTTTTTGGCAGCTAGTTGAGCCTTTGCTTCAATGTATGGGCCAAAATTGAGTGTCGATGTCAACGTTACGCCAAGAAGCTCAAGATGGTCCGTTATCGGTACGGTTACACCTCGGAAAGATGGAGCCGGGTGAAATTGGCTCTTTTTCGCGGAGAAGAGACACGCCTGTGTTTTTGCGGCATTGAACTTGACCAGATTGGCATCGCCCCATTCGGAGACTGCCTCCAAGGACAAGTTCAAGCGCTCCACCATGGCCTCACGGAGAGACCGGACCTGAGCCCCAGTGGCCCGTGCGTTTGACAAGTATCTCTCAGCAACAGTGCTGTCATCTGCATACCCAAAGGTGCCGGGTTTTTAATAATTTTCCTTTGTAAAAGAACGACTTTTGTACACAACATTGCCTTCCTACATGATCCGCCCCCCACCCAGACGGGATGCCCAAAAACCTTAATTTGCGTTAGATTAAAGGTCGGATGTCGAGATTGATGCAATAGAATTTCTATAGCTTCAATCTCGACATCCGACCTTATGCTTCTCAGGTCGAGCTTTATCTATTGAATTCATAATTTCTTTAACTAATTTAAAACATGCAAGTACAGTCGATTTTTCTTAATGAAATCGTGTTGTTTTTCACTTATGACTTCATATCTCTTAAAGAACCGCATAACTCTGGTGCACATAATCTTCTCAAATATCTTTGAGAATATTGGAACCAAAGTAATTGGTCTATAGTTTCCTGGCTCAGTTTTAGATCCCTTCTTGTGAATAGGTTTGATTACCGACAATTTAAGTTTAGCAGGGAATAACACGTTTTCTAAAGCACGATTTCGTAATTTTCATTATTCTTCTTTAAACCTATCATTAACTATCTTCCACGTGGCTTTACAATTAATTTCTGCCTTTTCTATATACTTTTTGTTGTCTCTTTGTTTAGATATTATACATTTCCTTAGTATTTTACTATATGTTTTGTATTTATGTTTGTTTAGGGTAGTTTTATGTTTATATTAGGTATATTGTGGTTCATTTTAATTTTAATTAACGGGAAACATTCAAAGTTCAAGAAATAGGCCTATTTCGTCATGAAACAAACGTCTGTTTCCAAGAAAACGTCAGAATGGGTCAGTTTGCTAAGAGAGAAATTTGTCCATAGTTTCTTTGCTAAAGTCACGTCTAAATACAAACCATTGTTTTAGAAAATTACTGTTTAAATAAATTTTAATAGTTAAGGTTTGCCCGGAATTGTGATCAGATAGCCCTAGTTCGTGTATTTCGCCGTTTGCGTCTTTGAAATCGCTAATTATATTATCGATGCAAATTTTTTGTCGTGTTGGTTCATTTATATGTGCTTTCAAGTTATAATTGTATAGAATATTAATAAATTCATTTTTGGTTTTACTATCAAATCAAATCAAAAATGTTTATTTGCCAGAAATATACATTGTTTACAAGGGAAGATCTTAAAGCCCAAATTTCACTGTATTCTGCCTGCAAACAAGCGTGCATATTATTAACAATAATAAATTAATTAATTTTCAGACATTGTTCATAAACACAATTGCATACATCCCACAGAAATACAAAAAAAAAAACACAATCAACACCAAAAGACATTGAAGCATACCAATAAATTAAATGAAAACTGTATAACTATAAATTAAATCAAACAATAGGTAACTCAATCAAAAACTTCAAAAATTGATAAATTATAAAAATGTCAAAAAGTAAAAATATAATAAAAAAATGTCATTAAGATAAATTGAAATGTCAAAAAGTAAATTGGAATGTCAATAAAATAAATTGAAATGTCAAAAAGTATAGGTATAGAAATGTCATTAACTAAAATGTTTGTATATAAAACTAATTTTACAATTATACTAATATGAAATAAAATTTAATTATAAAATTCATTCAATAATATTGCTAACATTATTTTTTATGTTCCAAAAAACCCCTAACGTTTGTTTTATACACATTATCCTGCTACGATTTTAATTCGCTTGGTAAGTTATTATAAATACACATATTAAACACATTTTTCTTGCAAATATCTTTATGACGATGATAGGTTGATATAATAGGTTGCGAAACTTAGTCCTTTTTTACCTTGGTACAACTTCGCTATGTAGTTTAAAGTAATGCTTGTGTTTCTTTGTGAACATGCAAATGTCTCGTATATACATACAGGGCAGTGGAAGAATTCTTTTTTTTTTAAAGAGAGGCTTACAGCTATCTAAGAACCAAGCCTTGTATATGACCCGGATGCAACGTTTCTGGAGCTTGAATACTCTGTCGACATCGGTCGAGTTACCCCACATGATTAGTCCATAGCTTAGGACAGATGACACCTAACCATGGTAAGCCGAAAGAGCCGCTTCTACAGAAACGTTTTGTCGCAGCTTTTTTAATGCAAAAACAAACCTATCAAGTTTCTGACATACATATTCTACATGGCTTTTCCAATTTAAATGTTTGTCTATATTAATACCTAAAAATATTTCATCTACTTGTTGTACTTTTTCACCTTTATACCTAATATCTAAAGTTATTTGTTTCGTCTTATATGAGTTAAATTCCATTAAATATTTCTTTTATAACATTTATATTCAAGTCATTATTTGCCATCCAACCAATTAAATCTGACAGTGTCTTTTCGGTAACTGAGTTGTAATAGTTTCTATCCTGACCGTTAATAATAACTGTCGTATCATCTGCAAAAAGGATACATTTCTGAAAGGTGGCCTCCGGAAGATCATTCATATAAATCAAGAAAAGCAAAGGTCCGAGAATGCTCCCCTGAGGTCCCTCACCACACTTATTTATTATAACTGTTGATTTGATTTGTTTTTAGAATATATTCTATCCCTTTTCTTCACAACTTTGGATATCTCTGTATACTGCATCCTATTTCTTAAATAGCTAGATATCCATTCATATGCTTTGCCCCGTATACCGTAAATTCTAATTTGCTTAATAACTTAGAATGATTAACAAAATCAAAGGCCTTACTAATATCTAAAAACAGAGACACTATTGGATTGCCATTGTTAATGCTTTCTGTCACAAGTTTCGTAAAGTTAAAGAGGGCAAGAGCAGTTGAACTACCTTTACGGAAACCAAACTGCTCTTTGCATTATATGTTATTTTTACCCAGAAAGTTATTTAACCTAATAAGCATAGCCTTCTCAAAAACTTTCGATATGATGAGTACTATCGTGATAGGCCGGTAGTTATTAGGGTCTGACTTATTTCCCTTTTTAAAAAGTGGTTTCACGATTGGAATTTTCAGCTGGTCAGGATATAAACCTTCCAAAAAGATAAATTTATAACGTGCGCTAGTGGATGACATACCCAACTAGCACAAGCTTTCAAAACTTGTGTGACGATGCCATCACATCCACTGGTTTTGCTATTATTTAGGGCTATTATGATTTTATACACTTCTTTTGCATCTACAGGATTTAGAAAAATAGTAGGTATTTAGATTTTTGTTTATTTGATTAAGCTTAACATTATTTGAATTAATTGGTTGATTAGATGTCAAATTAATGAAATAGTCATTAGATGTATTGCAAATGTCAGATGGATTATTATATGTTACATTATTAAAATTAATTTCGTCAATGTAATTTTTATATAAATTATTATTATTATTTATCGTTGAGGGGATTGCATTCCAAGTAGCTCTACATTTATTCTTATGCTTTTTATACGTCTTATATTCATAAGTTTCTGTGCTCTCTGTGCACATCGTTTAAAGATATGATTATAAAGTTTTAAGGTATGCTCATTATGTTTTTTACTCATTTTACAATTTTTAAACTTTAGATAAAGCTGACGTTTCGTTTGGCTAGATTTTTTAAAGCCTTTCGTTATCCAGTTTTGTTTAACTGGTTTATTATTCACTTTAACCCTAATTACTGGAAAGCACAGATCGTAAAATAATGTGAAAGTTTCATAAAATAAGTTAAAAGCCTCTGTTAGAGTGCCTGAGTTGAATATGTCCGAGAATATATACATTGGCGAAATTTCTCAAGGTTTGCCGCACAGTAGTCACGTTTCAATTCAGACCAACATGTTATAGTATTGCGTTTATTCGCTTTTGAAGTAACCGTTTGTGCTGTTTCGTGATCTGACAAGCCTAGGTGAAGAATTTCTGACTGAACACTCTTCATGTTACTGGCGATTTGGTCAATGCACGAGTTCACCCGAGTTGGTGATTTTATGTGTGCTTCAAAATTGTAATTACTCAGTATGCTTAAAATTTCCTTAGTTGCAGAGTTGTTTTTTAAAATGTCAATATTCCAATCACCACACATTATAATTTTTTTCCTCTTGTACTGATCCGTTAAATAATTTAAGAAATGGTCAAGCTTATGAAGAAATACACCGGTCTGCGCCTTTCTCTGATCGGGTATTCTGTAGATGTTTACAACTATTAGGCTTAACCCAATTACCTCTACGCCACAGCATTCAAAATAAAATTCCGTAGCTATACCTGAGGGAATACTTAATGTTCCCGTGTCAAATACCTTATTAGTCAAAATACAAGTACCCCCTCTACATTTACCTCGACTAAATGCTGCTGCCAATTTGTAGTTATCGAGTTTGATGTTAGCTTCCGTACCTTGCTTAACAAACGTTTCACTAAAACATTGAATATCGACCTCCTTGTTTTTTCCCGTTAATTCAGATAAAGTGACTTCTATAATATCTAGTTTATTGCAAATGCCGGCTATGTTTTGGTGTAGGATTCGTAGTTTACTATTTCCGCAATCCTGTTTTGAATTATCATAATTAATGTTGGAAACGTCGGAAACGGTAGCTTCAATAATGGGGGACTTAGGAACGAAAAAACATTTTATTGTTTTTACCATATCCATGAAGTGAGTGCAGCTAAAGCTAGTTTTGTAATTTTTTCATATTGTATAAAATCAATCTCTATATTAAGTTTATAAGTAATATATTCCAAATCTGAAAGTCTTTTATAATAATTTATATCTAACCGACTGACTTCAATAAACTTACAGTTCCTAAAAAATTTTGTGAACAATTTTAGTTCGTAATTAAGTTTTTTTAACATTGATATACCTATTTTATGTAACATTCAATATCAATACTGTACAATTGCTTAGACTACACAAAGTACTACACAGATAAGTTATCAACAAATATGGATTTTGCCATGTTTACCAACTGCGAGTATAACAATGTCATCATCAGATAGGGAGCGTGATAGTTTATCTGGATTCTGTAGGATCTCACATGAATAAGCATATGGTTGCTCTTTACCCTCGATGTTGTAATTGTCACCAACCTTAGTGTGTATAAGTTGTGCTGATAGACCTCTCACTTTTTCGTCGCCAAATATGAAAATATAAATTTTATTTTGAATGCTGTGGCGTAGAGGTAATTGGGTTAAGCCTAATAGTTGTAAACATCTACAGAATACCCGATCAGAAAAAGGCGCAGACCGGTGTATTTCTTCATAAGCTTGACCATTTGTTAAATTATTTAACGGATCAGTACAAGAGGAAAAAAAATATAATGTGTGGTGATTGGAATATTGACATTTTAAAAAACAACTCTGCAACTAAGGAAATTTTAAGCATACTGAGTAATTACAATTTTGAAGCACACATAAAATCACCAACTCGGGTGAACTCGTGCATTGACCAAATCGCCAGTAACATGAAGAGTGTTCAGTCAGAAATTCTTCACCTAGGCTTGTCAGATCACGAAACAGCACAAACGGTTACTTCAAAAGCGAATAAACGCAATACTATATCATGTTGGTCTGAATTGAAACGTGACTACTGTGCGGCAAACCTTGAGAAATTTCGCGAATGTATGTCTTCTCTTTCATTCTCGGACATATTAAACTCAGGCACTCTAACAGAGGCTTTTAACTTATTTTATGAAACTTTCGCATTATTTTACGATATGTGCTTTCCAGTAATTAGGGTTAAAGTGAATAATAAACCAGTTAAACAAAACTGGATAACGAAAGGCTTTAAAAAATCTAGCCAAGCGAAACGTCAGCTTTATCATAAGTTTAAAAATTGTAAAATGAGTAAAAAACATAATGGGCATACCTAAAAACTTTATAATCATATCTTTAAACGATGTGCACAGAGAGCACAGAAACTTATGAATACAAGACGTATAAAAAAGCATAAGAATAAATGTAGTGCTACTTGGAATGCAATCTCCTCAACGATAAATAATAATAATAATTAATATAAAAATTACATTGACGAAATAAATTTTAATAATGTAACTAATAATCCATCTGACATTTGCAATATATTTAATGACTATTTCATTAATTTGACATCTAATCAACCAATTAATTCAAATAATTTTAAGCTTAATCAAATAAACAAAAATCTAAATACCTACTATTTTTCTAAATCCTGTAGATGCAAAAGAAGTGTATAAAATCATAATAGCCCTAAATAATAGCAAAACCAGTGGATGTGATAGCATCGTCACACAAGTTTTGAAAGCTTGTGCTAGTTGGGTATGTCATCCACTAGCGCACGTTATAAATTTATCTTTTTTGGAAGGTTTATATCCTGACCAGCTGAAAATGTCAATCGTGAAACCACTTTTTAAAAAGGGAAATAAGTTAGACCCTAATAACTACCGGCCTATCACGATAGTACCCATCATATCGAAAGTTTTTGAGAAGGCTATGCTTATTAGGTTAAATAACTTTCTGGGTAAAAATAACATATTATAATGCAAAGAGCAGTTTGGTTTCCGTAAAGGTAGTTCAACTGCTCTTGCCCTCTATAACTTTACGAAACTTGTGACAGAAAGCATTAACAATGGCAATCCAATAGTGTCTCTG
This sequence comes from Orthosia incerta, assembly GCA_948252205.1. Taxonomy (NCBI): domain Eukaryota; kingdom Metazoa; phylum Arthropoda; class Insecta; order Lepidoptera; family Noctuidae; genus Orthosia; species Orthosia incerta. The sequence goes on along the minus strand of OX411766.1, from coordinate 17,015,730 downwards.
TTTTTAGATATTAGTAAGGCCTTTGATTTTGTTAATCATTCTAAGTTATTAAGCAAATTAGAATTTACGGTATACGGGGAAAAGCATATGAATGGATATCTAGCTATTTAAGAAATAGGATGCAGTATACAGAGATATCCAAAGTTGTAAAGAAAAGGGATAGCATATATTCTAAAGAAAAATTCAAATCAACAGCTATAATAAATAAGTGTGGTGAGGGACCTCAGGGGAGCATTCTCGGACCTTTGCTTTTCTTGATTTATATGAATGATCTTCCGGAGGCCACCTTTCAGAAATGTATCCTTTTTGCAGATGATACGACAGTTATTATTAACGGTCAGGATAGAAACTATTACAACTCAGTTACCGAAAAGACACTGTCAGATTTAATTGGTTGGATGGCAAATAATGACTTGAATATAAATGTTATAAAAGAAATATTTAATGGAAATTAACTCATATAAGACGAAAGAAATAACTTTAGATATTAGGTATAAAGGTGAAAAAGTACAACAAGTAGATGAAATATTTTTTTAGGTATTAATATAGACAAACATTTAAATTGGAAAAGCCATGTAGAATATGTATGTCAGAAACTTGATAGGTTTGTTTTTGCATTAAAAAAGCTCCGACAAAACGTTTCTGTAGAAGCGGCTCTTTCGGCTTACCATGGTTAGGTGTCATCTGTCCTAAGCTATGGACTAATCATGTGGGGTAACTCGACCGATGTCGACAGAGTATTCAAGCTCCAGAAACGTTGCATCCGGGTCATATACAAGGCTTGGTTCTTAGATAGCTGTAAGCCTCTCTTTAAAAAAAAAAGAATTCTTCCACTGCCCTGTATGTATATACGAGACATTTGCATGTTCACAAAGAAACACAAACATTACTTTAAACTACATAGCGAAGTTGTACCAAGGTAAAAAAGGACTAAGTTTCGCAACCTATTATATCAACCATCTGGTCATAAAGATCTTTGCAAGAAAAATGTGTTTAATATGTTTATTTATAATAACTTACCAAGCGAATTAAAATCGTTGCAGGATAATGTGCTTAAAACAAACGTTAGGGATTTTTTGGAACATAAAAAATAATGTTAGCAATATTATTGAATGAATTTTATAATTAAATTTTATTTCATATTAGTATAATTGTAAAATTAGTTTTATATACAAACATTTTAGTTAATGACATTTCTATACCTATACTTTTTGACATTTCAATTTATTTTATTGACATTCCAATTTACTTTTTGACATTTCACTTTATCTTAATGACATTTTTTTTATTATATTTTTACTTTTTGACATTTTTATAATTTATCAATTTTTGAAGGTTTTGATTGAGTTACCTATTGTTTGATTTAATTTAGAGTTATACAGTTTTCATTTAATTTATTGGTATGCTTCAATGTCTTTTGGTGTTGATTGTGTTTTTTTTTTGTATTTCTGTGTGATGTATGCAATTGTGTTTATGAACAATGTCTGAAAATTAATTAATTTATTATTGTAAATAATTTGCACGCTTGCTTGCAGGCAGAATACAGTGAAATTTGGGCTTTAAGATCTTCCCTTGTAAACAATGTATATTTCTGGCAAATAAACATTTTTGATTTGATTTGATAGTAAAACCAAAAATGAATTTATTAATATTCTATACAATTATAACTTGAAAGCACATATAAATGAACCAACACGACAAAAAATTTGCATCGATAATATAATTAGCGATTTCAAAGACGCAAACGGCGAAATACACGAACTAGGGCTATCTGATCACAATTCCGGGCAAACCTTAACTATTAAAATTTATTTAAACAGTCATTTTCTAAAACAATGGTTTGTATTTAGACGTGACTTTAGCAAAGAAACTATGGACAAATTTCTCTCTTAGCAAACTGACCCATTCTGACGTTTTCTTGGAAACAGACGTTAATAAAGCATTATCTTTGTTTCATGACGAAATAGGCCTATTTCTTGAACTTTGAATGTTTCCCGTTAATTAAAATTAAAATGAACCACAATATACCTATTATAAACATAAAACTACCCTAAACAAACAGAAATACAAAACATATAGTAAAATACTAAGGAAATGTATAATATCTAAACAAAGAGACAACAAAAAGTATATAGAAAAGGCAGAAATTAAATGTAAAGCCACGTGGAAGATAGTTAATGATAGGTTAAAGCAGAATAATGAAAATTACGAAATCGTGCTTTAGAAAACGTGTTATTCCCTGCTAAACTTAAATTATCGGTAATCAAACCTATTCACAAGAAGGGATCTAAAACTGAGCCAGGAAACTATAGACCAATTACTTTGGTTTCAATATTCTCAAAGATATTTGAGAAGATTATGTGCACCAGAGTTATGCGGTTCTTTAAGAGATATGAAGTCATAAGTGAAAAACAACACGATTTCATTAAGAAAAATCGACTGTACTTGCATGTTTTAAATTAGTTAAAGAAATTATGAATTCAATAGATAAAGCTCGACCTGAGAAGCATAAGGTCGGATGTCGAGATTGAAGCTATAGAAATTCTATTGCATCAATCTCGACATCCGACTTTTAATCTAACGCAAATTAAGGTTTTTGGGCATCCCGTCTGAGGGGGGGGCGGATCATGGGGGATCAAATGTTGTGTACAAAAGTCCTTCTTTTACAAAGGAAAAATTATTAAAAATACTTTCAAGTCTTTAAAGTCTGTTGGTAACAATAAAATGTCTCAACGCATAAATATAGGAATTAAATAGGGACGGGATAGGGATAGACCTATTATCTAAGCTAACTTATCAATGTTAAACATTTACGTGTAACAATTAGCTACGTCAACGACCTGGATAATATTATAAAATACTGTTCCCTCTACCAATACGCTGATGACACTTGTATACTGTCTGCTAACAAACATCTTAATAAGGCCGCGGAATGTTTGCAAAACGATTTTACTTCTATGACCAAGTGGGCCCATGATATGGGACTTGTTCTGAATCCACAAAAAACTAAAGTGATACACGTACATTCAAGTCATATAAATTCCTCCCTTTCTTTTCAAATCAAAGCTCATAGTCATGATTGTCTGCACAAAAATGTGCTAAACTGTCACTGTTCGCCTATTGAGCAAGTCTTATACCATACCTACTTGGGACTTATAGTTGATAATCGCTTCAACTGGAGTTATCAGGTAGAATCTGTATGCGGCAAGTTGCGTGCTATACTCGCCAAATTTTCCATTATAAAGCGGAATATACCTTACAGAACTCTTCTTTAAATGTACACAGCCCTTGCGGAATCGATAATCTCATATGGACTTACCAGCTATGGACGCACATTTAAAACTTACCTCGATAAAATACATAATTTACAAACACGGTTGTTGAAGCTGGTAGTACCAAAATATGTTAAAAATAAGTACCGCGACCATTCTAAAGGTCTATTCAAACATTGCAAAGTATTACCTGTTCTAGCTCGCGCTGAGTACCTGTTCCTCATAGAACATTTTGATAACACTGATATTTAAGTTCCAGTAAGATATGATGTGAATACTCGACAAGCAAAAACTAAATCATTTTTTTTTTTTTTTTTTTTATCTTATATAGGCTCGCGCTTGACCACCATCTCACCTGATGGTAAGCGATGATGTGGACGATGATGGAGCACGCTTGCCTAGAAGTAACCTATTCACTCTAAACTGACCCATTCTGACGGGAAATATGTCATGAAATACAACAACCTTATTGGAAGTTATATATTTGAGCCGTTTGGGGTTGAAACATTAGGTCCATGGGGTCCGAGTGCTCTTCGAGTGTTTCGAGAAGTAAGTAAACGGTTAGTCGACTCTTCACGTGACCAGAGGGCTGGGCTTTTCCTTGGCCAGAGAATCAGCATTGCCATTCAACGTGGCAATGCTGCCAGCGTTCTGGGCACTTTTCACGTTGACAGCGATGTGGACGAATTTTTTGACGCCCTATGACCCCTGCCCTTTTATACGCGTTCGTAGTTTAATTTTATTTTTATTTAAGTGTATTTATAGGTAGTTATTGTTAATTAAGTATATTATATTATGTAAATTTTAGATTATTAATAAATAACTTCAAAGAAGGAAAAAAAAAAAAAAAAAAAATCACTCTTGACTTAAAGACCCCTAGGTTGTAGCTATCGGGAAACACAGACTCCGGCAGGGAATTCCACTCCTTAGCTGTACGCATAATAAAAGTATTTTCAAAACGTTTAGTGCGTATGGGTGGGATGTCCACCATGTACCGATGGCGCATCGCCGTACGTCTGGTAGTCCGATGATGAAACGGGCTGGGCGGAATTAGATTATGCAATTCCATCGCACATTCCCCGAAATGTAATCGATAAAAAACCGACAAGCCGGCAACTCGGCGACGATGTTCAAGGCTCTGGAGCTTTGACTTAACCAATGCCTCATCGCCGATGAGCCTCTTGGCCCGCTTTTCGATCGACTCTAGTGCATCAAGTTGGTATTTGGCAGAGCCGTCCCAGAGATGAGAACAGTACTCCATGCATGATCGAACTTGCGCTTGATACAAGCTGAGCAGCTGTTCTGGCGTGAAGTACCTTCTCACCTTTGCAAGGATCCCCGGCTTCTTAGCAGCCAGCTGAGCCTTTGCCTCAATGAATGGGCCAAAATTGAGAGTCGATGTCAACGTAACGCCAAGCAGCTCAAGATGGTCAGTTATTGGCACGGTCACACTTCGGAAAGTTGGAGCCGGGTGAAATTGACTCTTTTTTGCGGAAAAAAGACACGCCTGGGTTTTAGCAGCATTAAACCTGACCAGATTGGCATCGCCCCATTTGGAGACTGCCTGCAAGGACAGGTTTAAGCGCTCCACCATGGCCTCCCGGAGAGACTGGACCTGAGGCCCGGTAGTACGAGCGTTGGACAAGTATCTCTCAGCAACAGTGCTGTCGTCTGCATACCCAAAGGTACCGGGTTTTAGCAGATCGTTAATGTGCAGCAAGAATAAAGTTGCTGAGAGTACTGACCCCTGAGGGACACCGGCATTAATATCCAAGTGGTCCGACGAGCAGCCATCGATAACCACTCAAATGGACCGATCTCTCAGGAAGTCTGCAATCCAATCACACAGACCACCGGGCAAACCGAATGAAGGAAGCTTACCAATAAGGCTTTCGTGCCAGACCCTATCAAAAGCCTTCGAGATGTCGAGGGAGACGGCAAGCGCTTCCCCATGCCTCTCGATGGCCTCACTCCAGATGTGAATGGCATACGCTAGAAGATCCCCAGTAGACCGATTTCGGCGGAAGCCGTATTGGCGGTCACTCAGAATATCGTTAGTTTCTAGGTATGCCAGGAGCTTAATATTGAGTACGCGTTCCATACTCTTACAGAGTATGGAGGTTACAGATATGGGTCTGTAGTTGGCCGGGTCAGCTCGGCTGCCCTTCTTGGGCACAGGCTGCACGTTAGTCTGCTTCCAAGCATTCGGCACTTTTCCAGCCTTATACGAAAGGCGGAATAGGCGTGTCAAGATCGGAGACAGTTCAGGCGCACAGGTTCTAAGAACAATTGCTGGTATTCCGTCAGGGCCGCTAGCCTTGTTCACGTCGAGGTTGCGCAGCACCCTACGGACGTCCTTTTGATGGATACGAATGTCCGACATACTCGTCACGCATCCATCAGGAGAAGGAGGGGGCCGCGCGTCACCAGGATTCAGACGTGAAGATTCCGCAAAAAGAGAGGCAAATAAATTTGCCTTATCCTTAGCGGAGTGGGCCAGCGACCCGTCGGGTTTTAGCAGTGGTGGTAGTGAGGGACGGCAGAAGTTCGACTCGACCGACTTAGCCAGAGACCAAAACGCTTTACTACCTGCTGGGTAAGAAGCAAGTTTGGTCCGTATTCGGCCAATGTGGTCGAACCGAGCCCTTCGCAACACTAACTTGCAGGACTTGGCAGCCCTGTTGAAGGCCCTCTTCTTCAGACCCACGTCACTCGCCTTACGCGATCGAGCGTCGACCCAAGCCAGGTACGCCCCATGTTTAAGCGCGTCGGCGCGCTTACACTCGGCGCCAAACCATGGCCAGTCTTCGCTAGACATTGATACGTCAGAGAACGGAATGTAGTACTCCATTCCCTGACGCAACACATCCGTCACGGCGTCCGCGCACGACGATGGATCAGTCGAAGAAAAGCAAGTAGGCTGCCAAGGATAGCATGCGAAGAAAGATCGCATACCATCCCAATCTGCTGACTTGTACCGCCAAACCCGCCGGGTGCCTCTTGGGCTGGGATCGGGCGGGGAATAGACGGATACAGACTTCACCAGACAGTGGTCGGAACTACCTAAGGGTGAACCTATCGACACAGAGTATCTGTCTGGATCTGTTGTCAGCAGAAGGTCCAAGCAATTTGCTGTGTGCGAATCAACATCCGGTACCCTCGTTGCCCCCTGGACCAGCTGGGTGAGGTTTAGCGCTAGCGAAAGCTTACGCATCTCCCGTCCAGCATGGTCAGTGCACTGGTATGGGAAGAGCCACTCCTGATGGTGGGCATTAAAGTCCCCCAGTAACACTAACTGGGCGGAAGGGTACCGCTGCTGTGCCGCATCAGCCGCCTCACTGAGGTACTCTGTGAGCCTGGTTGTCTCCTGATCTCCGCTGTGCAAACGGTAGACACAGGCGTAGATAATTTTATCCAGACCTGTGTCCACCAGAACCCAGAGCGTTGTGAATTTGGAGTCCTCAAGGTTACGGAGACGCCGATAGCAAGTGTCGTCACGGGCGTACATACACACACCCGCGCGCGGTTTAAAATTGTGCTCCAGGGTAAACCCTGGGTAAGATAAGTACGACACGTCTGACGGACTCGCTATCTGCGTCTCCGTAAGGAAAAGCAGCGCTGGTTTCTCAGTCTCCAGATGATAGTGGACTGCAGAGAGATTTGAGTGCAGACCTCGAATGTTGGTGAGGTGCACTTTGTGGGGGAGGGAGTGCAGCCGCTGTTTAAATTTTGTATATTTCCTTTTCCTTGGCATTATAAAGAGTGAATGGAGGAGAGGAGTTGGAAGTGAGACGAGGTTCCACGCTGCTAATCTTCAGACACGCACTGAAAGGACAGCATCATTGGGGCACTAGTCCGGAGACTGCGGGGACGCCCGAGCCCCCCCGGAATGTCCATCGGGCCCTCCCCATCTGGTCGCCAACCAGCACGATGGCACATCCCGGGATTTTTCGACAGTTGGCGGGGCAGCCTTTCATGTGTGGCTGGCACACTACTTGGGCCCCCAACTACCTGCGGTCGGCCAGCGGCGCACTGTGCCTCGGATCCCGCTACCCTCCGAGACCAGTCTCCCGATACGCCCATACCAGCGCGCGTCAGGCTGGTCAGCCTGCAGTGGAACAGCTATCTCGACCCAACTCCTCTTGTGGCTACACCGAGCATCGTACCGGAACACGGCTAAGCCGCTTGGCGATACGTCTTTGCCCGGTGGGTGGTCGCAAGCCTTCGGCCGAAGCCTACCACCAGTAAATCTCACCAGTAAAAAGTATCTTTTGAAGTGCCACGCAAAAATATTTTTTATGGTAGACGCACCGCATCTGTCATAGTTCCTAATTTATTAAACCAAATACCCGAAGACATTAGAGACTCAATGAGCAGTAAAAATGTGAAGCGCAAGCTTAAACAACACTACATCGACCTGATTACATCTTAATTTACTAATAGCGCGTTGATCAAATTCCAGACCATGGCATGCTAAGACAGACTCCAGGGGTCTAATGGTGTGCTTTGTGTAATCCTAAGGACAACTTGTTTTTATGAATAAAAAATAATAATAAAAAAAAAACATTTAAGCTTCAAAAAATTTCGTTTTAATTTCATTTAAGCTGTTGCATTAGGGGTCCAAAGCCACGTGGAAGATAGTTAATGATAGGTTAAAGCAGAATAATGAAAATTACGAAATCAGAGAAATTCTAGACGGTAAAGATTTGTTGAGACAAGGTGACGATATTGCGGCATGTTTTAATAAATATTTCGCAAACGTTGCGCAGGCTGATCGTCAGCCTCAAAAGCCTAACCTTTATAAGCCCAAGCCCAAAACAGCAAAAAGGCTACTCTATATATCTCGAACCAGTAAGCTGTATGGAAATCTTCAAAACAATAATGAATCTAAGAAATACAAACTCTATTGGATATGACAAAATTACTACAGAAATGTTGAAACAAAACGCACTAACAATCACTGAGCCTCTAACACATATTGTAAACTTATCTTTAGAAAACGTGTTATTTCCTGCTAAACTTAAATTATCGGTGGTCAAACCTATTCACAAGAAGGGATCTAAAACTGAGCCAGGAAACTATAGACCAATTACTTTGGTTCCAATATTCTCAAAGATATTTGAGAAGATTATGTGCACCAGGGTTATGCGGTTCTTTAAGAGATATGAAGTCATAAGTGAAAAACAACACGATTTCATTAAGAAAAATCGACTGTACTTGCATGTTTTAAATTAGTTAAAGAAATTGTGAATTCAATAGATAAAGCTCGACCTGAGAAGCATAAGGTCGGATGTCGAGATTGAGGCTATAGAAATTCTATTGCATCAATCTCGACATCCGACCTTATGCGTATTGAAATCGATCAATCTAAACATATAAAAGAAGAAAGTGACTGACTGACTGACTGACTGACTGACTGACTGACTGACTGACTCACTGACTGACTCACTGACCATCAACGCACAGCCCAAACGGCTGAAGCTTCAATCATGAAACTTGGCACGTAGGTTCCTTAGGTAGTGTAGGTGAGCACTAAGATAGGATTTTTAGAAATTCCACCCCTAAGGGCGTGAAATAGGTGATGAAAGTTTGTATGAAAATCCGTCAGTTTTAAAGTCAGGATCATCATATTTTGGGTTTACGCTGAAGATTAAAAAATAATTTCCACGTGTCTCAGCGATTTTGAAGATTCCAACCCCATGAGGGTGAAAAGGGGGGAATAATTAAATCGTCTAGAGACTTGAAATTTTGCAAATAGATACTTTATACTGTGCAGGCAACCACTAAGAAAGGATTTTTGGAAATTCCACCGCTAAGGGCGTGAAACAGGGGTTGTAAGTTTGTATGAAAATCCGTCAGTTTTAAAGTCAGGATCTTCATATTTTGGGTTTAGGCTGAAGATTAAAAAATAATTTACACGTATCTCAGCGATTTTGAAGATTCTACCCCCATGAGGGTGAAAAGGGGGAATAATGAAATCATCTAGAGACTTGAAATTTTGAAAATCGATACTTTATACTGTGCAGGCAATCACTAAGAAAGGATTTTTAGAAATTCCACCGCTAAGGGCGTGAAACAGGGGTTGTAAGTTTGTATGAAAATCCGTCAGTTTTAAAGTCAGGATCTTCATATTTTGGGTTTAGGCTGAAGATTAAAAAATAATTTACATGTATCTCAGCGATTTTGAAGATCCATCGCTAAGGGCATGAAACATAAGTTGAAAGTTTATATGAAAATCTGACAGTTTAAAAGACAGGATCTTCATATTTTGGGTTTAGGCTGAAGATTAAAAAAAAACTTGAGAGGTGTCAAGGGACACCCGGATGGAACGAAGTTCCTTTAGTATATATAAATATGTGTATACACATATATATATTAGAATATACTATATTTATTACAATTTATAACATATTTTTAGTATATTCTAATTTGTTGTCAGATTTGGCCTATCTCCTCCCGTTGCCGAGATACAGGTCTCACCCGATCCTGCCGCTCAGAGGGCCACGCAAAGTACTTTTCAAGCGGTCGCTTCCGCAGTGATGGCAATTTGCCGTGGTCTCTCGCCCAATCCTATTCAGGTACTCAAGATGCAACCATTCCCAGTCAGTACCTGAGTGACCCTATAGGAGATGCGCTCCACTCTCTTCAGCCAGGCTTCGACGTGCGGCAGGACGGCTTCGACAACGCGCTTGCGCAAAAATTGCAGCTGCTGTAACTGCTAGCGCCACCAGTCGGGCGCGTGTCGCCTCTCCATAGAGATCTACCTACGACGCTTGCAAATGTGCAACTAGCTTCATATTTTGCTTGACAATTCAAAGGTAAAAATTTCTCTTAATGAATCACCACAAGATTTGTAAAAGTGTTCATGAGTACGAATATCATCACATGACGTGCGTTCGAACCCAGGCAGGCGCTTTATTTTGTGAAAATTATTTCATCACCACTGCTTTATAAAACGGTGAAGGAAAAGATCTTGAGGAAACTGGCATTTCCTACTTAGAATCAAAAATTCAAAGAAATCTGACAGAAATCTGTACTGGGCCCGCGTAATGATACATAAAAAATTAAATATAAAGGAAATAGTGCTTAATCTTTTAAAGAAACGTTTATTTTACTAAAAGACGTCTATGACAGAACTGAGGAAAACGCCGTAGTTTTGTTTTAGAGAAAGACAGACAATATAAACTTCTTTCTTCTGTCTCACTCACACCTTATTATATTGAAACTTTAAATCTATTTTACAACATCCTCTCTCAATGTTATAACATACTTTTAAACTAAACACAAAAGAAATAAGAGAAACCATTTAACTATTTAGTTATTTAAGCCACACATGCATACAAATTTTAACAACATATTATTATTCAAAGTTTTTGTAAATATGTCAGATATTTGTGCCCCTGTTTGGACATATTTAACATATAACTTTTCTTTTTCAATAAGTTCCCTAGTAAAATTATATTTAATATCTATATTTTTCAATCTCTTAACCTTAAAAATCTATGCTCTTAACACTATTAGTGTTAGCAATCACTATGGCAGACTGATTATCACAGAATAAGATGACTGGAGATAGATTTGTACCATTAAAATCACACAATATATTGCTCAGCCAACATGCCTCACTTCCTGCCATACTCATAGCTACATACTGAGCCTCGGTATATGAGATACTAACTTTACTTTGTTTTTTCGAGCACCAATATTTCAGACAATTAGCATACATAAAACAGTAACCCGTGGTAGATTTTCTATCTCTCAAGTCACTCCCCCAGTCAGCATCACAAAATCCTACCAACGTATCATCTTTACAATTATAGATTAACTTATACTCTAATGTATGTTTAACGTATCGCAGAACTCTCTTCAGAGCTACTAATAACATCTTACTGGCACTATCTTGATATCTACTCAATATTGACAAAGTCACAGAAATATCAGGTCTAGTACCGGAAACTGCATACATTAAACACCTAATTATCTGTCTACATACATTTTTAGTTTCAGTAGTACACATAATAATTTCAAGTTCCTTAGTATTAAAATTCTGACACTACAGACATTAGATACATTTTTCAAATATTTCTTTTGACACAATACTTGCACCCAAATCTTTAATTTCAAATTTATTTTTTTAATTGTATTTTAAATGTGATATAAAAATTAAAATATCATCAACCTATATGAGTACATACATTTTCTTATTACCTTCACATTTAAAATACAAACATGAGCCACACTTAGATCTTTGATACCCTCCTCTAATTAGAACAGAGTTGAACTTGTCGTTCCAATATTTTGGAGACTTTTTAAGCCCATACAAAGGTTTATTGAGTTTTACAATACACATGTTGTCATATATACAGATATACACATTTTCGTTTATTTCCCCATATAGAAAGGCCTCCGTTACATCCATTTGGTAAACAGGCATGTTTAATTTTGTTGCAATAGTTATAAACAATCTAAAAGTAGATAACTTTGCTACAGTTGCATATGTTTCGCTATAACTCAATACATTAACCTGTTCAAATCCTCGAGCTACCAGCCTAGCTTTATATTTAAAATCACTATTATTTTGTTTTATTCTAAATACCCATTTAGTACTAATAACTTTCTCATTATCTGGTGGTGGATCATAAACTTTCCATGTATTATTATCTTTTAGTGTCTGTAGTTCCCTCTGGATTGCCTTCTTACAATGTTTTAGGTTCATTTTCTCCTACCAAAACATTATTGCATTTGTCGAAATCAGTCTGTTGCCTGACACTTTGTTTTCAGAGTTTATATAAGTTTCTGATTTTCAGCATCAGCTGTAGTTTGAATCTAGGTGCACTCCTCAATTTGATTGTCTTTTATACACGGCACCATTGTTGACTCTGGTTTTGCTCCTGTATTTTCTTTCACAAAAAAAATTATCCCTTTTGATTTCCACATTATGTTTATGTGGTAAAAACACCCTGTATCCTTTTGTTGTATCTCTATATCCTACCAAAATACACTATTCACCTTTTGGATCCCACTTATGTCTCTTTTCCTTCGGTATGTGGACATATACAGGAGTACCAAAGACTTTCAGGATATAAATGTCAAATATTTTACTAGATCACAATTCATATGGAGTATTTCCCCTAATGAAGCTTTTCCTCGTCTTGTTAATTACATAGGCTGCTGTATTTATACTCTCTGCCCACGGTTTGATTGGCAAGTCTTTAGCACATAACATTGTTCTGGCTGCTTCTACTAAAATTCTATTTTTGCGTTCGGCTCAACCATTTTGCTCCGGGGTAAAAGTCACTGATGTTTGATGGACTATTCCCTTTGCCTGGAACATTTTTCTTACCTCCTTATTTACAAATTCAGTTCCTTTATCACTACGAAATACCTTTACCTGGTTTCCTGTTTCATTTTCAGCCTGGGCAATGAAATTCTTAATACACAATTTAATTTCATGTTTTCCCTTTACAAAGAACACTTTCCTGTATTTCGAAAAGACGTCCTTAAACACGACGAAGTATCTGGAGCCTCCAAAAGACGTCGCCTCCATTGGCTCGCATGTATCTGCACGAATTATTTCACAGGTGTTTACGCTGACGTTTTCACTTCTAGGATAAGGCAGAAGGTGAATTTTCCCCATTTTGTGATATGACGCAGGCTTTTGATTACGTCCATTATAATACATTGTTAAATAAATTAGAAGCCTACGGCATAAGAGGTAACGTGCTCGAACTTTTGAAATCTTATTTGGAAAACAGAACACAGATAACCGAGATAAGTCGCATTAATGTAATGAGTAAACATGAAGAGATATCGCGATCACGAGAACGTAAAATTAAATTCGGTGTTCCACAGGGAAGCGTTGTGGGCCCGTTTGGATTTATATTATATGTTAATGATATGCCCACGTGCATTGAACATCCTTTAACTATGTTTGCTGATGATAGCACCATTACAATCCCTTGCAAAAACGTAAATACATATGAAACTGACATAAGTAATTCTCTTGACAATTTAATTGAATGGCTAGATAAAAATAATTTGAATATAAATTTAAGTAAGACTAAGATAGTGCACTTTAGACAGCGTATAGGTGTACCTAACCTTCACATACATTACAAAACTGACGATATTGATGAAGTAACTGATACCAAATTTCTGGGATTACAAATAGACTGCAGTTTAAATTAGAAAGCACATATAGGCGTATTGTGTAAAAGATTGAGTTCGTCGGCGTATGCTTTATATAGGTTATCATCCATAGTCGATACCAAAGCACTTCTTGCGGCTTACTACGGTATAGCTGAATCTCACTTGCGCTACGGTGTCATTTTCTGGGCAAACTCCACCGATAAAGAGACAGCATTTAAGGCTCAAAAAAGATGTCTCCGGTCAATGTTCAAACTAAAAACCACCGACAGTTGCAAACCATATTTTAAGCAGTACAACATTTTGACACTTCCCTCTATTTATATTCTTGAAGTAGCTGTGTTTGTAAAGAACAATCCAAGTCGTTTTGAACGTTTGGCAGATGTATTTCCAAGAAATAGGCGAGATAATACAAAATTAAATCAGGTATCGTGTCAAACAACTTTGATGCGCAAAAATATTTATTACATGGCCCCAATTATTTATAATAAATTGCCAAGTGCTTGGAAAGGTTTGAAAACGGTGCAATTCAAGAGTAGACTTCGAAAATTATTAATAGATAAAACGTACTACAGTATAACAGAGTTTTTAACGGACAAAACTTTTTCCTGAGTACCTATATAATGTTTAAGTAATTAATTATTGATTTACTTTAGGAATGTTACATATTATTTATGACCTGTAATTTTAATCCTTGTTTGTTTATTTTTGTTCGGATTTTTATTCTTAAATGATTATGCTGTTAATGGCAATTTAAATTTTTTGACCACTTTATTTAATGTATATTGTTATAATTAAGTTAATGTTTTAATGACAATATGAATTTTAATAATTTTATTTGTTGAATGTAATAATTAATTTAATATTTTTATGAGAATTTAATGTTTAACGATTTTATATAATGAAAATGTTTGCATGCCGAATGGTGAAAAATGGCAGAACTCTGATTTATACCTACTATATCTACTTATGTATTACCCATATTTGCAAATAAATGCTATTCTATTCTATTCTATGGAACTCTCGCATGTCGATGAGTTGGACAATTGAGGTCAACATTATTTTTATTTAGCACGTCTTTCACTTGTACCATGTTTTGATGAGCCATCTTTTCATGCCATGTATGTATAGCCGAACATTTAACATTTACAACGTTAGCTTTGCATGTATTAAAATAGCGAAATTCCAAATAATACCCATCACTTTATTTTCTTTATAAAACTTGCATAATTTCCCCGTTGTCACATAACCTCTAATTGTCGCACAGTTCACAGAGAATAAATTTGTTTTCCACTCGGGAACATGAAGAACATCATCATCATCATCTATGGTAGTGTCAATCCAATCACTGCCGTTCCAAACTTGCACGGCCCCCTGTCCACAACCCTTGACACTAATTTGCATTCGGTTGCCTACAATTACCGACATAACTTTCACGACAGAATATGAGGTAAACAGTCCGTAATCACAGCACATATGCTTCACTTGCGTAAAGCGGCACTGAATTTTTAAATGTCCTGGTTTATTACAATAATAACACCCGGACGATGATCCTTGTTTCGAAGATTGTCCGTATTACTCGTATTATACCTGCACTCACTTTAGTAGGTCATACAAATATTTGTTCCGTGCGGGAATCGAACCCGCGACACGCAGCGCAGCAGTCAATCGCTCAACCACTGCGCCAACCGTGCGCCCGATTCTGCAAATCCTGCATTTTTGTTAAAACATAGACATATCTGAACCTTCATCGTACTTAAATTGAAATAAACTGTAGTTCTAAAAACTAAAAAACACGCTTTAATGGTAAATTGAACTAAAAAGAAGCTCATCCTGAAGATCTTGGTAAGGCTAATGGGACAAACTATTTAAACGCGCACGGTAGAATCAACTTTTCTTACTTGTAAATTTAAATTTTTGTTTGACGTTCAAAATTGCCGGTTATTGGCCTAGTTGAATAAATATATTTGACTTTGACTAAATTATTGCATTGTCATCGGTCCTTGATAAGTGTGCAAAGTTTCAAATCAATCCCACGTTTTGAAAGGGGTGAAAATCACGTTCAAAGATTCCATTACATTGATACATACATACCAAGCTAATAAAAGCGTTTTAAAAAGCGTTGTTGAACAATATAAATGCTTGTTTCGGATTTCTGTTCATAAACACTTAGCAATTTTCGCCACATACTTGCAGAGGTGTCATATGAGATGACGTGCAACATGACTTCTTCTGACATTCTTGTAACCAAGAAAGTTTGAGCTTTCGCATCTTGAGCTTCCCAACGACTGGTTTATGGTTCATCCTCAGGTTTAACCATAGTTCCGTCCACTATTTTGTAAAGACCTTGACCCCGCAGTATCACGGACGTTTGAAATATCCATATATTCCAATTCCTGGAACCTTCCAGTTTCATAACTTGACTGCTCTGTGTGGACTCCATGTTTTACTATAATCTTCCTTCCTGTAGGCATTCCTGCCTTTTGCAAATATTTCGAACAAGTAAGTTTCTTCCCGACTTAGCCTTAAAATCTTTTAAAGAAACGTTCATTTTACTAGAACACGTCTATGACAGAACTGAGAAAAACGCCATAGTTTTGTTTTAGAGAAAGACAGCCATTAAAAAACTCCTTACTTCTGTCTCACTCACACCTTATTACATTGAAACTTTAAATCTATTTTACAACAATAGCGGTAATTAGTAAAGTAATCTAATTGAATTTAGGTAACAATTTCCCTTAATGAATCACTATAAGATTTGTAAAGGTGTTCATGAGTACGAATATCATCACCTGACAACATTCCATGAGTCGTGCGTTTGAACCCAGGCAGGCGCTTTATTTTATATATAAATTATATCATCACCACTGCTTTATAAAACGGTGAAGGAAAACATCTTGAGGAAACCGGCATTTCCTACTTAGAATCAAAAATTCAAAGACACGTGTCATCTGTACTGGACCCGCGTGGTTGATGAGGCCCATCTCCTCTCACACATCATCTCTCATCATCTCTCTCTGAGAAAGGAGGTCTGTGTCCCAGCAGTATTTGTTTTTTTTTCGGAAATTGTTGCCCCACACTAGGAATTTCTTCCTGTATCGTGGGTGCGTTTAAAAACATTTAAACTCACATACACAAGACACCCAGAACCGGAACAACTATCTGTAGGCCGTACAAATATTTGTTCCGTGCGGGAATCGAACCCGCGACACGCAGCCCAGCAGCCGATCGCTCAACCACTACGCCAACCGTGTCGACGAAGCAGTGGAAACATTAAAAAGCCGATGATAATTCATGAGTTGACAAGATCCAAAAATATAAGTGGAGGGTGCTGTGTAGCTTCTAAACAATGATTTACAGGATGTTCATGAGTCCACGTTACAAAGTGCGCGAATACATTGATCTTAGTTCTAGGACATGCCGGTTTCCTCACGATGTTGTTTTCCTCCGCCGTTTTGTGAACAGTGGTGATGAAATAATTTAGACAAAACGCCTGCCTGGGTTCAAACTACACGACCAAAAACTTGTTATTTGCGTCCGGTACCAGTGGTAATACGGATGTAAGTAACGACTCTATCAAGTAACAAGTACATCAGTCTCATGATTTCCCTATGGTTTGCATCTATCGGCCAGCCTTGATGCGACAAATATTAAAGTGGGGCTCCCATACAACAAACGTATTTTTTTTGCCTTTTTCTTTGCGATAGTGGTACGGAACCCTTGGTGCCCTGATAGGACTCTTTTTTGAGAATATCCGGTATCTTTGACAGCTTGAAAATTTATCTAGCAGCAGTAAAAGTAAAATTTCTGCACTACTGAAGGAACGACGTTCATTGATTAAATACCATGGAAAGTAAAGAAATCGTGTGACGAATAATGCAAGCTTACCATCGACAACTGCGCAAACTGAACTAATCTGCCTACCGCTGAGCTACCTACCCAGGCTTCCATAACCATTTTTAGGGTTCCGTTCCTCAAAAAATATTTTACAATAAAATACAAAATAAAAAAAACATTTCGTTCCTGTTTTCGTTTCTTCGTTTTTTGACACCGCCTTGCGAAAAGGAAGTTATTTTTCACTTTGTAGTGTTTTTTTAATTAGAAATCGGTTGTACTTATGTGTAAAAAAGATTTTTTTATTTTTCACTTTTTTGTGGTACTTAATAGACAAGTTCTATAGTAAGGTACCTATAACGCCCACAGTGATGTCAGATTAGATTACCAGGGGGTCGCCATAAGCTCTTAGAGCGGTATCAATTTGATATCGAGTAAGTGACAGATGTATACAAGTCAGGTACGTCTGTCCCTTATTCGATATCAAATTGATACCGCTCTAAGAGCTAATGGGTGACCATTAGCATTAACATTTTGTTCAGGGGGGTGACCCCCTGAACAAAATGTAACTTGAACATAACCGCAGGCTTATTACGTATCTTTTGCAAGAGCAAAACGATAGCGATTATTGCGCAATAATTTCTCTTCAATACAAAAGTTTGAGAGTTGTTGGTGGTTTTTTTTTAATAAGTGCATTTGACAAACAGCGAGCGATTAGCAAACAATTGTCTAGGACCTACCATACCTACACTGCAGGTAATTCCAACTTTTATGACATAAAGCGTTTGATCGCTATCGTTTTGCTCTTGCAAAAGATACGTAATAAGCCTACCAGTGGAATGAGAGTGTACCAAGGTGAAATGTACACCTCTGCGTGCCCGTTTTAAGTATACTGGTTTGATGATATTTTATAAACAATAAACAGACATGCGATTGCAACAATCCCGAAGAATATCTCCGAAGTTCTTCATCAGATCTTTACCGAATTTAAAGGGACCAATTCGTAATAAACTTCATCCGAACAAAAAAAGAATTTTGCAAATCCGTTTACTTAAGACGGAATTATGCCCAAACATATATAAAAAATATTTATATACATAGACATCTGAATTGAGAACCTCCTCCTTTTTGGGCAGCCGGTTAAAAAGAAGAAAACCCTCATAGGATCACTTCGTTGTCTGTCTATCAAGATATTTTTCGCAGTAACGCGACGACATTATCAAGTTGAAATAAATATCAAATAGGTACTCAGGTTGTTATTACCATATGCGGTAGTTGGTTGCATCATCAGTCTTTTGAGTTCTCACGACCCCCTAAGATAAGATAAGACAAGAGCGAGAAAAACTCCCAAAAAACCACAAAAGACAGCCCGGTATTAACGGCTTAACACTTTTCGAAATAAGGAGGATCTTCGCTATGTAGATATGGTTACCCAACCATGGAAGGACCTGCTGCAAATCTTTGGGTCTTTAATTTATGGCATAATAACGGATTGTACAATATCACTTGAAATAACGTTCTCATGAAAATTTGCATATGATATTTATATCATATGCAAATTTTTCATATGCACAATGTTATATTTCATACTAGCTTCTACCCGTGGCTTCGCCCGCATAATCATCCCAAGGGAATACAAACTATCCTTTGTTCTTCCCAAGGTCTCAAACTATATCCAATTCTCGATGCCAAATTTCATCTAAATCGGTTCAGTAGAACCAGAGATTACCCCCTACAACCTCACAAACTTTACCTCTTTATAATATTAGAATAGAAGCATAGATGTGGATAGCCTTCATTTGCTCTAATAACATTTAGTACAACGTTCATTACATATAATTTTCAATTTGTATAATGCTCTTTTTATATAACGTTCATTTGACATATTTAGAATTTTTCTAAGGTAACGCACCGGTATTGAGAAAAACAAATTATTGTAACCTAACCTCAAAACACTAAAGTTGCTTCTGCATCGTCTCCGGCGCTGCGGACCATAATATGCTTTTGCCTCCTCCTCTCTTTCTTAATATCATTTGTCTTCCTCTTTTTATTATTTTTCTTAAACCACAGCAGTAACTATCGCATGCAAGGATAATGATTTGGGGTGTGTAATGTTTGAAATAATAACTAAAGTTCTAATGATCTTGTGACCTAATTTCATTTATTACACTTTGTTCTTAATATAACGATCAAATGATATAATTTATTTATTATTGATATAATTTTATTTTACCTAATTTTATATGATTTAACGAACATTTTCTAAAATGCATAATTTGCAAAATAATATTTAGTTATTATAAAATTCAAAATATAAGTAACGTTTAAAATTAGGAAGGACCTAATATTAACCTATGAAATTGGCGTTTTGTCGTACTGACCACTTTGATCTCAAATAGTTTTATTTTTTGGTAAGACTGTCGTAGGTATCGTTTACTGTTATTGTCGGAGCTGATGAAGATTGCTACTATATTTGCATTATATAGAGTCAATCTTTCTAGTATTATATAGCAGCATAGCCAGCATTGTGTGAGTGCCATGTACTTCAGAGCTATCATTGTCTAGATACCTACGTCTTCTATTGACTTGAATGACTCCGGTGGTTGAGAGTATGTCATGCCCACTCAAATGTCTCGCCGATGGTGGCGCGTGTGTCGGATCATTTAGCTCCCTTCAAAATGGTTGAGCTGAATGGTGCTGATACATGTGTCATGTTCGTGAACGGGCGCTGTCGGTTGGGACTGGTCATCTCTTAGCTGCCATGGTTTATTTTAATTGATTCTAATTTTATTTCTGAATTGTCTTTTTATATTTACTATGGACACTTTTAACTTCCTACATCGTTCTCACATAATGTGTAATCTCAACATGAATGATGTAACAAATGATTTGTAATAATTACCTAATTGAAAAAGAGTGTCCATGGAGTTTCTTGCCCGTTCTTCTCCATAGAGATCTACGCCTTGGAATGGGCATCTACGGTACTTTCACAGTTATTATGTCTTGTGACTGGGACTGTAGCACCATAATTTTGTAATATTTTATTTTGTCTTTTGACAATTCAAAAGTGCCTGTAACTGGCCTTCTTGAAATAAAGTGCTTTGACTTTGACTTTTGACTTTGAAATATCTCCTCTTTGGTTTGGAATTCCAATTTTAAATTTATAAAGCTATTTATTTACTCATGCTTTTTTGTTTGGAAAAACGCAATTCATTTGTTTTTTTCTCTTTTGGCTTTTTCTATGCGCCAGTCAGTTTACAAAATGGAAAACTTGAAATATCGCGTTATTTACGAGTACGAGTTCCATCGTGTTGCCAGTGCTGCAGAAACAGCTCAAAGGATTAATGATGTGTATGGCGACGGTATCGCAAAAGAAAACACAGTGCGTTTTTGGTTCCAACGTTTTCGTTCTGAAAATTTCGACCTGCAGAACAAGCCCCGTGGACGGCCGGAGACCAAAGTTGAAGGAAATGAAATGAAGAATAGAAGGCTATTGTGGAAGCGGATCCATCGCTAACCACGTCCGAGTTAGCTGCAGGTTGCGGTGTTAGTGATAAAACTGTTTTAATCCACTTGAAACAAATTGGGAAGGTGAAAAAGCTTGAAATGTGGGTACCTCAACCGGCACATTAATGAAGGGATTTTAAATCGAATCATTACCTGTGATGAAAAGTTGATCCTGTATAATAATCGGAAACGCTCATCGCAATGGCTGAGCCCTGGCGAACCAGCAAAATCCTGTCCCAAGCGAAAATTGACTTAAAAGAAATTACTTGTGAGCATTTGGTGGACTAGTGCCGGTGTCGTTCACTACAGCTTTCTTAAATCTGGCCAGACGATTACGGTGGATGTCTATCGTTAGCAACTGCAAACCATGATGTAAAAGCTAGCTGCTAAACAGCCGAGGCTGGTCAATTGCTCTAAGCCACTGCTGCTTCAGGACAACGCTAGACCACACATTGCACAACAGACGGCTAACAAATTAGAGGAGCTTCAATTGGAATGTCTAAGGCCTCTGCCTCGAATCTTGCGGGCAGCGGGGCGGGCAACGCAGACCCGTTCTCGAAACCAGCGGGCAGATCGCGCGGCACTATAGCAGCGTAGTGTTGTGTTCGTGGTTGTGTCGTCGAGATAGTTGTTTTTATTCGCAAACGAAATATCTGAACAACCTTCAATATTCAGTTCGTTTTTAATTTCTTCATATAACTGGTTAATTACTCTTCTATTTTTATGGTTCACATCTTTGCTGTTCCATATCGGTGTCCTTACAAAAATTTCTGGAATAATTTGCTCTAGCACGTCCGAGGAAATTTTGACACGTCACAAAAATAAATTGCAAAACACTGCAATGCAGACGTGCGGGCGGTTACCGCTTGACTAGAGTGCACCACTCGTTGCCCGCCCCCGCACCGCTGCCGCACCGCTGTTTTCAAGGGCCGGTCCATTTGATTTAACGCATTAGATCCTGCCGCTCCCGCGTCGCCACCGCCACTGCCCCGCTGCCCGCAAGATTTGAGGCAGAGACCTAAGACATCCACCGTACTCCTCGGACCTTGCTCCAACAGATTATATTTTTTTTCGAAATTTGGATAACTTCTTGCAAGGGAAAAAATTCAACTCCGACGGGGCAGTCCAAAGCGCCTTCAAAGATTTTATTGATTCCGTCCGAATGGTTTTTTTAGTAAAGGGATCAATGAACTTGCTATGAGATGGCAAAAGTGCATAGATAGCAATGGTACATACATTGATTAAATAAATATAAACACATCAACACGGTCTAGGGATATTTCATACTCAATTAAATAACTCGAAAAGTACTGGCCGCATTGGAATCTTTTATACACCGATTTGTTTGTAATTTATCTCAGAATAATTCCAAATTCAAATTTTTGAAAATTCTTTTGTTTCGGTGGCATAAAAATGTCTTGATGTGTAGGAGAGGGAATTTTCATTTGTGCGAAATTTAGAAAACAATACGAATTACGTTTAGTTACAGTTTTTTTTAATTTTTATACGAAAGATTAAGTTAAAATTGAGGTATTGTAGCCATGCAACGCCAACATTTGACGAGGGCGGAGATGTTACGAGTTGTGGGAATGCTGGAAGCTGGGTCTGTTCAGCGTAATGTTGCTGAGGCCATAGGGACCCACCAAAATGTAATTTCAAGATTGTGGACACGCTATCGTTCCACAGGTGAAGTAGCTGAGAGGCACCGGGGGCCAAGTCGCATCACTACCCCCAGACAAGACCGATTTTTGCAAATTACTGCGCGAGCTCAAACAAATGCAACGGTGACTCAATTGGTCCAAAGGCTGCGAGTGGAACACCAAGTGCTTTTGACTGACCAAACTGTAAGAAGGCGACTGCATGAAAGCAATCTACGCTCTCGTAGACCACTCCGGGTCCCACCTTTACGGAGAGGCAATCGTGGACGACGATTAGAATGGGTTCGGAACCACGTGGACTGGGGCCGTGAGCAATGGTCCAATGTGCTGTTCACAGATGAATCCAGGTTCCGGTTCCTGGACGATGGAGCCGTCTTCAGAACCCTCAGGAAGTTCACCCATACCAAGGAGGAACAATTATGGTTTGGGCAGGAATTCGTCTTGGAGGACGGACGGATCTCGTTTGGGTGCGGGGCAATATGACGGCAGAACGATACGTCCAACAGGTGCTGGGGCCCGTAATCTTGCCCCACAGAACACAAATGGGGCAAGATTTCCTGCTCATGCACGACAATGCCCGGGCACACACAGCGAGAACGGTAGCAGCTTGGTTACATACACACAATGTTAGGGCCTTAGACTGGCCTGCTCAATCGCCAGATCTAAATCCCATTGAGCATGCGTGGGATATGCTGCAAAGAAGAGCTCTGAAGGAAGTTCCTGTAAATCTGGCTACAGAAGATCAACTTTTTGCGCACCTGAGAAGGACATGGGACAATATTCCGCAGCAAGACATTGACAACCTTGTTCTGAGCATGCCGAATCGTTGCCGATGTGTTATGAACATCATGGGCGCTTTCTCAGACTACTAACTTCAAGTTTATAAACACAAATTAAATGATTTTTCTAATTTTTTCAGTTTTTCCTCATAAATTAAAAGTTAATTCATATACGGTTTCCGTCTATGCTTCATTTTTTTCCATAAAATCCTGAAATTTTAATCGAAGTACCTTAACCATTATTAAAAAATGGTAGAATATTAAATAACGTATCTTTCAAATATATACATGTCCTATAAATAATTAACACATTGATAGTAATTCGCTTTTTTAAAAATATCCCTAGACCGTGTTGATGTGTGTATTATATTTAAAAAAAAAACGACTTTATGTTCCTCTCTTACCAAACGCTAATTTCATATGTAAATACCTAATATAATTTATAAATAGGCCGAATCCGTTCCAAAACCGAAGCGGGGCACCCCGACTTCACGTAGTCTTTTGGTTGCTAACACTTTTTTTTTTTAGCGTGGAGAAATGCTCATGCATACTGTGCTACCACGGGGAGATAGCGCAGTTATGTGGGACTCCAACCCAATAAGTTGGGCTGCTGAAAGTTGCGCCGCTGTTTTCGCCCGATACAATACATATTTTTTAAGTTAGAGCGTATTTTTGGATTTAAAAAAAGAAAAGAAGAAAGAAAAATTGTTTATTCTGCACAAACTAGACGCACAATACAAAATAAAGAGTGGCATTTGTTGTCTCATTTTTTATCGACTGATTTGTATTTACTAAAATTAGCAGCCGGTAGGTGGGTAACGTAAGCGAAGCCGCGTGCACAGCTAGTAAGCTGTAAATTATTATGACCCCAAGCAAAACCGGTGCGGATCACTATTAATGTTACTTTTAGTTTGTTGTTTATTTGTTGTGTTTGTTTGTTGTTTGTTTGTTGTTTGTTTGTTTGTTTGTTGTTTGTTTGAGTATGTTACATTTGTCTTTCATCCAAAGTCTTTTTCTTTATTTTGCTATCGAATGAGGGTGCGATATGTCAGTGTCACTGAATGTAATTGAAAACTTACTTCACTGAATGAGTGATGTCTTGGTATTTGAGGTAACGGTCGCTGGGATCTTTCTCGTCGATCCGTTTCGCTCTGGCGTCGTCTCTTAAATACATACATCACAACTAGAAGGGCCAGTACGCTCGCGGATACTGCTGATATGATGATGGTCGTGTTGTTTTGTTGTTTGTTTGTTGGTGGTGTTGCTGCATCTGTAACGTATTTTTTTTTTTAATTAACTTTATTCTTGTAACACTGTTCTTCAACTAACATTTCGGTATCGTGGGTGCATTTACAAACATTTAAACTCACCCACACAAAAGGATTCGAGCGAAGAATGTACGCGAGGGTTATGAGAGGGACATGTGTGTGAAACACGCTAGCGAGGAATGTGTGCCAGGGATGCCGGCGAGGATTGTAGCAAGGAATGTTACGCGAGGAATATGTGACAGAAATTTGTGTGAGACACGCGAGAGTGGAATGTGTGCGAGGGATGTGAGAGAGGAATGTAGCGAAGAATGTACGCGAGGCATATGCAACAAAAATTTGTGTGAGACACGCGAGAATGGAATGTGTGCGAGGGATGTGAGCATGTGAGTGAGAAATGTAGCGAAAAATGTACGCGAGGAATATGTGAGGGAAATATGTGTAAGACACGCTAGTGAGGAATGTATGCGTGGGATGCGAGCGAGGAATGTACGCGAGGAATATGTGAGAGAAATGTGACTGAGACAAGCGAGCGAGTGAAGAATTTGTGTGAGAGTTGTGTTCAAAATGGTGTACGGAATGCACTCCGTTGCATCACTTCCGCCAACTCGCTCAACCTGCCCGCGCTCACTTAAAACGACTTTACGTATTGCATTTTAATACCTAAAGTCGTTTTTGGGAAAGAATCGATTCTTTTCCAAAAACAAATTTAGTTACGCAATTAGGCTGCGGGACGCGGCCTCACTCAGCTACAAATATATTTCACAGCTTCACTACGCATCCTCGTCCGTCCATCCGCATAAGATGCGTGGAGACAACTTTGACGGAATCAATCACACATTTTCACATTCCAGCACCACCTAACCACCAAACGCATCTCAGGTGGAAAATCACCCTTAAATGCCTGTTGCCCCTTAAATGCATATCATCTGCCTAGCCTTTTCCCAACTATATTGGGGTCGGCTTCCAGTCTTACCGGATTCAGCTCAGTACCAGTGTTTTACATGGAGCGACTGCCTATCTGACCTCCACAACCCAGTAACTGGGTAACACGGTACTTCTTGGCAAGACTGGTGTCAGATCTCAAGCTTCTGAATATCCGTAACGACTGCCAAAGATCTTAAAATGACAGCCGGGACTAACGGCTTAACGTGCTTTCCGAGGCACGGAGGAAACTCGGTATGTTGAAATGGTCACCCATCCACGGACCGACCTCGTCAAGCGTTGCTTAACCTTGATGATCGACCCGTGCGGCTGTTATTATTTAGCCACGAGCTCCTCGCTCCTCCCGCCTGTTGCTTCCATAGTGCATGTTATTTTGTAGTTTCTATCAGTAATGGAGGAATGTTCTTAACCGGATCAACACTATCAGAGATTACAACCAACTATTTATAATATTAGTTTAGAGAAGCCTGACCCATTTTGGTAATGGAAAAGTTATCCATCAACGTACCAGCCGGGGCAGCCGGTCCATCCATAGTTCTGATCCTCACGGCAAATTCCTCGCAGCCCAGTCCGTTGTCCACGTGCAGGTAGTACGTGCGCTCCACATCCTCCTTGGTGATGCGCACCACGATCAGCGTGATGTTATAGTAGCCGCTACCCTGGTGACGATAAGAGGAAAAAGGTCAGGAGAGCTGTATTGACCACAGAACAGAGAAGACAGTAGAAATCACATATAGCTTTATTAGTATCGGAACCAGCGTACCCAAACTCACACATATACAGATTAATTGTATTTCATAACACTAAGAAATCTTTGGTGTGATTGGTAGTTTAATTTTTAGATGAAAGTAGAAAATATGTCAGTCGTCGCTTATTTGAAAATAAACCACAGCTTTATGAAAATAGAGTTGGTTTATTGTCTACTCTTTTTGAGTATTTATTACATTTTTCGTTTAAAGTGCACACGTAATAGTTTAATGAGCAAGTTACGCTACCCGCCACTAGATAATAATAATAATAAAATAATAATAAAAATGTTTATTTTTCTTCCACAAATAATACTTATAAACTAACACATGCAATTAATTGAAAATGATCGCTATATTTATTTGTGGGAGACTGGTGCCTAAACTAAGCCTAAACTTGTATTTTAGGACACCAGGGACTCCCCCCGTAGGCAAAAATTACATTAATTGGTTATTAAAATAACTAGGTATACTGGTGTCTAGTTATTGTAATTATAGATATACATATATGGATATTTGATGGAAAGAACAAAACAATATAATTTAATAACAAAATATTAATAGAACCTTAAGTTTGTGTGAAGTGTAGTGGAGACAAGATGTGGAGAATTAGGTGCGTGTGGGATGTAGGTGCGTTTAATATGTTTGTCTGTATATGTGTGCGTGTGTGTGTGTGTGCCTGGTGAATTTATCTGTATGCCTGTGTGCGTGTGTGTGTTTGTCTGTATTGGTGTGTGTGTTAGAGTATAGTTAGAATGAAAGGGTATAATGTGAGTGGGATCATTATCTAACTAATTAAAATGTATGACAAATGAAGGATATTTCTTTTTAATTCCTATTAAATTTTTATAACTAGTAACTCTTCTGTTTTAGTGTAGTTCAATTTAAGTAGCCAGTTTGTTAGTACCCGTTTACTTTTAGTTTTACTGTAATTAAAAATACCTGTTTCTTTGTTTAACTTATTGTTCAGCTCAGGGCCTCGGAAAATATAAAATTTTTGGGCAAAACCTGATTTCACTTTAATGGTATTACATATTGCATACTGCCTTCTCGTTGTAAATTTTGAGAGATCGAAAGAAGATGAATCCGAATGTTGTCTCAGAATAGTGGAGAGGATGTATAATTGGCGTACTGTTAAAACCTCGGCTTCCTGATACAAGGCGGTAGTGGGGAAGAGTCGTGGTTTTGAGAGGCCTACTTTTAGAATCAATCTTTGAGCTCTTTCTATTTCCAACATTTTTGTTTTACCGGCACCTCCCCCAATATGGATTGAACAAGTGCGAAGTATACCATTTTAAGTGTTTTACCATTGGCGACCTGTCTAAGCTGTTTAAAAATATAAGTAAGTTTCCGCACTCTTTTACATAAGTTGTGAATGTGTTCATCAAAAGATAACCCTCTATCAATGGCAACACCCAGATAGCGAATACTCCGTGTCGGCTGTACACTCGAGCAGCTGCATTGATTCAAGGGAGGAAAACAACACTGATGCACAACTAGGGGGGGTTTATTTTGGAAGAAGTTTTTAATGCTCCTGATTGAAAATGGAATATATTTAGTTTTATCAGCATTAAGTGTGAGCGAGTTTGCAGCGAGCCAGTGGCAAACCGTACTTAGACCCAATTGAGCCAGTGAATATACCCTCTCCCAAGAATCACCAATGAAAGTTAAAGTTGTATCGTCTGCGTATGATATTATTTTGCAATTTTTTAGTTTAATACTTACGATTTATAGAAAGTATTATTAAGATATTTTATGGTAAACTACTGATCCGATTTTGAAAATGATTCTATTGATACAAAGATGGGCGTATCTTAGTGTTTTTGTTCTATCAATAGAGTTATACCATATAAGTTACAGAAAGTATAGACGAAGAAAACATTACACTGGGTGGCACAATGGGCGGCCTTATCGCTAAAAGCGATCTTTTCAAGACAACCTTTCCATGGATTTAAAAAATGAAAGGAAAGACAGTACTGTACGTATACGTAGTCTTTGGTGTACTATTATTAATTACAAGCTGTGACCGCGGCTTCGCTCCCGTCATCTGTTTGCCAACCCTACCCTACTTACCTTCCTGCCTACCCTACTTACCTACCGACCATACTTGTTTCTATAGTCATCAATCTTTCGCGGAGAATCTTAACACCGTGATTCAGAAAATGACTTCAAATTCACAACGCCATCTATCGAATATCGAGTTCAACTCTCCGAGTATCTGAATTGCGTGTGTTGTGATAATTTTACTTCTTGAACACTTTAAATTCATCTAACTTTTGATAGAGTGAACCGATTGCGATGACACAAACATTGTGCGTACCTTGAAAAACTAAGTAATTCTTCAAGGTACGCACAATGTTTATGTATAAAAGTTATTTCCATTGGTTTCGTACATGTCACGTGATGCGTGCACAAATAAACAGACAAAAATTCCAAAAATGCCGGAAATAGTTTCTGTTGGTTATCCTTTAAACACACTGGCTATTTTTTTGGCAATATTTTCGATGTAAAAAAATACTTTTCTACAGATTTATTATATGTATTGATGATTGATGATGATGATGCGATAGACTACACTACAAATGCAATACGTCCTACTGATATGGGAAGCGTAAGCTTTCGCCTGCGGCTACACTCTTATTATGATTAGCTTGACTAACTTCCTTAATGAACTGGTGAAATTTAGGTCTATACACCAGTAGATCTTAAATTTCAGACTAACACATAAGCCAGTTTTTAACTGACCTAAAAAAAGAAGGAGGTTCTATGTTCATGTGTTATTATTATTACACTTTGTTGATTTTGAAGGCTGTTGTCTTTTTAACCGACTTCAAAAAAAGGAGGAGGTTCTCAATTCGTCGTAATCTTTATTTTTACACGGCTACAAGGAAAGGGTTATGTTTTTCGCGCGTAAGAAGATTTTTTCGAATATTGTAAGTTTAAAGTATCGATAACTCATTATCGATATTGGTAACCTCTAATTGAGTAGCTGAATGTGACATGTGCATAGTTGGAATCTTCGAGAACAATGTTTGAGTTTTAAAGAAAGTAGACCTTAAGTTTAACACCATAAAATCAACTTTTACTTGTCTTGTTTAATAAAATATTGTTTTTACATTTTTATCGAAATACAATAAATTAAGACTCAATCCCACCGCACTATTCCCAAACCACTGCAACTCCTGCAAGCCAGAATCAACAGTGGCGACCACCAGAAAAGAGCTGAGGCAGAAAACAATAACGGAGGAGTAGGAAAAAGTACAAATTTCCACTTCCCTCAATATCAAGCAGGAGACAGAACAAAGAAGACCAATAGGCACAAAGGGTCGTTTACAACTGGGATAAGCCCAGTTGCCTAGCACCACGGATAAAAATTTGCATTAATATTAATGGGTCCTACATTGTGAGCTGCTATATTTGTTTCCAATAATAGGTATGGCAAAAACGCTTGAACGCACGGAAATTTGTTCTAGTTTCCACAAGGTCCTTATAGTAAACAACTCCTGATGCAGCCTGTACATTATTCAACATAAAATTGCGTTCATTCTGCCAAAGAATACACTCCCATAAGATATGATGTGCAGATAGTACATATTCGCAGTCAGATGAAGAACAGACAGACAGACAGACGGACCGCGGAGTCTTAGTAATAGGGTCCCGTTTTTACCCTTTGGGTACGGAACCCTAAAAATACAACCGACTTCTAAGTAAAAACATAACAAAGTGAAAAACCAAAAGCTAAAAATTTATTAACTGAAAAGAGAAAAACAAGTACTAGCTAGGACCTCATAATATTTAATGTATAAATTATATCTAGTACTTACTTGTTTTTCTTTTTTCAGTTAATGAATTTTTAGCAGTCGGGTTTTTTGTTTTTATAATCATTTGTTTTATTTCAGACTTTTTAGTTTTAGTAATGACGAGTTCTCCAAATAAGTTATGTGGTACAATATTATTTATTTTGCTATCAAAGTAACGCTTATCTTGAATTTTTGCCAAAATAGGAACAATATATTGAAACGGATAAATAAAAACCGGGCAGAGCTTTGTTCAGATCTTGTATTCACAATCGAAAGAGACAAATAAATGATGGGCAATCGCTTATATTAACACAACCCTCGTTGCCGACATGGCTTGACTGGAGGGGAGGCTTCAATATGGCGGCTTAGCTTCGGCGGGCTCGGCGGGTATTGGTCGGTTGCACGTAGGCCGACGTCACATCCGTTACAATATATATAAATATTTTTGGTATTGTTAATTTAGTACCTTTCATTTGATATCAAAAATATGGTTAGGACACCGAAAAAATAAATTCTACCGCTCCCTTTTTTTTAAGGGACGCTTTATTTTACTAAATTATAAAGTCAATGTCACACCCACAATTACAAAGAATCCAACGACACCTCATATGTCATAATCCGTCAAGCCGTTTGGGCTGTAGAGCGTGCTATAGAAATGGACATACATACATAAATTCATACGCAGTCGGCTAAAAAGTCAAAAACGTAAGGGAACGCCAAGCACTAGCGAAATGTCACGTGATCAATTTCTTGCATATTGGTATTTCGACCATCGCCGTCAGTTCGTCTATGATCGACGATAGAGCTCGCTTGGATAAATAGGGAACCTTTCACTCCTGACTTAAAGACTTCATTGGTATTCGACAGATCCGTCCAAGAAATGGAAGCATTATTCCACATATACGATCGGACTTGCGCTTGATGAGCGGCTGTTCTGGTGTAACTAGCTCTACCATTTCTCCCAAAGGAAATCTATAACACGGGTGTTCCCGGGAACAATTTACTTGTTTCGTCTTGTATCACGGGTGGAGGCCATTTTCCAATTTTGTCAGAAATAGACCCAATGTTGAAAGGTAGTTTTAGCTGCATCCAGATAGACTGGAAGCCAGTTAGGGTGATGATGATGAACTTACCAGTAACAAAGGCTCAATGGCGGTAAAAACTCCGTCGTCGGTCCGCCCCGGGGCCATCAACACCTGGTCTCCCACAGTCCATTCTGCAGTGGGCTTGGGATTCGCTCTCACGGCGACGTTCAGGCGACCTTTACCTCCTAACTTCACGCCAAAAATCGTGATGATGCCGGTTTCTTGGCGTTTTGGAGGGTCTAGGGAGAGAAATGGGGAAAAATAAAAATATACTTACTTTTTTCTTTTAATAAATTCAAGAAGATGATGGTGCAATTCACGAAAGTGTGTTTAAGTGAGTAATTGCTCCTTGCCCGCCACGCATTAGTTATAATAATCAATAGGATGTGTACCCTAATTGTGTAATTTTAAAGAACGGCGCCTGCTTTGGTTGCATTCATTACTTCATAATGTTCAACAATCTGTATATTTCGACGGCGTGCAATGAAGTTCGACACGCAATGTAAATACTGTTGAGTTGTCATAATGGAAGGGAACGGGCGTGCTTCGTGCTGTCAAAATAGTTACGCGATGAAGGTGCTGGGTGACTGGCTGGAAATGCCAATGTTCGAGTACGTAGTAGGAGAGCAGTGGGCGCAGTGGTTACGGCCTCGACTTACGAGGACTTTGTAGGTCTGGCTTATAGGTCGTGGGTTAGAACCCGAGTAGGCACTTTGTGTACTAATTCATGACCACTGCTCTCAAAACGGTGAAGGAAAACATCGTGAGGATATCGGCATGTCCTAGAACCAAAAATTCAAAGGTATATTACATCTACCAATCCTCACTGTGCCTGTGAAACCTGTGTTCTAGCAGTGAGCACATTAAAAATGTTCATTATGCTATTCATTTGTGTGTAGTTTAGTGATTTGATTACTTCGTAGCATTAGTCCTTCAAAATCTGTCACACTTACACTGCACAATCAGTTGCCTCCGAGCCTCCTTAGGATGTTCCAGGGTGTCGTGCTCCGCTCTGCAGATCAGAATCTTGGTATCATCCTCAACTGACAGCGTCCAGCTAACGTTCTGACTAATGGTCTGGAGGTTAGACCCTGGCTCTGATGTGACTATCGGCTGGTGCTTGCCGTTAAGGAGCTCTTCGGTTCCTGGAAATGAAATAATCTATTAGAACAGAGACATAAAATGATGACTGAAATAGCTGGTAGCCGTGGAACCCATTGCCGAGCAGTGGAATGACGCAGCCTGCGAAAGCAAGTAACTATGTTTTTTTTTATCTATAGGCTCGCGTTTGACCACTATCTCGCCTGATGGTAAGCGATGGTGTGGTCTACGGTGAAGCACGCTTGCCTAGAAGTAACCTATTCACTCCTGACTTAAACACTCCAAGGTTGTAGCTATCAGGGAACAAAGACTCCGGAAGGGAATTCCACTGATCCTTAGCTGTGCGCACAATTAAAGTATTAGCAAAATGCTTTGTGCGTATGGGTGGGATGTCCACCATAAACCGATGGCGTATGGCCGTACGTCTTGTAGGCCGATGATGGAAAGGGTTAGGCGGAATCAATCAAAACTACGAGAACTTTTACGTCAAGCGGTTTTCGATAATTCGTGAAGAGTGAGTGACCTTTCGCTTTTGTATATATCTATACTATAATCTAATATATAAAATTCTCGTGTCACAGTTTTCGTTGCCATACTCCTCCGAAACGGCTTGACCGATTTTGATGAAATTTTTTGTGCATATCCGGTATCTATGAGAATCGGCCAACATCTATTTTTCATCCCAAAAAAAAAAAAAAAAATATGGTAGGGTAGGTGTAGGGTAGGTGTAGGGTAGGTGTAGGGTAGGTGTAGGGTAGGTGTAGGGTAGGTGTAGGGTAGGTGTAGGGTAGGTGTAGGGTAGGTGTAGGGTAGGTGTAGGGTAGGTGTAGGGTAGGTGTAGGGTAGGTGTAGGGTAGGTGTAGGGTAGGTGTAGGGTAGGTGTAGGGTAGGTGTAGGGTAGGGTAGGTGTAGGGTAGGTGTAGGGTAGGTGTAGGGTAGGTGGTGTAGGGTAGGTGTAGGGTAGGTGTAGGGTAGGTGTAGGGTAGGTGTAGGGTAGGTGTAGGGTAGGTGTAGGGTAGGTGTAGGGTAGGTGTAGGGTAGGTGTAGGGTAGGTGTAGGGTAGGTGTAGGGTAGGTGTAGGGTAGGTGTAGGGTAGGTGTAGGGTAGGTGTAGGGTAGGTGTAGGGTAGGTGTAGGGTAGGTGTAGGGTAGGTGTAGGGTAGGTGTAGGGTAGGTGTAGGGTAGGTGTAGGGTAGGTGTAGGGTAGGTGTAGGGTAGGTGTAGGGTAGGTGTAGGGTAGGTGTAGGGTAGGTGTAGGGTAGGTGTAGGGTAGGTGTAGGGTAGGTGTAGGGTAGGTGTAGGGTAGGTGTAGGGTAGGTGTAGGGTAGGTGTAGGGTAGGTGTAGGGTAGGTGTAGGGTAGGTGTAGGGTAGGTGTAGGGTAGGTGTAGGGTAGGTGTAGGGTAGGTGTAGGGTAGGTGTAGGGTAGGTGTAGGGTAGGTGTAGGGTAGGTGTAGGGTAGGTGTAGGGTAGGTGTAGGGTAGGTGTAGGGTAGGTGTAGGGTAGGTGTAGGGTAGGTGTAGGGTAGGTGAATGTTTGGAGTTTTTATGGCAAAACAAAGTTTGCCGGGTCAGCTAGTAATATTATAAAGCTGAAGATTATGTTTGTTTGTTTGAACGCGTTAATCTCAGGAATTACTGGTTGGAATTGAAAAATTCTTTTTGTGTTGGATAGTCCATTTATCGGGGAAGGTAAGGAATATAACATCACGCTACGACCAATAGGAGCGGAGCATAAATTAAAAATGTTGCAGAAACGGGAAAAAAAATCCTATTTGAGATTTTCCGTTGCGTGCGCTGCGTAAGCGGTTAAAGTTACGCAACATTCATGTATGTAGGGTAGGTATGGTAAGGTAGGTAGGTAACCAGTTGACGGGAGCGAAACCGCGTGGGACAGCTAGTATATATATAAGCATGTTTTTTGTTTACTTAGGATATCCTCATGGATATAAATTGTATCTGTATTCTTCAAGATACAGGCTTTTCCAATTTTGAAGGGTCTTCCTTTTTGTAGTAACAACACTGATGTTGCCTAGGTTAATCTTTACCACTGAAAGCCCAGCGTGTGATGGGAGAAATCTATGTACAGCTGTGGACATGATGTCTTTGGCTGTCATTTTATGCCTAGTTATTCCTGCCTGATAAGCGAAACATGAGAGGAAAGTCAAGAGAAAAGTTTAAGTGAAGAGAAAGAGCAAATACTATTTCTCTCTTCTCGTCTTTTATTTTTGAATGATTTCGTTGCAGGTCCCAAGCACTTATATTGAACTGCTATGGTCTAATCATGTTGGGCGGGTCTACTTACCTAAGAACCAGGTTATCTTCGCAGCTGGTCTTCCGTTAGGCACGACGCACTTAACCATGACCTTGTCTCCCACCTTAAAAGTTGGCTGTTCTGAGAAGTACAGGATCGGCTCGCCGGGACGCCCTGAGGATATCAACGTATGGACTGGTATGCGTTCGGTAGAATTATATAGAAGTCCTAGTAGTGACCTGCAGAGCAGGTCAAGGTGACAGTTAATAGCTATTCGGTTAAAAGGTCACCGTGAATACTTAGGTGAAGTTGAGCTAGAAGTGTGTCAATCCCTAGCATCGGTTGGAATTCTCATGCTCATTTCAAGTTCACTTCATCTAAGTCACCACCGTGAGATGTTGTAAAACGGCCGGCTGTAGACATCAAACCGTGATGACTTAGGTAAAGTTGTAATTATAGGTAAACCCTAGCATCGGGTGATTCCAGGGTTGGACAGCTCACTTCATGTTGCATTAAAATTGAATTGTAATGTATTATTCATTTAATTTTCAATGTATTTCAATTGTAGTATTCTATTTAATTTCAATATATTATTCAATTTAATGTTCTAGATCTTATTCAATGTAATATTCAATGTATTACTTAATAGTATTGTTAATCGTTTATAAGAGTTGATGATGTTTATAAGAGATGTTAAGTGGAGCTCGTGGCTAGCAGAAATAAAGCCCCCTAAGCCCGTTGTATATTTTTTAGTTTTAAGTTTCTTTTGTTCCTGTATTTTCTGGTGTACAATAAAGTATATATAAATTTATATAAATAAATAAAATTATTCATTAAAAAAACTTTTTTTTAAACTAGGTACCAACGAGCTGGTCTGATGATGGAGATGGTTGGTGGCCATAGGAACTCCTAAACTACATGAATAACCAATCGTGTTTGGTCTTGTTTGTTTTGCTTTCTTGGGAACTAGATTTCAGACTTTTTCCTAGGTTCTACGATTATATATTATACTAGTCGAGAGATGCAGATGCCGGGATTTTTCGCCACACTATGGCGTGAAAATGTGGGTAGTCAGAAGTAGAACAACAAAAATTTTTCTCTTTATTTAAAATTAAAATTAAAAATAGTAAAAAATAACAATTATACAAATTAATGACACATATTGGTAGTTAATTATCTACCACTAAGACACAAGATAAATTTACTGTAACATCAGCATGGAAGCTATCAACCGCACCATCACAGATTTGACCCAAATGTTCAGCCAAAGAATGTCGGAATTTGAAAAGGAGTTGAAGACCCCATGCACCACAACTATCACCACCCCAGGATTGGCAGCGGAATTTGTAACTTTCCGGGCATTTATTGTTCAAGCACTCAATTCACTACAGCTGCAAGTTGCTATGTTGGCGCAGAGCCAGGATAACATGGAGATTCTCTCTCTAAAAAACTCTTCTGCTTCGCAATTTTGATGGTATAGATATTGATCGACTTCGAGAGGATGCCAGTAATATTGACTGGACGCCACTAGTGACTGCTTCATCCGTCGACAAACAAGTCAAAGTCTTGAATTCTACCCTAGTTCATCTATACGACACACATGCACCTGTTCGAGCCGTTAGAGTAAAGCATCTTCCAGCGCCATGGCTGACCGACGAAATTAAACTTTTACTAACTAAAAAGGCAGCTGCGAAGTTCAAGTTTAAAATTAGGCCCAATGACGTCAACAGAGAAAAATACGTCTCAATTAGAAATCACTGCAGTAAGGTGTGTAGAATCGCAAACCGCCAATATATCCATAGTTCAGTTCAGAACGGTGATCCAGCTAAGGTCTGGAAGTTTCTCAAATCATTAGGTATCGGAAAAAAATCTCACAATACCATTCCTAAAGACTTGGATTTCAATTTACTTAATAGTCATTTTTCTACTTCGCCTGTATTGGATAGGGCCACTAAAGCTACTACGCTAAGTAATCTTTCAAACATTCCGTTACCTGATTTTTCTCCTTTTGTCATAAGTCAATTCACCGCTTGTGATGTTAAAAAGAGTATTGCATCGATCTCGTCCAACGCTGTTGGTAGTGACTGTGTTAGCCGTAAAATGATCGTCCCTATCCTTGATGAAATTCTTCCTGTTATCCTTCACATCCTCAACTTCTCTGTTTCCAGTGGTGTCTTCCCTCAAGCCTGGAAAGAAGCCCATGTTATTCCTCTACCCAAAAAATCTCATCCTGCATCTTTCTCTGACTATCGTCCCATTTCTATTCTCCCTTTCCTATCCAAAATCCTTGAAAAACTTGTCCACCATCAACTCAGCTCGTTCCTTTCCAAACACAAGCTGCTAAATCCCTTACAATCTGGTTTTCGTCCGGGACACAGCACTACCTCAGCACTTGTGCATATTACGGATGACATAAGATCAGGCATGGAAATGGGAAAGTTAACTGTACTTGCTCTACTTGACTTCAACAATGCTTTCAATACGGTTGACTTCGACATTTTACTGGGCGTCCTGTGCTCTTTTGGCATATCTCCTTCGGTAATTGACTGGTTTCATAGTTACCTGTTTGGCCGCCGGCAACGTATTTGCATTGAGGAATCTTTCTCTTCTTGGTGTCACACCTGTGCCGGTGTGCCGCAGGGTGGCGTTTTATCTCCTCTATTTTTCGCACTATTTATTAATGCTATCACTCAACGTCTATCTTCTTTCTACCACCTTTATGCTGATGACCTCCAAATTTATACTCAAGCCCCTCTCGGCGAGTTATCATACGCTATTGAGACTATTAATACGGACCTGGCTCGAATTGGTGACTGGAGCACTGAGTTTGGGCTGAAAATCAATCCGACGAAAACTCAAGTGGCTGTTGTGGGAAGTTCCCGAACGGTCTCTAGGATTGATTGGGCGACACTTCCCCAGGTTTCTTTCAACAACACCATTGTTCCTATAGCTCACACTGTGAAGAACCTGGGGATTTATATCGATAGCACCCTTTCCTGGACCAAACAATTGCAGGAGGTCAGTCGTAAACTGTTTGCGTCTGCGGGCTCCCTGAGACGCCTTCGTAACTTTCTTCCTATCACCACTAAAATTGCGATAGCACAATCTCTTCTTCTCCCTATCCTGGACTATGCTGATGCCAGCTATCTCGATCTCACCCAAGACCAATTGGAATAGCTTGAGCGACTTCAAAATCTCTGTATACGGTTTGAATTCATTTATTTCTAAAGATTACAAATCACTTATACAGAAATAAATACTAAAGCATTACTTGATAAGTATACATTTTTCGTTGTCCAGGAGTAGCAAGAGCTTATAGTGTTAGCATTACAAATAGAAGGTAATTGTAAAAAGTTTTATATTGTCTACCGCCGTGCGGCGCATTAACACGGTCGACGTGCGGTGACTTTGTTTTTATGTTGAAATCTAAGGACTCGTTCACACGAGAGGCAAATAGATTATATTAGTTAAATTAATTATTATATATTTTTATTTATGACCTTTTAAGATGTGGTATTTTAGTAGTTTTTTAAATAGTAATTGTCTTGTCGTGTTCTTATTAATTGAAACAATGTTGGTGGTCTGGGGTATTCTTCTTATTTGTTATTTATGTTATAATCAGTGTTTTTATATTATCTAGTAATTAATATAGCCATCCATGCTCACTCCTCTTGGCTTATCAATCGATCACTGACAGCTGTCACAAAACCCAGCTGTCATGTTACGTTCCGTTAATACATCATCCCCTTTAAAAAACAACATTAATTTTACACACATTTACCCCCCTTTCAAAAAAAAAAAAACTAAAACACATTTTAAACAATTATAAGCTTATTGCTAAACCTTATAATATTACACAACAGTTACACATTCAACCAGTGAGGACCTCACCCTTGAGAACCACAAAGTCTATGCTGGTCGAATAAAGAAAGAGGTTCTGGTATAATTAACATTATTCCTATCTCTTATATTATAAGCCCTGTTTCCATTAATACTATTTATTACTCCTTCTAACCATACATTTTTATGAATATCTTTCTTAAACCATATGTTTTGACCAATTACAAAGTCTTTTTTAATTCTACTTGTCTTATTATAATTTCTAATGTTCCTATCAGCTTGTTTACTAAATTGAACTTGTACATTATTATTTATTTTTGGTTGCAAATATTTGTGTGTAGTTATTAATTTTGTTCTTAGATTTCTATTCATTAACAATTCACAAGGAGAAAAGTTT
This sequence comes from Orthosia incerta, assembly GCA_948252205.1. Lineage (NCBI taxonomy): Eukaryota > Metazoa > Arthropoda > Insecta > Lepidoptera > Noctuidae > Orthosia > Orthosia incerta. The sequence continues at coordinate 16,977,105 of OX411766.1, read as the reverse complement.
GTTCCTGCCACGGGTGAAACTCTATACTTTAACAAAGCGACTCTATAATCTGTGTTGTCTTCATTACATTTATACAATATTTTCTTAGCAATCTGTACTCCTCTCTCAGCCATCCCATTGGACTGTGGATATCTAGGACTAGTGTAAGTATACTTAAAACCCCTTTAAAAAACCGTTCCGTTAATACAGTAATAACGATTGTGTATTTTTTATATCTTTTGGTAGTGAGTTATAAAGTTTTGCTCCCTCATGTATTATTGTTTTTTTCCCATAGTTAGTTCTAGCACTAGGTATATATGTAAGTCTTGTGCGCGCCTCAAAATACGTTTTTGTACCTGTATGTTTTTCGTGAATGTGATTTGTGTGTGTAAGTCTTTGCAAAGAATTTTACGAACTAAAATACAAGTGTTATAAAAATATATATCAGAAATGTTAAATAACTTGGTTTCTTTGTAAATTTTGTGTGTTAGATAGTGGTAGTGAAATAGGACTTTTATAATTCTGTTTTGAGCTCTTTGCAGCTTTTCTAGGTTGGTTTTAGCTGCTGAACCCCATAGTTCTATAAGATATTCAATGTGCGGTTTCACCAATGAATTATAAATAGTGTGGCGAACCTTAAGGGGAAAGCATCTCACAATTCGGCGTAATGCCCCCGTTAGGCTTAATATTTTAGAGCAGGTTTTCTCGATATGCGGTTTCCATGTAAGTTGATTATCCAGAATAAGTCCGAGATATTTCTCCTTATTAACTTTATTTAAATTGACTCCATTAATACTAAGAGGTTTGTGATCTGAGATTTTTTTGTTTTTAGCTGCAAATATTATGTAGTTGGTTTTGGATGTATTGATAGTTAACAAGTTATTTAGAAACCATCTTTCCAAGATAATGAGATCCTCTTGTGCGTCCTGTATTATTGAGTCAATTGAATGTCCAAAATAAAAAAGGCAAGTGTCATCAGCATACAAAGAAATATGCCCCTTCAGGCCTATCTTGTCTATATTGTTAATGTAGATTAGGAATAAAAGGGGACCACAAATCGAGCCCTGAGGCACGCCGCAGTTAATTTCCTTAGGTGCGCTAACATTGTCACCAATTTTAACAACCTGTCGGCGTCCATGGAGATACGATTTAAAAATTTTGAGAGCATTTCCAGTTACACCTATCGAGGCAAGTTTATTCATTAACAAGCTATGGCTAACGGTATCAAACGCCTTTTTTAGGTCAATGAAGATCCCTAAAGCAATGAGTTTCTTGTCTATGTTAGTTTTAATAGTTGTAATTAAGTCTGTTGCTGCTGAAAGAGTATTGGATTTTGATCTAAAGCCATACTGTCGTTGAGAGAGGTAGTTAAATGAATTTAAATAAAGACTGAGCCGATTGTGCAACAGCTTTTCAAAAACTTTAGACAGCAAAGGCAAGACTGAAATGGGTCTATAATTTCCCGGGGACAGTTTGGAGCCAGCTTTAAAAATAGGTGTAACTTTGGCGTATTTTAATGAATCAGGAAAGTGACCTTCGCTCAAACATTTGTTGATGCATTGAGTTAGACTAGGTAATATGAGATCCTTTATACATTTGAGTGTTTTGGCACTGATACCGTCTATACCTGTGCTGGTGTTTGCATTCAGATCATCAATTATTTTCCCAATTTCGTCTACTGTTGCTGGTGCTATCTGAGAAAGTGTAGCTGCATTTACGGTTTTGTTTAGCGTGATAGTGTTAGTCTGGTTATTATGATATTTAGCAGGTATCTGATTAGCTAGATGTGTACCTATATCGGCGAAATAGTTGTTAAAACACTCACATATTTCCTTTTCATCAGTAATCAGCCCTGTAGGTGATTGTAATTTAGAGGGAGCAACACTTTTCTTCAATTTATTATTAGACAAGCTATTTATCAATTGCCACATCTTAAGGGGTTTCCTCTCGCATTCTTTAAAAGATTTATGATGTTCGCGACGAAGCGTCATCAACCATACTAAATGGTTCATAGAAATTGAAGTTTGTATGTGTAGACATGTCTGCTTACCACGGCGCGCCACCTGATACTAAAATGAATTTTAGAGGCACGTTTATATTTATACTAAAATTTTACCTACATTTTTTGAGATAGTAGTATAATGTTTTTAGTGTTTGTCAGTATGTTATAGGGTTCAATAGTTCACCCTTAACAGAGTAAAATCATTAGAAAGCATACTGATAAGAGTTATCATAGTAAAAAACATAAATTTCTGTCATACGATACGTCTGTGCTCGGCGACGGATTAGTTCCGAATGAACCGTGAGAGGGAACCACACGTTATTTATAGTTTTGGTGGTTCTTGAAAATATTATAGTAATTAAAATCATGTTTTTAAGGGCTTATCCTATGTACTGGACATGAAATCAGTACATAATGATGAAACTATGTGAAGACCACATAGTTTCTGCTATGTAAATAGGAATATTGACTTGATATCTCAAACACCAAATATATGGTTTTAGGTCATTTTAGGGTATATGGGGGACCTAGACCAGGACAGGAAGCCTATATACACCTCATAGTTAGCGTAGTCTTTTATATAAAGCCCATTTACTTGAGATATCAAGTCAGTATATAATAGAAAAACTGCTGTTTATCTGGTTTTGGGCAATCGCTTACGGTTTTAGGTGCCCTAAGTACCTAGAAACATATAGGTGTACTGGTAAAAGTACTACCATTGGAAAGCTTGCTAAAAGGGCTTCCAGGCGGTTTCTAGATGGGAAGAATCGCTTGGATAGTCAACGAGATAAGCAGTCGTGAAAAATGTAAACAACGTAAAACGTTGAAAATTGTAGACCCTTCAGGTGGAATAACTCCATGAAGGGAATAGATGTACTCATGGTGTAAGTACTTTCGGATGGCTTGCTGGACTAGCTACCAAGCCATCACTTTGGAGCGAAAATCGCTCAAGTAGTTTAAGTACAATTCCAGAAAATAGGTTTCTGGAAATGTAATTTTTAGTCAGTTTTTGGCACTCCCCGGGACTATACACCCCTGGGAATTCCGAAAATAAGGAATTTTTGGGGACCTCCCGATGGCCCGTTAAACGCACCATCGTGTTGTCCCAATCTTATTAGTGTTTTTATATCTAATTTCTCTGATAGCTGGGCGCAAAGAAAGTGACCAGCTATCAAATTTGTACATATCAAGGCACCTTATGTGCATATGACCTAGATAGACTTACATAAACACTAGAAATGTAAAGTGTGGTCTATTGGCTACCAGAATCCCCATAATAGGCGGTGATTGTCTGGTTAGCCTAAGTAGGAAGTCCTAAAGTCGGTGAAATGACTTAGGAATTTATAGATTCGTTACATAAGGGATGATATCCCATAGAAGATTCCCGAAAATAAGCTTTTTCTAGACGTCAACAGACAGCCTGCTATTGGCACCAGCAGGTCAACCCAACCTATAGATATCCTTAGACTAGGTTAAAAGCTATTAAGGTTTTAACTGGGAAATAAAGGGAATTGTCCTTTCATTTCATGGAAATAGTCTAGGGAAGCTATCAATACCTGGAAATTAGGTATATTGATTAGATACATAGATAGGGGGCGTTACTGTGTTACAGTACGAAGGAATCCAGCTATTGATAGCACCATGGAAGGGGTGCGGTAACCCTATTTACCAAATATGTATAAGGGTTTTTTACATAAATAAAAATTATTTTCGGCGAGAATTTGCGGGGCTCTCAATAATGGCACGATGCGAGGGTATAAAGAACCCCCGGGCCCAAAATAGAATTTGTAGTCATCCAAAGCTAGTCGCTTGTACTTGTCTTAGTAAATAAGAAGTAATTCTTATATAGAATCACGTCTCAGAAATTGTTGAGAGCCCTAGAATCGTGCCGTGTACTGAATAACTTAGTGTTTCATTTAATTCATCGACTTCAACCCTTATGAAGACATCCCTTTTCGATCCTGTCGAGCTGAACCTCGGAACCTGGACACCAGGAGTGCTGATCCAGAAGTAGGCAACCCGGAATCTGGAAATAACTCAAGTACAGCCAACACATCGTTGAATCGTTAGAGTCGATTTGCAACCCTACGTCACTGCTGCAGCTAGGCATCCAAGAACCTTTGTTTTCGTTGATGTGGATGGGGCGTTCAGCGGCAATGGCCAGAAGGTTTACGCCCTTCTTTTCTCGGGGCCAATGAACACGCTACGTCCTGCACATTTAATGGTCCTATCGAGCCGAATTTTGGAGCCTGGAGAGCCCCAGGACGTCGGGAACAGCAGATCCAGAAAAAACAACTGGGTGCCTGCATATTAAGTCGGCTACGTGCAACACAACGTTGACCCGTTCGAGCCGAAATTCGAAGTCTGGAGCGCCCCAGGACGTCAGGAAGAAACAGTGGTGGAATTAATTTTTCGAATTTTGGAGAAATTAATTTCACAAATAAACCAAAAATCGACGTGCACTGCAGGGAACAAGTCCTACGTGCCCTATTTGCCGCTGGATCCAAGAGGTAAAATTCTGGAGACAGTTATTGAAAATACCCTATTTTTTCAATAATTGTAAGAAAATAGAAGAAATTTTCTGTGAGCCGCAAAATGCTGTATGAAGACAGATGCGCATCCTTGAAGCCCCAAGAATAGTTCCTGAAGACTTATCGCTGAAAACTACCCTATGTTATCAGTGATTTGTTCTAGAACTGAACGCTTGTTTATTCAACCAAGAATACTCGTTCAGAAGATTGGATTACGTCTTTGACGCGGAAGAATAGTTCCTGAAGACTTATCGCTGAAAACTACCCTTATGTTTTTAGCGATTTGTTTAAAAAACGAGCGCCCGTCAGAAAAATACAAGACGTGCGTTTAGAAGGCTGATGTGCATCCTTGATGATTGAAGAATAATTCCTGAAGCCTTATGACTGAAAACAACCCCTATGTTTTCAGGAAAATTTTGAAGACTGAATTTTCGTCAGTGAATGGAAGAAACGTACTCTGAAGACTTAGATACGGTTCGGATGTACTGACTATGCGGTTCCTGAAGCACTATCACTGAAAATAAATTTGAAGATTGAATTTTCTTCAATCAAGCAAGATACGTGCTCGGAAGATTGATGCACGGCTCTGATGCTTTGGACAAGCAGTTCATGAAGCATCACCACCGAAAAGTAACCTTGACTTTTCGGTGATTTAGAATTTGATTGAATTATAGTCAATCAAATAGAACATACACGTTTATGGGAAAAATAAACTTGTATAGCAAATGCCTGAAGTTTCCTGAAGACTTATCACTGACCGTAAGTTTTTAGTGATTTTTTATTTGAAGATTGAATTATAGTCAATCGAAGTGGAGGTTAACTTCTGGAGATCGTCGGTTTGAACGCTGAAGCCCGGAACTGGGACTTATCTTTGAAAACTAACTTCGAGTTTTCAAAAGAAAATATTTCAACAACAATGCCGATAACCAGATCCAAAGGCAAGACGCCGGAGGCATGGACCGTGGAGTTGGATCAGCCAGCTGGCATCAGACATGAGCTGCCGCCGTGTTCACCTTCCACAACCGAAGGGACCGAGCCGTCGGACGAGCAGCGCCATCTAGCGCCTCAAACTGAAAGCACTCCGACGCATCAACCAATAGAAACTGATCAAGCGGTTTCTACCAGAGTAACCAGATTAGAAGGAGCTTCAGACACAACATTGAAACCTTCTCAGAAAGAGAAGATTTCCGAAGAAGACAGACGTACAGCGATGCCGATGACTACCCGGGGTGACGCCCGTATCGAACATAGCCGTCCGCCGTCAACTAGAGTGACTCGGTCACGAAAAAACATAGACAAAGCTCGCGAAGACTTACTCAAAATTAAGTTGGAGCTTGCACAACTGGCACTTCAGAGAGCGGAGGAAGAGGGTTCCGAAGCTGAATACCTGGATGACAGAAACTCGAATGACGAGTACGTGCGTTCATGGCTAGAAGAGGCACCAGAACCTCAGCCTGAGAAGGAGGATAACGTCGTTGAAGGGGGAACCAGAAATTCTATGCATAGACCCCTGACTGCGGCCGCCACCAAATCGCAAATAGAAGGTCAGCATCCTAAGGAGAGAGAAGTGCGAAAGCCTCCAGTTGCAGCGTCAGCTGAGTGTACAGGAGGTCAGAGGGATAGTCTCCGTCCATTCTTGACGGAGTTGACGTCCGCTATAGCGTCGCTAGCCGACAGGAAAATAGAACAGCGGGACCAACCGAACCCCTCTGCGTCGAAATTCGTCATGACATTGCCGAATTTCAATGGTTCTCATACTGAATGGCTATCATTTCGGGCCATATATGAGACAACTCGAGCGTACTTTACGGACATCGAGAATACAGCGAGGCTGAGGAGAAGCTTACATGGACGTGCAATGGAAACCGTCAGCTCAGAACTCATCGGACATGCCAGGCCCGATGACATCATGAAGGAACTCGAGCTGCAGTTCGGCCGTCCAGACTCCATAGCGCAAGCTGAAACAGATAGATTACGCGGACTGCCGCGCTGCAGTGAGTCACCAAGAGACATCTGCGCGTTTGCAAGTCGCGTAAGAGGTGCTGTAGTCACGCTCCGCGCGTTAAAAAAGGGTCATTACCTTATGAACGCGGAGCTTATGCGATTGTTAACAGAGAAGTTACCCAATTCGCTACGAGCACAATGGTACCGATCATATTCGGAGAAGTACCAATCGGTGCCAGATATTTCATTGTTCAGTAATTTTATATCTGAACAGGCACACTTCTGTAGTCCATTCGCCCCACCCGAAGGCATCGCTTCGGCCGAGGCGAACACCAACAGACGCGTCACACAAAGGACGCATATAGCTACGGACCAACCGGTAGGAAAATGCCGTGTTTGCGACGTGGGACATCACTACGCCACTGGATGTGCACAATTCAGGGGCGTAGCTGTCGAGAAAAGATGGGAGCTAGCGAAAAAACACAATCTATGTTATCGCTGCCTTCAACATCGACGAGGCAACCACACTTGTAAGAGAAAACAGTGTGGCCAAGACGGGTGCAGAGATACGCACCATCGGCTTCTTCATAGGAAGAAGCAACAGCAGAGGGAAGCCAACAAGAAGCCCGATGTTCCTGAATCCCGCAAGGATCCTCAGGAAACGGTGGCCAGTTTCGGGTCACCATCGAGCCAGGCGTACCTCAAGATAGTGCCGGTCCGGGTAATCGGACCGGCGGGAGAGGTAGCAACATACGCTCTCCTAGACGATGGGTCCACCGTTTCGCTGATGGATGAAGACATCGCGAGGCAAGTCGGGGCAGAGGGCCCTGTGGACCCGCTCAAGATCGGTGCGATAGGCAACACCATGCTCACCACCCCATGCTCAAGAAGAGTCAAGGTGACGCTGGTTAGCCCGCAAGAGAGAAGGGTACAATTTAAAGCACGTACTATACCTAAACTCAGCTTGGCAAAACAAACAGTGAGCGATAGGGTTGTCGCACGCTGCAAGCATTTAACCGACTTGAGAAAAGAGTTGATGTACAACAATGGCGTGCCAAAAATACTCGTCGGCCAAGACAACTGGCATTTGTTATTGGCCAGCGAGATTCGCAGAGGTCCAAGACACCAACCAATTGCGTCACTTACAGCGATGGGTTGGACACTACATGGCGCGCACAGTAGTTTACTACGACAACAAGTACATCATGTCAATAGAATAACAACTGATGACAATTTGGATCATCAGTTGCGCGAACATTTCGCCATAGAATCGTTGTGCATAAACCCACAGCGACCCGCCTCTGACCCAGCAAGAAGGGCAGAGGACATTTTGAATCGATCAACTGTCCAATTAGAGAATGGACACATCGAAACCGCCATGCTTTGGCGTAATGAGCATGCTGAGATGCCAGATAGCTTTGAGACAGCTCTGAAGAGGCTCGTCTCAACAGAAAAGAAGCTGGACAAGAACCAGGAACTTCTAAGAAGATACTCAGACCAGATGGACTCGCTAATTGCGAAAGGGTACGCTGAAAGGGCACCCGCAATTAGCACGCCGGGCAAAACTTGGTACCTCCCACACTTCGATGTCTTCAACCCAATGAAGCCAGACAAACTTCGCATCGTACATGACGCTGCCGCCAAATCGAGAGGAATGTCACTGAATGACTTCCTGTTAACTGGGCCCGACCTATTACAGTCGCTGCCAGGCGTAATGATGCGGTTTCGCCGCCACTGCGTCGCAATAACCGGTGACATAGCGGAGATGTTCATGCAAGTGAAGGTGCGGAGCCAAGACCGAGACGCGCTTCGCTACCTGTGGAGGGGAAACCGCAGAGAAGGAGCGCCAGAAGAATATAGAATGACGTCCATCATTTTCGGCGCAGCCAGTTCGCCTTGCACAGCAATTTTTGCAAAGAACTGGAACGCAAACAAATATATAGAGAAGCACCCTGAAGCTGTGGATGCTATACTACGTAGTCATTATATGGATGACTACCTAGATAGTTATAGAACTATCGAGAAGGCGGCAGAAGTCGCTAGTATGGTGCGAAAAATACACCTACAGGCGAGGTTTGAACTCAAGAAATGGGTTTCAAATAGCTCGCAGCTCCTAGAAAAAATGGACCCATCGCATATACAAACTGAGATGGTATCCATCGGAGATATAGATACGTCGGAAAAGATACTCGGCCTCATATGGAGGCCAGGCGAAGACACGCTGGGTTTCAACCTCACACTCGCGCGTCCGCCTGAGGGTATCTTGGACAGAGAGGCGCCCACCAAGAGAGGTGCCCACCAAGAGAGGCACCCACCAAGCGAGAGGCGCTCAAAATAGTCGCGTCGCTATACGACCCACTCGGACTCGCCTCACCAGTAACCATCAAGGCGAAGCAAATATTGCAAGAAGCATGGAGGCGAGGCGTCGACTGGGATCAGAGGCTAGATGTTGACCTGGCATTACAACCCGGGTACAACATTTACGCCTACTTAAAGACGATAGCGTACCAAGATGCTATCCTGAAGATAGATACGCTATTGAAAAAATAGATAAGAATAGCTCGCTGCGACCTTTACAAATACAGGTCGTCGACAGCGTGCTGCGACTAAGAAGTCGCATAGCAGCTACGCAAAACGTAGCTGAAGCAGAGGCTACATGTTGACCTGGCATTACAACCCGGGTACAACATTTACGCCAATTTAAAGAGTTAGCGAATGTTGAAAAAAATATCGACAGCGTGCTGCGACTAAGAAGTCGCATAGCAGCTACACAAGAGGTAGCTGAAGAAGTGATGCGCCCGCCTATATTACATGGCGACCATCACATAACGCAGTTGTACATAGACTGGACACATCGCAGTCTACAACATAGTGGCACCGAACTCACAATTAATGAGGTACGGCAGCACTACTGGGTCGTGAAGATGCGACCAACAGCGAAGAAGGTGATAGCAAGATGCCTGCATTGCCGTATACGCAAGGCACAGCCACCAGTACCTGCGACCGGCGACCACCCGAAAACGCGCCTCGCTCACCATAAGAGGCCGTTTACATATACCGGGCTCGACTATTTCGGCCCGCTATCCGTCACCGTCGGTCGGCAGCATCAGAAGAGATACGTAGCACTATTTACGTGTCTCACATCAAGGGCGGTGCACCTTGAAATCGCCGCCAGCCTTAGCGCAGACTCCGCCATATTGGCGCTGCGCCGATTCGCCGCACGCAGAGGATGCCCAGCTGAGATACACTCAGACAATGGCACCAACATGCACGGCGCCGACAGAGAGCTGCGAGACGCCTTCAAAACAGAGGCAAGTCGTAGAGGCATCGTATGGCGCTTCATAACGCCATCAGCGCCATTCATGGGAGGCGCCTGGGAGCGCCTAGTTCGTTGTGTAAAAAACACACTATACAATGTACTTACAGAAAAACACCCCACCGAAGAGGTGTTGTCCACACTGATTTGTGAGGCAGAGTACATTGTAAATAGCCGACCATTGACACACGTGTCGGTAGATGGTGATGATGATGAATCCATCACACCGAATCACCTTTTACTCGGTGGGTCAGCCAGACTACCTACACCTGGCACGTTCACCGAGCAAGATATAGACAGCAGGAAAATATGGCGACGATCACAGATCCTCGCTGATATGTTCTGGAGTCGCTGGGTCAGAGAGTACCTGCCGGAGCTCCAAAACCGGCGGGAGCCACATAGTAGTGGGCCCAGATTTAAAGTGGGTGACCCTGTCCTGATAGCCGACGGCCAGCTGCCCCGCAATACGTGGCCGCGAGGCCGCATTGTGGCCGTGTATCCAGGAATCGACAGAGAAATCCGGACCGCTGAGGTACGCACGCTTGGCGGTACCTTGAAGCGTCCGGTGAAGAAACTCGTCCCACTGCCCCAGTAACCAGAGATGCCGGAGCGGCGACCGTCCTCTCGGTGGGCCTGGACGGCAGCCGAGAAATGCCGTCCGTCGCTCACCGAAGGAATGCAGCGCCGCGCCGACAACACTTCGAGTCGACACAGCACTGCACGGCGGGAGATATGTTCGCGACGAAGCGTCATCAACCATACTAAATGGTTCATAGAAATTGAAGTTTGTATGTGTAGACATGTCTGCTTACCACGGCGCGCCACCTGATACTAAAATGAATTTTAGAGGCACGTTTATATTTATACTAAAATTTTACCTACATTTTTTGAGATAGTAGTATAATGTTTTTAGTGTTTGTCAGTATGTTATAGGGTTCAATAGTTCACCCTTAACAGAGTAAAATCATTAGAAAGCATACTGATAAGAGTTATCATAGTAAAAAACATAAATTTCTGTCATACGATACGTCTGTGCTCGGCGACGGATTAGTTCCGAATGAACCGTGAGAGGGAACCACACGTTATTTATAGTTTTGGTGGTTCTTGAAAATATTATAGTAATTAAAATCATGTTTTTAAGGGCTTATCCTATGTACTGGACATGAAATCAGTACATAATGATGAAACTATGTGAAGACCACATAGTTTCTGCTATGTAAATAGGAATATTGACTTGATATCTCAAACACCAAATATATGGTTTTAGGTCATTTTAGGGTATATGGGGGACCTAGACCAGGACAGGAAGCCTATATACACCTCATAGTTAGCGTAGTCTTTTATATAAAGCCCATTTACTTGAGATATCAAGTCAGTATATAATAGAAAAACTGCTGTTTATCTGGTTTTGGGCAATCGCTTACGGTTTTAGGTGCCCTAAGTACCTAGAAACATATAGGTGTACTGGTAAAAGTACTACCATTGGAAAGCTTGCTAAAAGGGCTTCCAGGCGGTTTCTAGATGGGAAGAATCGCTTGGATAGTCAACGAGATAAGCAGTCGTGAAAAATGTAAACAACGTAAAACGTTGAAAATTGTAGACCCTTCAGGTGGAATAACTCCATGAAGGGAATAGATGTACTCATGGTGTAAGTACTTTCGGATGGCTTGCTGGACTAGCTACCAAGCCATCACTTTGGAGCGAAAATCGCTCAAGTAGTTTAAGTACAATTCCAGAAAATAGGTTTCTGGAAATGTAATTTTTAGTCAGTTTTTGGCACTCCCCGGGACTATACACCCCTGGGAATTCCGAAAATAAGGAATTTTTGGGGACCTCCCGATGGCCCGTTAAACGCACCATCGTGTTGTCCCAATCTTATTAGTGTTTTTATATCTAATTTCTCTGATAGCTGGGCGCAAAGAAAGTGACCAGCTATCAAATTTGTACATATCAAGGCACCTTATGTGCATATGACCTAGATAGACTTACATAAACACTAGAAATGTAAAGTGTGGTCTATTGGCTACCAGAATCCCCATAATAGGCGGTGATTGTCTGGTTAGCCTAAGTAGGAAGTCCTAAAGTCGGTGAAATGACTTAGGAATTTATAGATTCGTTACATAAGGGATGATATCCCATAGAAGATTCCCGAAAATAAGCTTTTTCTAGACGTCAACAGACAGCCTGCTATTGGCACCAGCAGGTCAACCCAACCTATAGATATCCTTAGACTAGGTTAAAAGCTATTAAGGTTTTAACTGGGAAATAAAGGGAATTGTCCTTTCATTTCATGGAAATAGTCTAGGGAAGCTATCAATACCTGGAAATTAGGTATATTGATTAGATACATAGATAGGGGGCGTTACTGTGTTACAGTACGAAGGAATCCAGCTATTGATAGCACCATGGAAGGGGTGCGGTAACCCTATTTACCAAATATGTATAAGGGTTTTTTACATAAATAAAAATTATTTTCGGCGAGAATTTGCGGGGCTCTCAATAATGGCACGATGCGAGGGTATAAAGAACCCCCGGGCCCAAAATAGAATTTGTAGTCATCCAAAGCTAGTCGCTTGTACTTGTCTTAGTAAATAAGAAGTAATTCTTATATAGAATCACGTCTCAGAAATTGTTGAGAGCCCTAGAATCGTGCCGTGTACTGAATAACTTAGTGTTTCATTTAATTCATCGACTTCAACCCTTATGAAGACATCCCTTTTCGATCCTGTCGAGCTGAACCTCGGAACCTGGACACCAGGAGTGCTGATCCAGAAGTAGGCAACCCGGAATCTGGAAATAACTCAAGTACAGCCAACACATCGTTGAATCGTTAGAGTCGATTTGCAACCCTACGTCACTGCTGCAGCTAGGCATCCAAGAACCTTTGTTTTCGTTGATGTGGATGGGGCGTTCAGCGGCAATGGCCAGAAGGTTTACGCCCTTCTTTTCTCGGGGCCAATGAACACGCTACGTCCTGCACATATGATAATATTTACTTTTTGTCGCTTGAATATTCTCAAAAACTCTGTTTCTCTCTTTTTTAAATGCTTCTTCTGCTTCTTGATTACTTGGATTATTTTTGTATTTTTTCCACAATTCATTTCTTTTATTTATTTGATTAACTATGTCCTTATTTATCCAATCTGTCCTCGGAGGGTTTAGTATTTTAGTTTTAACTGTTTTGTTTCTGATGATTGCTGAATGGATTGCTTCTTCTAACCTGGTATATTCCTCGCCAATGTTAATATAGTCTAGGTCTTCTACAGTTTTATATAAATTTGTGTATGATATAGCTTGAAATTTCATCTTTTTAATAGGCTCGGGCTTATACCTCTCGAGTTCTAAGAATATCTGTTTATGATCAGACATGGCAGATTCTATAATAGCTAGATGAATTTTATGATCTTTAAGGCCGGTGCATACATGATCCAATATACTCTTGGTGGTTGAAGTTTCCCTAGTGCAGTATTTAGCATCAATTTTATTCAATATGGTGTACCCATGTTCTACGAGTGTATCTGTATATTCAGAGGTAGATCGGTTCGGCGCAAGTAGGTTGTAGTTAAAATCTCCAAATAAGATTGCTCGTTTCCGTTTCTGAAGTTCATCCGAAAAGGTCTCGAGGAACTTCTTCGAATTAGTTCTTTCTGGTTTATATATAGCGCCAATGTCGAGAGAAAACTTTTCAAGATGCACCCATATGAAGTGGTTGTCATCCTCGCATTTGTCACTTATAAACTCATGTTTTATACTTTTGTGGACAAATATTGAGACGCCGCCTCCTCTTGACTTTGTTCTGAAGTTATAGTAATGCTTGTAGTTGGGTAGTCGTATGCTTTTAGCTTCTGTTTCGTTTTTAATCCATGTTTCTACTAGGGCGACTATATGAATGGTTTTACTTGTTGCCAGAATACAGTTAAGTTCGTCTATTTTACCAGGTTTTACCAAGCTACGGATATTTGCATATAAAAATCTTAATGATGTTCGACTTGTGCCTAGGTTATTGTAGCTGCTAGCGATTTCATATGTTACTTTGTCTCGTCCAGTGTTCGGTTGTAGTTGTGTGGTTCCAATTAGTTTTTTGATGGCTTGTGTATTATTTTAGGTGTATTATTAACGTATTTTATTAAGAGATCTTTCTCACCATTTTCTGTTCGCTGTTGTAGTTCTTCTGTTAATTTTCTCATGAATTTTTGTTGGTATGGGGTTTGATCCGAGTATATTTTAACAGTTTCGTTCTTGTAGATTGATTTATTACGGAGTATCACCTTCACACTTTCTTGAGATGGTAAATAGACCTTAATATGCCGAGCTTTTTCTGGTTTAAAATAGCCAAGGCGATGAATTCTAACTGGCTCAGGGCTGTCAGGAAAAATAGTTTTTATAATTTGGTTGACCTTTCTACTATCGGAAGCAGCTCGTTCCTCTTTGTTGTCGTTTTTTGCTTCAGGTATACCCACTATGATAATATTTCTGCATCTGAGTTCTCTTTCATGTAGCTCAGAAACGACATCTTCACAGGTGAGGTTCTCTAGTTCTGCTGGTGGAGCTGTTTTTAGGTTTCTCAAGTCAATTTCAATGGTATCAACTTTTGTATTAGTTGCCGCGCTGGCAAGTTTCAGGTCTACTATATCCGATTTTATCTGGCATTGTTCTGACACAAGTTCTCTCGTGATAGACTGGAGGCTTTTCATTTCGCCCTTAATCATTGATACATCGTCTGATATTTTGTTGAGGATTGTTTTTTGTGTCTCAACAAAACCATTAAGAACGTTCATTATTTCTTTCCGAAAATCGGCAAAATCAGCTTTTAGATCATCCTGTTCGGGTTGTTTCCTCTTCCGTAAAGTGACCTGTGGTATTCCAAATTCTTCATTGTTAAGCCTCGAAAGATCTGGTTGCGATCCTCCACGGGTGTGTGGTTCAGTTGGTGATCGCATATTACTCATCGTGGATCAGCAAATTTATATGTAAAATTTAAATATAAATTCAACTAGTGTGTAGGCGCCCTTACAATTCTATGTACTTGGGTGACGTAGTCGGCCGGTCACCTCAGTTATCAGTTAAACGGTGTCCACGTAGAGTAGGATGAATTATTGGAGCCCGTATCAGGTTCATATTTGGCTTGCGCAAGTATGACCATGTTTCTGAATTCCGAACCAAGCTCAAATGGCTTCCTATTTGCCTTCGCTGGAATGCCCACATACTTTCATTGCTATATAATGTGCTCTTTAATCCTTCTAGTCCTTTTTATCTTAAAGAACGCTTTCAGTTCCTCTGTGACACACATTCTCGGTCCTTGAGATCATCGGAAAACCTAAAATTAAGCATTCGTATGCATTCCACATCGTTCTTCGACAAATCTTTCACGGTTCAAGCAGCTCGTTTGTGGAATGCATTACCTATTGAGGTAAGACGTGCGCAAACATTACCTACATTTAAAAAAATGGTGAAGGAGCATTTCCTTTCTCTGTAACTATTCTTCTCCTTTCTCTGCTCTATATTTGATATTTATTAGTATATTATTTTATTTGTATGTATGTATTTTATGTAATATCTAAGTAATATTATTTAAGATAGTTTTTTTTGTACACTGACAGCCCTATGTCTATCTCCTCTCGTTCAGTCCATCCAAAGGTTGTCTGGAAGAGATTGCCCTGTGCGATAAGACCGCCCATTGTACACTTATCTTTAAAAATGTTTTTTGTCCTGTAATTATTTAAGTGGTGTACAATAAAGTATATAATAAATAAATAAATAAATAAAAATATGGCACTATTTAACTATTATTAGTAGTGATGCGAAACTTTGCATACAAGTTTTATTTTGATTGCTAAACGTCACAGTTATATTCTAACTGGTATTCAGGAACAGATAAAGGAACTCTGTTATAAAACGACGAAACCCCAGTTATTGAATTTGGTCTCATAATGGAGTCGGAAAGCGGTCAAAAGAAATTCTGAACTGAACAAGATAATCCTGTTGTTTGGGCATGTTGTTTTTACTCGACTGCCGAAGGAGGGTAATGTGTTTATCAGTCTATGTATGTTTGTCCCTATGTGGTGTTCTAGAGAAAAAACTCGTTGACTGATTTTGTTTATTCTTACGTCAATCGATTCGTCTTAAGGTTACACTAGTCGAAAATTCTTCCATACAAACGTAATCTAAGGAATAATTCCACTGTTAGACGATGTACGTTCAAAATAAAAAGTTATATAAATTTGTCTCATCATTATCTAGCCCTGTATGGAAGCAAAAAAGTAAAAAAATTAAATATTTGAAAGTTATGAGCGTCGAAAGTTCCACATTTCGACACAAATTTTAACGCATTTTTGGGCGCGAATAAATACCATAAGAAGACGGAAAATTGCAAAACGGCCACCATACAGGGATAGATTAGTAGTTCAACAATGCAAATAATTTAATTTTGAACAGATACGTTTAGTCGTTTTTTATAATATCCAGACTCACAAAGTTTCACTTTTTATAAAATTTCGCGCGCTTGGTTTCGTCCTAAATCATTATCCATTTCGCTACAAATTTGAAAAAGTGTGTATTCTTAGGCGAACTAGTTTCCTACTGCTCATCACAGCATCTATCTCTTCCGTACGTGTTGTCGGTTGATATAAAATGCATTTTAACCCCGCGCACAAAATAGTTCGTGCCGTTGTCGAGTGTAACCTTAACCATGCGACTGTCATTGGCTACATTAAAATTGGAAAATAGAAATATGGCGGATTTTGGGCGCCATATTGTGGCAGCAATTTTTTTCTTGCTCAAACCCAATCATGTGGGGTATAAAAATAAAGGGTATTAGGAGTTGATTTCAAATATATTACACTTATAGGTTTGCTAACTAAAAAGTTGCAAATAAAAAAAGTAAATTCAAGAAATCAAAAAACCCGGCTGCATATTCGCGAGCTGGCTGACCAAAATCAGATGGATCCTCCGACCGCATAGCATGATTTTCTTCTTGTTTACATCTTTTTAGTTCGCTTCTTAAGCAGTCGCGGTTTTTTTTTATTTATTTATTACATTAACTTTTTTTGTTTTGACAATTAATACATATAGGTCAATGTAGAGTGAAGAGTTGATAACCCCCTCAGTATGGCAATGCTGAGCGCAATTTTTGATTTTACTGCGTAAGGAACCTGATAGCGCGATGCAATATTAAATTGCGTCAATAGGCGATATCGCCTGTATTTTCTAAGAAAATTACTAATGAAAATCGGTCGAAATGCATCGCATTGCGTTCATATTAACGTACTTACTTGGAATTTCATTTGTTAGAAATCACTTATCGTTGTGACATAAATTGAATAGTGTATAGACAGACTTACCTCCACACTTGAGCTTTGACAGATCTACTTCAATGACACAGCCTCTTAAATTTATGCAAACATCACCTTCATCAGTTTCTGTAAGAAATATTAAAACATCAGTCACTCCACATACATCCAATCCCAATTTACTATTTTTTTTTAACTTATATTATCACACTGCAAGCAAATGTCTACACCACCATAATAATATTATCTACAAATTTAAGTAATAAATTGTAGTTCTAAAAACTAAAAAACACGCTTTAATGGTAAATTGAACTAAAAAGTCACTAATCCTGAAGATCTTGGTAAGGCTAATGGGACATACTATTTTAAACGCACCCGGTAGAATCAACTTTCATTACTTGTATTTTTTTTTTTTGGCGTTCATTTGTGCCGCTTATTGGCCTAGTTGAATAAATATTTTTGACTTTGACGTTGACTAAATTATTGCATTGTCATCGGTCCTTGATAAGAGTGCAAAGTTTCAAATCAATCCCACGTTTTGAAGGGGGTGAAAATCACGTTCAAAGATTCCGTTACATTGATACATAGATACATACCAAGCTAATAAAAGCGTGTTAATAATCTGGATGATCAGGGGGGTGACCATAAGCTCTTAGAGCGGTATCAATTTGATATCGAGTAAGTGACAGATGTATACAAGTCAGATACATCAGTCCCTTATTCGATCTCTGCCCTCCTCAAGCTACTATCTGACAATTGGCCGATTTAAGCTTTTTGATGAGACTTTTTCGCTGGTTACGATGGACCAGCGAAAAGTCTCTATCGACCTGTGTAAGCAGTATTTTTGTACTATCAAAAGATGCCGATGATACAAAATAAAAAGCCCCAAATTGCTATGTTTACAAACTTATTTTTGACTAGCTGTTCTGCACGGCTTCGCTCCCGTGGGCCACCCCACAGTACCCGTTTTCGGAATTAAAAAATTACTTATGTCACTCAGGAATAACGTAGCTTTCTATTGGTGAAAGAATTTTTTAAATCGGTCCAGTAGTTTCGGAGCCTATTCGGTACAAACAAACAAACAAAAAAATCTTTCCTCTTTATAATATTAATAGTATATAGCATAGAAGTATAGATAAGATTAAGTCGTGAGACTTAATCTTATCTATACTTCTTCAAGATTAAGTCGTCGAGATATTTTCTCTCGCATACTTTTTTGTAGGTAATAATGAGTACTTTAATCATGTAGTACATCATTTTTATGTATCATAAATAGTTTTCACAGCGCACGCCAAATAATAAATTTTATAGGAAAGATTTTGCTACTTTGGGTCACATTATTGCAATTTTCATAGGGTTTTTTTATTTTTATTATTTAAATTATACATCAAAATCATTTTTTTTATTTTACATAGGCCTACATGGGCACTTATAAAACGTCGACAAAAGGTGCACGGTTCGGGTTAGTCGTTTCCTATGGAGAAGAACCGGCAAGAAACTCCATGGTTACTCTTTTGAAAATTTAGTGTTTACAAAATTTCCATGTTACAGCATTAGTACTTGGATATGGGGGGACAACGTAGGCCCGACAATAAGTCGTACGAAATTAAAAAAAAACAAACAAAAAAAAAATGTTAAACGAAATAAAAAGTTAACAAATGTTAACAATGATCTAGAAATCTAGAAAGCCTACAATGTTCACACATTCACAATCGGTAAAAGAATCTATACAAAGGTAAAATAAAAAAAAAACAAATAAAAATAAAATAAAAAACACAACACTAAATTTAACATGTGGATCAAATACTGTTATAAGTGCTGTAGCTATTCTTAGCAAAGGGCTATAAAGATGTTTGAAAAATATTGTAAAAAGTCTAATTAAAAGAGAAAAAAAATGAGATTGAGAATAGTTAGAGACATCCATATATTTGTGCCGTTTATATAAATTTTATATAGCCTATGTTACTCGGAAATAATGTAGCTTTCCTTAGGTGAACGAATTTTTAAAAAGTAATCCGCTAATCAAAGCGGCCTCCCGCTACGAACCTCCCCAAATCTCCCGAATTCGCCGACCAAGGCATACTCTCATCGCTCCTGACGATGCCACTACCCTGCTCCAAGAGAGCCGCAGAGAGACCAGCACACTTAGAAGATACAAACCGTCTTCGTACCGTCCTCGCCTCCGAGGCCCGCCGCGACGTCCCCGTCAAGATATTCAAGCCAGCCCGCACAATGCTGAGCCGTAGTTTAATAATTAGTTAATAAATAGGAGTTTCTTGTCCGTTCTTCTCCACGTAGGTATTTTCCGAACGGATGGTAGAATTACTTAATCATGATCCAGCCTTAGTTGTCCTGCCAGCGACGCCCTAAGGTTCGACCTCACAAGGGGGTAGCCGTGGTGGCTTAGTGCTTGGCTGGAGGCTCTAGTCTCCACAGGATCGCCCAGTTAAGCAGTAGCCAATCACTCTGATTGAACTGCGAGAAGTCAATCAAAAAAATATCGATATTGTTTATCGATTTAAAAAGACAGTAACAATTTAGTTTACCCATCTCGCAGTCGTTTTAACCGACATCGAAAAAGGAGGCGGTTATCAATTCAGCGAAATCTTTTTTAATGCAATTTTGACTTAAGATCCCATGGCCCCTAGCTGGGGCAGAGGGCTTCCACAGTAGTCTTCCATCGAGACCGGTCTTGAGCTTCACGCTTCACCTCGCTCCACGTCATGCCGATACTCGTCGCTTCAGCCAAAACGGTGCGTCGCCATGTTTGACGGGGACGGCCTCGCTTCCTTTTTCCTTGAGGATTCCAATCCAAGGCCTGTTTAGGAATGTGATTGGAATCCCTCCGGTGCGTGTGACCAATCCAACACCATTTACGCCGCTTGATCTGGCGGTCGATCGGGGTCTCGTGGCATCTCTCCAACAGCTTTACATTAGAGATGATCTCGGGCCAGTAAATTCCGAAGATGCGACGAAGACATCGGTTGACGTTTTTAATGCAATGCCACCGTTTATAGACGTTCTTTTATTTATTATAATTATATATTATATTCTTAAATGGTTTTAAAAAAGTTTATTTATTTATTTACTACAAGGTACACCAACAGCATGTTTGTAGTAAACAAAGAACAAATAAAGGTGCTGGTATGTATGCATATTACAGGTATACGCAGTTTACACCATATGGTCACAAACACTAAATTATTTAAAATTTCAAAATATTAATAATAATCTAAATTTAAAAACATAGTAAAAATAAAAACATACAAAATGAAAAACAGACCGAATAAAAAAATTGAAGTAGGATGTATAAGTTGGAATTAGCCTAAGTTGAAGGATTTGTGCACTCCCGTACCTCCGAGACTGCTCTTCTTAACTTATTGAGTGAAACACCGCGTAAGTCAGTATCTGGTGTTGTACAAAAACTATTATAGTTTCTACACATGCGGAAAAGTGGAGCGTTTTGCGGCATAGAATATGGACAATTTAAAATTTAAACATGTCTGAGATTGACTTGCGCTATCGGAATGTCACGTGGTCAATCGTAAACATTTTGGCATTTCGACAATCGCTTTCGCAGATAGAATGTCCCTTAAACCAAAGCAAGGTGCATTTGCCACATTATCTTACCTTTAACCTCCGTGCTGTTAGTTTCTTCTGTGCCTTCCATTAATATTCGTGAATCACACTGGGCAGTACCTTTACTTAATTGTAATCCAATAAATGTATATGTGGAATTTAATTTAATATTTCTAAAACGTAAACAGTCTCCTTCACGACATTTTGTCATATTTTTCCTCAGATTTATACCTGGAACGAAAAAATCCAATTGTTCAATATGCACATTGACTGTGACTTTCAAATAATTATGAATTATTTCATTAAAAACATTATACTAGCAGCTAACCGCGACTTCGCTCCTGTGGTCCACGCCACAGGAGCCGTTATTTTTCCGGGATAAAAATTACCCTATCACTCAGCAATAGTGTAACTCTCTATCATCGAACATTTTTTTAAAATCGGATGAGTAGTTCCGTAGACTTCGTCCTACATCCAAACTTACAAACTTTACCTGTTTATATTATTAGTATACTCGTAGATATAGATTTATTTTTTCCAATAATAAAATTAAGTTATCTTCATGATAGATTCCGCTATTTTCCTCGTATGTTACAAGTATCTTAGACGAAAATTCTACTACATACTTTGTATATAAAGGGCACTCCAGCAGCAACGTTTTTATATAAGATTTTTTAATTGACTTCAAAAATAGGAGGCAGTTCTCAATTCGTCGGAATCTTTTTTTTAATTTATGTTCTCCGATTGCTCAAAGATTTCCTTTTCCGAAGTCGGTGTCGAAAAACGAAAAAAAAATAGATAACCAAAGACACCAACATCGGAAAAGAAAATAATTTTTCACTTTGTAGTGTTATGTTTTGGAAGTTGGTTTAATTTTTTGGTTAAAAAGTTTTATATTATAGAAGGACGTGATAGCGTTTTTGAGCTAGCGTAGGCTGCGTTAAGTAGGTGTGACCTTAGGTGTGACTTGCTGAGAGAACACTGAGAATATATCTGAAAATTTTCAGATAGGAAAGTAAGTGTCGTTTGTGTTCAGAATTCAAAAAAATGCACTTCATATGTCCGTTCATTTTCATTTGATCTGATGCTGCTTGACACGAAATTGATATAAATAGGCAAATCCAATCAACAAATATTTGGCTTTACCTAAATCTGTCGCCGAATTGTTTTAATTCATGTTAATCTTCCTAGACCCTTAGCAAAAAATGTTAACATTCATTAGTCTTGTAGGTATTTTCAATCAATTATAGCAATATTTTAAAATATCTTTGTTTGTTTAGAAAATATATCTCAGACTTACTATTCATTGAATCTGTGAGTGGATTTGGTGTAGAAGAAAGTGTTATATAGGCAGCCCCGGTGACATTAGGTACTTGATTCTTTAATTTTATATCCATATTTAATTTGTCATCCAAACGATATACAAATTTATATTTATTCTTGACAATCGGCACAGGGTGTCTTACATCTAAAAAAATATAATAATTGAAATAAATAATTGCAGTAATTGTTAAAGACAATGATTTAGTTCACAACTCATCATCAACAAATTTTAATGTTCTCACTGCTGGGACAAGTCTCCCCTCTGTGAGAGAGAATGGGCCTCTATCACACACTTGGCATAATCTTCTTTAAACGAATATTTTTAAGGCATAAACAATATTTAATATAATTATTTTTTTGCCGAATGTTTATGTGTCCGAATTTACAATGGCATACTTTTAAGATGGCAGAATTTTATTTGGCATAAATTTCGTTTAGCATAACGTTTATTTAGGCGACGATTATTTGGTACAGTTTCACTCGGCATATTATTAGGCATTTCTATAAAATAGCATTTTTAACCTTAAATAAAAATATAATATAGTCTAAAAAAGTAATTATGTTGTGCTACAAAAGTTAGTGACAGAAACGAATCGCTGCATAACCTACTCCACGTAGTCTTGTCTGCCCTACCCTTAGAATGTAATTTAAGGCCGCGTGGGACGAGTGCGTTACTACAGCCAGATAATGTCGTTAATCGTCATCTAAGTGCAATAGATAATTAGATATACAGCTTCTGTAATTGGTAAGCCGATTTTTTAATTTGGTAAGCTGATAGTTTTTTAATTATTTGATAAAAACAGTTCCGGCTGGAGTAACGTTACCGCAGCCAGATCTTTTGTTTTCTAATGGGTATTTTGAAATAAATGTTATCTAAATAATTAGATATCAATTTGAAATAAATGGTACAACTTAATTTATATTTGTATTTGCTATGGTTGCGAAGATATTTAAAATCCTGCTGCGGTAACGTTTGCACGATTGCTGAATCTCGAAATTGACTAAACGGATGATTATAACTTTTGTACATGACATCTGGCTAATTAGTTATAATTTGTTACGCAATAAAAGAATTCACAATAATGCACCGTTTTGAAGTTATTCTAGTAAATAGAAATATGCTATAATAGGTCCTAGCACTTCCAATAAGCGGTCCAAAGACTAACTTGAAACGTTATTATATAGGTAATTACTGCCTATAAATGGTACTGAAGTTTCATAAGCATCCTATGAGTAATTAAAAAGTTATGATGCAACTTCAATTGGTTCCGGCCACGACGCGCAGCTGAGATATTTGAAGACCGATTAACCGAGTTTCCTGTAGTTGTGGTAACTGAATCTTATATAAATAATTAGATATATAGTTCAATTATATACCTATGAAATATCTGACTTGTACACTAATTAATTAACGAGATAATCGAAAAACAATACTTATGCGTGGTAACCCGACCAAATCTAGAATGTTAGAAAAAAGCGGCCGCGCAATACATTATACCAACCTTCGAAAACATACAGGATAGTAAGTGAAAATAATACGTGTTTGGTACAGACGGGTACACAAGTGGTAAAGTAAAACATAGTTATAATTAAATATTTTTGTTTCTACAGATAGAATATTGATTTCAAAAATAATTATGCGTAGGTAATAAAAAATATGGAGTACCTACATCGATACGTAGATGATGATGATTTTATGCAGATATTAATTAAGGTAAGTAAGTAGATATATAAATGAACTTCAAAAATAGTCACAGATATGTTTTGGATTTATTATATGCAAGGTCGCTTGCTTATCTGAAATTAAAAAAAAAAACTATTGAAATAAGAAGTACCTTTGTGCTCTTCAATCTGTATTATTTCTTTTCTCTGTAAAGTGTTTTTGTGTGTACATAAATAAATAAATAATAAAATCAAGATCTGACCAAGGAGACCAACTTTACTGTGACGATGATTCTCCATCTGTGTCCTCTTGCCTTTGACCTTGCCAGTGATCATCAGCTGCTCGAGGTTATAACCATCCTTTCGGGTAATGTTGTGTTGTGTCGTATTGTGCTTAACGTTTCGAATAAGTTAAAGTAAAACAGTTGTAGCCATATTTAAAATTAAGTTTTATTGTAAAAATCACAGATAGGTACATAATAATAAAATGTAATAACATCACAGTGCAGTAAGTACTAACATATTATACAGTAGGTAGGTAGGATCTACTGTTTTTATAATCTGATTTAAAAAATCACATATGTCTTATGTAAAGATAGCCGTATTCTTAAATTAAGTTTAATTGTATAAAAATAAAAAATCTACAATAGTAAAAATAAACGACATAGCAAATAGCAATGCAGTCAACTTCTTAGAATACGTACTTTTTGAAACAGTACGTAAAAGCTAAGTCTTATTGCATATTGCAGTAGTAAGAGCTATAATGCGCGGTTGCGGGACAAAGCATTGGCTAAATATAAGAAAACCAAAACAGAACCAAAAAAAGATTACTATAAACAATTAAAATCTTTAGTGGAAAGTTCTTTGTTTTACGAAAAATCTGCGTATTTTAAACATAATATAAATGATCAAATTAAAAATCCAAAATTGTTATGGAAAAACATTAAATCCACAATTTCTGCCTCTAAGCCTGGCCAAGAACTACCGTCACATTTTAAAAATCCTGACTTAATAAATAATACCTTTTTAAATGTGCCTGGCCATCGAGTGGCCAGCCCGTCACTTATAGCATACTATGAATCTCATAGATTTAATGCAGCAACCTTCACCATTTCTCCTGTGGATTGCGATGAAATCTCACGCATCTTTTTTCATTTACAATCGAACGCTGAAGGCTGCGACCACATTACATTAAATATGCTTAATTTAACTTTACCGTTTACTTTGGAAATTGTTACATAATATTATAAATTATTCAATATGGACTGCTACGTTTCCTAGCCAATGGAAAATTGCTACTGTTAGACCCCTACCAAAAAAATCAAACCCCTTAGAAATTAGTGACTTGCGGCCTATCAGTGTACTTCCCTGTCTTTCTAAAGTAATGGAGAGAGCAGTTTGCCTACAACTTACACGTTTCTTGGAAGAAAACCAAATGTTACCTGACCTACAGTCCGGTTTCAGAAAGCAGCGCAGTACTTCCACGGCGTTGCTAGATGTTACTGACAACATTTTGACTGCCCAAGATAAGGGTATGTGTACACTGATGGTGCTACTTGATTTTTCTCGCGCTTTTGACTGCATAAATGTATCCCTGTTACTGTCTAAGTTAAGCTACTATGGTTTCGACGACAATGCTATAAAATGGTTCCGCAGCTACCTCACTGACCGAAAACAATTTGTTGAGTTGCGCTTGAGTGACGGTACTACTTTGACATCAGCCCTAGCTTCTTTGGAAAGGGGAGTTCCTCAAGACTCAATTTTGGGACCAATATTATTTGTTTTATACTGTGCTGATATTATTAAGTGTCTAGAAAATTGCAAGTATCACATTTATGCAGATGATGTCCAAGTTTATCTATCTTTTAAGCCGGAGGACTATAGTTTAGCTTTAAAGCAGTTAAATGATGACTTAAATAGAATTGCCGCCTGGTCAGATGAGCATTGTTTGGTACTTAACCCGACAAAGACTAAATATATGTTGTTTGGTACTAGGCAGCAGATAAAGAAGGTTCCTTTAACACTGAGTTTAACTTTGATGGGAGAGCCTATTGACCGTGTAAACGAAGCCCGCAACCTTGGACTATGTGTGGATTACAGCCTAAGATTTGAAAAACATATCGCTAACTCGGTTCAAAATTGCTTTTATAGACTGAAATTATTATACAAAATGAGGCCCTTTTTGTCTGAAAAACCCTTGTACTATCTAAACTCAACTACACTGACACGGTTTACGGCCCTCGCTTGCTAGCAAGAACAGAGAGACTCATACAAAGGGTTCAAAATGCGTGTGCGCCATTTTGCTATATTGTTCCCCCTAGAAGTCACGTCACTCCTTTCCTTAATAGGCATTTTGTTCTTAAAATGAAGTCGAGGCGTAAATTACACCTGGCATGTCTTCTGTTCGGTATAATAAAACACAAAAAACCGAAATATCTATATGACAAGCTGTGTTGGATGACCGGTGGACGAGATTGCGCGCCCAGGCTCTGTGCACAGCAATTAGCAACGCAGTCTCACAGGACAGCAGCTTTTAGAGGCAGCTTTAGATATGCTGCATCCAAGGTGTGGAATAACATTCCACCTCCGATAAGGGTGGTGGGTACAATACACACATTTCGGACTCGTTTACGGCAATACTTAATAGATGCGCAACGGAAACTGGATATGGTGCAGCAGAATATTTCAATAATATAATTTATACCTATCCATTATTATTATTGTGATGTGGATGACTGCGGTCATCTGCTGTTGCTCGCCCGGGTAGGTAGTGCGCTCCTTTGGGTGCCTGTCGTGTCCCCTGGCTTGGTGCTGGAGGTTACAGTTGCGCTGCCCGCAGTGACGTGCCGTCGCGGAAAGGAAACCTACCCAAATATAAACAAATAATTAATATAACATATTTTTAACACCACAAATGCTGACAAATAATTATTATTTTATCATCTACTTACCCAACGTGTCTTGCTTTCTTGTTTCCGTGACGTACCGGATCGGGGTTGCGCGGTGTAACTCTGTCCAATCATCCAAATGCAGGATACATGGATGGTCTTCGTATGCATAATGAGATTTTAGTTCCACTCCATCAAAGAACTGAATAAGAAGTAATATAATAGTTAGTACTGTGTAAAATGATACACCCACTTGTTTCGATGTAGATACTTTACTTGTCATAAAATGTAAGATCTTTATAATGTAATAAGCACACTCACCTCGTATTATTTCATTCATGTATACTTGTTTGTTTTGATTACATGTTATATTTCACTGTAATCTAGCACCTAATTAGTTTTTTATCGAAAGTAGGTACCTTATAAAATACAAAATAAAGAACAAATTATCCGTTTGTTTTGTCTTGCACCGATGCACGCGGCCGCTCGCAGTGACTGTGTGCGCCGTGTGGCGGGGGTAATGCACAAACTTAATGCATCTCCCGCGGTACGCCCGTTCGGTTTGTATTTTGTAGGTACTTCTTATTATTATTATTTATGCATAGTTTTTAGATAGTGGTTATTGATCGTAGAATATTATTTCAAACCCATACGACAATAACAGATTTATGTAAATATACAGGACACATTACTTATGTTTGTATGTTCACCTCTCAACCAGGTCCTGTTGAAAATCAGCGTCAGGCAACGCCAGTTGTCTGACATATTGCTGAACAGGGCCTGATTGGCACTGCCGTGAGTCACACAGTATGATTGTTAGTTTTAAGTTTTATTTTTAAGTTTATTTTCATAATTGTGTAGGTAACTTAATTTGTGGTACGTGCCAATAAACGATTTTTCTTTCTTTCTTTCTTTCTAATGAACGACGTAAAAGCAATATGTTTAATCTTTGTACAAGAGTTTATCTCTTGTCTGAACGTAACTCTGTCTTTATAGGCTATGTCAAATGTATAATTGATGTGTGATATAAATCACAGATCAATTATATAACATTATCAAGATGCTTACAACAGGTACTTTTTTAAATTAAGTATACTTCTTAATTAAAAAGTACAAACTGAACAACATCAGAATGAAGTTCAAAAAGGTTAACAATAAGTATGTACTTTGGTACCTGTTATAATCTTATTATAAAAAACAAATTACATTCGTAAATAAAGCCAGTTTCTTAAATTAAGTTTTAGTGTATAAAATCACAGATATACAACAGTAAAATGAATAATATAACAATGCAGTCTACTTTTTCGTACTTTTTGACACAGTATAATCTCAATATTTGAAATATTGAGATTATACTTTGAGTTAAAGGTAACTATTTTGATTGATAAAAAAATCACAGACACATTTTAATGAGTAACGACTATTAAAATTACTGTTATCGACGACGTAAAAGCATTATGTTTAATCTTTGTACAAGAGTTGATCTCTTGTCTGAACGTAACTCTGTCTTTATAGGCTATGCCAAATGCTTGCGAGATGGCGTCAAATGCACAAGTATTAGTTAAAATGTGCCTTTTATTTTTAGACATGGCTACATTACCATTTTGTAAAATATATATAGGTTTAATATTATAATTTGCCTTTTTACGAGAAACACCAAGCCCTCGCCAATTTTCTTCCTCTATTGGCTGATCCTGAAATATAGCCAAAAAAGGAATTCATATTGTACTTCACGTTTTGTCCTTTATCTATATTGCCATCTGCTTCTAAGTTTTGTGATTTCGGATTTTCTAAATCATAGGCTTTAGTTTGTGGGGCGGAATTGTTTTGTGATACTACAATTTCTGACAGTTTTTTTTTATTTTCCGAACAGACATCCTTATTTATTTTGCTTTTTCGCATTATGTCTTTATTTACCTTTGTTTTTGCAAAATGATCAGAAATATTCAATTTTACAATCCCATTTAAAATACTGTAGTGTTGTACTAAAAACTCATCTAGACGTATTCGCTCATCTTTGAAATTAAAAAAAAAAAAATAAGTCCTTAAAGTGATTTTCAACGTTTGAACTACTAGCTACATCTTCTGCATATGCAAAATACTCAGTCATAACGTTGCCCACATAGGCAATTTTCGTAATAATCTTTTCAAAGTGCCGGTAAATAATATTCATTTTTTTTTGTCCTGTTTTGGATCGAGTAACAGCAAATTAGTTTCAACTTAGTTTCAATTAAATTGTCGTAATATTTTATGAGAGGACAAATTGTATCAGTGTAAATATGTTCCTCATCATTTTCATCCATAAAGTTACTGTCTGACTCATCAACAATACCAATATCAATGTCAGTATTGTCATTTTTAGAAAGAGTTCGAGTTCGTTCAAACAAACGCTGTAAAGCTCGCTCATACGTGCCACATTGATGACCATCCAAACAAGGGCTTTCATATTCATGTAATGACACCGTTACTACGTCATTGATAACAGATTTTACTTCTTTGTAACTGTGCAATTGATGAAGTATTTTTATACAGTTAATATAAAAATATTTGCATTTTTCTGATGCCTTGTTAAAACAACTTTGTTTAGTTAATTTTTTGTAAAAATAATCTACATCTACAATAATCTAATATATAAAATTCTCGTGTCACAGTTTTCGTTGCCATACTCCTCCGAAACGGCTTGACCGATTTTGATGAAATTTTTTGTGCTTATCCGGTATCTATGAGAATCGGCCAACATCTATTTTTCACCCCAAAAAAAAAAAAAAAAAAAAATATATGGTAGGGTAGGTGTAGGGTAGGTGTAGGGTAGGTGTAGGGTAGGTGTAGGGTAGGTGTAGGGTAGGTGTAGGGTAGGTGTAGGGTAGGTGTAGGGTAGGTGTAGGGTAGGTGTAGGGTAGGTGTAGGGTAGGTGTAGGGTAGGTGTAGGGTAGGTGTAGGGTAGGTGTAGGGTAGGTGTAGGGTAGGTGTAGGGTAGGTGTAGGGTAGGTGTAGGGTAGGTGTAGGGTAGGTGTAGGGTAGGTGTAGGGTAGGTGTAGGGTAGGTGTAGGGTAGGTGTAGGGTAGGTGTAGGGTAGGTGTAGGGTAGGTGTAGGGTAGGTGTAGGGTAGGTGTAGGGTAGGTGTAGGGTAGGTGTAGGGTAGGTGTAGGGTAGGTGTAGGGTAGGTGTAGGGTAGGTGTAGGGTAGGTGTAGGGTAGGTGTAGGGTAGGTGTAGGGTAGGTGTAGGGTAGGTGTAGGGTAGGTGTAGGGTAGGTGTAGGGTAGGTGTAGGGTAGGTGTAGGGTAGGTGTAGGGTAGGTGTAGGGTAGGTGTAGGGTAGGTGTAGGGTAGGTGTAGGGTAGGTGTAGGGTAGGTGTAGGGTAGGTGTAGGGTAGGTGTAGGGTAGGTGTAGGGTAGGTGTAGGGTAGGTGTAGGGTAGGTGTAGGGTAGGTGTAGGGTAGGTGTAGGGTAGGTGTAGGGTAGGTGTAGGGTAGGTGTAGGGTAGGTGTAGGGTAGGTGTAGGGTAGGTGTAGGGTAGGTGTAGGGTAGGTGTAGGG
Source organism: Orthosia incerta (assembly GCA_948252205.1). Classification (NCBI taxonomy): domain Eukaryota; kingdom Metazoa; phylum Arthropoda; class Insecta; order Lepidoptera; family Noctuidae; genus Orthosia; species Orthosia incerta. The sequence goes on along the minus strand of OX411766.1, from coordinate 16,947,057 downwards.
TAGGTGTAGGGTAGGTGTAGGGTAGGTGTAGGGTAGGTGTAGGGTAGGTGTAGGGTAGGTGTAGGGTAGGTGTAGGGTAGGTGTAGGGTAGGTGTAGGGTAGGTGTAGGGTAGGTGTAGGGTAGGTGTAGGGTAGGTGTAGGGTAGGTGTAGGGTAGGTGTAGGGTAGGTGTAGGGTAGGTGTAGGGTAGGTGTAGGGTAGGTGTAGGGTAGGTGTAGGGTAGGTGTAGGGTAGGTGTAGGGTAGGTGTAGGGTAGGTGTAGGGTAGGTGTAGGGTAGGTGTAGGGTAGGTGTAGGGTAGGTGTAGGGTAGGTGTAGGGTAGGTGTAGGGTAGGTGTAGGGTAGGTGTAGGGTAGGTGTAGGGTAGGTGTAGGGTAGGTGTAGGGTAGGTGTAGGGTAGGTGTAGGGTAGGTGTAGGGTAGGTGTAGGGTAGGTGTAGGGTAGGTGTAGGGTAGGTGTAGGGTAGGTGTAGGGTAGGTGTAGGGTAGGTGTAGGGTAGGTGTAGGGTAGGTGTAGGGTAGGTGTAGGGTAGGTGTAGGGTAGGTGTAGGGTAGGTGTAGGGTAGGTGTAGGGTAGGTGTAGGGTAGGTGTAGGGTAGGTGTAGGGTAGGTGTAGGGTAGGTGTAGGGTAGGTGTAGGGTAGGTGTAGGGTAGGTGTAGGGTAGGTGTAGGGTAGGTGTAGGGTAGGTGTAGGGTAGGTGTAGGGTAGGTGTAGGGTAGGTGTAGGGTAGGTGTAGGGTAGGTGTAGGGTAGGTGTAGGGTAGGTGTAGGGTAGGTGTAGGGTAGGTGTAGGGTAGGTGTAGGGTAGGTGTAGGGTAGGTGAATGTTTGGAGTTTTTATGGCAAAACAAAGTTTGCCGGGTCAGCTAGTCTATATCTACATATTTATAGGTCAGTTCATTGCATAACTTTGACCTTGAAAACAGTAGGTAATAATATAATAGGTACGTACATAAGCCTACCTTAGTATCAAATTCATTTATCGATTTAGTTATTCTTATAATATCTAGGTACTGTTGGTTATCCAAACATAATAAAATATTAAAAACTTAAGAAATACCTAAGTAAATATAAATAAGTTGGCCATTGGCAATAATTAAAGGAAATTTTTATTTGTTTTATTTATTTAATTAAAGATACGGGCCCATATTACATATAGGTACTTAATCTAAAGATACCATGTATAGTTATTATGTTGTATTAAAATATAATAATAAATGCCTTTACCTAAATAAAAAAATTATATAAAATTAACTAAAAACTAAAGTAGGTACCTACCTATCTCAATGACAGAACGGTTAAACGTACGTAGGTATATATATGAAAAATGGCACAGTGGACACTTACTTTGAGCAGTTTCAAATTTATTTAAACATTTACTGTGGCTGGTTTAATTTTTCAATTAAACTAATTTTATTCGTGACTGTACCAAATTTTAAGGACAATTATGCTAATAATTTTAGAAGGTGGGTAAAATGTATTGCGTGGCCGCTTTTTTATAACATTCTAGATTTGGTCGGGTTACCACGCATAAGTATTGTTTTTCGATTATCTCGTTAATTAATTAGTGTACAAGTCAGATATTTCATAGGTATATAATTGAACTATATATCTAATTATTTATGTAAGATTCAGTTACCACAACTACAGGAAACTCGGTTAATCAGTCTTCAAATATCTCAGCTGCGCGTCGTGGCAGGAACCAATTGAAGTTGCATCATAACTTTTTAATTACTTATAGGATACCAATGAAACTTCAGTACCATTTATAGGCAGTAATTACCTATATAATAACGTTTCAAGTTAGTCTTTGGACCGCTTATTGGAAGTGCTAGGACCTATCATAGCATATTTCTATTTACAAAAATAACTTCAAAACGGTGCATTATTGTGAATTCTTTTATTGCGTAACACATTATAACTAATTAGCCAGATGTCATGTACAAAAGTTATAATCATCCGTTTAGTCAATTTCGAGATTCAGCAATCGTGCAAACGTTACCGCAGCAGGATTTTAAATATCTTCGCAACCATAGCAAATACAAATATAAATTAAGTTGTACCATTTATTTCAAATTGATATCTAATTATTTAGATAACATTTATTTCAAAATACCCATTAGAAAACAAAAGATCTGGCTGCGGTAACGTTACTCCAGCCGGAACTGTTTTTATCAAATAATTAAAAAACTATCAGCTTACCAAATTTAAAAATCGGCTTACCAATTACAGAAGCTGTATATCTAATTATCTATTGCACTTAGATGACGATTAACGACATTATCTGGCTGTAGTAACGCACTCGCGTGGGACCGCCGGAGCTCCGCAGCGCCGGAGCCGTGATTGAAAGTATGCCTGCTGCATGATGCATGCTCGCGTGCATGCTGCATGGTTACTTGCTTGTTGCATGCTTGGTGCATGCATGGTTTATGCGTGTTTGCATGTTTGCATGCTGCATGCTTGCTGCATGCATGGTGTATGCTTGTTTGTATGCTACAGGTTTGCTGCATGTATTTTGTATGCTTGTTTGCATGCTTCATACAGGAAAATAGAAACGAAAAAAATGTGTTCAATCAATTTCCTTTATTTACTTTCTTTTGCTTATTGTCTACATTTTTAAATGTTTTTATAAAACATACAAAATAAAAAAAAATAAAACATTTAAAATATAGAAAATAGAGACTCACCGGTATCGGAAACAGGGTCCAAGCTACTGGCGGTCAGGGCTCCAGAGAGAGGAATCTCCTAATAATACGAGCCGTGTCCAGCAATATTGCTTTCTTGATTATTTCAGTTAAGGTTACACTAGTCAACGGCACGAACTATTTTATGCGCGGGGTTAAAATGCATTTCATATCAACCGACAACACATGCGGAAGAGATAGATGCTGTGATGAGCAGTAGGATGCTAGTTCGCGTACGAATACACACTTCTGCAAATTTGTAGCGAAATGGATAATGATTTAGGACGAAACCGAGCGCGCGAAATTTTAGAAACAGACCTTTGGGAGTCTGGATATCATGAAAAAACTACTTTACGTATCTGTTCAAAATAAAATTATTTGCATTGTTAAACTACTAATCCGAAAGTTTATTTATCTCTAAAACACAAATATAACTGTATAATGAAGTCGTTTTGTCGATGATGATGAGTTATCAAGCATATTATAATATCATCAATAAATAATAAAGTAAAAATACAAACCGTTATTATAATAATGTAAATCACGATACACCGTCACATTAAATGCAAGAACAATTGAAAATAATGAAATGAAACAAATAAACGAAATCATTATAACGAACCTTCAATATCAATAATTTAATTTAATTGTTAAAACTCTGAGCACAAATTACACAAAATTTATATTTTAAATGAATAATACGTTCTGTAATATACAGCTTCATTGTGATTACACGGTAGTGTAGCAGCCAAGTTCGGAGAGAACGGATGCCCCCGATGACTTATGTGATAAAAACTTACTTCAAATATTTCATTTTCAACTACTCCAGAACACTCACATCACATCATCAACCTATTAATTGTTCCCACTGCTGGGACACAGGCCTCCTCTCTATGAGAGGGAATGGGCCGTTATCCACCACGCGGGCCCAGTGCGGATTGGTATCTACCACATGGCATGTCTTCGAATTTTTGGTTCTAGGACATGCCGGTTTCTTCACGATGTTGACTTCACCGTTTTGAGAGCAGTGGTGATGAAATAATTTACAGAAATGAAAAGCGAAACAAAGTAAAGCGCCTGCCTGGGTTCGAACCCACGACCCACAACTTGTAAGTCCCGGCCGATACCACTGGGCTACCATTGCTCTGAATACTAGTCCATTATAACTAACTACTAAAATCTAGTTTTATGTAATTACATCTACCAGCTAGCTACTAGCTTCTGCCAGCGATTTGGCCCGCGTGAAAAGTGTTATTATCCCAGGAGAACATTATACTGGGATAAAAAGTAGCGTATGTGCTATTCCAGACTAAAGTAATAATCTATCATTGTGACATATTTCATCCACGGATCTCCGTTCAGCCCAAAATTGTCCAAAATTTTGCATTTATTGACCGAGCGAGTGCAAAGAGCGAGCAAATCGTTACTGTCTCGGCTTGGGCAAAAATGCTTTGGTATGTCTGTCCGGATGTCCAGCTATTCTTCTCTACAGGTCGCATTTCTCAACCGATTCTCTTGAGGTTTGATAAATATATAGCGGCACCAGCGCCGCCACTTAGGAACTACAACATTCCGACAATTACCGTTAGGCAGTTGCCCGGACCAGACACAACACCCGTCTGGTCGGAGGATCCTCCCTTTTCTATGGAGGTTTGTGGGACTTTACACCCTGTTCCGCATACCCCCAAACTGGTGACCCTCGAACATAAACGTCAGCGCAGCCTTCGTGCAGAACAACTTCGTCGTGACGTCAACATCACTTCCTCAAGCTTTCGAGCAGTGAGTACACAGCCAGCCAGTACCCACGGCATCTACGGGGGTACCCTGACCACCAGCATGCAGCGGACGCGCATTCCTGGTCATCACCCCCAGCTTCTTTCATCACCGCTCCGACCCACTGGAGCCAGCAGCACTGTCCCGACCCACTGGGACACCATCATCACCGGTCCGACCCACTGGAGCCATCAGCACTGTCCCGACTCACTTTTTTTTTTTTTTTTTTTTTTTTTGCGTGGAGAAATGCTCATGCATACTGCACTACCACGGGGAGATAGTGCAGTTATGTGGGACTCTAACCCACTAAAACTCCACGGTGTCCTCCAGTGCCGCTTATGGCGGGAACACGGGCACGCGTTAGCACTCACCGCGAACCCGCCGCGGCTGTCCGTCACCGGACCCTCCTCGGGGGAGTACCTCCCATCACCGGCGCACCAGAACACACTGTACGCCGTGACCACCCCAGGGACCAATTCAGCACATGGGTGCCAGACGACCCCGTGTATGGCACCCTTGGTCCCACTGTGACGGGTCGAGGTCAATGGCCCCGCCACCTACCATTTTGCGGCCGCAGGGGATAGGGAGAGCGGCTAACGCTATACCGACACTCCTCCTCCCCTGCGGCCCCACCGCGTCCGCCATCAGACGGTGGCGACCCCGTCTAGGCCGCGGAAGGTAGGGAGAGCGGCGCACCGCAATACCGGCACTCCTCTCCCGCCGCGGCCTCCAACCCTCAGCCGCGATATCGTATGGGACCTGGAAATCTCCATAGGACATCGCGGCCCGCCTCAGTTGCGATGTCGCCTGTTACCAAGCGGCACCGCAACCTACTAGTTGGCCGCTACGTCGTCGGCTTAATCGGCAAAAGCCCTGACGAGCGGCCCCTCCTCGGGTTCCTCTTCGCTTCACCGTGGGTGACCAAGCCACGGTTACTGAGCCCCCCCGCCTCGACAAAGCGGGAACCCACCGGGGGGGGTCCCGACTCACTGGGACACCATCATCACCACTCCGAACCACTGGAGCCAGCAACACTATCCCGACTCACTGGGATATCTTCACCCCGACTCACTGGGGCACAACCGCATACAGTTCCGACTCACCGCGAACTCTGCGACTTCCGGTTCCCTTCCACTGGCCAGGCACGCATCACAAGATGTACGGACGACTCAACCTGCTATCGACCTCCAGTCTCCGGAGGGGAGTGATGTAGCGGCACCAGCGCCGCCACTTAGGAACTAATGACATGACGTCACACAAATCCTGCATCGCGCAAGTAAAGTTTTCGGCGCGATTTGAACACATACAACATTCCGACAATTACCGTTGGGCAGTTGCCCGGACCAGAACCAACACCCGTCTGGTCGGAGGATCCTCCCTTTTCTATGGAGGTTTGTGGGACTTTACACCCTGTTCCATCAACCCCCAAAAATGTATGGAATTTTAGTGTTCGCGGTAATTATTTATTCTGGTTTAAGCTATGCAAAGACATACTCGCGAGGTATACAGCTCTCAGAGTCACTGTTATATTAGTAAGATTCTCCATTACCAACCTATCTTGAAATATTCTTCGTGTTGATCATTCCTTTTATAAAACTTTCTTCGACCAATAAGCAGCCACGTCGATAGCCTTAGCGCTGGCCTCGCAAAGGTCTTGCATTGTGCAGGTGTTTTTACAAATTCAAACGTCATTTATTCAAACTAGGCTGAGAATCAGCACTTTCCGAACGTCAAAATTACATAAGACAGTCCCCCAAAAACGCCCGCCCTTCACCACTTTCTAGTGCTTTTGCTGGGAACAAGAAGTGGCGCAACAAACTCCCCAGCAGCACAGCTGTCTGTTCAGTTAGAAAAAAAACAAAAACTTGATTCTATACAATAGTATGCAAATAATTTACATTACTCAACACAAAAAATTAAAATAAAATATATTTGCCATAATGACAGCTAGCACACGCCAATATACCAACAAAAACATCTAAATCTAAACTCAAGCGAAAATAAAAACTAAAAATAAAAACGTAAATGGAACTTAGTACCCGAATTATAAAGCCTCCAGGCATAAAGAGTAGGACAGGAGATGGGGCATCGTCTGTTGGGTGGTTCTGCAGTCATACTGTGGCTGAATGGAGTACACCCTACACTTAAAATATTGCATGTTTTATTTAATGATATTTATGTTCAAGTAGAGAATTAAAAAACCATAAAAAAACAAATAAAAAAATTGATAATTAAAAAATCATAAGTATAAAAAATTGCATACAAACTGTGAAAACAGAATCGAAATTGATAAAATAAAACAATCAAGATATACTTATTTTATCAAACAAATATATCTACCCCTCACGCCCGTTCCTATGGCAGCTATATAATAATAAGATATATAATAAGGTATATAGCTATAGATATAATTTGGCAAAATGGGGTATTATTCGTCCATTGCACGCTGGGTGCGATTGCGGTGCACCTGTACAGACTATGCCCCACTTGCTGGAGTGTCGCAACTGTCCATTCACTTGCACCTTGGATGACCTGTATAATGCCTCTAACGCTGCAATAAACGTGGCTATCTACTGGGCTAAAATAGTTTGATCAAATGTACCATCGAAACGAAAAAGAAGAAGATGGCAGCTATGTGTGGGCGTCAAAGCCTTTAACATCAAATGCCACGTCCGACTTCTCTTTCTAACTGTCAACTTTAAACATTTATAACTTTGTCGCTGATGACAATACCATAAATATATTTGTTAATTAGAACTGATAACTATTTTATGTACATATTTTTTATTCAGGTTTTATTAATATTTGTTCTAAAACATAGACCATTCCTAGTATGGCATCATGAAAACTGGCATCGAGTTAGATTATCATACACTAGCTTTTCCCCGCGCTTTCGCTCTCTTGGCCCACCCCACTGAACTCGTTTTCGGGATTAAAAGAAACAGCCTATGTCACTCAGTAATAATGTAGCTTTCTACTGGTTAAAACATTTTCAAAATCAGTGAAGTTGTTTTTAGTTTATCCATTGCAAATAAACAAACTTACAAACAATCGAATCTTTCCTCTCTATAATATTATATTATATAGTTTAGATTAGTTTAGAAGTATAGATAGTAATAAAAAAACGTTTTTGCAAAAAAATACTACCGACTTCCAAAAATAAAGTTATTTTTCACTTTGTAGTTTTTTATTTGGAAGTCGGTAGTATTTTTTTGCAAAAAAGATTTTTTATTTTTCACTTTTTAGTTGTACCTACCTAATAGGCCAGTTGTTTAGTAACCTATAACGCCAGAATAGATTACCCAAATACCATGAAACTTGAACATAACCGGTGAAATGAGAGATTTGCGTACCCCTTAAGAGCGTACTGGCGTGATGTTATGTTATGAAATGGTATGAACAATTAACAGACATGCGATTGCAGCAATCCCGAAAGATTTGCCGCGATTTATTGAAGTGTTCTGTTGTATATCTCCGAAGTCCTTCATCAGATCTTCGCGAAATTAAAATGGGACCAATTTTGAAACACACTCTTTCAAATAAAAAAAGATTTTTCAAAATCGGTTTACAAATGACGGAGATATCGGTGAACATACAAAAAAAATACATAATGTCGAACATAGAACCTCCTCCTTTTTGGTAAGTCGGTTAAAAAAACTGAAAACATCCCTTTGGAGGACGAATACAAGTAAATTTTTGTGTTACTTTCATTTATTAACAACAATACTTCTTTTTACCGAACTTGGCGCACTCTTCCAATTAATATTTGACTGGGATATGAGTAACAAAGGTACGCGTTTTGGTTTTCCTGCAGATATGTTATATTTTCCTCCTTATTGTTATGACATTATGTTAAGGATAGCCACCATTTAAATAGTGAAAATTTTGCCTGTAAACACTGTTATATCATGTATTCATATGGTTAATTGTGTATGAAACAAACAGATGCAAATACTATGCTTCGTAAATTTACTGATGATCCATGTATTCTAATAATATCAACATGTTTGTTAATAAATTAAAGGCGACAGCCGATACAGTGTATCTGCCTATTAGGGTAAGACGTCAAATAGCGAGGCTATTATCTTTTACTTTAAAATTAGACATAAATAGTATGTCGAAGTCATGTACTGTAGTTGATATTCGTAGTAATACTAATTTACAAGTGGTCAATAAATTTAACTACGTTAGCACCTTAGAATAATCGTTATTATGCGTTCATAAAAGCCGCATCTGGAACAAAATACAAGCGATATCGTGTGTCCACTACATTTTCCGTAAGCCGAATGTGTCGGCGTGAGCCGAATGTGTCTACTTTCCTCAAACGCACACAAATATAGCTAACAGTGATAACATTACCAGGCCGTTACCCACAAAATATGGGAAAACGCACTACTATGCTGCTGCATCAAATCAAGACAAGTATTTTATAAATGTTACCAGGAACTGGATAAGATGAAGAAGATTGCCAGGTAATTTATACATCACTTGGTTTATGTACCAAACAATTACAGGTAAATAATCATAAACAAACTTAGTTATTTGGTCCGGCATTATTTAACTACAGTAAATGACTAATTAACTTTTAGTTTGAAAACAATAATTTAGACACCTACATGTCGATAATGACAATAATTTAGAGGCTGTAAATAACTGAGGTTCAGTTTTATGCACACAGATTCGCCACCAGTATCCTATTTACAAAACTAATATAAAATACCTAATGCCACGTTAATTTCTCGAAACATTGGCAAAATGTTAAATCGTATTCATTAGCGTAGGTACATCAAAAACAATTTTTTCCTTAACAAAAATATAAACAAAAATGAAAGCAATTTTGCTATTTTTTCCTCATAAATAAAACACTGTTTTGTGATAGGTTAGGCTATTGAAATTTTATTTTATTTGCGATTTATGACGTAAATATAATGTATAAAATGTATGTAATTGGTTGTGAAAATTTGATGACATTTTTTGTTTTCCTGTCGTGCAGATGACATGCCTTCACGCTGCAAACTGTAATTTTTACCCACGACGGAACAGAGACGGTAGAAGCGTTTCGGCTGAGAGGATGTTTGTGCAAATCCATGTTGCCATTTTCTCCGAAACTACTTGTCCGATTTTAAATTGTTTACTCGCAAGAGAAGTTTTATTCTAAGGTTAGCACTGCTGCTATTAATATTTAAAGTTTAAACTAGTTTGTAGGAGAAGGAAGATTACCAATAACGAAATTGTTAGGAGTGCATCCACAATCAAGAAGGTATCTTCTTGCTCTCACTTATTTAATTTAAAAACCGGCCAAAAGGATTCCGTAGTTTTTGTCAGAGGTGACACAGACAAAGTCGACGATGAAGTGAGCTTACCCAGAAGAAGCCTGTTCACTCTAACTTTGAAGAGATTCGGGTTGTATGCGTTCGGAAACACAGACGCAGGCAGTGAGTTCCACTATTTTGCTGTGCGCATTATGAAGGATGTTTGGAAGCGCTTGGTGCGAATTGGTGGAATAGCAACTAGGTGAGGATGGTAACTTGCAGTGCGTCTAGATGTCCGATGGTAGAAGGGGGCCGGTGGGATGAGGTCGTGGAGTTCATGACCACACTCGCCAAAATACAGTAGAAGACCGACAAGCAGGCAACCTTACGGCGATGAGCTAAGCTGTGAAGCTTGGCATCCACCAGTTTGACGTCGCCAATTAGTCTCTTGGCTCTGCGTTCCACCGAGTCAAGCGCGGCAACCTGATATTTAGCTGAGCCATCCCAGAGGTGGCTGCAATACTCCATGCAGGATCGGACTTGCGCTTTGTAAAGAGTTAATAGCTGTCCAGGCATAAAGTATCGCTTCACTCTGTTTAGGACGCCCAGTTTCTTTGCCGCAATTTGGGCTTTGTACTCGATGGTGGCGCCGAAGTTGAGACTGGATGTCAACTCCATGCCAAGGAGCTCGAGCCGATCAGTTACAGGAACAGATGCACCCCGAAAAGTAGGCGTTTCGATGAAATGAGTCCTCTTTGCGGTAAAAAGACATGCCTGTTAAACAGTAGTAGTTAGTAGTTTTTTGTGTGTAGATTTTTTGTTGTTTCATGAACGTCTAAACGGTTTTGGCGGCTCACGCCAAACGCCGCCGCCCACTCCAATGCGTTATTCGAGCGTAAACATTATTTTAGAAATCATTATTATTAAGGACTAGCTGACCCGACGAACTTTGTTCCGCCTAAAAGTCATTGAATGTGCATGTTTATGATTTTAAAATTAATACAAAATTATTAAGTTATTTTTTTATTAGGATAATAATTATAAATATTCTTTATTGGCCACCTACTTTGGTGCATGGATTGCACTCATCAATGAAGCATTGTTGTCAGGCGCAAGAACAAATAAAGCAGAATGTTTTTCCGACCCGTGAACATGCCACATATAATTGACCATGAGAAAAACATGCATTTTCTAGATTCAGATCACAAACATTCAAGGATTGACCATGTGATTTGTTAATTGTCATAGCAAATGCAAGATGAATCGGAAACTGAAGTCGTTTAAACTCAAACGGCATATCGGTTGGGATTATCGGAATCCTCAGAATGAGAACTTTCACACCTTTGAATTTTCCTTTCAGTATCGTGGCGTAAATCACATTTATCATAAGTTTACTTATCACCAAATGCGTTCCGTTGCATAGTTTTGGTTGGTTTAGGTTTATCATTATTACCACCGAGCCCCCTTTTAGCCGTAAATCGTGCGGTGGTAAGCCAGGCACATCCAAGGAGTTTAAAAATTCAATTGGATAGTTGGTTGCTTCATCTTCGTTTGTTACACAGTCAATAGATTTTTATGAATGCAGTGTACAAATGATTTCATTCTGAATTTCGAAATTTAAGTCGTCCACATCTTTATGTTTAGCTGCCAAAATCGCTCGCTCACTCAACCATTCGTTATTTTTGTGGTTAGCTATGATGTTTGGGAATACATTATTGATGAGTTCGTCTTTAGTTTTTTTTTTTTTTTTTTTTTTATTTGTGATGGGTTTGCTCTTGACTCTAGATGAGACAAAATTACAGAAATCCAATGGAAATTAAATAAATCTGCTCGTTTCGTCGACAGGTACTCGACCATTACCGATAGTCAGCAATAATTGCTCAGAGAAGTCCTCAGCAGATGAGTATCGTTCAGCAACGCAACTCTCATGGTTGTAGTTAGCTGAAGTTTCTTCACATAGCGCCATAGATTTGATGATTTGAGGCAAGCGTTTATTTCATCTGCTGCAGTTGATCTTGGAATTACTGGCAGTATTTGACGGAAATCGCCAGACAATAAAATCATTGCACCTCCAAAACATCTAAAGTGATTGCGTAGATCTTTCAATGTTCTGTTATGTGCTTCCAATGCGCGTTTATGCGCTAGTGTGCATTCGTCTCAGATGATGATTTTCGATGCCACTAAAACTTTGTCTATTGCGGAGTGTTTTTTCAATTTTACATGTTGGTTGTTCAAAAGTTTGACGATTTTAGGTTTTTTTTTTTTTTTGCGCTAAATCTCACCCAGCTGGTCCAGTGGGCAACGAGGGTGCCAGATGTTGATTCGCACACAGCCAATTGCTTGGACCTTCTGCTGACAACAGATCCAGACCGATACTCAGTGTTGATATCTTCACCGTTGGGTAGTTCCAACCACTGTCTGGTGAAGTCTGTGTCCGTCTACTCCCCGCCCGATCCCAGCCTAAGAGGCACCCGGCGGGTATGGCGGTACAGGTCAGCAGATTGGGATGGGATGCGATCTTTTTTCGCATGCTATCCTTGGCAGCCCACTTGCTTCTCTTCGGACGATCCTTCGTCATGCGCTGACGCTATGACTGATGTGTTGCGTCGGGAGATGGAGTACTATATTCCATTCTCTGACGTAGCAATATCTAACGTCAACCGACCATGGTTTGGAGCCGAGTGTCACCACGCCAACGTGGTTAAACACAAGGCCTACCAGGCATGGGTCGTCGCTCGATCGCGCAAGGCAAATGACGTGAGTCAGAAGAAGAGAGCCTTCAACACGGCTGCCAAGTCCTGAAAAAAGGTGATGCGAAGAGCATGGTTTGACCACATTAGCAGAATCGGGAACAAACTTGCTTCATATCCAGCGGGTAGCAAAGCGTTTTGGTCCCTGGCTAAGTCGGTCGAATCAAATTTCTGTCGCCCCTCACTACCACCACTGCTGAAACCTGACGGGTCACTGGCCCACTCCACTGAGGAGAAGGCAAACTTGTTTGCCTCCCTTTTTGCGGAATCTTCGCATCTGAATTCTGATGGCGCGCAGCCTCTTCCCTCTCCTGATGGATGTGTGACGAGTATGTCAGACATCCGCATCCATCAAAAGGACGTCCGTAGGGTTCTGCGTAGCCTCGATGTGAACAAAGCGAGTGGCCCCGACGGGATACCAGCAATTGTACTTAAAACCTGTGCGCCTGAATTGTCAATTGACACGCCTATATCGCCTTTCGTTAGAGACTGGAAAAGTGCCGAAGGCTTGGAAGCAAGCCAACGTACAGCCCGTGCCCAAGAAGGGCAGTCGAGCTGACCCGGCCAACTACAGACCCATATCTGTAACGTCCATCCTCTGTAAGAGTATGGAACGTGTACTCAACGGTAAGCTCCTGGTATACCTAGAAGCGAACGACATCCTCAGTGACCGCCAATACGGCTTCCGCCGAAATCGGTCCACTGGGGATCTTCTAGCGTATGCCATTCACATCTGGAGTGAGGCCATCGAGAGACACGGGGAAGCGCTAGCCGTCTCCCTCGACATCTCGAAGGCTTTCGACAGGGTCTGGCACGAAAGCCTCATTGGTAAGCTTCCTTCCTTCGGTCTGCCTAGTGGTCTGTGTGATTGGAAAGGGGACTTCCTGAGGGATCGCTCCATCCGAGTGGTTATCGACGGCTGCTCGTCCGGTCAGTTAGATATCAACGCCGGAGTCCCTCAGGGGTCAGTGCTCTCGGCAAAATTATTCTTGCTGCACATTAATGATTTGCTAAAACCTTTGGGTACGCAGACGACAGCACTGTTGCTGAGAGATACGTGTTCAGCGCACGGGCTACTGGGCCTCAGATTCGGTCTCTCCGGGAGGCCATGGTTGAACGCTTGAACCTGTCCTTGAAGGCGGTCTCCGAATAGGGTGATGCCAATTTGGTCAGTTTCAATGCTGCGAAGACCCAGGCGTGTCTTTTTTCCGCTAAAAAGAGCCAATTCCACCCGGCTCCTTCTTTCCGTGGTGTAACCGTGCCGATAACGGACCATCTCGAACTTCTCGGTGTTACGTTGACATCAACCCTCAACTTCGGTCCATTCATTGAGGCGAAAGCTCAGCTAGCTGCAAAAAAGTTGGGGATTCTTGCTAAGGTGAGACGGTACTTCACGCCTGAACAGCTGCTCAACTTGTATAAAGCGCAAATTCGGTCATGCATGGAGTACTGCTCTCACCTCTGGGTTGGATCTGCCAAATACCAGCTTGATGCACTTGAGTCGGTCGACAGACGGGCCAAAAGGCTTATTGACAACGATGCACTGGTCGCCTCAAAGCTCCAGAGCCTCGAACATCGACGCCGAGTTGCGAGCCTGTCGGTTTTTTATCGGTTGCATTTCGGGGAGTATGCAACGGAACTGCACAATTTGATTCCGCCTAGCCCTTTCCATCATCGGACGACAAGACGTACGGCCATGTGCCATCGGTACATGGTGGACATCCCTCCCATACGCACAAAGCGTTTTGATAATAAGGTTAATTTGTGGTAATCATATTCACGTTGCCGTTCTAATTCTCAATTAAATGTGTCATTCATTCCACGATTTGGCGCTGGCATTCCTAACCTGACTAATAAACTACCGCACATGAGGTAACACATGTCTTCGATCAAGAAGAAAGGCTGATTATGTATCTCCTCATTCATCTCAAGTTTGTGATTTCTTGAACTGACACGAATTTGATGTAAAATGTCTTCTGACATATTATCCTTGTATACGTGCCACAGGTCAGATGAGTTCGATGGGAAGCATGTCGAAATGATGATAGCTAATAATGTGCGTATCTGACTTGGAGATGCAGAGATAATTGTTTCAACGATTGTCGTGTCCCAATGGGTATCGTTTTCTAGCAAATTGAGTTCTTGACACGCAGCACGAAATGTTGGGCATATTGTACCATTAACAGTTCGTAGTGACTCAAATGACGTTGGCCCACGCACATTTACCAGCAACAACCGCAAATAGAAGCATTCATCATTCTTTGGATTAACTGTATACATACGACTAAGAGCATCAGTAGAACGACCATCCGGATAACCAGGAACTGCATCGCCTTGCTTCCGCCATTGAAATTGCCTCAATGAAGCATTCCAAGTGTAATAACGTGACATCTTCGAGTAAAGCAACGTTAGTGCAAACGGATTGCTTTGGCAGATCGCAAATAAACTGGTCAATGTTGTAGCTGGTGGTATTTCAGTGTTGACCATTCTCTAGATGCACGGCCAAATGCAGAACAGTAGGATGACGTTCGTGAATAGGGAATCAGAACATACGCCAAATCGCTTCATTGCA
The DNA here is from genome assembly GCA_948252205.1 of Orthosia incerta. Classification (NCBI taxonomy): domain Eukaryota; kingdom Metazoa; phylum Arthropoda; class Insecta; order Lepidoptera; family Noctuidae; genus Orthosia; species Orthosia incerta. The sequence continues at coordinate 16,932,029 of OX411766.1, read as the reverse complement.
GCTCACATATTGTACAACTTGATAACGTGTAATTTCATCGTTGGTATTGGGCGTTTATATATCGCCATATCGCTGCCTTTCGTGATATATTTGCAGATGTATTTGATGGAATTCACTGAATTGCAATACTCAACGCTGCAATGTGTCTTGAACGTTTTGGAAATAAGTGGCGAATATTGGAACAATCCAACTGTTGTCAACCACGTAATTATTAATTTTCACTTTAATTATGATTGTTCGACCGTTACCATCGGGTGATCGACGCCGATAATATAATTAACTACCGGGCGCACGGTTGGCGCAGTGGTTGAGCGATTGACTGCTGCGCTGCGTGTCGCGGGATTCCCGCACGGAACAAATATTTGTATGATCTACAAATAGTTGTTCCGGCTCTGGGTGTGTGTGCATGTGAGTTTATATGTTTGTAAACGCACCCACGATACAGGAGAAATTCCTAGTGTGGGGCAACGTTTATTAAAAAAAAAAAAAAAAATATAACCTTCGTTGCCGGTGACGGTCTCCGCCGTGAATTTTCGTGGATATCGCTTGGCACACTTCTCATTGACCATGCATGGTGATTGGGGGTTGATGGCGCCACACGGTGCATGAATCATATATGTAATTACAACATCATATAGGTCTGGATCGGCTTCGTGATCGGGAATCTCGCACATATGATATCATCAATTTGATCTGGTCGAATTCTTTCGACTAACTAAAAATAAGAATGCGTGCGTGCGAGGCCTCGTTTTTGCCATTCGATTGAATACATCCAGCATCGACTATTCCCGAAAACGGGTTGTTTAACAATGTAGTTGATCAGGGACCGCATTTTTTGCCTGAATACACAAGCGGTGATGTCGTGTCGATAACTTGATGTTTGACCGGAAAGCAGCATTTGAACAATTTCTATCTATTAAGAGATCTAGCCGACCGTAATGACGAACATATGACGCGGTCTACCTATGTAAGTCACCGCCAGAATAGTCAATCGACCAATATTATCTGCATTTCCTTCGGTACTAATTACATCGCTATGGTCTCATATACTCCTCCGAACGCAGTTTGGCTTGGTTAAGTGCTCCGTTTCGATTCTGACGTACATGTCGACGCAATATTGCTGAAACAATCGAAGAAATCACAGCAAACAGTTGTCTGCATTTTGACGAATCATCAAAAGATATACGTAGTAATTCATCGAGCTAACCTTCTTGGCAGTTTCCTCACCTGAAATTAAAACAGTAGAATTTTTGGTAAGTTAAACTCATATCCGTATTTTTTTGCATATTTAAAAGGGTTTAAGATGAATGATTTAAAATGGGTTGCCAGCCCTTTGTACAATTTTCGCCAAACAAACAGCATCAGCATCTTTTAGTCAATTCTTACAACTTTCTTTTTCATCTTGAAATTAATCTTTTTTTTGGAAACCGAAACCAAACACAGTAAAATTTATGTGAAACAAAACTATGATATTGATACTCACCATTCAATGGATTTCTCAAAGTCAAAGTCAAAGCCATTTATTTGCATTAAATGCGGTACAAAGATGGTATACATAAGTTATTAGCACAATGACACATTTCGCCATAAGTTGGCATGCAAATATTAAGATATGAATTAAGGTGCTTACAATAAGCAGATCTCTAGTAATCTAATAACACATTATTTTGATTAGTTATTTAACCTGTTAAGTTTAGTTAACTCTTCAAAACACTTAGTTTACTTACTAAAGTAGACTATGAAATTATATGGTTAACAACACATAAACATTAAATCAAATAATGTAATCAGTAGGTAGAAATTACAACAACTAATAACAAAATAATCTACAATACATTCCTGTAGTGAAAAGATTGACATGGAGATTTTTTTAGAAATTCGTTTATAGAATAAAAGCTGTGAGAAATGAGCCACTTTTTTAAAACTATACAGAATTTTCAGATCGGTTATTTTCATATTGAAATAAATGATATTATCTCTCCTTGCCAAAACATCAGCGAGTCATATGAACGATGTGATTCAGATAGTGGTTGCAGTTGGCTAGTATTGCGACGTGTAAGCACAATATCGCAGGTTTTCAACACTTCAACAACAATCAGGATTGCAACTTCATCTATTGTGGGAGCGTTAAATGTGCGTTCGTGTGTTCTAGCTGTTCGTTTATCCGCTCTGATCACGACTTTGAAGTCATCATTTGGCATGTGCTCCAAAGCAGTCTTGAACAGTCTGACCAATGCATGATGTTCATGAAGTAGTTACTGCAGATCTTGAAAAATTGCTCTTTTTATTGCTGCGTTGATCTCTTGACGTCGATCAAGGTGTTTCTCCATGTTGCCCATGAAATATATTTGTAAAAATGTTTGTAAAAGTGTTTACTTTAATATATTTCTAATCTTGAGAGATTCCTTCTAGGATAAAAATAATCAAATAAATACCTTGAATTTCGGATTAAATCCAGTTTCTTCGATAATGTCTACCCCAAATGCATGCTGAGATAGCTGAGCCTTTTTGGTCTCGCACGAGGTTATTTATTTTTATTTTTATTATTGTTTTGTTTCTGCAATGGCTTAGATGGCAATTTTACTTTGCCACTAAGGCAGCACAATCCTGGCGTTTCTCCGGAAAACTTCAGTGCAACCCGATGCTCGCAAACAACGTCCGTTGCACCATAACAAGGCAGGTGCATTGTTTAAACAATTTAAAAAGAAAAAGCTTTTATTAACATACTTAACATCCAAATAGGTAAAATACACGTACATATACATTGAAATATAATAAATACTTATATAAAATATATATTTATGAAGTAACAGAAAAGAAGAAAGTGAGATGACTCTTCTTAGTTGTGCTGAAAATAAATCCGCAATTTGCGCTTGAATGCAAACCGACTTGTAGCCGTCCAGCGATTTCAAAATAACCTTACTCTAAGAGCTTATGGTCACCCCCTTGATCTCGGAGGAAGCGCGTTCCAGAGAAGAATGGACTGAATATTGAAGGAAGAGTGAACAAAATATGAGAAGGACAAAGCAAGAGCTTTATATCTGTGTCCGTCCGTCGGATATATTCAGTATGCGTCTGATCAATAAGGTCTTTAGCCAGCTGTCTATAGTTTTTATATAGTTCACGATTAAACTCTAAGTGAAGCTGGTTAAACATTTTTAAAAGAAAATATTTATCTTTTACCCCGAGTTTCTCAGCTCAAAATTATCGCAGAATTCATGTCACAAATTGTCAAGCACGCGTTACCTGCTGTGATTGGCTGTCGAAAATTCATTCAACCAATCACAGCAGATAACGCGTGCTTGACAATTTGTCACATTAATTCTGCGATAATTTTGAGCTGAGAAACTCGGGGTTAATGTTTTACTCGGCAAAATATAATTCGTACTAGAAACATGTCCCATCAGAACGACCAAAATATTATTATAGCCACAATACATATACGAATTCATTCTGGTTTTAGTAACTCTACTAAGCACACTCTATAGCACGTTGTTGTTTATTCACGCAATTATAACGATGTTCCACACTCGACCACCAAATAAACCGCAGTGATATTTGACAGTGAAGGATTCATGGGGAAATAAAATCAAAGCACAAATTTAGTTAAGTATCCTGTTTAGTTATGTGTAATTATTGTGAATCATAATTCAATAAAGGCTTTATTTATTTCGCTTGTTTTTGCCTATGCCCATGGGCAAAAGGCGTGAGTGTATGTTCTTTTATGTATCATCATCATCTGCCTAGCTTTTTCCCAACTATCTTGGGGTCGGCTTCCAGTCTTACCGGATTCAGCTGGGTACCAGTGTTTTACATGGAGCGACTGCCTATCTGACCCCCACAACCCAGTAACTGGGTAACACGGTACCCCTTGGTAAGATTGGTGTCAGATCTCAGGTTTCTGACTACCCGTAACGAATGTCAAAGATCTTTAAATGACAGCCGGGACCAACGGCTTAGCGTGCTTTCCGAGGGCACGGAGGAAACTCGGTATGTTGAAATGGTCACCCATCCACGGACCGACCTCGTCAAGCGTTGCTTAACCTTGATGATCGACCAGTGCGGCTATTATTATTTAGCCACGAGCTCTTCATGTTCATTTATGTATGATACTTTATTATTTTTGAAGTGATAGTGTGTGTTCTTTGGCCGCGTTGGCCGATTGTTGGTAGGAACAAAACTTGTGAGTTCGCGTCACTGACGTGCTGATGAGACCGTGTCACTAATATGCTAATGTGACGTGTTGCGCCAGGGAAAACTTAAGTTTTCTTCTGTCAGCTGACCCCATGACTGCCTTTTTTTCTAAAAACGGAACCCTATTCAAAGCTATTATATAATATTAGTTACAACATTTTCTTCCACACAGTTTCCTTATAAAACTTATTGAATTATTAAATCATTTAAAGCATAATGGGCAAAAATTATGCAACTTGGTCCAAGAGCCTCCACTGATGAGACTTATGGGAAACGAAAGTACATACTTGTCATATGATTCTGGCAAAAGATTATCAAAATCCGTCTGAGGATTATTTTTATATGGTCATGTTAAACTGTCTACAAGTAATATGAAGCTTCATAGAAATGGCCATTGTGGTGCGTGTAAAGACTGCGTGTGCGAGTTCACTGTGGAGAGCCAAAGCGCGCGCGATTTGCCGCCGCTCCGCAAAAACGTCCACCCTGCGCAGGTGCCCGATTGCGATACGCCCGAACATACAGAATGGGGTGAGGACGAATGGGGCAGAGTGATGTTCTCTGATGAATCAAGATTTATGCTGTACCATCATAAAAATATGCAACAAACTACCTGAAAAAATAAAAACATTAAATCGGGACATTTTCAAAACAGAACTATTAAGAATTTTGATAAATAAATGCTATTACTCACTACAGGAATATTTTGACGACAATTCTATAATTACTGCTTAAGAAAATTGTGAATCACCTCACCTATTTTGACGATTTTGAATTTTGTATGACATTAGCATTAATATGACATGAGACGTAATCTGTTTGACATTTATATATAATTTTATTTGAAACTGATTTTAATCTGTTTGACATTAGCATTATTAAGACATGTAACTTAATCTATTTGACATTTTTATATAATTTTAACTATTTGAAACTGATTGTATTTTAAAATCGACAATGTTAATTGTAATATATTTTTACGCCTCCGTGCAAAACATAGTGGATCTACCTATCTGTAACATCTCGCACACTGTTGTAATTTGACCTATGTTTACAAATAAAGCATTAATTCATCATGATGGGAGGAAAAGAGTATACCGACGACCAGGAGAACGTTTTGCACAAGCACAAAAAAATACTTTACGTTGAGATAAGTCTAAAGAATCTTCAGACGGATTTTGATAACCTTTTGTCAGAATTGTGTGATATGTATGTACTTTCATTACCCACAAGTCTCATCAGTGGAGGCTGTTGAACCATTTTTGCCCATTGTCCTTTAATTACAATTTTGCAAGTAAATAACATAGGTACATTCCTGTTTCAAAAAAGGAAAATAACAAAATTTATTAATTTTGCGTAAATACATCTAAGTACATAAGTAATTTTAAGCTCAACGGAATGTTCCACATTTCAACCGACTTCCCAAGGTTCTATGTTCGATCGTATGTATTTTTTTAAAAGTTCTTTAATATTGCAACAATTTAAACCAGCTTCGATGCTCTCATGCGTCGCATCTGTCACTAGGAAGATGGCAACTAAGTCCTTCCTCTCCTGGAATTCGTCGTCGTCATCGGCATTACGGTGCCTTTCGTCGTGTTGTGGCACCAGATGAACAAGAACTAAACTCGGTTCCTACTTTCCAACGGATGAAAGTTAAACTTAATTATTTGTGAAATAATTATGTTACTATGTAGATAAATTCTCAAATAATTATAACAAAACAAAATTATTCAAGAAGGTCTGAGGTCTCTCAAAAAGTAAACTGACAAGACACAACTTACAAGTCGATCTTCCTAGCCTTCCTACTTCATTCAGTTACTTATTTATACTTAAGAAAGAGAGAAAATGTACTGTTTAAAAACAAAAAAAATAGGAGAATGTGCGTCTCACGGCGGTGTTCAGGGTCCAGTGGGTTACGTATGTTTCATCGAAAAGAAATTGAAAAATTATCACTTACCAAACAATTTTCCGCATAAGTAATTTAATGTTTGGCAAGTGAACCTTTAAACAATAACTTGCTTACCAACTAGTACTTTTACCAATTTTATGTAGTCAAATATTTCAGTTGGAATAACACATTTTACGCAAAATAAAATAAGCCAAATATTTAGTATCGTCAGTTTTCAATTTACCATTTCTATTCAGTCAATTTCTTAGACAATGGAAAAAAAATTGCACCTATATGTCAGTTGCACAGAATATACAAATTAATTTACAATGTGTAAGTACGATTACTATTTAAGGGCCTACATACGCTTTAGTGCCGTAAAACGGTAACTTTCTAAAACATACTCCTTAGTAACGGATTGGTTAAAAGGTTTGAAAAAAAATATGTATTTATGATTGATTCATGTACATAATTTTAAACACAAGGTTTTTTCGTGTAACTAATAGTTTTGCTTTAAAAAAATAATTAACGACACGTAATTTTTTCGCAACTTTTGGAAACTCCTCCAGAACGACTTGGATGTTTAAATATATTTTTACACAGACAAATTGATGGCTAGAATTTCTTCACAACTAACATAGCATATGTAAATCAAATAATATTTTGCAAACAAAACCGATCAAAAGGAGGTTCTATATTGATATTTTGGCATCGAGCGGGCGCACGGCCAGTACTGCGTTAACATTGGGGCGTATATAGCGCCTTAAGCACTGCGCGGGGCTCCTATTTCTGTCTGCAGTGTCTAAAGTAACCTAACACGAAGGAGATGACGGGAGCTGAGTTCGCTAGCTATGCTCGTTCACTTCAGCTCCCGTCATCTCCTTCGAACCTAACCTATCCGTGTCGGGGTGCCCTAAGCTCCCGAGCTCGCTTCGTTCGCTCTTGGACTAATTCATTGACAATAATTATCGAATTGCCATTAATCTACCATGCATGTTTGCTTCGCAAAACAGGAAATCCGGCGCAAAATTGCTAATGTCCATTGCAAAAAAAAACAAATTGCAAGTTACAAATATTTTGTATTAAATAAATAATTATATTAAAATAAAATTGCATTTTAAATTATATAGGTAATTAGCAAAAAAACTTATTTTAGCCTTTATATTTTTTGGCATAACATCATTTGACCAAATGTTTACTGTCTAAACATTGTTTGCTGTAATAAATCATTGAATTAAAGACCAAATACCTTAACGACAATATCCTTGGTAATATTCTGCCAAGTAAAAATTTTACCAAATGAAAATGTGCGTACCAAAATTATTCCAAATATTGCATTGGTATAAAAAAGGGTTGCTAAAATTTGTTTGGGTAGTCAAAATCTTTTCGGCAAAACGGCAGGCTCCCAGAGATCCTCATGCCCACGAGACGGTTTTAACACGGCCCGGATTTTTGCCGGCGCCCCGGGTAGAAACCGTCCGAGCCTGCACACAAGAAGATTTGTACACGACCCGCAGGCTTATTACGTATCTTTTTTAAGAGCAAAACGATAGCTATTTTTGCGCAATAATTGCTCTTCAATACAAAAATTGATGACAGCAGTTCTGGTGGGGCAAAGAAGAGACTGTGGCTCCTCAAACATCCTCCTCCGACTGACTATGTTGACCGACTCCGACTCCAATGACCCGCAGTGCGATTGCGGAGCCGCGCCCCAAACAATGCCTCACCTCCTATCCTATCTCTGTGCAACAACACCTGCACCCTGAAGGACCTTTGTTAGGCAAATGAAAACGCTATTGCCGTGGCTGAATTTTGGTCAAAACGTATATAATTGAGGAATCATCGATACGACGAAGAAGAAGAATACAAAAGTTTTAGAATTGTTGCCGTTTTTTTTTTTAAATAAGTGCATTTGACAAACAGCGAGCGATTAATTAGCAAACGATTGTGTAGGACCTACCATACCTACACTGCAGGTAATTCCGACTTTTATGACATAAATCGTTTGATCGCTATCGTTTTGCTCTTGCAAAAGATACGTTAAATAAGCCTACCGGTTTCATGGAGGTGCGGCCTTCATGCCCTCTTTTTTATTCTGTGAATTATGGACGTACAAAATGTTGAGTGTTAAAAAGAGAAAATGTATTATTGCGTGGTACATGTATAAAAAGCTAAAACAAGACGACAAAAAATACATAGACGATATTGGGTACATCCCATGTTAACAGAAAGAGCAGATTATGGTGCATTTACAACTAATGAAACATGACGTACTTGATGTTGTACTTTCGACTGAAAAAATAAACGTTTAAAAATTTTTTATTTTAATGTTATTCGTGATTGATCGCCATAATATTGCGTTTAGCGTAGGTAGTCGGCACGCGCCGGGCGTATGTCCAGTCTCGTGTACATGCGCTCATACACTGCCATACTTTACTACGCACCGGGCGTAGACCCGGTGAACACCGAGCACGGTTACGCCATGAGCCGGTGCTAGCGCCGGCGTCGTGTGAATGGCTTCAAAATAAAGGGTTTTAAGAGCTGATATGATGAAAATATATAACACTTATATGTTTAAATGTACCTTATTCGAAAAAAAAATATGTTAACTAAAAATGTACAGGGCGGACGTGATCGCTTGAGTTAGGTAGAATTCGGGTGGTTGTAAGGCTCCTGTTCTAAGCGCGTTGACGCCCTTACACCTATTGTTCAGTTGTCAATAGGAAATCAGGAACCCAGGAGTGGTTTGAGGGACATCAGACCTTCACCTGAGAACACCGCTAGGTGTTCTCAGGTGAAGGTCTGATGTCCAGGAAATAAAATACTTGATTCTTCTTAACGAGTTGCGATGTTTTTTGAGGTTTTCGTTACGGAAAGCTGCGTGGATTTTGACTTGTGAAAATAATGGCTACAAATTGAACGCCGCGCATGCGTACTATTCAACCACCAAACTTTACCGTAACGAGTGCCTCGAATTTGCGCACGCGCCAATTTTTACTTACATTTTTTTTATTACAAACCTTAGCTAAAAACCGACAGAACCCCCCTATCCCTGAAGGGATCAGGGAGTATGATACATGGTAGGATGCGCCCTGGAACGGCCCATCCAACGAACATTTGACCAGGTTCCTATCTGGTACTACTGAAGAGATTCTCCAGGAAGAATGGGGAATGAAGGGAAATTCTGTCAATTACTTTATTGACTTAGAAGCTATTATCTTCTAAAGTATACAATACTAGTACTAGATTACTGTACGGGTCTTGAAGCCCTTCTATAAGGCTATAGAGTCACGCCACTTCTATGCCTGTATCTATATCTTCCAGGCGCTCAGCCGCCTGGAAGTGTCAGACTCAACGAAAAGTACCAACTTTTAACATTAAAGGTTATTCCACGCTCAAACTATCCGAGGGATCTCCACTCACCAAGCAACATTTGGTAGCCCTTGCAACAAGCTACTCTGTGGTAGTACGTTGGTGGGTGCAGCCCGAACCCTTGAAGTAGAATTCACCCCTAAGTGGTCTTCGCAACAAGAAAGCTGTGGAACCCTGTAGTCTTTCAACAAGGTAATCTCCCTAACCACCAAAGCTGGGCTCCTTGCAGAAGTGTGGTTGGATAGGCAGGGAGTTGGGCTGTCGAAAGAGGGTACCATGATGGGTGTACCACCAGCGCTTCTAGTGTTCCAGGCGCCGGGAAGCGGCCAAAATAGGAAAACGCGTGTGTTTCCACAGCTTTAATGAGCCTGTGTCATCAGACGAGCCACATACTGGCACTGAGTGATGACTGGATCCAGGCACCTGTCTGCGGGCAGTCGAAGGTAACGCCTCTGATGGCATATCAGCAACCCTTCAGGCACCAAGTGTGTCCGCTGACAGACGCATAGAAACGTCTATTGTGGTTCATACAAGCACATTATCTCAAGTAAACAGTGGTTGTGTACTAGAATTACATAAGCGCCACTTAGTTATAGGGCTTAGGCAGAAGTCTAGGCCGCCTAAAAGCACTAGATTTGCGAATGACTAGTTTTCTTAGTGTTTACTTGAGGGAAGGTCTGATGTCCAGGAAATAAAATACTTGATTCTTCTTAACGAGTTGCGATGTTTTTTGAGGTTTTCGTTACGGAAAGCTGCGTGGATTTTGACTTGTGAAAATAATGGCTACAAATTGAACGCCGCGCATGCGTACTATTCAACCACCAAACTTTACCGTAACGAGTGCCTCGAATTTGCGCACGCGCCAATTTTTACTTACATTTTTTTTATTACAAACCTTAGCTAAAAACCGACAGAACCCCCCTATCCCTGAAGGGATCAGGGAGTATGATACATGGTAGGATGCGCCCTGGAACGGCCCATCCAACGAACATTTGACCAGGTTCCTATCTGGTACTACTGAAGAGATTCTCCAGGAAGAATGGGGAATGAAGGGAAATTCTGTCAATTACTTTATTGACTTAGAAGCTATTATCTTCTAAAGTATACAATACTAGTACTAGATTACTGTACAGGTCTTGAAGCCCTTCTATAAGGCTATAGAGTCACGCCACTTCTATGCCTGTATCTATATCTTCCAGGCGCTCAGCCGCCTGGAAGTGTCAGACTCAACGAAAAGTACCAACTTTTAACATTAAAGGTTATTCCACGCTCAAACTATCCGAGGGATCTCCACTCACCAAGCAACATTTGGTAGCCCTTGCAACAAGCTACTCTGTGGTAGTACGTTGGTGGGTGCAGCCCGAACCCTTGAAGTAGAATTCACCCCTAAGTGGTCTTCGCAACAAGAAAGCTGTGGAACCCTGTAGTCTTTCAACAAGGTAATCTCCCTAACCACCAAAGCTGGGCTCCTTGCAGAAGTGTGGTTGGATAGGCAGGGAGTTGGGCTGTCGAATGAGGGTACCATGATGGGTGTACCACCAGCGCTTCTAGTGTTCCAGGCGCCGGGAAGCGGCCAAAATAGGAAAACGCGTGTGTTTCCACAGCTTTAATGAGCCTGTGTCATCAGACGAGCCACATACTGGCACTGAGTGATGACTGGATCCAGGCACCTGTCTGCGGGCAGTCGAAGGTAACGCCTCTGATGGCATATCAGCAACCCTTCAGGCACCAAGTGTGTCCGCTGACAGACGCATAGAAACGTCTATTGTGGTTCATACAAGCACATTATCTCAAGTAAACAGTGGTTGTGTACTAGAATTACATAAGCGCCACTTAGTTATAGGGCTTAGGCAGAAGTCTAGGCCGCCTAAAAGCACTAGATTTGCGAATGACTAGTTTTCTTAGTGTTTACTTGAGGGAAATGTGCGAGTATTCACCTTTCTAGGGTGAAATTCTATTATCCCTGGTTATGTACTGTTATTATGTATTGTTTTTCAGTCATAGCCCTAGGATATGACACCTAGATGAAGTGTTCTAATAGACTAATGTGTGTAAGGTAAATAATACGATTTGGCATGTGAGCACATCGCAAGCGACCCTGCTTTTTGGAGGGCTTTAGGACGAAAAATAAAAAATAAAATATCTAAGCTAAAATGGTTCCTCTTTACATGGTTTACCTAAATATTTCACATATAACGCTAGTACATAAGTTATACTGAATTTATATACTGAAAAAAGACGTATACAGGGCTAGAGATTTAGTCGGCATAGATCATTAAAGAGGTTGTAGTTTCCATCATTCTTGACTGATTTGTTTATGAAACACCGCACCCCAAAATTAACCATTTTCAATACATTTGGAGACCATGAAGTGTTTTTTTAATTGCCGATTTTTTGTCTATTGGCCTATTTTTTTGGGTATTTTACCTCCAATTTATTTGCGTTTGCGAATTTTGTGTAGTGTTTCATTATTCTAAACACTACAACTGCAATTAACTGAACCAACTGGGTCTTAGTAACTGACCTCTAATACAAGTACGCTAGAGGTCAGTGGTCGTAGTATCCGATTGATAGTTATGAAATGAAATAAATTGGTAAAAAATATTTATGTATCAAAAAAAATTAACAAAAATGTCTGACAGTCATGCTGCAGATATTCTTAAAAATATCTACGTTTCACTTGTTATTCAACAAAGTATAACACACTAAGGTATTATCAGAATTATTAGAATAAAACTTTGATGAAACGCTCCCAGGTATTAGTAAAAAATAACGGTACTTAAGCGTCAAATTTATCACTTGGGTCAGAAAACAATCCAAATAGGTACAAAATGATGTTTATTACTATTTTTATACATAAAGTCTACGATTACAATTCACGCTCCACGTGTCGATCGAACTTCAAACCCTCGACCTACAACTCGCTGGACCACCAGTGCTAGTAACTACTGATACATAACTTCTTCATAATGCGCTTCCTCTCGAGCCTGAATTTCTAGATCGCACTCTCGCCGAAAGAGAAAATTCTGGTAGAACGGTAAATTAGGATTGGGCTGAAAAGAATAAAAAGTAATTTTAAATAAATAACTTACGCGATGTTGCACTAATAATTTAAAATAATGCTATGCTCAGAATAACAATCTCTTTCGTCTCAACAAGTTGCAGCTCGGAGAAGGGCATCAAGGTACCTTGGTAAGGTAGGTAACTTGATTCCCTTCTCCGAGGACCAATCTCAATGAAAACATTCATCAAAGAAACTTCATAGTAAAATCAAAATTACCAGAATTAACCAAAAATCTGATTTTTTGAGCCTTTGCCAATTTTGTTTGCTCTCTTGGGATTTTATGGACCTTTATGGCAGCATTATGGCACCTAGTAGTATATAACATGTATGTGGTGTAGTAATATAATTCCGGCTTAAATAGGGTTTTAAATAGGCTTAAAATTCTTTTACCGATTGTTTTGTGAATGTTCGTTGTACTTTTTTTAGTTTCTTACGACTTATTGTCGGGCCTACGTTGTCCCCCCATATCTAAGTATCTAATTAATGCTGTAACATGGAAATATTGTAAAACCAAACCATTTTTTTAAAAGAGTAACCGTGGCGCTCCTTGCCTGTTCATCTCCATAGGAAACGATCAACCCGAACCGTGCGACTTTTGTCGACGTTTTATAAGTGAGGCCTATGTGAAAAAAAAATAGATTTTTTGATTTTTGACTGCCTTAACTGTAAATACATACATATACTCACGTCTTTTTCCTATGGAATAATTAGAAACTACAAAGGCTACCTGCTTCGATCCTGACACACTTCTTCTTCGTCGTATCGATGATTCCAAAATTAAATATATTTTGACCAGAATTCAGCCACGCCAACAGCGTTGTCATTTGCCTCACAAAGGTATTTTAAGGTGCAGGTGTTTTTGCACAGAGTGCAAGACAAAAGGTGAGGCATTGTTTGGGACGTGGCTCCGCAATCACACTGTGGATCATTGGAGTACCCCATCTAACTAGGTTGTGCCTGCAGCGACCCATCTGGCTTCGTAGTCGGTTTAGAGATTTCCAGGTGGGCCAAGGCAGCTGGTGGCCCGTAGGGAGCTTTTCTGCAGGCTCAATATAATCAGCTGGGGGGAGGGGGGGGTGTCTGAGGAGCCATAGATTTTTCTTTGTTTCCCTTAACTCGTTGCCGTCAATTGATTTAGTGAACGACAGGAAACTGTTTCGACTTTTTAATCTACCCCTTGGCTTCTCCGCGTTATATAAAGGATGTCGTATGTCTGTCTCTTGCTTGTGCTTCTCTGAATAAAATGCCACTTCTCTTCGGACATCCGGAGGAGCTATTCCTGCAAGCGGGTATAGTGCAGCAAGTGGGGTAGGTTTTAAGCATCCTGTGATAATCCTGCAAGTCTCATTGAGAGCTACGTCCACTTGTCGGGCATGGGTGGGTCGATGCCACACTGGGCATGCAAATTCCCCAGCCGAAAAGCAGAGAGCTAAACCCGATATACGAAGGACATGTGGAGAGGCACCCCAGGTAGTAGTTGTTAGACGGCGGAGTAGATTGTTGCGGCTGCTGACTTTAAGTTTTGTTTTCAAACAGTGGTGTTTGTAAGTCAGTGAGCGGTCCAAGGTAGCACCTAGGTAAACAGGGTGGTCATTGTGCTCTATGTTAGCGCCTCGCCATTTGATGCTTAACTTTCTTGAGGCCTGACGGTTTCTCAGGTGGAATGAGCATGACTGTGTTTTAGACGGGTTTGGCCTTATACGAGTACAATGATTGTAATCGAAAACTTACTTCACTGAGTGAGGGCTGTCTTGGTATTTGGGGTAACGGTCGCTGTGATCTTTCTCGTCGATTGGTTTCTCTCTGGCGTCGTTTCTTAAATACATACATCACAACTAGAAGGGCTAGTATGCTCGCGGATACTGTTGATATGATGATCGTTACGTAGTTGTTACCGGTAACTGCATCTGTAATGTCACATATGTATAATGGAGCTACCAACCACCTCTAGAATAGTATCTCAACGGAGGTAAGCCAAGTTGCAGGCGATATTTAAATATTCAAGTGCACTCGCTATGCAAGCAAGTGCTCGCAAGCTCGATGGGAAGGCAGTCAGACACTCACGCAGTGAGATCAGACACAAAACCTAATGCTTTACGTCCTTTTCGAGGCACGAGGGTATCACACCACCAGCATCCACACTCTGGACTGCAATGGAGAAATTCCTAAACGAAAAACCCGATAACATTTTTTCCTTTTCCGATTCGGGCATTGAACCCAGAACCACACGTCCAGCAGTCGCGCTTGCGACCAGGAGACCAACGGGGCAGTTATAATAATACAAAGTGATTGATAGGAATCCGTTAACAGATCATTGAAAGCTAAGTTAAATTCAGTTTTATACTTATCTGCCTCCAATTACAATATACACAATAACACAAAAAGTCAATGAGGAGGATCACATCAAGTCATATTTTCGTTTATTAAAAAACGAATATTAATTTTAATTTATTCATATGTATGAATACTTAGTCTGGCCATAAATACTGTTAGAATTGAAAATAAACAAAATATTACATTTGAATTTGGAATCTTTCATCTTTTATATGATTTTTCATTGTGTTTTCTTATTTTGGCGCCAATACATTGTACAATATTTTGCAATATTAAAATGGAGTGGGGGGATAAAGAGAACCGAATCGCTGTAATTGCGTTACACAAAGTAGTATGGAGCCAAATGCAATTTTTAAAACTCTCCATACGCTTGGTATTAGTCAAATGTTTGTGTACCGGGCTATCAATAGGTACAGTGAGACCTCCTCTGTTTGTGACAGAAAAAAGATCTGGCCGTCCACGTAGTGTTCGTACGAAAAAGGTGGTAAAAGCAGTAAGGGAAAGAATTCGAAGAAATCCTGTCCGAAAGCAAAAGATTTTCTCTCGGGAGATGAAGATAGCACCTAGAACCATGTCGCGTATTTTGAAAGATGACTTGGGACTTGCAGCCTATAAGAGACGCTACTGGTCATTTCTTAACTGATAATTTAAAAAAGAATAGGGTGGTAAAATCGAAACAACTACTGAAGCGGTACGCAAAGGGAGGTCACAGAAAAATTTTGTTTACGGATGAGATTTTTTTTACAATTGAGGAACATTTTAACAAACAAAATGACCGTATTTATGCTCAAAGCTCTAAGGAAGCTTCCCAATTAGTCGACAGAGTGCAACGTGGGCATTATCCGACTTCAGTGATGGTTTGGTGGGGTGTTAGCTATGAAGGAGTGACTGAGCCATACTTTTGTGAAAAAGGTATCAAAACATCGGCACAAGTGTATCAAGATACCATTCTTGAGACGGTAGTTAAGTCCCTTAACAACACCATGTTCAATAACCAAGAATGGTCCTTCCAGCAAGACTCGGCACCGGGTCACAAAGCTCGGTCCACGCAGTCTTGGTTGGAATCGAACGTGTCCGACTTCATCAGAGCTGAAGACTGGACGTCGTCTAGTCCCGATCTTAATCCGCTGGATTATGATTTATGATAAGTTTTAGAGAGTACGGCTTGCTCTAAACGCCATGATAATTTGGAGTCCCTAAAACAATCCATACGATTGGCAGTCAAGAATTTATCCATGGAAAGAGTGCGTGCTTCTATTGATAACTGGCCTCAACGTTTAAAGGACTGTATTGCAGCCAATGGAGAACACTTCGAGTAAGCTTTTTATATTTTAAATTGTTTAATATTTATGTATTAAATGAACACATTGTAATAGTAATAAATGATTTTCTTTGTTACTATATTTATGGCAAGACTAAGTATAAATATAACACAATACATAAAATACAAACCGTGGTCACGTGAGTCTGTTATAACATTTGTAGCATTAGAGATTTTGCCTGTCTCATTCGTAGCATTCGATATTGTTTCATTCATGTTTGGAGTGATATCGTTTGTGTCCTTGGAAGTTTCCGAAACATTTCTGGTTTCACAATAACTTTCAGTAACTGAAAGAAAAACTGTATAGTTAAAATATAAAATTCAGGAAAGAACAAATAAAACGCAAAAAAAAAGAGAAACGTAAAAGTAAATTGAAAAGGGAAGGAAATGAATAGGGAATTATCATTTTTCTTTTTCTTTATCTTTGAAAGCTTGTTATTAGCAATTTAGTTATATATAATTGTTTTTTGTTGTAAAAAATAAAACAAATAAAACAGTATGCTTATTCTGGTTTGGCCATGTTGAGAAGAGAGAGCATCAATGAAAGGCGACTGACAAAGTGTATACAAGACAAAGACAAAGATATTTTATTTCAAGTAGGCCACCATGCGGCACGAACGCTACATTGAACGTTACATTAAAATTTACAAGTAATAATAGTTGATTATACCGTGCATTCGGAAAGTAACTTGTAATGGTATGCATCGTCGCAGGAGTCTACCCTGATAGATTAAAAACTTCGATCATTAAACCGATCTTCAAGAGAGATGATAGAGAATATCTAGAAAACTATCGACCCATTGCCCTAGTTTCAGTTATGTCCAAAATATTTGAGAAACATTCATAAAGAACTTAATAACTACTTAGAAAAAAACAATATCTTAAAAGAACAAAAAGGCTTTAAACCTAATAAAACCATAAACATGGCCATATATGAATTTTTAGAATTTGTTATGGATAGTATTGACAAAAGAACACCCGTCTGTTCTATCTTTATGGATATGACGCAGGCTTTTGATTACGTTGACCATGATATACTGGTTGGTAAACTCAATGCCTATGGAATAAGGGGTAATGTTCTCTCACTAATTGAATCATACCTCAAAGGCCGGAATCAATATACTGAAGTGACTAAAGTGAATATTCTTACTAAACAAGAAGAAACTTTTATGTCACATAAACGCAAACTAAACTACGGTGTACCGCAAGGAAGCGTTCTGGGTCCACCACTATTTATATTATATATTAATGACCTACCAAATGCCACTGATAACCCCATAGCTCTCTTTGCGGATGATAGCACTGTTACTGTCAAATTTAAAGACAAAAATACTTATATGGATGATTTAAATAGCACCTTGAGATCAGTTATGAATTGGTTGAATGTAAATAATTTAAAAGCCAACCATGAAAAAACCAAATTAATGAACTTTAGACAGCGTATACCAACAGTAAACGATCTAAACGTAAATTTTAACAATCAACCTATTGAAGAAACAGACACTACAAAATTTCTCGGCTTATATATTGATAGTCATTTTGACTTGGAAACCACATATTGAACAATTGTGCAAGCGAGTGAGTCGATCAGTTTTTGCCCTACATGAACTTGCATATAAAGTAAATTCTAGAACACTCATAATTGCATATCATAGGCTTGTTGCGTCTGTCCTCAGATATGGCATAATTTTTTGGAGGAACTCCACCAACAAAGATCTTGTTTTTGGTGGTGCGTTAGGGCTATGTTCGGTTTACAATCTATTGAGAGTTGTGTGTCTTTCTTTAAAGAGTACAGTATCTTACCATTGCCTTCACTGTATATATTTGAAGTAACTGTCTTTGTGAAACAGAATCCAGAACTTTTTGTGTTAGCATCTGAAGCTTACAATAGTACTCAACGAGATGAAAGTTGTCTCTACGTTCGTAGAACTAATACTGCCTTAATGTATAAAAGTATTTTTCATATGGCACCAGTCCTTTATAATAAATTGCCGAAGGAGCTAAAAAAATGTCCTCTTGATTTGTTTAAGCGAAAATTAAAAATTATCCTATGTCAAAAATGTTATTATAGTGTCTCAGATTTTTTAACAGATAAATTCTGACATTATGTATTGTATAGACATTTTTGATATCATCTAATAAATTGCTATATATATTTCGTGGCAAACATGTCTGAACCTGTGTTTTTTTCTTTATATTATCCTGCATGCATGTTATTGTATTCTTGTATGTGTACACATGTTTGAGCAAATAAATAAATATGAATATGAATGGAGAAGAATGCACAAGAAACTCCATACCGTTAATAAAAAAAAAAAAAAAAAAAATGTTTTTACAATATTTAGGTACATAAGTACATACCTTGATGAATGAAATTGAGTTTATACAATACAAATATATTCATACAGTCTTCAGAAGGTCCAACAATACTTCAAAACAATAATGTTCTGCATATCACTTGTTTTTGCGCCCTAGTGGATGTGGAGCAGGACTAGCATCTTGCCAAGCATTTTTATCAGTGATGTAATCCCCCAACTTATAATATGCCAGCCTGCATAGTGTGCGTTTTATACAAGTTTTAAATTTCGTATAATTCAGTTCAAGAATGTGGGGAGGAATTTTATTGTAACATTTTGTACAGTACCCCATGAAAGATGAGGCTACTTTAGCCAGTCTGAAACCTGGTTGAACTAATTGGTCCCTATTTCTAGTAACGTAATTATGTCTGTCGCCGTTTTTACTAAAAAGATGTAAATTCTTTCTCACGTACATGATGTTTTCATAAATATATCAAGGAAGACGTTAGTGGAAAAGCCGCCGGGAGGGGACGCCCAAGAAGACATACGTGGATCTTATTTGTGAGGTTCTTCAGAAAGGTCAGGTACGTAGTAGTCTTAACCAGCGTGGCAGACCTCGATGTGGTTGGCACAACAGTGTGGGACTGCCGGGACTGGCTCAACAAATAAAAATCTTTTGTACAAAGAAATACAACTGAATTCCACATAAAAATACTATAAAATGAAAAATAACTTCAACTTTGGAAGTCGTGGTTTCTTCGTTTATAACATCGACTTCCGAAATTCATCATTCATTATTCAGTTGCAGTACCATGTGGGCAAGTTTTATAGTTAAGTACAATAAACAGACATTAGGCGATTACAACAAACCCGAGAGATCTACCGTCATTTATTGATAATTCTGTTGTATATCTACAAAGTTCTTGATCAAATCTGCACCAAATTTATATGGGACCACCTCGAAATAGGCATAGCCTTTTAAACACAAAAATTATGTTTAAAATCAATCTACAATCGACTGAGAAATCGGTTAACATGACTGATATGTTATCTATATAAATAAAAATGAATTGTTGTTCGTTAGTCTGATTAAAACTCGAGAATGGTTGGGCCGATTTGGATAATTCTTTTTTTGTTTTGTTCGACAGAATACAGGGAAGGTTTAAAAACAAAAAAAATGGGGAAAAAAGGGTAGGGCAGGTGTAGGGTAGGTGTAGGGTAGGTGTAGGGTAGGTGTAGGGTAGGTGTAGGGTAGGTGTAGGGTAGGTGTAGGGTAGGTGTAGGGTAGGTGTAGGGTAGGTGTAGGGTAGGTGTAGGGTAGGTGTAGGGTAGGTGTAGGGTAGGTTCAGGGTAGGTGTAGGGTAGGTGTAGGGTAGGTGTAGGGTAGGTGTAGGGTAGGTGTAGGGTAGGTGTAGGGTAGGTGTAGGGTAGGTGTAGGGTAGGTGTAGGGTAGGTGTAGGGTAGGTGTAGGGTAGGTGTAGGGTAGGTGTAGGGTAGGTGTAGGGTAGGTGTAGGGTAGGTGTAGGGTAGGTGTAGGGTAGGTGTAGGGTAGGTGTAGGGTAGGTGTAGGGTAGGTGTAGGGTAGGTGTAGGGTAGGTGTAGGGTAGGTGTAGGGTAGGTGTAGGGTAGGTGTAGGGTAGGTGTAGGGTAGGTGTAGGGTAGGTGTAGGGTAGGTGTAGGGTAGGTGTAGGGTAGGTGTAGGGTAGGTGTAGGGTAGGTGTAGGGTAGGTGTAGGGTAGGTGTAGGGTAGGTGTAGGGTAGGTGTAGGGTAGGTGTAGGGTAGGTGTAGGGTAGGTGTAGGGTAGGTGTAGGGTAGGTGTAGGGTAGGTGTAGGGTAGGTGTAGGGTAGGTGTAGGGTAGGTGTAGGGTAGGTGTAGGGTAGGTGTAGGGTAGGTGTAGGGTAGGTGTAGGGTAGGTGTAGGGTAGGTGTAGGGTAGGTGTAGGGTAGGTGTAGGGTAGGTGTAGGGTAGGTGTAGGGTAGGTGTAGGGTAGGTGTAGGGTAGGTGTAGGGTAGGTGTAGGGTAGGTGTAGGGTAGGTGTAGGGTAGGTGTAGGGTAGGTGTAGGGTAGGTGTAGGGTAGGTGTAGGGTAGGTGTAGGGTAGGTGTTTTTATGGCAAAACAAAGTTTGCCGGGTCAGCTAGTATATATATATATATCAATGGTAAACACACATAATAAAAACATACGGAACTCCTGTTTTTTGGAAAGCCGGTTAAAAAGAGACTTATACGTAATGGACGAAATGAAATGAAATGAAATTAATGAAATGAAATGAAATAATTTATTTGCTAAATGTAGGTATACAGATTAGATGTTGCTGACCATACTGAAGTGATAGGACTGGCTGTTAAAAATTTTTGGAGAGGATAG
Organism: Orthosia incerta; assembly: GCA_948252205.1. Taxonomy (NCBI): domain Eukaryota; kingdom Metazoa; phylum Arthropoda; class Insecta; order Lepidoptera; family Noctuidae; genus Orthosia; species Orthosia incerta. The sequence continues at coordinate 16,911,192 of OX411766.1, read as the reverse complement.
AGTGCGGGTTCCCTGGTCTCTAGCTCCGCTCCAATAACTTAAAGATACTTATCTTCGAATGCTTTATTGCAGAATACATGGTTTAGCTTAAATAGATTATAAACAGGCAGATCATTATTATATCAAAAATATCTCTTTTTCCCAACACGTAACCCTTCTAAACAAGAATAATTTTCATCTCTTGACAGGTTCGAAAACCAAACCCCAATTCAAATTAAAATTCGTGGCTCCATAAAGAAAAACCGACCAAAAAGTATTTAAGGTCGAGTCGCCACATCACCCCCCTACGAAGAAGAAAATCCCCAAAGGAAAAAGGGAAACCAATAAGGGTGAAATTAAATAAAGCTACAATCATTCAGAATAAGAAAAACTGAGATGATTGCAGAAGAAATACTTATATTTGGGACACCAGGTCAACAAAAATTAAGAAAATTAAAATAAATTACATTAAACTAAATGAATAGGTACTAACTTAAAATTCAATGGGACTTCTGGCATTATAGATCCAAAACGTCCCTGAATCTAACCTTACGACCAGAACGCGTCGTAACGACAGGATCATCAGCTGATGGCGGAGGCACCCTCGATGCAGGCAAAAGAATGGAGCTCCCAGATGACGAAAGAGGCACCGTAGGAGAAGAACACGATGGTTTGCTGACCGGTGCTTCTGAAGTTGATTTATGCTCATCTTCAGATTCCAGATGTGCTGGCTTAACTCGATCCACACTAACTTCCTGCTTCCTTCCTCCAACATCCAAAGTTAAAGTTTTTGATTTCCTGTCAAGGATCCTGTATGGTCCTGTGTACGGTGGTTGAAGTGAACGCCTAACCGTGTCATCGCGTAAAAATACATGCGTGGCGGTCGACAAATCTTTAAAAATAAAAACGGACGGAGTTGAGTGCCGAGATGCAGGAATTGGCCGAAGGTCAGTCATGACCTTTCGTAGTCGTACCAAGAAATCGCACGAGCTATAATCGCTAGTTGGCGAAGATGGTACTACGAAATCTCCTGGAAGTCTCAGAGGCTCTCCATATAATAACTCAGCAGAAGAACATTTCAAGTCCTCCTTGAGTGCCGTCCTAATGCCCAACAGAACCAAAGGTAAAGCTTTACTCCACGTTTCTGCGTGACACATTAAAGCAGCCTTAAGTTGTCTGTGTAAACGTTCTATCATTCCATTAGCTTGCGGATGATAACTGGTTGTTCTGATTCGCTTAGTTGCGCAAACCTGTAACAACCCTTTAAACAAGGTAGACTCGAACTGTCTGCCTTGGTCTGTAGTGACAACGAGTGGTTCACCGAATCGCGAAATCCACCCGTTGACAAAGGTATCTGCTACCTCTTCTGCGGTTATGCATGTCATCGGCCATACCTCTGCCCACCTAGTAAATCTATCAATTGCAGTGAGGCAGTATGTGAAACCATTTGAAAAAGGTAATGGGCCAACAATGTCTATATGCACATGTTGAAAACGAGAATTCGTGCTACCAAAATTGCCTAACGGAGATGAAATATGCCTGGTAACCTTACTACGCTGGCATGAGACACAAGAGCGAGCCCAAGACATACAATCTTTTCTAAGCAACGGCCAGATATAACGATCTGCAACCAGGCGTGCGCTTGTACGCGCGCTAGGGTGGCTGAGATTGTGCAATCTAAGAAATACAGGCCGTCGAAATGACGCAGGTAAATACGGTCTCGGCTTCCCCATTGATACATCGCACGTTACGGAAACATCAGTTCCTGGAATAGGAACTGATTCCAATTTCAAGGAAGAATCTGCGAGCAAACTAACAAGCTCTTCATCCACCTCTTGAGCTTCAGCCAGAGCAGCGTAATCGTCTGTAAAAGAAATTGCCTCTATACGCGACATAGAATCTGCCACAACGTTGTCGTCACCCTTAACAAATACGAAATCGGTGGTAAACTGGCTAATAAAACTCAACTGGTTTAATTGAACTGGTGGTAACTTCTCTCTTCGCTGTCTAAATGCGAAAATAAGAGGCTTGTGGTCTGTAAAAATTATGACGTGTTGCGCTTCCAAGAAATGTCTAAAATGCTGAACACTCTCGTAAACAGCCAGAAGTTCCCTATAATAAGCGGGCCACTCCTTCTGCTTAGTTGTTAGCTTCTTACTGAAGAATGCTAAGGGACGCCAGCTCTCATTATCACTCCGACGTTGCTGTAAACATGAGCCTACATGAGTTCCCGAAGCGTCGGTGAATAAACCTAGTTGTGCAGTAGTATCTGGGTGAGAGAGCAAGGTAATTGCGGAAAGACTATCCCTACAAGCTATGAAGTCTTTTTCTAATTCTTCCGTCCAAGGAAATGGTTTTGCACCTTTGCCTTGGATGGAAACAATCGCGTCAATAAGTGGCGCTTGAAATTTTGCAGCACCAGGCAAAAATCTGCGATAAAAGTTTAACATTCCTAGAAAACGACGCATTCCCTGCACCGTTTTAGGAGGTGGAAACTCTGCGAGCGCCTGAATTCGCTCTTTCGGAGGCTTTGTGCCTTCTGCACTGATCTGATAACCTAAAAAGGTAACTTCAGACGCACCAAATATGCACTTCGCTGGGTTAATAACAACACCGAACTGACGTAACCTACCGAATAGTATTTTAAGGTGTTCTGCGTGAATTTCCTTATTCATTGAATGTATTAGAATGTCATCAACGTACGTAAAACAGAAATCAAGGCCGCGCACGACTTCATCGATGAAGCGTTGAAAGGTTTGACCTGCGTTCCTTAATCCAAAAGTCATGTACGGAAATTCAAATAATCCGAAAGGCGTTATGATCGCAGTTTTACAAATATCATCATCAAATACAGGTATCTGATTATATGTCTTTACTAAATCAATCGTACTAAATATCGTTGATCCAGCAAGATTGCTAGCGAAATCTCCAATATGCCTAACCGGATATCTATCAGGAATAGTTCGCGCGTTTAAAATCCGATAATCACCGCAAGGCCGCCAGGTTGAATCTTTCTTAGGAACTAGGTGTAAGGGTGAAGACCAAGGGCTATTTGAAGGTCTAGCCGTACCAGCTCGAACCATTGCGTCAAACTCTTGCTTAGCCACACGAAGTTTATCAGGAGCCAGCCGTCGTGGTCTGCACGAAATTGGGGGTCCATCAGTTGTCTCAATGTGGTGCCTTGTTGAATGTCTCACTACCCTATCAATCCCTGGTGGTCGCGTTATATCAGGAAAATCCGAAAGCAAATCCGAGTACTCATTGCTCGGAAGCACGATTGCCTTAACACTAGACTGTACGACGTTTGCTGCGGTCACTGCAACACTAAGGTTTGTAACACCGTCTATAATCCTTTGTTTATTACAATCCGGTAATAAATTATAATGGCTCAGAAAATCCGATCCAATAATAGGCGTTCTAACTTCTGCGATTACAAAATTCCATACAAAATCTCTCCTTAAACCAAGGTCTAAATGAAGAGTAGTAGTGCCATAAGTTTTAATAGATGATTGATTTGCAGCGAAAAGTTCGTATCCGCTTTCCTCTAAACGACCCTTTATTAAGCGTCGGGGGTAACAGCAGATATCAGATCCAGTATCAACCAAAAAATTTTGTCCTGTTAATTTGTCGGAAATAAACAAGCGACGACTTTCAAATTTACGCTCGGTCGTCGTCGCTACCGACCGAGATTCGCATTTCCCGATTGTGCCGCACTCCATTTGCAAGGTTGGACACACTTCGCTGCCTTGCTCGCGAAACGATCATGGTACCAGCACAAATCCGGATTCCTAGGACGTGACCTACTCCTGCTACGACTGTGTCCTCGTTTCCTATCGAAACTGTTGTTGTTACGTCTACTGTCATGAGTTTTGACCTCCATAACAGAAGCAACCATCCCAGCCAATTCCGAAATTTGCTTCCTAATATCAGCTAGTTCCGACCGCTCGGAAAACGCAGATGGCTGATCTGAGTGCAAGCTGTACACCTTAGATGGAGTTTGTGTTTGAATATCTATCAAACGATCCGCTAATGATGCTAAATCCGCTAACTCATGTAACTGCTGTGCCGCCAAAACGATTTGAATTTGTTGCGGCAGTCGGCTTGACCAAATCGATTTCAAAACATCTTCCGGAAAATTCGGTCCAGCGAGCGTTCTTAAATGTCGCAAGAACGATGACGGTTTCCTATCGCCCATAGCTTCGCGTTCTAACAATCTCCTAATCTTCTCTTCAAACGAGTCGGAAAACCGCGAAATAATTGCTTCTTTAAGTTTAGAATACGGCAAGGAAGCAGGTGGATTAACAATAATGTCTTCTACCTCCTTTGTGCAGCTAATGTCTAGATGAGCAACAGCATAGTTATATTTAGTTAACTCTTGCGTAATTTTATTTATGCTAAATTGTGCTTCCAAACTGGCAAACCACAAAGCTGGTCGTTCTTTGCAAAATTGAGGGGTTCGAATGGTTACCTTGTGTACGAATACCTCCTCCGTCGCTGATGCCTCGAAGAAGCCTTCGCCATCATCCGAAACAACTCGTCCTTCTGTCTTACTCGTCATGTTGACTTACTTGTCGAGGTCTATTAATTTCCGAAACTTTATAAAACTTCCGTTCCCTAAAAAAAAATAAAAACGCACGAAAAAAAAACGGAATAAACGAAAATAAATATTGAAAAGGAAAGGAAAGTACCTATAATAAATAAATGAAAGTTGCTTTCATTTGTTTAGGGCGGACAAAAAAAAGTACGACTGATAGGTTGGTGATGTGACAACTCCTCAAAATTATGGCGAAGCCCCACATAAGCACCTAACCAGCATATAAAAATAAAACCTTACATTATGTTCACATACAAAAACACAAATAATTGTCACGGAACCCTAAAAAGTCAATATCACAATCACAGTAAAAATTAATAATTTTCCTTGAGCATGCAAATACACCCGGCGCCCGGCAGCATCTCATCAAAACACAGTCGCAATCTGACCAGCTGGACGCTGAGGGTCGCCGGTCATCCGACCATCCGAACGTTGAGCATCGAACGATCACGTCGGGGTCACCAATTTGGAGAGGATAGAGTGCGGGTTCCCTGGTCTCTAGCTCCGCTCCAATAACTTAAAGATACTTATCTTCGAATGCTTTATTGCAGAATAGGTCTCTAGCGGTCTGGAGCGGACTCCAATAACTTAAAGATACTTATCTTCGAATGCTTTATTGCAGAATACATGGTTTAGCTTAAATAGATTATAAACAGGCAGATCATTATTATATCAAAAATATCTCTTTTTCCCAACACGTAACCCTTCTAAACAAGAATAATTTTCATCTCTTGACAGGTTCGAAAACCAAACCCCAATTCAAATTAAAATTCGTGGCTCCATAAAGAAAAACCGACCAAAAAGTATTTAAGGTCGAGTCGCCACAAATTCATTCAATTAATTAAAAGTCGTGCTAGTTTGTTATCATACTCACTTGCGGGACTAAGCTCCTCTGTACTAGACATCTCTTCTTCATACTCACTTGTGGCATTAGGTTCCTTTGTATCAGGCATCTCTTCCTGAAGTATCAACAACGTTTTATCCTTCACAAAACGTCGTATGCTCTTCTCATTTTGATAAACAGTTACAGTATAATATATGCAACACAGCATGGAACCATTGTGTATTGCATCCAGATTCAACACCGATTTGGTTTCGTTGTAGACGAAAATCCTGTTTCCTTCAGTATTTATCCATCCTATTTGTATATCTGAAAAAACATTCACTCGTACACATAAAATTAGGCATTTTCCGTATGGCGGTAGGGAGAAACTACAGTAGTAACAGCAGATCTTTGTGTCTCTAAAGTTGGCTGCAAGACCCTGCGCATTAGCTATTTTTTTGTATCAATGATGAAGGTGAAGATAGCATTGTATAACTGCCTCTTTCACTCGTTTACGTTTGCCGCATCGTTCTATCTCGCTTACTCTATGCAATATACTCGATGACAAACTATTTCTAGCGCAAGGGTTCCTGACTTCAAAGACACAAAGATCCGCTGACTACTGTACACAGCTGTAGAGGGCAACCTGATCGTGCTTTATTATGGTACAAAAGTATTTAGATAAGTGAGCTGATAGTTCTGTAGAGCCACAGATTACGTATGTAGAGCGTTGTCTCTGTCATAGACTAATATATAAAAGATTGAGAGTCTCTGTCACTCCGCTATATGTCATAACCTGAGACGCTAGACAAGTGTCATTCGATGTCAGCGTTAGCAGTATTAGCGAAATAGTGCTAAATCTATGAGCGTTATTGACGGTGAACGATCGAAATGATAAAATGCAGGACATTGAACAAGTGACATTTCTAGAGCGCTTGAAAATCTCAATCGCCATCGCGACGTTTTCTAGAATGTCACTTGTCTAAAACTTCGTACCCTGCTTAACAAAGGGTATCATTTAAGCTATCGCCAATTTAATTAGTTTTGTGTTTCTTAAATAATAGGGTTTGTCCGCAAGCTAGTAGATTTGTCACCAAAATGTAGTCACCAAACAATATAAAATCAATTCCACAATAAATCACCTAAAATCATGGAGTTATAGGGTTCTAGTACCAAATAAATATTTTGTATGTATTATAATAGGTTTGTCCTAATAAGTATTTAAGCAAACTAATTTATGGAAGTAGTCGGTTGGTCACAGTTCTAACCTAACCTATTCCACAACATTAAGGGTACACTAGTCGACGGCACGAACTATTTTGTGCGCGGGGTTAAAATGCATTTTATATCAACCGGCAACACGTGTGGAAGATATAGATGCTGTGATGAGCAGTAGGAAGCTAATTCGCGTACGAATACACACTTTTGCAAATTTGTAGCGAAATTGATAATGATTTAGGACGAAATCGGGCGCGCGAAATTTTATAAACAGACCTTTGGCTGTCTAGATAGCATGAAAAAACTTCTAAATCTATCTGTTCAAAATAAAATTATTTGCATTGTTGAACTACTAATCTATCCCTGTATGGAGGCCGTTTTGCAATTTTCCGTCTTCTTATGGTATTTATTTGCGCCCAAAAATGCGTCAAAATTAGTGTCGAAATGTGGAACTTTCGACGCTCATAACTTTCAAATATTTTCTATTTTTACTTTTTTGCTTCCATACAGGGCTAGATAATGATGAGACAAATTGATATCACATTTTATTTTGAACGTACATCGTCAAACAGTGGAATAATCCCCAAACTACGTTTGTATGGAAGAATTTTTGACTAGTGTAACCTTAAATAACGTAGTAATTTTTACTAAATGTATTTGGTGACAGATCTACCATTCTGAGCACAAAGCTATTATTTACGTAATAAAACTATTACTATAAGAACGAAGTTTATATTCATCTAATGCACTACAATTTTATTGGTATCCCATCTCTTATTTTACACATATATTAACAGTAATTTGATAATTCATACCTGGGAACACTTTTTGTTTATCTGGGAACGAAAATATTTCGTGGTGATTGATCTATTTATTAGGTGTTACAACTTGATGACAAATATATATATTTTTTTATTTGTAATGGGTTTGGTCTTGACTCTAGTCTAGGTCATAGATGACAGAGACAGAGTCGACGAAGGAGTGAGCTTACCCAGAAGAAGCCTAACTTTGAAGAGATTCGGGTTGAATGCGTTCGGAAACACAGAAGCAGGTAGTGAGTTCCATTCATTCGCTTTGCGCATTATAAAGGAAATAGATTACTGAAGAATTACCTGGAAATATTATCTATTTGCAATTAGTTTTTTTTAGCGTTCCGCACCTCAAAATGAAAAGCACCCCAAAAAGGGGTCCCCTTATAGGATCACTTTATTGTCCATCTGTCTATCTATATCCTTTATCTCGAGATCGCGTGGAGGTATCGAGTTTAAATTAATATTGTATACTCATGTTTGCAATCCATTGCAGCTATGAAAAAATCAAACTTCTAGATCAACGCAATCAAGAGATACAGCCGTAAATAAATTCTGTTAATCTTATCGTTAGAGCGTTTTCTTCTTCCATACCGTCACGCTATCACTGACTCCCTATTCTTTCATATCACTCCTCACACAGTCCATCCATATTTTTTTTGGCCTTCTCCTCTCCCTCCCCATCAATCCAAATTTATATTCATACCTCTTTTAGTAACATGCGTTTCATCACCCCTTATCACATGACCATACCAGGACAAATGGTATCCTTTCAACTTTTCTGTCACTGACGCCACTTTCAAACTGCCTCTAATATACTTATTTCTCACTTTATCCATTCTCGTCACGCCGCACATACATCTCAACATTTTCATCTCTGCTAGACGCAGGGGGTTAATGGAGATAATAACCAAATATTAATTAGAAATTAGTTAATAAATAAAATTTTATTATTTGCAACCAGATTTTAGCGGTGGAATCTTAGACTATTAGGTATGGTACTAAAACAAAAGGAAAACTGAGACTTACTGCTGGAAAAATCCGAATATTGTTGGCAACTATACTCGTACGTAACGTTTTTTGTGAAAACATAATTAATTATTTGATCACTCCGATGCTCATCTGAAATAAACAAGCTTTCATATAAATAAATACAAACAAGCTTTTATATTTTAAAATTACATTGGTACGAGAAACAAACGTGTGTGCAACTTTTCAGCTCAATCGGACACTGTGAAGTGGATCAAAAACTTGTACGATTTGATTACAAACAACGGAATAGGTGCAGGACAAAGTAAATAAAAGTTTGTAATTACAGAAGTAAATCTACGTGAAAAATTATGCAACATATTTTAATCATGAATTTCTTGATACGAATGGGAAGGTGAATATCTTTCGGTATTGTATTATATCTTTGTTCCTTATTAGCGACACTACCTGATGGTGCAATAATATAGCGTTTTTCTTTGTTTTTTAATCAACGGGCACGATTTTTGTCTTAAATCTCCTTTGGCTTAGACTCCTTTGAGTGCTTGTCGCTATTCCTCATAGTTTCTGATTTGGCTATCTACGCCCGCTTGAAAAATTCAACCTGTATATGACATAGTATATATTTCAAATCTAAAACAGTTGTATAGTTACTTACAAAAACCATCGTCAACCAGCCTGATAAAGCTCTCAACTCCTCCACAGTGAACCTTCAAGTTTAAAACATTCTGTAATCCGTTGCTAGCGTTGTATACGCTGAACACGCTGTATATGTCAGTGTTGTTGTCGAACTTCTCCAATTCAACTTCGAACTTAGTTTTTAATGCTTCTATCGCTCGTAAATTAGATATGGGACTGTCTGAAACATATTATTAATATAAGTGAAGATTTTTCATTCAACTTCATAAGCTACCGTTCCCACTGCTGAGACAGGCCTCCTCTTCGTAAGAGCGAGTGAGTTATTTATAATCCACTATGCGGGCACCGTGCGGGTTGGTGGATGACACATGTCTTCGAATTTTCGGTTCATGGATATGACGGTTTTCTCACGATGTTTTCCTTGACCGTTTGGAGAGCAGTGGTGATGAAATAATTTACACAAAGTATAGCGCCTGCCTGAGTTCGAACCTACGATCTACAAGTTATAATGTCGCAGCCATAACCACTGGACCACCGCTGCTCTTAATTCACACTACACATAAAAGACCCTTTAAAAATAAATAGAGCAAATACACAGATTAGTTTTGAAATAATTTTAAATTTATGTTAAGATTTGCCTGTAAAAGCTAAAATATAACATGTCTCATATATTCTTTGAGTAAATATTCGTAACATTAATATTTAGAGAACCAATTCCATTGGATCCAGACAAATTGTGAATCTATCAGCGATTGCAACTGTCTGAATGCCATAATGTAAGAGATTGATATTGTGATAATTATTACGATAGCGCTTGATAATAAATTTATTTACAGTTTACTGTACACCATAATAAACAAGAAAAAAAAACTTAATACTAAAAACATACAATGGGTGGCCTTATCGCATTCCGCGATCTCTTCCAGGCAACCTGGAATGGACAGAGATTACCTGGACATGACATGGGGTTGTCAGTGGACAACCCCGAACCTCGTTGAGTGGTGTCAAATTTTTATGATGTTAAACCCCGCCGGAAAAAGATGGGTGTTAAAAGTGTGAATCTGTGTGTTTGTGTATCTCTTTGTGGCATCATAGCTTCTAAACGGATTAACCAATCTGATTTCGTTTTTTTTTTGTTTGTATAATGACTTTATTGAGAATGTTCTTGGCTAAATTTGACGAAAATCGGTTTAGCCATTCAAAAGTTATGGTCGTTTTACTGTTTGAATCGGAGTGTTTTCGCAAGATATAGTGTCATAATTACGTGTTCAACAGATCGTCAATCGAACTGATCGAAGCGTGTCTACTACTAGATAAATTATGTAGTCATCATCATCATCATCTGCCTAGCCTTTTCCCAACTATATTGGGGTCGGCTTCCAGTCTTACCGGATTCAGCTAAGTACCAGTGTTTTACATGGAGCGACTGCCTATCTGACCTCCACAACCCAGTAACTGGGTAACACGATACCTCTTGGCTAGACTGGTGTCAGATCTTAAGCTTCTGACTACCCGTAACGACTGTCAAAGATCTTCAAATGCCAGCCGGGACCAACGGCTTAACGTGCTTTCCGAGGCACCGAGGAAACTCGGTATATTGAAATGGTCACCCATCCACGGACCGACCTCGTCAAGTGTTGCTTAACCTTGATGAGATGACGTGCGGCTGTTATTATTTAGCCACGAGCTCCTCCTCTCCTAGATAAATTATGTAGTATGAAATAAAAAAGTGTCGGGTTTTTTTTTTTTTTTTTTATTGTTTACTTGTTCCAATCGCTATTTCCATGTTTTTGTTAGTAGTACTCGTATGTCACTTGTCTACAGCCTCAGGGACGGTTTCAAACTTCCACCTGTACCTATATTTGATGTAAATATATATTTTTTATTTTTACTTACTAGTGTCAGTATCGTACACTTGGTTCCATTGATGATATGCCACCATCCGTCCCGGGTAACCCGACAGATTCACTTCAGACTTACACACAAAACTGTTTACTTGCCTCACAATTATTGAAGATCCTAAAAATAATGTTTCATGGTTAAGTTTTTATCTCTATCCAGGTATGCGTCGCTATCATTTCAAAAAGCCTTATGTTAAATTGTGTTTTTTTTAATAGCTGTTTGCGTAGCTTAGAACGTAATGCTTCATGTGTCAAAATACTATTGTAGTTTATGTTTGAAGTTTTAGAATCTATTGTGATATCAAAAAAGTCATAATTTAAATATCTTTGTAAAATTGTCCTATGTCAATCATGTGATATTTTGAGATTCGCACCTTAATATGTCAATTTGACATTTACCAATGGATCGAGATGGACAAAACCATTTCAGTGAATTGTCATCACCAGACATTAAAACACCTTTACACCTAACTAAAAATTTTTAGTCGCGAAGTCGTAAAGGCCTTCCAGATTTCGTATGTTATAGGAATGGAAAAATACTAGACTGTTTACCCAGGGAGCAAACAACTATTTTAAAGGTAAGAGTATTTTTTTCATTCCATAGCGGAGCAAAGGATTCAAAGCGTCACGCGAGCTTAAAATTATGTTTTTTTTTTATTGTCAATAGTCTTGCGCTTGACCACTATCTCACCTGATGGTTGTTGGTTGTGGAGGTTACAGAGATGGGTCTGTAGTTGGCCGGGTCAGCTCGACTGCCCTTCTTGGGCACGGGCTGTACGTTGGCTTGCTTCCAAGCATACGGCACTTTTCCAGTCTCATATGAAAGGCGGAATAGGCGTGTCAAGATCGGAGACAGTTCAGGCGCACTTCTAAGAACTAATAATGGTATGCCGTCAGGGCCGGTTGCCTTGTTCACGTCGAGGTTGCGCAGCACCCTACGGACGTCCTTTTGATGGATGCGAATGTCTGACATACTCGTCTCGCATCCATCAGGAGAAGGAGGGGGCCGCGAATCACCAGGATTCAGACGCGAAGATTCTGCAAAAAGAGAGGCAAATAAATTTGCCTTCTCCACAGCGGTGTGGGCCAGCGACCCATCGGGTTTCAGCAGTGGTGGTCGACCGACTTAGCCAGGGACCAAAACGCTTTACTACCTGCTGGGTAAGAAGCAAGTTTGGCCCGTATTCGGCCAATGTGGTCGAACCGAGACTTTCGCAGCACCTTCTTGCAGGACTTAGCAGCCCTGTTCTAGGCTTTCTTCTTCTGACCCACGTCACTCGCTTTGCGCGATCGAGCGTCGATCCATGCCAGGTACGCCTCATGTTTAAGCGTGTCGGCGCGATGACATTCGGCGCCAAAACATGGCCGGTCAACGCTGGACATCGCTATGTCAGAGAACGGAATGTAGTACTCCATTCCCTGACGAAGCACATCCGTCACGGCGTTCGCGCACGACGAAGGGTCAAACGAAGAAAAGCAAGGGGGCTGCCAAGGATAGCAAGCGAAGAAAGATCGCATGCCATCCCAATCTGCTGACCTGTACCGCCAAACCCGCCGGGTGCATCTTGGACTGGGATCGGGTGGGGAGTAGACGGACACAGACTTCACCAGACAATGGTCGGAACTACCTAACGGTGAAGTTATCGACACAGAGTATCAGTCTGGATCTGTTGTCAGCAGAAGGACCAAGCAATTGGCTGTGTGCGAAGCACCCTCGTTGCCCCATGGACCAGCTGGGTAAGGTTTAGCGCAAGCGAAAGCTTACGCATCTCTCCAGCATGGTCAGTGCACTGGTATGGGAAAAGCCACTCCTGGTGGTGGGCATTGAAGTCCCCCAGCAACACTAATTGGGCGGAAGCATACCGCTGCTGTGCCGCATCAGCCACCTCACTGAGGTACTCTGTGAGCCTAGTTGTCTCCTGATCTTCGCTGTGCGACCGGTAGACACAGGCGTAGATAATTTTATCCAGACCTGTGTCCACAAGAGCCCAAAGCATAGAGAATCTAGACTCCTCAAGGTTAGGGAGACGCCGATAGCAAGTGTCGTCACGGGCGTACATACACACACCCGCTCGTGTTTTAAAATTATGCTCCAGGGTAAACCCTGGGTAAGATACGTACGAGACGTCGGAAGGACTCACTATCTACGTCTCCGTAATAAAAAACAGCGCTGGTTTCTCAGCCTCCAGGTGGTAGTGGACTGCAGAGAGATTTGAGTGCAGACCTCTAAAGTTGGTGAGGTGCACTTTGTGGGGGAGGGAGTGCAACCGCTGTTTAGCTACAGTATTCTTTTTCCTTTTCATAACATATCTCTCCCGATACATCCCTAGCAGCGCGCGTCAGGCTGGTCAGCTGCAGTGGAACAGCTATCTCTACCCAACTCCTCTAGTGGCTACACCGAGCATCATACCGGAACACGGCTAGGCCGCTTGGCGGTACGCCTTTGCCCAGTGGGTGGTCACAAGCCTTCGGCCGAAGCCTACCACCAGATGTCACCTGATTTGCACCACCCCGGGGACCACGTGTAGGGAATCAAAGGGTACACTCCTACGGACGTGGGTGACTCGGCCCCCAAAATGTTGTCCCTAGGTGGACACTACACTTTTTATCGCTCTCTATGAGAAAATAAGTAAGTGCAACTTATAAACAAGAACGTTACGTTTATTAATTTATATACAATTAGGAACCATAAGATAACATAGAAATAATTAGAAACAAATTTTTTTGAACAATTATGGCAGTGTATCGTACCAATTTTATTAGTACCATCAGTTAAATTTACAGATTTATTTTTAATTTGGCTCGCGTGCGGTTTACCAGCTAGTCACTTGTTTAATACAATGTTCCCGTGCGGTCCGAAATAGAATCACAATCGCTCATTAGCCATTCACCTCATACATTCGTCGTAATCGACTTTAGCGATGTAATCCTATTTTGGACCGCATGGTTTGTTATTCATCTCTTTGCTGATTGGAACATTTACTAACAATATCCACATTCCAAATTCAAATCACTTTTCGATAACACACAAACCAACCTTAATAACCTAGATGCCGTCTCGGCTTCGACTTGTGATCTGGAAAACTGTACTCCACCAAATTTTATACCTAATCAAACACTTAAAATCATTACACAGAACATAAGAAGTATAAATAAAAACTTAGCAGGCTTTATGACTACACTTACTCGGACAAAATTTGACTGGGACATAATCGCATTAACCGAGTGTTGGCTCCCTAACAACCATAACATTCCTGAGTTGACGAACTATAACCTTTACCATACCAACAATAATCATACACAAAATGAAGGTGTAGTTCTGTATGTGCATAAAAAACTGCAAGTAGTGACAGAGGAGCCGTCATTCTTAGATGCTAACTGTCTCCAAGTAAAAATAGATAGAAACACTGTTCTCTTAGCGATGCACCGCCTGTCAGGTGGACAAGGACTTAGAATTTTCTAAACTCTTTAAATACTACCCTGAGTAAGCTATCCAAATACAATACTATAATAGTAACGGGAGACATAAATATACATGAACAGTCGAAGGATTCCGCTAAACATTCTTACCATAGACTTTTACCTGCTCATACAATACCTACGCGACAACAAGCATGTCTTGACCACGTTATACTGAAAACTCGACTACCTGCTTCTACTACTATCATGAGACAGTAATGTTATTCTTGTCAAAAATAATGCCTAAAATAATTACAATAAATTGTATTCGTTTAAATTATGTTAAGATTGAGACAGACCTAAAACAACTAGACTTTAGTGAAGTATACAATACCCAAGATCCTCATGTGACAGGGGAAACATTGACTAGCTTAATAAAACACGTGATAGACTCAAACTCCAAATCCGGTAAGGCCCGAACCGAAAACAAGTATTAAAGCAATGAGTTACTCCTGGTTTACTTCGCTGTATGCGGCATCGAGACACATTGCATAGAAAATTTAAAAAAGCGTCTAATAACGAGATTTTAAAAATTGTTTTACTAGGTACAGAAACTATTGTAGTAAATTATTATGGGAAATAAAAATAGAACTTGAAAAAAATGAGATCAGAAAAGCTGGAAAAAACACTAAACAGTTATGGACGGCTATAAATAATATCTCAAGCAGGTCGACCAGGAAAGCCAATACATCATCACAATTATTAGCCTCATCAAGTACACCACAAAATTCTGTAAACCATGTCAATGACTTTTTTGCCAAAATAGGGGCAAAACTTGCTAAAAACATTAAGAGTACACAAACAAAAGCTACAAAGGGAAACTTAACTATCAGAACGCAATCCATGGTAATGCTCCCAACAGACGAGGAAGAGGTAGCTGGGGTATTAATGTTGCTCCGCAATAACTGTGCCGCGGGATCGGATGGGATATCCGGTGACCTCTTGAAAAAGCATGCAGCCGTGATTGTGCCTCCGTTGACGTACATATGTAACCTTTCTCTATCCACAGGTAAATTTCCTAACGTGTTTAAAAAAGCTATTATTCATCCGATCTACAAGAGTGGGGACAGGAGCCGTGTTGATAACTACAGACCTATATCTGTGCTAACTGCCTTTTCCAAAATACTGGAACGGGTAATGAACAGCAGGCTTGTGAGCTACTTGGAAAACAATAAGCTTATCGCACCAGCGCAATTTGGGTTTCGCTCAGGCAAATCCACCTCGTACGCGGTCCATGAGTTAACAGACTATGTGGTCATAAACATGGATAGTGGGGATAAAGTTATGGCCATATTTCTGGATCTTGCTAAGGCTTTTGACACGGTTTCTGTCCCAATTTTTGTACGTAAGATGGAAAGCTTGGGAATCAGAGGACTTCCACTGGACCTCTTTAAAGACTATCTGAGTGAGCGTACCCAAAGAGTAAAGATAGATGAATTCATCAGTGAGGAACAAATAATTAACTACGGCACGCCTCAAGGTAGTGTCCCCGGACCTTCACTATCCCTCATTTATATCACTCACTATCCCCAATGGAAAAAATCATTAGCTTTGCTGATGACACTGCTCTTTTGTTCAGCGCAAGCTCTTGGGAAGATGTCTATGAGCGTGCACAACTGGGCTTTAATATGTTATCCAACTGGTTACGAGACAATCTGTTGACCCTTAATACAGCCAAAACCAATTACATGGCATTCTGCATGAAAAACAATAGATCCTCTCAAATATTGCCTAATACTACTGTAGCTCACTCTTGCACAAACCCACTCACCCGTAGGTGTAACTACGAACCACTCAACAGGGCTGAGAATGTAAAATACCTGAGAATAACAATCGACAAAAATCTAAGATTTCAAGACCACATAACTACTCTTAGTAACAGATTACGGAATCTTATATATGTGTTCAAAACGCTGAGACTTGTAGTTGATAAAAACATTATGAAATCAGTCTATTATTATATATTGCATATTGCACAATCTATAATATGCCACTGCATCACCTCTTGAGGTGGGGCTCCGAAAACTATCCTAATTGAAATTGAAAGAACCCAAAGAGCTATACTGAAAGTGTCGTCTTTTCGACCGTATCGCTACCCCACTGAGCAGTTATACAAAGAAAATCAAGTCCTGACAGTGCGTCAACTGTTTATATTGCACATTCTGTTGAAACAGCATACTCTCTTGGTCTATAATTCAACGCTATCTAGGTGGAAAAGACGATATGACCCAGTGGAGCGCCATCATCTACGTCACAAAACTATGTTTGCAAAACGTTTCTTTTGCTATCTAGGTGGCTACTTATACAATAAAACTCATAAGTTTTTACATATCTTTGCTCACAAAGAATAAATGCAAAAAGAGGCTAACTGACTGGCTATTAAAATTAAACTATAATGATACTGAAAACATTCTCTTATACAAAAAATCACACACACACTCACCCATACTATACATCTACTAACATTCGTCTCGCTTAATTAACCTAGATACTAACCAAAATAAATAAAACTATGAAATGTCTTATAATACTTTACTACATTCTGCCAGCGCGCTTAGTACATAATTTATAAAATGAAAATGTAAAGGGGGTGGGATCCTGGTGTACTGAAACAGGCCACGAGCCTAACTTAGGCACCAGTCTCCCACAATATATATTTACCTATGTCGTGTATCATTGTCGAATCTGACCAATGTAAGATAATTTATGTATATTGTGGTGAGAAATTAAATAAAGTTATTATTATTAAAGTTATTACTTTTAGTCTCTAGGGATTAATGATGTGCATAACTCCAGCTTCCTCATATGTGATAGAAAAATTCTATCTATGCCAATAATAAAGGCATAATAGCAGCAATCAAAGTTCCGAGTCTTAATTTAGGTGCCACAAAAACTTCGTTAATATGAGTCGTTTAGTATGTGTTAGCTGGAGTGACATCACCCCAGCTTCCTCATTCAATACAGGCAAACCAGTGAGGTTAGGGTTTTGGACTATAGTCAAAAAAATAAGGCATAATAGCTGCACATGGAAGGAAAGAACTGAACGATAATACTTAAAAAGTGATGAAACTATGATAAAAAAACGTGTGTGTAAGCTGGAGTGACGTCACCCCAGCAGCCATGTCATATCTTCCGAACAAAAGAAGATATGATTATGTACCATAGCTCAAAAATTGAGGCAGAATAGCAGCCATTGGCAGAAAAATTTTCAGACCTCCGGTCAAAATACTCTATAAGTTATTAAACCGACAAATATGTGTAAGCTGGAGTGACGGCACCCCAGCTGCTCATGTCATATCTTCCGAACGAAAGAAGATATGATTATGTATTATAGCTTAAAACATAAGAAATAATAGCTGCCACAGGCAGAAAAATTTTCAAATCTCTAGTTCTTGTAGTTTCCAGTTAGTAAACCAAAATATAGTTTCCGCGCAAAAAAGATCAAATTATTACTTCGGAGGAGGTACGGAGCGGCGTTGCCATTCCGTGCGCTACATTATTGCAACCAAGTTTGCACTTAGTAAGCATACCATTAGAAGTAATTTTAACTTGCGCTCAAAATATTTTATTAAAGATATAGACTGAGAGCCGACTGAACTTTAACAGAACTATGAATGTAATATTAAAAAGTGGATTCTTATCAACTTTAGACGACGAGAGAACTACTTATATTGTTTTATTTTTGTGACTTGTTCTCTGTAGTTCAGTTAAGGTGGATGCACAAAGTTAGCCCGCGAAATTAATATTTTGTTACGTTTTTTGCAATTTACAGATCACGGACGGTAGCGCACGGAATGGCAACGCCGCTCCGTACCTCCTCCGAAGTAATAATTTGATCTTTTTGGCGCGGAAACTATATTTTTGTTTACTACGTGGAAACTACAAGAACAAGAGATTTGAATTTTTTTCTGCCTGTGGCAGCTATTATTTCTTATGTTTTAAGCTATAATACATAATCATATCTTCTTTCGTTCGGAAGATATGACATGAGCAGCTGGGGTGCCGTCACTCCAGCTTACACATATTTGTCGGTTTAATAACTTATAGAGTATTTTGACCAGAGGTTTGAATTTTTTTCTGCCAATGGCTGCTATTCTGCCTCAATTTTTGAGCTATGGTACATAATCATATCTTCTTTTGTTCGGAAGATATGACATGGCTGCTGGGGTGACGTCACTCCAGCTTACACACACGTTTTTTTATCATAGTTTCATCACTTTGTAAGTATTATCGTTCAGTTCTTTCCTTCCATGTGCAGCTATTATGCCTTATTTTTTTGACTATAGTCCAAAACCCTAACCTCACTGGTTTGCCTGTATTGAATGAGGAAGCTGGGGTGACGTCACTCCAGCTAACACATACTAAACGACTCATATTAACGAAGTTTTTGTGGCACCTAAATTAAGACTCGGCACTTTGATTGCTGCTATTATGCCTTTATTATTGGCATAGATAGAATTGTTCTATCACATATGAGGAAGCTGGAGTTATGCACATGGATTAATGAGCTATTTTAGTCCTTGTTTACGAAGAATAAACTAGCTCTTTTTGAATAGATGTGATAAAAATATTTGTTTGTGTTGCCTGTAAACAGTGTTTTTACCCACGACTTTTTGAAATGAAATCGACGTATGGTCATATGATGAGAAGGGATGAAATGCAAGTTACTAAAAGAGTTATGAATATAAGAGTGGATAGATGGAGAGTAACGGGAAGGCCAAAGAAAAAAACTTTTTAACAAAACAATTTAACCGAATTCCAAAACAAAACATTACAAAGCGAAAAATAACTTTCTTTTCGGCAGTTGGTGTTTTTGGTTGGTACCATTCTTTTTCGTTTTTGACACCGACTTACGAAACAAAAAAGTTATTTTTCGCTTTGTGTGTGTTTTGTTTTGGATTCTGTCTATTTTTTTTGTAAAAAGGTTTTTGTTTTCTCGTTTTAGTTTTGGTACCTTATTACCATGAAAATATGCATTATTAAGGATAACTCAAAAACTACTCGTCAGATCTTATAACCTGCAGCCTAACTGCGTAAGTGTATTCGGCAACGCAAATGGTTTGACGCCATCTGTCGACCAATCACTTAAACAGAAATCCAAATCCCATGTTTCATCTCGCATGTGATTCAAACAATGGGGTCAATAAGGTTTCAATTTCATAGGGTCAAATCCTTGGCCTTGCCAAATTCACTTACGCAAATACGCTGCTGGTCAAATTAAAACTGGTCGGAGTACCCACACTCCGACCAGTCACAATCTGACTGTGGCACCACAAACAATGCCCCATCTCTAGTCCTACTCCCTGTTCACAAACATATGCACCATGACAGACCTTTGCGAGGCCAGCGCTTTCGATGTGGCTGAGTTCTGGTCAAAGCAGCACATATCAGTTAACCATTAAACATGAAATCATCGATTCGATGAAGAATAAAATAACTTTTTTACAAAAAATATAACGACTTCCATATAAGAAAACTACAAAGTGAAAAATAACTTTATTTTTGGAAGTCGGTGTCTTTCATAGGTACCATTTTTTGCGTTATGGACACCGACTTCCAAAAATAAAGTTATTTTTCACTTTGTAGTTCTCTTATTTGGAAGTCGGTATATTTTTTGTAAAAAAGTTATTTTATTTTTCACTTTTTAGTTGTACCTACCTAATAGGCAACTTGTTTAGTAAGTTTCCTGTAACGCCAGAATAGATTACCCGAATATCATGAAACTTGAACAAAACCGATCAAATGAGAGATCTGCGTACCCCTTAAGAGCGTACTGGCGTGATGTTATGTTATGAAATGGTATAAACAATAAACAAAACATGCGATTGCAGCAGTCCCGAGAGATTTGCCGTTATTTATTGTAGAGTTCTGTTGTATATCTTCGAAGTTCTTCATCAGATCTTCACCGAATTTAAATGGGACCAATTTCGAAACATACTCTTTCAAACAAATAAATAATTTCTAAAATCGGTCCACAATTGACGGAGATATAGGTACATACATAAAAATACATACAAGAAGTCGAACATATAACCTCCTCCTTTTTCGAAAGTCGGTTAACAAAAGAAGAACTTACCCGATATTTGTATGTTTGCCTCAGAATAATAAATTAAACTTACTAATAAAATAAGCACAACACAGAACATGATGCGGTCTGTAAATAACAACGTTAGTAAATAACATATATTTAAATGTACAAAACAAATTAGTAGGTATTTCGATACTTAATATATCGTTCCTGTAGGCAATTAAGGAAAATCCTATCGACCCATGCAAACAAATTTAACTGCAAATGTTTAGGTATGACCCAGTCCTATGTATCTAAGCTCACAGGAGCGACTGCTCAATTAGGAGTTCGATTCACAGGTCGGCCAATGTGTTATTAGGTGTTTCCATCAAGATTTTTTCAATAGCAGCCCGGAGTGAAAAGTTCTGGAGTGGTGACCGCGTGCCGTAGACGTAGCATTGGAAGACCTGCCAATAGGTGGGCTGATGTACTGGTTACGGCTGCGGGCATACGATGGATGCGAGACGCACAGTACCGGTTGCTGTGAAAAACACTTGGGGCAGGCCTATGCTCAGCAGTGGACGTCTTTAGAGTGATGCTGCTCCCTATCTCATGCGACTTAATCTTAAGACAACAACGGTCACCAAAAACCTTGAAGGTACAAAACGCACAATCGCTTCACACCCGCACTAACCAAACTGTTTTAGTTTTTAGTGCTTTTGCACCCCTCGACTGTTAATTGTTTTACTAGTGTCTGTTAATTACGACAGATGAGTGTTATTATTTTATTTTGAAAATTAAGCCGAGATGAGAGAAAGTATGAGTCATCATCATCATCATTTCAACCGAAACACGTCCACTGCTGGGCATAGGCCTTCCCCAAGCGTCGCCACACGGGTCGGTCATGTGTTAGTTGTCGCCATTCCAGAATTTTTCAGCCCCATCGACCATCCGTTATGTCCCCTGCCAACTGCCATCGCTCAGCATAAGGCGGGGACTCGCGTGTGTTAGAATCATGAATGGAACTCGACATAAAAGTATTGATATCTACCAAGATAGCAAGCTTTAAATGTCAAGATGGTTGTTGGTTATTTACTGTGTATCAGAGTTCCAATGTATGTGGTGTGTAAGGAAAGGGTTTTATGTAATAATAAAAGCACAGAAAGACAAGACTAGGTATTTATTTTAATAAGGCTTGTCAATTAATTCATATTAAAAAGGCTCATCGAGCTTACCGCCCGTTTGCTAGACTAGTTCTCGTGGGGAAGAAGGGCAACAAACCCCACCGAAGTTCTTCATGGTATTTATCGATATCTTTTACAACCACAAAGTATTTACAGTATTATAGAATCAAAATAACAAGGATATGGCAAAGGACATAGACTAGCCCTTTGTAATATGTTGATGAGGAGCTCTCGAAGAGAAGAGAAACTCAACGTGGAGTGTTGAATATGTTTATATTTAGGTAGTCTCCATAGTAAAAGTGACAAGTAAACACATTACACTGTCTTTTATATTGTAGCAAATGACCCCAATTCGTACGTCAATATGTTACGGTAATTACTATAAATGTAGCAGTGCAACAGTGAATTATGACATATACTACATCTCCCCCGAAAAGACACCCTTTACACCACCGGATTAAAAAAAAAATGTATGACGTACGCACTTGAGTCTTACATTTTTATATGTTAAACTTAGACTAGGTAAAAATAACATTGGCATATTAGTAACTATACAATTTCTTTTGTTTTAATTAATGAAGTTATATAATAATAATTAATTAATAAAGTAAATAACACATTGACTAAGGTCATGGTTCACAAAACAATTTAGTGTTATCTTTGTGGACAATATAGGATTTATTATTTTTCAATATTTCAACATTAGGTGATAAATCCTTAAGAACTTTGTATGGTCCTAAATAAATGTTGTCTAATTTATGTCCAGTTTGATTTTTCAAAAGTACAAAATCACCTGGCTTATAAGTTATCGAATTTAACTTCTTATCATATAATGATTTTCTCTTAAGTTTACTGATTATCAGATTATTCCTAGCATCTAATAATGCGCGCTGTAGCCTATATTTTAATTCCAAGGGGTAACTGTCAAAATTATAGAGTGGATCTACTCTGTCTAAAGTATAGTTGAGGTTACTAGGCAAGTTACATAATTTACCAAATACAAGCTCATGCGGTGTATATTTTGTCTCCGAGTAAACAGTGGTATTAAAAGAAAAACACCAATAACTTAACCAGCTACTCCAATCTGTTTTATTTTGGCTACATTGAATTCTAAGATATGCACCTAAACTCTTATGAGTGTTTTCTAATCCACCTATAGTCTGGTGGTGGTATGCAGTAGAATGTAATTTGGTTATTCCTAATAAGCTACATACATCTGACATAACACTTGACAAAAATTCTGTTCCCTGATCCATTATGATCTCTTTGGGGATGCCATATCTTAAAATAAATTTATTTACAAATGTTCTACTTATGGATTCAGAGTCCTTATTAGTTAGAGGGTAAGCCTCTACAAATTTTGTCAAATGACATTGTAGGGTTAAAATGTATTTGTAGTTATAATTGTCTACATCTAGAGGTCCAACTATATCTAAGCTAACTCTCTCAAATCCTGTATTAGGGGTCGTAGTTACAGACATTGGTTGTTTAGTTTGTTTATTTGAGTGTTTTTTAATTTGACACTCTTTGCATTTATGCACATATTCAATCACATCATTACTTATGCCTGGCCAGAAGTAATATTTTTTTATATTATTCAACATCCTGTTTACTCCTGCATGTCCGCTAGTAGGTAACAGGTGGAAATCATTTAAGATAACTGTCTATTCGTCTTTGTTACTTATTCTTATTAGATCTTTAATTACTAATATTCTTGGTAAATCAGATTGCAAACTTTTCATGCATCTTAAGAACTCGTTTATTATGTGTGAATTTTCTTTATTCTTGATCACAACAATTTCGTTAGTATTAAGTCTTTTACAAAATGACTCCAAGTCCCTCGCTAACACACTTACGGTAGGAAACGATCGGGATCGTAGGTATATTGTTGACTCGTTTTCATTGAACTCAAAGTGACCACTGTCGCTAAGTAGGTGTGGTCTATTTGAACTGTTCTTTACTACTTTTCTTGAAGTTAGAATTAGTTCTATACTATTAATAGGTTTTTTAAGAATTTCTACAACTTTTGGGCTAGAGGTTCCAGAAGTTAAAGGGATTTCAGATGTCAAATCGGCAGTATCGGAGCCGCTTGCTTGTTTACGAGATTGGGCCCTTGTCATAACTGATATTACATTTTTGTTAATTCTTTTTAAATCTGTTATATTCAAAGGAAGACGACTTAAGGCATCTGCGGGTCCATTGTGTCGACCTGGAAGATATTCGACAGTAAAATCGTATTCTTCCAAAAATAATCTAAATTTTGTTAGTCTACTTGAGGGATCCGTAATTCCGAATAAATACACTAATGGTCTATGATCTGTCACAACTTTGAATTGTTTACCGTATAAATAAGGTTTAAAATGCCTAATCGCCCACACAATAGCTAGCAATTCTAACTCTATAACTGGGTATCGTGTTTCGGCGGGTTTCAAATTGCGACTCGCGTAACCTACTACTTGTCCGTTACTGTTAGACAATACGGCGCCCAGACCTATTTTTGAAGCATCTGTGTTTAAAATAAATTTATTTTTATCTGTTAAATCTGGATAGCCTAACACTGGTGGATTGCAGAGTGCACGTTTTAAAGTATTAAATGCTGATTCGCATTCATGTGACCATTCAAAAGATGCGTTTTTCTTGCTTAATTGATTGAGAGGATATGCAATGTCAGCAAATTTATTAATAAAACGCCTGTAATAATTTGCAAAGGCAACGAATCTTTTTACTTCGTCGACATTTGTAGGTCTTGGATAATTTTCTAACACGATAGCTTTAGATGGATCGGGATAAATACCTTCTGGAGTAATTTTATGGCCTAGATAAATAATTTCTCTGCGTAAAAATTCGTACTTAAGAGGATTTAATTTTAAATTAACTTTTCTAAGACGTTCTAAAATACAAGTGAGATTTTTGTTGTGGTTAATTAAGGATTTACCCAGAACGATACAGTCATCTAAATAAATAAAACATTTATCGTAGTTCAATCCCGCCATCGCAATAGTCATAAGTCTGGAGAATACACTTGGACTCGTTTTTAGTCCCATCGGGCACCGTTTCATTTGGTACATCTTATCAGTAGTGAATGCTGTATACTTCCGTGAGTCTTTGTCTAAAGATAATTGATACATGCGGTCAAGATTAAAAGCCGTGTATTTTCTAGAGTTTTCTGTAAGATTAATTTGGTAATAACTTTGAGATAAATCAAGTTTAGAAAAATATATATTACCGGAAAGTGAATCTAGAATTTCTGTGATATTTGGCAAAGGGAATTTGTCATCTACAATTCGATTGTTTAACTGACGATAGTCAATTACTAGCCTCCATTTCTTCTCGCCAGATTTATCTGATTTTTTTGGCACAAGAAGAACGGGACTTGACCACTCTGACGTAGTTTCTTCTATAATATCATTATCGAGCATTTCTTGTATTTGTTTTTGTACCTCATTACGCAAAGCGTACGGGATCCTGTAAGGCTTGCTATACGCAGGGCTCACGTCATTTTTCAGTGTTATACTATGTTCTAATAAGTTGGTCGTACTTAATTTATCGCCTGGTAATTGGAAGACATCTGAGTATTTTGCACTAATCTTTTCAATGCTTATTTGCTCTTCTGTATTTAAGTATGTGTTCAATTTAAGTAGGCCAAATAGAGCTTTTACTCTATCAGAGTTTGATATCGTATTCTCAAAGTTCAACACTTCGAAGCTGTTTGTGGAATTTATTTCTAACCCTGACAAGTCTAGTTCCACCTTGCTATTAGTTGTATTTAGAATTCGAATTGGGATTTCCCCATTTTTAGATTTCGAAATCAGTCCAGCAATGAAAACACCATCGCGTATTTCTTGTGCTAATGTAATACAATCCCCACGTATGGTGGTAGGTATGTACCGGATAACCTCGCATCGCGGCGGTATTGTAAACAAATATTTATTATAATTAGTCCTTAAAATAGGTATACTAATATGATCTCCATTATTTTCTAACGTTAAGGATTTTTTTTTATAACTTATGACAGCATTATATTTTATAAAGAAATTGTGCCCTAAAATGGCGTTAGCTGCACAAGATAAGGTTTGAAAAACGTAAAATTTTTCCTTGAATATCAGTTTGTTAAAATATAAATCTAAATAAATATATCCTAGAGAGGTTAGATTTCCACTTACACCCTTTATTGTTACCTTCTCCGGAACTATATTATTAATTAATTGGGTCTTAGATCTTAACCACTCGTGCTTTAAAACGCATAGGCTAGCTCCACTATCCACTAAAAGATCTAAGGCATAAGTAGAATCTACAGTGCATTCAATTATGCTAGTATTATTATAATTCAAAATAGAGCATTCTAATTTAGGAACGAAAAAACTGATTATCCGTAATATTAGTGTCATGGATATTATTGGTCTCCGTGTCGACACTATTGTCTACACAGTCAGTGTCATTTTGCTGAGTGTGCTCGGTGTGTTGTACGTAAGGAGTACGTCTCGCATTCCATGCACCAGTTGCCTGAGTTCGTTTACCTCTTTGACCTGTATTTACAAACGTACGAGTTCGTGAATAATTATTATTTGATTTGTCGAACTGATTATTTTTATTATTACGACTGTTCGAGTTTTTGTAACCGATAGATGTATTATTCGGTCTGTACGCGTCTGAACGTCTAAAATTTAAAACTTCGTTATGCCTTGGTGATGAAGAATCTTCGTCTAAAGCGCTCCTAATCGCTTCTGGAAGTGATGAGAATTGCCTGGCAGCAATAATTGTGCTCAACCTCGCATCAGACAAACCATCCGCAAAACGTTTGATGGCAGTTTTTTCATTTATAGGACGTAATATTTCGTATTTGGTCGGATCATCGTCTGACTGAGAAATCGTCAGGTTAACAAAAAGTTCCTCTATCTCATTACCAAAAGATTCTATAGACCGACGTCCTTGAGAAGAATGATATAATTGAGATTGAATAGCTTCAGCCGACCTTTTAGGCAACAAATGCTTTCGCATATCATCAACTAATACTTTTACGCTATCATAAGATAACTTCATGCGAAGTTTAGCACTAGGAGTTAATCTAGTTTTGAGAATAAAATTCAATAAAAGTTTCTGAGAAGTGTTGTCTATCATGCTACTGTATAGTGAAATGGCATCAATGAGCTGTTTCGTAACTTGCTCTTGTCCTGTCATTACAGGTAACAAGGCTATCGCAGTCTTTAAATCAAACTGAGACATCTTGGTATCTGGTTCGTCTTGTGTTTGAGACACTGAATCTACGCTTGTTAGTAAACTTTGTATTTTCTGATAAACGGTCTTAATTTGTTCCACTAAGTTATTGATCAAATCAATGTCTTTGCTACTAAATTTTGACTGTTCAATCTGAGACAAAATATTTTGCGCTTGACTGTATATCGCTTTAGCTTCTTCCAATTTCTTATAAGCGATCTCTTTTTGCCTACGTTCTGGTCCTATTTTTACCAAATATTCCCTAATTTGATGTAATTGATCTCGACATGTTACTAGATTATCAGTCATACTAATTAATAATATACTGTTTAAGTGAAGTCCTATTAGACTTTAAAAAAATGTACTTAGCTAGGAAAGTGGGTCAATTGACTGCTGTTCATTTCTGCTGACGGTGCGGAGCTGCGAACGTTGACCGGGTAACTCGATGACGAAGTCACGAGGCGCTCTGCGTCGTTGCCGTGCGACTCGTTGTTCGATGACTGGACCGGGCTATACCCTGGATTCAATGGGCCGGGATTTCCCTGGACACCGCTCGTTCTGGCCGGGCTATACCCTGGACTCGTCTCCGTCTTCTTTCAGGAACTGGCAATGCATCTTCTATAAGTTTACAGAAAGTCTTCTATAGGGTTACAGGAACTCTTCTATAGGGTTACAGGAACTCTTCTATAAGGTTACAGGAACTCTTCTTTGATGATAGAACAAGTATTGATTCTTCTGGATGTGGTTTCTTAACGCCATTCCGTATCGACGTGGCAGGGTCGCCATGTAATATGTTGATGAGGAGCTCTCGAAGAGAAGAGAAACTCAACGTGGAGTGTTGAATATGTTTATATTTAGGTAGTCTCCATAGTAAAAGTGACAAGTAAACACATTACACTGTCTTTTATATTGTAGCAAATGACCCCAATTCGTACGTCAATATGTTACGGTAATTACTATAAATGTAGCAGTGCAACAGTGAATTATGACATATACTACACCTTAAATCAATATTACATATTAAGAATAATGGCCATAATACGATATTAATACAGTTTCAACACAACCATTAGCAGTAATCAAGTTATAATAAGTAAGTAAGTATAAGTTTTCCTTTTGTATTTGTAATGTTTATTTTGTGTACAATAAAGAATATATACATGAATATGAATAATATCAAATAACTTACGTTAGCTTTGTTTAGTCGATCTTACACCAATTATTAATGATAAAGGAAATATAATAATATATCTGGCCTGTACTGGCTTGTAGTTCACAGAAAAGTAAGTCAGATTATCCATTACTACATAATCTCGGGTCTATCAGTGTCTCAATACGTCCAATATGAGAAAATGGCGCGGTATCCCAACATTTTCTATATTGCTTTAAA
Organism: Orthosia incerta; assembly: GCA_948252205.1. Taxonomy (NCBI): domain Eukaryota; kingdom Metazoa; phylum Arthropoda; class Insecta; order Lepidoptera; family Noctuidae; genus Orthosia; species Orthosia incerta. The sequence continues at coordinate 16,882,988 of OX411766.1, read as the reverse complement.
TAATCTCAAAATTAGGTGTACAATAATCAATTATCATGAAATGAATTCATTTTAAAACGTAACAAGCCAACTAAGGAATTTAATAATACCTCTTTAGTCATTCTTAATCAATATTCGAAAGAATATTGATACTAACAGACAGTATTGTACTAATTGTTTCAAAGGACTTATAATACTAATATAGCAATATAAAATCCAGGATACATCACAATAATCATTACAAATTACTTAATAATTTATAGGAATATCATCAATGTGGCTTAATATAAGTTTAACTGCCACACTCAGAGACGTTAACGTTTACTTAAAGCTCTCCTTAGTAAAGATTTTTTGTACAAAATCGATAAGTAACCGTTAAATTTCTCTGAGTGCAGCAGTAAGAGTTATTTATTTCCTGTACACACAAAAATATTTACTTAGGTGGCTATATTTTTACATTTGTAGGTAGTTGACAACACAATAATAATTAAGGTAGGTACTTAGACATTTTTCGGTAGGCGCTTAATAAATATGACAGGTATGTATTATGTAGCAAAACCATTGTCACTTGAAAAATGAAAATTCATGATTTAATTACGTCACACATACTTTAAATTTTAACACGTGTGAGCCACAGCGATGCTTTTCAGCGATAGTTTATATAAACTGTAAAGTATAAAACCAAGAGTAAGTGCATGCAAAATGATTGCATATTATATATAAACAATAATATTAATTTAAATTGATTTATCCCCTAAGGACAATTATCAAAAAGCTAAAACGGTATTAAGTAATACATAGAACGGTGTTAATTTCCTTAATTAAAGGTTTTCATAATTGTTTAAATAAATGAGTTTCCAATGAAAACAACACAATGACACATTTGTGGTGGCGGGTAATTGCCAAGCAAGGAACTATACAACATATAGACTCGTTCGTGCGTCATTCGTGAATATTTCCTGGATTTGAAGAACAATGAAGCAAATAAATTATTTCGCTGTAAATACTATTTATTTACTTTAATATAACACGTCGACAATGTCGTGGTGGCCCAGTGGCTAAGACCTCGCCTCTCGTGTTTGAGGTTGTGGGTTCAAATCCGGGCAAGTACCAATGTGACTTTTTCAAATTCATATGTGCTTTCTAAGTTTATCTTAGACATCACAGGCAACGGTGAAGGAAAACATCGTGAGGAAACGTGGACTTACATAGTTAATGTAAGTCTGAAATAGCCAAGTCAGAGGCCTGTGGGATTCCCAGAGGCGGCTTATTTAACTCTGACACCAGAGGTGGCCACACCTCACACGAAATAAGATAAGAATATAACACGGTCAAATGCCAATTACATAAGTTACAGAACTTTGTGAGGCAAATGATAAAGCTATTTACATCGCTCAGTTCTGAGGCTCTAGACTAGAGCAAGAAAATTTATATTGTAAGCAATTACCATCGACCACACAGCCCTGTGTTTCATAACAAAATAAATCAAAATATTTCAAAGGCAATTGAAGTAAATGCAAGCATTTAAAGAGTTTCAGTGCTCAATTTGATTGGTACGTATTTTATTTTGATGAACTGTTACTTTCTCTATTATTTTTTGTTTTATGTTTTTAAACGGGCAAAGTTTACACTAGACACTAGAAATTTCTGCCTGTATCGTGGGCGCGTTTACAAACATATATACTTACATACACAAAACCCAGAGCCGGAACAACTATCAGAGGCCTTAGTGCGAGTTTTTTAACTTGTCTTTCGTAGGTACCATTTTTTGCGTTATGGACACCGACTTCCAAAAATAAAGTTATTTTTCACTTTGTAGTTTTCTTATTTAGAAGTCGGTAGTATTTTTTTGTAAATAGTTTTTCATTTTTCACTTTTTAACCGACTTTCGAAAAGGAGGAGGTTCTATGTTCGACTTCTTGTATGGTTTTTTTTTTTTTTGTTTATGTTCAAGGCAAGTTGTTAAGTAACCTTTAACGGCAGAATAGATTGACCGAATATCATGAAACTTGAACATGACCGGTGAAATAAGAGATCTGCATACCCCATAAGAGCGTACTGGCGTGATGTTATGTTATGAAATGGTATAAACAATGAACAGACATGCGATTGCAGCAATCACTAGAGATTTTCCGTTATTTATTGAAGAGTTCTGTTGTATATCTTCGAAGTTCTTTATCAGATCTTCACCAAATTAAAATGGGACCAATTTCGGAACATACACTTTCAAACAAAAACAGGAATTTTCAAAATTGGTCCACAATTGACGGAGATATCGGTGAACATACATAAAAAAAATAAAAACATACAAGAAGTCGAACATAGAACAAGAAGAAGAACAAGAAGAAGATCAAGAAGAAGAACAAGAATTTGAAACTTACGAATAAGACGAATAAACTTCAACACTTTTTTTAATTTACATCGCTTTTAACTTTCCCAATCTTTGAAAATTTCCGTTATTATGCAATAGTTTTACATTAAACAGGATCAGAACTGACCCGTGGAGTAGGCCTACTGGGGAAACCACGTTAAAAAAACGCGCTAAGTACACTACCTCATAGGTGGCGTGGAAACGTGTGCATATTATGACGATAACAACTTTTATAACTTTTTGAATCGTTATATCTCAGAAACGGTGGCTCGTAAGAAAAAAAGTAATGATACATTTTTTATAGATAATTTTATGATCTACAATTTTTGTCTGAGGTACTTTTATGATAAAACTTACCGTTTTGCTGAAAATCGCGAAAAACTCATTTTTTTGACCTTTGACCTTGAATATTTTTTTTCCCTTACAGGGGAATGATGGGGAACTTCTAGACATTGTTTATAATTATATTTTGAACAATTTCACTGAAATTCAGCTTGTTGGGACTTTATGTAACTTCACTCTCATTTTTTGGTCGAAATTGACCGGACTATTATATAAAAAACCGGCCAAGTGCGTGTCGGACCACGCGCAGTAATTCATGGTTCCGAAGTTGCATAATAATGCGGACTAAGAAGAGGGATTTGTTGTTGTTACATGAACATTAAAACGGTTTCAGCGACACACAACGTCTAAAAACGGGCCCACATAGGATGATGTTTTTTTTTAATCAATATGCTCGCGTTTGACCACTATCTCGCCTGGTGGTAAGCGATGATGTGGTCTACCGTGAAGCACGCTTGCCTAGAAGTAACCTATTCACTCTTGACTTTTAAGTCAAAAGTGAATAGGTAGGTAGGTTTAAGTAGTTTACTAAAGAAGGACTAACTGGTAACTAAAGAAACATTTATAAAATCCAACTCCGCAACTAAAGTTAGAAAAATATTATCTATTTGAGAGAGCGTGCGTTAGAGCCACGGGCCATGGTACGTTCCTGGATCCTTGCGCGCACGCTCCTTGTTTATTTCTCTTTCGGAATTTGAAAAATTTTGTATGTATCTCTAACCTACGGTATTCATTATTTCGTTCTGGAAAGTTTTACGCTACTCAATTAGTGATGGGTCGAATATTGACTTTATAGATGGATATCGACAAAAGAAAATAAGTAATTTACTTGGCAATCGAATCTAATTGGAATTTAGATTACAAAACGTCGAAAATACTTCTGGACTTACAGAAAATAGACTCCGCCGCGCGCATGCGCCGTATGGACTAAGGACTGGTACTGCCAACGACTCCGGAAACTCCAATGCGTTTTTCGAGCTTAAACATTATTAATTTATAAATCATTATTATTAAGGATGTCATGATTTTCTTTTTGTATATTTTTATATGGTTCATAAGCATATATTTACGATCTATTTTACAACCCAACAACGTTATTTAAGTAACTTTTCAGTGGCATTTGTACAAAAAATTAACTGTGCCAAGTACATTTTATAAGTTGGTCGACTCTTACTCGTAAACTTGTAAAGCCTGTTATGGTTTTATTTTTGTATATTTTTACAGGGCTCATAAACATATATTTACTCTGTTTTACACAGCTAAAAACGTTATTTAAGTAATTTTTCAATGGCAATTGTACAAATTTTTTACTGTTTCAAGTACATTTTATAATTTGGTCGACTATTACTCGTAAACTTGTAAAGCCCACTTATCTGTGATAGTTTGCTTTTTAATTTCGTTATATTTACTACTGCCGTGAATTTTTTCACATAGCCAAGAGCAACCATTTCGCTGGCAGGGGAGGGGGCACTTGACTCTAACATAAATTTGAAATTTAAAGCTTAATTTTACGAAAACGGATCTCTGAATCGAAATATGGATTTAACAAAACCATAATCTTTTTGAATGGCCTATCCAACGATACCCCACACCGAGATAAAAAAACAACCCCACTGTACGTCTATAGGTGATGCGACAAAATATTTTTTTTTCATGATTTTATTTTACCACTTTGTCGGAATTATTAATATGTATATCCATGCCAAATTAAAGCTTTCTAGTACTTAGAATTAAAGTACTTGAAACAAGTTTATAGAGATTTCGTTCCATATTAACAATACCAATTGCAATCGAATGAAATCAAATGATTGAATTGATTTATGTTAACATGCTTTTATTGATTTGTTTTTTTTTTTTTCTTAAAAAACCTTGCCCCACACTAGGAATTTCTTCCTGTATCGTGGGTGCGTTTACAAACATATAAATTCACATACACAAACACCCAGAGCCGGAACAACTATCTGAAGGTCATACAAATATTTGATCCGTGCGGGAATCGAACCCGCGACACGCAGCGCAGCAGTCAATTGCTCAACCACTGCGCCAACCGTGCGCCCATCTCTTCTATTATTAAGAAAAAAAAAAACCAAGCGCCAAGCGCTATCGACTCGCGAGATCTATCCCTTACATTTTGACATTTCGGCAATCGCCATCGCTGTCAGAATGACACTTTAAGGTTACACTAGCCGAAAATTCTAAAATAATAATAATTAATAATATTTTTTTTTTCTTTTTTTTTCCTTATTTTTGTTTTTACTCTTCTTTTTTTTATAGTCTAGGGATTATTCCACTGTTTGACGATGTACATTCAAAATAAAAAGTGAAGTGTACCTTTCTTTTGTATATAGTGTAAGTAGTTAGTTTAATTTTAATTTTGTAAAGTTTACTTTTGTTTAGTGTTTAAGTATGTACATATATCTTTCAAGCAAAAAAGTAAAAAAATATAATATTTGAAAGTTATGTGCGTCGAAAGTTCCACATTTCGACACTAAATATAACGCATTTTTGGGCGCGAATAAATACCAAAAGAAGTCGGAAAATTGCAAAACGGCCTCCACACAGGGATAGATTAGTAGTTCAAAAATGCAAATAATATTATTTTGAACAGATAGATTTAGTCGTTTTTTCATGATATTTAGACTGCCAAAGGTCTGTTTATAAAATTTCGCGCGCTCGGTTTCGTCCTTAATCATTATCCATTTCGCTACAAATTTGTACAAACAAACAAAAAAATCTTTCCTCTTTATAATATTAGTATAGATACTTTTCAACACTCTTGCTCATAAAGTGGCTCTAATTTCACCGCAATTAATGATACCTGCTATCAAACTGTGACATTTTCATTGCTATTATTCACAAGGGAGTTGTAGAGTTTTTTTTTAATTTATTGGTTGAGTTGCTTTGTTCTTAAAAAAGTTTCAATACAAAAAAGATTGTGCTCAATAGTAAATAAATTAATGTACCTATTGCTTGCTCATTTCATGCAACTTCGTATTTAAATAGATAATTTCAACTTGTAAGTGCTTAATAAATAAAACTTTCCCTCAAAAATAAATTTTGTTTGCTCTGTAATTAAGAAAAAAAAAAATTCCCTATTTAGTACGTGGCTAAAACACTATCAACGAAAAGCCAAAAAAAAGAAACCTCATTATTTTAGTCTATGGTCGATCGCTATTTTTAAATGCGCGCGCATAGGAAAACTGATTAATTTTGCCCGCCATTGTGAAAAAATTTTCACAACTCGTTTTTACTGTTGAAAATGATTTTTAGTATTATTTTCTTCACAAGTGTCTTGAAAAACGTCGTATGATACACGTGTGTATTGATGATTACCGTCCTCGGCTCTCTTAAGACCCTCACCTACGGCTCGGGTCTCAATGGCGCCTCAGCGGTAATCACCAACATTGCACACTTGTACCATAATGTACTATTTCTCAAAAATGGATGGTATGTAATGTTGTCATAACATCTCTAAAAAGTATCCAGAAAGTAAACTCTACCGGATACTTATTCACAACTGTCCAGTAAGAAGCGAGATTTAAAATTTGGAATCTCCTACTGTCCAGTAAGTAAGTATGTAATTTACTTACTGGACAGTAGTAGGGATTGGTCCGCTATATAAAAACGTAACTTATATCGGATATGTGTCATATCATATCGATATCTATATCAAAATAACCGATATTACAAAAACTGTATCTAATAAAAACCTTACTAGCGTGCGAGAACGAATAACTCAAAACTAAAAACCGTAACAATGCGGAAACGTACGAACTACGAACAAAACGCAAACTTAACAAACGATAGGAACCATAATTATGCGCTACCTCTCTTTCTAAGTATTATTTCGCGTTCGTTGTTAGTTTGCTCATCTAAATATCATTTTAACTTATGCAAACTGTACTTAATGATATCGATATCTGAAAACCGTTTTCGATATCGATATGAAATCTTTATTTTGGTTACATAACCGTTTGTGCACATCATCAGCCTATTAATGTTCCCACTGCTGGGACACAGGCCTCCTCTCTCCTCAGACATTTTATGAGATAGATATATTTTTGAGTCCGTTAATCAAGGCGTACAACAAACAAATATAAATGCCCCCGGTAAATCGATCACAATATCTATCAGCAATTGTCCTAATATGAATGTAACCTTCAATATTAATTAAACGAATTTATTGTTAAACTTTCTTTCATTTTTGAGAAAAGCATTATACAACCCTCAACCATAAAGAAAGCCATCCTGGCCTCGTATGGCCTGTGGTTCGGTCCGGTTAACTCATACTTGGCCAGGAAGGCTTACTTACTGGATTCTGCAGTAATGTACTATTAGAGTTCTGGGGAGTGACCATAAGCTCTTAGAGTGGTATCAATTTGAGATCAAGTAAGTGACCGATGTATACGCGTCAGATACATCTGTCCCTTATTCGATCTCAAATTGATACCGCTCTAAGAGCTTATGGTCACCCCCCTGTTGTATAATATCTCCGAAGTTCACAAAAAACAAACAAACATACAGGCGAACATGAACCTCCTTTATTCTGAACTACGCATCCAAAAAAATGATAACAAGTTGGTTTGGTCTAAATAATGTTTCGCAGTTCAGCGTGCCTTTTGGCATAGGCCTCCTCTAACAAATTTCACTGGTATTTGTCTCGCGCCACCCTTCTCCAGTGGCGCTCAGCCGTCAGCTTCAGATCATCCTCCCATCTTGCATGCTTGCGTTAGGGCATGCACCCGGTTCTGGAAGAACCAGGTATACCAGTTCTGATCATTTATTTTTTGAACCGGTTCTGAACGAAGTAAACCCGATTCCCCCGGTTCTTTAAAAAATACGAAAATGGATCACATTATTTCTTCACTTCAAAATACTCGTTATGTTCCAGGAATTAAAGACATTCACTGCGGATAAAATCCTAGTAGTAGTACTTTCACCGGAATTACGTTAATTATGATAGCAGTAACGGTGCCTGAAAAGTCCATAATAATCGCAAAGGAGCAAAAAAAAATGGGTTGTCAAAGAGCCCGAAACACAGTTTTTTGCTTAATTTTCGATGTTTTAATTTTACTTCAATTTGTGCTCAGAGCAAGTTTATACCTTGTTCAATTGTGCACAAAAGAGTCCTACATAAGATTCGCTAATGCTCATTGGTTTTCGATATATAAGCCAAACAAAATTATAAAGAAAAGTACATCATCATCATCATTTCAGCTGAAATATGTCCACTGCTGGACATAGGCTTTACCCAAGAGTCGCCACCCTGATCGGTCCTGTGCGTTTCGCATCCACCAGACGCCCGCGGCCTTGACGTTTCGCTAAACCTAGAGGAAGGCCTTCCAGTCAGCCATGACCACTATATCGTCGGCAAACCGAAGATGAGTGATGTACTCGCCATTGTCGTTGATGCCTAGCTCTCTCCAGTCCAGAATCTTGAAGACTTCCTCCAGTGCAGCAGAGAACAGTTTCGGACATATGACGTCTCCCTGTCTCACACCTCGCTGCAGAAGGATAGATTCCTTAGTCTGATCCTGAAGTCGGACTGACATGGTGGCATTTTAGTACATACACTTCAGCACCTCGATGTATCAGCAGTCGATTTGGCACCGTTGGAGAGACTGCAGTACAGCCCAAGTCTCGATCGAATCGAAGGCTTTCTCGTAGTCCACAAACGCTAAACAGAGAGGCAGCTCTTCGGTCTTCTGTATAACCTGCTTTAGCGTATGTATGTGGTCTACGGTGCTAAAGCCTTTTCGGAAACCGGCTTGTTTGGGAGGCTAGAAATCGTTAAACCTGCGCGTGACTCTTGAAAACTACTTGTAGACTAAGAAGTGAGATGGGCGTATAATTCCTCAATCGGGCATTGTTGCCCTTCTTGAAGAAGAGTACCACCACACCCCCTCACCATGCCTGTGGCGTTTTCCCTTCGAGTATGACGGAATCAAACCGCTTCTGAAGGGCCGTAAGTACCGGTTGTCAACCGGCTTTCAGAAGTTCGGCCGTGATTCCGTCATTACCCGGCGCCTTTTTGTTCTTAAGTTGTTTCAGGGCCATCCTAATCTTGTAGAGGCTGACATCCGGGATGTCGTCAGTATAGTGTCGGGTCAATCCAACTCTTGGGTCGTTTGCTAGATTCGCAACGGGTTTGCTGATTGACGTGTACAACTGCCCATAGCACCCCTCGATCTCCCTCAGAAGCTCCATTTTGACGGATACGATCCTGCCATCGTCGGTCTTCAGTTCCTTGAGCTGGCTCTGCCCAATAGCCAGATCTCTTGCAAACACCTTATTCAGCTCAATCGCGTCTTTATAACGCTCAGTATTAAAGCGGCGGAGGACGCTTTTCAAGGACTTCAAGATCTGTCTATTGAGCTGCCGGTAGTTCCACGCAACATCTGAAGACTGCAGGATCATTTCACGCCTCTCCTTCATGAGCTTGAGCGTAGGATCGGATAGTTTCTTGTTCCTATATGCAAGACAGGTCTTCAAAAACTTAGAACCGACAGTATGGACAGTTTCCACGAACCCATCGTTGTAATCTTCTACGGAGCTCCCTAGGCACTCGAAACGATTCTGGATTTCGAGCTGAAAGCTTTCGGAGTAAGAGAAAATCATAGAGAATTTGACAAATCTAAACTATTTTATTTCATATTCCTTGTGTTAATTGCTTATCCCGTCAAATTCTCTATGATTTAATCCAAACCTAAATAAAAAACCAGTTGGAACCGGGGGAACCGGTTCGGTCGGTTCTAACTGCTTACCAGACCCGGTTCTCAAAAACTTGGATCCGGAAACGGTTCTGCATGCCCTAGCTGGCGTCCTCTGTTGCGGTGCCCGTCTCTGGACCAGTCGGAGATAATTTTGCTCCATTTATCTTGGGTCTCTCGCATCATGTGGCCGGCCCATTTCCACTTCTGTTGGTCTATTTACAAACATTCAATGTAATTTTATATCACTACTAGCTTCTGCCAGCGGTTTCACCCGCGGGATAGGCGAAAATTATCCCACGGGAACATAGTTGCTTCCGGGATTAAAAGAACATAGAACGTGTCCGTGGCATCAACAGTGGGCCATAGCAGAATAATATCATCATCAGCCTTTTAATGTTACCACTGCTGGAACACAGGCCTCCTCTCTGTAAGAGACGGTATGGGCCATGGTCCATCACGCGGGCACAATGCGGGTTGGTGGATGTCACATTCTTCGAATTTTTTGCTCTTGGACATGCCGGTTTCCTCACGATGTTTTCCTTCACCGTTTTTAGAGCAGTGGTGATTAAATAATTTACACAAAGTAATGCGCCTGCCTGGGTTCGAATCTACGACCTACAACACGTAATTTGGGGCCGTTACCACTGGGCCACCAGCGGAATAACAGCGCAGCGTTATTTTCCTTTAAATATCGCTGCACATGCAAGGATAGCAGCCTTTTTGGTCTCGAAGGGGGTTTTATTCTTTTGCTTTTTTTTCTTTCTATTCCAGACTGTATAATCTAACTCTGTGCCCATCCATATCCGTTCAGCCGTTCTGGCGTGATTGAATAACAGACATCCAATCTTTCGCGTAATATTAGTAGAATTCAAAACGTTCGGGCTTTACATAATTAATTATATCTCTCAATCAAAGACACAATAGAAAAATTTTTGTTCTAAAAACTAAAAAACACGCTGGTAAATTGAACTAAAAAGTTTCTAATCTTGAAGATTCTGGTAAGGATAATGGGACAAACTATTTGGGACGCACGGTTGGCGCAGTGGTTGAGCGATTGACTGCTGCGCTGCGTGTCGCGGGTTCGATTCCCGCACGGAACAAATATTTGTATGACCTACAGATAGTTGTTCCGGCTCTGGGTGTTTGTGTATGTGAGTTTATATGTTTGTAAACGCACCCACGATACAGGAAGAAATTCCTAGTGTGGGGCAAAGTATACAAAAAAAAAAAAAAAAATTGCATTGTTATCGGTCCTTGATAAGTGTGCAAAGTTTCAAATCAATCCAACGTTTTGAAGTGGGTGAAAATCACGTTCAAAGATTCCGTTACATTGATACATAGATTATTCATAGATACATACATACCAAGCTAATAAAAGCGTGTAAAAAATCAGTTGTTCCTTACACTTCGTCAAGTTATGCAGCCAAAAATTTACGACACAGCAGATTGTTTGTTTTGCTTTATTTAAGAGTATTTTTTACATACGTCCCGTCTTTTAATGACACGTAATACGTATCGTGAAGTCCACCATGCACCCGCGGGGCGTATTCGAATTCACTGAAATGTGTACCGTTTTTGTATAACTTATAAAGTGTTGTATCTCGTAGCGACTTCCTTTGAGCACATCATATTTGACCATACCATGGGTTGCGGCGACGGACAGTATTTAATACATGTGACATAGTGAATAGGCAAGCCGACTCTAAAACTAAATGTAGGATAATTTTAGGAAAAACCACAACTTTATCATCCTAGGGTAATTTAGTGGTTATCAATGTTAAAATTATATATCAATTTCCACATGAGCGCCAGGAGGAGGATGCAAAGGGTGCACTTGCACCCCCCTGTCTTGAAAATAGTACCAGCGGTGTCCATGAATTGCCATAACTATTACTTTTTAAGGCCTGCTTTATTGTTTATTGAACTATGATTCACAACAATTACACATAACGCACAGGATATTAAAAGGAAAACAATAAACAAAATGGTAGATACTTACTCATTACGTGTATTTGAGTTTATTTCCCCATGTCCTTCACAGTCAAATGTCACCGCGCTTTATTGAATGTGCATGTGTTGAAAATCGTAATAATTTTGTGGAAAAAAAGTGATTAAGTGTAGTTAAAGTATAGTTATTTTTGTGACAATGAATTTCATCACTTTCAGCGTCGGTTATTTGATGGCCATTCTGATGGTTTGTGTTTCTAGTAAGGATTATCACGTAATGAGTAAGTCATTCTGTAACTCTGACTAGTGTTTTCCCAGCTAAGTTGTGGTCTGCTTCCAGTCTGACCGGTTGCAGCTGAAAACTAATATTTTACATGGAGCAACAGCCTATCTGACCTCCTCCTGTCTTACCTTTGAGTAAGTCAATTTGTTCATTAAAATGTTTAGATAGAATTAAGCTGGAACAGTGTGATCGTCTCAGTGCTTGCATCCGTTCAGACCGACACGCCGCATATTCGTTTTATTAATGTTATTAATTCCTGTTCACAGGTGTTAAAGACAAAGTGACTAAAAAAGGTCCATATAATTTTAGTTTTTTAAAATTGAATGATTTCCTACTTATGGAAATAACTCTCAAGAATATACCACCAAGTGTGACCGCCGTTTATATAATCTATTCTTTGACGTATTCTTTTGATACAATAGGTAAGCTTGCTTTTTATTTTAGAGGTAGTTATTGGTAAGTAAAATAAAATTGCAATTTGCTATTATCTTAGGCAAATACTCGTATGTGGGCTATATACTTTAGCGCGTTTGCCTTAAATAATAATTAACTTTGTTATTTACATGTAGATACTAAGCCAGAGAAAGAAAAAGTTGATGCTGAAATAAAGAACGGAGAAGTTAAAATTTTCATCCTGAGAAGTTTGAATGACTGTCGTATCGTAATCGACGTAGAATTACAAACCAGAGATGGTGTGTGTAATAAAGCCAAAGTAGCTGAAGGGAGATATGCGTACACTAGCTATAATTATTGGAATTACACAATAGATAAGCGAGTATTTTGGAATACTAATTGGGAATACGATGGTAAGATGTTGTACCTATTTATTAAGTTCTGTTCAAACTGTGTGCTGAAGGTACGGCAACACCGCCGGTGCCAGCTTCTGGCCTCTTAGCTAAAATAAAATCGAATGTAAAATGACAATGTTATTCCATATATTGAGGCACAGGCTCAGCTGGCTGCTAAAAAAATGGCGGTCCTTTCAAAGATGGGACGTGCGAGGTATACCAAGTGCAAGTTCGATCATGCATGGAGTTACAGCTGTCATCTCTTGTCCCAGAGATGAGAGCAGATCTGCCAAATACCAGCTTGATGCACTTGAGTCGATCGAAAAACGGGCCAAGAGGCTTATCGGTAATGAAGGACTGGTCGAGTTAGACAAAGCTTCAAAGACGACGCCGAGTTGCCAGCCTGTCGGTTTTTAACACGCTTTTATTAGCTTGGTATGTATGTATCTATGTATCAATGTAACAATGTATCAATGTAACGGAATCTTTGAACGTGATTTTCACCCACTTCAAAACGTTGGATTGATTTGAAACTTTGCACACTTATCAAGGACCGATGACAATGCAATAATTTAAACAGTTTGTCCCATTATCCTTACCAATAAAGCGTGTTTTTTAGTTTTTAGAACTACAATTTACTATCGGTAACATTTCGAGGAGTTATAAAATTATCTTACTTCTCACTACTATTATAAACGTGGATGGATGGATGTTTGTTACTCTTTGACGAAACTTTATAGAAATATAGCTTAGGCATCAGAATAACACATAGGAAAACGACGCGGGTGGAGCCCCGGGCGGGAGCTAGTAAGTTTTAACTGTTTAAAAAATAATTTAAATTAAATATGGTTTCAGTTTCAGCTACCGCCGGTGCTTGTTTAGTGCCGAAGCTTTGTGAAATCGTTGTAGATTTCCACAGCCAGTGTGAAGGTAAGGCTTTCTCAATAATATCTAACTCACCAACATCACTTCTTGGCATACGATTTAGCTAGAACTTAGCGTACTTATGTAACTTTGGCAAAATCGAAATAATATATTAGTAGTTATTGGATGTGAAATTACAAGTGATATTGCATTTAGTACTTAACACAAAAAGTTTGTTTTTCATTATAAATGCGAGGTTATGGTAAACGACTATGATCAAAAGGTGCTTCATCGAGACCTAACTTATTGCCAAAATCTAGAAAAGAAAGGAAAAATATTTATTTCTGACCCGCAAATTTAAATCTTACTATTTGCATATGCGGTAGAACAGACGACACATTACGCCATAAATTTTATGCAATATTTTGAAACCTTAAAGGTGCTTAGTGGGCAAATTCTATACTATAGATTAACTCAGTTGTGCCCAACCATTAAACATCTTCTACAAATAACTAAGCACTTTAGCTCTGAGTGATTGCAACAGCATTTTTCATCCTTGACCAGTCATGTCATCACATCTGTTGCCATAGGAAGTAGATAAATACTTTAAAAGTTCAAAGTAAATATAATACATAAAAATAATTAGTAACTAAAAGTAAAAAAATCTTCTGACTATTGCATGCAATTCTGGAAGTGTGTACAGTAACAATGCCTAGTGAATTTTGTGCCAATTTAGTTATCACACGGTCAACTTAACTGTGCACCTATTTATATTAGTATATGGCTGTGATATCACTTCGACGTTCGATCGTGCGGGGGCGCTGCGCGTGATGGCGGGATTAAAATCGCTTGCCAGCGCGGTGCACAGTTAAGGCGCAGACACCCTTGAGTAGCTGATTTTAAAATGAGAATAACGTCTAAACGGCAAGTCGTAATTATTTGGCAAAAATATATGTTACATAAGACCATTTTTTTAATGATTTGATCTCAGCAAAATTTGGGTTTTATTCGTATAAATTAGTGTAATAAATTTGTAAAGTTAAGTCTAAAACGGACAAAAAACACGACAATCACACTAAAACCGCTGAGCGTATTTGAATGAAATCAACACCATCTCAAAGACAATTTAATTATCTACATTTTGATCTGAGGGTTTTATTTTTAAAGTCATAGAATAATAAGGAAAGCAACTACAAAATTTTGGGTCGCGCGGGTGTGAAACGAGTGCGCGTTTTGTTCCCTCAAGGTCGTTGGCGTTAATCGTCGTCTTAAGTTGACCGTGTTGTAGTAGATTATTGTTTTTAGTAAGTACTAGCTGTGCCTCCGGCTTCGCTCCCGTCAACTGCCTACCCTTCTCTACGTATCTACCCTATCCTATCTACCCATCCCACTTACACTAACCTACTTACCCTACCTAACCTTACCTAATCTACCCTACCTATCTACCTACCAACCCACCCTATCCTACCTACCCTTCCTACCTTCCCTACCCTAGGTAGGTAGGAATTAGCGAAATCGGTAAAGCCGTTCTGAAGTTGTAGCGTGACCAGCAGCCGTATTGCTAAGTGAATAGAAAGAAAAGAAAGAAAGAAAGAAAAATATTTATTTGTGACCAGCACAGGAGACACGAGATAAGAAAAACACAAACAATAATAAAAAATAAAAATAAATTACCCCGTGCGAGACCAAAAAGGCTCCTATCTCAGCATGTGCAACGATATCAAAAAGAAAATAACGCTGCGCTGATATTCTGATAGGGCCCACTGTTGATGCCACGGACACATTTACGGAAACGGATCATATTATCATATTTAAGAAATAAAAATAGAACAAGATATATAATATCAAAATAGTATAAATAAACACAGTAGGTGCGAATACAACAACGCAAAGAGTTTGACCGCTATCCAATCGACCGATCACACAGACGACGTATTCACTTATGCAATACGGCTGCAGGAGAAATAGGCGTTCATTTTTAAGGTTCCGAAGTCAACAAGGAACCCTTATAGTTTCGCTATGTCCGTCTGTCCATCGCAGCTTAGCTCTGAGACTCTTAGTACTAGAATGCAGGCAGCATTAGCCTATAGACGCAAAGTGGCGATGTTTTTTTTTTCTCTTTTATCCCATAGTTTGAAGTATCGTTGGATAGGCTATTCAAAAATATTATGGGTCTTTTAAAACCTATTTTCAATTCAGAGATCCGTTTGCGTAAAATTAAGCTTTAAATTGAAATTTTTTGATAGCGTCAAGTGGGGCATTTGTCGCTTACAACTTGAATGTGAGCATGTAAATCGAATTCTAGAAGCACAACAAAAATAGTAATATAAACTGTACCTACTTATTGGTTGTTTCAGAGACCCTCAAATGTTACTTACATGGAAAAAAAAATATTTGTACATTTTATACTGGAAAAACGAATTCGTACAAATTGTATCAAACTTACGACACTGGTAAGTAGAAGAGAAAACTTTCTAAGAGTAAGTATATTGCGCGTATGGAGTGTGAGATTTGGCATAGTTCAATTTAGAAGGCGGAGGAGTTTAAAAAATATAATAATAATGGTCGAATTTCGACCATTGGACTAGTGTCGAGGGGTCTCAACACACTAAAGTCGTGACAATAGAAGTCGGATTTGACAGCTATAAATAAAAAAATACGTTATCTACTGTAAACTTCAGCGCAGAGACTTTACAAGTTGTAGGTCGTGGTTCGAACCCAGGCAGGCGCTTTACTTTGTGTAAATTGTTTCATCACCACTGCTCTCAAAACGGTTAAGGAAAACATCGTGAGGAAACCGGCATGACCTAGAACCAAACATTCGAAGACTTGTGACATCCGCCAACCCGCACTGGGCCCGCGTGGTGAATTACGGCCCATTCCCTCTCACAGAGAGGAGGCCTGTGTTCCAGCAGTGGTAACATTAATAGGCTGCTGATGTGAAGGTAAACTTGATGCTCACGAATGATACTCGATGTTATAGTGTATGCGTAGCATAGTAATTAATTAGGATTATGAATTTGTTTTTTCATAGACGTTCATACAAATTTATCGCGGCATGTAAAAAGAGAAACGTCATCGGACTTCTTAGATTGTCACTATTATAGATAGCGCGATATACATAAACATCGATTTGTTATTGAATTTGGCGTAAAATTAACGTTTTCTAGAGCTGATTATAAAAAATATAATTAATTTTATATTCTGGTTTAATCAGCACAAAAATATGGAATATTGGGCTCTTAATTCACATTTCAAAGAATATTTGAACGGATCATCTAATATCCATTTCAATAGATGGCGCTGTATTAAATTTTCGAGCTTATCCACTCGATTTTAAACCGAATTACCAAACTCGACTCAATGGTTCGACTTTATGTTTTTCTTTTTTTTGTGTATGTTCACCGATATATCCGCCAATTTTGAACCAAATTTTGAAATTTATTTTTTTGTTTGAAAGTATGTGCCGAAATTGGTCCCATTTTAATTTGGTGAAGATCTGATGAAGCACTTCGGAGATATACAACAAAACTCTTCAATAAATTAACGGCATATCTCTCAGGATTGCTGCAATTGCATGTTTGTTTATTGTTTATACCATTTCATAACATAACATCATGCCAGTACGCTCTAAAGGTGTACGCAAATGTGTACAGTTTACCTTGATACACTCTCATGTCACCGATTATATTCAGTTTCATGATAGTCGGGTAATCTATTCTGGCATTATAGGTACTTTACTTTCCTACTTGCCTATTAGCACAAAGTACATAAGCGGCGGCGCGCCGGATAGGTACAACTAAAATGTAAAAAATAAAAAAACTCTTTTACAAAAAAATATTACCGACTTCCAAATTAGAAAACTACAAAGTGAAAAATAACTTTCTTTTTTGTGGAAGAATAATTGGTACCTACCAAAGACACCGACTTTCAAAAATAAAATTAAACAAAATGTTTTTTTAACGTGTCATGGTCATTTTGGACTTAGAATAAAACCGGCCAAGTGCGTGTCGGGTCACGCGCAGTAATAGGGTTCCGAAGTTTCATAATAATGCGGACTAAGAAGGGGGTTTTGTTGTTGTTACATGAACATTAAAACGGTTACAGCGGCACACAACGTCTAAAAACGGGCCCACATATGATGTTGTTTTTTTTTTAATCTATATGACCGCGTTTGACCGCTAGCTTGCCTGATGGTCAGCGATGTTGTGGTATACGGTGAAGCACGCTTGCCTAGATGTAACCTATTCACTCTTGACTTAAACTAAAGAAGGACTAACTGGTAACTGGAGCAGGAGTTATAAAATTCAACTTCACAACTGAAGTTAGAAAAATATTATCTATTTCAGTACCACCGCGGATGCGAATTGCGAAAGGAGCCGATATGAGCGCGCGTTAAAGCCACGGGGAATGGTATAGTTCGTTCCTGGATTCTTGCGCGCACGCTCCATGTTTATTTCTCTTTCGGAATTTGAAAAATTTCGTATGTACCTCTAATCTGCGGTATTCACTATTTTGTTCTGGATAGTTTTACGCTACTCAATTAGTGATGTAGTCGGGTCGAATATTGAGTTTATAGATGGATATCGACAAAAGAAAATAAGTAATTTTCTTGGCAATCGAATTTGACTTTAGATTACAAAACGTCGAAAATACTTCTGCAATAACACAAAATAGACTCCCCCGCACACATGCGCCATAAGGACTACGGACCGGTACTGCCAACGACTCCGGCCACTCCAATGCGTTATTAGAGCTGAAACATTATTCATTTAGAAATCATTATTATTAAGGATATTATGATTTTATTTTTGTATATGTTTACATGGTTCATAAGCATATATTTACTTTCTGTTTTACACAGTTAACAACGTTATTTAAGTAATTTTTCAATGGCATTTGTACAAAATTTTACTGTGCCAAGTACATTTTATAAGTTGGTCGACTATTACTCGTATCGTATATCGTATCCGTGATAGTTTTCCTTTTAATTTCGTTATACTTACTACTGCCATGATTATTTTCACATAGCCAAGACCAACCATTTCGGTGACCGGGGGACACTTGACTCTATCATGCAATTTAAAGCTTAATTTTACGCAAAAGGATCTTTGCATCGAAAAATGGTTTAAACAAACCCAAATATTTTTGAAAAAAAAATGATTTTTGTTATGTTGTTCGTGTGTTGTAATAAATTTTGGTGCAATGCCTACTATAAAACAAAAATCGTCACTGTATTTAAAGAAAAAAATATTCACCAACCGAGTCAACCCTGGTCAACCAAGGTTAAGCAACGCTTGGCGATGTGTGACCGTTCATTACTTAGGGACCGAGACAACGAGACTCCTCGGTGCCTTCCAAAGCACGATAAGCCATTGGTCCCAGCTGTCCTTTGTAGATCTTTATATATGTGTACCTATATAAAAAAATTAAAAAAATCATCATCATTAGCAGTTCAGCCAAAAGACGTCCACTGCTAGACATAGGCCTGCCCCAAGCGTGCATCCACAGAACAAAAATAGAAAAAATATATTTTAAGAAATGTATGTAAAAAGTTATTTATATATATGTGTATAATCATAAATTGTTAAATAAAACAGATTTGCCAGTATTGTATTTGTCACCGAATGGTTGCACACACCGTAAGATTATAAAATATCTTGATATGTTATGAATGATTATCAAGTCTTACAAAAGGTTCTACGCAGTTACTAGTACTAGATTATGGAGATTAGATAGCTTCATGTAAAATACTGTTAGCTTTTTATGTTTTTATTTTATATTATAGGCGGTCAAAACTTCGAATCTGTTCGGAATGGTTCCTGTAGCCTAAGGCCAGTGTATCATCGTTTTGCTTTGTGAACTTAGCTGACACGCTACCGTGTGTCTAAATTTCTTTGATATTTTAATGCATTCCAAACATGACATTCTTCTTCTTCCTCGTTTCCTCAGGACTGAGGGTCGTGGCCACATGAGGTCCTTGCCTTCTCCACCAACGCTCTCCATGCTGAGCGGTTTTCGGCCATGCGGACAGATGCCTGAAAATTCCCCCTACAGACATCTTTGACCACATCTGTCCATCGGGTTGGTGATCTTCCACGGCCCTTTTTCCTTCCACGTTACCAGCCACAATAATCTTTGCCAAGCTACCAGGCTCCCTCCTGGCCACATGTCCAAAGTACTGTAAGAGTCGTTTCATGCAGGTGGTCGATAGGCGAGATTTAACTTTCAGTTCGTTCAGAATTGACGCGTTTGTGCGGCGCGCCGTCCAGAGAATGCGTAACATTTTGCGCCAGCACCACATACATTACGCCGGCCTATTATCCCAGAAGTGTTGGACATAGGTGCACCCCGCACTTATAGTATTTCAAAAGTTAAATTATGTTTTAAGTCCCATGTTATATATATAGGTGGCGAGACTATTACCACCCACCGGACACTAATCCAAACTCCAAACTGCTACTATGATGGATAAAACCCAATTATAACCGAATCCAGGACCTCAATTTCAACCAACTCTTAGCCAGATGAGTTTATTTCTATTCCATTGTAAAAATATGATTTTCTTTCGTAGATAGACAGAGAACTAAACCGTTTTTCCGAGAGGACTACACTTACATCAAAGCAGTAGACAGTTTCTACAAGATTCACAAGACACCAATGAAATGGAAAGATGCCATGAAAGCATGTGTTAAGGAAGGAACCAGTTTGTTCTACCCAGAAAACAGCGATGAGGCTGAAGCTGTGATATCGTTCTGGACACAGAATGCAAAAAGCATCCGCTACATGTATGTGGGCATATCAGACATAGAAAAAGAAGGGGCGTTTGTGACCATTGACGGTACGTGTATCATTATAATAATCGTCGATCGCACTGACGATCACATAAAGCTGTCAGTGTATTTACGTCTAACTATCAGGTAATTTGACTCATCCTTGGAGCATGGAGACGCCTCGGCGGCTGATGCTAGAGACGGAATGTCAACACTTCTAATACAATCCCACCGTATCAGTTCACGTCCTCGTTTACTATTAGTAATAACTGATAATACTGTCAATGCCTATGACAGCCGAAATTGCGCTCAGCACTAATTGTGCGGGCACGATTATGATAAGTAAAAACGTTTCCAACTGGTACGGCAATTCTGTGCTTTTGTGTCTTATAACTTTGCTCAACCACCCCTCTAACCGTTCCGTACATGCCGCTTAAGTGGCCCTGTGGAGTAGTTCGAATAAAGTCGATTAAACAGTACCGTAACTGTATGAAAGTTTAAAAATAAAAATTCTAGATGGCACTGCATTAAATTTCTCGTCTTAGCAACATACTCTCTACATTCGTTTTTTATTTTCAATTTGGACGCTTGTGTGGTTATTATAAGTTTCTTGTTCTAGGTAAGCCAATCTCTGAGGTGTACAATAAATGGTTGACAGGTCAGCCAGATAATCATAAAAATGAGGACTGCGCACACCTGTACCTAAGTGGCACCTATAATGACGTCCAATGTGACACAAAGTATAACTTTATTTGCAAGAAGAGCCTTCCACACAATTTAAGTAAGTGTCGTAAAGAAAGAAAAACTTCACAGCACACACAAACAAAATTAAAAAGTAACAGTAAACCGAAAGATAACGGTTTACTTAGAAAAGAAGATATTTTAATTTTTACCCGACTACGGCGAACCCCAAAATGAGGGTAATGTGTTTGACCTGTATGTGTATGTATGTGACACCGGATTATTGCAGACACCCTAAGTTTGTAATGAATCTTGTGAGATTATAAATTCTCGATATATTGTGCACATATTATTTCAAATACAATATATCCCATTCAAATTCTTTGGTTTAAAGTATACCTGTCCCATAGTGAGAAAAACGACTTTACCATGCATGTCCTCGAAAAGAGCGTTTTCCAAGCAGCCAAACTGTGCGGAAAGTGTCACTTTTTTTTACTAGTGCGTTTTACTTACCTGTACTTTTTTAATTTTTAACTCCAACGTCAGCCCGCCGCATAGAGTTTTTATTATTTGAGTAAAATTTAAAAATTAGTGTACAGATTATCATTAATATAAAAGGTAAAACAAAACTTATACTTCATTTAAGGCGTTTTTAATTACTCTAGATTTAGATTTTGATCAATAAATTAATTTTAAATATTCATTAGATATGTTTGGCAGAATGAATATTTTGTTCGTGCCTTTTTGCGTTACGACGTGAGCTATTTGCACATGCGCAGTAGATATTCCCGAGGAACTATGAACTATTAGTTAATCTGTGGATATGCTGAGCGCCCTGGAATAAGCACCATTTTATTAATTTATTGCTTAGTTCAGATATATTTTTTTTATTTCCTCGCACAATGCATAGTAAAATGTTGTATGATACACGTGCTTAAGATGATTTCCGACATCGGAAATCACCTACTTTCCGCACTTGTAGCATAAATAACTATTTCACGAAAATATAAACCGACATCAAAAGCAAAACACAAAAAAGTGCAGAGTAACTTTCGTTTTGGAGGTCGGTGTCGAAAAATTATAAAAAAAAAGGTACCAAAGACACCGACTTCCACAATTGAAGTGATAAGGCCCCTTCTTGAGGAGTGGCTTGAGAGGTGCCATGGCGTCCTCACCTTCCGCCTGACGCAGGTCCTCACCAGACACGGCTTTTTCGGGAGGTTCTTGTTCAGGATAAGGAGGGCGGAAACGCCCGGATGTCACCATTTTGTGGATTGCCCGGAGGACACGGTGGAGCATACGGTGGAGGTCTGCCCCGCTTGGGTGGAGCAACGCCGTGTCCTCGTGGAAGCGATCGGCGGTGGAGACCTCTCGCGTCCGGCCCTGGTTCAGGCCATGGTACGGAGCGAGAGGGCATGGGAAGCTGTCACCTCCTTCTGCGCGGCAGTAATGCTCACGAAGGAGGAGGCAGAACGCGTGAGGGAGTCGCATCGGAGACGCCCTTAGCCACCGCAGGAGATGTTCCGGGCGGCGGGCTTTGCAAGACGGTTCCCGGCCACCGTAGGCGCGGGCTTGCGGACGGAGAGTAGCGGGTAGCTCGCCGTCCGATAAGGACCAGGCCCGAGTCGACGGCGCGTTGTGTTCCAAACGCGCCTCAAAGAGATGTCAGCAAAACTGACGGGGTCCGCTAGGGCCGATGCCTGTCTGGGTTGCGGATAAATATAAAAAGAGTTACCGCGGCCCTGGCTCAAGCAAATGAGGGAACACGGGTGGGTTTGAGATAGTAAAAGTCTGGCACGCCCTCCCGCATTACCTAGAGCGGGAGAAGTCATTGGATGATAACCCACATAAAAAAAAATGGGTGATCTATCGTCGAAGCACAAAATTATGCTCCATATCTTGAAAACTGCTAGACCGATTTTTATGAAACTTACATTATTCCCTAATTGAGAAATACTGAATCCAACACAAAAATAATTATCACGATCCGATAAGTAGTTTCGGAGATATGCGTGGACAAACGTACATACATACAAACACTTATGACACACCTTCTTACAGTGATAAGGCCTGTGTCCCAGCAGTGGGAATATTAATAGGCTGATGATGATGATGATGATACACTTATGAAATTTCACACACGAGTTTAGAAGCCCACAAAGAGTAACATGTGTGAATATTGTGCAGTTCCAACAATATTACATACATCCGTATCGAATTGATAACTTCCTTTTTTTTGAAGTCGGTAAAAAGGGAGTCAGTAATAGGGTGACGGAGGACAGGACGTTATGGAAGAAGAAAACGTGTTGCACCTACCCCATGTAAAATGAGACACGGGCAGGAAGATGATGATCTGCTGACCGACCAGAGGCTCCAGAAAAAGTGTCATTACATCAGCGTTGGCGAGGGTCGACATGAAAAAAAATTAATAGATTGATCAAGTGACATTTCGATAGCGTTTAACATTTCCATTCATTTTTGACGTTTTTCCATTCGCTATCGCGACGCTTTCGTTGATAGTATGACACTTGCCTAGATCCTCAGACTATTGAATGAGGCGAATATCACCCTGTATCAACCACTTCATAATCATGTAGCCCAGCAGCCGAATTGCGTAAGTATATTATCCAAAGCAAAAGAATCGATTCTTTCCCAAGACCGACTTTACGTATTGCATATTGGTACGTAAAGTCGTTTTTGGGAAGGAATCGATTATTTTGCTTTGGATAATATACTGATTCTTTCCCAAGACCGACTTTACGTATTGCATATTGGTACGTAAAGTCGTTTTTGGGAAGGAATCGATTATTTTGTTTTGGATATTATACTTACGCAATTCGGCTGCGGGTCGTGTGTATCGGCGCATTATTTAAAATAGAATAGAATAGTTCTTTATTTGCACAGAAAGTAGGTACAAGTTACAGCTGTTAAGTTTCAATGTAATGATCCTTATACTAACTACCTTAAGTAAGGCATGCAAACAGTTTTAGCTATAATAAAGTCCCATTTAATATAAATCATTAAAACATTCAATTAAATCAAATACAAATTTACCATGTCAAGATCAAATTATGTAAATAATTTGAAATAGGCAATATGATACACAATGACAATTTTAATAAAATGGATTACAAATTCGTCAAGTTCCAAAAATCCGTTAAAATTAGTGTCGAAATATGGAACTTTCGACGCTCAAAACTTTTAAATATTTTCTTTTTTTACTTTTTTGCTTACATACAGAGCTAGATAATGATGAAACAAATTGATATCACTTTTTATTTTGAACGTACATTGTGAAACAGTGACATAATCCCTAGACTACGTTTGTATGGAAGAATTTTCGACTAGTGTACCCTTAATAGGGCGGTATCGGAACCACTAACAATTAACAAATTTTTGTACACTGTCTCCTGATTGGCCGGTTTCTATTTTCCGACACTTTATTAAATAGATGCATATTTGATTTAACAAAAGCAGCCACCTCGAATGAAAACAATTTGTTGGAATTCTGCTGAAGGATACAGGGCGCGCACAGTTTTTTTTTTATGGTATGCGTTTTTGCCATACCTTTTATTGGAATGAAATATAATGCTCATAATGTTAGGACCCATTAATATTTATACTATTTTTTATCCGTGGTGCTAGGCATCTGGGCTTAACCCAGTTGTAAACGACCCTTTTTGTCTATTGGCCTTGTTTGTTCGGTCTCCTGCTTGGTATGGAGGGAAGTGGAAATTTTATTTTTTTCCTACTCCTCCGTTAATCTTTTCTGATTAATTTCGTTGCGGGATCCAAGACAGTTAAATTCATTCACCGGGACTCCGTCGAGCTTCATTGCCTCGGCGCTTTTCTGGTGATCGCCACTGTTGATTCTGGCTTTCAGGAGTTGTAGTGGTTTGGTAATAGTGCGGTAGGAACGTCAAAAAAAAAATTGCCCTGGATATGCGTCACACCTGGCGCAAATAAATTCTTTTCCTTTCTTTCTTATTTGAAAACTGGTATTCATTTTAAATTTTTACATGGGATTTGAAACATAACTGGTGAAATGTGAGTTTACTAAACTGCACCTCTGCCCAACGAAGGGTATACATTTACTATATCTCTTCTTAATTTTTTTATATACATTTTTAGACCGCAACTTTGAAGCATGCGTGTGTTTATAGGCTGAGTTTTTGAAGTGCGCGTGGATGGCCAAAGCCGAAACTTTGAGGAAAAGCAAAACATTAAAAAATTGAGCTCGTTCCATAAGCTTGCCGTATGTCATTACTTTGCAGAATTTAATCCTTAAAAGAAAAACTATCGGATAGTGCACACTGCATATTGTGTTTTTTTTCCAATATCATCTGTCATCGATTCCTGTCTAGGAATATAGATTTTTCTAAAATTATAAATGCTTCAGTTTTATTTTAATCTAACTAGGATCTCAGTTTCCTTTGAGCGTTTTTCGATGTTCCTCAGTTTCGGATTTGGACATCCTCGCCCACTTGGAAAACTCGTCCGGTATATATTTGTGGTTGCTTCCTACTTATCAGTAACTATTTTATTTGCAGGTTCCGTAATTGGCGATCATTTGGATATCTCCGCGGGCTACACAAGGTTCGTTATTGAATTAGAATCGTTTGACAAAAATACTGCAGTACATATTGAAACGTCGGGACTTAAAAGCGATAACTTATGGTCTGAAAAAATTAACTTACCTACCGAAGAACCTGGTGAGTGTTATGAAAAAAAATAGTTTTCAGTGTCGGTGTTCCTGAAGCAACTGCAAAGATACGCCCATCTATGTATCCAGCCTGTTAAGTCCACTGCTGGGCAAAGTCCTGCCTCTCTCCTTCCCACGCTTGTCTCTCCTCTGCCTTTGCTGGGCTCTTATCTTATAAACGTCGCTTAATACATTCACAGTATCAATTCTTCTTCTTCTCAATTTGACGGAAAACTCTACGCCGATTGCGACGTCAGTGGTGAGCACACTCAACTATAAATTTGCTGACTTGAGATTGCTGTAAAAAGCCCGAAATAAGCGATTACCATAGATCTTTTTGAACTTTTACTAGTATAAGATTTGGTAAATCTTAGGGTCTGCCGGTAAATAGAACTTTTACTAGTATAAGACTTGGTAAATCTTAGGGTCTGCCGGTAAATAGAACTTTTACTAGTATAAGACTTGGTAAATCTTAGGGTCTGCCGGTAAATAGAACTTTTACTAGTATAAGACTTGGTAAATCTTAGGGTCTGCCGGTAAATAGAACTTTTACTAGTATAAGACTTGGTAAATCTTAGGGTCTGCCGGTAAATAGAACTTTTACTAGTATAAGACTTGGTAAATCTTAGGGTCTGCCGGTAAATAGAACTTTTACTAGTATAAGATTTGGTAAATCTTAGGGTCTGCCGGTAAATAGAACTTTTACTAGTATAAGACTTGGTAAATCTTAGGGTCTGCCGGTAAATAGAACTTTTACTAGTATAAGACTTGGTAAATCTTAGGGTCTGCCGGTAAATAGAACTTTTACTAGTATAAGACTTGGTAAATCTTAGGGTCTGCCGGTAAATAGAACTTTTACTAGTATAAGACTTGGTAAATCTTAGGGTCTGCCGGTAAATAGAACTTTTACTAGTATAAGATTTGGTAAATCTTAGGGTCTGCCGGTAAATCGAACTTTTACTAGTATAAGACTTGGTAAATCTTAGGGTCTGCCGGTAAATAGAACTTTTACTAGTATAAGACTTGGTAAATCGTAGGGTCTGCCGGTAAATAGAACTTTTACTAGTATAAGACTTGGTAAATCTTAAGGTCTGCCGGTAAATAGAACTTTTACTAGTATAAGACTTGGTAAATCTTAGGGTCTGCCGGTAAATAGAACTTTTACTAGTATAAGACTTGGTAAATCGTAGGGTCTGCCGGTAAATAGAACTTTTACTAGTATAAGACTTGGTAAATCTTAGGGTCTGCCGGTAAATAGAACTTTTACTAGTATAAGACTTGGTAAATCTTAGGGTCTGCCGGTAAATCGAACTTTTACTAATATAAGACTTGGTAAATCTTAGGGTCTGCCGGTAAATAGAACTTTTACTAGTATAAGACTTGGTAAATCTTAGGGTCTGCCGGTAAATCGAACTTTTACTAGTATAAGATTTGGTAAATCTTAGGGTCTGCCGGTAAATCGAACTTTTACTAGTATAAGACTTGGTAAATCTTAGGGTCTGCCGGTAAATAGAACTTTTACTAGTATAAGACTTGGTAAATCTTAGGGTCTGCCGGTAAATCCAAGGTTTTACGGTAGTTCGGGCTTTTATAGTAACATTTATAGGAATATTGTTAGCTATGGATTTGTTACTTTATTTTGTTTTTGTTTGTATGCTTTATAAACTAAATATTAAGGGAGAAGTTTGCATTATATATGTCACAGTTAACACCCGTTTCTCGTTAGAACTCGTTTTACCTAGTTAGCTTAGGGCACCCCGACACGGATAGGTTAGGTTCCTACATGTTAGGTTACTTTAAACCCTGCAGACAGAAATCCCGACGCGTCTGCGAGGCTCCTTCGACTTTTTTGCTTAAATAGTAATCGTACTTACCTATTCTATATTGTAACCAATGTCAACATTAAAATATAACATTACAATTGTTCTTATCACATTGTCTACTCATATTGGGCATTTAACTGATATTCACATTCTGTTTTGAGCATTAGTTAATTCTAGTTTTAACAAAGACATTTAGGAAAAACTAGTTCTAACTAGGTAAAACGCGTTCTATCTAAAAGAAGAACGCTTGTAAAAACTATTCACACGTGACTTAAATAACACATTTTTTTTTTTTTTTGTGGATAAATCCTCATGGATACCCTCTGTCTGGGTAATGTCGGACTCCAACTAAAACCCAACAATTCCTACCGCTACCATGACCGAGTGCTTTTTTTTCTTGTGGTGAAATTCTCATGCATACTGCACTACCACGGGGAGATAGTGCAGTTATGTGGGACTCTAACCCACTAAAACTCCACGGTGTCCTCCTGTGCCGCTTATGGCGGGAACACGGGCACGCGTTAGCACTCACCGCGAACCCGCCGCGGCTGTCCGTCACCAGACCCTCCTCGGGGGAGCACCCCCCATCACTGGCGCACAAGAACACACTGCACGCCGTGACCACCCCGGGGACCCATTCAACCCCATGTATGGCATTGTATGGGTGCCAGACGACCCCATGTATGGCATTGGCACCCTTTGGTCTCACTGTGACGGGTCAAGGTCAATGGCCCCGCCACCTACCATTTTGCGGCCGCAGGGGATATGGAGAGCGGCTAACGCAATACCGACACTCCTTTTCCCCTGCGGCCCCACCGCGTCCTCCATCAGACGGTGGCGACCCCGTCTAGGCCGCGGAAGGTAGGGAGAGCGGCGCACCGCAATACCGGCACTCCTCTCCCGCCGCGGCCCCCAACCCTCAGCCGCGATATCGTATGGGACCTGGGAATCTCCATAAGACATCACGGCCCGCCTCAGTTGCGATGTCGCCTGTTACCAAGCGGCACCGCAACCTACATGTTGGCCGCTACGTCGTTGAATTAATCGGCAAAAGCCCTGACGAGCGGCCCCTTCTCGAGTTCCTCTTCGCTTCACCGTGGGTGACTAAGCCACGGTTACTGAGCCCCCCCGCATCGACAATGCGGGAACCCACCGGGGAGGATGACTCGAGGGCCTGGGATGCAATTAAATTGACGCGCACCCTCGACTCGGCCCGCCATTGATAATGGCGTAATCACCTAGTGCAACCACTAAAGAACAACTGCGCTCCACCTCTGTGAGCTGGACTGGTTGGGCGGCGACTCAACCCCAAGTTCACCGCTTGCAGGCGCTTCTTTATGATGCTGGAGATCGTGACCTAAATAACCCTAATAACCCTAGGTTGTATGTATCAGGAAACACAGACAGGGAATTCCACTCTTTAGTTGTACACACAATGAAAGAATTCCTAAAACGTTAAGGTATTATAAATAAAATAAATTCGAAAGTCCTTTACGGAGTTTTTACATGCATACGTCGCGGCTTCCATTATAATCATTATGTATTATGAGCACTTTCTTACATTTGTTTCAGTGAAAAACATTTTTAAAAAAAAGATTTATACTGAAACAACAGAAGTTCAGTTTAGCTGTGAAGAATATAAGTCTCGATCAAAATGTAAGTACAGTATAGTTTACCGGGATGTCAATATAATTATAGAACATAAATTTAAAAAAGAGATTGTCTACAAATCCGAAAACTCTCATAAACTTGATGCACCATAAAATTTATAATTTAACATATTTTGCAGATGTATACTTAGCCCTTATAAATAAAACAGAGAACAAGATACAAACATTAAACAATAAACTAACATATAAAAGAATATTCAAGAAGACGGACAGTGGATCTATACTGTGTTGTCTTTACTACGTGAATGATTCAAAACCCGATAGAAAAGAAGTAAACATTACACGTTTTGTTGTTAAAAAGACTTTATTAATATACCAGGACAAAGAATCACCCGCAGGTAAGTGGAATTGTAGATACTATATATACTGGCTGTCTTGCTCTTGGACTTCCTCGTTTTGTTGATTGTACCACGTAATTCTAACTAACACAACACTAAGGCCCGCTTGTGACAACTTTTTTTTTTCCTTCTTGGTAAATCCTCATTGGATTTCCTCCACCCTGGGGAGGGCGGAGGGATCTGTCAAACTCGTACTGACTAAAAACCACCACCGGGGTGGTTTTTAGTCCATCTCACACCTACACTGGGGGTTGCGGGAACAACGATACTTCCGCAATCTCCGGCTAGTGCCGGCCCGCCTCTGTGGGGCCTCAGTCTCGGGTTGGGGAGGTAGTGAGGTGTTGGTGTGTGTAGTGTTGTGCTGCCACCCCGAGTCCGTCGCCCCTGGATCCAGTTAGGGGGGCTGGAAGAGGGCGTTATCTTAACACGGCCAATTATGTAGGTAATTATAGGGTCAATCAATACATATAATTTACAAAGAAAACTTAAAGTGCTTTTTTCAATGGGATTTTTTGTACGGCCACAGAAAACCAGCGTTTGGCTGGCCAGCTAGTGTGCATACTGTTTTTATTTATTTACAACAGAAAATAAGTAGAAACTGAAATATGATGAGCTATATACAAACTAATTATAATAAAACTAATAAAAAACGCACCTATAAACAAAGGGGAGCGAAAATAGGGCTCACACATTGCCGTTTAAAAAAAAATTCCACATCGATATCAATAGGAAAGATGCCCAGAACGCAGGCAGCATTGCCAGCCGAAGAAAAGCCCAGCCGTCGGGTCACCTGAAAAGTCGACAAACTGTCTAAATCTCGATAAGCAGAGGGCAGAAATATAAATTTTATATTATCCAGATGATAGCTGTTACATAGTTATAAGCAAGTTGAAATGACAGAATATCTTAAACACTACTACTTACTTATAATAATACAATAATAATAATAAAATGTTTATTGGTACAAAAAAAGGTTACAATAATAAGTGTTCACATAAGTATACAGGTACATTGTAGGAACTACATTGTAACCATTGTTTAATGAACCCTGCCTCTCAAACTAGGGCAGCCTGTATCTTGAGAGACAGTAAAACTTGGGTTTGATTCAGCTGTGTACCAGTGTTTTACATGAAGCGACTGCCTATCTGACCTACACAGGTCTTGCACGGGAATATTTTTAAATTATAGTTATATTTTTTGTTTTTTGTTCTGCAGTGCGGCAGCCTAATTGCGAAGTGAATTCTGCAAAGCAAACAAGTTGATTATTTCCCAAAAACGACTTTACGTATTAATATGCAATACTTAAAGTCGTTTTTGGGAAGGAATCGACTTGTTTGCTTTGCAGAATTCACTTACGCAATTAGGCTGCTGGTCATAAACATTTATTTCTTCATTATTTCTTTATTTTATCTGGTATGATTACCAGTGAGTCCCAAACTAGACAGTTAGCCTGTAACTTGGGTTTGGACTCGGGCATTAGTTACCAGGATATTGAAAGAGAGTTACCGCTACCCTGGCACAAGCAACTGAAGGAACACGGGTGGGTTTTAGTCAGTAAAAGTCTGACATGCCCTCCCGCTTCGCCCAGAGCGGGAGAAGTCATTGGATGATATCCAAAAAAAACTATATATAAAGGGCTCTACCCTTTTTTTTTTTTTTTTTTTTTTTTTTTTTTTTTTTTTTTTTTTTTTTTTTTTTTTTTTTTTTTTTTTTTTTTTTGGGTGGGAAATCATCCGATGACTTCTCCCGCTCTGGGTGAAGCGGGAGGGCATGTCAGACTTTTACTGACTAAAACCCACCCGTGTTCCTTCAGTTGCTTGTGCCAGGGCCGCGGTAAAAGGGCTCTACCCTGGTATCTAATGTAATAGAGTGCTGTCGTATATAGTTTGTTATATTGTTACAAGCTGGGGTTCAGGGATAAATTATTCAAGTAGCACACTTTCTATAATTGATCAGACTTTATTCTCGAATTAATTTACCATTTCGCACTATTTCGCTTTTATCGCTCTCATTCGCTTCCAAATCGAAACTGACTATGACGGTTCTGACCGCCCTTTATATAACACGGTTCGGTTAAGAAAGTTATTCAAGAAGAATGTTCGAGAACATTCTAGACTGTTCAAGACCCAACGAGAACTTGCCAGAATGTTCGGCTGAGAAAGATTTTCTACACGAACTTTCGGGAAGATAACTTCTATTATTCAATACGAGATAGCGCCACTAGTTTATTTCCTCTCACCAATTGATGGCGCTACCTTGTCTTGCCACAATAAAAAAAGTTTTGCAATATTTCAGATGGCGAAGAGCAGTCGACGTCGGCTTCTAAAGACAATTACTATAATTGGTTGATATACTTATCAGCGGCGGTTGTAGGAGTATCAGTTCTGATATTAGCTATATACATAATTTCAAAAAAACACTGTTGCACGAATTCGCAACCATTGGATGAATCAGTGGAATTGGATAACCAAGTGAGTTTATAATTTGTTTGAACAGTAGTGCTATTACGTAAAAACCTCACCGTGGCTGTTTCCCTGTGTTCTTGGCAGCTGAATATTAAATCGTCAAACAAGAAATTAGGATTTAAAAAAAATATTAAATTTGTATTTTTTTTCTCAGTTAGATACTTACAATTGTTACGTAAGTAAATTTACACGACAGCGAAATTTTTTACAAAAGCTGTAATTTTTACATGGAAATTATAAATTTGATCTTTCCTTAAGTTTGCCGTATGACATTACTTGCCAGAATTTGATCCTTATTAGCGACACTACCGAATCATTTAATAATACTGCGTTATTTCTTTTTCAAAATCAGCAAGTTCGATTCCTAGCTTGGACTATTGATTTTTCAAAAAGCCAATGACGCAGTGTTGGTTTTAATCAAAATCGGCTCCGTCACTCCTTTGAGTGGTTTTTCGCTATTTCTCATAGTTTCTGATTTGGCCATCCACGCCCACTTGGAAAACCACTGCTTTGTATATATATGTAATATACTAACGATTATTTGGCCAAACTTCACATATTAATAATTCTTTGTACCTGCTTGTCGGTCTTCTACAGAGTGTGCTCAGGAACTCCATGACCTCATCCCACCAGCCCCCTTCTACCATCGGACATCTAGACGCACTGCAAGTTATCATCCTTACATTGTTGCCATTCCACCAATTCGAACCAAGCGCTTCCAAACATCCTTTATAATGCGCACAGCGAATGAGTGGAACTCACTGCCTGCGTCTGTGTTTCCGAACGCATTCAACCCGAATCTCTTCAAAGTTAGAGTGAACAGGCTTCTTCTGGGTAAGCTCACTCCATCGTAGACTCTGTCTCAGTCACCTATGACCTAGACTAGAGTCAAGAGCAAACCCATTACAAATAAAATAAATAAATAAATAAAAAGTTACTTTACAATTTCAGGCAACCCAGGACCAAGTTTTGTATGCCAACCTCGACTTCCCGAACAACGCCAACCAACCATCAAATCAAAATGAAGAGTCACTCTATGCGAATATAGTCGGAGTATTACATCCTCATTGAAACTATTGTGAAAACAACATTGGGTAGAAGAGACACACAACCTGTAGTGCCATTCTGGTGTTACTCTGTAAACTTAGGTGAAATGAGCTGTCAATCCCTAGCATCAATTGGAATTACAGTTCGCTCCATGTTCTCTTCACTTTAGTTTTTACGATGAGATGTTTACAGAATAGATCGGCTAGTGCTGATCTGTAACAATCTGACCGTGATAACTTAGGTGAAATGAGCTGTCAAACCCTAGCATCAATTGGAATCACAGCTGACTTTATGTTTACTTCACCTATGTTTCCACGGATGTTATAGCATAAACCGGCTAGTGATAACTTAGGTGAATTGAGCTATCAATAGCTAGCATCAGTTGGAATGAAAGCCCACTCGACCTAAGTTTTTACGGCGAGTTTTTAATAGAATCGACTGATTGAATCTAAACATCTCACCGTGAATGCATAGGATAGGTGAAATGAGGGCTATGGCTATCGCGTTTGAACTCGCCACCAGAGGCGCTAGTGTAGAGTGAGGTTTTTGAAATGTCAATTGTTACTAGAGTGCGCGCAAGATAAGTCTGCGCGCGGACAAAATTGGAACTAATCTTTTGTCATTTATTATCAGGTGTCAAGAGAGTGTGTTGTATTCCGTGTTTTTATTCGTTTCTGAAGTAAATAATCGCCATCATTATGCCAAAAGTAATTTACAGTTTACATTAACTTCAGGGCGGCCAAAAAGTTTGGCGAGAAGTTTACTATACTTTAATTTCATGAACCTTTTTAATCATATTCTATGCAAGTAGAAAAAGCTAGTTATTAATTATGCTTAACTTAAATTACTTTAAGTTTCGAGTAATGAATTGATTAAATGAAGGAAAAAAAATCAGTTATGTTGGCAACATTAATCACGCCACCCGTCGCGCGCAGACTTATCTTGCGCGCACTCTATGCACATTGTGCTTCTAACGTGAATTTATTTACTATTTTAATTATTGCTGGAAACATTTTTTAATTCTGACAGCGGTGAAAAAATGCGACTATGCATCACTGCGGCATACTAGATGAAATCCATATCAATACTTAGTAATATTATAAATGTAAAATATGACATAAATGACATACTTATAAACAAACCCGTATAAAAAGAAGAGGGCTCAATGGATGTCAAAAAAACCGTCCATAACTTTGTCGACGGGACATAGGATACTTTTTATCCTGGGCGTTTGTTCCCTTGGGATAATATCCAAAATTCACGCGGGCGAAGGCGTGGGCAGATAGTTAGATTATAATCGCACTTGAACCACATTAGAACACCACACTTTGCTTATGTGCGCATACTAACAACTGGTGAGCAAAACAACGATATGGTCCGGTCAAAATAGACATGCACCCTTGCATAAATACCAAAGAAGCTGAAAATTTACATTACCGTTAAGGTCAGACCGCACTAGGCGTAACTGCGCGTCAGCGGAGCGACGCGACAAAATATATTGTATGAGATAAAGTGTCGCGTCGCGTAGTTCCGCTGCCGCGTAGTGCGGTTTATCTTATACAATTTCATACAAATATATTTGGTAATGTCGCGTCGCGTCGCTCCGCTGACGCGTAGTGCGGTTTGTTCTTTAGGGACCATTATTTATTTTTATTTTATTTTATTTATTTAAGGAAAAACAAACAGTAGCACAATAAGATACAGTCATACTATCTTAAATATTACATTTATATAATTATGCTACCCACTACGTTCTCCACAGATTACATTATGCTACCCACTACGTTAATGAAAAAAAAAAAAAAAAACATTGAGAAAAGTCGTAATCGACATCATGCGTGGCAAAAATAAATTCACGGACAAAAAAATTTTTTTTTGCTTAATTCTCGGCATGTTATAATTTTACTGCAATTTGTGCTCAGAGCAAGTTTGAATTGAGTTTGAGCTTGTTTGTTTGTCAAAAACGAAAAACCAAAAGACTGACTGCCGAAAAGTAAGTTATTTTTCGCTTTGTAATGTTTTGTTTTGGAAGTCGGATAAATTATTTAGTTTAAAAATTTCACAATTTCATTATAATGGTATCCCTAATGTTCATGTATTTTTTCAACTTCTTGGGAATTTAGGCAAGGATACCCCTATTTTTTCGGGTTAACTTGACCAGACTAGTAGCCATTTAAGTGAGATTATTTTTATATAAAAATCGTATTAGGTTAGATCGGAATAATGTGAAGAATGCCGAGAATAATAAGAATGTAAATATTAATAAATGATTCTGGACGGTTTTCACGTATAGAAAAAGATGTCCAGAATCGTGTCGTGAATTCAAATTTATAACACCGACAAACAACGAAACTCTGACGTGTCAAAAATATCATGATTCCATAGTGAGAGGGAGACGGACGGACTATTCAGGACGAAGAGCACTATCCCGATTTCACAGTGGAGTCATCATCGCTTTGACACGTTATAATACGGTCCCTGATTTGACGTCCGTGTTTCTGCCATCCTGTATTTATTTAATTATTTATTTAAGCTAAAACCATGTAAAAATAAGAACTAAAAGAGAACATCAGAATATTAATAAATTTAATAAAAATATAGTTGTTTTATTAAGCACCTAAATTGCAGAACCGAACTCAGTACTGTCTTAACTTAAGCTCACGAGTGCTCGAAACATGGATCCACGCGAGACACAATGGCTTTTTAAGAGCCCCTACAAGTTTCACGAGCCAAAAACAGAAAACAGCTAGTTTTCCAGCGAAAATTTCTCAATAACTACAAGATATATGATAAAAAACATAATGAAAATAATAAAAAGGACACAGGTCCGTCGCCTAGAAACCCTTGAGCCTGACTGAATGCCTCGCTTTTTATTTTTTTTCTGAGTGGCATCTCGTATCTCGGTCAAAGTGACTGGTAGCTACTTACTTAACCGGACTTTTCCTGTGGAGACTAAGCTATAGTAGCCTCCAGCTAGGCACAAATTTCTAAATCGCCTCGCTTTTTATTTTTTTTCTGAGTGGCATCTCGTATCTCGGTCAAAGTGACTGGTAGCTACTTACTTAACCGGACTTTTCCTGTGGAGACTAAGCTATAGTAGCCTCCAGCTAGGCACAAATTTCGACAACGCTGAGGGCTACCCCAGTTGGGGTCGGTCGAACCTCGGCTCTGGACATCGCTTGGGGACAAGCAATGGCTGGATCTTGACAAGTGATTTTACCATCCGTTCGGAAACTACCTACGTGGAGAAGAACGGACAAGAAACTCCTTTTGAAATCTAATAATTTAACTAGTGCTCAGCTTCGCGGGCTGGCGGGCTTTTATTGAAAGAGTACGCGACGAGCCTCGGCGGCCAGGACACGACCGAATCGGTTTGGAATGCCTCGCGCGAGCGCAACGGTTTATAAGGCATTATTTGGACAATTTATTACAATTAAATAAGTACTCAAAAATATAATATAAAAATTGGATTCGATTGATAAACACCTCAAATTTCAAATTATTTACCAGTTATTTTTATATTCAACATATTCTTACGCGTAGACGACGCTTTCGCATATGATAAAATTGCCTTTTTTCCGTGTGGACAACATTTTTCTTAAGTACAAATACAATAAACTTTGGAAACCTAAATTAGTGGCTCACTAGTAT
Organism: Orthosia incerta; assembly: GCA_948252205.1. Classification (NCBI taxonomy): domain Eukaryota; kingdom Metazoa; phylum Arthropoda; class Insecta; order Lepidoptera; family Noctuidae; genus Orthosia; species Orthosia incerta. Next base: position 16,846,551 of record OX411766.1, on the reverse strand, counting down.
ACTATATGCACAGTCGATGTCATTTTTTGCAAATTGTTATTTGCCACCAGTAAGTTGAAAAAGCAATTGAAAAACCTGGTGTTTCGGGATTTCGTTAAAACGTGTGTTAGGAATTTAATTTTTCTATCTTTTTTTTTGAGCAGTTATCAAAAATATGTAATGTACATTTACTAGATAACTATGTGACGCAAAAATTTGCATTAAATGATTTATCATATATCTAGTAGTTATTGAGAAATTTGCACTGAAAAAGTTGATGTTTTCTGTTTTTAGCTCGTGAAACTTGTAGGGGCTCTTAATTGTTTTGTTAATCACGGCACTCAACCGGGTTAATTAAAGTATGCAACAGCCGAGCTCAACGCATATTCTTGTTGTAGGTACTACCCTTACCGTTTACGAAAGTCTGTAGTCCACTTGTTACTATACAACACGTTCTACTGAGCTGTGCACCTCGCTGGAATGCGAGCCCACTCCCGACAAGCCGCGTGGCGCCCCGCGCTCGCCTCGTGCGTTCAGAAACGAGAGTCGAAGTGACGTCACAGCGCCAAGTGTACAGTAGAGTTAAGTCTACCGTGTTTTACATAAGCCGTAAAGTACCTTAGGTAGAGCGAGTCGCAAGCCGATTCCGGGCCACCGTAGGCGCGGGCTTGCGGACGGCGAGTAATGGGTAGCTCGCCGTCCGACAGGGACCGGCCCGAGAGACCAGCTAGGCCAGGCGGCTCAAATAGATGTCAGCAGAAACTGACAGGGTCGCGGATAAATTTGAAAGAGAGTTACCGCGGCCCTGGCACAAGCAACTGAAGGAACATGGGTGGGTTTTAGTCAGCAAAAGTCTCACACACCCTCCTACTTCACCTAGAGCGGGAGAAGGGGTCAACCTTTTATAGCAGAACTTTTTATGTCATAATATTATTATGCATAACAACGGATAGCATAAACATCATTTCGCAGAAAATCGTTTGGCATACACTCATTTACCATACATTCAAACTCATAATTTTGTAAGTCAGAATCATCTTTAGGCATAAATTTCATATCAATAATTATTAAAAGGCAGAACCATCATATCACAGAAAGTTCACAGTCAGAATCGTCTTTTGGCATACATTTCATATCTATATTAATTTAAATACTCATCTATCACATTACAGATAATTCATAGTTAGAGTAATTTTGTATTTTTTACCATAGTAAAAGATTGATAGAACACAACCAACCAACCATGCATGCAGCAAGCATGCAGCATGCAAACAAGCATACACCATGCATGCAGCAATCAAACAAGCATACACCATGCATGCAGCAAGCATGCAACATCCAAGCAAGCATGCAAGTGAGCATGCAGCAAGCATGCAAGCAAGCATGCAAGTGAGCATACAGCATGCAGCAGGCATGGTTTCTGTCACGGCTCCGGCGCTGCGGGGCTCCGGCGGTCCCACGCGAGCTTATCGTCGCAGATGGTTTTAACGCTCACCACCGCAGCTTCGACTCAGCCGCGACGGCGACCGTTATTACACCACCTGCTCCTCAGCTTGCAGGCCGCCTCGCCCCTACGCGCCTACGTGGGCTTAAATTACACTCTAGGGGTAGGACAGACAAGACTACGTGGAGCCGGTTTTGCAGCGATTCGTTTCTGTCACTAACTTTTGTTACACAACATATTGACTATTTAAGACAGTATTTCAATTTTAATTTAAGGTTAAAAATGCTATTTTATAGAAATGTCTAATAAAATTATTCCAAATGAATTTCTGCCATCTTCATAATATGCCAAGTGAAATTATGCCAAATAAAATTCTGCCTTCTTAAAAGTTAGCCATTGTAAATTCGGACATAGAAACATTCGGCCAAACAATAATTATATTAAAAAAAAATATATATCTTAAGAATATTCGTTTAAAGAAGATTATGCCAAGTGTGTTATGCCAAATAAATTTCGGAGTATCAAGATTCTGCCTAAAGCACTAGGAAGTGGTGAAGGGCGGGCGTTTTTGGGGGACTGTCTTATAAGACAGTCCATAAATGTAATTTTGACGTTCGGAAAGTGCTGATTCTCAGCCTAGTTTGAATAAATGACTTTTGAATTTGAATTTGCCAGATAGAGGTAACCCGATTTGTATACATAATGTCTCTTACGTATATTGGAAATAACCTTGCTCTAAGAGCTCATGGTAGGGCCCCAGGTTTTTATGTTTATCAAATCCCTATTTGATGTTTGGATAACGACAGGTATTTCGCCACTTCAAAGGGCAATGTAGACTAGCACCCTAATTGCGAAAGCGCGTTCCCTTTGATGTTGTCAACTAAACCGGTATTCATTGCGTGTTTTGCGCTGTCGAGTAGACGTATTTTTGAACGTATGAAGCAATGAATGCACGCAAATACGCGACGAACATTCTTTGAAGTAAAGCTGTTAGTGCAGTTTTAATGAAAAATCTAATTGAATACCTTTAAACAAGCAATTCTTGTATATATATAGAATCTGAATCTCGGAGAGCAGTGGTGGCCCAATGGTATCGGCCGCGACTTACAAGTTGTAGGTCGTGGGTTCGAACTCAGACAAGCGCTTTACTTTGTGTAAATTATTTCATCACAACTGCTCTCAAAAACGGTGAAGGAGAACATCGTGAGGAAACCGGCTTGTCCTAGAACCAAAACTTCCAAGACATCTGACATCCACCAACCCGCACTGGGCCCGATTGGTGGATTACGGCCCATTCCCACTCACAGAGAGGAGGCCTGTTTCCCAGCAGTGGGAACGTTAATTAGCTGATGATGTGATGTGAATCTCGGAAACGGCTCCAACGATTTTCATGAAATTTAGTATGTAGGCGATAAATCGATCTAGCTAGGTTTCATTTTTAACCGACTTACCAAAAAGGAGGAGGTTCTATGTTCGACATTATGTATGTTTTTTTTTTGTGTATGTTCACCGATATCTCCGTTAATTGTGGACCGATTTTGAAAATTCTTTTTTTGTTTGAAAGAGGATGTTTCGAAATTGGTCCCATTTTAATTTAGTGAAGATCTGATAAAGAACTTCGGAGATATACAACAGAACTCTTCAATAAATATCGGCAAGTCTTTCGGGATTGCTGCAATCGCATGTCTGTTCATTGTTTAGACCATTTCATAACATAACATCACGCCAGTACGCTCTTAAGGGGTACGCAGAACTCTTTTCACCGTATATGTTCAAGTTTCATGGTATTTGGGTAATCTTTTCTGGCGTTAGAGGTTACTAAAGGATTTGCAAAAAAAAAATTTTAGCAAAAAAATACTACCGACTTCCAAATTAAAAACTACAAAGTGAAAAATAACTTTATTTTTGGAATTCGGTAGTATTTTTTTGCTAAAAATTTTTTTTTGCAAAAAAGTACTACCGCAAAAAAATAATCGTCGGTCGCCCAGGTACTGCTATTTAGTGACTAATTCTGGAAACATTTTAAAACATAAAACTTAAATTTTATCGAAACTCGTGGGTTTCCGCCAATTGCTTCCTCGTCGTCCTCCCAGGAATACATCGAGTTACCAATTACGTATACATAGATGATTCACAACAATGACACATAACGAAACAGGATAAATTAGAAGGAAAATAATAAACTAAATGGTCGCTAGATAAGTATCTACCTTATTTAGTATTCATTTAATTTGCCCATGAATATATCACAGTCAAAATGTCACCGCTCATAATTGAGTGTACAAGTGTCGAAAATTGATTTAATTTTGTGAAAAAAAAACAACAAAGTTATCAGTTGTGCTGCTACTGTAGTTATTTTTGTGACAATGAATGCCTTCAGTTTCGGGGTCGCTTATATTCTGGCCATTCTTATGGTTCATGTATCTTATGCTGATTATCAGCTATTGAGTAAGTCATTCTACTATATTTTAATATAATATACTAGCGACCCGCCCAGTCTTTAAACGGGTAGTAGAGCATATTATTGCCTACATGTTTTTTCTCAATCTATCTACCATACACAAAACAAAAATGCAACCTTGAAATGTCCCGTCATCGTTGTGAGAACCACGCCTAAATTTATTTTCGTGCGTATTTTTTTTTTGGTTCGTAGCACTAATACTGCCACTCACGTGTCCGTCTCTCGGTCCGTCTGTCTGTCGTCTATCACACAGGTTTTACAGCCAAACGATTAGAGCTACACTCTTCAAACTTTTCAGTCTAAGCATATTGTTGACCGAAAGCCATACAAATTGTCAATAATATACAAGGTGGGCGCGAAAAAAAACAGTTTACCTACCCCATCCCGTTTTTTAGAACTCGTTGAGTAGATAAATGCTGCATATTTTTGTTTTAAAAATTATTGGAAAACAAAGGAATGAAAAACCACCAAAGTCGGCTTTTTTTACAAAATTTTGTTACGATTTTTTTTTTAGTACCTATGAACTTCAAATTTGGTGATTATGTTTATTATTACGTATATTTTACTAACAAATATTCCTTTGAGTGCTAACAGACATGAAAAACAATAGTTTAAGGGAATCAAAGATCCCAATTGCACTCAAGGGGATATCAATATATTGATAAATCATAATTTTACGGTTAAAATCAACTTGTTTTTCAGTTTTGGTACGGAAGTTTCGTCCTAAATGTGCAAAGTCCGACAAGCACTTGGCCGGTTCCTTTTTGCGATAACTTCAAAGATATTCATTTGAGATATTCATTAAATTAATATTATGGTGCTTACACCATATAAATTAAATGAATATCTTATCTCGTTAGTTATCTTAAGCATTTTATGCACATAACGATAATCCTTTACTTACAAATGATTATCGTAATGTGCATAAAATGACTAAGGTACGTAATGTAAGGACGTATTTACTATCCGTCTAAATAGCTGTTGAATACAGGCCTTCGGATCACAAAGCCATGAGGCAGACACTGGGGCCCATAGCAATGCTGCGACTCTTGGATCCTACCAGGTCTATACCCGCGCTACTGCGATTCGCAGCAGCGATAAGCTAGGGGTTGTTCTTTAAGATACAGGTTCCTGTTAGACAGGTGGAAAGTGATACACCACTAGTGTGGTCGGAGGTTATAGGGAAAATATATTCGATGCCGCGATGGTTCGAAACAATAGCTTTCCAATTACCGCATTGTACGTGACATATTTTTTTTTGTAGTTAGAATGGGTATGATATATGTATATATTGAGGAGGTCGTGGCTAAATAATAACAGCCGCACGGGTCGATCATCTAAGTTAAGCAACGCTTGACGAGGTCGGTCCGTGGATGGGTGACCATTTCAACATACCGAGTTTCCTCCGTGACTCGGAAAGCACGTTAAGCCGTTGGTCCCGGCTGTCATTTGAAGATCTTTGCTGTCAAAGATCTTCAAATGACAGCCGGGACCAAAAACAAAAATGAAAACGTCTGTTCGTTACGGGTAGTCAGAATCTTGAGATCTGACACCAGTCATGCGAAGAGGTACCGTGTTACCCAGTTACTGGGTTGTGGAGGTCAGATAGGCAGTCACTCCATGTAAAACACTGGTACAAACACGGACGTGTAACGCTAAAAAAAACATTTGAATATGGTGGTAACTTATGTGAGTGGGAGGATTACAAAACTATTTATTTTTTGCAAAATGTGACGTATCAAATGAAAGGGCTTTTTAAGGCGTATTCAAATATTGTGATTCCCGAAAAAATACAATGCTCCTCGGCCTCTGCCTTTCTTTTAGTAGATATTTTTATGGTATGGCCATGTTGCGAGGATGAATAAAAGGCGACTAATGTACGAAAGGTATTTACAAGGCAGACGTGAATGGCAATTCCGGGAGAGGATGCCCTAGAAAGACATACATAGACCTTATAGGTCATGTTCTGAGAAAGGCCAGGTGCGCAGTACTCATAGCCGGCGTGTGTACATGACTAGATGTTTGAACGTGAGTGAAGCAAAAGAAGTATTTAAGGTTACACTTGTCAACGGCACGAACTATTTTATGCGCGGGGTTAAAATGCATTTTATATCAACCGACAACACGTGCGGAAGAGATAGATGCTTTGATGAGCAGTAGGAAGCTAGTTCGCGTACGAATACACACTTTTGCAAATTTGTAGCGAAATGTATAATGATTTAGGACGAAACCGAGCGCGCGAAATTTTATAAACAGACCTTTGGGAGTCTGCATATCATGAAAAAACGACTAAACGTATCTGTTCAAAATAAAATTATTTGCATTGTTTAACTACTAATCTATCCCTGTATGGAGGTCGTTTTGCAATTTTCTGTCTACTGTATTAATTCGCGCCCAAAAATGCGTTAAAATTAGTGTCGAAATGTGAAACTTTCGAACTTTGAAATATTTACTTTTTTGTTTCCATACAGGGCTAGATAATGATGAGACAAATTGATATCACTTTTTATTTTGAACGAACATTGTCAAACAGTGGAATAATCCCTAGACTACGTTTGTGTGGAAGAATTTTCGACTAGTGTAACCTTAAGGATCGTAGCAGATGGCATGAGTTTATGTATGTATGTATGTATATTTTAATTAATTACTGATTCCAGGTGAATCAAAAGAAACATTAATAATTGATGGTCCATTCAATTTTATGTACGGTGGACCTGAGCAAAATTACTTACTCATGGAAATAACACTCAAGAATCTACCATCAAGTGTGACCGAAGTCTTCCTATCAATTAATAATATTGGCAAACCAGGTAAGTTTGTGACTTTTCTTATATTTTTGCCAACTGCAGTTTTTCATCACATCGTATGCAATGCTTATCTCTTTTTCTCATAATCGGTTTATGCCGAACCTGACCCGAATTCCTAACCCGGTCGAAGAGCGAATGAAGCGAGCTCGGGAACTTAGGCCACCCCGATACGGATAGGTTAGGTTCCGGGGATGCCGGCAGCTGAACTGAGTGAGCCAGTTGAGCGAACTCAGTCCCCGTCATTTCCTTCATGTTAACACTTTAGACGCTGCAGACAGAAACAGGAGCCCCGTCGACTTCGTTGCTTAAATAGTAAGCGTAGTGAAATAATATTTTTTTATTTCACTTCGATTACTATTTAACAACAAAAGAAAAAGTTAGTAAACACATTTTTTTTTTGCATGGGGAAATACATGCATAAGGGCAACCACGGGGAGATAGAGCAGTTATGTGGGACTCCAACCCACAAAAACTCCACGGTGTCCTCCTATGCCGCTTATGGTGGGAACACGGGCACGCGTTAGCACTCACCCGTAAACCCACCGTGGCTGTCCGTCACCGGATCCTCCTCTGGGGAGTGCCCTCCATCCCTGGCGCACCAGAACACATTGCACGCCGTTACCACCCCAGGGACAGAGAGAGACAGATACTCGTTCTCCCCTGCGGCGCCACCACGTCCACCATCAGACGGTGGCGACCCCACATCCCGTCCAGGCCGCGGAAGGTAGGGAGAGCGGCGCACCGCAAAATCAGCACTCATCTCCGTCGCGGCCTCCTACCCTCAGCTACGATGCCTTGAATACGACAATGCGACCCGCCTCAGTTTCGATGTCGCCCAAGCGGCACCGCAACCTAACTGTTCGGCGTCGCCTTAATCGGCAAAAGCCCGGATGAGCTCATCAGGTTCCTCTTCGCTTCACCGTGGGTGATCAAAGCAACATCTACTGAGCCCCGCCTCGACAGTGCGGGCAACCACTAGGGACGGTGTACTAACCTAACGTAATCTAACCCGTGACCGGATTTCGGGGCACGTTTGGAATAATCGTCTTAATCAGGTACCGCAAATAATCGGAATGATGACCGATCCTGGGGCCGTACTATAACGTGCCAACGCCATGATGATTCCGTTGTGAAAAAGGCATAGTACCTACTCTTCGTCGTAAAAAATATTTTATTATTTTCTTTGATATTGAATTTTTAACTTGTCATCTTGAAAAATTGTATGACCTTTATAACTGATTAGTAAGAAGAACTACAGTAAGCATCTTTATGCAATCTCAGGCTTCTTTACAATGGCTGTACATCGGTAAGTGAATAGGGTCAAATTCTACGAAGCAATAACTTACGGATAACTTAAAGAAAGACCTCATTTTAAATTATTATAAAAACAAAAATAGATTAACTGAAAAGAGAAAAAACTTTTTAACAAAAAAATCTAATCGACTTCCAAAACAAAACACTTCAAACCAAAAAATAACTTTCTTTTCCGAAGTCGGTCAAAGTCAAAGTCAAGTGTATTTATTCAATTATGCCATTAAGCGGCACTTTTGAACGTTAACAATTAAAATTTACAAGTAATAAAAATTTATTCTACCGTGCATTCGGCAAAATAGCTTGTTATGGAGAAGAATGCACAAGAAACTCCATACTTACTCTTTTAAAAAAGAAACATGTTTTACAATATTAAAGTACATACATTAATAAATTCATGTACGTGAGGACGATGTACCTAGCACTATTATACTACATATAGGTATAAAGTATTACAAGCACTAACAGGTAAACCCTTCACTTGATAAATAGGAACATGGTTCTCACATACTTACAAATATTGCATACATAGGTAAATTACCTAATTCAACAACAACGGAACAGTGTGCGAGTCGAAATTTTTTAAACAAAAATAATAGAAAAATAATAAAAATAAAGCGTTACTATAATTATGAATATAATACAAATTAACCAGTTTGATTTTGTCTACACTAAGAATTGCCCTATGGAGCAGGACCAACATGTTTCCAAGCATTCTTATCTTGAATATAATCATCTAGTTTAGTCGGTGTCTTTGATACCTATGGTTTTCCGTTTTTCGACCCCGACTTCGGAAAAGAAAGTAATTTTTCGGTTTGTAGAATTTTGTTTTGGAAGTCGGCTAGATTTTTTGTCAACAGGTTTTCATTTATCTCTTTTTAGTTTTGATAGGCACCTCCAATTACCATGAAAAAAATAATCCTAGTCATGAAACGTACTTTGACGTTTCATGACTAGGATAAATAGCTTTATTTTGGAGTTCCAGTGCCTACCTTCCGGCTTCATCTTCAACGAACGCATCACAAGGTGTCCATAGTTATGCTTGCAATTTAGCTTATCAGTGTGATGTAAATTAAATCGCTTCGAGCCATCAGAAAGTTGCTTAAGCCATTTCATGAAATGGTTGTATTTCATGACTACCTGTCCCCCGCGGCTCCTCGTTTCATGACTAGGATAAATAGCTTTATTTTGGAGTTCCAGTGCCTACCTTCCGGCTTCATCTTCAGATCAGTTCAATGGTACCATTTTCATCAGAACCATTTAATCATAAGTATTTGCTACATAATAGTCGATTAACTATTCGAGATATCTTATACCAGTTGTACCGATTGTATCACGACCCCCTTTTTTGGAAAGGAGGCGCCATATTTAAAAATTGCATAACCCCCCCTACAATTGAGATGAATCTAACGACTCCTCATAATGTCATATTCCATCAAGCCGCTTGGGCTGTAGAGCGTGCCAAAGAAATGGACATACATACAAAGGTACGCTCGAATAGCATAACCCAGCAGTTGCGTAACAAAATACTTTCTTTACTTTGAAATAAAAACGAAACGGTCTTCGCAGAATATTCTAAACGGATTTAAAATTATTGTTATGCTGAATGTGGTAATCCTTGAGTAGCCGAATCCCGCAAGCATTGAAAATAATGGCCATAATTTTGAACAATTAATCACTTGCTAAGTTAACGTAAAAAAATTAAGAATATTTATCACCAGTGGGCCAAATCTAGAATTAAGGTCACACTAGTCGAAATTTTTTCCATACAAACGTAGTCTAGGGATTATTCCACTGTTTGACGATGTACGTTCAAAATAAAAAGTGATATCAATTTGTCTCATCATTATCTAGCCCTGTATGGAAGCGAAAAAGTAAAAAAAGAAAACATTTTTTTTTTCTTTTCTTTTTAAAAAAACGTTGCCCCACACTAGGAATTTCTTCCTGTATCGTGGGTGCGTTTGCAAACATATAAACTTACATACACAACACCCAGAGCCGGCACAACTATCTGTAAGTCATACAAATATTTGTTCCGTGCGGGAATCGAACCCGCGACACACAGCGCAGCAGTCAATCGCTCAACCACTGCGCCAACCGTGCGCCCAAAAGTTTTAAAGTTATTAGCCTCGAAAATTCCACATTTCGACACTAATTTTAACGCATTTTTGGGTGCAAATAAATACCATAAGAAAACGGAAAATTTAAAAACGGCCTCCATACAGGGATAGATTAGTAGTTCAACAATACATATAATTATATATTTTGAACAGATAGATTTAGTCGTTTTTTATGATATCTAGACTGCCAAAGATCTGGTTATAAAATTTCGCGCGCTCGGTTTCGTCCTAAATCATTATCCATTTCGCTACAAATTTGCAAAAGTGTGTATTCGTACGCGAACTAGCTTCCTACTGCTCATCACAGCATCTATCTCTTCCGGACGTGTTGTCGGTTGATATAAAATGCATTTTAACCCTGCGCACAAAATAGTTCGTGCCGTCGACTAGTGTACCCTTAAGATAACTTTTTTTAATTTGTTTCAGATACTACTCTGCGTACGATAGTAAATATAGACAACAATACTGGAAAAGTTTTGATCCTGGGAAGATTAACAAGCAAGCAAATATTAGTTGATTTAGTATTACGAACAGAAACCAGTTTATGTACTATAAAAAGAGTAGCTAACGGGATGCGCCGGAATAGGAATTGGCTACACGATGTACAAGATATATCGCTATTCATTAACAATACATGGAAATCTTATCAAAGTTAGACATTTCTACTACGTTTTTATCAAATTGTGTATGTTAGGAAGCTTATTTAGCACTTACTCAGAAAATTAGGTCGAATGGCATCACAAGATGTCCATAGTTATGCTTGCAATTTAGCTTATCAGTGTGATGTAAATTAAATCGCTTCGAGCCATCAGAAAGTTGCTTAAGCCATTTCATGAAATGGTTGTATTTCATGACTAGCTGTCCCCCGCGGCTTCGCTCCCGTCAACTGGCTATCTAACGTAATCTACCTACCTACCTACCCCACCCTACCCTACCCTACCCTATCTACCTACCTACTCAACCCTACATACATGATTGTACGCAACGCACGCAACGGAAGCTCTCAAAAAAATACAAAAAACCCGACTGCTTAAAAAGCGAACTAAAAAGACGACCAGAAGAAAAACTTATGCGCGAGCTGGCTGGCCAAAACCAGATGTATCCACTGCACATGATTTTCTTCTTGTTTATGTCTTTTTATTTCGCTGTATTTTGTATTTTTTTATTAATATTTTTAGTCAATTATTTTTTAGCATTATGTACATTTAAACATATAAGTGTTATATATTTTTGAAATTACCTCTAAAATCCCTTTATTTTGATACCCCACACGATGGGTATGGAAGAATGAAGAAATTGGGCTCCAACAATATGGCGCCCAAAATCCGCCAATTTTCTATATTCCAATTTTAATGTAGCCAGAGACACTCGCAGGGTTAAGGGCTTGTACACAAAACTGATATGCGACGCGATGCGAATTCGCAACGCAGAAAATTACGACACGAATTGCTGCGATGCGATTTCGTGCGGCAAGGCGTCTCCCAGGGTGACCATTCCTTCGACGACCGTTAACCGTACTAAACGTATTTTGAATTGAAAACTAGGTCGTGACATGGATCGTAAAAAGAAATGTGCATTTTTATTTTTAGGAGATACAGGAAAAAGAAACAAAGAAGATTTTGGGTTCTTGTGACGCAACATCGCAAGAATGCGCGATGCGAATCAATTCGCAAGTTCTTGCGATGCGTAGAGGGAGCTCGTAGATTTTTGCGATGCGACGTCGCATCGCAGTTTTGTGTACAAGCCCTAAGACGAATCGATTGACGTAAGAATCATCAAAATCGGCCAACGCGTTTGGTCTCTAAAACGCCACATAGGAACAAACATACATATATACAAAAAAAAAAAAAAAAAAAACAAAAAAAATTGAATGATAAACACATTACCCTCCTTCGGTAGTCGGGTGAAAAGGAATATTTTGCCCGTTATTGCAACATTTTTGATTTATGCCCCGCTCCTACTGGTCGTAGCGTGATTTTAAATAGCCTATAGCCTTCCTCAATAAATGGACTATCCAACACAAAAAGAATTAGCGCTGGGATTAGCGCGTTCAAACAAACAAACTCTTCAGCTTTATAATATTAGTATATAAATAAGGCCAGCTAAACTAACCATACCGCTTAAACGTCAAAGTTTAATGGTAATACAATCCACGTTTCGCCATATCATAAATGTAGAGTAGAGTGCCCATAATCTTAAAGATTTAATAAATAATCAAACAAGGAAGGAACTCAATTCAAGTAGGTATTTATGTGTCGTAAAGACAAAAAAAAAAATATAATATGCGTCAAATGAAGATAAAAATCTTCATTTGACGCATATTATATTTTTTTTTTTATATTAAAATAAATGTCTGTCGCCATGATGCATAACAAAAACACAATGATATCTATCAGCGCCTCTAACGGTGGATAATGTAACTATTTTACGATAATATCACATTGATCACTAATGATTCGATATCACAAAATAGAAAGTATACAGAAGGGCCACTCCCGCCATTTTGAAAAATGACACCTAATCTTTTTTTTTTTTTTTTTAACAATTTTATTGGCACACCTAATCTTGACAGACTCACTAGGGTTGCTATATATTATATTGATTCTGAATTTTAAAAAAGAGTAGCTAGTAAACGTAAAGTATAAATACCTAAACTACAGTACCTAAACACTGGCGTTTTACTACTTACCTTTCTGTATCGTTTGGACATCCAACGAGTCGGCACTGTTTTTTTTGTTGTATTTAAGCAACCAAATACACTGCAGGCGTAATAATAGCGTACATTAATTTTTTCAACACTTGACCGCAAAGTAGAAAGCACAGTATTAAAGTTTTCGTCGCAGCTCACATAAATAGCTACCCTTATGTATCAAATTACAGGTACCTATGTCCCATAAAATAAAAATACTATTTCCTTCAGGTGGCCTGACAATTGTTAACATCCAGATCCTTTATAAATACTAATGAATTTAAAGTATATTCGGTCTGTGTATACAATGTTTGAAGAAATAAAGCAATCTAATCTAATATTAATTTTTGTTTGACATTTTAATGAATTTTTTTTATAGATTTTATTATTCATTATTCCTATTTGACATCTGATTGATATTTTCATTGTGACATTTGTTTATTTTTTATATTTGACATGCATTATATTATTTGACATTTGATTTATATCTTGTTGCATAGTTTTGATAGTGATGTATTTTGCATTTATTTCACTTCTACATTGATTTGACATGCACTATTTTCATTTTGACATCTGATTTATATTTTTTGCATAGATTTTATTTGACATTTTTTTATTGATAACTATTATTATTTTAATTTCATTAGTGATAATTATGGAATTCATTTATAATTAAATTAATTCATTGTTTAACTTGCATAATATTTGCACGCCATAGCATGTGGCAAACATGTCGGAATCTTTTGTTATTTTTTGTTATCTTACATGCATATTGTATGTGTTACCCATGTTTAGCAAATAAATATATCTCATCTTATCTTATCTTATCTTATCTGTAACAATTAATAAAGGTAACCCAGCCAATGCAACCTCGTTACAGTACTTTATGACTGACGTGACAAAAACCCTCACAAAGCACTCGTGACAGCCGCGACTGAGCTCAGTCCAATATTGCCCAATATTCCCTGTAAATCGAAATGTCAATGTGTGTGTGCAAAATGACGCTTTGTTCGTAGTAGCCTCTCTGTGTGCGGAGCGCCGCCGCTTACGTACTTTATGGCCATATCATGAATTAGCCGAGCAAATCATGATCATGATCTGACCAGACCATATCATGATGTGGACAGCGGGTATTTGCTATTTCATAAAATGCAACAGTTTCATGAAATAATCGGCCACATCATGAAGTGATTAATTCAAGTTCTGGCCACGTAATACACAATTTTTTGTTTTATCGTTTTTTTTTTTCAGATACTGGTACTTGCTTATATCCGGACTCTTGTAATATCATTGTGGACTTCAGACATAAATGCGATGGTAATATTTTTAGACACTATCTAAATAGTTTAAAATAGTTGGCCTGTTTACACTGGCCAAAAAATAGTTTTTAGATGCTTCTTACGTATATTTAGCGAATTTATAGTTAGGGAGAAAATTTAGCGCGTAACATTGTGTTTGAAAGAAATATTTCGAGATGATGAGTTCCTAAAAATATCTCAAATAGCATGCGTTACAATTTAGAAGATAATAGTACATTATGGTACAAGTGTGCAATGTTGGTGATTACCGCTGAGGCGCCATTGAGACCCGAGCCTTAGGTGAGGGTCTTAAGAGAGCCGAGGATGGTAATCATCAATACACACGTGTATCATACGACGTTTTTCAACACACTTGTGAAGAAAATAATACAAAAAAAATCATTTTCAACTGTAAAAAAGAGTTGTGATTTTTTTTTCACAATGGTGGGCAAAATTAATCAGTTTGCCTATGCGAGCGCATTTAACAATGGCGATCGGCCATAGACTAAAATAATGAGGTTTCTTTTTTTAGCTTTTCGTGGATAGTGTTTTAGCCACGTACAAAATAGGGAATTTCAATTTTTCTTAATTGCAGAGCAAATAAAATTTATATTTGAGTGAAATTTTTATTTATTAAGCACGTACAAGTTGAAATTATCTATTTAAATACGAAGTTGCTCGAAATGAGCAAGCAATAGGTACATTAATTTATTTGTACTATTGAGAACGATCTTCTACTATTGAGTTCGATCTTATTTGTATCGAAACTTTTTTAAGAAACAAAGCAACTCAATCAATAAATTAAAAAAATCTCTATAACTCACTTGTGAATAATAGCAATGAAAAAGTCACAGTTTGATAACAGGTATCATTATGTGCCTAATTGCGGTGAAATTAGAGCCACTTTATGAGCAAGTGTGTTGAAAAAAACATAACACAACGCTTGTATTATATAACGGTATTTATTATAATTTACATATTTTAATATGTTGATAATTACTTATATAAACAATTAGGTAACCGATTATAGTAATCTATAAACTCAGAACTTTAAATAACTTTTTTTTTCAGAACAACAATTCGACATACAAACAACGACAACAACAACGACAACAGAAACGACAACAACAAATAACAAACAACAACGGCATCATTGTTACTTTACCGCATCACAATACATTTGTACAATACATAATCCTACTCCTGACAAAGAATACAAGTTATATCAAACTTACGACGATAGTAAGTAGTTTTAACATATTTTTGGTTAGGTCTACAGGAGCCTAATTGCGTTTTTTTTTTGACAGCTCAGAAAACGAGCGCACGCTTTTATTTTGACAATTCAACACCTGGGATGTTATGTATATGCAATGCCGAATACGGATACAGATATAGAAATATTATTATACAGATTCCGGATATGATATTATTTCTGATTATCCGTTAGTTTCGGGTCGTTTCGGTATAAGATTTATAATAAACAAACATGCTCGTGACGCGCGCGGCTTGCGTGTCGGTTCGGCCGTGCAGTAAACCTGACATAACGTATGACATTTAGACTACCCCTATCCAGAATTATCCGTATCTTTTATATCGGATTCGGTTACGGATAGATTTCTATGCCGGATATCCGAGTTTCGGTTACAGGTACGGAGTTCCTTAACATCTCCGTATTCAATAACTATTCATTGCGTGTTTTACGCTGCCAAGTTGACGGATTTTTAAACATAATGAAGTTTCTGCCAGCGGCTTCGCTCGCGTGAAAGATTTTTATTTTGGTGGCCAAACCAGGTTCTTCGGGACAGGCCAATCGTGGGGCCATGGCAGAACCCGCGAGGTCAGCCCCGGCGAAACCAGTAAAGTTGGCACCCAAAAGGGGTGGAGCAGCTGCATAGAGCCCCAGCCCGGGCTGCGGGTCGGCCGCCCCAATCTCTGTCGCCTCCTGAATCTCCTGCGGCCGACGCCGAATGGACAGTGGCCGAGGAGAAAAGGAGCGAAGCATTGATCTCCTTGATTTCCTTCCATTTGGCCGCCCTTGCTGCCTAGTAAGGGCTGCCAAATGGAAGGAAAGGCGGCAGCGGTGCAAGAAGCCAGGGAGGGTCGTAGGCTCTTGGTGGGGCGGGTTTCTGCGTAGTTGAAGCTACTGGAACCCGACCTCTGAAGTGCTTCCGCTGCCATGTGGGCAACCACGTGGAAGCTCAATGCACCTCGGAGATGGACCGGAGCAACAACTGCTTCCGCTACGGTCAGCCTGGTCACAAGGCTGGCTCGTGCAATGCTACACCGCACTGCTTTATATGTTTGGTAGCTGGCAAGCCGGCCGATCACCGGGCTGGGACAAGACCTGCGCTCCACCCGCCAAGGCAGGTAGAGGCAATCCCTCCACCGTCGCCGTCACCGCCACTGTTGCCGCCGCTGCCGCCCCTACAGCCGTTGTCGCCGGCGAAACCACCGCGGCAGGACCCTCACAGGGGGCTCGGAAGGAGGCGGAAATGGAGTGCCAGTAATGGCCCCGTTACGCCTCATCCAGGCGAATACCACTGCGCCGCTGCTCAGGATCTGCTGCTCCAGAGTATGGCATAGTGGTCGATTAAAATCATCGTGTTCGCTGAGCCGTACTTCGTCCCACCCAGGGATGGCTGGGTGGAGGACCTGAGCGGCTCAGTGACCCTAATTTCGTCAGCCACCACCGGTACCCCATCCCTCGAGGGTGTCAAGAGGGGACAGGGTTGCGTGGCAGCACGGTTCGGAGAGATTGCCGTGGTGAGGTATACTTTTCTCCGAACTGAACTCTCGTAGAGTTCCACAACTCCCTTGCGGAGTTGAGAATCGTCGTCGTCGGGTACCGCTCCCTCCCTGTGCTCGTCCTCGGGGACTTCATTGCCAAGAATGTGGTTTGGGGTTCCCGTTATACGGACTGGTGGAGGACTGAGCTCTGGAGACAGGCCTGGTCGTCCTAAACCGGGGTTCTGTCCCCACGTGTGTGCGGCTGCAGGGCGAATCGGTGGTGGAGATTTCGTTCGCCAGCGCCGCTCTGTCACCACGTGTCGTCGACTGGCGCGTCATGGAGGAGATGGAAAACCTATTCTGACCACCAGTATATCGGGTTCGACGTCTCCTCCCAGACCTCGACCGCGCCGGTCCGACAGACCCCGAGTGGTCCGCGGGGGGCGCTGAAGCAGCTGGACCGGGAGGTTCTCCTGGAAGCCTCGATCGTGCAGGCCTGGGTGCCATCACCGGATAGGCCTGCTGACATCAACGACGAGGCGGAGTGGTTCCAGGAGGCCATGTCCGAGCTATGTGACGTGGCAATGCCCCGGGTCCAGCCAGAACACGCCCGGCGCCAGGTGTACTGGTGGTCACCGGAACTTACGCCTCTGCGCCAGGCGTGCGTTGCTGCGCGACGCCGGTACACCAGGCACCGCAGGCTCCGTAACCACCCCCCGGATACGGGAGCCATTAAGGCGGAGCACCAACTGAAAATCAGAGCTGGATGTCTGCGACGCCCAGCAAATGCTGAGTTGTTCTTGTGTTGTGTCTATGTCGAATAAATGTTTTCTATTCTTTCTATTCTTGGTACAGAGTGGCGAGGACCGCCCTCCAAGCGGAGATCTTCGCGGGCCAAGGGACTGGCCCGCGAAGAGTCGCTGGGTACTCTGAACTGGTATCCGTGGGGACATCCCTATAAAATGGTGCGGGATAAACGCCGCCCATTGGCTCCCCCGCTGACGCAGAGTCTTCAGCCGCAGCTCGTAGAGGACGTAATGAGCATTCAGTTCCCTTCGCGAGGGGAACATACTCTCCCGCCTATGGCTTCGCCTCCTGCGATGCCCAATGTGGACCACACCACCGACGACGACGAAGCTTCTAAATGCCAAAAACACTGCGCCAGGACCCGACAGCTTACCTGGAAAAGCCTGGGTCCTGGCCTTGGAGGCTCTCGGGGCTCGACTAATGGGGCTCTTTAGCGCATGCCCAAGCATCTCCAAATCATCCCTCTCAAAAGAGGGGCCAGTACCTCACTTCGTTGGAAGGCGGGGCAACTGGTCCTCATTAAGAACCTGGGGCGCCCTGCGGACTCTCCTTCCGCTTACCGGCCCATCGTGCTGCTTGATGAGGTGGGCAAGCTCTTTGAAAGAGTCATTGCAGACCGCCTCGTCGGGCAGTTGGTGCAAGTGGGGCCGGATCTGGCGGAGAGCCAGTTTGGTCCGGGGATACCGCAAGGTCTCCGGTGAGGCGGCAAGCCTCCTTGCTGGAATAATTGCCCACGCGCAAATATTTATTGGCACGAGCTGGAAGCTATATAGCTTAGTCTCCACAGGGAAGCCCGGTTAAGTAGTTGTCAGTCACTTTGACCGAACTACGAGACGCCACAAAGAACAAAAAAAAAAACAAAGAGGAAGCGAAATGCCGGGGCGAAACTCCGTTGCCGCGACAAATCGCAGATCGGCGGACAGACCTCCGACAGGATCTCATGGCGACATGGAGAGGGCGACTGTCGCAACCCAGCGCTAGCCACTCCTCAAAGAGAGGCCCTTTGAGGAGTGGCTTGAGAGGCGTCACGGCGTCCTCACCTTCCGCCTGACAGAGGTCCTCACCGGACACGGCTGTTTCGAGAGGTTCCTGTTCAGGATAAGGCGGGAGGAAACGCCCGAGTGTCACAATTGTGTGGACCGCCCGGAGAACACGGTGAAGCATACGGTGGAGGTCTGCCCTGCTTGGGACGTAACTGTACCCCCCTCATCCCTACTGAATATGCCACTGTGCAACGTCTGACGGAGTGTTCCGAGCTTTCAATAACTTTGATTCTACCTGTAACCCGTGTCAATGCCATAATTGTGTGACTATTGCTAATATATTACCTTAATTGCAGATTCCTACATTGGTACTAACATGCACGTCACCACTTTAAACCTGAAATTAGTAATTACATTAGAATTATTTGACAATAATACTTCAGTAAATATAGAAAAGGAAAATATTATAGACTCTGCTAAAATTACCGTCACGGCGAAAGAGACAAGTGAGTATTGTGATGTTCTTAATGCGTTTGTGCTAAATAAATGTATTTTCTTTAATTATTTCTTTCTTTCTTCCTTTAAGTATGGCGCCATTCCACTGCACGGTCATACTAAGAACGAATGTTTAGCTAGAATACCAATAGCCCGCGCAGCTATAGCCTTGGCAACACATAACGATAAAATCAAACCACCAGGTTTCGTGAAAATACCATTAAATTGGCAACACTGCCTTAAATTTTTTCGATTAACTGTCATATAACACGAACTTTGTTATTTTTTTAGGTTTTAAGATGAAGCACTGTCTTATATTTCCACTTTTATAACGATGTTGCTGCTTGGGGCACTAAAGCTGCCTGTACCTGTGTGTGGACAAGCAGCCTTAATGTTATTTATGAACGTTTCCTGTCATTTGTTACAGCTAAATACTACAATGTTACAACGCTGATGTATTCTGAAACATCGGAGCTTCAGTTTAGTTGTCAAAAATATTTCAGTCTGGACAAAGTTCTATGTGAGTAGAGTGTACTTTTATATCTACTTGCCCGGGTGGCAATATACCAAATCGAGTTTGATGCCTGTTTAATGGTTTATATTAGAGATGCCGCGAATAGTAATTTTGCCAAATACCGAATATTCGGCTTGGCTCATGGCCGAAGCACCGAATATTCGTCGGCCGTACATTTCGTACGTTTCGCGGGTGATAGGTACCTACGCAAAACAATATCCAATAATTTGCTAAAATGTTTTCATTCATCATAACTTACCACTGATATATTTTAAGTATTGGATAAATATGTTGATTTTTCATGCTTAATTTAAGTTGTTGGAACGAAGTTCCTTATCGCTCGTTGCGAAAGGGGGCTAGACGGAAAAAAATCTCACGAAAAGTTGTAACGACACTTTTTGCTATAGTTGTAAGCCGTGCGGCGTGCGCGTGTTTCGTGCGTGTTCTAACCTATACGCTATATATATGTGTGTATATGTGTGTATATGTATACATATATGTATATATACATATATATATGCATATATAACGCCAGACGCACAAAACCCTCCACCACAGGCCGACTCGAGTCGACACTACTCGAAAACCGACCCCGAGCCGCCACTAATAACGAACCGGCGATCAAATCAGAAAACCTAAAAACCTCCATATCTCGGAAACGGTTGGAGCTAGCTCAATTCGCAATTTTTTTTTACCCCATTCTGAAATATCAGTATGAAACGTCTATAAAATCGTGCAACAAACCCCTCCCTCGCGGGGGAGAAGGTGAACAGTTAAGAAGGGGGGGTTATCCTATCTTGTTCTTCGGCCAGAAGCGACTGCGGGCAAGGGGGCAAATTTTTACTCAGAATTGAGCTAGCTTCAACCGTTTCCGAGATATGGAGGTTTTTAGGTTTTCTGATTTGATCGCCGGTTCGTTATTTACTAGAAATCATAAAATAATGTTAAAACATTTTTTAGGTGAGATCGAAAATATACGAACGACTGAACCAACTATTCAAATTGTAATATCCACATTTGTTAACTGTCACCTAGCGCCATCTGTCGCCATCAGCTGGAATTAAAAAACATTAATTTAAGAAACTTAAGTGGCAGTGGGCAGGGCACATTGCTCGCAGAACGGATGGCCGATGGGGCAGAAAGGTTCTGGAGTGGCGACCGCGAACCGAAAGACGTTGCGTTGGAAGGCCTCCCACCAGGTGGACCGATGACCTGGTGAAGGTTGCAGGAATCCGCTGGTTGTGGGACGCACGGGACCGGTCAATGTGGCGACGCTTGGGGGAGGCCTATGTCCAGCAGTGGACGTCTTTCGGCTGATATGATGATGATGATGATGAATTTAAGAAATAAAATTGTATCTCGGAAACGGGTGGAGATAGGCCAAATCTGACAACAGATTAGAATATACTATAAATATGTAATAAATATAGTATATTCTAATATATATATGTATATATACTAAAGGAACTTCGTTCCATACGGGTGTCCCTTGACACCTCTCAAGTTTTATTTTTTCATGATTTGGTATTCGATATTCAGCCGAATAATATTTCGCAATATTCGGCCGAATACCGAATAAAAATAAAAGCAACCGAATAGGCCGAATACCGAATAGTAACCGAATATTCGTAGCATATCTAGTTTACACAGTGCTAACAGGTGATTAGACAGTAGACAGTTGCTCCCAGCCCGCCGGATCCAATATTTTTTTAGTATAAAAAGTAGTCGAATACACTCAGCGATAGTGTAGCTCATTTTTATTTTTTCTATAGGCTTGCGCTTTACCACTATCTCACCTGATGGTAAGCGATGATGTGGTCGACGACGGAGCACGCTTGCCTAGAAGACGCCCATTCACTCTTGAATTAAAGACCCCTAGCTCTAGAAGTTCTGTATCAGTGAAATATTTTTTTCACCTCAGCACCTCAAACAAGCAGGTTTTGCTGCTTAAAGACAGTGAGCAAAACTCGATTTTGCTGCGTGCGTGAAACAAAGTTACTTTGCGTTTAGTCTACATTTGACAGATTCTACTTTTGACATCATAGTCTACTTTTGACAGATTCTACTTAAGACAGATTCTACTTTTGACAGATTCTACATATGACAGATTCTACCTAAGACAGATTCATGAAGGTATAACTTCATGGACAGATTCTACATATGACCGATTCTATATTTGACAAGTTTAGAAAATGATTGATATTTGAACAATGTCCCCAGTAGAATCTGTCAAAAGTAGAATCTGTCATATGTAGAATCTGTCAAAAGTAGAATCTGTCAAAAGTAGAATCTGTCTAAAGTAGACTATGATGTCAAAAGTAAAATCTGTCAAATGTAGACTAAACGGTTCTGTCACTTTCACTTCGATACGAAAAAAGCGAGAGATAGAAACAAGTCGATTCAAAGTTCAATTTTTACATTCGTTATATAATAGGCCCAAAAAAGATATCAACAATAAATCGTTCGGATACACATCATAACTGTAAAATTTCAAATCATCTGTTAAGGTGTAAATATTATACATTTTTCTTAATAATTGAATTATATTTTTTTATAATCAAATAAAGAGATGTTGAAGAAAAAAATACGAAGTTTATCATGTATCTACATAATTATTTAAAGTTATAACAATTTTTATTGTGACAGAATAATTTAGTAATAGTTCGAAAATTACACCTGCGGGGTGCAATTGCCGAACGCATCTTTAAATAATAGCGGGATTTAACTTTTTATTGATTTCTTCTTCTGTTACGCTAGCTACAAAGTTCGATACACGTTGGATATTAATAACAAATAAATATGAGTGAATCCAGTGAGTATGTAAAAAATGCAGAATTAAGTTTTCTGCCTGAAAAGTCGCGCAAAATATCTAAAAGCTTATGATATTTTTAAGCAATAGAGACTTAAAATTGACAAATAACTTGTTATCGCACTTCATAGAATTATCACAAACGAGGCAACCATCTACAATGCGGGGTATTTACTCAATGTTGAAAGCCAAAATAAAGACAAAAGATGACATGCACATTTTACTTTTAGGTAATATGTTCTCGCTGCTGAGGTGAAAAGTTGTATGTGTTACACGAGACCAAAGTTATTTGCATCTCGTGTCTCAAAATCAACACTCGCAGCAAAAAACAACTTTGCTCTCTTGTTGCACAAATAACTATATAATCGGATGAGTAGTTTCGAAGGTTATCTCCTACATCCAAACTTACAAACTTCACTTCATTATTTATTTATTATGCTTTATCATACACCACAAAATACATTAATAAAACCAAACTTAAAACTAATACACATTCAATGGCCTGCCTTATCGCATTCCGCGATCTCTTCCAGGCAACCGGCAATATTATTAAACCTGTGTGTCCTAAACCTCGCGAGTCTGTCTTTTTTTTGCCGACTCAGTTTTTTAAATCGACAAATAAAATTCATATAATCATCGAACCTGCTCACGAGACTCGGCTGAGAAATGCGACCTGCAGCCGAATTGCGTAAGTATATTATCCAAAGCAAAAGAATCGATTCTTTCCCAAAACCGACTTTACGTAGTGCATATTGATACGAAAAGTCGTTTTTGGGAAGGATTCTTTTGCTTTGGATAATATACTTACGCAATTCGGCTGCTGTATGTAGTGGACAACAGCCAGCTGACATTACTTATAAAATAAATAATTATTTCCCAAACTGAAACGGAGACGCTTCGCTCTCGCTACGCGCTCGCTCGAACAATCATAAATAATAAACATATTTTTGCAGATGTACAATTAGGCTTTATAAATACAACAGAAAACAAGATAAAAACATTTGACATAGAAAAAGAAGCAAGCAATAACGTACAAAACAAGACATTCAAGTCTAAAGACAATGGAACCTTACTGTGTTGTCTTTACTTCGTTGCTGAGAAAATTGGGGAAGAATTGGTTTTAACACGTTTTATTGTTAATAAGACTTTATTAATATACCAGACGCCAGAGTCAATCGAAACATCCGTGAATGGATCTACCAACCTTACAGGTAGGTAACTCTAATGCCTGCTCTCAAAACGTTTACTTAAGGCGCCTCCCCGAGCAAAACGCCGCGCTAGTCGTTTTTGTGCAGAGCTATCTACTCTTTATTTAAAAATAAATATCAATTAATATTTTAAATTTCTACATAATGTTGATTCTAAAATTGTAGTACACTTTTTTTTTAAAGAGGTATATTTTCACTAATCTCCTCACAACAAAACCATAAAAATGAGAAATAATTATTGATAGCATGCATCTCCTCGTAAAGTGTTCATTATTTATTGTTTATACTAACACTAATGGATAGACAATTTGATAACGAACATTTTTTAAGTTTTTTTTTTTTTCAAAAGACCAATATTCTATTTTATAAAGATTTTATTCTAAAATATGGGCGTATTCACTACCGTAATTCATGCACCACCAGTGCCGCTAGGCCAATAGGAATGCTCATATCTCATGCTGATTTTTTGGTCAGAGTACGGCCTTAAAGCCTCGTAGTCAATAGGCAAGTGTGCCTCACCGTCGTCGATCACATCATCGCTTACCATCAGTATTGCTATTCTCTAAGGATACAGCCTTGAGCGCAGCGCTGCGCCAGTGACGAAACTACTACTTTCGTACTTATTTAGAAGATTCGGGTCGGCCTGCTGGTGCCGCAGCGGTGCGGGTGTCATACTGCGCACGACCAGTTGAATTATTTTCAGAAAACTGGTACAAAGACAAAGATATTTTATTTCAAGTAGCGGCACTTTTGAACGTTAGGTACATTAAAATTTACAAGTTATAAAAGTTGACTCTACCGTGCATTCGGAAAGTAGCTTGTTATGGAGAAGAATGCACAAGAAACTCCATACTTACTCTTTTAATTTTACACCAAGAGCAACATATTGTGCAACATGTTATGCATCATGTCGCGCGTCAAATGTTGCCTTTTTCTTCAGATAGGCTCGAGCTTGACCAGTATCTCACCAGTAGTGCTATTCTCTAAGGAGTATTACTAGTTTCGTACTAGTTTTCGCTTTTCACAGCGGATGAGCGGAATCATAATGGCGTTGACATGCTATAGTACGACCCCAAATTTGTATTAAAAATATCTTTGTTCAGTTTCAGATAGTAAAGGCCAGGCGATATCATCTACTGAAGATCAAGACAATGATGATTACATTTGGTTGGTATACATTTTAGTGATGATCATAGGAGTAACTGTTTTGGTATTGGCTCTATTCATGATTTCTAAAAAACTCTGGTTCAAAAAGTCGCAACCAGATCAAGGAGCCGAGGAATTGGATAACCAGGTAAATTTATTATTTGTTAACCGACTTTCCAACAAGGAGGAGATTCTATGTTCGGCAGTTTTTTTGTGTTTTCACCGATTTATAAAAAATTACAACTTCCAAATAAAAACATTACAAAGTGCTATGTAACTTCAATTCGGAAGTTGGTGTCAAAAAACGAAGAAACTAAATACAGAGGAACACCAAATCTCCGAAATTGAAGTTCAGTTTTTATTTTACCCGTTTTCCGAAGTTTGCTTTTAGACTGGAAGCTGACCCCAACATAGCTGAGAAAATGCAGATTGATTGCAGTCTTTCAGGGAATGAAAGTATTACTCATAAAACTAGTGGCAAAACGAAAATTCTCGAAAATTTGCTTTTAATAATCTTTTTACCCGGCTGCAAGGAAAGGGTTATGTTTTTCGCGCGTATCTTGTATGTATGTATGTAATATTCTTTTCAACACACTTGCTCATAAAGTGGCTCTGATTGCACCGCAATTAGGCACATAATGATACCTGTTATCAAACTGTGACTTTTTCATTGCTATTATTCACAAGTGAGATAGTTTTTTTTTTTTTATTTATTTGTTGTGTTGCTTTGTTCTTAAAAAAGTTTCGATATAAAAAAGATCGTGCTCAATAGTACAAATAAATTAATGTACCTATTGCTTGCTCATTTCATGCAACTTCGTATTTAAATAGATAATTTCAACTTGTACGTGCTTAATAAATAAAACTTTCACTCAAATATAAATTTTATTTGCTCTGTAATAAAGAAAAATTTAAATTCCCTATTTTGTACGTGGCTATAACACTATTCACGAAAAGCTAAAAAATAAAGAAACCTCATTCTTTTAGTCTATGGCCGATCGCCATTGTTAAATTCGCGCGCATAGGAAAACTGATTAATTTTGCCCGCCATTGCGAAAAAAAATTCACAACTCGTTTTTACTGTTGAAAATGAATTTTTAGTATTATTTTCTTCACAAGTGTGTTCAAAAACGTCGTGTGATACACGTGTGTATTGATGATTACGAGTACCGTCCTCGGCTCTCTTAAAACCCTCACCTACGGCTCGGGTCTCAATGGCGCCTCAGCGGTAATCACCAACATTGCACACTTGTACCATAATGTACTATTATTACCTCATATCTTTTAAATCACTTGACGGATTTTTTATAATTAAGACATCGTTAGATAAGTCTTGGCCGCCCAAGTGTTCTTAGATAAGTGCCGTTAAAAAAAAAACATGGCGGATTTTGGGCGCCATGTTGTAGGAGTTGCAATTATTTATTTTAAATATATTATTATTACAGGCAACCCAGAACCAAGATTTATACTCCAATCTTAACTTCGTGAACGTCGCCAATCAACCACGCAACGAAAATGAAGAGTCGCACTACGCGAAAATAATCGGAGTCTTACACCCATTTTGAATTAAAGTATTGTGAAGACAACACAAGGTGGTAGGATGATCGACACACAACCTGAACCCTATTGGATAAGAACATACCGCGTATGAATTCGCTGTTAGAGGCGCTGGTGTAGCATAAGGTCTCCGATTTGTCAAATGCCACTGTTTGTGTTGTGAGTGGGCGGGTTTTATCCTAGAGTCTAGCAAACGAAAGTAGAGACTGAAAAAGCGCGGCAAATTTAAAAAATATTTATTTATTATTTATTTATTTATATATACTTTATTGTACACCAAGATAAAAATAGTTCAAAAAGACATCTTATAACAAAAACAAACATACAACAGGCGGCCTTATCGCGATCCGCGATCTCTTCCAGGCAACCAAGCATATAAATAAATATAAATATCAGCATTTCAACCCCGAAACTAGTATGACATACCTGGAATAACCTAATTTGATACTTTAGAATTATTTACGTCGACCACATCATCACTTACCATCAGGTGAGATAGTGGTCAAGCGCGAGCCTATCAATAATAAAAATAAAAAAAATCAAAAATATTTCGTCTGAATAAAAATACTATAGGTAATTGAGGTAGGTAATATTTTAGATAATAAGTTTCAATCTCAATAAAAAACAAACGTATTCTATAATAATTTTGGTTTATACAACTTATTAGCGTCATTCTAACTTATGAATTCTAACACCACACTTAAACAATCTTGTTTTTGTCTGAATTCAACGTCTTTCTCCTGATGTTCTTCTTGATATTTAGACATCATGCGAAACGAAATCTCCCGTAATCCACTTTTAATTGTTTAATTCTTTTTTCACATAATAAATGCTATTATCAACACCACAACAAATCACCAAATATCGATGTTGACATTAGTTTAGTATAGCATTGCCATATAAAAAGTATGCAAATAATTCGAGTGTCTACTTTCGTTTGCCAGACTCTAATTAAATTATTGTTTTGAATATTTTGCGATACCCCAGACAACACAAACAGTGGCATGTGACATATCGGATATCTTACGCTACACTCAATCTATGAAATTGATCAGCATACAGTTTATTAGTTTCGATTTCTGGGTCAATTGTAGGTATACAGTCTCCTTTATGGTTGCATCACGTTTATTTGCAATTATAAAAAAAGAACAATGTTCGTTGTTTCATAGTTTATGAGCTTCAGTAATGTTACCTACCTAAAAATTTTGGCGATTGTAGCTAATTATACGGAACTCTCGGTGCTTAAGTCCGACACATACTTGGCCGGTTTTTTTAATAAGATAAGCTACAGTCAAGTGTTTCTTAAAAGTCACTCGCTTGTACCCTACCTACCTACGTATACCTAATTGCGTCATTAAACAGAACCTAACATAATTTGTACTAAATACATATATAGGTAAATATGCGTAGTTTATTATTTAATTTCAATAAACGAGGCACAAGGAAAATGAACAATAATTAATTACGAATGTTACTTTAATTAATACCTTGTTTATTTAATATTCTAGTTATAATAAACCATAACGTTTGTCAAGGGAAAAATATATTAAAATTATTTATTGATTTGTCTACAAACTGTACTGCATTATGGTGGTAACAGTGGTAAACAGCCGCGATTTACCAGCCGCTTTTAGATCATTATTTAGTTATTTTATTTTTATTCTGCACTATTTAAATTTAATTCTACATTAATTTAAATCTAATCTAAGTTCATTTTAATTTAATTTAATCAGTAGATATTTAGTTAATTTTGCACTGGAGAACACATTTTTTAAAATTAAAGACTGAACGATGTGCACGCCTGTAACTTACCTATTTGCACAGGACCATCTTGTAAATTAATTGACTCTGTAATGAAATTGTAAATATGTTGTCGGCAAGCCTTATTGAAACAAATAAGTAAATAAAAGTCACACGGCTTCGAATATTTGATTCTAGGACATGCCGGTTTTCCTTCACAGTTTTAAGAGCAGTGGTGGTGAAATAATTTACACAAAGTAAAGCTCCTGCCTCCTATCTCAGTAAATAATAGAAGTAAATATTGAAAGCTAATAGAAATAAACTGTTAGTACTGACGTATTTTCTTAAACTGAGTAGGCTATAGCCATATTATTGTCGTTTTAGCGCATCCAGGCAACCGACCGAGACCTAGTTCGTGTATCTAGATTAAAGTTTTTGTAAATACGAGGAGGGATCAAAAAGTAGTGAAAATGAGATAGAATAACAACTTAATAATTGATTTTTCTACACAGTTTCCGAGTCTCTCTACACACCGAGTCCAGCGCTTTTCCAAGGCTTCAATCCCTTTCACATAAAAAGTTTTGTCTTGGTCCTGCAAAAAGCTCTCCACGGCATCCATCACCTCGTTATCGTCTTCGTACCTGTTTCGCCTTAAGTATTTTTTAAATTTAGGGAACAGATAAAAATCGCTAGCCGCCAGATCTGGTGAATAAGGGGGTTGGTCAACCAATTCGAAGCCAGCTTGCTGAATGGGAGCCATCGCAAATGCCGACCTGTGCGCGGGTGCGTTGTCGTGATGACACAGCACGCCCCTTCGAAGTTTCCCTCTCCTTTTCACTTTGATGGCATTCCTCAACTTGGGAATTAAAGCTGCATAATATTGGCCTGTAATAGTGGTTCCACGCTCCAGGTAATCAGTCAACAATATCCCTTCTGAGTCCCAAAATATTGAGGCCATAACCTTGCCAGCCGATGCCACAACACGAAACTCCTTCGGGGTCGGTGATGATAGCAGTTTCTTTTGCGAAAATTGCTGTTTTGTCTCGGGATCAAAATGATGGACCGATATTTCGTCCATTGTTACGAAACGAGACAAAAAGTTTTCAGAATCTTCTTGAAACATGTCCAACAATATCTTCGAAATGACAAGTCGATTTTGTTTCTGACTGTCGGTTAACATTCTCGGCACCCATCTTGCGGAGACTTTTCTCATATTCAAAGATTGTTTCAATATGGATTGAATACTTCCTTAAGAAATGCCCGTTTCTTGAATTAAGTATCGGATGGTAAGTCTTCGATCGCTCAATACAATTTTCTCGACTTTCGCAACATTTTCTTGGGTGACTGACGTCGATGGACGGCCGCAACGATGTTCCTCTTCCGTGCTCGTTCTCCCTACTCGAAATTGAGAAGCCCACCTTACGACAGTGGAATACGGTGGAGCAGACTCTCCTAATGTTGCTTCCAAATCGCAATGAATCTCTTGCGTCGTTAACTTTCTTAAACAGAGGTATTTAATAACGGCTCGCACTTCGTTTTTCTCCATTTTCGAAAACACGTTCCGACACGAAGCAAACAAATGACTACATTCAGAAAAAAACAAAAGAGAATTGAAGATTTTTTTCTTTATTAATATTACAAATATGTATCTGAGCTACGCCTTTTTTTCTTACCAAGGAGTATGTCGTTCTCACTACTTTTTGATGCCTCCTAATAAAGTCCATTTAGTTGAGACAATACGTTTGTACGGCCCAATTTTGTTGATTTTCTTTTAACATTTTATCAGGTTCGCACTTTCAGGTCAGTTACGTGCTTGAAAGTTGTAGATGTAGGTACTTATTAAAATATTACCTTTCGATATAGATAACATATTACTTGCTAGAATTGCTACCAGGCCGTCTTTGGTTTGTGGGAATCAGGAAATCGCTGCAATAGTTTAAGAGAAAATCAGCTTGTAAGGTTGCGAGATCACACAATTTTTATCAGATTTTCACCTTCGGGCCCGTTACGTGCCTGAGGGTTATAGATGTACTTGTTAAAGTATTACCTTTCGATAGCCTGCTAGAAAAGCTACCAGGCCGTCTTTGGCAGGTGAGGATCGCAGGAGTGCATAGTTATGGAGGAAATTAACTTGTAGGGTTGTGAGATCATGCAATTTTATCGGGTTAGCACTTTCAGGTACGTTATGTCGCTGGCCTCGGGTAATAAAGCGGTAATATCAAAATTCAAATATTACAGGAGAAATAAAAGAAGCTAATTTGTTTATATTTCAGCGTACAGTGATCCAAAACAGACGTTCAATATGTCAAATGAAAGCTAATTTACCAATTTAACCATTTAAAAATAATTGTAATCGTATAAATGTTTAAAGAAATAATTTAAAAAATGTATAATACAAATTAAAGACGATACCATTTCAATTGTAACATCATTAACGACTTTTTAGACACACCTACGACTGAGATTCAGGAATGTAAGTATATAATACGACGTAATTGTCACTTTAGATCTCGAGCGTACCCACCGATTACCACCTTTTTCAGGGAAATTTTGTAGCCAAAGCTTAGCTTAGTTTATAAGCAATGTACTAACACCTTTTGACGGTATGTTAATCATTTTAATTTTAATGTTGTTTTAATGTATGTAATTTAATTTAATTTTTTAACAATCTAATTTGTAATTCTATGTTTTAATTTGTGTTTGTATTATTCAATGTTTTATTTTGTGTATGGATTGACATCTGAAATAAATGTATTATTATTATTATTAGCTGTGTCATCCACTAATCGCTATTTTAGAATCCTATCAATGAAACATATTTTTATTTCACCATCATAACAGTGCTCCGTGTAACAGGGTGACCTTATATTGCAATTTATTTTTATTTTTAACCATTTAAAACAGTATTTTATGTTTTTTTTTTATTTATTGTTAATTTGTATTAAGTATTAAACTAACTTAAATTTGTATTAAGTCTCTCAGTTCTGCAAGGATCTCAAGTGGCTCCCTATCCGTTTTCGCAGGTATACTCGAATATTATGTCTCCTGTACAACATACTTTTTAACCCTGCATGCCCTGGCTACTTGCGCGATCGTTTTAATTTACTCGCCCTGCTGATGCTCTGTGCAGATCCCGCCTTAAACTACATCTCAATTTCCCATCCCATAAAACCCATTTCTATTCCCACTCCTTCTCTGTCCATGCAGTACGATTGTGGAACTCACTTCCACCTAAAATCCGTGACTCCCAAAATGTATCTTTATTCAAAAAACAAGTCAAAGATCATTACCTCTACAATCTTGTAATTTTATATATTAAGTATATATATATGTATTATTATTAAGTTAAGGTATATGTGTAATTTATATGATTAATAAGTTATCTTTCTACACACTGTGTCTTCGTTTATCATCCAACTTTCCTGTCGCAGGTCTACTGGAAGAAATTTCAATTGAAATAAGCAGTACCTTTGTGCTCTTCTATCTGTATTATTTATTTTCTCTGTATAGTGTTTTTGTGTGTACATAAATGAATAAACTTTGGAAACAAAAATAAAACAGACAAAAAAGGAAAAATATTATGCTAAGGTAGCATATTAATTTGCCTTTTTAAGGGTTGTTTGAATAAAATCGTAAAATTGCTGTTATGCTTCGCTCGCGTGAAAATAGATTTTGTCAATCAATTCTGTTGTCGATATAAAGGAGAGAGAAATATTTATTTCTTCATAGTGTCTGATTTGACCATCCACGCCCACTTGGAAAAGCCTGTATAGGTACATGAAGCATTAACATAATTTAACGATTAACCGTTAAATTAATAACATATAGTTACATAACAGGTAGAGGTTAAATATATATAAAAGGAATAAAATAAACTACAGAGTCATAGGTTCTGCTTCCCCGCGAATTGAAGATACAATTATTTAAAATTTTATCTGCAGGTAATCGACATTCCTTAATTATGCCGGTAATCATGGGCACAACATTTTAGGTCACAACACATGGGTACAACGTATTATACTATGTTGTATGTCCTTCCATTTGGCGCTAATACATTCTGGGCTCTGGATATGCTATATATAGCTGGCCGTGGGTAAACCATGGCTTTCCAAATGCACGTCAGCTACCTGCTACCTTCGAGCTTAGCTAATAGTTATTACTAGAATACTTAGTTTTGCTATTGCTATTGATTGGAAACTTAAGTCTTTTAAATTTAAATGGAGATTATTGGGATTCGACGAATGAACACGCTTTACACTTTTCTCATACCCAAATACAGTGAGTGGCATCTATTATTTATTTTGCCCTTATTGTGTCATACACATTAAGTCGCATTTCATAATCGGGGTGCATCAATATTTCACATAAGCATAACTGGTACTCCTAATTTCCCCATAAAACTATAGTACCCGACTTCAAATCCTTTTAGAAGTAGATTGAAAAAATAGATATGCAGACCACAATAATTTATTACCAAAAACATTCCTGTAAAGTTTCAACCAAATCTCAAGCCACAATAAAAAAATCATACAAAGTTCCCTATTTCCCCCCTTAAAACTGTGAATGTACAAAAATCTTTCCTTAGCTAACACGCGCTGGATAGCCCAGCAGGCCAAAAGGATCTGTACCGGCTTGCCAGAGCTAGGGAATAAAGGCCGAGAGATGTCTGTCAGATAAGATGTATAAAAGATGAGGCTGGAATTATTCTTACTGATGATGATAAAATTAAGGATAGGTGGAAGGAATACTTTGAGAAACTGATGAATGAGGAAAATAACTGGAGTAGTATGTTAAAAAATAAATATGTAAATGAGGGGTTAGTGAGAATAGTTAGTATGGAGGAAGTAAGAATAAATGGAATGAAGAATGGTAAGGCAGGCGGTCCGGACGGAATACCAGTTGAAGTGTAAAGGTTTTGCGCGTCGATGGATGGTCGTGGTTAGCTTTATTCTTCGATAAGTCGTGACGGGAAGAAGCCGTACCTGATGAATCGTGCAATAGCTCGCTGGTCATCTTTAAAAACAAAGGTGATGTGCTGCAGTGCAAAAACTATAGAGGAATAAAGCTAATGTCACATAGGATGAAAGATTAGGAGAAAGTTATTGAAAGGCATCTGAGAGAAGAGAGCAAAGAAACGCAGAACCAATTCGGTTTTATACCTGGTCGGAGTACAACGGATGCCATTTTCGCAATCCACCAGTAGTTGCGAGAAATACAGAAGTGCACATGGTGTTCATTGACCTCGAGAAGGCATACGACCGGGTGCCCCGTGAGGTTTTGTGGTGGGCCCTTAAGAAGAAAGGCGTGCCTGGGAAGTATGTATAGTTGGCCCGAGAGAGAAAAAAAAACTTTAGTCGGCTGGCAAGGTTGAAACAAAACGCAATAGACATCGATTTTGCAGGTTTTTTTTTTTGAAAAACTACGAATTTTCACAATCTAAAACTTTGCAGAAAGTCTCCTTATACTAAGACCTTTCTGCCATAAAATTACGGTTATCCACTTCAGCGGTCCAGTAATTAAAGTTTATCCAAAAAGAGGAATGGACCCAATGTAGAGCCTTGAGGTACGCCCATTGTCATTTCAGACCCTAGTGAGTATACGCTGTTTACCTGAACTTTAACTTATCTGGCTGACCTCGGCTGCTTATGCTGTTAGAAAGATAAGACAGTTAACGGATGTAGAAACCGCGCGTTTGGGTTTTTTAACCGACTTACCAAAAAGGAGGAGGTTCTATGTTCGACTTCATGTATGTTTTTTTTTTTGTGTATGTTCACCGATAGCTCCGTCAATTATTGAAAGAGTATGTTTCGAAATTGGTCCCATTTAAATTTGGTGAAGATCTGATGAAGAACTTCGGAGACATAAAACAGAACTCTTCAATAAATAACGGTAAATTTCTCGGGATTGCTGCAATCGCATGTATGTATATTGTTTATACCATTTCATAATATAACATCACGCCAGTACGCTCTAAAGTGGTACGCAGATGTAACAGTTCACCTTGGTACACTCTCATTTCACTGGTTATGTTCAGTTTCATGATATTCGGGTAATCTATTCTGGCATTATAGGTACCTTACTTAACTACTTGCCTATTAGGTAGGTACAACTAAAATGTGAACAATAAAAAAACTTTTTTGCAAAAAAATACTACCGACTTCCAAATAAGAAAACTACAACGTGAAAAATAACTTTATTTTTGGAAGTCGGTGTCCATAACGCAAAAAAATCGTACCTACCAAAGGCACTGAAAGCCTTGATTGTGGAAAGAAATGCCTCTCAGTTTTCCTTGACCTAAAAAAGGCTTTTGACACAGTTTCTGTTCCCATTCTTGTACGCAAGCTTGAATACATAGGAATAAGAGGTACCCCCTTGAATTATTTAAAAGCTATCTAACATGTCGAACGCAAACAACCTATGCGACCTCTTAACTGTTAGGAAGTTGTTTCAACCTTAAAGATGCATAAAACAATGGTGTTTGATCCTGGTATACTGAGGAAGAAAAGAACCCACTTTCGTATTCCTGTGATTAGAGTTCGCACTGCACTCGCACGACGGCAATTTATTGTTCAAGCTTCTTTTTAACCGACTTCAACAAAAGGAGGAGGTTCTCAATTCGTCGGATTTTTTTTTTAATGTATGTTCCCCGATTATGGAGTAATCAAAGTCGATCATCTTTAAGGTTGAAACAACTTCCTAACAGTTAAGAGGTCGCATAGGTTGTTTGCGTTCGACATGTTAGATACTGGACTCACTAGGGTCTGAAATGACAATGGGCGTACCTCAAGGCTCTACATTGGGTCCATTCCTCTTTTTGGATAAACTTTAATTACTGGATCGCTGAAGTGGATAATCGTAATTTTATGGCAGAAAGGTCTTAGTATAAGGAGACTTTCTGCAAAGTTTTAGATTGTGAAAATTCGTAGTTTTAAAAAAAAAAACCTGCAAAATTGATGTCTGTTGCGTTTTGTTTCAACCTTGCCAGCCGACAAAAGTTTTTTTTTCTCTCTCGGGCCAACTATACATACTTCCCAGGCACGCCTTTCTTCTTAAGGGCCCACCACAAAACCTCACGGGGCACCCGGTCGTATGCCTTCTCGAGGTCAATGAACACCATGTGCACTTCTGTATTTCTCGCAACTACTGGCGGATTGCGAAAATGGCATCCGTTGTACTCCGACCAGGTATAAAACCGAATTGGTTCTGCGTTTCTTTGCTCTCTTCTCTCAGATGCATTTCAATAACTTTCTCCTAATCTTTCATCCTATGTGACATTAGCTTTATTCCTCTATAGTTTTTGCACTGCAGCACATCACCTTTGTTTTTAAAGATGACCAGCGAACTATTGCACGATTCATCAGGTACGGCTTCTGCCCGTCACGACTTATCGAAGAATAAAGCTAACCACGACCGCATCCATCGACGCGCAAAACCATTACACTTCAACTGTTATTCCGTCTGGACCAACTGCCTTACCATTCTTCATTCCATTTATTCTTACTTCTACCATACTAACTATTCTCACTAACCCCTCATTCACAGGTTTATTTTCTAACATACTACTCCAGTTATTTTCCTCATTCAACAGTTTCTCAAAGTATTCCTGCCACCTATCCTTAATTTTATCATCATCAGTAAGAATAATTCCAGCCTCATCTTTTATACATCTTACCTGACAGACATCTCTCGGCCTTTTCTCCCTAGCTCTGGCAAGCCAGATCCTTTTGGCCTGCTGGACTATCCAGCGCGTGTTAGCTACGGAAAGATTTTTGTACATTCACAGTTTTAAGGAGGGAAATAGGGGCAGCTGAACTTTATATGATTTTTTTATTGTGGCTTGAGATTTGGTTGAAACTATGCAGGAATGTTTTTGGTAATAAATTATTGAGGTCTGCATATCTAGTTGTTCAATCTACTCCTAAAAGGGGTTGAAGTGGGGTACTATAGTTTTATGGGGAAATTAGGAGTACCAATTATGTATATCTATACTATCTATACTAATAATATTATAAAGCTGAAGAGTTTGTTTGTTTGTTTGAACGCGCTAATATTAATATAGTATAGATTATATAAATATATATATATTAAGTATAGATAATATTAGTATAGATTAATTTAACGGTTAATCTTTAAATTATGTTAATGCTTCCTGTACCTATACAGGCTGAGTTTTCCAAGTGGGCATGGACGGTCAAATCAGACACTATGAAATGTGCATAACTCCAGCTTCCTCATATGTGATAGAAAAATTCTATCTATGCCAATAATAAAGGCATAATAGCAGCAATCAAAGTTCCGAGTCTTAATTTAGGTGCCACAAAAACTTCGTTAATATGAGTCGTTTAGTATGTGTTAGCTGGAGTGACGTCACCCCAGCTTCCTCATTCAATACAGGCAAACCAGTGAGGTTAGGGTTTTGGACTATAGTCAAAACAATAAGGCATAATAGCTGCACATGGAAGGAAAGAACTGAACGATAATACTTAAAAAGTGATGAAACTATGATAAAAAAACGTGTGTGTAAGCTGGAGTGACGTCACCCCAGTTGCCATGTCATATCTTCCGAACAAAAGAAGATATGATTATGTACCATAGCTCAAAAATTGAGGCAGAATAGCAGCCATTGGCAGAAAAATTTTCAGACCACTGGTCAAAATACTCTATAAGTTATTAAACCGACAAATATGTGTAAGCTGGAGTGACGGCACCCCAGCTGCTCATGTCATATCTTCCGAACGAAAGAAGATATGATAATGTATTATAGCTTAAAACATAAGAAATAATAGCTGCCACAGGCAGAAAAATTTTCAAATCTCTAGTTCTTGTAGTTTCCACGTAGTAAACATAAATATAGTTTCCGCGCCAAAAAGATCAAATTATTACTTCGGAGGAGGTGCGGAGCGGCGTTGCCATTCCGTGCGCTACATTATTGCAACCAAGTTTGCACTTAGTAAGCATACCATTAGAAGTCATTTTAACTTGCGCTCAAAATATTTTATTGAAGATATAGACTGAGAGCCGACTGAACTTTAATAGAACTATGAATGTAATATTAAAAAGTGGATTCTTATCAACTTTAGACGACGAGATAACTACTTATATTGTTTTTTTTTGTGACTTGTTCTCTGTAGTTCGGTTAAGGTGGATGCACAAAGTTAGCCCGCGAATAATTATTGATTAAAATAATTGTGATTTATACGAATATGATTAGTATAAATCACAATTATTCATTAGAATCAGATGATTTATCTTTTAAGTAGGTTTGACCCTCCGTAAACACATTAATATCAAATTATTGAACAAGTCACAAAAAAAACAATATAAGTAGTTCTCTCGTCGTCTAAAGTTGATAAGAATCCACTTTTTAATATTACATTCATAGTTCTATTAAAGTTCAGTCGGCTCTCAGTCTATATCTTCAATAAAATATTTTGAGTGCAAGTTAAAATGACTTCTAATGGTATGCTTACTAAGTGCAAACTTGGTTGCAATAATGTAGCGCACGGAATGGCAACGCCGCTCCGTACCTCCTCCGAAGTAATAATTTGATCTTTTTGGCGCGGAAACTATATTTTTGTTTACTACGTGGAAACTACAAGAACTAGAGATTTGAAAAATTTTCTGCCTGTGGCAGCTATTATTTCTTGTGTTTTAAGCTATAATACATAATCATATCTTCTTTCGTTCGGAAGATATGACATGAGCAGCTGGGGTGCCGTCACTCCAGCTTACACATATTTCTCGGTTTAATAACTTATAGAGTATTTTGACCAGAGATCTGAAAATTTTTCTGCCAATGGCTGCTATTCTGCCTCAATTTTTGAGCTATGGTACATAATCATATCTTCTTTTGTTCGGAAGATATGACATGGCAGCTGGGGTGACGTCACTCCAGCTTACACACACGTTTTTTTATCATAGTTTCATCACTTTTTAAGTATTATCGTTCAGTTCTATCCTTCCATGTGCAGCTATTATGCCTTATTTTTTTGACTATAGTTCAAAACCCTAACCTCACTGGTTTGCCTGTATTGAATGAGGAAGCTGGGGTGACGTCACTCCAGCTAACACATACTAAACGACTCATATTAACGAAGTTTTTGTGGCACCTAAATTAAGACTCGGAACTTTGATTGCTGCTATTATGCCTTTATTATTGGCATAGATAGTATTTTTCTATCACATATGAGGAAGCTGGAGTTATGCACATCACTATGAAGCAATAAATATTTCTCTCTCCTTTACATCGACAACCAGAATTGATTCACAAAATCTACATTAACGCGAGCGAAGCATAACAGCTAGTAGTTAATAAAAAATATATGATTTTATTCACACAACCCTTAAAAA
Source organism: Orthosia incerta (assembly GCA_948252205.1). Lineage (NCBI taxonomy): Eukaryota > Metazoa > Arthropoda > Insecta > Lepidoptera > Noctuidae > Orthosia > Orthosia incerta. The sequence goes on along the minus strand of OX411766.1, from coordinate 16,808,106 downwards.
AGGAAAATTATTATGCTACCTTGGCATAATATTTTTCCTTTTTTAAGGGTTTGTCTGTTTTATTTTTGTTTCCAAAGTTTAATACTTAATACAAATTAACAATAAATAAATAATTTCTTAAAATACTGTTTTAAATGGTTAAAAATATGTTTTATTGATAGGATTCTAAAATAGCGATTAGTGGATGATACAGCTAAGTTTTGGCTACAAAACAAAAGGAGGAGGTTTTTTTTTAATGTATGTTCCCCGATTATGGAGTAATCGGAACATACATTAAATAAAACGCCTGGGCCGAATTCAAAAATTCTTCTTTTTTTTTAAGGGGAACTCCTCAAATATTATAGGCATACATATAGCAATTTTGGTATTTTCATCAACAATGCAATCATTTGCACTCAGAAAGTATCATTTGGTGAAGTAGAACTGATGAAGAAGACCACAGATGGCCACTGGAACTCCTAAATGCTAAGTATGTCACGGGTATAAGATATCTCGAATAGTTAACCGACTATGATGAAGCAAATACTTGGTAATAAATGGTACTGATGAAAATGGCACCATCGAACTGATCTGATGATGAAGCCGGAAGGTAGGCTTCAGCAAAGTAATTAACTTTAGAAAGTTTTCTGAAGTTGAAAGGCAAAATACCTGATGCTATCGACATGGGCGTACCCAGGTTCTGGGCCAGGGGGAGGAAAATCAGATTTTTATTAGCACCTCGTCAAATAAATAAACATAAATTAAAATAAAATAGGTAATTTTTTACATAAATTCTTTTTTTATAGTCTGTGTTTTTCTGACGCCAGGCACGCGTCCCGCACCCCGTGAATCAGAATCAGAATTAATTTATTTCTCTAGTTTCAGTGTTTTGTATATAACTTAAATAAATTTCATATTACAATTATGAGGTACGCATTTCACTTTGTCCGCGGAATGGGAGCTTTTGAAACCTATCCTGATTGTTTCCTCATATTACTTGTGTTTATATAAATCTAGGTGAGGATAACGATGAAACAATGGGGATTAGTCCCAGCGACTAGCCGCTTTTCACTTAATGAGTGACGATACGGTCATAGCCTACGCTGTCGGAAGGGAGCCAGTCTTTTGAAGAGCGGCTTGTCCCTATCTTTTTTATTAATATATGGAATTTCACCTACTCTAGTAGCGAAAAGAAAGGGATTGTGTTGCCCGTAGCGCGTGTACGCCGGTCCTTGTTCTTGTAGCCCTTCGATCGACAGAGATTTGAGACGTTCTATCATGTCGCCGTGGAGATCGTGCGCACGGATGTGCTACGGGTCTTGCTGTAGTATTTCCCAGAGTACATCGGTGCCAGTGCGTCTGGGTAACTGTGCGGCGCTCTTCAATGCCATTTGCTATATATACTGCCTCTCAAGTTTGAGCAGGTTTGTTTTGCTGTACCTCGGTAGCAGTTGTATTACTCCGTAGTCTATTACTGGTAATAAACATGCTTGAATAACTAGCAGCTTTACGTGCACACCGTCCGCGGACGTTTTCGGCTGACAAAAACACCCAGCAGGCCAGATTTCTATAGGATGTTCGAACGCCCGGACTACGCGATATCTTGCACGTGCGTGCAAGGTTATAAATAAAAATTGAAGAAAAACTTATCGAGTGTGTTCGCAGGAAATAATTGCGTCCTCACTTTCACTACTCGACATGTTTCTACGCAAACATAACCTTCGTTGAATAAGCTATATTGTCTAAGGAATAAGAGCTCGGACGCGTCCGCAAGCCGCGTCCGAAACGACTGTGCACACATATCAGTCGCGGCAGTAAGTCGCGTCCGTCAGCCGCGTCCGATAATTTGTTCCCAGCTTTACGTCCAATAGTTTGCACAATGTAATGTATGCTCCTATCAACTTATCTGTGAAACGGACGTTTTTGGAACTTACATTTTGAATTTGAGTAAGATCGGTTTTTGTTTATTTTTGGTGAAATGGTGACGAACTGCGCCACTCATATTTCAAAGTTAAGTTGGTCGAACTGTACATTTCTACCCAGATACTCTACATGACACGGCTGTCAGTCGCGTCCGTCAGCCGCTTCCGATATTTGGTTACCAGAGCTTAACCCTCTCTTTTTCATACTCTTTTGTCTTTGCCGTAGTGCTAGTCGGATATACCCTCAGACCACTGACCTCTAATATACAGTAAGTTGTATGTTAGAGGTCAGTGCTTCAGACTAATAATACCTATACCCAATAAGGCGTTGCCTCATATTCGCCTTAGAGCATTAGGTTAAATGCTCTAAGCATATTCGCACGAATACACAAACTCATAATGATTTTATAGAATTTAAAATAATTTTGTCCGTTTTATTTTTATGCTGACAGATTTTTACTGAATTCGAGAAAAGATAAAATCAATGAAAATAAAACTTTTTGAACGATGAATTAATGTTGCCAGGGCATAAAATTGTCCGGTCGAACTGTCAAAACCTTATTGTTTATGTAATTTCAAAATAGAAAAATTCCAAATTGTGTATAGATTGTAATTAGAAACTAATAATTTCCACTTAGAAGTAGTAAAACACACAATCCACCATGGGAACTGTACATGCCAAGGTAACTGTTCATATTTGTTTTGATATCTTGACTCGAAACAAATTTTAGGTTATAATGTTATAAAATGATTTAATGTTTAACGATTCGAATTTTATGTAGTGTTTCACTATTCTTTAGACTATCCTCTCTATATTAGAATCTCAGCCGTGTTGTAAATATCATATAATTTTTTTATTGTTGAAGTTGTCAAGTACAAATCAGTCGGAATATAGAAAAATCCTTGAAGATTATTTTCACTGGATTTAAAGAGATTTTTCCCTCGTATAGCGTAGGACTTGATTGTAGAGTAACCTGACTAAGGGCTCCTTGATTATAATGGAGTCATTGAATCTGTGTAGGGAATAACCATAGGATTATCCATATCACTGCTTATCAAACACCACTCAAGTTGAATATAGATGGTTTTTACTGTTCAATATCACAAGTTGAAAGTCCTTGTCATGGATCCAACATGCTACCCAGCTGGTTAGAATAAATTATTTAATTTTGTCACTGCTTATTCCACGCTTTTGTTTAGTTTTACCTGTACAGGTGTCTATAATCAAAAGTTACAAGTTAATTTTGACCCATTTCTGGGTGTTTGAATGAGATGAAATTTTGCACACACATTTAATTCTTGTAAAAATGCATTTTTTTATCTAAAAGCTTGATTAAAAAAAGGAAAACATGTAATGTAAGTATAGTTCACGCAAAACCCCTGGGCCGCCCTGAAATTGGCTACAATGGTTGCAAAGTAGTAAATCTCATACAAAAAGAGCACCGATCCATGCTTTGCGCATCGGAAAGACAACTTCAGGTCGGCTCTGAAGTTTTGCGAGAACTATATTTGTTTATTTAGGACCTTCAACAATGATTTAAGAAAATGAAGTAATTTTTAGTTGCATTTCAATTGTAGGAGGCCACAATTTAATTGTTAGGTATGCTTTTGAGACTCAACTACCTAAGTTTAAACTCTAATAGTTATTTGGCTTGCTTGCGCCCCCCTGGGTTATATTACTATTTCTGAGTTAGTAGCTAACAAGGGCCCATTATGTATGACATAGTTTTAATTTAACCTATCTCCGAGTTAAGTTTTTGGCGCAAGTCGGCATTCGAGTTATATTTTATGTAAAAGTAAAACCATATTAAAATGTAATGAAAAATACATAAATTAAAACATGACATACTTAAAAATTACATTAATATTTTTATGTGTTACAAAGCTGCAGGTAAAATTTGACAAAATGACTTGAGCAGTGTAGTTTTATAAATGACAATATACGATGTAGGTATATGTATCATTGTTTTCCATCCGTAGACTAAAAGTTGCCAGACATTCTATTTATATGTATAAAAATCAATGTGTGTATGTATGTTCCCTGTGGACTCCAAAACGGCTGTAGCGCTTTTCAGGCAATCTTAAGATTAGCCCAGCAGTTGATCCTGTGAAGTTTGGTAGTGATATTTAGTGAGACAAAAGCTGGTTTACCAATAACACATAACTATATATAAATCTGTCTGCTTGACTGAGATACAGATAAGTTTACATCTGTCTAGCCTTGTCCCAACTACATTGCGGTTGGCCCAAATCTAACTGGATGTATCTGAATTCCAGTATTTTAAATGGAGTGACTCCTTATCTAGTTGCCTTATTACATATGCATACACATATTAGTTGTCATCATCGATTCTTCATTAAGGGTACACTAGTCGACGGCACGAACTAATTTGTGCGCGGGGTTAAAATGAATTTTATATCAACCGACAACACGTGCGGAAGTTATAGATGCTGTGATGAGCAGTAGGAAGCTAGTTCGCGTACGAATACACACTTTTGCAAATTTGTAGCGAAATGGATAATGATTTAGGACGAAACCGAGCGCGCGAAATTTTATAAACAGGCAGGCAGTCTAGTTATCATGAAAAAACGACTAAACGTATCTGTTCAAAATAAAATTATATGCATTGTTGAACTACTAATCTATCCCTGTATGAAGCCCGTTTTGCAATTTTCCGTCTTCTTATGGTATTTATTTACGCCCAAAAATGCGTTAAAATTAGTGTCGAAATGTGGAACTTTCGACGCTTATAACTTTCAAGTATTTTATTTTTTTACTTTGTTGCTTCCATACAGGGCTAGATAATGATGAGACAAATTGATATCACTTTTTATTTTGAACGTACATCGTAAAACAGTGGAATAATCCCTAGACTACGTTTGTATGGAAAAAATTCGACTAGTGTAACCTTAACTGACAAAATTAAAAAAAAATATGAACAATGCCTTGTTGTTTTATAATCTACGAGTGATATTCAGTTTTATATTGATAGAGTATGTATGTATTTCCGTGACTAACACTGATTCTTGTACAGGCCGAGCAGGGAGAGAGCGTGGAGGTGGGTGGGGGGCTGTTCGAGTTCGAGGAACCGCTGGAGATGGAGGACGAGCCCATCTCCAAGCCGACCATCAAGCTCAACGGAGTGCGGGTAATTATCATCATAGTTTAGATCACCTGCAACTGTATAGTTGGCCAGTTTCTGTTACAATTGGCTCATCATCTTCATAAACATCAACCTTTTAATGTTCCCACTGGGACAAAGGCCTTCTCTCTGTGAGAGAGAACATGGGCATTAAGCCACCACGCGGGCCCAGTGCGTGTTGGTGGATGTCACCTGTCTTCGAATTTCTGGTTCTAGACACCGGTAAAAAATTGTGGTCAGGATGATAGTTATGGAGGCATGCGGAACAGGGTGTAACTGTAAAGTATAGTTCTCGCCAAACTTCTTGACCGCCCTGTAGTAGGCTACAATGGCTGCGCAGTAGTAAATCTCATACAAAAATAGCACCGTTTCGTACCTTGCGCAGCGGAAACCCAACTACAGTGCGGCCAAGAAGTTTGGCGAGCACTATACCGCAAACCTCCATTGAAATGGTAGAATCCTCCAACCAGAAGGGTGTTGTGTCGTATCCAGGCAACTGCCCAACAGTTGTCATTGGACTGCTGGATGTGTTCAAATCGCACCACAAACTCTTGCTTGCGAGATGCAGGATATTGTGTGACGTCAGGTCATTAGTTCGCATTTGTGTCGGCGTAGATGCTGCTACGTACCATTACTTTTCCAAGAGAATGACCTATGGGTACAGCCTAAAGGTTCGTGGTCCACATCAAATAAATGTTTATATGGTCAACAGGTATACGTTCCCGATATCGTGTATGCAGGTGTGAGTGGAATTTATTATTTGGGAGAAATCCTAGTTTGGGGAAACATTTTGTTTTATTTTTATCCCTGAGTGTGATACGGATAGTGTTGGCAAAAAGTTAATCTGATTAATGATTAAAAAATTCATCGTAATTAACGATTAAATAAATTGTAATCGTTGACCACGATTTCAAAAATGTGATTGTTGTAGTTTGTATCAGTTTCGAAAAAGAGCATTTGTTTTTGTGCCAAATAAATTTATAAAAATGTATTATTATATTATCCCACTGCTGGGCAAATGTTACTTACACCTCAGCCCTATGAACTCTAAGTAGCGTAATCGTCATTTTATCTGAAAATGGAGGCTGCTGGTTATTAAAAATACATTTATCTGCATAATAAAATTAATAATTGATTTTATTAATCGTTATTAAGTTTATTAATTGTGATTATGTTTATTAATTGTGATTAAGTTTATTAATTGTGATTAAGTTTATTAATCGCGATTAAGATTATTATATTAATAGTGATTAAATTAATCAAATTAACTAATCGATTTATTAAATAGTCGATTAATGCCAACACTGGATACCAATACCCTTAATATGTCTGCGAAGTTTCACCAACTAATAAAAAGATCATTATTAGTAACATATACTAGGCTATATTGTTTTGCAACTACTAACTTTATAAATTATTCTCATATGCACTTGGTATGTACATTTTCTGGGGTCATTTGGAGCACCTCGTCACCTGGATATCTCGGGGAGAGGAGATTGTTCATCTCTTATTTGATTCTAGCATCCCATCCCTTAGGCCTTAAGCTATCGAAGGCTTACCATACACTCATATTCTTATAGCAGAGGCTCTACGCCAGGGGTCACCAATTATTTTCATTATGGTTGCATTTGTTAAAATAATATGACTCGCGTCCGTACGTAAGGTTTAAAGGGACCTTAACCCCCTCGCCGTTACATCATCACACGTGTTTGCTTTGTGTAATAGTTTTGAAATAAGAAACTTCTATATATAAAATATATCAATCAAGTCAGTTGTCGAATCGACGGCAGTAAAGACAAAGCGTGAGATAAATTACTATATAAAATACTAATATATAAATAAACATGTCAAAATTGTGTGGGAATGTGACATGAAATGAATGTCACTTCTATACAGCCTCTGGTCAATATTCCCGAAAGTAAATTAATCATTAATTAATGATTAATTAATTCAATAATTAATGATTAATTAATTCAATAATTAATGATTAATTAATTCAATAATTAATGATTAATTAATTCAATAATTAATTATTGGCGAAAATTATTGAAGGAAGTGATATTTCTTACCATATGTACCTATTGTTAACAGTCCTAGACCAACAAAGAAAGTGATTACGGTGGGGCATGCATGCATGTTTAATACCTACAAGCCATTTATGAATACCTATTTATCATACTTTTACCTTTTTGACAGCATGGTGATTAGATTAGATATATTTATTTCTGAGTATACGGTACATTAAGATCTTAATATTAAACAGTTTCACATACACTACCGTTGCCAGTGTAGAAATATTAAAATTAACTTTAACTTACAAAACCAAAGTCAAAGAGTATGTAACACTACGTTTAAATGATCACTGATCAATGGTTGTTCCTCTGTCAGTTTTAGTAGCGGTAGCGACCTGCCGAAATTACGTTGCTGTAACTTAGCAGCTAATTTTAATACAGGGTGTAGCGGAAAGGTGTGGTCATATTTTAAATACCGCCTCTGCAGGAAAAAAAAGTTTTTATTTATTTATTTAACCATTTATGCACACACACGTATTATACAGACAAGATGAAGAAGCAGAAAAATAGGTACATAGGTAATGCTTATTTCTACAGAAATCTCTTCCAGCATACCTGCCAAAGGAAAGATGAAAAAAAGAGATGTAGACAAAGTGTGTAGAGTTAAAAAATAATTAACACAAAACGATGAACGACAAAACTAAGTCATCATCTGCCTAGCCTTTTTTCCCAACTATATTGGGGTCGGCTTCCAGTCTTACCGGATTCAGCTAAGCACCAGTGTTTTACATGGAGCGACTGCCTATCTGACCTCCACAACCCAGTAACTGGGTAACACGGTACCCCTTGGCAAGACTGGTGTCAGATTTCAAGCTTCTGACTTCCCCTAACGACTGTCAAAGATCTTCAAATGACAGCCGGGACCAACGGCTTAACGTGCTTTCCGAGGCACGGAGGAAACTCGGTATGTTGAAATGGTCACCCATCCAAGGACCGACCTCGTCAAGCGTTGCTTAACCTTGATGATCGACCCGTGCGGCTATTATTATTTAGCCACGAGCTCCTCGATTCAAAACTAAGTAATAACTAATAAACAATACTGATAACAAATTAAATTCAACAACAAAAGAATCAAACCGACTTTCAAAACATAACACTATAAAACGATAAATAACTTTCTTTTCCAAAGTCGGTGTCGAAAACAATAGGTAATAAAGACACGAAAAAATTACTTTCTTTGGAAAAGAAAGTTATTTTTCGCTTAAGTATGCCGCGACTTGCAAAAACAGATTCTTGGCGTATTTTCGGTAGTATGTATTGCTAGATCTAAACTCGACTGATCAGACACAAGAGGGATTAAAAAAATATTCTTTAGCCCGTCAGGTATAAACAAAAATAGGTGTCCAATATTTTTATTTTGTCATTTATCAAAAAATAACGACGATACACGTAAACGTTGAAATTTCGCGTGACGTCAGGATTTAGTACACTTTTTACACAAAAGTGACTTCACAAACCCCCACTCCTGAACTTTGATGCGGTTTACCTTTTTATTTTTTTATTGATTTGATAATCCAAATAATACGTGTCCTACATTTTTTTCATAATCTAACTAACGGACCTAATAGTTTTTTTATTTTTTTATTGAGTCTTTCCGATTGTAAAACCTATTTTCGCGGCTCTCTTTAGAGTCGGCTGGTCATGACTGGTTGAGCTGACGATGAGTTTGTGTTGTAGGCTCGAGTGGACCGCGTGCATGTGGACGGTCTAAACCGCACCAAGGACGACATCATCCGCAGCACGGTGGACGAGCTGTTCCAGGCTTCCGACTTCGAGGATGTTATACTGCGCGCGCATAAGGTGACCTTACATACATATGTTCACAACAACTTAAATAATAAATATATTCATTTATTTGCAAACAAGTGTCACTAATACACAAAACCTTAAATACGTACACAACCCCTTACATAACACGTAAACACGTACACAAATTCTTAAATATGTACACACACCTCAAAACTAAACACAATCCCTTACTTATGTACACACTCGCATGTGTACACACCCCATCACATATGTACACAACCCCATAAATATGTACACATACCTCCCATATTTTTTTTTTTTTTTTTTTAAAAACGTTGCTCCACACTAGGAATTACTTCCTGTATCGTGGGTGCGTTTACAAACATATAAACTTACATACACAACACAATAAGTACACATCTCTCACAAAAATGTACACAACCATATTTACTCATTAAAAAAAGGTTGTACACAAACTCCTAAATACGTACACAACCCCTTACGTAACACGTAAACACGTACACAAATTTTTAAATACGTACACAAACCTCAAAACTAAACACAATCCCTTACTTATGTACACACTCGCATGTGTACACACTCCATCACATGTGTACGCAACCCCATAAATATGTACACATCTCTCACAAAAATGTACACAACCATATTTACTCATTAAAAAAAAGGTTGTATAGATATTTATATACCATCGTAAACTAAACTCTATGTTCGCCAGACATAAAGTTTAGTATCTATTAGAACGCAGTTTAACTAAAAAGTGATGTTTTACAGGTGCGTCGTGCTCTGGACGCGATGGGGTGCTTCCGCGACATCGGGGTGTTCATCGACGTGTCTTCCGGCCCCGACGCCACCCCTGAGGGACTTGAGGTACAGGACATTCACATATAGAGAGATAACTGGTAGGGTTTTATAGACAGACTTCCACTGCTGGACATAGGCCGCCCCCAAGCGTCGCCACATTGACCGGTCCCGTGCGTCCCGCATCCAGCGGATCCCCGCAACCTTCACCAGGTCATCGCTCAATCTAGTGGGAGGCCTTAAAACGCAATGTCTATCGGTTAGCGGTCGCCCCTTTTGGTCCCATCGACCATCCGTTCTGCGAGCAATGTGCCCTGCCCACTGCCACTTAAGTTAGGCAATTCTTCGGGCTATGTCGCAAGCATATTCAGGGCGAAAACTTGATACCGAGTTGAGCAGGTGCAGCTTGCTAAGAGAACAACTAGAATAAATCTAAAAAGTTTTCAAAAATCGACGTTTTCAAAGTCGACTGACTTAGGGAAACCCCACAATTTCTTTTCACAAATTTGGAAGTCTGAATAAGTATTCGCCCCTACTCAGCTATCGACTATTAACTTTTTAATTAGCATGATTTTTTGTTCTTGATTTGTGTATTGTTGCTAAATACATTTACTCTTTTTTTTTTCTTGTGATATTCTGGTTTTCAACAGGTGACGTTTCAAGTACGCGAGTTGTCGCGTATCGTTGGCGGCATCAACACCACGGTCAGCGAAAATGAAGGCAATCTTGTTCTCGGTATGTATGCTGTATTGTCTTACACTAAGGGTCGCTTTTACTATGGCAAACAAGCCCACCGTTGACTGGTTTTTGCCGCCAAAGTTGACCACTTTCAACAACTTTCTTCAAGAAAGTTATATGGCCAGTTTCTGATTTATATATTTGAGGTTAAGAACGAGTTGAGTATATGCCAAACTTTATTTTAACCTAAAAACCTGTCATAATTTGGCACTAAAGTACCCCTTGACACGTTCCTAACCTCAAATACTTAAATCAGTAACCGGCCAATAGACAATTCTTCAAAAACAGTTGTATCTCCCATACAAAATGTTGGACAGCGACGACAATTTTGTATGGAAAATCTGATTTTTCTTTTGGGAATTGCCTCTGACTTCGTTCCATACAGATAAAAGGGGGAGTGAAAATAAATGTTTGTCCTACACCATTGAGTGGGGTATCGTTGGTTAGAGCTTGTTGATTAGATAAATGCTGTGTTTTTACAAGCTCTTATTTTTTAGTTTACTAAACTTGCAGCAGTTATCCTCCACCGATTATGATGAAATTTTGCATACACGTTAAGTTTGGATGACAATGCAGGGTTAGGTAAGTGACGTCATTCTAAATCCAATATGGCGGACGGCCCAAGATGGTGGACTAGTTATTTTGTGTGCACTTCCATGGTATGGGTATCAAATGTATAAAATTACATATAAAATTCATTCTCTAGCGAGCGCTGAGAAAACTATTGATGATACATAAAAAATATGTACTACATGATTAGGTAGGGTAGGTTAGGGTATAGTAGGTATGGTAGGGTAGGGTTGAGTAAGTAGGGTAGGTAGGATAATGTGCAAAATCGGACACGCACTTGGCCGGTTTTTTTTTTAAATATAATCACACTCTTCCGTTACACCTTGGTTAATCTCTTCAGTGACAGCTAGATAGCAACACCAACTCAGAGAGATGCGTACTCTGGTGAGAGAAGTTTCAACCTCCTCATCACTTCTTCGAGCCATCGGAGATTCTTCCGCCTGGGCACACGTTGCCGTGGCATATCTGAATAACTTAGAACAGACACTAGCAAAGACAATCTCCACTAGTGGCTCTCGGAAGGTCCGATCTTCGATGTTTATTTATTTATTAATCAGAAAATGCACAGCTCTTAAAAAAACCTTTACACTTATTGTACTACTATTACCTACAGCCAATTACGGATTTACAATTTATTAACCTTACAAATAAATTTGCAACAGAAATTTAGAAAACAAAACTAAACATTTGTAATATTTGAAAACTCGTGTAAAGTGTGCAAGAGGAGTTGTGTGTGAGTGTGTTATAGTATTGTATTGTATTATGCGTTTCAAATGAGAGGAAAATCGACTAGCCCCCCAGCAAGCTACAATCGCACACGACCGCACAGCTAGCAACACAACAATCTATTCCAAAAGCCTAGGGTCAGTCGACGGCACGAACTATTTTGTGCGCGGGGTTAAAATGCATTTTGTATCAACCGACAACACGTGCGGAAGAGATAGATGCTGTGATGAGCAGTAGGAAGCTAGTTCGCGTACGAATACACACTTTTGCAAATTTGTAGCGAAATGGATAATGATTTAGGACTAAAGCGAGCGCGCGAAATTTTATAAACAGACCTATGGCGGTCGTCTAGATATCATGAAAAAACGACTAAATCTATCTGTTCAAAATAAAATTATTTGCATTGTTGAACTACTAATCTATCTCTATATGGAGGCCGTTTTGCAATTTTCCGTCTTCTTATGGTATTTATTCGCACCCAAAAATGCGTTAAAATTATTTTCGAAATGTGGAACTTTCGACGCTCATAACTTGCAAATATTTTCTTTTTTTACTTTTTCGCTTCCATACAGGGCTAGATAGTGATAAGACAAATTGATATCACTTTTTATTTTGAACGTACATCGTTAAACAATGGAATAATCTCTAGACTACGTTTGTATGGAAGAATTTTCGACTAATGTAACCTTAACTCCTAGATTCCGAAACAAACCATTCCGCCGCCAACAGCACAATCCTGACGAACCGCGTCACAATGAGCGAAGCCGCCGACCGTCCTCTCATTCGGAATGCACAGTAGTGTTAGTGTATTGTGTGTGTACGTTGCTTGAGTCTTGCTACAATATTCCTTGGCAGATGAGAGTTGTTGTTGCTAGTGTTTGGACGCGGTGGGCAAATTCTGCATCATCACTTTTGATAGGCACTCCAACATGTTCTGCTAGCTGCAACACTATGTCCACGGTTTGTGCGGCGTCATAATCTTGCACCTCATGCCCTGGGGGGTGCTCATACGCTCATAGGTCGTTTGTTCACGAGGCACCGCACGACACGATTTGCGGTCCCGATTTTTAACACACTAAATACGGTATATCGTCCGTTCGTTTGTTCACTAGAGACGATTCTGCAACGACACTGCAGTGCACTTGTATTGTTTTATTAGCGCGTGAGTGACGAACCACGCGTGAACCGTGCGGTGCGGTGTGTTTTGTTCAGCCGCTAAATCGTCACTGCAGAAATGTCGCGACGATATATTAGCATCAACGACTTTGCCGTTTGGAAATCGTGTCGTGCAATGAACATACGGTCCATATAAATATATGGAGCTCTGAATCGTGTCTACATTATGCGGTGTCGTGTGTCGTGTCGTGAACAAACGGCCTTAGAGTAAGGTTATTTTGAGTTTGTTTAAGGGCCAGATGTATATGACTTGTATACATCTCTTACGCACACTCAAAATAACCTTACTCTAAAAGCTTATAGTCACCCCCCAGTTGTCTGTTCTCGTGAGGACCGCTGCGTTAGCGGAATTAGCCGAATTTAGCTAAGGAGTTTGTTATCCACACGTGATGAAGAAGTAACAGCTGTGTTCTGTCGGTTGCAGGCGTGAAGATGCCCAACGTGCTGGGTCGCGGCGAGCGCGTGCAGGCGGAGTACAGCATGGGCTACCGCTCCTCGTCCAACTTCAGCATCGCCGCCACTAAACCGTTCCCGCAGAAGCCGCTGGTGCCAGTGTGAGTATATTGTTCTTCGTCGGTATACTCTTGGCTGGAGAGCAGTGGTGGCCCAGTGGTATCGGCCGCGACTTACAAGTCGTAGGTCGTGGGTTCGAGCCCAGGCAGGCGCTTTACTTTGTGTAAATTATTTCATCACCACTGCTCTCAAAACAGTGAAGGAAAACATCGTGAGGAAACTGGCATGTCCTAGAACCAAAAATACGAAGACATGTAACATCCACCAACCCGCACTGGGCCGCATGGTGGATTACGGCCCATTCCCTTTCACAGAGAGGAGGCCTGTGTCCCAGCAGTGGGAACATTAATAGGCTGATGATGTGATGTGATGTGACACTCTTGGCTGAGCGGTCGTGGTCATCTTGCTGAAGTGAGACGTCGAGCTGCCATAATTCGCTTAACGATGCGACCCCATCCCTCAATGTCGACTGTGATTACTACAGACAAAAAAAACTGATCGGTGTGTCGCATGGGCATATATTGTGTTGCGTCAGCACCGGCTCGCGGTTCGCGACCAGTACGGCAGATTGTAGATATAGAGGGCTACTCGAGCGATATCGAAATTTATAGGCGACTAGCTTCTGCCCGCGGCTTCGCCCGCGTTCGAAGTTTAAAAAAGTATGCTCCTATCGCCACCAAACTTTACAGGATTACCCGCTTGGTCAATCAAAAGATTCTCTGCAAATTTCAATAAAACCGGTCCAGCCGTTTCGGAGTCTATAATGATCATACATACATACATCTCGACCTGAGACGCATAAGGTCGGATGTCAAGCTTGGATCAATAGAAATTCTATTGCTTTAATCTCGACATCCGACCTTATGCGCTTCAGGTCGAGACATACTCTGCTGGCTCAGTCTAAAAATTCTCTGAATTTGACAAAAAATCGGTCCAGCCGTTTCGGTGTCTATAAGGCTCATACATACATACATACATACTTTCTATTTTATAATATAGATTGGTATCGTAACACTAAAAAATACTAAAATTTATCGGTTGTGTTATGTACATATCCCAAAGTTCGAGTGGTAGTAAATATATAAATACCTTCAATGTTTTTAAGGTTACACTAGTCGAAAAATTTTCCATACAAACGTAGTCTAGGGATTATTCCACTGTTTGACGATGTACGTTCAAAATAAAAAGTGATATCAATTTTTCTCATCATTATCTAGCCCTGTATGGAAACGAAAAAGTAAAAAAAGAATATATTTGAAAGTTATGAGCGTCGAAAGTTCCACATTTCGACACTTATTTTAACGCATTTTTGGGCGCAAATAAATACCATAAGAAGACGGAAAAATGCAAAACGGCCTCCATACAGGGATAGATTAGTAGTTCAACAATGCATATAATTTTATTTTGAACAGATTGAGTCGTTTTTTCATGAAATCTAGACTGCCAAAGGTCTGTTTATAAAAATTCGTGCGCTCGGTTTCGTCCTAAATCATTATCCATTTCGCTACAAATTTGCAAAAGTGTGTATTCGTACGCGAACTAGCTTCCTACTGCTCATCACAGCATCTATCTCTTCCGCACGTGTTGTCGGTTGATATAAAATACATTTTAACCTCGCGCATAAAATAGTTCGTGCCGTCGGCTAGTGTACCCTTAAGTTTAAAAACCATAATAATAATCGAGTTTGTCTGTCTGAACGTTTAAAGTTGAAACTGTGTTACGTCGGCAGTTTGGCGGCGTCTATATACCAGCAGAATCACGAGTACCCCTGGTCTGGCTACCGGCTTCTCGACCGCGGACTACTCCTCGACATCGCCTTCAAAACCTCGCCAGCGGTAAGTCAATCTTTTTTTACCCATACAGTGGTTAGGCCCAAGACCTCGCGTGCCACCGTGTCACCAAGGCTGTGCAGTCGCGAGCTGGCTGACCAAAACCAGATGTATCCTCCGACTGCACAGCATGATTTTCTTCTTGTTTACGTCTTTTTATTTCGCCTTTTAAGCAGTCGGGATTTTTTTTAATTTATAACTTTTTAGTTATTTTTTTTTAGTTACATTTAAATTATGTTATATATTTTTGAAATCGCCTCTTAAAACCCTTTATTTTGATACCACACAGGATGGGGTTGGAAGAAAAAATATATTTGGGCTCTCACAATATGGCGCCCAAAATGCGTCATTTTTCTTTTCTCCAATGTTAATGTAGCGAGTGACACTCGCAGGGTTAAGACGAATCAATTGACGTAATAATCATCAAAATCGGCCAACGCGTTTGGTCTCTAGAACGCCACATAGGAACAAATATACATACACACATAGACTGATAAACACATTACCCTCCTTCTGCAGTCGGGTAAAAACCTCACCGTGTTAAAGATAAATTTATTTGTTCAAACATGTGTAACATGATACATGAATATGCATATATAGATGGCAACAAAATTTTACCGGACCAACATGTTTTGCCTCACTCGGCGTACAAAATGTTATCAATAATTCAACATACAACCCGAATCTCTTCAAAGTTAGAGTGAACAGGCTTCTTCTGGGTAAGCTCACTCCATCGTGGACTTTGTCTCTGTCACCTGTGACCTAGACTAGAGTCAAGAGCAAACCCATCACAAAAAAACAAAAACAGTACAAAATGTAGTCAATATTAATTAAATACAAAATATGTCAATATAGAATAAATATATCAAAATAAAATTCAAAATTTATCATTTAAAAAATCAACAATGTTATAGTAGCACTTATCAGTAAGAAGCTTTTTAAGTGTTTTCTTAAATAAATTAAAATTCAATTGCTTTATGTCATTCGGAATTTTATTGTATATTACTGGGGCCATGCATACAACACTTTTTCTCAGAAGTGCCAGAAGCAGTTTTGGCCGAGTGTGACTTCACCCAAAGTCTATAGTGCTTACTCACTGCTACTGTGTTGACTCAGGTGAAGTGAACTCGAAGTGGAGTCAATCCCTAGCATCGGTTAGCATGACACCACATACTTCACCTATGTTATCTTATCACGGTGAGATTTCTACAGAATCGACAGGCAGCTTTCTTTACTCTCTGCCTACATCCATGGGCAAAATGCCTGATACTTGTATGTATGTTACTAACATCATATACATTACTTCCCAGACGCGTCACAACGTGCAGTGGGAGGGCCTGGTGCGTGACACCTCCGTACTTAGCAAGACTACCAGCTTCAAAGTCAGGGAGAGCAGCGGTGAGTTACTAGAATAATCTTTGTATGTTTGTTACTTCTTGACGTTCAAACGGCTGGACAGATCTGGATGAAAGGAGATTGCCCATACACAGGCCCCTTATGAGGTATCGTGTCTGCGATTTCAATATTATCCAAAAATAGGAGATATATTTTGTGTTTTTTTCTATTGGTGTGCTTTACTTTATATGTACAGGTAACAACAGATCAGGTTCCTTCACTTGGACATTTGTATGCACCTTATTGCATTGTAATAAGGGTTCATTTCAAGAACAGAAACATCGTTATATCTCGTGAACCCCGAAAATTAAATAAAAATAGTTTTTCTAATTATGAATATAAAGTGTTTTTTCAACAATATACAACCAAATTCATAAAGATAACCATTTTTTCTAAGGGGCCCAAGTTCCCTTACAAAATGGGCATTCTCCTTTGGCTCAGAGATAGATTATAGTATGGAATAGCACATAGGATACTTTTTATCCCGGGGAACTTTAGAATGGCTAAACCAATTTTCATCAAACATAGCTAAAAACACTCTCGAAATCAAAATCGGTTCATCCGTTTAGGAGCTATGATGCTACAGACAGATAAACAAACACACAGGTACACACTTATCAACTCCTCTTTTTTTATTATTTACTAGATTCTGCCAAAATATCCCAAGGGACCACATTCCTTGATTCCTGGGATAAAAAAATATCCTATATCCAACTGCAGGATATGGTCTACCCGTGTGCCAAGTTTCATCAAATTTTAGAGCAAATTGGCTATGAGTCACAGAACCCTACAAAGATGCATCTGTCAGAACATGTGACAGATGTATCTTATTAGGGTTCTGTTTTTTTGGTGTGCCGTACCCAAAGGGTAAAAACGGGACCCTATTACTAAGATTCCACGATCCGTCTGTCTGCCTGTCTGTCACCAAGCTGTATCTCATGAACCGTGATAGCTAGACAGTTGAAATTTTCACAAATGATGTATTTCTGTTGCCGCTATAACAACAAATAACTAACTAACGACAAAACAGAATAAAATAAATATTTAAGTGGGGCTCCCATACAAACAAACGTGATTTTTTTGGTGTTTTTTCCGATAATGGCGCGGAACCCGTCGTGCGCGAGTCCGACTCGCACTTGGCTGGTTTTTTATTCGGACGTACGAAATTAAAAAATTACAAATGCGGTAAAAATAAAATGCATCAGTCAGGGCGAGTCAGTACGTCAAAGGCGTTCTCTTGTCTCTTTAGTTAGAGAAACCTCATTTGAAATGTATGTGTCCCAAAACCTTTGCACAACCCTATGGAGTACGCAAAACTAACTAACGATTACGAGAACTGACGGGCGGGCGTTGTAGGGGATTTATCTATATACAGGGTGTCCCAGAAATCGACGTCAAGCCGTAAATGGGTGATAGACCAAGTTATAACAGTTCTCAGAAAAATACGAAAAAAATCTATCTCATGTTTTTAAAAATTTATGGTCACTTTAAAAATTTACTAAAAAAATCAATCCCTGTAATGGTTCTTTAACTCCAATTGCTACAAATCCCATAATTTATCAATTTTTTTTATTATTATGTAATCTTGAATAATGCTTGTGTAGATTTTTGCCTAAAATTTAAAGCCAACTCCTCCTACTTACAAGAAAATTAAACTTTTTCAAAACCAAATTATACAAATTTACTGTTTCGCCCAACTTTAACTGACTGTACTGAAAAAAAAATGTACTACGCTAGTTTGGCAAGTAACATGCAAAATTGGCGCATTTAATAAGGATTCAAAAATGGTGTAACACTTGCTAGATTACGTTTTCAATAATTGGTAAAATTTTTTTTTGTAAATAGTATCGGTTTTTACCCAAAATGTCCATACTTCCTTAAAATGACTTTAGCTTACCTAAAGCTTTGCTAAACTCCGTTTCTAATTCGATAGAGACGGAGAGAGTCATTTTAGGAAGTGTGAGCGAGATAAGAAATCGAAATTTTACGTAATTTAAGAGCAAAGTTATGATAGTGACTCAACCTTTTTACTTTAAGTCAGGACCAGTTTTCTCATCTTAGAAAAAAAAAACAAATTATCAGTTTTTTTATTTTTTTATTACAATGAATGTTCAAACTGCCTTCCTTCGACGGCAATGCAAGCACGACATCTTCTTAAAAAAGATCTGGTTATTTTCCGGGCAAATCTTCCCCTATTTACAAAGACAACGGCTTCCGTTATTCTTTCCCGCAGCTCGGCTAAATTCTCTATTGTTTTTGAGTACACTTTCTCTTTTACCGCTCCCCAGTAAAAAAAATCTAGGGGATTTAAATCAGGCGAACGGGGTGGCCACAAGATTGTCCCACCGCGCCCTATCCACCTGAGCGGGTATTCTTCATCAAGATGTTCTCTTACTAAACGGGCATAATGCGCTGGGCAGCCATCTTGCTGGAACCACATTTCCCTGTAAACGTTCAGTGGCACGTCTTCTAATAAATCTGGTAAAGTATTATTATTATTATTGTAATAAAAAAAATTATATCTGATAATTTGTTTTTTTTTTCTAAGATGAGAAAACTGGTCCTGACTTAAAGTAAAAAGGTTGAGTCACTATCATAACTTTGCTCTTAAATTACGTAAAATTTCGATTTCTTATCTCGCTCACACTTCGTAAAATGACTCTCTCCGTCTCTATCGAATTAGAAACGGAGTTTAGCAAAGCTTTAGGTAAGCTAAAGTCATTTTAAGGAAGTATGGACATTTTGGGTAAAAACCGATACTATTTACAAAAAAAAATTTGACCAATTATTGAAAACGTAATCTAGCAAGTGTTACACCATTTTTGTATCCTTATTAAATGCGCCAATTTTTCATGTTACTTGCCAAACTAGCGTAGTACATTTTTTTTTCAGTACAGTCAGTTAAAGTTGGGCGAAACAGTAAATTTGAATAATTTGGTTTTGAAAAAGTTTAATTTTCTTCTAAGTAGGAGGAGTTGGCTTTAAATTTTAGGCAAAAATCTACACAAGCATTATTCAAGATTACATAATAATAAAAAAAATTGATAAATTATGGGATTTGTAGCAATTGGAGTTAAAGAACCATTACAGGGATTGATTTTTTTAGTAAATTTTTAAAGTGACCATAAATTTTTAAAAACATGAGATAGATTTTTTTCGTATTTTTCTGAGAACTGTTATAACTTGGTCTATCACCCATTTACGGCTTTACGTCGATTTCTGGGACACCCTGTATATAAAACAGAAAGTATGTTTGTATGATCCTTATAGACTCCGAAACTGCTGGACCGATTCATGACATTTTAAGACAATCTTTAGATTGACCCTGCGATTGTAAAGTTTGGTGGCAATCGGAGCATTTTTTTTTTGAACTTTGAACGCGGGCGAAGCCGCGGGCAGAAGCTAGTTTACTATATTCTTTATTGTACACCACAATGTCGGGTTTAGTCAATAGTACGGACGTCAAAACAAATCACAAGCACGCCCCTAGCGGCAATCAAGAGCAACCACGCATTGGCGCGCTTTTATAAGCACTTGCGTGGTGCGAAATAGAGTTGTTGAGTACTGACAGCCGTAGAGCTAAGACGTTGTAGAATCAGTGTCGATCCGTAATATTAGTAAGCAGGAATGTAACTTGTGTCTATTTGAATGTACTCAGTGTATCGAATAATTTGTGTGATTTCATTTTCACGATTGACCCACGTACCTGCCCACACACGATGTCTTAACATACAGGACAAATATTCACGGTCTTATCGCACAGGGCAATCTCTTACAGGCAACATTTGGTTGTACTGTACGATAGGAGAGGAATTGGGATTGTCTTTATGTAGAACATTGACGCTCAAAACGTGCTGGCTCTCAGCTTTATTTCTATGAATGCTGTTAGATTTTGATCTGTATTAAGTTTCTCATACACAGGTCCTCAAATGAAGTCCATCCTCCGGCACATAGTGGCAGTAGACCACCGCGACGAGCCGATCTTCCCGACACGCGGCTCGTGGGTGCAGTTCACGTCGGAACTAGCTGGCCTGGGCGGCGGCGTGGCCAACCTCAAGACCGAGCTGCACGCGCAGCATAACGCTACGCTGCTAGAGGATGTGGTGAGCTACCTGTCATCATTATCATCATCATTTCAGCTGAAAGACGCCCCCAAGCGTCGCCACATTGTACGATCCTGTGTTTTTCGCATCTAGCTGATTCCCTTGATTGCGGGGTCTACCAAATAGAAGGCCATCCAACGCATTTGAAGATATGAAGCTCATAAATAAAAAAATGAGAGCAGTGGTGGCCCGTTGTGAGTTCGAACCCAGGCAGGCGCTTTATTTTATGTAAAATATTTCATCACCACTGCTCTTAAAACGGTGAAGGAAAACATCGTGAGGAAACCGGCATGTCCTAGAACCAAAAATTCGAAGACATGTGACATCCACCAACCCGCACTGGGCCCGCGTGGTGGATTAAGGCCAATTACCTCTCTCACAGAGAGGATGTCTGTCCCAGCAGTGGGCACATTAAAAGACTGATGATGATGATGAAATAATAAAAATACTACCTTCAAGAATGAAATGTGTGTGCATCATCACTGCGGCTGCGCCAAAAAGTCCATTTCAGCAATGTCGGAAGACAGAAGCTGTCTGCCTGTGGTCTTCCAATAAATCTTAGGAACAAGTGACGAGGCAAACAGTTTCAAATACAAATACATACGCCTGTATACGGTAGAATCAATTTTTATTCCTTGTTAATTTTAATGTAACGTTCAAAAGTGCCGCTTGGTGGCCTACTTGAAATAAAATATCTTTTCAATACAGTTGTTAAACATGGCGTACTTTCAGAGGTTATAATTATGATTCGAAAGTTAAATCTTACGCATAGGCATCTTTCTGTTACGCGGTCGTGACTTTTGTTTACGAGCTCGATCATTATGTTTGCAGTTTAGTTTTAAATTTATAAGTCAATTTAAAAAAGTTTAGTAGCAAGGAGTTTTCATACATAGAATAAAATGAGATACGATTTTATATGAGGAAAAATTAATGATTCCGTACGTTTTAGCATTGAATTCTCAAAACGCCTTTTAAATGGTTGTTTAATATATTTAATTACCAGTTTTAAGTTGATTATTTTCACATCAACGTTTGTCAAAAATCGAATAGGCTGTATAGGCTGTTTTCTTTGTAAAAAAATAGGTCCAGTTGCAAAAACGCGCCATATTGAAAATTTTATTTTTTGTGAATAAAGAAATCTAATTCTTTGATTTGTTTTTACTGTTTCTCACAACTGTATTGAAAAACGTCGTGTGATACACGGGTGTGTAGGTAATAACCTACACGAGGGTTTTAAATGACACGAGTTTGCTATTGCAAACTCGTGTCATTTAAACCCTCGCCTTCGGCTCGGGCTTGTTAAACCTACTTTCCACCCTTGTATCACAATGTACTATTGTCTTTGTATTCCCTGACTTAAACACTATCCTCATACACTCATAGGTAATCTCACTCTGTCTCACCTTTCTATTCCACAGCAATGTAAATGGAGCCTTAGCTGCCTGTATACTTATCCCTTAATGTGTCTTTGTGTCCAGGTGCTACAACTGACCGGCGCGCTGGGCGTGCTACACGACGTGTTCGGCACGGAGCTGCCCGACCACTTCTACCTGGGGGGCCCCACTACGCTGCGTGGTTTCCAACAGAGGGGCGTGGGGCCCCACAACGACGGACAGGCCACCGGCGGACGGGTGAGTTATATAGTAAAGTAGAGCTCTTAGCGTAGCACAAATTGAAAGTTTCATTTGAGACCAAAATTATTAAAATATCTCCATAAACAAAAAAAAAAAAGGCAAAATGATTGAATTGTTATTTGTTAAGGTGACCAATGAAGAGTATTCTATCCATCCATTTGTCCACTAGGTGTACTGGGCGGGCGGGCTGCACGTGTTCGCTCCGCTACCGTTCCAGGGCGCACGCTCAGGTCTGGGCGCGCTGTTCCGCTCGCACCTGTTCCTCAACGCTGGCTGTCTCGCCATGCCAGGTCAGTACAGTGTCTTACATATACTTTACCTGACTTCTTGATACCCCACCAACATCTGCACCTGGACGTAAACTGCAGTGGCCTATATGCAAAGCCCTCAATCGGTTGCGCATCTAGGTAAGCCACTGCAAATACAATTTAGCAAAATGGTGTTCTAAAAGCGTTAGTTATTAGAACACTTTTAGTTCATTTAATTTTTTACTAACTGTGCCTACTTACCTACCTACTAATTTTGTTTCTTTAGTCATCATTCTTTCGCGGAGAATCTTAACACCGCCATTCAGAAAATGGCTTCAAATGCACAACGCCATCTATCGAATATCGAGTTCAACTGTCTGAGTATCTGAATAGCGTGTTGTGATAATTTTACTTCTTGAACACTTTAAGTTCATCTAACTTTTGATAGTGTGAACTGTGAACCGATTGCGATGAAATAAAAACGAAGTAAGTCTTCAAGTTACGCACAATTTTCATGTATAAAAGTTATTTACATTGGATTCGTACATTTCACGTGATGCGTGCACAAATAAACAGATAAACAGACAAAAATTCCAAATAGCCGGTTATAGGTTCTGTTGGTTATCCTTTAACATCCTGGCAATTTATTTTGGAAAAAATTTCGATGTACAAAAATTACTTTTCTACAGATTTATTATATGTATTGATAATGATGATTATTGCACGCAGAAATTTGCAGAAATGACACCAATGGAGCCCGACCTTATACTAACTTTAAGTCCGGGTACAGAGCATGACTCACTTGTTGGACTGCTCCAATTTCCCACATACCAGCACTTTTGAGGACTTAATGAACGCTACTGATACCGCTATAAATGAACATTTATTTATTTGCTCAAACACGTGTATATGTCATGGACCAAGTGATTAATCAAGGCACTATGTATAACGCCCGGGCATTATGAATCGAGTCTAGAGATGTGCGTTTTCGGTTTTTAGCGCAAACGGTTATGTAACCGATATACAGTTATCATATCGATATCGAAAACGGTTTTCAGATATCGATACCAGTAGTACAGCGATATGGTTCCTATCGGTTGTGAAGTTTGCGTTTTGTTCGTACGTTTTTGCATAGTTACGGTTTTAAGTTCTGAGTTATTCGTTCGTTCGTCGCAAGTAGTTTTGATACGATACATACAGTTTTTGTGATATCGGTTATTTTGATATGGATATCGATATGATATGATATCGAACCCTATATCCGATATTAGTTACGTTTTGATATATCGGACCCATCGCTAATCGAATCAAATCAGGCAATATAATGAATACCGATTTAAACTTATATATTTATCAAATTGTCTGTTCATTATGATTTTTGCTACGTATCGGATAGGTAAGGTTTGCGAGTGAGCAAAGATAGCTAACTCAGCTCCTGTCATCTCCTTCATGTTAGGTTACTTTAGATCCTGCAGACAGATTGTTGATTAATAGTAATCGTAATTACCTATTCGATATTGAAAACAATGTTAACATTAAAATAATAAAAAAAAACACATCTTTTTATTACCCGGCCGGGTCAATTTAATTATTTCGATAGTTTTTATCATATTGCCTACTCGTATAGGGCATTTTTCAAATTGCCCGGTCATTATGAATAATGCCGCATTAACCACTTGGTCCATAACATATACATTGCCCAAATTGACTAAGGGTTAAATCAACTTCGATTTGAAAAGTAGAAGTGCCGCTACATACAATTTGCAAATCAGACGTCATATGACAACCATCGGACAATTTTCTATCAGACACAGCAAACCTCTGCTCTTTGGCATAGATTAGAGAAGTAACTATGTAACAGATATTTCACTCTCCGAGATCAAGTACACAATTTTGAGCTCAATATCCGTGACGGTTGGGTTGATTCTTGACGGCTCGTTTCATGTGAGGCTACCGAACTAAGACTCCCGCGCCCACCAACCACGTACTCCCCTCGCAGCGGTGACAACCGACTCTCGGCGCGGTGCCGGGACCGCGCCAAACTGTTGGCATTTATCGCTGTAAGTACGGTCGAGTGAAGGAGCCCGCTATTGGTGCGCCAGATGACGCAACATGTGGGTCTCGGGAACCAAAAATCACGGTACACCTATAACTGTGAACTGTGTTGATTCAATTTATAATTATTTTATTTATGGGATGTGTTTTTCTACAGAGGGCGCAGGGTTGGCGTCTCTAGAAGCTCTCCGATTAGCCCGCGTGTCCTGCGGAGCTGGTATTTGCGTGCGCCTGGGCCGGGCAGCTCGCCTCGAGCTCAACTACGCCGTGCCTCTGCGAGCTCAGCAGCATGACGTGCACGCCGCCGGCCTGCAGTTCGGAGTTGGCGCCAACTTCCTCTAGGCGTGAGTATCGCATCATCATCATCATCATCACCAGCTGAACCACGCGGTGCCGCTGCGCGCCCAGCAGCACGGCATACACGCCGCCGGCCTGCAGTTTTGAGTTTGCGCCAACTTCCTCAAGGCGTGAGTATCGCACCATCATCATCACCAGCTCAACTACGCGCCCAGCAGCACGAAGTGCATGCCGCCAGCCTGCAGTTCGGAGTCGGCGCTAACTTCCTCTAGGCGTGAGCATCACACTATCATCATCAGCTAAACCATGCGGTGCAGCTGCGCGCCCAGCAGCACGACATGCACGCTGCCGGCCTGCAGTTCGGAGTCAGCGCCAACTTCCTCTAGGCGAGAATATAACACCATCATCACCAGCTCAACTACGCTGTGCCTCTGCGCGCACAGCAGCACGACGCGCACGCCGCCAGCCTGCAGGTCGGAGTCGGCGCCAACTTCCTCTAGGCGTGAGTATCACACCATTATCATCACCAGCTCAACTACGAAGTCCCTCTGCGCGTTCAGCAGCATGACGTGCACGCCGGCGGCCTGTAATTTAGTTCGGAGACGGCGCCAACTTCCTCTAGGCGTGAGCATCACACCATTATCATCACCAGCTCAACTACGAAGTCCCTCTGCGCGTTCAGCAGCATGACGTGCACGCCGGCGGCCTGTAGTTTAGTTCGGAGTCGGCGCCAACTTCCTCTAGGCGTGAGCATCACACCTTTATCATCACCAGCTCAACTACGAAGTCCCTCTGCGCGTTCAGCAGCATGACGTGCACGCCGGCGGCCTGTAGTTTAGTTCGGAGTCGGCGCCAACTTCCTCTAGGCGTGAGCATCACACCTTTATCATCACCAGCTCAACTACGAAGTCCCTCTGCGCGTTCAGCAGCATGACGTGCACGCCGGCGGCCTGTAGTTTAGTTCGGAGTCGGCGCCAACTTCCTCTAGGCGTGAGCATCACACCTTTATCATCACCAGCTCAACTACGAAGTCCCTCTGCGCGTTCAGCAGCATGACGTGCACGCCGGCGGCCTGTAGTTTAGTTCGGAGTCAGCGCCAACTTCCTCTAGGCGTGAGCATCACACCTTTATCATCACCAGCTCAACTACGAAGTCCCTCTGCGCGTTCAGCAGCATGACGTGCACGCCGGCGGCCTTTAGTTTAGTTCGGAGTCGGCGCCAACTTCCTCTAGGCGTGAGCATCACACCTTTATCATCACCACCTCAACTACGAAGTCCCTCTGCGCGTTCAGCAGCATGACGTGCACGCCGGCGGCCTGTAGTTTAGTTCGGAGTCGGCGCCAACTTCCTCTAGGCGTGAGCATCACACCTTTATCATCACCAGCTCAACTACGAAGTCCCTCTGCGCGTTCAGCAGCATGACGTGCACGCCGGCGGCCTGTAGTTTAGTTCGGAGTCGGCGCCAACTTCCTCTAGGCGTGAGTATCACACCATTATCATCACCAGCTCAACTACGAAGTCCCTCTGCGCGTTCAGCAGCATGACGTGCACGCCGGCGGCCTGTAGTTTAGTTCGGAGTCAGCGCCAACTTCCTCTAGGCGTGAGCATCACACCTTTATCATCACCAGCTCAACTACGAAGTCCCTCTGCGCGTTCAGCAGCATGACGTGCACGCCGGCGGCCTTTAGTTTAGTTCGGAGTCGGCGCCAACTTCCTCTAGGCGTGAGCATCACACCTTTATCATCACCACCTCAACTACGAAGTCCCTCTGCGCGTTCAGCAGCATGACGTGCACGCCGGCGGCCTGTAGTTTAGTTCGGAGTCGGCGCCAACTTCCTCTAGGCGTGAGCATCACACCTTTATCATCACCAGCTCAACTACGAAGTCCCTCTGCGCGTTCAGCAGCATGACGTGCACGCCGGCGGCCTGTAGTTTAGTTCGGAGTCGGCGCCAACTTCCTCTAGGCGTGAGCATCACACCTTTATCATCATCAGCTCAACTACGAAGTCCCTCTGCGCGTTCAGCAGCATGACGTGCACGCCGGCGGCCTGTAGTTTATTTCGGAGTCGGCGCCAACTTCCTCTAGGTGTGAGTACCACACCATCATCATCACCAGCTCAACTACGCGGTGCCGCTGCGCGCCCAGCAGCACGACGCACTTTTTCTATGTTATTTACCTAAACAGTAAACAGACCGTATAGTTTCTGAAGAATAAGTTGGCGTTTTAATGTATTGAACTTCGTAGGACTAAAATAAAAATCCTTTATTTACCTTACAAAGTTACATGTTAGATGATTTGGTATACAATAATTGAACTAGCAATGACGTTGACAGATTAGCAACGGGTCCCAAACTAAGCACAACCTGTATCTTAGTGACCCAATTATATATAAATATTACAATTACTTCACTAATTTTTCTTCGCGAATTCTACATGTTTTCTTATTTACAATTTGAGTAGTTTATTTATTAACTAGCTGTTCCTCGAGGCTTCGCTCCCGTGGACCACCCCACAGGACCCGTTTTCGGGATTAAAAAATATGTCACTCAGGAATAATGTAGGTTTCTATTGGTGAAAGAATTTTTCAAATCGGTCCAGTAGTTTCGGAGCCTATTCGGTACAAACAAACAAATAAATATTTCCGCTTCATAATATTTGTATAGATTTTAGTGTAACATGCTGTTTCGAAAGTCAATTTGACTAGGCCTTGTGCAGGTACAGAAACATACTTGAAAATATGTTAATTAAGCAAATGTCCTTACTGACGCATGATACTCAAGATTGTTATTATTCTGTAAGCTTTCTTAAAATTAAATAAACAAATATTTACAGTTGTATGTAACACCCAACAGTGCAGTGGTGGCCCAGTGGTATCGGCCGCGACTTACAAGTTGTAGGTCGTGGGTTCGAGCCCAGGCAGGCGCTTTACTTTGTGTAAATTATTTCATCACCACTGCTCTCAAAACGGTGAAGGAAATCATCGTGAGGAAACCGGCATGTCCTAGAACCAAAAATTCAAAGACATGCGACATCCACCAACCCGCACTGGGCCCGCGTGGTGGATTACGGCCCATTCCCTCTCACATAGAGGAGGCCTGTGTCCCAGCAGTGGGAACATTATTAGGCTGATGATGATGTGTGATGTGTGTAACACCCAAAAAAAAAACTTTTACAATACGCAAAGAAACCATTGAAATTATTGTAATTAGATACGCAAGGTTTAGGCTTATTGTAATAATCAACTCTTCTGTATATATTTTTGTGAACTTATGTAAATACAATATGTTGTAAAAAAAACGTGATCTTCTACTTCCTAGTTCCTACTAATATTATAGATGTGGAATTCTGTATGTTTGTACGTTGGTAATCAGCCTGGATTAGGACTTAGAATACGTTCCCATGGGATAATTATCTTAAAAATCACGCGAGTGAAGTCGCTGGCAAAAAGTAGTCCTAACTAATAAAATTATATCTGCGAATGTAAGTTTGTTTGTTACGATTTCACTCCTTAAGGTTGCCATAGTCGTTCATTCATCCATACAAACGTAGTATGGCGATTACTCCACTGTTTGACGGTGTACGTTCAAAATAAAAACCGGCCAAGTGCGAGTCGGACTCGCGCACGAAGGGTTCCGTACCATTATCGCAAAAAACTTCAAAAAAATCGTTTGTTGTATGCGAGCCCCACTTAAATATTTATTTTATTCTGTTTTTAGTATTTGTTGTTATAGCGGCAACAGAAATACATCATCTCTGAAAATTCAACTGTCTAGCTATCACGGTTCATGAGATACAGCCTGGTGACAGACATACGGACCGCGGAGTCTTAGTAATAGGGTCCCGTTTTTACCCTTTGGGTACGGAACCCTAAAAATTATATCAATTTGTCTAATCATTATCTAGCCCTGTATGGAAGCAAAAACGTAAAAAAAGAAAATATTTGAAAGTTATGAGCGTCGTTAAAATTAGTGTCGTAAAGTTCCACATTTCGACACTAATTTTAACGCATTTATGGGCGCAAATAAATGCCATAAGAAGACGGAAAATTGAAAAACGGCCTCCATACAGGGATAGATTAGTAGTTCAACAATGCTATGAATTAAATTTTGAACAGATACGTTTAGTCGTTTTTTCATGATATCCAGACTCCCAAAGGCCTGATTATAAAATTTCGCGCGCTCGGTTTTGTCCTAAATCATTGTCCATTTCGCTACAAATTTGCAAAAGTATGTATTCGTACGCGAACTAGCTTCCTACTGCTCATCACAGCATCTATCTATCTCTTCCGCACGTGTTGTCGGTTGATATAAAATGCATTTTAACCCCGCGCACAAAATCGTTCGTGCCGTTGACTACTGTAACCTTAAGCGAATTCGCTTTAAATGTGTTAACTGTATCTATAAAATCTATACTGCATATTATGTTAGCTTTTCCACTACATTGTCTATTATGTAACACATTGCCTAAGAAGTTCGTTACGAAATACGAACATTTAGACACAAGATTATAAAATAAAATATAAAAAAAAAACAAATTACATAATAACAGTTACGAAATGAATTATGTAAAGATTTTAACTTAAATATTATAATTTATTTATGTAACTGGCAGAATAATACTGAACCTGTAACCTCTCGAAAAAGCGCGCGTTGTTTGTGTGAATATAGTCTGTGGTTTTTAGTCTGAACGTTTCAAATTAATTATTGTTGGAAATTATTTGCATTTAATTAAGTCAGCTCATCATGTAGTGGAAAAAGAATCGTTCGTATCTCGCATAAAAAGGCTTTATTTTAAAACTCGCATTTAGCTTTCGACGTTCGCTTTGGCTACATAGCTCGTGTTAAAATCTCGACTTTTTATGCTCGACACGAAATGTACTATTTTACTTACTTTGCATGACTACTTAACGTATTTTTTTTTATTTTGTCCACAGCTATGAAAAACGGAGCACCCTCGAGTTATAGAAGTATTTTGTGGCGATTGTAAATATAGTAGTGAAGTTAATAGTTTCATATAATTTATTGTTTGTTCCCAATAAACTGACTAGCACTGCGCGGAAACTGCCATTCAAAGTTTCTAATGACTGAAAAGACATAAAAAAATATATTGTTGCCATTTATATTATAATAAATAATTATTATAATTTTGATATAATAACAATTTAATTTGTTGAAATATAATTTTATTTATGCTATGGCTATACCTTTGCTATAGGTTACTTTTGCCCAACGGTGGGACAATATCGGTGAAATAATAAAAAATATTTTATTTTATATTTTACATACATACATAAACTCACGCCTTTTTCGAAAAAATACTTGTAATAGGTGGTGAATCTAAATTATAATTTGCATGACTTATTCAACGAAGACAACGGCATCCATCATTGATGCGTATGCGCATTCAACTGAAAAGGCCACAATAAAGTATATTTCCGATGTCAAAAATCCCGTTTGTATTGTTTAAAAAGCGGCTTAATGCTTAAATTTTGCTTTTAAATAGCATTTTTCAGTAAGCAACTTTATATTTGGTCTCAAGTTTAATTTTGTGATGTTTGTCTTCCGTTTTCATAATGAATATAAACGTGCATGCAAAATTCAGTTGCAAGATTTGACTACACATACTATCAAACAAGTTAAGCAAACATTTTGTCGAGTTATGCGAGCGAAAATTAAGAGAACAGCTAAATTCGCCTTCATAAAAAAAAATCTTGGTATTTTTGACATAACTCCACAAAATGTAGAGAACCACAGATAATTTTTAAGAGTGAAATTCAGATCGTGATGAAAAAAATCATGTTGTATCAAATCAAAAAGTAAAAAAATCATAATTATTGCGAAGTATCGTCTTTACAAGGCAACTGAATGGTATTTTCCTGCGCAACCAGTTCGCCCGGCAATATAAGTGTTTAGTCTGGTACAACTGTTATTATAAGTCTTTTATTTATCTACCTTTTTCATTTTCCTATGTGGTGGCAGTGCAGAACTGTAGTGGCCCAGTGGTATTGGCCGTGACGTACAAGTTGCAGGTCGTGGGTTCGAACCACAGACATATATCTATCTAGATAACGCAAGTCCCTCCATCTGTATGAAAACCAAGCGTGCCGCTTTTTCACACACAATTATAAATCAAATTTACTTACCAATGGAAGAAAACATTTCCAATGCCTCGGCCACAGATAATATAATACTAGCATACAGATGCATCATCCCATACAAAGAAACCGTGCTGAAGTAACTAGCGTTCTTCATCAGATTATATCGATTATTTTTATATGGTTCCGTTCCACGGCGAGAGATGGATCACCAACTAAATCCGTGGAACGGAACCGAACGAAAAAATAATCAGTATAGAACGTCGGCACGGTTTGATGAGACTGTATTTTTCTATACAGTCTTTACAGCTCAATATGGCATAAAAAGGCATTTTTCTAGATTTCAGTAGATTTCCGGCGCCGATAATGCTAAATGAAAAGCTTAAATTACGATCATTGATCAAAATTACGATCAATGATCGTAATTTAAGCTTTTACTACGTACTCCGTTTTTTGGCACGCCAAGTACATACAATCGCGTTATCTAGTTAGATTTATATCTGTGGTTTGAGCCCAGGCAGGCGCTTTACTTGGTGTAAATTATTTCATCACCACTGCTCTCAAAACGGTGAAGGAAAACAGCGTGTCCTACAATGATATTCTAGTAAACAGATATGTTATGAGCGCGCGCATTGTGAAGATTCGAATACGTCCTAATTGGGACGTATAGTCTTTAGTCTATGTCACGCATGGCGAAGAGCGATACGCTTTGTTGAAACAAAAAAAAAAAAGCCATCGTGTGTATTTAGAATGTGTACCAATTATGATACCAAGTACATAAAACAGAAGGGATCTCATACCATTATGTAAGTACGCAATACAGCTCAGTTTACACCTTAGTTTTTTTGGAGGTTAGAAAAAGAAAAATACATTTGTGGTCAGAATAATGTTTGTTTACATTCACACGCAAGTGACAAACACTAGCCGTCTCTTTTTTATTGTTGGTTTTATCAAGCCATACCTTTCGACTTGTAGTGAAATTTCAGATGAATGAAGAGTGTGTATGTGTGCTGTCGCTGCTGAGCCGAACAGTTTTTTCGGTTGTTTTGTGAGTGTATAACGTATCTATTTACTAGAATATCTTTGGTGTCCTAGAACTAAAAATACCAACCCGCACTGGGCTCGCGTGGAATAAGGCCCTCTAACAGAGATGAGGCCTGTGTCCGAGCAGTGGGAAGTTTAAAAGGCTGATGATAATGCTGATGTTGTGGCATGCCACCTGACAACTGTTTTCTAGCTGAAGAAACGTACCAAAGATAATTATATAAGATCCCATGTCAATAAAAGAGACACACATAGTAATAATTGATCGCTGGCTGTTCACACTGCCGGCGAATACTCTCTCACCACAAGTTTGTCGCAGCGACAAGAGCTATCAAAGTTAGCGATGCTCGCTTGGCGGTCAGAACTCACGCTGAGATACCAACCAGCGGTCATTTCTAGCTACAATGCGGCCACCACGAGCGAGTGGTGCGAGTAATCGCCCGTCACACAAGACCCCGCCCGTCAAACAATCATTGTTGTTAGTGTTTATTAGAATTCGTAGGTTGTTTAGCAGGCTTAATTTTGGCAATGTCCTCGAATGATCGAATGGCAATGGATGATGCTGACTCACGATGATCTATAAATAGTTGTTCCGGCTCTGGGTGTTTGTGTATGTGAAATTATATGTTTGTAAACGCACCCACGATTCAGGAGAAATTCCTAGTGTGGGGCAACGTTTTTTTTTTTGAAAATAATACGGAATGTCGATAAATTAGTCAACGACCGTGGTACATCACTACAGGAGGACGAGTAGCAATGATCTCATTTCGCAAATATAAATCTTATCGGTAACGAAATACGGCTTTAAATTAAATTAATTTATTATAGTGACATCTAGCGGCGGGTAGCGTAACTTGCTCATTAAACTATTCCGTGTGCGCTTTAAACGAAAAAAGTAATAAATACTCAAAAAGAGTAGACAATAAACCAACTCTATTGTCATAAAGCTGTGGTTTATTTTCAAATAAGCGACAACTGCCATATTTTCTACTTTCATCTAAAAATTAAACTACCAATCACACCAAAGATTTCTTAGTGTTATGAAATACAATTAATCTGTATATGTGTGAGTTTGGGTACGCTGGTTCCGATACTAATAAAGCTATATGCGATTTCTACTGTCTTCTCTGTTCTGTGGCTACAATAGCTTGATCTCTGCGACAGCTGCCAGTATAACAATAGCGCTTGACAGGCTATTCTAACAATAACGTACACGTCAGTTTGCCAGAGATCAAGCTATCTTTTATTTATTTATGAAGTATAACTTTAGATGTGTAGATATATTTCAGGTTAAAGTAGGTAGGTACCTATTGTGACAAATGCTCATCTTCAAGGACTGGCTCATTGGTGTAGTGTTCGCAAGTGTTACTGCTAAGCAAAGGTCCTGGGTTCAATTATTTGGCCGGGAAATGTTTTCTTGGGTTTTCTACGGACTTCAATTAAAGGAGAAGGTGCCCAATTCGTCGGAATCTTTTTTTTTATGTATGTTCCCCGATTACTCACAGAAGACTGGACTGATTTGGAAAATTCTTCTTTTGTTTGAAAGGGTATACTTCCCAGGTGGTCCCCTGGTCATCAGTAGCTTTATTGCGTAATCAATTCGGCAAGGAGTATGAGACGCGATGTGGATTTCCGTCTATGTGTTTGGTAGATTTTTCATACTCTTTGCCTTGCCGAATTCATTACGCAATAAGGCTGAAGGTCTGGATCTGATGATGGGATTCTGGAGAATGTTGGTATTTTCATTCGGTGAAGTGGAACTTATGAAGAAGACCAGAGATTGCTGGAACTTCTCAATGATAATTATGTTTTGGGTACCTAAGTATAAGATATCTCGAATAATTTAATTAGTGTGACAAAGCAATATAAGAATCGGTTGTAATGAAAACGGGAACCATCGAACTGATCTGATGATGAAGCCGGAAGGTAGGCGCCAGAACTCCGTAATAAATGGTTCTAATGAAAATGGTATCATCGAACTGATCTGATGATGAAGCCGGAAGGTAGGCACCAGAACTCCGTAACAAAACAACGTATCCCAGTCGTGTTTAGGCTTGTTGGAATTGTAATGAGAAGCCTGGCTATGAATGATTTTGATGATAATATAAGGAACCAAAACTAAAAAGATAAAAACAAAAATTACACCGACTTCCAAAGCAAAACACTACAAAGCGAAAAATAACTTTATTTTCGGCAGTCTGTGCCAAAAATGAAAAAAAATAAGTAACAAAGACACCGACTTCCTAAAAATAACCAGCCACGTTCGAGTCGGACTCGCGCACGAAGGGTTCCGTACTTGGTAAAATGCGGTTTACGATTTAT
This sequence comes from Orthosia incerta, assembly GCA_948252205.1. Lineage (NCBI taxonomy): Eukaryota > Metazoa > Arthropoda > Insecta > Lepidoptera > Noctuidae > Orthosia > Orthosia incerta. The sequence goes on along the minus strand of OX411766.1, from coordinate 16,773,677 downwards.
GACTTATTAAAAAAAAAACTACTTACTAGATCAAGAAAATTTAAAAGAGTAACCATGGAGTTTCTTGCCGGTTCTTCTCCATAGGAAACGACTAACCCGAACCGTGCACCTTTTGTCGACGTTTTATAAGTGCCCATGTAGGCCTATGTAAAATAAAAATATTTGATTTTGATTTTGATGCGGTGCGTCTACCATATAAAATATTTTTGCGTGGCACTTCAAAAGATTTAGTTTTTGCTTGTCGAGTATTCACATCATATCTTACTGGAACTTGAATATCAGTGTTATCAAAATGTTCTATGAGGAACAGCAGTGCTATTCTCTAAGGATACAGCCTTGAGCGCAGTGCTGGTGCCAGCGACGAATCTAAGTTTGGTATTCGCTAAGCTGCGAATAGCGACACTAGCGCTCTAAGCTGTGACGGCCGTGAGTTAGAACTACTCAATGTCGAGCAAGTTGACAGTTCTTCATACATTTTGGTATTCCGTAAGAAAAAACAGCGTCGAAGACGCTCACAGCCTGGCTTACAGCCTCGTTTTTATCTGTCAAATCCAAAAGCCACTATTTTTGTGCGTAACGCAATTCTTCTTGGATTTTAATCTAACTAATATTATAAATGTGAAAGTTTGGATGGGAAGTTTTGTTGGTTTGAATGTGTGTGTGGATGTATGTTTGTTACTCAATCACGCCAGTGTTACATACTCTTTGAATCACGCCAGAACGGCACTGGATGAAATTCTGCATAGAGATAGATTATAACTAGGTAAAGGAATATCATAAAGGATACTTTTCTTCCCAATATAATGTACCCTTGGGTTAAGAAAACACTTTCACGTGTTTGAAGCCGCTGGCAGAAGCTAATATTATAAGTTTTTACCAGCTTGGTTAACTAAAGCTACATTTATTAGAAGAAGCTAAGAAAATTAGTGATTTTAACAGAGCTCGACAGGCGAGAGAATTAGCAACGTTGATAACAATATCCCGGAATAGAGACACTTTATCCATAGTTACCTTCAGGCTTTCTCAGGATTTAATAACATTACGACTTAGCTCTTAGCGTACAGGGGTTTTAAATGTTTAATTAATGTGAATTTTAATTTATATATTATGTAATTAGCTGTTGCCTGCAACTAAGTCTGCGTAGCATTAGTATTTCGAATAGCCATTTTTTATATCAGGAAATAATATTGTAGGTTTGTGGGCCGCCTTACTACATATATTATTAATTCATCATACAAACTTAAGGAATATTTCCATGATAAAAATTAGCCTATGAAGGACATAGGATAGTTAGTTACCTACTGTCTCAAACTGTTTCCATAGGTACCAAATTTCATTTAAATCAGTTCAGCGGTTTAAGCGTGAAAAGGTAATAGACAGAGTTACTTTCGCATTTATTATATTAGTATGGATTGCATAAGTTAATTAGTAGCTTCTTTAATTAAAATTATATGTCATAAATATATTTAAATAATATTTGTTGTGATGTGAATCATGTTTATTGGTCCGGCTTCATCATCATCATATACGTCGAATGACGTCCACCGCTGGACATAGGCCTCCACCAAGCGTCGCCACATTGACCGGTCACGTGCATCTCGCATCCAGCGGAACACCGCAACCTTCACAACCTGCCTTCCGGCTAGATACTCAATCTTAATAGGCCAAATTCTTGTTTGTACAAGCAAAATTGTGCATTAAGACTGCAAAAAGGATTAATGGGATAATTTATTATGGAAAATAATTAGACATAATATACATATTAACTAATAAAACAACTCAAAATGATAAAACTCAGATTTATTTATTGAACTATTTTCCAGTAATAGAATTTTATCCTGTAAATATCTTCAGTTTGTCTCCATTTGTGACTGCCTTTGTGAAGGTTGTTGTGAAATGAGCATTGGATTAGATGGCCTCATACCGTTAGCAAACGATGCCTGCGAGGAGCTGTGAACATAAAAATGAAACAAATTACTATTATAGGTAAAAAAATATGCAGGATACTATGTATAACATCATCACTCTCTCTTTCTGAAGGAATAGATATCATAGGCAGACAAATTATAGTATTGCAGGTTAATTGATTTTTTGGCTACTTTTAAAAACACCAACAACTTGGTGCAATCTGGGAATGAAAAGTGAGAACACTATTTAATTATCTAGAGCTTCTTACACTGCACCAACAATGCATGAATAGGCAATTGAGGCATCTCTACTATCACCTGCAGTGCCTCAAAGCAGAGATCTAGCCTCAAAGTGTAATACGAAATATAAACAAATTATAACATACCTAAAAAAACTTCATCACTTGTTTTGTGTTCGGCTGGTTTTCCATCGTAATATTGTTCTTACGCCAAGATAGCCCTGGTTTTACATCCTGAAAATTTAATTCAACGCAGTACTATTATATTTTATCTAAAGATAAACATATACTATACTTGACTTCACTTTCTTGGACAATAATAATATTGTCACATTGTCACTGTACCTATATATACTTAATATTAAAATACTTTCATTTCACACAGTCACACAACTATGTTAAAATCAATCGCTGTAAAAGCACTTATTTTTTTTTAAACTTGTAAATCATCATCATGATCTACCTAGCCTTTTCCCAACTATATAGTACTTTACTCTTTGCAACTATATTGGGGTCGGCTTCCAGTCTTACCGGATTCAGCTAAGTACCAGTGTAAAAACTTGTAAATAGTTTTAAATAAAAACAAACAACAAATTATCAAAACAAAAAAAGTCGGTTGCGATTTTGTGTGTTGTGGCAGCGTCATAGCGCGTTGGTTTTACTTACGAAATAGGCAAAGAAATTGTCATTCAGCCTTAAGATGCAATAATAAAAATACATTAGTTAAACTCTTACAACTATGAAATCGTTTGTAGTTTCACTCTATTAATTAAAATACTTAAAAATAGACCTATACTATACATTTTAAGCCTATAAAACTCTCAGTCGAGATTTATCGATTGTAATTTAAAGAATTTGTTTCAAGCCCTAATTCGTCTACGAAATTGTGACACGAGATGTCAGCCTTAGAGTTCGTCGACGACCATAACCGCGCTAGAGAATACCGTTTGAATCAGCGCTGCATGATCGGTCGATCTCGAGACTGTCTCGAAGACGAGCTCGTCAACGAGCACAGCCCAGAAACTGTCTCTTAGAGAATAGCATGGCAGGTACCCAGCGCGAGCTAGAACAGCAGCCGAATTGCGTAAGTATATTAACCAAAGCATAAGAATCGATTCCTTCCCAAAAACGACTTTTCGTATCAATATGCACTACGTAACGTACTCTTGCACACTTCATACGAGTTTAAAAAAAAAATTGAAATGATTTGTTTTGTTTTTTAAGTTTCTGTTGCAATTTTATTTGTAAGGATAATAAATTGTAAATCCGTAATTGGCTGTAATAGTAGTAAAATAAGTGTGTTAAGGTATTTCTAAGAGCTGTGGATTTTGTGATTAATAAATAAATAAAGTCGGTAGGTATTGGGAAAGAATCGATTCTTTTGCTTTGGATAATATACTTACGCAATTCGGCTGCTGGTCTTCGGTAGGGGCAGTTGTCCAACTAAAATAATGATTGGACAACTGCCCCTACCGAAGACCCCTGGTCCGACTGACTTATTTTAATTATTTATATTGGTATTCATCATTTCACGATTTTGACTAATTTAGTGCTGGCGTGTTTAGTGAAAGACACAGAACAAATCATGTTTTGGAAGGGTCGCATGCAAAACTGAGTCGTATGTTAAATACGAAAAATTTCAAAATGTTGCGGTTTCGAAACGTGTTAGAAAAATAACATCACGTGCAAAAATAAGAGAAGTTAAAAAAGGTAGCTCTCAGACGAAAATGCCAAATTGAAAATGATGATTACATCATGGAGATACAGTTACAAGTGTTAAATGGTGATTAATAACTGTTGGGCATGCTTTAAAAAAACAATGTGTTTTTTTTAATTAATTACAGTGTTGATTTGATTGATAATGCTTTTTCTTAAATGTATAATTATAATTCAATAACATTAATGTTTTATTTAGCTGTTAATGTCCCACTGCTGGGCACTGGCCTCCTCCATATCTTTTCAAGTGCTCTTTTCGAGCGCCACTTAAAATTTAGTTATTTATATATTAATATAAATTAATAAAATAAATCAGTTGGACCAGGGGTCTTCGGTAGGGGCAGTTGTCCAATCATTATTTTTAGTTGGACAACTGCCCCTACCGAAGGCCCGTAGTCCAACTAGTTGGACATTATAGTTGGACCACGACCCCTAAACGGTTTAATTGAATAGTAGAATGACATATTTTCAGGATATCCGTTTATTCTATCACACCTTCTATACCACCGCACATCACACAACAATACAACACACAACAACAACAATACAATAGCACACAACAGTCCAATTCTGTTGTACTAAACAATATACATAGAACCGCGCTGATAAATTGTGCGACAGACCAGTGGCCGTACACTTCGCGCGTGGCTTCCGAATCGCGACCACGTAACACGTTCCAAAAGGACTAGTCGACAGGAATCTATTATATAGGACCAGTACCGACTGGACTACTACACACCGAGAGTTTAAAACACGGTCCAGTACTGTCACGGTTAAATATAATTATACTCTCAAGCCTTTTTCTACGGGAATAGGCAGAAATTACAGAAAGCGAGTTGCATTTAACATTTCACATTTAAATTCGTCGGATCTGACACCAATTTTATGTGAAATATTGCGGTACCTAACCATAGGATCATAGTCTGTATAGATGCCCTATAAGTACTTATGTGCAGAAGTTTAGAAAAGTGCAATAAAAATAAATACCTATATAACTAAGTGAAAGTCAGCGAAAGAAACTCCAAGGAAAACAGTGCTAAACAGGAAGATTTCAGAGTTGTGTGTAAGACCTCAAGACATCTATATACCTACACAGTTCTGCAGTATATACACAGGTAAGTACAGTACCAAGCCATACATATGGCATATGCCTACCCTTTCTTGAACTCATCGTCAATCGGTCCATCATTATTGAGGATCGTGGTCACTGGACCCTTTAAGGTTGCCCTAGTTGATCATTCTTCCATACAAACGTAGGCTAGCGATTACTCCACTGTTCGACGGTGTATGTTCAAAAAAAAAACATATCAATTTGTCTCATCATTATCTAGCCCTGTATGAAAACAAAATATAAAAGAAAATATGTATGATTATGAGCGTCGAAAGTTCCACAGAAGTTGCGATCACCACCTGCTATAATTTGCTTAAGGTCAAGCTTCTTTCACTTGGTCCCGCGTGTGTAAAGTTTTTATTCATCTGGGAACCCCATTTGATCAATGGGGACTTTTCAGGATTTCATTAGAGTTGTATCCCTTACGTGCCTGTAAATTTTCAGCTTGTTGTGAATTAATGCAAGGGTAGAGGTTTTCGGGCTAATTTCTAATTCCAGACTATATAATCTATCTCTGTGCCAAATTTCATCCAGATCTGTTTAGCCGTTTTAGCGTGATTGAGTAACAAACATACACACATCCATACAAACTTTCACATTTATAATATTACTAGCTTCTGCCAGCGGCTTCGCCCGCGTTTATCCCAAGGAAACATATTCTCGGGATAAAAAGTATCCCATGTGCCAGACTATAATCTATCTTTGTGCCAAATTTCATCCAGTTCCGTCCAGCCGTTTGAGTGTGAAGAAGTAACAAACATACAAACACACACACTCACAAACTTTCACTTTTTTTATAATTTATAGGCTCGCGTTTGACCACTATATCGCCTGATGTTAAGCGATGACGTGGTCTACGGTGAAGCACGCTTGCCTAAAAGAAACCTATTTACTCTTGACTTAAAAACCCCAAGGTGGTAGCTATCAGGGAACAAAGACCCCGGAAGGGAATTCCACTCCTTAGCTGTGCGAACAATGAAAGTATTAGCTAAACGCTTTGTGCGTATGGGAGGGATGTCCACCATGTACCGATGGCGCATGGCCGTACGTCTTGTAGTCCGATGATGGAAAGGCTAGGCGGAATCAAATTGTGCTGTTCCGTCGCACACTCCCCGAAATGTAACCGATAAAAAACCGACAGGCTGGCAACTCGGCGTCGATGTTCGAGGCTCTGGAGCTTTGAGGCGACCAGTGCATCGTTGCCAATAAGCATTTTGGCCCGTCTGTCGAACGACTCAAGTGCAACAAACTGGTATTTGGCAGATCCATCCCAGAGGTGAGAGCAGTACTCCATGCATGACCTAACTTGCGCTTTATACAAGTTTAGCAGCTGTTCAGGCGTGAAGTAGCTTATATTAGTGTGAAGTATGATAGTTAGATGACTTAGATGATTGACCAGCTCCCGTACCATAAGCTCTTAGATCAAGGTTATTTCCATTGTGCGTAAGGGACATATATATACATGTCAGATACATCTGGCCCTTACTCACACGGGATTATATCCTTGCCCTAAGAGCTCATGATAGTCCCCCAGATAAAAATTTCTGGTTTTTCGTAAATCTACGATAGATCGTGACTGCTAACTGGTAGTAATCAATAACGTATTCCCAACTCTGGACAACGTTATTGAGTATTTAGATCAAGAATCGCAGTCTACAGGCCAGAAACATCTACGTTGTTGGGGGAACACTCTGGATTTACACATGAAATCAGTAATTACACCATCCCTGCCGCCCCAGGGTCGAAGACACCCTTATGGATCAATCAACTAAATCTATCGCAGTTCACTGCTAGAAATAACTGCCAAAACACGATCGCCTTCCACATCCAGTCTCTCCCAAGCTCTCAATCGCCTTGGTCACATAAAGGATGTCGAAACAAGAAAACAAATGTTCTAAGCAGGCAATTTTTCATATGCCTTAAAGCTTCCGGAAACTGAAACATTTAGTCTTTTAACAAATGCTTATACGCCTATTTTATTCATAGACATTATTTTTAAGAATATTTTGAAGGTTGTGCGTATAATGAGTTGATATTTATAGACATGCGTCTGCGTTTTTTTTTTGCGAGCGCCGCATTGCCGCAATCGTGTCGTTTTGAAATCTGTTGCTGAAAATTCGAATGGGGTCAAAGATTTTTCTATACTGACTTATCTCAATTTGATGACACGGTTGGCGCGATGGTTTTAGTGATCGGCTGCCGCGCTACGTGTCGTGGGTTCGATTTCCGCATGGAAAAAATCACAGATATATGAGTCGAATTAGATGACGCGATTGTATTTACTTCACGTGTCAAAAACGGAGTAAAATTACGATCAATGATCGTAATTTGAGCTTTTCATTTAGTATTATCGGCACCGGAAATCCACCGAAATCCCTTTTTTGTGCCATATAAAAATTGTGTATTCTCATAGTCATTTATTTAGCTACTAGCTTCTGCCAGCGGCTTCGCTCGCGTGAAAAGTGTTTTTTATCCCAAGGGAACATTATGGCGGGATGAAAAGAAGCCTATATGCTATTGCAGACTATAATATATCTCTTTGCCAAATTTCATCCAGATCCGTTCTGGCGTGATTGAGTTACAAAAATACATCCACACTTCCACACGCACATCCATACAAACATTCAGATTAATATTATTAGTAAGAACTAGCTGTGCCCGCGGCTTCGCTCCCGTCCCGTGCCTGCTAACCCTACCCTACCTTACTTACCTACATACAACATACCATTTTTTTTTCTAGTGTCATTCTTTCGCGTAGAATCTTAACACCGCGATTCAGAAAATGACTTTAAATGCACAACGCCATCTATCGAATAGCGAGTTTTACTGACCAAGTAACTGAATTGCGTGTGCTGTGATAATTTTACTTCTTGAACACTTTAAATTCATCTAACTTTTGATAGAGTGAACCGATTGCGATGAAACAAAAACTAAGTAATTCTTCAAGTTGCGCACAATTTTTTTGTATAAACTTTTATGTTTTTTTTTGTTTTTTTGTGAAATGTACGAAACCTATGTAAATAACTTTATTTACATAGGTTTCGTACATTTCACGTGATGCGTGCACAAATAAACAGACAAACAGACAAAAATTCCAAAAATACTAGAAATGGGTTCTGTTGGTTATCCTTTAACACCCTGGCTATTTTTTTTGGAAATTTTTTCGGTGTACAAAAATTATTTATCAAAGGGGACCCTATTACTAAGACTTCGCGATCCGTCTGTCTGTCTGTCCGTCTGTCACCAGGCTGTATCTCATGAACCGTGATAGCTAGACAGTTGAAATTTTCACAGATTATGTATTTCTGTTGTCGCTATAACAAGAAATAATAAAAACAGAATAAAATAAATATTTAAGTGGGGCTCCCATACAACAAACGTGATTTTTTTGCCGTTTTTTGCTCGATATTAATAACGGCAACAGGTAGACGCTTGAAATATTCACGGTATATTTAGTTGTATATTCACTTCAAAAAATAATAATTATTAAATTAAAATAAAATAAACGTACCATTATCGCAAAAAACGGCAAAAAAATCACGTTTGTTGTATGGGAGCCCCCCTCAATTTATTTTACACAGCCTGGTGACAGACGGACAGGCAGACAGACAGACAGACGGATTGCGGAGTCTTAGTAATAGGGTCCCGTTTTTACCCTTTGGGTACGGAACCCTAAAAATTATGGGTGAATCTTGCTTTGTACCTGTCCATAATTTTCTGTTTATATAACTATGTATGTTATTGTTAATGTTGCCAACCTTGACTTGTAATACATAATAATATTTTTTTAAATAACATAAATCATCAACGTAATAGTAATATTATGCGCTTGCAAATGATTGTTATAAATCAGTAAAGAATACATAAATAACTTATGTACGAGTGTGTACCGTTTTCAAGTGAATTAAGCACTTATACACCGTGAAATTTAAGTGGTTGTTTTCCCGCGGCAGAACGACTTGCCTTTAGGAGTACTTTCGAAGCATAGAGTTAAAGTAAAAAAATAACGATGTTTTTATTTTAAAATAATTTAAAAAATATTCATCAAATCGAAAAAGTGAGTAACAATAGTAACTTGTAGGTACTAGGTACTACTCGCGTCACCACCTTATTATTCACCGTAGTACCTACAAGTTACTATTGTTACTCACTTTTTCGAGTTTATGTTTTTTTTTTTTTATTATTTTAAAACAAAAACATCGTTATTTTTTTACTTTAACTCTATGTTTCGAAAGTACTCCTTAAGGCAAGTTTTTTTTTATTTTTATTTTTTTATTTGTGATGGGTTTGCTCTTGACTCTAGTCTAGGTCAAAGGTGACAGAGACAGAGTCGACGATGGAGCGAGCTTACCCAGAAGAAGCCTGTTCACTCTAACTTTGAAGAGATTCGGGTTGAATGCGTTCGGAAACACAGACGCAGGTAGTGATTTCCACTCATTCGCTGTGCGCATTATGAAGGATGTTTGGAAGCGCTTGGTGCGTATTGGTGGAATGGCAACAAGGTAAGGATGGTAACTTGCAGTGCGTCTAGATGTCCGATGGTAGAAGGGGGCTGGTGGGATGAGGTCGTGGAGTTCTTGAGCACACTCACCGAAGTACAGTCTGTAAAAGACCGACAAGCAGGCAACCTTGCGGCGATGAGCCAAGCTGTGTAGCTTGGCATCCGCCAGCTCAACGTCGCCAATGAGCCTCTTGGCTCTGCGTTCCACCGAGTCAAGCGCGGCAAGCTGATACTTAGCTGAGCCATCCCAAAGGTGGCTGCAATACTCCATGCAGGATCGGACTTGCGCTTTGTAAAGGGTTAAAAGCTGTCCAGGCGTAAAGTATCGCTTCACTCTATTTAGGATGCCCAGCTTTTTGGCCGCAATTTGAGCTTTGTATTCAATGGAGGCGCCGAAGTTGAGGCTGGATGTCAACTCCATGCCCAGGAGCTCGAGCCGATCAGTCACAGGAACAGACGCACCCCGAAAAGTAGGAGTTTGATCGAAGATACTCCTTTTTGCGGTAAAAAGACAAGCCTGTGTTTTGGTGGCGTTAAAGGAGACCAGATTGTCATCACCCCACTGGGAGACAAGGCTTAAGGTCAAATCTGTCCTTTCAACCATAGCCTCTCTCAAGGAACGAACTTCATCCACGCTGGTTCTTGCGCTGGACAAGTATCTCTCTGCAACAGTACTGTCATCTGCGTACCCAATAATACCAGGCTGAAGTAGGTCATTGATGTGTAGCAGGAAAAGAGTTGCAGAGAGAACAGACCCCTGAGGAAGTCGTTCTGCCGCGGGAAAACAACCACTTAAATTTCACGGTGTATACTTACTTATTCATTAAGGAGCTCGTGGCAAAATAATAACAGCTGCACGGGTCGATCATCATGTCGATAAATTTTCCATACAAACGTAGTCTGGCGATTACTCCACTGTTTGACGATGTATGTTCAATATAAAAAAATTGATATCAATTTGTCTCATCATTATCTAGCCCTGTATGGAAACAAAAAAGTAAAAAAAGAAAATATTTGAAAGTTATGAGCATCGAAAGTTCCATATTTCAACACTAATCTTTGGGTGGAAATAAATACCATATGAAGAAGGAAAATTGCAAAACGGCCACCATAAAGGGATAGATTAGTAGTTCAAATAATTTCATATTGAAAATATACTTTTAGTCGTTTTTTCATGACATCTAGACTCCCAAAGGTCTATTTATAAAATTTCGCGCGCTCGCTGTCGTCCTAATTCATCATCCATTGCAAAAGTGCTAATTCGTATTGTGATGAGCAGTAAGAAGCTAGTTCGCACTAGCTTCTTACTGCTCATCACAACATCTATTTTATTCGCACGTGTTGTCGGATAAGATAGCAGGCATTCAAAGTCAAAGTCAAAAAGTCAAAGTCAAAGCACTTTATTTCAAGTAGGCCAGTTACAGGCACTTTTGAATTGTCAAAAGATAAAAAAACTTTTTTACAAAAAAATACTACCGACTTCCAAATAAGAAAACTACAAAGTGAAAAATAACTTTATTTTTGGAAGTCGGTGTCTTTCGTAGGTACCATTTTTTTTCGTTATGGACACCGACTTCCAAAAATAAAGTTATTTTTCACTTTGTAGTTTTCTTATTTGGAAGTCGGTAGTATTTTTTTGTAAAAAAGTTTTTTTATTTTTCACTTTTTAGTTGTACCTACCTAATAGGCAAGTTGTTTAGTAAGTTTCCTATAACGCCAGAATAGACTACCCGAATATCATGAAACTTGAACAAAACCGATCAAATGAGAGATCTGCTTACCCCTTAAGAGCATACTGGCGTGATGTTATGTTATGAAATGGTATAAACAATAAACAGACATGCGATTTCAGCAGTCCCGAGAGATTTGCCGTTATTTATTGAAGAGTTCTGTTGTATATCTTCGAAGTTCTTCATCAGATCTTCACCAAATTAAAATGGGACCAATTTCGGAACATACTCTTTCAAACAAAAAAAGAATTTTCAAAATCGGTCCACAATTGACGGAGATATCAGTGAACATACACAAAAAAAAAAAAAAAAAAAAAAAAAAACATACAAGAAGTCGAACATAGAACCTCCTCCTTTTTCGAAAGTCGGTTAACAAAATAAAATATTACAAAATTATGGTGCTACAGTCCCAGTCACAAGACATAATAACTGTGAAAGTACCGTAGATGTCCATTCCAAGGCGTAGATCTCTATGGAGAAGAACGGGCAAGAAACTCCATGGACACTCTTTTTCAATTAGGTAATTATTACAAATCATTTGTTACATCATTCATGTTGAGATTACACATTATGTGAGAACAATGTAGAAAGTTAAAAGTGTCCATAGTAAATATAAAAAGACAATTCAGAAATAAAATTAGAATCAATTAAAATAAACCATGGCAGCTAAGAGATGACCAGTCCCAACCGACAGCGCCCGTTCACGAACATGACACATGTATCAGCACCATTCAGCTCAACCATTTTGAAGGGAGCTAAATGATCCGACACACGCGCCACCATCGGCGAGACATTTGAGTGGGCATGACATACTCTCAACCACCGGAGTCATTCAAGTCAATAGAAGACGTAGGTATCTAGACAATGATAGCTCTGAAGTACATGGTACTCACACAATGCTGGCTATGCTGCTATATAATACTAGAAAGATTAACTCTATATAATGCAAAGATAGTAGCAATCTTCATCAGCTCCGACAATAACAGTAAACGATACCTACGACATTCTTACCAAAAAATAAAATTTAAAAAATACACATAAAAACGAAATTAAAAAATAATAATATTTAACCTGACAGCAAGCTAATTTTGGTAAAAGAACACGAACATTGTCTTGAGTTCAACACAGCGACCAACTATGCTTATCATCTAAATAATCATTAATAGAATAGTATGCCTTAGAACAGAGATTAGCTTTTACCTTTGCTTTAAATGCGTTAAATGGCAAATCTAGAAAAGAAGACGGTAACTTGTTGTAAAAAGTTATACCAACCCCAACGAATGAACTATGCACCTTATGAAGTCGATGAAAGGGAGCTCGTAATTTGTCCTTATTTCTGGTGTTAAAGTTGTGAATATCACTATTGTTACTGTACAAATGAATGTTCTGCCTAATTTAAATAAAATGTTGGCGAATATGTACTGTGAAGCCGCTGTGAGAATACCAATCTCTTTAAAAAAAATCTCTTAGAGAAACACGCGCACTTAATTGGTAAATGGCACGAACAGCTCGTTTTTGAAGCACAAATATATTTTGAATATCAGCGGCTCTGCATTTTAAAATAGTTCGTGCCGTCGACTAGGGGAACCTTAAGCAACGCCTGACGAGGTCGGTCCGTGGATGTGTGGCCATTTCAACATACCGAGTCTCCTCTGTGCCTCGGAAAGCACGTTAAACCGTTGGTCCCGGCTGTCATTTAAAGATCTTTGACAGTCGTTACGGGTAGTCAGAAGCTTGAGATCTGACACCAGTCTTGCCAAGGGGTACCGTGTTACCCAGTTACTGGGTTGTGGAGGTCAGATAGGCAGTCGCTTCATGTAAAACACTGGTACTCAGCTGAATCCGGTAAGACTGGAAGCCGACCCCAATATAGTTGGGAAAAGGCTAGGCAGATGATGATGATACTTACTTATTTATTATTCGTAGACGCACATAAATAGAAATTAAGTAGTAGAAGGAGCTCGTGCTGATGGCAAAAAAATACGAGTAAAAGCAACACGGGAAGCCATTGATCCAGCCAGTCATTAATTTGTAGAGCATTGAAATCGTCGTTACGGCTGGGCTGCGTGTCGCTCATTCGATACCCGTGTTTTATGGCCTAGAGTCCGGCAGCCTAATTGCGTAAATGAATTCTGCAAAGCAAACAAGTCGATTATTTTCCAAAAACGACTTTACGTATTAATATGCAATACGTAAAGTCGTTTTTGGGAAAGAATCGACTTGTTTGCTTTGCAGAATTCACTTACGCAATTAGACTGCGGGTCTGTCTGTTATTGTATGTGTGTGTTAAATGTTTGTAAACGCACCCACGATACAGGAGAAATGGTCCCAGTGTAGGGTAATGGTTTTTTTTTACACAAACAAACCAGTCTTCTTAGTCTTGCCAAAGGTTACACGTTAGTGTTATCTGATCTTTAGAGGTCAGATAGCTAGTCACTACACGTAAAATGCTATGTAGTATCTATGGTATGTGCAGCAGTGGATGCAGTGGTGGCCCAGTGGTAACAGCCGCGACTTACGTGTAGGTCGGCGGTTTGGTTCGAACCCAGGCAGGCGCTTTACTTTTTGTTAATCATTTCATCACCACTGCTGTTAAAACGGTGAAGCCAAATATTCAAAGATATGTGACATCCACCAACCCGCACTGGGCCCGCGTGGTGGATTACGGCCCATTCCCTCTCACAGAGAGGAGGTCCATGTCCATGTGTCCCAGCAGTGGGAACATTAAAAAGGCTCATGATCTATGGTGTGCAGCTACATCCGGTTAGGCCGGCAGTATAATTGGGAAAAGGCTAGATTGATTGATTGAGATGTACATACAATATTAGTTACATACGCGAGTGAAGACTTCGTGTGCAGCAGCAGGTGCAGGCCTCGCTTAAGGTTTTCGAGGAACATTATTGGTAGTGTTAAACTTCTTTACGTGATTTACAGCATTATAAACCTTAGTTTAGGAGCACTTCAAATGATCAGCAATCTTTTTATACGACCAATCACGTTCATACAGTGCCATTAACGTTTTTTAGGTCGATGGATCACAACTTTGCTTCTTACCCGACTGCCGAAGGAGGGTTATGTGTTTATGTATGTATGTTTGTTCCTATGTGGCGTTCTAGAGACCAAACGCGTTGTCCGATTTTGATGATTCTTACGTCAATCGATTTGTCATAACCCTGTGAGTGTCACTGGAATTGGAAAATTTAAAATGGCGATTTTGGGCGGAATATTTTATAAAAAAAAAATATCCCCACAGGCCAATATTTTTTTTCTTCCATACTCATCGTATGGGGTATCAAAAAAAAGGGTTTTTAGAGGTGATTTCAAAAATATAACACTTGTATGTTTAAATGTACATAATTGTAAAAAAAAAATAACTAAAAAGTGATAAATAAAGATATTAATAAACTAAATACAAAAAACCCAACTGCTTAAAAAGCGAACTAAAAAGACGTAAACAAGAAAACATCATGCTGTGCATACATCAGGGGGGTGACTATAAACTCTTAGAGCGGTATCAATTTGAGATCGAATAAGGGACAGGTGTATCTGACTTGTATACATATGTCACTTACTCGATATCAAATTGATACCGCTCTAAGAGCTTATGGTCACCCTCCTGGTTTTGGCCGGCCAGTTCGCGCATATGTATCCTCCGACTGCACAGCATGATTTATTATGATCTGTTTTCGAAATTCAAAATTGCGAACATATTTATTTGCGTTCTTAATTATTTGTCCGCAAGCCAGCAGTACTTTTGAAAAACAATGTCAATTTACGATAAATTGATTTTTATAGAGAAGTGCAATTATTTTGCTTAATGAGTTTTAATAATTAAAACCTAATCTATACTTATTATTATTATTTTATTTTAATTTTAATATTATCAAGCTGAAGAGTTTGTTTGTTTGTTTGTTTGAACGCGCTAATCTCAGGAACTACTGGTTAAAATTATGTTTGTTTTGGATAGTCCATTTATCGAGGAAGGTTATAATCTATATAACATCACGCTACAACCAATAGGAGCCGAGCATAAATGAAAAATGTTGCAAAAACGGGCAAAAATACTCCTTTTTGAGAGCTTTTGTTGCGTGCGCTGCGTAAACGGTTTAAGTTACGCAAATATAATGTATGAATTGTTCTTCTTTAAAAGTTCTAAAAAAAGTCCGCGACAGCATATGTCTATCTTTTAAGATAGACTCACAATAGCAGCTTTTATGTTCTAAATTTTAATTAGATCGCCGCCGCCGGTAGACACAAAACTTTACAGGTTACATTCGTATAGTAGTATAAAAGGGTAGGTAGGGTAGGGTAGAGTAGGTGTAGGGTAGGTAAGGTAGGGTAGGGTAGGTAGAGTAGAGTAGGCAGGGTAGATAGGATAGGTGGGTAGGATAGTTATGGGAAATAAAAAAAATAGGGTAGGTAGGTAGGAGGTAGGTAGGTAGCCAGTTGACGGGAGCTAAGCCGCGGGGGTCAGCTAGTATATAATAATAAAGCTATTATTTTATGTGGTTGTAAGTTTCTATCATTAAGTTGACACAAAAGTAAAAATAACTTGTTTATCCAAAAGTGACTTCGGTATCATCATCATCATCATCATATCAGCCGAAAGACGTCCACTGCTGGACATAGGCCTCCCCCAAGCGTCGCCACATTGACCGGTCCCGTGCGTCCCGCAACCAGCGGATTCCTGCAACCTTCACCAGGTCATCGGTCCACCTGGTGGGAGGCCTTCCAACGCAACGTCTTCCGGTTCGCGGTCGCCACTCCAGAACCTTTCTGCCGCATCGGCCATCCGTTCTGCGAGCAATGTGCCCTGCCCACTGCCACTTAAGTTTGGCAATTCTTCGGGCTATGTCGGTAACCCTGGTTCTCTTACGGATCTCAACATTTCTGATTCGATCACGCAAGGAAACGCCGAGCATAGCCCTCTCCATTGCCCTTTGAGTGACTGTAAGCTTTCTGATAAGGCCCATTGTTAGCGACCACGTCTCAGAGCCATATGTCATCACTGGCAACACACACTGGTCATAGACTTTTGTCTTGAGACACTGTGGTAAGTTGGACGAGAAGACACCGCGCAACTTCCCGAACGCTGCCCAGCCGAGTCGGATTCGACGGTTGACCTCTTTCTTGAAGTTGGCCCTACCCAACTGGATCGTTTGTCCCAGGTAGACATAGTTGTCCACAACTTCGAGTGTAGAGTCTCCAACCTTGATAGGAATGGGTGTAACATGGGCATTCAACATCACCTTGGTTTTGTCCATGTTCATTTTCAGACCCACTCTTTCGGAAGGTCTACTGAGGTCATCGAGCATTGTACTGAGGCTCTCCATGGTCTCAGCCATGACCACTATGTCGTCGGCAAACCGAAGGTGAGTGATGTACTCGCCATTAACGTTGATGCCTAGGCCGCTCCAGTCCAGAACCTTGAATACATCCTCGAGTTAGAGAAATGACGTCTCCCTGTCTCACGCCACGCTGGAGAAGGACTGGTTCCGAGGTCTGATCCTGAAGACGGACTGACATGGTGGCGTTTCTGTACAGACACTTCAACACCTCAATGTACCGGTAGTCGATCTGGCACCGTTGGAGAGACTGCAGTACAGCCCAAGTCTCGATCGAATCGAAGGCTTTCTCGTAGTCCACAAACGCTAAACAGAGAGGCAGGTTGTACTCTTCGGTCTTCTGTATAACCTGCCGCAGCGTATGTATGTGATCTACGGTGCTAAAGCCTTTTCGGAATCCGGCTTGTTCGGGAGGCTGGAAGTCGTCAAACCTGCGCGCGAGACGATTCGTGATGACTCTTGAAAACAACTTGTAGACATGGCTAAGAAGTGAGATGGGCCTATAGTTCTTCAGCCGGGAATTGTCGCCCTTCTTGAAGAAGAGTACCACCACACCCCTGCACCATGCCTGTGGCGTTTTGCCCTCGAGTATGACGGAATCAAACAGCTTCTGAAGGGCCTTAAGGACCGGTTTTCCACCCGCCTTCAGGAGTTCAGCAGTGATTCCGTCATCACCCGGCGCCTTGTTGTTTTTAAGCTGTTTCAGAGCCATCCTAATCTCGTACAGGCTGACATCCGGGATATCTTCGGTATAGTGTCGGGTCAATCTAGCTCTTGGGTCGTTTGCTAGATTCGCAATGGGTTTACTGGTTGACGTGTACAACTGCCCATAGAATCTCTCGATCTCCCTCAGAAGCTCCGGTTTGGCGGAAACGATCCTGCCATCATCGGTCTTCAGTTTTGTGAGCTGGCTTTGCCCAATAGACAGATCCCTTGCAAAGACCTTGGAGCCCTTATTCCGCTCAATCGCATCTTTAATACTTTCAGTATTAATACTTTCAGTATTAAAGCGGCGGAAGTCGCTTTTCAAGGACTTTGAGATCCGTCTATTTAGCTGCCGGTATTTCACCGCATCGTCTGAAGACTGCAGGATCATCTCACGCCTCTCCTTCATTAGCTTTAGAGTTGGATCAGAGAGCTTTTTGTTTCTATCTGTACGGCGGGTCTTGAAAAACTTAGACCCGACCGTATGGACAGCTTCCACGAACCCATCGCTGTAATCGTCCACGGAGCTCCCTAGGCACTAGGCACATACTTCGGTATCAGTCGCTCCAAATTATAATTATGACCACAACTGTATGTAATTTACATAATTTCATAATACATAATACTTAACAGGGATTTTAATTTGAATCTTCATTTCCATTAGCAATAGACACAAGAGCTCTTTCCAAAGATTCTTGATCGAAACCTTTCGTATTTATTTTTATTAAACCGATGGTAATTTTTAGGGACAATAATAGAAAAATCCGGACAAGTGCGAGCCGGACTCGCGCACGAAGGGTTCCGTACCATTATCGCAAAAAACGGCCAAAATATCACGTTTGTTGCAAGTGGGGCCACTTAAATATTTATTATATTCCTTTTTTTGTGTTTGTTGTTATAGCGGCAATAGAAATACATCATCTGTGAAAATTTCAACTGTCTAGCTATCACCGTTCATGAGATACAGCCTGGTGACAGACGGACAGACAGACAGACAGACAGACAGACGGATCGCGGAGTCTTAGTAATAGGGTCCCGTTTTTACCCTTTGGGTACGGAACCCTAAAAAGAAAAAATAATATAAAATAATAAAATCATGATAAAAATGTTTAGACAAATAACTAGATTTTATGACCAAATAAATAAACACACCTGTCCCTGTGTCCCAATACTGGCCTAAAGATCAGAAATGTATTTTTAAAACTAATCCCAAAACATTAATATTATGGCTTAATAATAAATTACATATTTGCTAATTACATAGTTCCACTGCTGGGACACCAAATAGTTTACTTATAACTGGTTAAAATGGCAATGAAATCGATTTGAGACATGCAGTCTGAGAATCCTTAAATCTAATTAATAAATAATCCTAGCGGAGCTCCACATCGTTGTCAATGTGGTGAAGCAGTCGACCGCCTCGGTCACCATGGCCTATCCTGCAATAGGAGCGTTGGCCGGATAGCACGGCACTTACGTAGTAACTATTCAGTAATCTGTGACTGCACGCCAGCATTAATGACATCATACGTCGGGCTCTTGTCACCGCCGGGGTGCCAGCTGTTTTAGAACCCAATGGCTTGGCACGCGGCGATGGGAAGAGACCAGACGGGATGACCATAATGCCTTGGAAGGTGGGTAGGCCTTTGGTGTGGGATGAAACATGTGTCGACACCCTTGCGCCATCCCATCTTCTTAGCACGGCGGGCTGTGCTGGGGCAGCTGCTGCCGGTGCAGAAAACCTCAAACGGCGCAAATATAACAACCTTATTGGAAGTTATATGTTTGAGCCGCTTGGGATTGAAACATTAGGTCCATGGGGTCCGAGTGCGCATAGAGTTTTTCGAGAAATTTGCACAAAGCTCGTCGACTTGATGATGCTCGTCGACGCTCGTCGAAATGAATTATTCCACCTATTCTATAATCTTTGCTTCCCTACTATACAGATAAAAATATCAACAAGATCTCGCCCTCGTTGGATTACAAAAGGGCTTAGATTTTGCTGTAAACGTAAGCATCAACTTTTATGGGACTACAGAAAAAATCCTACAGAAAATAATAAAACTAAATTCTTAAATTTATCCACACGATTAAATCAGATCATTAAGTTAACGCAAAAGTCTCGCAATGAAAACTACATAAAAACTGCCCGAAATAAATCGCAAGCTGCTTGGAAGATTATAAATACCAATAAACTAAATTTACCGAAGGATCAAATACAACAGATTACTGTAAGTGGTAATGTAATAACTGACCCTAAACAGATTGCAAACTATTTCAATAATTTCTTCATTGATAAAACTAAAGCTTCCATACCAAACCACTCAAGATGCAAAATCCCGTTTGAAGCAAACTCAATATTTATGCGTCCAACTATACCAGAAGATATATACCAAATAATTAGAGCCCTAAAGAACACTAATAGTACCGGATATGACAATATATCAACAAAAGTCATAAAACACGTAGCCGTTAAGTTATCAATTATACTTAGTCATATAATAAATTTATGTATAGCAAATGGAGTCTACCCAGAAAAGTTAAAATTAACTATAATTAAACCTTTATTTAAGAAAAATAATAAAAATTACATGAGCTGCTATCGTCCAATAGCACTTGTACCAGTCATATCGAAGATATTCGAGAAAGTGATCCATGATGGTATTTATAATTACTTTGAAAGAAACAATTTACTTTGCAAAGAACAGATTGGCTTTCGAAAAAATAAAACAATTAATATAGCAGTATATAATTTTCTCCACAACATATTAACCCACATGGATAGAGGTAAACAAACGTGTGCATTATTTATGGACCTCACAAAGGCTTTCGATTATGTGGATCACAATACACTCTTAAATAAATTATACGCTTATGGTGTCAGAGGAAACATTTATGACCTGATTAAATCTTACTTAAGTAATAGAACGCAAATAACACAAATAACAAGGATATGTCCGTATGTAAAAAAAATGATAACTTATTCCTCCTCATGTAGACAGGTTACATCTGGCGTTCCACAAGGAAGTGTATTGGGTCCGCCTCTTTTTATAATATACATCAATGACCTTCCAAAAGCGACAAAATACAACACAATCCTATTCGCTGATGATAGTACAGTACTGTTCACAGGAGATAATAAATCACACATGGAACTTGAGATAAATATGACTTTAGATAGTATTGTAAACTGGTTGACATCAAACAATTTACATATTAATCTCGACAAAACAAATATCATGACATTTAGAAGTAGAGTAAGTAAAATAGCAAACATGAACATAAATTACCAAAATAATAGGATCCAAGAAGTTGACGTTACTAGATTTCTAGGTATACAGATAGATAATCATTTGAATTTTAAGGAACATATCCAGACATTATGCACTAAATTGAACACATTTTCTTATGCATTGTTTAAACTTAAACAAACGGTCAACACTTCTACAGTCCTTACAGCCTACAACGGCTATGTTGCACCTATTCTAAAGTATTGTGTTATTTTTTGGGGTAATTCCACTAATAAAGAAGCGGTGTTTAAAGCCCAGAAGAAATGTATACGAGCCATAACAAGTATTAAAGTAACTGACAGCTGCAGACCATCATTTTTGAAATTAAATATTCTTACGTTACCATGTATATATATATTAGAGGTTATAATGTTCGTTAGGAAAAATACAAACTACTTTAATAAGTTAAATAGCAAAAGATACAGATTCAATATATGTTTTCCAAGCAATAAAACAACGTTATTAAATAAAAATATATTATGTATGGCTCCACGCATATATAACCATTTACCAAATTCACTTCTGGAGATAAGTGATATAAATATATTTAAAACAATATAAAAACACTGTTACTAAAAAAAGCATATTATTCTGTCACTGAATATTTACAGGATAAACTTATATAATGTTATTCCATACGATATTTATCTCCATACATAAATAATATCTTATTACTGTTAAATTTTGTTTATTTAAGGATACCTGTGTAAATTTGCATGCCTTATGGTAGGATATGGCTAATGGACACTATTTTTGTATAAGATCTTTTCTTTTGTACCCATATTCGCAAATTAACAAATTAATAAATGATTATTACGATTATTATTATTATGACTCTTCACGTGAGCAGAGGGCTGGCCTTTTCTTCGGCCAGAAAGCTGGCAGCATTGCCATCCAACGTGGCAATGCTGCCAGTGTTCTGGGCACGTTTCCCGTTGACATCGATGTGGACGAATTTTTTGATGCACAATGAGCTCTTTTCCGTCTCCCTTTTATACATGTATTTGTATATAGGTTTTTTTTTACAATATTCAATTGTATATATGTTAATAAATGCCATTATACTATACTAGCTATATGTATAAATGAAATAAAAAAAAATAACCTAATGTAGGTACATTTTTCAATTACGGCTACAATGTGATATCCAAAATGTTGCGTCCTCAGATTAAAGAACGTTGTGTCTTGCCAGAGTCCTAAATTCTTGCCTAAATTAAAAGAACCCCTTGTCTAGAGCCATTGGCTGAATATCTTTAACTGTGTGTTTCTTGCAGCGGGATGGCAGTCCCCACAGAGGGCGGTGATGGGCCGCTACTGCCGCCGTTCTACGCGGGACGATCTGTGCTCATCACTGGAGGCTCTGGCTTCCTTGGGAAGGTACGTTTTACTTTACTGTTTAACCTTACTTCTCAGCAGACGAACAGAGCTCAGAGCTAGCTGCCGTGACTTACAAGTTGTAGGTCGTGGTTTCGATCCCGCGCAGACGCTTGACTTTGAGTTAATGATGTCATCACCACTGCTTTCATAAAGGAAAATATCGTGAGGAAATCTGCATATTCTAGAACCAGCAATTCGAAGATAAAATAAGACATCAACCAACCCGAACTGGGTCCTCGTGGTGGATTGCGACTAGGGTTGTAACGGAAGTTTGCCTCCGCCTCCGTAACTGCGGAACTGCCGAAAAAATCGTGCTCCCGCATTGTCTCTGCCGCTCCGCTGCTCTTTGCGGAGTTGTAACGGGGGTATATTTATTAAGTTGATTTTTTTTTGACATACATCGAGTGATGCGGCCGTTTAGTTGCGTGCTGCGAACTCGGGCGGCGGGTAGCCCTAGACGGGGGCGTACGTCAAATGACACAAGGCAGGAATCAACTTTTCGAATTGTACTAAATAAATATTTTTTACTTTCATAAATCAAACTTCCAATTTCACCGCCGTTTCCGTTAACCTCCGCATCTGGATCCGCCTCCGCTAAGAAGGCCCCCGTTACAACCCTAATTGCGACCCACTCGCTCTCATAGAGAGGCGGCCTGTGTGACCTATGTAGCGGTAGGAAGCCTATATGGGCTGATAATACTATACTGGTACGTCACAGTCCAGGGCAAAGGCCTCCCTAACTCTAGTCTCTGTCCACTGTTATCTCATAAAAACCCTTAAAAATATAGTGTTATTGTGTCTTACGATCAGGAATCTCTGAGTTGCAGGACCTACCGAAGTCTGTTTTTATGCTCGTATAATAGACTCATTCTCTGTTAACTGGCGAAGTATGGGTCTACATACATTTAAACCTCATGAAATACAGTTGTATATTTTATTTGATTTTGTTATTGGCCATCAGAGGGGTGACCATAAGCTCTTAGAGTAAGGTTATTTTGAGATAGCGTAAGTGACAGATACAAGACATATACATCTGTCCCTTACACACACTCAAAATAACCTTACTCTAAGAGCTATGGTCACCTCCCTGGTGAGATAGTGCTCGCATTTGACCACTATCTCATCTAATGATAAGCGATGATGTGGTCGACGGTGAAGCAGGTTTGCTTCGAAGTAACCTATTCACTCTTGACATACAGACCCGGTTGTCCAGGAAACACAGTCCCGGGCAGGGAATTCCACTCCTTAGCTGTACACACAATGAAAATATTCCCTAAACGTAATAATATTATGTGATGCGCATATTAACTTGCAGGTGCTAATAGAGAGGCTGCTGTCAACATGTCCGGACGTGCACGAGCTACATCTGCTGATGAGGGACAAGCGCGGACAGGAACCGCTCAAGAGATTGGCACAACTCAAAGAGTCACAGGTACCTCTACGTCACCTGTAGCCACTTCCTCACTTTGTTGGGTTCGGCTTGCAGTCTACATGGTTTCAGTCGAATACGTAATATTTTAAAGTAGCTTAGCAAGTGCATAGCATTTTATTATCCCAAGGGAACATTATACAAAGTTTATCGGGGTAAAAAATTAAAAACTTTTCAAAAAATATCGTTCTTTTCGGAAGTTGGTGTCTTTGGTACTTACCATTTGGAAAAAAAAAAGTTTTTTTAAGAGACTGATTTTGTTAAGAGGTTTTTATTTTCCTCTTTTTAGTTTTGGTACTTACCTTTTTCATTACCATGAAAATACGCATTATTAAGGATAACTCAAAAACTAGGTACACGTCAGCACTAGATTTCAAATAAGCAAGAATCATCAAAATCAGTTCACCTAGTAAAAAGTTTTGAGGTAACAAATATAAAAAAAATACAGTCGAATTGAGAACCTCCTTTTTTTAAGTCGTTCAAAAATTTGCATAATTATGTGCTATTCCGGACTCAGACTATAATCAATCTCTGTGCCACATCCAGATCCATTCAGCCGTTCTTGTCTGATTGAGTAGCAAACATCAACAAAGACATAACATAAAATTTGTAGGATAGTAGGGTGAAGTGTGTGTGTGTAGTCAATGTGGCCGAAAAGTTCTGGAGTGACAACTGCGAACCGGAAGACGCTGCGTTGGAAGGCCTACCACTGGGTGGACCGATGAGGTTGCGGGGATCCGCTGGATCGAGACGCACGGGACTGGTCAATGTTGGGACGCTTGGGGGTGGCCTATGTTCAGCAGTGGACATCTTTCGGCAAAAATTATGATGAGGAGTGACTGCCTATCTGCCCTTCACAAGACAGAAGATACTTATAGAACCAAATCCAACAAATGCCAAACAATCGAATGTTTATCAGGCAGAAGTAGTGATTTCTACCACGTAATTATTATCTACTTACCTATACTCCATTTGAAATAACATTATACACGTTTCCAAATCTTTTTACAGTCCGTTCAACCGATTTTGAGTTCTATTCCGTAAACATAAGGATGACATAAAAAAGCATAAACTTGTTACCAAAACCAACTGTTTACTACAGCTACCATTTGTCGTATCACCAACGCAATAGAAGTCAAAATCGGTTGATCGGGCTGTAAAATGGGCTAATTTGAACTTCTAATGGTATCGCAAATGGAGTTTAAGTACAATTATCTAAGTTCATAATCACAAACGTAAATATAACTAGCGAAATCTTGATGTAGGCCTACACCTCTACCCTCTCTTCGGCGTGATGTTATTGTAACTCTAATTTACAGGCATTCGACATCATCAGAGCGAGGTCTCCGTGGCAGCTAGACAAGCTAAGAGTGGTGTCGGGAGACATGGGTAAACCGCGCCTTGGACTTGATGACGCCGCGCTTATACAGTTGCAAGAGGTACGTAAAATTCGTGTCATGTAAGTTTCCCGCTCTGAAGAGGTCTACATAAGCCTGTACAGTAGTTAAGGCACCTCCCCGAGCAAAACGCCGCGCTTGTCGTTTTTGTGCAGTTTTTAAAACTACTCTTTATTTAAAAAGAAATATCAATTAATAAACTAATGGATAGACAATTTGATAACGAACATTTTGTAAGTTTTATTTTTTTCAAAAGACCTATATTCGATTTGATATAGATTTTATTCTAAAATCCGGGCGTATTCACTACTGTAATTCATGCGCCACCAGTGCCGCTAGGCCAATAGGAATGCTCATATCTCATGCTGATTTTTGGTCAGGGTACGGCCTTAATCAAAATCAAATAGTTTTTTTCAAATAAACCTTAGAGTTACTTTTGAATTGTAAAACAAAAAAAAAGATGACTTTATTTGCAATTTCGCAAGCGTCAGTAGGTCTCAATGGAGAAGAATTTTCAAGAAACTCCACGGTCACTCTTTTCCATCAGTTTTAATGAAAATTGTTTGGTTACATCATTCTTGTTGAAAAAATCCATATATGTGAGAACAATGTAAAAACGTGCACGTAAAAGCTTCTAGAGTAACAAACAATTTAAAAAAAATACAATAACAGACCGATGCAGCTAAGTAGTATTATATTAACTGTGACCGAGTTTATCGGGATAAAAACCAACTGATGGCGCCCGTTCACGAACATGATGCATGGATCGGCACCACTCAGCTCAACCATCATGTAGGGAACCGAATGATCCAACACATGTGCCACCATCAGAGAGAAATTAGAGAGAGCATGACACACTCAATCTCATACTGAAACCAGCGCGCAGCAAAATTTTCACAGATAATGTATTTCTGTAGCCGCTATAACAACAAATACTAAAAACAGAATAAAATAAATATTTAAGTGGGGCTCCCATACAACAAACGTGATTGTTTTGCCGTCTTTTGCGATAATGGTACGGAACCCTTCGTGCGCTAGTCCGACTCGCACTTGGCCAGTTTCTCCCACGTTACCGTATAACGTAAGACGAGCAAGCCAATGTCGTCAACCGGACACGATTCCAGCTGTTAAAACCAAATAAAACTGCCCGACAACTGCTCGACCCTTGAATCCAACCGTGGACCACATTCTGCGGCAGTAGTGCTTGCAGCTACTTGACCGTTGACTAATTAAGGTATTCATTGTCAGGTGTCAGTGGTATTCCACAGTGCAGCGACCATCAAGTTCTGGGAGAGCCTGGAGACTGCGCTGGAACAGAACGTCACATCTGTCATTACTCTCATGGATCTGTGTGATCAGCTGCCTAAACTAGAGGTAAGTTACACAAACTATAAGCTATGTAGTTACTTGTTGAAGTGAAAAATCCTTTAGCCTCGTTGTGATTTAAAACTCGATGGAACGAAGAAGTGACATTAAAAAAACTTTTTTTTACAAAAAAATACTACCGACTTCCAAATAATAAAACTACAAAGTGAAAAATAACTTTATTTTTGAAATTCGATGTCTTTCGTAGGTACCATTTTTTTGCGTTATGGACAATCTGACACCAGTCTTGCCAAGAGGTACCGTGTTACCCAGTTACTGGGTTGTGGAGGTCAGATAGGCAGTCGTTCCATGTAAAACACTGGTACTTAGCTGAATCCGGTAAGACTGGAAGCCGACCCCAATATAGTTGGGAAAAGGCTAGGCAGATGATGAGTTGTACCTACCTAATAGGCAAGTTGTTTAGTAAGTTTCCTATATTGCCAGAATAGATTACCCGAATATCATTAAACTTGAACAAAACCGATCAAATGAGAGATCTGCTTACCCCTTAAGAATGTACTAGCGTGATGTTATGTTATGAAATGATATAAACAATAATCAGGCATGCGATTGCAGCAGTCCCGAGAGATTTGCCGTTATTTATTGAAGAGTTCCGTTGTATATCTTCGAAGTTCTTCATCAGATCTTCACCAAATTAAAATGGGACCAATTTCGGAACACACTCTTTCAAACAAAAAAAATAATTTTCAAAATCGGTCCACAACTGACGGAGATATCGGTGAACATACATAAAAAAATAAAAATAAAAAAACAAGAAGTCGAACTTAGAACCTCCTCCTTTTTAGAAAGTCGGTTGAAAAAGAGACAAACACATAGCACACATGTTTTTAATGGCTCTGCCCGCATGGAATTAGTACTTCTCCTCATGGAGGGAAGTGGCAATATGTTTCTTTTCTACTCCTCCGTTATTCTTTTCTGATTAATTTCATTGCGGGATCCAAGACAGTTAAATTCATTCGCCGGGACTTCGTCGAGCTTCATTGCCTCGGCGCTTTTCTGATGGTCACCACTGTTGTTTCTGGCTCTCAGGAGTTGCAGTGGTTTGGGAATAGTGGGCTTTTTAAAAGTCTATCCGTATTTTCTTAGCCCTTCCTGTCCCTCGCCATCTATGGATGAATGTATAGAAGTTCTTTTACATTTATAAAATAAGGTGATGTTCTTCAGAAAGGTCAAATGCATAGTAAACACTTACAACCTGCTGCGTGCAGATGTTAAACAAAAAAATTAAGCTAAAATATTACGTAAGGATGGTAGTTAGCAGTGTTCTGTATTTTCTGCCTACCGTAATGTAAGTTTGTCTATAATATTCTGCCGTCTCTATCTTCCAGGCTCTGGTCCACGTGTCCACCGCGTACAGCAACGCGGAGCACTGTCACATTGAAGAGAAAGTATACGCCGCGCCGGCACCCCTCGCCAGTCTGTGCGCTATGGTTGAAGCCTTACCGGCGGCCCTACTTGACCAGCTCACTGCTAAGTATGTAAGGGACCTTGTAGAGGTCCAAGACAAGTGCATTTTATCAACGAAAGCACTGCGATTGTTAAAATGTAAAAAATACTAAAATGACAAAAAAGTCAAAAATGTCAAAAATTTCGAAATATGTCAAAAATGACAAAAATGACAAAAATGTCAAAAATGTCAAAAGTGCCAAAAATGTCAAAAATGACATAAATTACAAAAAATGCATAAATGACAAAAGTTAGAATTCCAAAGCGCTATTGAAATATCACGTGATCAATCTCTTACACTTTAACACACAGACGACTTAGAGATACTATGTAGTTCGACAATCGCCATCGCTGATAACGAATGATGCCTCTGGTGGCGTGTCGATAGGCGATATCGTATTTTTCTAAGAAAATTCCAAGTGATTAAACCATTTGTCTAATTGCATCTCTATGTGAACGTAAGTAAGTAAGTAAGTAATCATTTATTTGCACAAACATGAGTACAGTACACACAACAAATAATTGTCAATATGTAAGGCATGTTAAAAATTATAAAAATACAGCGCGTCATGTTTGCCTTAGATGGCATGCAAATATTTATAATAGAATACAAATCAAAATAATTACCTAATCTAAAATATCATGTCATATACTCAAATGATTTTAAAATGTCGTGTAAATGTTAAAATAATCATTCTAGAATGTCAAAATAGAAATATTAAAAATGTCAAGATATTAAATTAAATCATAATAATAAAATGTACAAGTTTGTCATATTGAGCCAAATTATTATGAATATGTAAAAATAATAATAATTAATTTTTGTTCAAGAATGTCAGAATAAAACTATAAAGATGTCAACATAAAAAATAACAAACCAAATTAAAAAATTACAAGTCCAGCATTAAATTATTAAAAATGTCAAAAATATAAACGTACTTAGTAGTAGTAGTAGTAACTCCCGTTTCCGCACTTAGACTCCCATTTGGTCCGTTGTGCGTAGGGCCACTGGCTAAGATAGCCAGCCTAGCTCCGTCCAAAAGCACAGAAGCATCCTGGGAGCTTCACAGTCTTCACAAAGCGACCTCACTGTACCGAGGATTTCTTCGCGTTGAGATGCGGCCTCGCATTCCAAGATTACGTGGGTGGCTGATTCCTCGGCGTTACAACTGCCCCTGCACGTGACTAGCAATTTCAGTTAATAAATCGCTTATTAACGGTGTGATATAAATAAAATCACTTTGAGCCATCAGCAAGGTTGCAAAGTCCTGTTTCAACAATGCACACTTCCAAACCTAAAGGCTCGTGGATAAATAAAACAGCCATATGGATCGAGAGATGAGCAACGCTTGCCGAGATGATGATGATGCCACCACATGGGTGGTGGTGGCCATCCCTTACATAATTATAGTCCCCCGGAAAGCACGGCATTCCGTTTCTCCCGGCTACCATTTGTAGATCTTTGAAAGTCGTTACAAGTAGGTAATCTAAGTAGGTAATCGATAATCCAAAAACACGGTCACCATTCTTGGTAAGGGGTAGCGTGGTATTCGTGTTTCCTGGTTAATGGATTGTGGAGATCAGATAGGCATTCGCTCCATGTAAATTACTGCAGTTATCTCCTGTTAGACTGGAAGCTGACTACCAACAAACGCTCGAAACGGTACAGTCCCACAAACATGCGCATCGATGGGATCCCTAAGCGGTTGGCGCGGTGCTGTCAGTAGTGCGTGCGTTGCCGTACTGTCCGTCCATATTTAGACTGTTTTTTTATCCCTTATAGGCTCGCGCTTGACCACCATCTCACCTGATGGTAAGCGATGATGTGGTCGACGATGGAGCACGCTTGCCTAGAAGTAACCTATTCACTCTTGACTTAAAGACCCCTAGATTGTACCTATCGGGAAACACAGACGCCGGCAGGGAATTCCACTCCTTAGCTGTACGCATAATAAAAGTATTCTCAAAACGTTTAGTGCGTATGGGTGGGATGTCCACCATGTACCGATGGCGCATCGCCGTACGTCTGGTAGTCCGATGATGAAACGGGCTGGGCGGAATTAGATCATGCAATTCCATCGCACACTCCCCGAAATGTAATCGATAAAAGACCGACAAGATTGTAACTCGGCGACGATGTTCAAGGCTCTGGAGCTTTGACTTAACCAATGCCTCATCGCCGATGAGCCTCTTGGCCCGCTTTTCGATCGACTCTAGTGCATCAAGCTGGTATTTGGCAGATCCGTCCCAGAGATGAGAACAGTAATCCATGCATGACTGCTGTGCCAACAGTGTTACAAGATGAAAGACGCGATGGTGGCTTTCTGTCTATCTTATTGATCGATTTTTGGGGTCAAAACTCTAGTCAAAACTTTGCCTTGCCGAAATCACTTACGCAATTAGGCTGCAGGTATTCATTAAATATCTGGGACACTAAATTAATTAAAAAAATCTTCTTACTTCCAGATTCATATCACCTAAGCCCAACACGTACGCCTTCTCAAAGGCGGTGGCTGAGTCTATGATCGGGACGCGCCCCCGCAGACACTACTCCTCTGCCATTGTCAGACCTTCAATCGGTGAGTCTTTATTGCTATGTACAGTCAAACAAACTTTTAGAGATATTAAGATCGGGCTGGAAAAGTTCCTCATCCACCTTTGGTGAGGGAGAACTCTTCACCGCAATGTTGTCCGCTGATGGACTACTGCCCGATTTCTGTTAGTACATTAGATATACCAATGGCGTGAAAAACTTTGATAAACAAGTATCGCTATGTAGGATACGTCAGTTTTAGTTAGTTTGTGTATGGATGTTACCACAAGCGTGAACAGATCCAGGACCGTTTCAATACCCATTAATTATAATAGTGTAATGTAAAAAAAAACAGCCAAATGCGTGTCGGAGTTTGCACATTTAAGGGTTCTGACTAAACCGCAAATTTAAGTTGGTTGTAAAAGGGAAAAACCGGCCAAGTGCGAGTTGGACTCGCGTACGCAGGGTCCCGTACCATTATCGCAAAAAAATAGCACAAAAATCACGTTTGTTGTATGGGAGCCCCACTTAAATATTTATTTTATTCTGTTTTTAGTATTTGTTGTTATAGCGGCAACAGAAATACATCATCTGTGAAAATGTCTACTGTCTATCTATCACGGTTCATGAGACACAGACTGGTGATAGAAAGACAGATAGACAGACAGACAGTCAGTCGGACCACGGAGTCTCAGTAATAGGGTCCCGTTTTTACCCTATGGGTACGGAACCCTAAAAATGAGGCAATTTTAAAGAAAGATTCTGAGTTATCAATATATTGGTATTTGTTAGTAAAATATACGTAATAATAAAAATTATCACCAAATTTGAAGTTTTTTTTAGGTCGGGAAGTTACAAAATTCTTCAGATTTTTTTTTTGTAAAAATCAACTACCTTTGGTGGCTTGTCATTCCTTTGTGTTCCAATATTTTTAACACGCTTTTATTAGCTTGGTATGTATGTATCAATGTAACGGAATCTTTGAACGTGATTTTCACCCACTTCAAAACGTTGGATTGATTTGAAACTTTGCACACTTATCAAGGACCGATGACAATGCAATAATTTAAACAGTTTGTCCCATTATCCTTACCAATAAAGCGTGTTTTTTAGTTTTTAGAACTACAATTTATTAAATAAAAATACAGTATCTCAACAAGTTCTAAACAACAATAACAATTCAAATTTGTATTTTTGCGTCCCACTTTAACCCTAACAAAAACCTTTAAAAATATTAATTGACAATTTGTATGACTTTGGGTCAACAAGATGCTTATACTGTGAAAATTTTAAGACTAACTCCAACCGTTTGGCTTTAAAACCTGTGTGACAGACGACGGACAGACAGACAGACAGACTCGTAAGTGACAGCAATAAGGCTTCGTATGCACCCTTCAAGTACGAAACCCTAAAAATACTCGGCAAATTAGCCGTCTAGAGCCTGAACACGAAACAGCGTGCAGCGTGTCCGACTGTAAAGGTAGATGAAAAAGTATATGTTAGTAGATGTCAAGATAGCTTTCTGTTAACACCAGAATCATGTTTCTTTTACAGTGGTGTCCTCCCACCGCAACCCCTACCCCGGCTGGATCGAGAACCTGGCAGGCCCCAGCGGTGTGGTGGTGGGCTGTGGGAAAGGGCTGCTGCATGCCTTTAACGTCAACCTGACCTCCCGCGCCGACCTCATACCCGTGGACATCACTATAGACACCATGCTGGCTGTGGCCTGGGAGATCGCTACTGACAAGTAAGTCTAGACTCCAGAGGATCTATATGAGATGTGTTGCTAAGGAGGAATTGTCGGTAAAACAAATAAAAAGACGTATATTGTAGGGTGGTCGCGAGACTTGGTCGCTCATAATGGGCCTCATCAGAGTCAAAGTCAAAGTCAAAGCACTTTATTTCAAGTAGGCCAGTTACAGGCACTTTTGAATTGTCAAAAGACAAAATAAAATATTGCAAAATTATGGTGCTACAGTCCCAGTCACAAGATATAATAACTGTGAAAGTACCGTAGATGCCCATTCCAAGGCGTAGATCTCTATGGAGAAGAACGGGCAAGAAACTCCATGGACACTCTTTTTCAATTAGGTAATTATTACAAATCATTTGTTACATCATTCATGTTGAGATTACACATTATGTGAGAACGATGTAGAAAGTTAAAAGTGTCCATAGTAAATATAAAAAGACAATTCAGAAATAAAATTAGAATCAATTAAAATAAACCATGAAAGCTTAAAGTCACAAAAAGGGCAATGGAGAGGGCTATGCTCGGAGTTTCCTTGCGTGATCGAATCAGAAATGAAGACATCCGCAAGAGAACCAGGGTTACCCGAATATATAGCCCGAAGAATTGCCAAATTTAAGTGGCAGTGGGCAGGGCACATTGCTCGCAGAACGGATGGCCGTTGGGGCCGAAAAGTTCTGAAGTGGCGACCGCGTACCGGAAGACGTAGCGTTGGAAGGCCTCCCTCTAGGTGGAGCGACGACCTGGTCAGGGCTGCGGGAGTCCGGTGGATGCGATACGCACAGGACCGATTAGTGTGGCGACGCTTGGGGGAGGCCTATGTCCAGCAGTGAACGTGTTTCTGCTGAAAATGATGATGATGAATGATGTAGGGCGGAACTACAAGCACGTAGGAGAATCTCATAGGAGGGCTCTCTTGTTTTCTGTAACTGGGTTCTACAGGGGAAGCCGCGCGGGGCTCCAGTATTTGAGTATGTGTGTAACGCGACAAGAGTTTATGAAGAAATTGAAATGGTGCCAGGAAAATAAAAATGGACAAACTGGCGGCCCAACATAAGGCTTAAGATTTGAGCAGTTTCTGGATTAAAACGGGGCACTTGAATCCTAAGCCGAGTGAAGAGCTGGCGTTAAGGGGCACTACCTAGATTTAGATCACAATGGGCTTGTCCAAAAAAGGGCATGTAAGACTAAGATGGAGTTATAAAATGGTGCCCGAGACTGCAAAAATGCTGTATCAGAGATCAAAAAGAAAGAAAATGAGTTTATTTGCGCATACATACCATAAAGAAAAAAAAGGTCCAAGTGTGTGTCAGACTTCGTACATTTAGGATTTCGTACCAAACCGCAAAATCAAATTGGTTGTAATTGGAAAAACCGGCCAAGTGCGAGTCGGGCTCGCGCACGAACGGTTCAGTACCATTATCGCAAAAACGGCAAAAATATCACGTTTGTTGTATGGGAGCCCCACTTAAATATTAATTTTATTCCGATTTTAGTATTTGTTGTTATAGCGGCAACAAAAATACATTATCTGTGGAAATTTTAACTATCTAGCTATCACGGTTCATGAGATACAGCCTGGTGACAGACGGACAGACAGACAGACGGCTCGCGGAGTCTTAGTAATAGGGTCCCGTTTTTACCCTTTGGGTACGGAACCCTAAAAATGAGGGAATTTTATAGAAAAAATCTGATTTATCAATATATTGTTAGTGGGTGTATTTGTTAGTAAAATATACGTATTAATAAACATTATCACTAATTTCGAAGTTCATAGGTTAATGGAAAGTTATAAAATTCTTTGTAACAATTTTTTTTTTAAAATCAATCTTTGTTGCCTTCTCATTCCTTTGTTTTCCAACATTTTTTAAACAAAAAATACAGTATTTATCTACTCATCGAGCTAATACAACGATACCCCACTAACTTCCAAAAACGAAGAAAAGAAAACAGGAAAACCGACTTCTGAAAAAAAAGTTATTTTTTACTTTGTAGTATTTTTATTTGGAAGTCGGTTGTATTTTTTTTGTAAAAAACAAAATTATGTACTTTGTGCATGTATGTATATGTAATTTACTTACATAAGTAAGCTCGAACTTGACCACTATCTCTCCTGATGGTAAGCGATGATGTGGTCAACGGTGAAGCACACTTGCCTATAAGCAGCGACCACACAGCCTAAGCATTACAATTATTCCCTCAATGCCTAGAAATAACCTTGTGATGTTGCAATTAAATGATTTATCCATCTATCTAATTCCCAGATCCCCCGAAGTCCGGGTCTACAACTCGAGCTCACAAGAGAACCCCGTCACCTGGGGCTCCTTTCGCAACGCCATGGTGCTAGCCGCCAGGAGGCATCCCTTCGACAACGTGCTCTACTACCCCTTCGTCTTAGGCGTTAAGAACAGGTACGTTTACTATAAGACCAGAACCATGATTATGACCAAGAACCCCATCACACAGGGCTTCTCCCTCAGTGCCAACGTGCCAGCTGCTAGGAGGCATCCCTTCGACAACGTGCTCTACTACCACTTCGTCTTCGGCGTTAAGTATTCTTTAGTAAGTTTAGGTATTCCAAGACCAGAACCATGAGGTATGACCATGAACTCCATCACACAGGGCTTCTTCCTCAGTGCCAACGTGCCAGCTGCCAGGAGGCATCCCTTCGACAACGTGCTCTACTACCACTTCGTCTTCGGCGTTAAGTATTCTTTAGTAAGTTTAGGTATTCCAAGACCAGAACCATGAGGTATGACCATGAACTCCATCACACAGGGCTTCTTCCTCAGTGCCAACGTGCCAGCTGCCAGGAGGCATCCCTTCGACAACGTGCTCTACTACCACTTCGTCTTCGGCGTTAAGTATTCTTAAGTAAGTTTAGGTACTCCAAGACCAGAACCATGAGGTATGACCAAGAACCCCATCACACAGGGCTTCTTCCTCAGTTCCAACGTGCCAGCCGCCAGGAGGCATCCCTTCGACAACGTGCTCTACTACCCCTTCGTCTTCGGCGTCAAGGACAGAGCAGTTTACCCAAGGAACAGAACAGCAGCCTAATTGCGTAAGTGAATTCTGCAAAGCAAACAAGTCAATTCTTTCCCAAAAACGACTAAGCGTATTGCATATTAATACGTAAAGTCGTTTTTGGGAAGAAATCGACTTGTTTGCTTTGCAGAATTCACTTACGCAATTAGGCTGCAATCCAATAAGTTGTGGAGTATAATACTCACCGCGGATCTTTGTGTCTCTGAAGAAGGCTGCAAGATCATGCGTAGTTGCTATTTTTGTGTCAATGTTGAAGGTGAAAACAGCATTGGCATTATTGCCTCTTCCACTCGCTTACGTTTGTCGCATCTTCCTGTCTCGCTTACTCTATGCAATATATTCGATGATAAACTGTTTCTTGCGCGTTGGTTCGCAGAGCCAACTTCAGAGACACAAAGATCCGTTGTGACTACTATAAGTGACCTTGTATTGAAAGGTGCAGCTATGTTCTGTTTCACTACAGGGCAAAACTTCTCATACAGATAAGGCACGAGTAATCGAGCATTCAAACATTATTCACCATTTCACCACGCCTGCTCAAGGCAGGAAGACAATTGAAAAAAAAATTGTACCCCGCCATTTTTCAATTTTCTAATTTTAATGAAGCCAGTCACACTCGCAGGGTTAAGACGAATCGATTGAGGTATGCTTCATCAAAATCGGCCAACGCGTTTGGACTCTAGAACGCCACATAGGAACAAACGTACATACATACTTACATACATTTCCGTATGGCAAGGATATATAATGAAAGGTCCAACTTGACGGATTACCCTATCGATGTTTTCTCTATGAGTTTCGCTTCATACAGACGCTCCCTATATAAACAGTGCGAGCAATGTACGTCTATATAACTCAATTTATTTTGTTTTTGTAGTGTTCTAGATAAAGGTCTACAAGACACACTTTTTATTTTTACTTTGTCTCAAATATTCATTGTGTCAATGTCATGCATACCTGTTATTTGCATGGTTACTGAAATGCCGATTTTGTATATTATTTTATTTGAATTGTAAGTGACAGTGCTGTTGGTGTGCTTATTATAAATAAATAAATAAAATACATACATAGACTAATAAAAACATTACCCTCCTTCGGCAGTCGAGTAAAAAGGGATAGTGCTATTCGTCCTGTATAGTTCCGACTCTCTCTCACAGTGGATCCATGATATTTTAACAGAGCAAGGCCACATTACTTCTTGTCATTGTTTTCCAACAGATACGTACATAAAACGCTGGAGATGATGCTGCAGACAGCGCCTCTCTACGTCACCAACTACCTAGCGAAAGCGTGCGGAGTCAAGATGCAGTAAGTTTAGCTACTCTTTATTTAAAAAGATATATCAATTAATAAAAATATATTAAATTTCTACATAATGTTGATTCTAAAATTGTAGTACACTTTTTTTTTAATGAGGTATATGTTTCACTAATCTCCTTCCAACAAAACCATTTAAATGTGAAATAATTATTGATAGCATGCATCTCCTCGTAAAGTGTTCATTAATTATTGTTTATACTAACACTAATGGATAGACAATTTGATAACGAACATATTGAAAGTTTTATTTTTTTCAAAAGACCAATATTTAATTTTATAAAGATTTTATTCTAAAATCTGGGCGTATTCACTACTGTAATTCATGCGCCACCAGTGCCGCTAGGCCAATAGGAATGCTCATATCTCATGCTGATTTTTTGGTCAGGGTACGGCCTTAAGTACTATATACAATTAAATAAAATTGAAATAATATCATAAAAACCTGACTGCTTAAAAAGCGAACTAAAAAAAACTTTTTTACAAAAAAATACTACTGACTTCGATAGACATGTGACATCCGCACTGGGCCTGCGTGGTGGATTACGGCCCATCCCCTCTCACAGAGAGGAGACCTGTGTCCCAGCAGTGGGAACATTAATAGGCTGATGATGTGATGTGATGTGTTGAAGGTGAAAACAGCATTGGCATTATGTAACTGCCTCTTCCACTCGCTTACGTTTGTCGCATCTTCCTGTCTCGCTTACTCTATGCAATATATGCCAATGATAAACTGTTTCTTGCGCGTTGGTTCGCAGAGCCAACTTCAGAGACA
This sequence comes from Orthosia incerta, assembly GCA_948252205.1. NCBI lineage: Eukaryota > Metazoa > Arthropoda > Insecta > Lepidoptera > Noctuidae > Orthosia > Orthosia incerta. The sequence continues at coordinate 16,736,675 of OX411766.1, read as the reverse complement.
CAAAGATCCATGAATATCATGAAACTTGAATAAAACCGATCAAATGAGAGATCTGCATACCCCTTAAGAGCGTACTGGCGTGATGTTATGTTATGAAATGGTGTAAACAATAAACAGACATGCGATTGCAGCAGTCCCGAGAGATTTGCCGTTATTTATTAAAGAGTTTTGTTGTATATCTTCGAAGTTCTTCATCAGATCTTCACCAAATTAAAATGGGACCAATTTCGGAACATATTCTGTCAAACAAAAAAAAGAATTTTCAAAATTGGTCCACAATTGACGGAGATATCGGTGAACATACAAAAAAAAAAAACACACAAGAAGTCGAACATAGAACCTCCTCCTTTTTCGAAAGTCGGTTAAAAAGATGTAAACAAGAAGAAAATCATGCTGTGCAGTCGGAAGCTACATATTCGCGAGCTGGCTGACCAAAACCAGCTGTATCCTCCGACTGCACAGCATGATTTTCTTCTTGTTTACATCTTTTTAGTTCGCTTTTTAAGCAGTCGGGTTTTTGATTTTATTGACAACTTTTTGTTAGGTATAACTACTTTTTTTTCGAATGACTTTAAACATATAAGTGGTATATATTTTTGTAATCACCTCTAAAAACCCTTCATTTTGATACCCCACTCGATGGGTATCGAAAAAAAAAATATAGCGCCCAAAATCCGCCAAGTTTTTTTTTTCAACGCTTCTTATCTAGGAACACTTGGGCGGCCAAAACCTATCTAACGACATCTTAATTATAAAAATCCGTCAAGTGGTTTGAAAGATACGTGGTAATAAAGAATATTACATACATACAAACATACAAGATACGCGCGAAAAACATAACCCTTTCCTTGCAGCCGGTTAAAAACAACATTGTATTGAATGCATGTGAAAGTATACGCTACTAATAACAAATACGCAATTTTTAAGATATTTGTCTGTCTGTCTGTCTGTTTGTGCCGGTAATCGCCGAAACGGCTGGACCAATTTTGACGGGACTATCACTGGTAGGGTAAATAGCCGCTTTTTATTGCTATCGTTTTAAATTCACAGTTCCTGAGGAAAAAATTCAAAAATTAATACAATTTTTACGAGTTTGATGCGGACGAAGACGCGGGCAACAGCTAGTTTAACACTAAAACCTGAGGTTCTAGACAAGTGACATGCTATCAACAAAAGCGTCGCGAGAGCGATTGGAAAAGTCAAGAATATATGGGATTTCCTAGGGTTACCTATCGAAATCTCACGTGATGAAATGTCAAGAATATAATTATCGGATTTCCAAGCTATACCTATCGAAATGTCAAGTGACGAAAAGTCAAGAATATATGGATTACCAAGCGTTACCTATCGAAATCTCACGTGATGAAAAGTTAAGAATATAATTACGGGCTTTCCAAGCATTATCTATCGAAATCTCAGGTGATGAAAAGTCAAGAATATATGAGATTTCCAAGCGTTACCTATCAAAATGACACGTGATGATAAGTCAAAAATATATGGCTTTCCAAGCGTTACCTATCGAAATGTCACGTGATGAAAAGTCAAGAATATAATTACGGGCTTTCCAAGCATTATCTATCGAAATCTCACGTGATGAAAAGTCAAGAATATAAATCCGGGATTTCCAAGCGTTACCTATTGAAATATCACGTGATGAAAAGTCAAGAATATATGGATTTCCAAGGGTTACCTATCGACATCTCACGTGATGAAAAGTCAAGAATATATGGATTTCCAAGGGTTACCTATCGACATCTCACGTGATGAAAAGTCAAGAATATATGGATTTCCAAGGGTTACCTATCGACATCTCACGTGATGAAAAGTCAAGAATATAATTACGGGCTTTCCAAGCATTATCTATCGAAATCTCACGTGATGAAAAGTCAAGAATATAAATCCGGGATTTCCAAGCGTTACCTATTGAAATATCACGTGATGAAAAGTCAAGAATATATGGATTTCCAAGGGTTACCTATCGACATCTCACGTGATGAAAAGTCAAGAATATATGGATTTCCAAGGGTTACCTATCGACATCTCACGTGATGAAAAGTCAAGAATATATGGATTTCCAAGGGTTACCTATCGACATCTCACGTGATGAAAAGTCAAGAATATATGGATTTCCAAGGGTTACCTATCGACATCTCACGTGATGAAAAGTCAAGAATATAATTACGGGATTGGCAAGCATTATCTATCGAAATCTCACGTGATGAAAAGTCAAGAATATAAATACGGGATTTCCAAGGGTTACCTATCGAAATGTTACGTTATGCAAAGTCAGGAATATATGAGATTTCCAAGCGTTACCTATCGAAATTACACGTGATGAAAAGTCAAGAATATATGGATTTCCAAGGGTTACCTATCGACATCTCACGTGATGAAAAGTCAAGAATATATGGATTTCCAAGGGTTACCTATCGACATCTCACGTGATGAAAAGTCAAGAATATAAATACGGGATTTCCAAGCGTTACCTATTGAAATATCACGTGATGAAAAGTCAAGAATATATGGATTTCCAAGGGTTACCTATCGATATCTCACGTGATGAAAAGTCAAGAATATATGGATTTCCAAGGGTTACCTATCGACATCTCACGTGATGAAAAGTCAAGAATATATGGATTTCCAAGGGTTACCTATCGACATCTCACGTGATCAAAAGTCAAGAATATATGGATTTCCAAGGGTTACCTATCGATATCTCACGTGATGAAAAGTCAAGAATATATGGATTTCCAAGGGTTACCTATCGACATCTCACGTGATGAAAAGTCAAGAATATATGGATTTCCAAGGGTTACCTATCGACATCTCACGTGATGAAAAGTCAAGAATATAATTACGGGATTGGCAAGCATTATCTATCGAAATCTCACGTGATGAAAAGTCAAGAATATAAATACGGGATTTCCAAGGGTTACCTATCGAAATGTTACGTTATGCAAAGTCAGGAATATATGAGATTTCCAAGCGTTACCTATCGAAATTACACGTGATGAAAAGTCAAGAATATATGGATTTCCAAGGGTTACCTATCGACATCTCACGTGATGAAAAGTCAAGAATATATGGATTTCCAAGGGTTACCTATCGACATCTCACGTGATGAAAAGTCAAGAATATAAATACGGGATTTCCAAGCGTTACCTATTGAAATATCACGTTATGTAAAGTCAAGAATATATGGGCTTTCCAAGCGTTACCTATCGTAATGTCACGTGATGAAAAGTCAAGAATATATGGATTTCCAAGGGTTACCTATCGACATCTCACGTGATGAAAAGTCAAGAATATAATTACGGGCTTTCCAAGCATTATCTATCGAAATCTCACGTGATGAAAAGTCAAGAATATAAATACGGGATTTCCAAGCGTTACCTATTGAAATATCACGTGATGAAAAGTCAAGAATATATGGATTTCCAAGGGTTACCTATCGATATCTCACGTGATGAAAAGTCAAGAATATATGGATTTCCAAGGGTTACCTATCGACATCTCACGTGATCAAAAGTCAAGAATATATGGATTTCCAAGGGTTACCTATCGACATCTCACGTGATGAAAAGTCAAGAATATATGGATTTCCAAGGGTTACCTATCGACATCTCACGTGATGAAAAGTCAAGAATATAATTACGGGATTGGCAAGCATTATCTATCGAAATCTCACGTGATGAAAAGTCAAGAATATATGGATTTCCAAGGGTTACCTATCGACATCTCACGTGATGAAAAGTCAAGAATATATGGATTTCCAAGGGTTACCTATCGACATCTCACGTGATGAAAAGTCAAGAATATATGGATTTCCAAGGGTTACCTATCGACATCTCACGTGATGAAAAGTCAAGAATATAATTACGGGATTGGCAAGCATTATCTATCGAAATCTCACGTGATGAAAAGTCAAGAATATAAATACGGGATTTCCAAGGGTTACCTATCGAAATGTTACGTTATGCAAAGTCAGGAATATATGAGATTTCCAAGCGTTACCTATCGAAATTACACGTGATGAAAAGTCAAGAATATATGGATTTCCAAGGGTTACCTATCGACATCTCACGTGATGAAAAGTCAAGAATATATGGATTTCCAAGGGTTACCTATCGACATCTCACGTGATGAAAAGTCAAGAATATAAATACGGGATTTCCAAGCGTTACCTATTGAAATATCACGTTATGTAAAGTCAAGAATATATGGGCTTTCCAAGCGTTACCTATCGTAATGTCACGTGATGAAAAGTCAAGAATATATGGATTTCCAAGGGTTACCTATCGACATCTCACGTGATGAAAAGTCAAGAATATAATTACGGGCTTTCCAAGCATTATCTATCGAAATCTCACGTGATGAAAAGTCAAGAATATAAATACGGGATTTCCAAGCGTTACCTATTGAAATATCACGTGATGAAAAGTCAAGAATATATGGATTTCCAAGGGTTACCTATCGATATCTCACGTGATGAAAAGTCAAGAATATATGGATTTCCAAGGGTTACCTATCGACATCTCACGTGATCAAAAGTCAAGAATATATGGATTTCCAAGGGTTACCTATCGACATCTCACGTGATGAAAAGTCAAGAATATATGGATTTCCAAGGGTTACCTATCGACATCTCACGTGATGAAAAGTCAAGAATATAATTACGGGATTGGCAAGCATTATCTATCGAAATCTCACGTGATGAAAAGTCAAGAATATATGGATTTCCAAGGGTTACCTATCGACATCTCACGTGATGAAAAGTCAAGAATATATGGATTTCCAAGGGTTACCTATCGACATCTCACGTGATGAAAAGTCAAGAATATATGGATTTCCAAGGGTTACCTATCGACATCTCACGTGATGAAAAGTCAAGAATATAATTACGGGATTGGCAAGCATTATCTATCGAAATCTCACATGATGAAAAGTCAAGAATATAAATACGGGATTTCCAAGGGTTACCTATCGAAATGTTACGTTATGCAAAGTCAGGAATATATGGGATTTCCAAGCGTTACCTATCGAAATTACACGTGATGAAAAGTCAAGAATATATGAGATTTCCAAGCGTTAACTATAAAAATGACACGTGATGAAAAGTCAAGAATATAATTACGGGCTTTTCAAGCATTATCTATCGAAATCTCACGTGATGAAAAGTCAAGAATATAAATACGGGATTTCCAAGCGTTACCTATTGAAATATCACGTTATGTAAAGTCAAGAATATATGGGATTTCCAAGCGTTACCTATCGTAATGTCACGTGATGAAAAGTCAACAATATAATTATGGGATTTCCAAGCGTTACCTATCGAAATATCACGTGATGCATCCCATACTTTTTGGCATTTCAACTTTCTCCACAACGTTACATCAAAAACTGAGTTAAATGTGTAGGACGCGTTCGACTGAATGAATGAGTGGTGGATATAGAGTTCAATGTGTTATGTAAATTTATAGACAGACGCGTCCATTTATAGACTGGAGATTGTTGGCCTGAAATTGAGCGGAATTAAAACTGAATACTTGTTTTGCGATCTTGGCGGTCTCTCCAGCAGCCGAATTGCGTAAGTATATTATCCAAAGCAAAAGAATCAATTCCTTCCCAAAAACGACTTTTCGTATCAATATGCACTACGTAAAGTCGGTTTTGGGAAAGAATCGATTCTTTTGCTTTGGAAAATATACTTACGCAATTCGGCTGCTGCAGTTCTGTGCCCATAGCTCTTGCTGGAACGCCCATACCAATCTGCTCCGACTTACGGTACCTAGGGTCGCTTGTCCATGGGGATGGCGAGGTAGACCGAGACGTAACGCACCGGATCAACTCAGGATGGATGAAATGGCGACAGGTCACTGGAACAACTTGCGACCCACGGATGACCCTCAAGTTAAAGTGGCAAAACTACAAGTCCGTGATTAGACCTGTCATACTGTATGGATCAGAATGTTGGGCTGTGAAAAAGATGGATGAAAAGTGATTTCAAGTAGCAGAGATGAGAATGTTGAAATGGATGTGCGGCGTGACTGGATTGGATAAAGTGAGAAATGCGTATATTAGAGGCAGTTTCAAAGTAGCGCCAGTGGCAGAAAAGTTGAAGAGAAACCGATAGTCATGTGTTGAACAAAGATGAAACACATGTTACTAAAAGAGTTATGAATATTAATGTGGATGGATGGAAAAGGAGAGGAACGCCAAAAAAAGTGACAGTTGTGACTCTGATAGTCCGTCAGTCCTCACCCCCAGCCCTATTATGTTGTCACTTTTTTCCCACTGAAAACCAGTGGCGGCTGGTGGATCATAATAGTAGTAGTTATAATAATAATAAAAGTAAAAAAGTAGATCATAATAATTCCCTGCCGGAGTCTGTGTTTCCCGATAGCTACAATCTAGGGGTCTTTAAGTCAAGAGTGAATGGTTTTTTTCTAGGCAAGCGTGCTTCACCGTCGACCACATCATCGCTTACCATCAGGTGAGATAGTGGTCAAGCGCAAGCCTATAGATAATAATAAAAAAAAAAACATAAGTCAGTGGTTTATAAGTCAGTGGTAAGAAGTATATTGAGTGACAGGCGGGTGTTTAGCAGCATTTTTTTTTTTTTGTATTTGTTCATGACGGAACAGGCTAAGGTCTGAGACCATGCTGCCTAGTCTTTAGTGCAATTTTAACATTCTTTAGTATGCATTAGAATACGGATGTAACAGATTCCAATGTTTTATGGAGTATTTGGCAGCAAATTGTATTGAGTCAGCCTTCCCAGTAAGCTTAGCGGAGGTAGTAAATACTACAATAAAATTCTCCGCTCCACTATCCTGAGATCGCTTCTGTCAATGATTTCACATATTGTCCAGTTGCGTAGACAGTTGAGACACAAAACTACACCAATTTTATATCACAACATCCACTAGGAATCAATTTGCAAGTAATATTAACAGCCACTGAACTTCACTCGAAAAAATCCCGCCAAAAACTCCGCAGCATTATTTTTTTTGACGTTCCAACCAATAGTGCCTAATTTGAATAAATGTCTTTTGATCCTACAACCTTGTTCTTGACGACGCATTGCTTCTTTCAGACTAAGTCTAGTGACGGCAGGCGAGCGCCTACAAGCTATGAATCGCGTCCTAGCGTTCTTCGCGACGCGCGAGTGGACGTTCAGCACAGATAACGTACAACGACTCCGAGACAGACTCACACCGCAAGACAGAGTCATGTACAACCTGGATGTTAGGGCCGTCAAGTAAGTGAAAGATATCATTCTGTATCCAATATGGTGGACTCCCAAAAATGGCGGATCAATAATTTCTATGTACCCCCTTGGTATGGGTATCAAATGATATGCTACTGGTTGCTGTTGGTATGGTGAGAGGAATACGAAAAAGCTTGTTAAAAAAAAAAATAATGAACAAAAAAATTAAGGTTTAACTATTTTTATTTATTTTTTCGTCATATCTTCGGCGTTTGGCTAGATAATTTAGTTTGACCCTGTTTATACAGTATTGACGGCTAAGGATTTCTCAATTACTGCGATCGATATAGCAGACATGGGGGAGGCCATAGGTACCTATGCCCAGCAGTGTATAATTTCGTCTGAAATATAATGACGAAAATTAGCTATTTAGCTAAGGAATAGAATTCTCTGTTGGCTACAACTTGGAGGTCTTTAACAGACTCAAGACTGAATAAGTTACTTCTAGGCAAGCGTGCTCCATCATCGACCACATCATCGCTTACCAGGTGACATGGTGGCCAAATGAGAGCCTATAATAAAAATAAACATAATTTACTGGTATTTTTTCTGCAGTTGGGACAAGCATGTCTTTGACTTCGTGAAGGGAACGCGCAAGTATCTATTGAAAGAAAAAGACGACAACATACCTCGCGCCAAGAAACATATGGACAGGTACAGAAATACATATTTGTTCAGTGAATGACAGTAATGATTTCCTAATCAGTCAGTGCCCGACCGACCGACAAATAAATATAAAAAAACGGTCTGACAACCGAAATACAGACATGGTATTATACTCGGCACACAATTTTATTCAGCTTCAGCTCAATTATTTATTTGTATCCAGATTTGAGTTATATCATTGATTTAAAAATTGTAACTGTATTTCTTTTACTCTAATTCATACTTTAATCTAGTTTAACAAACAAAAATTTATAGAAAAGAAATTTTTTTTTTAGGGTTTCGTACCCAAAGGGTTCAAATGGAGCCCTCACGTGTCCGTTCAGTGTCTATCTGTCGTCTGTCAAACAGGTTTTACAGCCAAAGTTTTCAAATTGTCACAGTCTCTTGTTGACCCAAAGCACAGCCCAAAGTCATACCAACTGTCAAAAAATATGTAGGTTTTGCTGTATGGGAGCCCCATACAGCAAAAGGGGGACGCGGAAAATAAAAACCCTACCCCATCGAATGGAGTATCATTGTTTAGAGCTCGTTGAATAGATTAATGATGAATCTATTTTTTAAAATATTGGAAAACAAAGGAATGAGAAGCTACCAAAGTCAGCTTTTTTTTTTACAAAATTTTTTGCCGAATAATTTTTTAACTTCCGATTGACCTTTGGTGATAATGTTTATTGTTACGTATATTTTACTAACAAATACCAATATATTGTTAAAACAGATTTTTCTTTGAAATTTCCAAATTGTTCCTATATATTACCAACTTGTTTTTTAAATTTGTATGGATCAACAATATGCATACACTGTATAAAAATTAAGACCGTTTGGCGGTAATCTGTCTTATAGTCTATGGGCGGTAAAACCTGTGTGACAGACACGGACGAGAGTGACAGCAATAGGGCTCCGTTTCGACCTTTCGGGTACGGAACCCGGATGGTTCTTTCTAGCCTTGATAATTTAATTTTCTATTTTCTTTACAGGTTACGTTTTGTTTACCACATGGTCCTGCTAATACTAACAGTATTAGTATACCGGTTCATAATGCTAATAATATTCAAGTTTGTATATAAGAAGATGGCATTATAGCGGATCCAATAATATCTAGAGTTGGGAAGATAATGCTCTAAGGGAAGATAACAAGATTGTAATACAGTGTGCTTAGTATATTTTTGATAGTTTATGGCAGAGCCAGTTGCAACAGCAACTGTCAAAGTCATTTGACATTTGAAACCAATTTTGGTATGTACTTTAGTATTCCATCCAACCATGTAATTTACATATGTATTTCTAGCTCAAAAACTTACCATTTAGTGATGTCCCAATGCGTTATCGATTCGATTTCTTGCAATAATCGACTTTATTTACGAAGAAATTTTAATAGATTGAACACAATAGTATTATAATTTTGATCAATATTTTATACCTATTGTTGATTTTGTTGTGACTATGATATAAGTATTAAAATTATGTCGCCCGGTGATGATGTGATCTGTCCTGCTCTCAACGGGTTTTTTCCCGCGCTCTGTCATTCGAGCGGTTAGAGTTAGATTCTTATAAGAATTTTAATTCATCGTAATAACGGGGTTAAAGAGCACGTTGCTTGGTCAGTGGGTCGTCTTAGGGGCGGAGTTTTAGGAGTTGGAGTATACGCTTGGGGGCACTATGAGCAGCAAAGAAAACCAAAAGAATTTTTTTTTGGCAAAGAAAAAAATTTTGGACTTTATATTACAATCTTTATTGCAGTACCGGGTTGACCTTGTTCATAACAATCATTTAAGTTCTGAGAAGCATAGCCCTACGACGCACTGTTTCTGAATTATGGGCCTCTGAATTTTGTTTTATTTTGCATAAAAAGCTTTATATTTTGAAAATGGTAGCTTGGATGAAAATCTTTTCAGGAAAGAAATTGTTGCTCTAGTCAATAACCATGAGATGATGTAAGAAAACAAGCGAAAATTTTAAAAAAAATAGTTTTTTTTTTTAAGTGTAGATCTATCTTTCACCTTGCGTAGCCATAGGGGCAATGGACATAGTCAAATTTTTTAAGAATATATTTTTTAACACAATTCGGCCATTTTTTTTCGTCTGCTTATTAACCTTGTCCATAGAAGCCATTTAAGCTCTGAGACACATGGTCCTATGATACACCGTTTCCAATTATGGGAATTTAATTATGCTTCTCAGAACCTAAATGGTTATTATGGTTAAGGTTAACCCGAAACTGAAAAAAAGTTGGATCATTTCAGAAAAAAAAAACGATAATTTTTCTAAGTCCTCGCGCCATAGTGCCCCTAAGGCTACACAGTACACTCCAACCCGTTGCTTCACTATTGTAAGCATCCATGAAGTACAATAGAATGTTGTTCTATTGTATTGTAATGTCTATGGTTGCCTGAAATGCTTATGTCAAATGTAAAATATATGGATCAGTGGCGTAGCTACCGCCGTATCAGCCTTGTTAATGATACGGGGCTCTCTATATGCATGGGTCCCGGACGAGTGGAACCTAACGTTCGGCAAATGTTTTCCACAGTCTTAATTTCTTTATGCGAGGTTTGAATTTTTTATTAAATAAACTTTATTTGTTATTACGATCCCAGTCAGCAGGAATCTCTCATTTCTAAGTTCGTTCAACTCGTGCTTCATCCTCGTCCTTCAAAATCGTTTATGTTATTATCGTTTATGGTATTTTCTGCATTCCGGTAGAAAGGGCCCCCAACAAATTTTGAAACAGCTACAGCCACTGATAGAATATGGATGGACTTAATATACACACATATTATATTTATTCTACACTGTGTACAGGGCGCAAAAACCCCTCTATTTTAAATAGGGTGACCATGGTTATTTATTTTAAACATGGACTCTCCCATCGTTTTTTGTTGGTTGTTCAAGATAAACCATTTAAAATGTAAATTAAAACTGTTTCTAGGGAACACTGAGCCGCAATGACAAAAAGTCTCGAGGCTTACGAATGCACATTGAGCTATAAGGTGGTTTACACACGGCACCGCGCACCGCCGCGGACGCGGAGGGGAGAGCACCGTTCGACCCGCGCGGTCGGGTGGTGTACGTGTGTTAAGGCGGAACCACACTTACGTGTCGTGGCGTGGCGTGGCGCGGGATCCACCAATCAAACGACTCTGTTTCAGTCAACGTCATAACACAACGAGTTTTGTAGCCAATCAACTGCGTCAGAAGGCGCCACGCCACACCACGAGACGTAAGTGTGGTTCCGTCTTTAGGCATCAACGGATTTATTAGTGGTGCGCGGTGCCGTGTGTAAACCGCCTAAGTTATACGTAGTATCTCTAAGTCGTTTGTGTATAAGTTTCTAGAGTTGAATTGAATTGTGTAATAGATTATTAAAAAAAACTGTCTAACTGATGTGCATCAGTGAAGTTTATTGTAATGATTTTGTAAATAATAAGTTAATTAAATTAAAGGGAAAATTAATTTACAAGTAGTGATTGTTTAATTTGCCCTAAAACCTCCATTCCTAAGGCAAAGTACCTAATGATTGCGCAGAATTATATAGCGCACAAATGTGGCCTGCAGCCGACGAACAACAACAAGTGCGCAACATTTAGTCAGTGTGTGGACAGTGCCGTAAATAGGGCGGTGCCACCGGTGCCCAGGCACAGGGCGTAGACTCTGGAGGGCGCAAGAATGGCCAGCCCAGGCAGGACTATTATTGTTTCGGTTTGCTCCTGATAAGATTCCGCTGCGCCCCTAGTGCTCGATACCAACACATACGTACCTACGTCTATTAAATTAGACAAAACATCGCGCTCATTTTTTTGCTCATTTATCAAATATTCAGCAAATATTAATGCTTCTGAATTTTGGGCTGAATTAGACACTTAGAGTCAAGTTGAAACGACTATATTATTTGATAAATGTGACCATAGTTCTAGTCTGGGTCTTCTTAGAGCTAAAGTCGAACTATATTTAAAAGAGATGTTTACCAATATAGCAGTCGCTAAGATTTTTTTAACAATGCCAGTGACTGTAGCTTCCTGCGAAAGATCATTCAGTAAGCTCAAATTAAAAAAAAACTTACTTGCGCTCGACGATTGGCCAAGAAAGGTTGACCGACCTAGCGAATTTGTCGATTGAACGCGACATAGGACGGTGCCTGTCGTATGAAAAGGTTATTAACTTTAAAACTTTCGCGGTTCGTAATTGAAAAACAATATATCACGGGTATTTAACGCGATGATTTTGATCACGGTCGTTGCAACACGGCCGAGACGTAGAGTGAAATAGGTAAGTAAATAATCGAAAGCATCGTGTTAAATTCCCGTGATATATTGTATGAAAAGGTTATCAACAATTTCGCAATGAAGAAAGCGCATAAAGTAAATCTTTAAAAAAGTTGATGCTTTAATAAATCTTTACTATAATATGAACTCATTCATTTGTGGTCTCATTCATTTGTGTATTGTGTAGTTGTGAATAATCTTGCAAATATATTCAAATAAACGTTTTTTCACGAAAAATTAGATTTTACTGCCAAAATATTTGATAATTGGTCCACCAACACCAAGTTCCTTGTGCTTTATTTTATCACCCTGAATGAAATAAAGTAGGCCTATACATAGCATTGCTCTAGGGTACCTATAATATCTAAAAAAACAAGGGCGCAGTTATAGAGGCTCGCATAGGGCGCAGAAAAGGCTATTTACGGCACTGTGTGTGGACCAGATATTATGGACTTCAGAAAATTAATTGTTTGCATTGGTGAATTTTGACTATTACACCAGCACGATTTCTTCAAAGTACATTCTATAATCTTAGTATTGTTATGAACGCAGCAACAATTAGATTTTAGAATGGTGGTTTGTTTCATTGTCGTTGTAGACAGTGTGGTTTGTGAATGAAACGAAACGCAAATTGGCAGATATTTATTTACACTGGCAACATTCGGCCAAGCTTCAAATTAGTGCTACAGAACTGCGATCGCAAACTCGCAATTTTATTTGATTATGATTAATTTTATCGTAAAAATAAGCTGAAACATTCACGGTTGTTGGTTAAATTTACGTGTGCGATATTGGATCAAAGTATACAACAGAGGTAAGCTGAAAAAAATCGTTTATAAAGTGATAAAATTAGGGTATTTGTATGTGGTTGTCATTTCATCGATATATATTATTTTTGTTTTGTGCCAATCCTGCTGAGTAATTTCTGGCTTGCATGCTGCGCCGTTCAGCGCTAATCTTTGTTGCTTCGAACTTGTCAGCTTGCCAATTTTGTCAGAACAAAAACTGCGTGAAAATTGCGTTCCTTCTGTCAACCTGCCGTATGGGCTAATCTTCTCTATCAAGTCGGTTTAACCTACGGAAGTGGTGATCAGGGTGGAATGAAGAGCAAGGTCGCCACCTTGCACCCCTAGGCCGTGAATTCGGTCACAAACAATGGACGGTCGCAATGACTTGCGTTCTTGTCGTGATGTTACTGACCCATTTAGGTAATTTAAGAATACTAAGTATTTTACGATGACACAATTAAAAAGTAATTTGTAAATAATGAGGTTGTAGCATCAGTTTTAATTTGGAAATTCTTGATACTGGCTGGTCTAGTGGCTTCACACTTAGTTTTCAACCAAATGCTACAAAAAATACAGACTCATTGTTTAATATTATAATAATAATTAATCTTTCTGAGGAAAATGTGTCCTCTAAAAGAAAACAAAGCAATTTGTGGTTTACTTTTATTTTAATTTTGACAACACATGGCCATTTCTGGTGTTGTATTTTGGTATTCTTGCCAATTTTCATACATTATACTGAAACAAAGGAATCTTAATAAAATTTATTGTTCGACCATCTAGTTTGTTTCTTCAGTTATTGCAATAAGTACCTACGACAGAGTCTTTGTTACCTACCTAAGTTTCACAATACCCACATCATAATATATTATATGCTTTCTGATTACAAGCACAGCTGTTTAGAATGGAGCCCTAGTCTATATCCTTGAAATGCAAAAAAAAACTTACTACCCTTTATTTTGTATGTATGCATGTAAAAGGTACTAGTGTCACACCACATTTATAATCTTTATTGTACCCAAAACAAATAATATATTTGTACACCCTAATCTTATTGGCCGGGCTGAACTTAGGCTTTCCAATGTGCAGGGCACAGCACGCTGCTGTTTTTGTATGAGACATACTACTGTGCAGTCATTGTACCCAACTTCTGAGAGCCAAGAAAATTAGGGAGTACTATAAGTGCATAATTTGTGTACAGGTGGGGCATAGGTGATACAATAAATTTTTTAAATTGATTATTTGTTGCGATTTTCTTTTCTTGAGAAGTATTTTCACAATCCAGTAATATGGTAACACAAACCAGACTGGCTTTTTGTTAGCAACATTACATAAATGCATACTAACTATTATGTTAACTATGAATAGGGCTCCTGTTGTGGATGAGGTCCTGGGTTTGATTCCCAGGTGGGGTAAAGTGTAATTGGGTTCTATCAATGTTCTATGTTTGGTTTCCACACTAAGCCCCTCAGGTGGACCATTGTGCATGGGCTATAGCGGCCGTTTGGTTGTTATCCCCACCAGCCCACCTCCCTCCAAAAGTTAAAGGTTTAAGGAGTTAGGGCTCCTGGTCTTATTCTGAGTGATGGTCCCTGTCACCAGGCACAGGCCATTCCTGTCCAGGTGTAGTAGACGCCCAGTATATATAGATATTGTAGGCTACTATCCAAGGATGGCAAAGCTTTTTTGGACAGCCTACAGTCCGGTGTAGAGGTCCACCAGTTCTCCGCCTGTGTCTGGGTGAATTCCTGTCCAATTTTGTTTTTCTAACTGGAATTACTCAGTAGCAAGCCAGAGTCTTAACTTTTGCCCGGTTGATGGCAATGCACCACATTGGACTTAAACATAACTGGCGAAATATGGGTACCTCTGGCTAAACGTTCAGGGAATACAGGCATGATTTTCTATTATGCATATTAATCTGGACATTAAGCGGGATGGATACAGCTTCTTTTTTTTTTGGATCCAAAATCATCCAATGACTTTGCCAGCTGTGTGTCAGAATTATACTGACTAAAAACCCACCTGTGTTCCTTCAGTTGCTTGTGCCAAGGCCGCGGTAACTCTCTTTCAAATTTATCCATTACCCAAACAGGTGGGATAGATACAGCTATGATGTTATGTATAAAAAGTATTAACAAGATGTTTAGGAGTTGTTACAGCATGATGGTTGACAGGAGTGTATGGAAAAAGAAAACTTGTTGCGCTGACCTCAAGTAACATGGGACAAGGGCAGGAAGATGATTATGTTTTAATTCTAATGTTGCAGGTACATGGTAGCTATTTGTGATGATGTCACTAAAGCCCAGGAACGTTGATTTCTCGGAGACATGGGCCCACCTCAAGGAGACGGTAATATTAATGATTTTTACTTTATCTTTGTCTTACACATTCAAAACGACTATTACTACCTACTATCTATAATATTATAAATATCAAAGTTTAGATGGATGGATGTTTGTTATTCAATCACGCCAGAACTGCTGAATGAATCTGGATGAATTTTGGCACAGAGATAGATTATAGGGAGACTTCCCTTGGGACAATAAAAAATTTTACACACACACAAGCTAATAATGAATACATTATTTTAATATGTCCCAATAAGGTTCTTATTGGTCTAGTGTTGTAAGTACTACCACATAATATACATGGGAATTTCTCACACGACATGGTAACTTTAAAAGTAAATTATTTCTCTTCAAACTTTTTGCCTCGCCTTTATGTCAATGTTCTAAATCTGACTGTGAATATGTATAATCTGCACATCATATCTTATAGGAGTGTATTCTTCGGCAGAATGAACGCAATATTATGTTGCATTATGTACAAGCTGCATCGGGAGTTATTTATTATATGGGTCTGGTGGAAACTAGACCAAATTGCCGTGCGTTCAAGCGTTTCTATTATTGAAATCAAATATAAAAGCATAATGTTAGGACCCATTGATATTAATGTTAATTTTTATCCGTGGTGTTAGGCAACTGGGCTAACCTTTGCTGTAAACGACCCTTTGTGCCTATTTGGCCTTGTTTGTTTTGTCTCCTGCTTGATATGGAGGGAAGTGGAAGTTATGTTTTTGTTTTCCAACTCCTCCTTTATTCATTTCTGATTAATAACGTTGCGGGATCCAAGACAGTTAAATTAATTATCCGGGACTTCGTTGAGCATCATTGCCTCGGTGCTTTTCTGGTGGTCGCCACTGTTGATTCTGGCTTTGGGAATAGTGCGGCTTTCAGGAGTTGCAGTGCTTTGGGAATAGTGCGGTGGGAACGTCCCAAAAAAAATACATGGGAATTTGTTGAACCTAACCAAGCCAGTACTCTGTTTGATAATTATCTTGTATCTGTTTGGGTTCTTTAGCCTGGTGAGACACTTCTCTGTTACCTAACACCTAACCACCTGGTTAGGTGGGTCTTTCCATCCTGATAGATCTTTTTATTAGGATTGGAATGCTGTCTCTTCAATATCCTATCCAGACTTCCATAGTAATATCTTCTATAATATAAAAATGAATCGCTAAATGTGTTGCTAAGCGCAAATCTCTAATCTAAAACCACTGAACCGATTTCGCTAATTATTTTTTTGTTGTGTTTGTTATTGTTAGGAGAAGGATCTTACGGAGAGAAAATTTTAAAAATTGCCTGAAAAAGTCTAAAAACAACACTTTTCTATACTCCCATACAAACGATTCGTAATAATACTTAAAAGTCAATTTGTACTTTAATACCATAACATAAAGTTCAAGTGTTAGTGGAGAGGTTCCGGGAAGGCAAAAACAAATTGGTAGGGTAGGGTAGGTAGGGTAGGGTAGATGAATGTTTGGTGTTTTTATGGTAAAACAAAGTTTGACGGGTCAGCTAGTAATATTATAAATGCGAATGTAACTCTGTCTGTCTGTTACCTTTTCAAGCTTAAACCGCTGAACGAATTTAGATGAAATTTAGTATTGAGATAGCCTTAGACCCTGGGAAGGACGTAGCATAGTTTTATGCCCGAAATCATCCTAAAACGGGTTAGTAAATTATTTGTTCCTCATACAAAAGTATGATAAACCAATAATTTCTCAAGTAATGCAGCCCACACTCTTAAACGTTTTGCAAGACTAGATGTTAATGTTTTTGGCCTGTTGTACACAAGTCATAAATAAAAAGTCTTTCGTTCTCTCTATCCAGGTGGCGGGCGTGGTAGGGCTCCGAGCCGTGGAGCGCTCCGTGTGGAACACTCGCTTCTCCGACGTGTACGCGTTGTGTGTGGCGCATCCCGAGCCGCTGGCTGACAAACTTTATGACGAGACCAGGTAAGCGGTGCCACTTCACTACTGCGCTTGCGACGATCCCTTAGATATATATAATAATAATAATAATAAATCATTTATTTCACAAAAATATTTTTTTTTTTTTTTATATAGATAGCAGAGATGTTAAGGAGCTCCGTATAAAAATCTATCCGTAAACGAATCTGTAATAAAAGTCTCGATTAGAGGCAGAGTCTACATGGGATACGTTATGACAGATTTTTCTGCCCATCCGAGCAGACACTGGCCGTGCGCGTCACTTGCAATTCAAGTACCAAATGATAACTTATAAAAAAAACTTTTTTACAAAAAAATACTACCGACTTCCAAATAAGAAAAGTACAAAGTGAAGTCGGTAGTATTTTTTTGTAAAAAAGTTTTTTTTATAAGTTCTCATTTTGTACTTGAATTGCAATTTACCTTTTTTTGCGTTATGGACACCGACTTCCAAAAATAAAGTAATTTTTCACTTTGTAGTTTTCTTATTTGGAAGTCGGTGGTATTTTTTTGTAAATAAGTTTTTTATTTTTCACTTTTTAGTTGTACCTACCTAATAGGCAAGTTGTTTAGTAATTTTCTTATAACGCCAGAATAGATTACCCGAATATCATGAAACTTGAACAAAACCGATCAAATGAGAGATCTGCTTACCCCTTAAGAGCGTAATGGCGTGATGTTATGTTATGAAATGGTATAAACAATAAACAGACATGCAATTGCAGTAGTCCCTAAAGATTTGCCGTTATTTATTGAAGAGTTCTGTTGTATATCTTGAAGTTCTTCATCAGATCTTCACCAAATTAAAATGGGACCAATTTCGGAACATAATCTTTAAAAAAAAAAAAAAAAATATGATCGGTCCACAATTGACGGATATATCGGTGAAAATACAAAAAAAAAAAACATACAGGAAGTCGAACATAGAACCTCCTCCTTTTTCGAAAGTCGGTTAAAAATAAAGTCTAAATATCACCCATTTTGTTTTACTTTTACAATTTCATAAAAATCTAATATCGATTAGCCAAACTAACGGATAATATTACTTCCAGATCCGAAATTTTATATCCATAACATCTCTGATAGATAGTGGAAGTCCCTTTGCCGCACTTAAGACTCTTATTTGGTCTCTTGTGCGTGAAGGTTTTAAAATTACTTGTTATGTATATTTTGGTTCTTCTACCATTTACGGAATTTTCAGCAGTGCTTATCATTCTGAAACCAACTTTTACTCAAACACAAAGTTGATATTTGGTTGCATCATAAAATCTTGAATCATCTCAATGTGACTGACACCATACAATCTTTCTCAGAAACTTTCTGGAGGAGCACGTGCAAGGTCTTCTGCAGCGCGTTCGTGGGTCCGTCGAACTTGATAACAACGACCACAACGATGGACTACTCACCAGGTTAGTACTTACTTACACTTAGGAGCAGTGGCGTCTTAGGTCGCGGGTTCGAACCTAAATGATAAATGATTTTATTTCTGTAAGTTGTTTTGTACAATCACTTTTACATGTCGATCATATTTTTAAAACTAGATGAGGTCGGCGTTTCCTATCTGACTACTCTGAGAAGAAAGGCCGAAACAAACTCAGAGGTCACAGTCTCTTTTAAAGTCCAGACAAAAATCCTGGTTAGATCATGTGAAGACCATGTAGATTGATGTCTGAAATGGTCTTTTGAGGAAAGAACCAGGCAGATTGTCCAGTCAGTGCACGCATTTGTCAATAACCGAGCAGCTCAACACAGAATTTAAGGAGCTCAACGATTCGACGAACAATACCAAAGAAAGGACATTCGGGTAGGGCGCATAAACTACTCAAACAAAAAAAAAAAAAAACAAAAAAAAATATAATACTTTAAAAGTAAATATTCTTGTCATTGCAAGAAAACCAAAAAAAAAAATAAAACAAAATTCACGGTGGAAAATATTATATAAAAAATCAAAATTAATTTTTAATTGGAGCCAGCTCAGTCCCTAGCCTTTTTAACCTAGCCAGGCACTTCACTTTGTATAAATTATCATCAGCACTGCTCTAAAAACGGTAAAGGTAAACATCGTGAGGAAACTGGCATGTCCTAAAACTATAAATACGAAGACATGTGTCATCCACCAAACCACACTGGGCTCACGTTGTCGATTAAGGCCCATGCCCTCTATCACAGAGTGGAGGCCTGTGTCCCCCATGCCCTCTATCACAGAGTGGAGGCCTGTGTCCCAGCAGTGGGGACATTAAAAAGGCTGATAATGATGATTGTTGCACTTGTGTGGAATATTTTTTGTTCTTCCATTTACAGATACGTGACGGCGTGGCGCGAGTACAGCCAGGGCGTGGCCTACCTCAACAGCCTGTACTCCTATCTGAACCTGCAGCATGTCAAGAGACAGAAGGTAAGATTGTTTCTAATTATCTTCCTGCCATTATAGGCAGCCCGCTCAGTGGCGTAGCAAACACGGGCCTCAGGGCAAAAATAAAATTGGGTCCCGTTTTAAACTAAACTAAAATGCTTATCAGCAAAAAAGGAAAAATGATTATTAGCTCTTTTTCAGTGCATAACCACAGATAATATAATACTAGCATACAGATGCCTCATCCCATACAAAGAAACCGTGCCGACGTAACTAGCGTTTTTCATCTGATTATACTGATTATTTTTTGTAAATCGATCGCGTTCGGTTCCGTTCCACGGAGATAGATAGATCACCATCTATATCCGTGGAACGGAACGGAACCGAACGCGATCGATATACAAAAAATAATCAGTACAGTACGTCGGCACGGATTCTTTGTATGGGATGAGACACCACTGCCATAACTAAGTACTAATACAACCTCTGAAAGCTGAAACCTCTGTGCCTCGGAAAGCACGTTAAGCCGTTAGCGTCCCAGCTGTCATTTGAAGATCTTTGACTGTTGTTTCGGTAGTCAGAAGCAATGAAAAATCTGACACTAATCTTGAAAAAGCGACCCAAATATCCAGTTACTGGTTTTTGGGGTCAGATAGACAGTACTTCCTCAGAAAAAACTGGTACTCTGCTGCGTCCGCTTAGGCCTCGTACAGATGAGCAGCACTTTGCTGTCGACAGGACACGTGGACAGCAAACGCCGATCGATGGCGCCAGCTAGAGTATGAGCGCAGTGCGAGCGCTGTCTTGTCAGTCGACTTCAAATAGACCGAGAAAATACTGTCGCCGTATAGAATACTGCAGCTTTTGTCGACAGCAGCATTTGCATTTGTCGATAGTAGCAGTTGCTTTTGTCGACAGTAGCATTTGCATTTGTCGATAGTAGCAGTTGCTTTTGTCGACAGTAGCAGTTCCTTTTGTCGACAGTAGCTGTTGCTTTTGTCGACAGTAGCGGTTGCTTTTGTCAACTGTAGCAGTTGCTTTAGTCGACAGTAGCAGTTGCTTTAGTCGACACTAGCCGTTGCTTTTGTCGACAGTAGCAGTTGCTTTTGTCGACAGTAGCAGTTGCTTTTGTCGACAGCTGAAGTTGGCTCTGTTGACAGCAAAATGCTGCTCGTTTATTTGAAGCCTTAGACTGGTCCACAACATATCTGGGAAAAGACTCGGTAGATATATTATTTAAATAATAATTTATAGTTTTACTAGTTACCCGCCCCGGCTTGGCACTGGATTTAAATACAAAAACCTTCCTCGTTAAACGCTCTCTCTATTAGTGACCACCCTATCAAAATCCGTTGCGTGGGTTTGAAGAAATTAGCGGAGATACAGAAATGACGTCGACAGACGCGGTCAACGACTTCGTTTTTAGGGTTCCGTACCCAAAGAGTAAAAACCCTATTACTAAGACTCCGCGGTCCGTCTGTCTTACTCTGTCACCAGGCTGTATCTCATGAACCGTGATAGCTAGACAGTTGAAATTTTCACAGATGATGTATTTCTGTTCCCGCTATAACAACAAATACTAAAAACAGAATAAAATAAATATTTAAGTGGGGTTCCCATACAACAAACGTGATTTTTTTGCTGTTTTTTTGCGATAATGATATGGAACCCTTCGTGCGTGAGTTCGACTCGCACTCGGCCGGTTTTTTATACTATTTAGAGAATTTGATATTGACTTTGTGTGAAAACTCTTGTGGAAGCTGTAAGTTATAAGTTTTGTTTGTTTGCAGGTATCGGATGCTGAGATCATCTACGGCTCGTCTGCCACCGTGACTTGCCCCGAACATGACGCGCGCCAGCTCGAAGTAAGTTCAATCGTACCATACAGGGTATCCTTGGCACCGACACGGAACGGAAGACAATGGATTCAGTACATGATTCTGGATCACCTAGCGTTGGAATTCTTCGTCCGCATTTTCCTAATTTTTGAAAAAAAAAACAGTTTCTTAATCCTTTTTTTTTACAAAAAAAAACAGCAATGTAAATAAAATTCGAAAGAGCTGCTGAGCTCTGCTGGTTTGTACCTACACGCGGCGCGGCGAGCGCACTTTCTCTCTTTATCAAAATTTATTGGGTAAAACAAGAATAGGACCGACCAGTGCGGCGACGCTTGTTGAAGGTGTATGTCCAGCAGTGGACGTCTTTCGGCTAGATGATGATACAATAAGAATAAAGATTTTGAACAGATTACAGTTGGAATAAAAACGAACAACGTAGGGGATGTTGCTCGTGTTTTCTAGAATGATGTACTGAATCCATGCATTGTACTCCTTTTCGCGTCGGTGTGAAATACAGCCTGTGTAGCTGTGACTTTTTCAATTCATATGTACTTTCTAAGTTTATCTTTGCCATCGCTGACAATATTAAAGGAAAATATCGCAAGGAAACCTGTAGCCTAATTACGTAAGTGGATTCGGCAAGGCAAAGGGGTTTGACCCCATCAATTGACGCATGCCTTGCCGAAATCACTTACGCAATTAGGCTGATGGACTTCTATAGTGCGCGCGGAACTAGTTGGCCGTGCCTTAGGTTGTGACAGGGGTGAGGGGGCTGGTTAGGACAATGGACAATGATAATGTCAATGGGTCATCACACCCATTGTGAATGGGTCATCCCGGGTTTTTCTGGCGCCCTTTGCCTCTCCGTCCCACCGCTCACATACCTAAGGCGCGGCCAACTAGTTCCGCGCGCACTATATTTAATATAAGTATGAAATCGCCAATACGTCGCACAGGACCTTTAAATGTGGCGACGCTTGGGGGCAGCCTATATCCAGCAGTGGACGTCTTGCAGCTGAAATGATGATAATGGATCCGTCTTGGGTAACCGAGGTTACCTGGTTAACCGCGACCTTAATTAAAATTGGGTATCTGAGACTCCACGTCCACAGTTAAGGGCTCCCTACACATAACTGCGATGCGATACGATGCCGCATCTCAGGAATTTGCGATGCGATTTTGTCCGGCAAAGCGTTGGTTCAGGTGACCATACCTTCAACGGTAGTCAGCCGTATTGGACGGTTTTTAGGAAAAACTTAACTTAATCATCTTGTCTTATCTTATGGAGGGGCCGAGAAATAACTCGGACACTTCGACCCATTGGGATCTTTTGTGGTCCCCTAGATAACTTACTCCTCCCCAATCTCGTTAAAAACCGTTTTCATGAGTTTTACAATGAGATTAGAAGATATGAGCCTGTAGTCTTCTGGTTTTGGATACCCAATCCCTAGGAGACTCATTCGCTTACCAGCCAGTGCATCGCATGTGCACAGTAGGTGCTCCATGCGTTCCGTATGTTCTCCACACAACCTGCACATGGGTGTCGCGGTTAGACCCAGACTTGAGCATGTCGTTGGTTCCAAAGTGCCCAGTAAAGGCCCCAAGCAGTTAGCGGATTTGCCCCTGCTCATGTTTCAAATGTATATGTTAATCATCGTAAGATCTGTAATTATTACCCGACTGCCGAATGAGGGTAATGTGTTTATCAGTCTATGTATGTATGTTTGTTCCTATGTGGCGTTCAAGAGAACAAACGCGTTGGCCAATTTTGATAATTCTTACGTGAATCGATTCGTCTTAACCCTGTGTGTGTCACCAGCTACATTAAAATTGGAGAATATAAAAATGGCGGATTTTGGGCGCCATATTGTGGGAGCCCAAATTTTTTTTTCTTCCTACCCCATCATATGGGGTATCAAATTAAAGGGTTTTAAGAGGTGATTTCAAAAATAAATAACATTTATATGGTTAAATGTAAAAGGCGAACTAAAAAGACGTAAACAAGAAGAAAAATTTTCTGGCCGAATTTTTGGAGCCAAAATGAAAGTTTTTTTTATTGTGTGCTGAGTACCTTGTTCGTTAAAGTTATTGTTTTAGTATTGGTGTTAGCTGGCGGGTGGTGCAGAGTAGCATTATTTGCACCTGTTCTGTAGCAATAGTAAACTTATATTTTATTAAATATATATAATATAATTATATCTTTATTATCTTCATCTATTTATGTCTGACAATGAGTCATATTTTTCCGCTAACGAATCTGCTGCCTCTTCAAACGAACCAAGCTTTTGTTCTCTAGGTGACACCCTTGGTGATTTTATTCAGCATAATTTCAATTATGAGTCTAGTCGGTTGGTGAATGTGTGCCACATTAACGCTCAAAGTGTTGCCAGTCATTACAGCGAGTTGTATGATGTTTTCAATAACAGCAACTTTCACGCTATCCTGATCTCCGAAACATGGCTCAAACCGCATCTTCTATCCACCACTTATCCTCTTACTGGTTTCGTTCTCATACGGAACGACCGGATTGGTAAGGGAGGAGGTGGTGTGGCCATATACCTTCGCAGTGATTTTCCTTACAAAATACTTGCTACTTCCTCCTCAAACTATTCTGCCTCTGCTGAGTTTATCTTCATTGAAGTTTGCGTCAAAGGAGCCAAAACCATTATCGGTGTTGTCTATTGTCCTCCCACTGTTGATTACTTCACTGAATTCGAATCAGTTCTTGAATCTTTGGGTTTAGAGTATGCACACCACATCATCATGGGTGATTTCAACACAAACCTCCGTTCCCAAAACTCCCCCCGATCCCGTAAGCTTCTCCATCTCATCGAGTCAGCTAGTCTGCATGTATTACCACTACAAGCGACCCATTGCAACAAATCTGGCGATGACACCTGGCTCGATCTTATCCTCACCTCGAATCCTTCCCTTGTCTCATCCCATGGTCAACATGACGCTCCTGGCTTCTCTCATCACGACATGATTTTCCTTTCCTATATCCTCAAACCTCCTAAACCTAAACCCAGGGTTCTGTACAGGCGTTGTTTTGCCAGGATGGACGTTGAGAAACTCAAGAAAGATGCATCTGCGATCGATTGGGAGGTTATGACGGAGGCCACTTCGGTTGACGATAAGGTGGCAATCTTTAATGATGTTGTGGTTAACCTCTATAACCGACACGCTCCCGTCAGAAAAGTGAAATTGAAACGGCCTCCTGCGCCTTGGATGACATATGGCATACAGATGGCCATGCGACGCAGGGACCGCGCGTTCCGAAAATATAAAAGGGATCGTACGGACGAGAACTGGGCGCTATTCAAGGCTGCAAGGAACAGATGTAACCAGATGATACGCAATGCTAAACGCCGCCACATTCTGGAAAATATTTCTTCTTCTTCTTCTGCCGATATTTGGAAGTTCCTAGGAACACTTGGTATCGGCAAACCGCGACATTTAGACCTTCCTAACTCTATTGACTTAGATGATCTCAACCATCATTTCTCCACTGTGCCTACAATGGATCGTCTAACTAAGCAACAAACTCTGTCTCTTCTTTCTGGTCTCACGCGTCCTGACATTACTCCTTTTCGATTCATTCCAGTTGAACCAGGGGAGATCAAAAAGATCATTCTCGCCATCAAATCCAAAGCGGTGGGATGTGATAATATCACCCGTGGTATGGTAATCACTGTTTTGGATCACCTCCTATCTCCTATCACCCATATCGTAAATGTTTCCTTGTATACCGGAATATTCCCTTCCTTGTGGCGTAAAGCCTATGTTCGTCCACTTCCCAAAGTTTCCAATCCCACTCTTCCAACTCACTTCCGCCCCATTTCTATCCTTCCCTTCCTATCCAAAGTGCTCGAGGCCTGCGTTCACAAACAATTTTCAAACTTTGTGCAGAGTAATTCTCTCATTAGTCCTCTACAATCTGGATTCAGGCCTGGGCACAGCACTGTGTCCGCCCTCCTTAAAGTGACTGGCGATATAAGGGCGGGACTGGAAGATACAAAAGTCACTGTACTAGTGTTGGTTGATTTCTCGAACGCCTTCAATACCGTCAGTCACGAAATCCTTTTAGCCATTCTTTCCTATTTGATGGTCTCCCCCAAAGCACTGGAATGGTTCACCTCTTACCTTCGGGAGCGTCAGCAGTCGGTTCACGTTGGAGATTCTTCATCTCGTTGGTGTGATTTGATAGCTGGCGTTCCTCAAGGCGGCATTCTTTCTCCTCTTCTGTTTTCTATTTTTATTAATCTCATTACTTCCGAACTTCAGTGTGCGTATCATCTGTATGCAGATGACCTTCAATTGTATTATCAAGGGAGTGTCGACGAAGTACCTGACGTTATCGAAAAGTTAAATGGCGATTTAATAGCGATAAAAGCCTGGTCTGATAGGTTTGGCGTTGCTGTAAATCCCAATAAGTGCCAAGCTATCATCATTGGGAGTCCTCGCAGCATCGCTAAGGTGGATTATGCAAC
Source organism: Orthosia incerta (assembly GCA_948252205.1). NCBI lineage: Eukaryota > Metazoa > Arthropoda > Insecta > Lepidoptera > Noctuidae > Orthosia > Orthosia incerta. The sequence continues at coordinate 16,710,714 of OX411766.1, read as the reverse complement.
TTTGCCACCTGTTCTGTTTAACGGTACGATTGTTCCGTTTAGTACTGACGTGAAGGATCTTGGCTTGCGCATCGATAGCACTCTTAACTGGCGTACTCAAGTTGCTAGTGTCAGTCAGAAGGTCACTGGAACGTTGCGGGCTCTGTATCGTTTAAAAAATTTATTGCCTTCGAACACGAAGGCAATGCTTGTGCAGACCCTAATTTTTCCTATCATCGATTATGGTGACGTGTGCTATTATGACCTGAATGCAGATCTCCTCAACAAACTTGACCGTCTTCTAAATTACTGCATTCGATTTGTTTTCAATTTGCGTAAATATGATCATGTCTCTGCGCATCGGTCACTTCTAAAGTGGTTACCCATACGCCAGCGCAGAGAGCTAAGGGCACTGACTACCTTGTTTTCATTTCTTGACTCTTCCAACTCCCCTAGTTATCTGGCTCCTCACTTTCAATACATTTGCGCCAACCACAACAAAAATCTTCGCTCTTCACATAACCGTCTTCTTCAGTGTCCCACTCACCGCACTGACTTCATTCACTGTTCTTTCTTCGTTCAGTCTATTTCCCTGTGGAATGCGCTCCCTCAAGAAATCAGGATGGCAACCAACCGATTGACTTTCAAAGTGAAAGCTCGCGAGCATGTTCGTAAGAAGTTGGCGGTAGTATCGTCACAGCGATAATTTTCTCCAATTATCTGCTACCACTAATTGTGTAAGTATATTCGTGTATTTATTTATATGTTCGTGTATTTATTTATATGTTTGAGTATCTATTGTATGTATTTATAGTATGTATTTATAGTATGTATGTATAGCTTTGTATTTGAATAAACCTACCTTAGGTATCACGTTTAACTTTAAATATTGCACCTACCACTATTGGTCTCTGCATCACCCAAAGGTCGACTGGTAGAAAATGCCTAAGGCATTAAGTCCGCCTCTGTACGTTTCTGTGCATGAAGTATTAAATAAATAAATAAATAAAATCATGCTGTGCAGTCGGAGGATACATCTGGTTTTGGCCAGCCAGCTCGCGAATATGTATCCTCCGACTGCACAGCATGATTTTCTTCTTATTTACGTCTTTTAGTTCGCCTTTTAAGCAGTCGGGTTTTTTGATTTTTTTAATTTTCTTTTTTCTATAAACATAAAATTTTGCAAAATTTGAAGACATTTAAATTATTGTAAAATGTTTTGTTGATTGTTTGTTTAGTATATTTCAACGATTGTACTAGTTCGAAACGTTTCGTTCAGTCTCCGAGTAAGAACAAGCCTAGTCTCAGAGCGTACTAAACGTGGTGTCAACAAGTGTGATGTAATATCGCAGGAATGCGCGATGCGAATCAGATCGGAAGTTCTTGCGGTGCATTCGTGCGAGCTCGCAGATATTTGCGATGTGTTGCGAATTCGCAGTTATGTGTGGGAGCCCTAAAGGTCAATGCTCGTGCTTTCCCTGTACGATAAAAGGCTTGCAGTGGAACAGGAACCGGCTGGGACTATAAATTATTATATATGTGTTTATTTAGTTAAATTCTATGCAGGTCGGAGAGTTGGGCCTTGAGATATGGGAGCGAGTGCTGGTCAAGCCGCTTACTTCAGCGCTAACAGGTAACCGATCAACATTATATTTAAAAAAAAAACTTATTCTATAAAAATACCTCCAAATAAAAACACTACAATATGCAAAATAACTTAAATTTCGTTTTTCGTTCTTACCAAAGAAAAATAAGCTTTTACCCGTGATTACACACTACATTGGCTTAAACGGCAAAAATCCGCTGTGGATACTGTAAAACACAATGTGGTGTGATGTGATCCCAGCATAATAATGCATAAAAGTGCAGTACAGTGTAGTCTATACCGCTTTTTAGGGTTCCGTAGCAATGGCAAAAAACGGAACCCTTATGGATTCGTCATGTCTGTCTGTCTGTCCTTCCGTATGTCACCGGCACTTTTTTCCGAAACAATAAGAACTATGCTGTTGATACTTGGTAAGTACATAGATGTATTCCGTGAACCGCATTAAGATTTTCACACAGAAATAGAAAAATTTGGGGGTTCCCCATAATTAGAACTGAAGCTCAAATTTTTTTTTTCAATACCGTTGTTAAACATGGCGTACTTTCAGAGGCTATAATTATGATACGAAAGTTAAATCTTACGCATAGGCATCTTTCTGTTACGCGGTCGAGACTTTTGTTTACGAGCTCGATCATTATGTTTGCAGTTCAGTTTTAATTTTATAAGTCAATTTAAAAAAGTTTAGTAGCAAGGATTTTCAAACATAGAATAAAATGGGATAGATTTTCTACGAGGCAAAATGAATGATTCCGTACGTTTTAGCATTGAATTCTCAAAAGTCTTTTAAATGATTGTTTAATATATTTAATTACCAGTTTTAAGTTAATTATTTTCACATCAACGTTTGTCAAAAATCGAATGGGCTGTATAGGCTGTTTTCTTTGTAAAATAATATGTCCAGTTGCAAAAACGCGCCATATTGAAAATTTTATTTTTTGTGAATAAACAAATCTAATTCTTTGATTTGTTTTTACTGTTTCTCACAAGTACTCACAACTGTATTGAAAAACATCGTGTGATACACGGGTGTGTAGGTTATTGCAAACTCGTGTCATTAAAAACCCTCGCCTTCGGCTCGGGCTTGTTAATGACAGCTCGTTTGCAATAACCTACTTGCCACCCTTGTATTACAATGTACTATTTCATCAAACTCATACGGTTATCTATGGCTAGGTCTTCAAACATGATATTGAGGTTTCTAATATATTTTTTTTCTAAACTGAATAGTTTGCGCGAGAGACACTTCCAAAGTTGTAAAACGTGTCCTCCCCCTGTAACTTCTAAAATAAGAGAATGATAAAACTAAAAAAAATATATGATGTACATTAAACTTCCACCGAAAATTGGTTTGAACGAGATCTAGTAAGTAGTTTTTTTTAATACGTCATAAATCGTAAACCGCAATTTACCAAGTACGGAACCCTTCGTGCGCGAGTCCTACTCGCACTTGGCCGGTTTTTAAATGATTTATAACATCATGTGGAATGCGGAACAGTGTGTAAAGCTTTTCCGACCAGATGGGTATCGTGTCTGGTTCGGCAACTGCACAACGTTGTATATGTTCAAATCGCGCCGAGAATTCTACTTGCGCAATGTAGGATTTTCTGATTTAGTTCGTATGTGGCGTCATAGATGTCGCGACAAGTGTATTCGTCCCTGTATTATGCGACAAACCCCCATTACTAGACACCGGATTATATGCATTTACATGTTTGCATATGCATTTGCATGTTTGCATATGCATTTGTCTATTTGCATATGCATTTTGCGCGTGGAGCGATGTTTGCATGGGGCGACAATCTTACTACATAACATTTGGAAAAGTTTGAAAAAAAGGTCTCTTTGTTTACAATATCATCTTAGTATCAAATTTTTTGATACTTTTGTCCGATACATGTGGATTTATAAAATAAACAGTAAAATGTATATATTGTACCTACGTGGTTTTTTGAATAAAATAAATAATATTAACAAGATTTTTTAATAATTTATTTGAGATGTGTTTGCTCTTGACTCTAGTCTAGGTCAGAGGTGACAGAGACAAAGTCGACGATGGAGTGAGCTTACCCAGAAGAAGACTGTTCACTATCTTTGAAGAGAGGATTAGGATTTATTATTTCATGCATATTTCGAGCTTTTTTTCTTGCATAAAATCCGGTTTCTACTTATTGCTTACTATATGTATTTACGCTATACAGGTCGCATAGTGAACGCGTTAGCAGCGGCGCGAGATTCTTCCCCCGACCCGGCGCACGCGTCCATCCTGCGTGAGGCGATACACTCCACTGTTCAAGTTAGGGCCTTCAGAGTGCGCGCGCCGTTGCAGTTGTACCAGGTAAGATATTATGGTTCACTATCTTCTTCCCGCGGATTTCCTGGGCATCTATCCCAGCCGTGGGCCTGGGATAGAGGCTGAGAGGACTATCTCTTAGGAACGATGTTTTTATGTATGTATGTAATATTGTTGGAATTGCACAATATTCTCATAATATGTTACTCTATATGGGCTGCTAAACATGTGTGTCAAATTTCATAAGTGTGTGTGTGTGTGTATGTTTGTCCACGCATTTCTACGAAACTACTTATCGGATCGTGATCATTAGTTTTTAAGGTTCCGTACCCAAAGGGTAAAAACGGGGCCCTATTACTAAGACTCCGCGGTCCGTCTGTCTGTCTGTCTGTCGCCAGGCTGTATCTCATGAACCGTTATTGCTAGACAGTTGCAATTTGCACAGATGATGTTTTTCTGTTGCCGCTGTAACAACAAAAACAGAATAAAATAAATGTTTAAGTGGGGCTCCCATACAACAAATGTGTTTATTTTGCCGTTTTTTGCGATAATGGTACGGAAACCTTCGTGCGCGAGTCCGAGTCGCACTTGGCCGTAGTTTTATTGGATTAAGTATCTGTCAACTTAGGAAACAGTGCAAGTTCGTCATAATCGGTTTAACTGTTTTCAAGATATGGAACATACGAGTACAACCGAACTCCTTAGCGACAAACAGGATGTATCAATCTGCCTATCCTTTTCCCAACTATATTGGGGTCGGCTTCCAGTCTTACCGGATTCAGCTGAGTACTAGTGTTTTACATGGAGCGACTGCCTATCTGACCTCCACAACCCAGTAACTGGGTAACACGGTACCCCTTGGCAAGACTGGTGTCAGATCTCAAGCTTCTGACTACCCGTAACGACTGTCAAAGATCTTCAAATGAAAGCCGGGACCAACGGCTTAACGTGCTTTCCGAGGCACGGAGGAAACTCACCCATCCACGGACCGACTTCGTCAAGCGTTGCTTAACCTTGATGATCGACCCGTGCGGCTGTTATTATTTAGCCACGAGCTCCTCACAAACAGGATGTATGTGTAAATGAAATTATTATGGATATTTTGTCAATCTTTTAGGTACCTTGCTATAGAACTTGCTCACTTTTTAACACGCTTTTATTAGCTTGGTATGTATCAATGTAACGGAATCTTTGAACGTGATTTTCACCCCCTTCAAAACGTGGGATTGATTTGAAACTTTGCACACTTATCAATGACCAATGACAATGCAATTATTTAGTCAAAGTCAAATATGTTTATTCAACTAGGCCAATAAGCGGCACTTTTGAACGTCAAACAAAAATTAAAATTTAAAAATAATGAAAGTTGATTCTACCGGGCGCGTTTAAATAGTTTGTTTGTGTATTTGTTGTTGGTTTTTTGGGGGCATGTGGAACAGGGTGTAAAGTCCCACAAACCTCCATAGATAAGGGAGGATCCTCCGACCAGACGGGTGTTGTGTCTGGTCCGGGCAACTGCCCGACGGTTGTTGTCGGACTGTTGTATGTGTTCTAATCGCGCCGAAAACTTTACTTGCGCGATGCAGGATTTGTGTGACGTCATGTCATTAGTTTGTAAGTGGCGGCGCTGGTGCCGCTACAGTTTTGCCTTACCAAGATCTTCAGGATTAGCGACTTTTTAGTTCAATTTACCATTAAAGCGTGTTTTTTAGTTTTTAGAACTACAATTTATTAGTGATAGGGTACTAAAACTAAACTCTTTATAATATTAGTATAGATTTTCATTTGGACCGATTTATGAACACAGGCTAGCTAAATCCTGAAATAGGTTTCCTAACTGCAAACCGCGGTATGGTGTTTTTCCTGTTGTTCAATGGCTTATTATATGATTAACTTTACAGAAAATAGTACTGGAGCCATATTTGGCCGCGGCAGCCGCGGCGCACGCTAAGCTGGCGGCCGAACTGTTGGCCAGCGGTGACGTAGCGCACTACACCAAGCATGCCCTCGCGGGGCTCGACAGAGAGGTAACATCAACATCATTTATTTACTGACTAGCTTTTGCTTGCGACTTCGTCTGCGTACTATGTATATGTCGCAAATAGGAGGGCTATCTTGGATAAACCCTCGATCTTGTGGGCTTTCGTAGGTATGCAAGCACAAAGCAGGTAACTTATGCCGTCTTGGAGATAGTCCTTGTTCCAATTTTATCAAAGCAGCGAATTCGGCCACCTACGTTTCGCTTTTTCTCAACAAAACACACTTTCAATTTTATACACGCCATTTTAGGCCACCTCTCGAATATTTTCCTCACAACTCTTTTTCAACTTCGCAAACACCAAGACCAAAAATGGCGGGAGAACCTCGCTCAGGGTGTCTGAATAGGCACCCCTGCTTTTTATTGGCTCAAGAACTCATCCGGCAAATTACCGCTTATAACATCCAATCCAAATCGAGTATTTTGACATAAGCAAAATAAAGTGTTGTCAATCGAATAAAATCGAACTGAGATTGAATCGTAGGCTAAATGTTGCCAATTAAACAAAACTGAATTAATAAGTTTAAATGCGTCATATTTCTTTGTTCTTGATTATTAGACATGTACCTTCCTCTGATATGTATATGAATGTCATACGTGACTGGCTCCTACAATTGGACTATTCAGAAACTTAGGAAATAGTAAATAATAAATAGTCATAATTGCATCCACACACTCACCAACACATCACACTACACAACACTCCACACAAACACACAGGTAGTTGCATTATCGATTTTAGTTTATTTTCATTAAAAATAAAAATAGAGATACAAATTATATACTTTTTTTTGTCCAAAACAATAATTTTGTAATATTGAAGAACACTGGGATAAAGGCGATGTCGACTGTGACACAGTACAGTCGACACCGTAATCTCTTAAGCATGATCATAGATACTCACTTTTCTGTCAGTGGCCAACTTAGATTAAGAGAAAATTGTTAATTTGAATGTTACAAATAAATTATTTATTTTTTATATATTTTTATTTCACATTCACACAATCATATGCTCACAAACAAATCTGCAACACACTTACACCTTTTTACTTACTTTCATACACATAATTCAAGTTATGTACTTTATTTAATTTATGTAAAATATTATCTTATAAAAATAAAATATAAAAAAATATTAGCCCACCGGTATCGGGAACAGGGTCCAAGCCACCGGTGGTCATGGCTCCTGAGAGAGGCACCTCCTAACGACACGCGCCGTGTCCAGGAGTACCGCTTTCTGGATCAAGCTCTTGATCCAGCTGCACAACGAGAGCATCCTCGGGTGTTCGTCGAGGCTCTTGGCTATTATGCCATTGGACGTCATGATGAGATAGCATGCATTCTAACACCGCACACAGAATAGTTCGTGCCGTCGACTAGGGCAACCTTAAAATCAAAACACACTAACCGCAAAATTACAATTTATTTTTATTTATTTAGATCTCTAACAAAGGATACACAGGCATGACAAAAACGAAATTATATTAACATTCCCGTCTTTATATATGTTGGAAACTGCTTTATTTGTGAAAAATAATCCACATCTATTTCAAAAATTGTCGGCAGTCAGAAGCAATCCAATACGAACTCAATATGTGAATCAATTGTGTTAAGTTAAGGTTACACTAGTCGAAAATTCTTCCATACAAACGTAGTATAGGGATTATTCCACTGTTTGACAATGTACGTTCAAAATAAAAAGTGATATCAATTTGTCTCATCATTATCTCGTCCTGTATGGAAGCAAAAAAGTAAAAAAAGAAAGTATTTGAAAGTTATGAGCGTCGAAAGTTCCACATTTCGACACTAATTTTAACGCATTTTTGGGCGCAAATAAATACCATAAGAAGACGGAAAATTGCAAAACGGCCTCCATGCAGGGATAGATTAGTAGTTTAACAATGCAAATAATTTAATTTTGAAAAGATAGATTTAGTAGTTTTTTCATGATATCTAGACTGCCAAAGCTCTGTTTATAAAATTTCGGGCGCTCGGTTTCGTCCTAAATCATTATCCATTTCGCTACAAATTTTCAAAACTGTGTATTCGTACGCGAACTGGGTTCCTACTGCTCATCACAGCATCTATCTCTTCTGCACGTGTTGTCGGTTGATATAAAATGCATTTTAACCCCGCGCACAAAATAGTTCGTGCCGTCGACTAGTGTACCCTTAAATGTAAAACCGCACTAATGCAAAAAAGTTTTATGGCAATGCCCCACGCATTTATAACAAAGTACCTAATATTATTAAAACTATTAGTGTATTGAAATTTAAAAGGGCACTAATCTTTATAAATGTTTTTTGTCCTGTAATTATTTAAGTGGTGTACAATAAAGTATATAATAATAATAATGGAAATATTAATGAAAAAAAGTTATTACACAATTGACGACTTCCTTAATGATGAATCACTGATTGATTGACATGCTATTTATACCATTTGACATTTTTATTATATTTTAATTGGAACCTTGATGACATTAATGTATTGTTGTGACATTTTACTGCAATTCAAACGATTGACATTAATTTGTATTATTTGATTCTCATTGATTTTTAAAATGATAATTTAATAGTTTAATTTGTATAAATCAAATAATATGTGTTGCATGCCCATGTGACGGTAGAGCATGGAGGACACTTATATAATAAAACATCTATGTACTAAATACCCATGTTTGCAAACCAATAAATGATTTGATTTGATTTGAAATGTTGGAAAGGGTTATTTTACGAGTCGCAATTAAAATACCCTGTCGTTCTCTCCAGGTGGCCCTTGGAGCTCGGTTCCTGGACTCATCATCAGCGGAATCAGTTCGCGGCTGCTACGAGAAAGCAGCCGTGGCCGCCCATCTTCCGGCGCTGCACGCCACTGTTAGCCAACTCATGAAGGATGCCGCCGCCGACCTGCCCACTGCCAGCGAGGTTAGTAAACAGCATTGTACATAGTATATAGCACTGCACTCAATACTCAGCACTACATTTAATACAAAACTCATTACACACTACACAGGACATAAATTAATGCGCCTCCCCGAGCAAAACGCCGCACTAGTCCAATTGTGTGCAGTTTTTAAGAGCTATCTACTTTTTATTTAAAAAGAAATATCAATTAATAAAAATACATTAAATTTCTACATAATGTTGATTCTAAAATGATAGTAAACTTTTTTTTTAAAGAGGTTTATGTGTCACTAATCTCCTTCCAACAAAACCATAAAAATGTAAAATAATTATTGATAGCATGCATCTCCTCGTAAAGTGTTCATTAATTATTTTTTATACTAACACTAATGGATAGACAATTTGATAACGAACATTTTGTAAGTTTTATTTTTTTCAAAAGACCAATATTCGATTTTATAAAGATTTTATTCTAAAATCTGGGCGTATTCACTACCGTAATTCATGCGCCATAAGTGCCGCTAGGCCAATAGGAATGCTCATATCTCATGCTGATTTTTTGGTCAGGGTACGGCCTTAAATAGTTCTCCTAACCGAATTTCTGCCACGGTGACTAATATCAGCGGCCATCGGCGCGGGATATTATAGTGCGCAAGTGTATGCGCAAGCGCAGGTGCGCTCTCTGATGCCTCACTCTCATAGTGCAAGGGGGCGGCAGTCCGACGCCACCGGAGACAGTTCAGACCTTGGACCAACAGATTAATGTGCGCACCGAGGCACAGGGGTGTCAAACGCCAACATCCAAACTCCTTTCAACAATAAGAAATAGGGATGCATCTTAAAATAAATTCGTAAATTCGTTGTTTGTCCGTCAGTGGGATTATCAAATAATATTGAACACTTAATTTTTACTTTAAAAAATAAATATAAATTGACAAAGATAAAGCGTATCAAAGTACAGGACCCCACTCCTGTACTACACGCTTGTGACGTCACTTTGTCAGTATAAAGTGTAGCACACCGTGACGTCACACGATATTTTAACGCACTGTATCGTCGTCACTTTATATATACGTGTCAAAAGAAAAAACTACATGTCCAATATTTTTTATTAATCTACCAGACAGACAAAAAAACTAATTTTCAGTCAACTACCCTATTCTTATTTGAAAAAACGAATAACACTGTCCGACCTGGGAAACGAACCCGGAACCTCACACTCGGCACTCCAAGCAGTACGCAACACACAGTACATCGCATATGAAATAAATATGAAATTTTAAATAAAGATATAATATTAAAAAAAATATTGATGATGTTCCTTAGAAACGCCAGGAGCGTGATACGTAGAGAGTGTAAACGCCGCAAAAGGAGGGTAAGGATCTTAGCAGGTGGCGTTCTATAGTTTCTGCCTACCCCCATGGGAAAAAGGCGTGAGTATGTATGTCTAAATAAAATTTATATCTACCGTAAATAAAAAAATAAATAAAAATAAGTACAATAGTTATTTATGCTACAAGTGCGGAAAGTAGGAACGAGTCGGAAATCATCTTACGCACGTGTATCATACAACTTTTTACTATGCACTGTGCGAGGAAATTAAAAAATATATCTGAACCAGGCAAGAAATTAAAAAATGTCGCTTATTCAAGAGCGCTCAGCATATCCACAGATTAACTAATAGTTCATAGTTCCTCGGGCATATCTACTGCGCATGTGCAAATAGCTGTCACGTCGTAACGCAAAAAGGCACGAGCAAAATATTCATTCTGCCAAACATATTTATGTTGTTTTTTTATTAAAAATTGGCTTGCGTTTGACTACTATCTCACATGATAATAATAATAATAGTTTATTTCATAATGAGATTGCAAAGTTAAATAAAGTTATGTTAAGTTAAGTTTATTTAATGAAATATAAGTTTTTAAACTGTCATGGTCACTAACATGATATTTAATGAATATTTAAAATTAATTTATTGATCAAAATCTAAATCTAGAGTAATTAAAATGCCTTAAATGAAGTATTAGTTTTGTTTTACCTTTTATATGAATGCTAATTTGTACTTAACTAATTTTTTAAACTTTTCTCAAATAATAAAAACTCTATGCGGCGGGCTGACGTTGGAGTTAAAAATTAAAAAAGTACAGGAAAGTAAAAAGCACTAGTAAAAAAAGTGTCACTTTCCGCACAGTTTGTCTGCTTGGAAAACGCTCTTTTCGAGGACATGCATTGTAAAATATTATGCATATTCCTTTCAGCAAATCCTTTCATTTGATAGTCTCATCAGGGGGGTGCATAAAAAATAAACGGTCCGACATCTTTGGCAGTCCACGAAGCCTAATAGATAAACTGCCGCCTTCTTCCCATCGGGGGAGGCATAAACAACAGAACGTCACCTGCTACAATCCTTACATAACTTTTGCTTAATTTAGGCTCGGCGCAAACGGGCCACCAATCACAGCCATTGGTGGCTGTCGCGCGCTACCGCCACATTTGAAGCAGTGGCAGAAGTGCGCGACAGCCATCGGTGTTCGGAAGCTGCCATGTTTCTAATCTCATCATAATGACTTCAACTATTGGGTATTAGAACAGGCACATACACGTCTCACTCTTGTCACTGCTGGCGTAACAATAAATGGCGCGTTTTGTGAATACTCATTGGTCCACTCCGTCAAATAAAAAGAGACGGCAGGTCCTCTATTTCGCTTGTAGTTGTTCGAATCAAGCGTCCGTTAGACTGTACGTACTCTTTATGTGGACATAGTTCGTTTTTTGATTAAATGTCAGAAACTCTGTTTTTTTAAGTTTATTATTAAAGGTGCGATGTGATGATGAGATCCCAAATAGCTGGTCGTAATTGTATTGTCGATACGATAGTATCGATATCCGTTGAGGCATCGTCGTGCTCCATGGTGACGCGTGCGATGTATAGGATGCCTAAAGCCTAACTGCGCCGGGGTGGAGTAGCGTGACAGTGGCGAGTGTGCGTCTTGTGTGGCCTGCAGCGACAACAAGTGGCGAGCCGTAGACACTGCTGTAGCTAGTGGCCGCCACCGTCTACACGTGTGCGGTGCTGCTATACAAAATATATGGAAAAGTGTGTTAAGTCGCTGTCGCTGGCCAGCGATGGTAGCGGTCGGTGGCCCGTTTGCGCCGAGCCTTACGTTTATTCGTCTAATTATACACAAAGCTGTTTAGGTGCGGTCGGTTTCTGAAGAACGTCCCTAACAATATCCGTGTGTCTACCTTTTCTTAGTCGCCTTTCATTCATCCTCACAATATGATCGAACCATCAAAGCATAATTTATAATCTGAGAATAAATAATTATTGTGAACATCGAATCGAGCTTCTTTAGGCATCGACTGTCTGGTCACAATAGCATGTTTGCGATGTTTTGTTACGTTATTATTAGGGACCGTCCATTAATCACGTGTGGCTTGGAAGGGGGCGGGGGGGGGGGGGGGGTTAGCAAAAATCACGAAATATAACAAGGGGTGAGGGGGTGTAGTAAGATATCACGTGTATTTATTTTTTCGTCATACGCGCGATTTCTAAACCGAAAAGCGGCGTGAAGTGTTATTGCGTTATATTATTTTAATTCTAGTCAAAAACAACCTGCAACCTTTCTGAGTAGACATTTTTGTCATGGTCCTTAATTTCAGAATAAGATTAGATTATACTTTATACCTGTATTTAAAGACTATATTCTAAAAAAAAACAAGATTCTTTGTAGGTACTAAAAAATACATGTGATTTTGGGTTAGTCTTAAATCTCACCACGTATTACCAAGGGGGAGGAGGGGGTAAAAAAGCTAAAAAAAAATCACGTGATTAATGGACGGCCCCTTATTAGATTTTTATTACTTTTTCTTGTTAAATTTTGTTTTGATATAATCCCCAATCTCTTTAGCTGGGCTGAACATAGAATTTCCGATGTGCTTGGCATGGCGTGCAGCTCTTTTACGAGCTTTTTTTTACCCATTGCCACTAATTTCCATTCTAGCCATTGTAACTAATTCAGACCGGCCAAAAACATTGGGGACTACTGTTGTTGTTGTTGTTTTAACTGATCTCATGTTTAAGACTGTTTTTTTTATAGTTCTAATTTCTAGATTAAGTGTTTTGATTTATTTTACATAAGTTCGCTAATTGTGCCTTCCTTTTTTATAATTAGTTTCTAGTTTAAGGGTCACCGTCCATCCTGGATCTGTTATGTACAATTTAATCAATAAATTATATTTAGTTTCATTTGATTCACTTTATTTCCTGCATTTACTCTCCTTGCCACATCTGCTTGAGTCTTTAAATCTCTTGTGAACTTGCCATTTATACAAACTTATTTATTCATATATACTTTATTGTACACCAAGATAAAAAATTACATACGGAAACCTTAAAATAACAAAAAACATACAACAGGCGGCCTTATCGCATTCTGCGATCTCTTCCAGGCAACCCAGAATGGAGAGAGATAGCCTTGACACAACATGGGGTTGCACTTGGTGCAATTTTAAAAATAAATAATAAGTAACAAACATAGGATGAACCAAATATAAAATACTAAAATAGATACATACATACATCTATACTAATATTATAAAGAGGTAAAATTTTTAAGTTTGTATGTAGGGGGTAATCTCTGGAACTAAAGATCCAATTCTAAAATTTTTTCACTGTTAGAAAGCTACATTATTCCTGAGTGCTATAGGCTATATAACATCACGCTACGACCAATAGGAGCGGAGCATAAATGAAAAACGTTGCAAAAACGGGCAAGAATATTACTTTTTGAGGGCTTCCGTTGCGTACGCTGCGTAAACGGTTTCAGTTATGCAATCATGTATGTAGGGTAGGTAGGGTAGGTGTAGGGGAGGTGTAGGGTAGGTGTAGGGTAGGTGTAGGGTAGGTGTAGCGTAGTTGTAGCGTAGGTGTAGCGTATGTGTAGGGTAGATAGGATAGGGTAGGTACGTAGCCAGTTGACGGGAGCGAAGCCGCGTGGGACAGCTAGTTTATAAATATACAGTAAAGAAAACAATACAGCTCCAACAAGAATAATATCACAGTGAAAGGTAGTGCTCCTTTACCAGTCTTTTAAAGATCGGTAGTGATTGCGCGCGTTTTATTGTCACAGGCAATGCATTCCAACTTATTCACTTGCTCGACACTCTTTTAATTTATTTTTACGTCACACTCCGATACATTATTTTCTCTTTCAAAACACGGCACATTGTGGACATCCCACCCATACGCACTAAACTTTTTGGGCATACAATTCATTGTGCGTGCAGCTAAGAAGTGAAATAGGAAGATTTCCTGGGTAGAAACATTTTCATACGAAGATACTATTTATTAGTCGGTCAGAGACATAATCAAATAATATTGGACACGTATTTTTTGGTTTATCAAATAAATAATTAAAACCGGCCAAGTGCGAGTCGGACTCGCGCACGAAGGGTTCCGTACCATTACCGCAAGAAACGGCAAAAAATCACGTTTGTTGTATGGGAGTCCCACTTAAATATTAATTTTATTCTGTTTTTTGTATTTGTTGTTATAGCGGCAACAGAAATACATCATCTGTGAAAATTTCAAACTGTCTAGCTATCACGGTTCATGAGATACGGCCTGGTGACAGACGGACAGACAGACAGACGGATCGCGGAGTCTTAGTAATAAGTAAGTAACCCTTTTGGGTACGGAACCCTAAAAACTGACAAAGATAAAGCGCATCAAATTTCAGGAGTGGGGGGGCTTGTGACGTCACGTTGTCAGTATAACACGATATTTCAACGCGCTGTATCGTCGTAATTTGTGTTTACGGGGCAAAAGAAAAATACGTGTCCAATATTTTTAGGTTATCTAACAGACCGACTAAATAGATATTATTTGTCAACTACCCTCCGTCAGAGTCTATGTTTCCTAATAGCAACAACTTGGAGGTCTTAAATTCAAGAGTGAATGGTGTTTCCATCTGGAATTTCTCAGTAAAAGAATGGAGTCTAGACCAGGGGGGTGACCATAAGCTCTTAGAGTGGTATCAATTTGAGATCGAATAAGGGACAGATGTATCTGACTTGTATACATCTGTCACTTACTCGATATCAAATTGATACCGCTCTAAGAGCAGAGAGAGGAGCTCGTGGCTAAATAATAACAGTCGCACGGGTCGATCATCAAGGTTAAGCAAAGCTTGACGAGGTCGGTCCGTGGATGGGTGACCATTTTCAACATACCGAGTTTCCTCCGTGCCTCGGAATGCACGTTAAGCCGTTGGTCCCGGCTGTTTTTTGAAGATAGTTGAGATCTGACACCAGTCTTGCCAAGGGGTACCGTGTTACCCAGTTACTGGGTTGTGGAGGTCAGATAGGCAGTCGCTCCATGTAAAACACTGGTACTTAGCTGAATCCGGTAAGACTTGGAAGCCGACCCCAATATAGTTGGGAAAAGGCTAGGCAGATGATGACCGCTCTAAGAGCTTATGGTCACTCCCCTGAGCCCGATTGATGACAATAGACTCGCCCCCTTGTCATCGTCATCAGACTTTTAATGTTCCCTGTGCTGGGACTCTGGCCTCCTCTCTGTGTGAGGGAAACCCCCGCCCCCTAGGATAGGTTAGGATAGATGGACCCCTTTTCCGCACTTAGACTCGCATTTGGTCCGTTGTACGTGCAGGGCCAGGGCTTCTCTCTGTGGGAGGGAATGGGCCGTAATCCACCACGCGGGCCCAGTGCATGTTGGTGGATGTCACATGTCTTCGAATTTATGGTTCTAAGACATGCCGGTTTCCTCACGATGTTTTCCTTCACCGTTTTGAGAGCAGTGGTGATGAAATAATTTACACAAAGTAAAGCGCCTGCCTGGGTTCGAACCTACGACCTACGACTTGTAAGTCGCGGCCGTTACCACTGGGCCACCATTGCTCTAATACCCCCGCCCCCTATTAAGTGGGAATTAACATTACTGACTGGAAATTTTGGTGTATCTCAGCCTAACCACGAAATAATATCTATACAGTATTCTATCTTCATACGAACGGTCGGAACGCAAGTCATACCTACGCGTCCCGAGTTCGGTAAACTCTCGATACATTTTACAGTCGCGAACGCGCCGCAGTGACGAACGAACGGTGTGATGGTGTACCGCGCGACTGTAGGTAAAAATTTCAAGGACAAGCCCGAGTCACAATACTGTATAGATATTGTAGGGCACCAACGCTGCCACTTACGAACTAATGACTGGTTTGTGGGACTTTACACCATGTTCCACCTGCCTTCAAACTGTTTACCTTCGAACATGAACATCAGCGCAGCCTCCGTGCAGAGCTACTTAATCGTGACGTCATCATCACTTCCTCAAGCTTTTGAGCAATGAGTCACACAGCCAGCCAGTACCCACGGCATCTATGGGGGTATCCTGACCACCAGCATGCAGCGCACGCGCATTCCTAGTCATAACCCTCAGCTTCTGTCTTCACCCTCAACTACATCAGCGGCCCTGGCACAGCACACTGCACCTTCGGTCGGTCAACAAGCAGACCCTTGAAGATGCTCTCCTGGTCGTCGCAGTCAAGCCACTACGCCGCTCAGCACCGCTCCGACACACTGGAGCCAGAAACACTATCCTGACTCATTGGGATATCATCACCCCGACTCACTGGGGCACAACCGCATAAAGTTCCGACTCGCCGCGAACCCTGCGACTTCCGGTTCCGACTCACAGGAACCAACCTTCCACTGGCCTGGCACGCATCACGAGATGTACGGACGACTCAATTTGCTCGATATAAAGTAATCAAAAATATAAAATAATGTAAAGTAGTTGGTACAGAAATTAACACTTTGTATTTGTTTTATATTTTGTACCCGATCGACCCTCCGTGGGATTATAACGACCAAAATTTGAGATGGGGGTCAAACACGAGTCAATAATAAAAAATAAGAGTATGTTTTGGTTACATTTATATTCATCACAGTCACCATAAAATAAGGAATGTGAGGCTTACTTTGCGTGAAGTCCCGAGGGGTCTCTTGGACACAGAGTGTCTTACGAACTAATTCAGTAAGTATAAGAATGGTGTGGCCGTCAAAAATTCTAGGCCAAACATAATATTTAGACACTATATCGGCTTCGCCCGCTTCAAAAGTAGCCTATGTGCTATTCCAGACTCTATCTCTGTGCCTGGGTTTGCTTTCGTTACGCTAAGAAGAAGACAGTCACCATGTCTTGCGAAAGTTCTTGAACTGCTGCTCCATAAACACAATCTGTCTGCCTAGTCTTCTCCCAACTATTTTGGGGTCGGCATCCAGTCTAACCGGATTCAGCTAAATACCAGTATTTTATAAAGCGAGGATTGATGCATTCCAGAGAGAGACGAATGCTGACTCTTTGGACTGCGAAACGCACCAATGCATCGATCCAGACCCAGCGCCGAGTAAAAACTCACTGGTCCACTGGTCCAATGGAGAATTTGGAATAAACTGCATGTGGTTGGGAACAACAAAGGCAAAAGATCGCACGATCGTTCACCAACAAGATGGACTGATCAAGTGACAGACTCGAATTTCTACACAGTCGTAAGGGACGCGCTGGACAGAAACCGATGTAGGCAGATCATCCGCTCCCGATGCAACCCTGATGCTGACCACGATCTTCAGACATGAGGGACCGACCAAGAGCGACATGTAGCGACTGCCTATCTGATCACCACCACCCAGTTGCAAGACTGGTGTTTCAAAATGCCTGGGTTTTGTGTACTCGTAACGACTGCCAAAGACGTACAATTACAACCAGGATCATCGGCTTAACGTGTTATCCGAGGCACGGAGGACTATCATTATGTAATGGATTGTCCGACCTTGTCAAGCGTTACTGAACCTCGAAGTTCAACCCGTGCTTCTGTTATTATTTAGACACAAGCTCCTGAACTCCATAAACTGGTCAACATCATCATCATCATTTCAGCTGAAAGACGTCCACTGCTGGACCCTTCCCCAGGCGTCGCCGCATTGACCGATCCCGTACATCTCGCTTCCAGTGGATTCCCGCAACCATAACCAGGTGATCGGTCCACCTAGTGGGAGGCCTTCCAATGCATCGTCTTCCGGTTCGCGGTCGCAATTCCAGAACATAATGGCCACGTCGGCCATTCGTTCTGCGAGCAATGCCCACTGCCACTAATGTTACAGAATTAAATTCGCAATTCGTTTCAAAAGTTTCGCAATTCTTCGGGCTGTGTCGGTAACTTTTGTTCTCCTGCGGACATCCTCATTTCTGATGCGATCACGCAAAGAAAATCCGAGCATGGCCCTCTCCATTGCCTTTTGAAGGCGATCGGCGGTGGCAACCTCTCGCGTCCGGCCCTGGTTCAGGCCATGTTACGGAGCGAGAGGGTATGGGAATCTGTCTCCTCCTTCTGCGAAGCAGTAATGCTCGCGAAGGAGCAGGCGGAACGCGTGAGGGAGACGCAACGAAGACGCCCTCACGCCCCTAGCCACCACAGGAGACGCCCTGGGCGTCGGGAGTCGCGAGCAGATTCCCGGCCACCGTAGGCGCGGGCTTGCGGACGGCGAGTAATGGGTAGCTCGCCGTCCGATAAGGACCAGGCCCGAGTCGACGGCGCGTTGTGTTCCACGCGCGCCTCAAAGAGATGTCAGCAGAACTGACGGGGTCCGCGAGGACCGATGCCTGTCTGGGTCGCGGATAAATTTGAAAAAGAGTTACCGCGGCCCTGGCTCAAGCAACTGAAGAAACACGGGTGGGTTTTAGTCAGTAAAAGTCTGACACGCCCTCCCGCCTCACCCAGAGCGGGAGAAGTTATTGGATGACTTCCCAACCAAAAAAAAAAAAAAGGCCTCTCCATTGCCTTTGGGTGACTGTAAGCTTTCTAATGAGGCCCATTGTGAGCGACCGTCCTATAGGTGATCACTGGCGACACACGCTGGTCATAGACTTTGTCTGCGATAAATTGAACGAGAAGATACCGGCCACTTCCCGAACGCCACCTAAACACGTACAAGATTTGAAAACTGAGGAGATTTTTTTTTTTTTACCAGCTTTTTCGTATGGTTCTCAGCAAATCGTTTCATTTGATATCCATATCATAGCAGTGCACAAAAAATTACTAGTCCGTCATCTTGGGACGTCCGCCATATTGGATTAAGAATGACGTCACTAAGCTAACCATGCATTGTCATCCAAACTAAACGTGTATGCAAAATTTCATCTTAATCGGTGGAGGATAACTGCTTTAAAATTCAGTTACAAGATTTGACCCGAACACACAGACATACATTGCAAGTTAAATAAAAGCTAGTAAAATAGATTGAGATAATAATTATTATAATATTGATGGTGTAGACATGTCTCCAGGATTCTGGCGAAAGGCATCGTCTATTCTGAACTCCTGGATGGGAAACGAAATCGTTGTGGCTACAGATTTAACGCTTCAAGGAAATCCGAGATAAGCACATGAGAAGAGAAGAATTTAGAGAAGTGACATTGACCCCATACTTTGGGCGAAACAGGTTCAAAGTCGGCCCGAGTGGAGACGGCGCGTGCAGTGTCTTTGAACATAAAAGGACGTTCGAATTATACCAAAAACGCGACGACCTGAAGGCAAGACCACCAACAGCTTTCATTTATCATGTCGATAATGGTGTTCTGCAGTGTCCACGCAAAGTTCGATAT
Organism: Orthosia incerta; assembly: GCA_948252205.1. Classification (NCBI taxonomy): domain Eukaryota; kingdom Metazoa; phylum Arthropoda; class Insecta; order Lepidoptera; family Noctuidae; genus Orthosia; species Orthosia incerta. The sequence goes on along the minus strand of OX411766.1, from coordinate 16,691,205 downwards.
GCGAGTCACATGAGGGCACAAACATCTGTTATCAGAGCAGCAAACCATGCAACCACAATGAGGAGCCATGAAATGCGGTCGCTGTGACCGAAACCAGCTAAATGGCATCAACATCATTATAATATTTATTTATTATATATGTGTGTTTATTGCACACCACAAAAATACATATACATGACAAAAAAATCATAAAAACAAGTCTACAATGGGCGGTCTTATCGCATATGGCAATCTCTCAACTGAACGAGAGGCCTCTCCTCACATTCAGTTCAGCCAAAGGTTGTCTATAAGAGTTGTTTATTATTTTTTCTCAAAATTTATTTCTACCTATAAACAAAGCGTTGTTTTATCTCCCCACAGCGGCGGATGGACCTTCGGCGCATGTATACTCTCCTGCGGCCGTTGGGCGCCAACGCGCTGCGTCCCATGGTGGACGCGGCGCACGAACAGGCTGCCGCCGACGGACAAGCGCTGCTAGCACTATCGCACAACAAGGAAGAGGTACGTCACACACACAGCATTATGCTGAGCGATTTTTTTGCGGGTATTTGGCTATTTTCAGCCACTGTTGTTAGCCATTAGCCGTTAGTAGCCATGGTCAGCCATGAGAGGCCATTGTTAGCCACTTTTAGTCAGTGTCAGCCACTGTTGGCCATTTTCTGCCACTGTTATTAGCAACTAGAGACCATTGACAGCCATGAGGCTATTGTTAGCCTCTGTTGGCCATTGTCAACCACTCTTCGACCGACTCGTAGTTTTCAGGGGCTGTTGCTTGCCACTCTGTTTCAAAAATGACAAGGACGACCTAGATGACACCTAATTAAAGCGAACTTCGGTCATCTCAAAGCTTAGAGTTCAAAAAGTTTTCAGGTGCCTCTCGTTTGTTTTACAAATGCTTACACAGTACACGGGCTCGTTAATCAATTTTTACTTTTAAGTACTCACCTTTAAACACTTTATTTTTCAAAATACGCTTTATACACGCGTTCCATGATTATGACACTAATGTTTTAGTAATAGCAATAGTTGCGTTTAAAGCGCTTGTACGCGCGTCGACGGCACGCCTACTTGCACCACATCTCATTGGCACCAATGGGCGAAAACACATATGCCTGTAATTGCATAAAAGTGTGCAAGAACTACACAGTTAAGTTAACTGTGCACCTCGCTGAAAATCTATCCCACGCCCGCCATCGTGCGCCAATAGCGAGACAATGTCAGAGTGACGTGCCAGGTGACGTCACAGTCAAAGTTATTTTGGCCGTGTCCTAGCTTGCTTGCCATTGTGACATTCACCAAACAAAGTGCATTATTTATTTTAAAAAAAATGCTAATATAATAATGTTAAATAATTGATGTATTTTCGCCCTGAAACATCGTTCAATTTCTGTCACTCGATTTTAGTTGAAAGAGACGGAATTGATGTATACTGCCTGATTTTTCCAGGCAATTTAAATGTAAACTAGTAAAGAAATTGATAGAAGTCCATCCTAATTTATGTAGGAAACTTTAAAAAAATTGTGGTGTAAAAAACAGGTTTTATATTTTGTGATTTGTGGTGCAAAAATAAGTGGGCTTAAAATTTACACGAAATCTGGGGGCACGGCATCGGCAGTGCCCTCGCCAAGTCTAGCAATAACAAACATTAGATTTGATAATGTATTACTGTATCTGTGCGAGTGAGATGAAACACATTTATTTCTTGAAAGTATCACTGTCTCTTTTCACAGCCAGCCGATTATTACGGAAATGGAGTTGAGGTGTGTTGAAATCTAAATAATCTCGGTTTCTGAACGACGTATTAAATCTCTGTTCAGAAAAGCCTGCTTGCACGACAAATCACTTCACACATTCACAGCTTGCATTTAAAATTTTATTACAACTTTCGGTTTGTGAATTAAGAATTTCAGTTATATATTTGTCAAACCCTACTGTAGTCTGAAAATAAAACTTTAGCATTTGGTTTAACACGTTCTTAAGTCCATTTTTTTCATTCAGAAACAGGGTGTAACTCTGATATTATAGCGCTAAATCTTTGGGTAAGTTAAAGCTGTTGTCCAAATATCAAATAAAACGGGATAAGTGATTTGTAGGGCAAGTGGAGCTAAATCTAGAACATAATATAGTACATTAATGCAGCGGCCAGCAAAAGAGGCATTGATGGACGAACGTGTAAATGTGGGCCAAAGCGAAGCCGAGGCACACATACGTAAGTCCCATCAATGGCTAGTTGTGGCCAAGGCCTATATAGTACTTTTCTCAAATAATGCGCGGAAATTAAAACTAAGTAGTACCTAGAACTCATTTTGTCAAATAAGATTACTTTTCAAAATCAATGACGAACAACCAGCGAACAACAATATTTTTTTCCGTTCGTTCCATCCGTGTTCATTTGGTTTTTTTTTTCAATAAACAGCTTTCTATTTGCAAACCAGTTCGAAATTTAAATAAAACCTTTGATAAGTTACGTCCTTGGTTGCCATGTTTCGGAGTAAATGATCGTTCCATTTTTTAAATAACACGACAGATATAAATTTACTATGTAATTTACTAATGGATTTTCATACAACTTTTTCCGGCCGCTGCTTTTTTCGATTTATCTCGAAGAAGGTTGTCAAAATAATGCTCAAATTTCCAAGCATGTTTGAGGAAAAATTTTTTGCATTGTAGGTTACAACTACAAGTAAGTTGTTACAGAATCAATTTTTAAATTAAACATATCCAGCTTTATTTATTAAAAAAAACCGGCCAAGTGCGAGTCGGACTCGCGCACGAAGGGTTCCGTACCATTATCGCAAAAACGGCCAAAAAATCACGTTTGTTGTATGGGAGCCCTACTTAAATATTTATTTTATTCTGTTTTTAGTATTTGTTGTTATAGCGGCAACAGAAATACATCATCTGTGAAAATTTCAACTGTCTAGCTATCACGGATCATGAGATAAAGCCTGGTGACAGACGGACAGACAGACAGACGGATCGCGGAGTCTCAGTAATAGGGTCCCGTTTTTACCCTTTGGGTACGGAACCCTAAAAACTGGCTAACCATATGATTAAGTTAAACATTGATTAGTAGACCTATGGAGAATTTGGATTAAAACAATACACATGGACAACTTTTTTTTTATAAATTGAGAATCCTCTGAGAACTTGTCAAGCTCTACATTAGAATGAAAATCTGTCAAACTTGGATTAAAATAGAGTTTGATACGTGCTTAACCTATGTTATGCACAGAACTACAGACGTAAATCTAATAAGATGAAGCGAATGTATGTACTTAGCGCATCAAAAAAGGGAAATGCTTTTCCTTTGAGCTGTATCATTTAGCGTTACCGGCTAGCTAAAAAAAAACTAATTACAAGTAAAATTTAAAATACTCCCGACACATTTTTATTTCATGCTACATAATTTATCTAGTAGTAGACACGCTTCGATCGACAATCTATTGAGCACGTATTTATGGCACGATATCCTGCGAAAACACACTGATTCAAACAGTAAAACTCCCATAACTTTAGAATGGCTGAACCGATTTTCATCAAACATAGCTAATAACACTCTCGATAAAGCCACCTTTCAAAGGAAAAAAAAAACGAAATTAAAATCGGTTCATCAATTTATAAGCTATGCAATGCTGCCATAGACAAACACAGGAACACACGTTAAACTCTTTTGTTCGGGGGTTAAAAACTCCTCATAAACATTTGGCTCATACAGAAACAATTTTCTTTCATCGCTTGGTCTACATACGGCTCCGAATGTTGGATCATTATCGACCCCCTGGGCTATATAGAGGATAATTGCAAATTCAAGACAAGACAAAGACAAAGATATTTTATTTCAAGTAGCCACCAAGCGGCACTTTTGAACGTTAGGTACATTAAAATTTACAAGTCATACAAGTTGATTCTACCGTGCATTCGGCAAGTAGCTTGCTATGAAGAAAAATGCACAAGAAATTCCATACTTACTCTTTAAAAAAAAAAGTTTTTTTACAATATTTGGTAACATAAGTACATACATTAATAAATTCATATATGTGAGGACAATGCACCCAGAATAACACTACACACTATACTACGTACAGGCATAAAGTAATAAAAGTACTCACACTTTCAAAATTCAGCAACCGGCTGTATATCTCTTAGGGCGGGTTCACATTAGGTCGGACCGACAGTTTTACCGGAACAACAAAGCTGTCGGTAGCAAATTGGCATTTGTATTTCAATAGCGCTGTTCACATTTGACCCGATAAAACTGTCGGCTACGACACATTTACCGGACATTCAGCCATGATTTCTGTCGGGTCGGATATAATTTGGCATATACTGCTTAGTATAGCGCCGTTCACACTTGTCGGCTCGTAAAGGCGAAGCCACTCACCCACCCACCCGCTCTCGCCAGAAGTTTCGCCGGCGTGCACGCAGAGAGGACACGTTTATAAACATGGAGGACGAAATTAATATAGAAGTTTTGATTTCCCTTGTAAACGACGGAGGTATTCACATTTCGTCGGACCGGCAGCTTATAGTGTGAACATACATAACCCAATAGTCGGCCAACGGTTAAAGTTTCGGTCCGACCCACGGGGTCCCAGCGCTAAGAAAGATAATTTGGTTCAAATAAATCTCACTAGATGGCGCGACATGCACCGAGTTGATATTGAATTGTGTGTAAAATTAACATTTTCTGGAATTGAACATAAAAATTGTATGTTCTTTATTTAACTTAACTTCGATTTCTTACAGAAATTACTCAATAGTTAAACAAGTAAAAATTTCAAAAATCCCCGACAATTTTTTTTTATTTCATACTTTTTAAACTACATAATTTATATAGTATTTTCTCATGTTTTGTCTAATAATACATAATTTATTTCTTTGTAATATTGTGACCTTGAGATCAAGGCGAAGTCTTCTGTTCTTTGCCAATACATTGACATACTATTTTCGTTCTTATTATACGTGTTATTTAAGATAATTTTTCACTGAACAGGCTCACACACACTTCGTGAACGCGATGCTCTCTCTCCATGGCAAATACAGCAAGCTCTTTGGAGAAGTCTTCGGAGGCGCACAGGCCTTTGTTGGGGCTTTGGATAAGGTAACTTAATAATATAAGTATTCGTTTGTATGTAAAGAAAGTTTTAAGGCTATTTTATAGATTTCAGTTCTACAAGTTTAGTGTGCAGCCCGCCTAAGGGCGGTAACGCGCTACATCCGATCCATGTCCGTGAAATTTGGCTTCCGAAGTAGCTACGGCTACGTACTTCTTGTAGGAAAGCTAAAGCACTAAATCCGAACTCCATCCGTCATCATTCAGAAGATTTTGAACTCGGTACTCAAATCACAGACGTGTAGTGCGTAACCCAGCGCTAATAGTTTTTATTTTTTATAAAATATAAAAACTCCTTACAACACTTAAATCATGGTTGAACACAAACTCTGTTTAAATTATATTAGTATGTTAGTTAAAAAAAAAACTTAACTTAATATTTGTTAGTGTTGTGTGTTAGTATTTCCGCTATCTGCAATTTCCGTGTAAGGACCGCCTCTGGCGGTAAAAGCCTCCTCCAAATGCTTCCATTCTTCTCTAAGTCTGGCTGATCTGGCCCAAAGGTTACCAGCCGTTTTGACTATGTCGTCTTTCCATCGTTTAAAAGGCTTTTAAAACCAGCGCTAACAAAGAACAATTGGTTCAAATAAATGCCACTAGATGGCGCGTTATGCATGTATTTGTTATTGAATTGTGTGTAAAATTTACATTTTCTCGAATTGATAATAAAAATTGTATCTTCTTTTTTAATCAAGTCTCCTAAGCAAGTCAAGCAAGTCTCAAAGATTATTTGAACGGATCATTTAAAATTGATTCCAATAGATGGCGCGGTTTTAAAGGACATGGCTAAATAAAGTATGGACGACTGCCCTAGCAATGTATAAACATTTTAACTAGTAATATGTAATACTGAATAGCTGAATATTAGTATTTCGTATGAAAAATGTTACAAGATCTTTTTATATCGTCACAATCCTGAAAATAAAATCGTAGAAACTCCTACATTAATAGGTATACAAACTTGTAAAGTAATAAGATTTTGCTATGATACTTTATTAAGGCGTTTAGAGGAGCTCGTGGTTTAATAATAACAGCCGCACAGGTCGATCTTTAAGGTTAAGCAACGCTAGCCGAGGTCATTCCGTGGTAAGGAACCACGGAATGACCTCGGCTAGCGTTGCTTGGAAAGCTAGTTAAACCGTTGGTCCCGGCTGTCATTTGAAGATCTGTCATTATGCATCTCATGATGAATCAATACGCAATTGAAACGCTCTGTATTAATACATAATACCTGGCGAAAGGAACTTCGTTCAAAGTGTGTTCCCACCCCCAGCAGCATGTATTTTTTTTAATTTGGTTCTATTCGAATCAAGTGTAATCTAGAAGTGCCGTTTCTTTTCAGTTTTTGCCAATCATTTCTAGAAAACATAAATGCAATTAAAGAAATCAACATCTAAGGTTCTATCTCGAAGGTTTTGAGGTGTATAGCGAAAGGTACAAAAATAAATAATAATAAATACTGCTCGTTTCAATTTACGCAAATGTCTTTAAAAGTAGGTTTATTGACTAAAATTTTCGTAAAACGTGTCAAACAAAAACACGAAAACACTTTTTATTAATATAATTCGCGAAAGTTCTAGAAGAATAATAAAACTGTAATAATTCATTAATAAATATTTGAGATGTATTGCGATAGGTACAAAAATAAATAATAATGAATACTGTTCGTTTCGACTTGCGCAAATGTCTTTAAAAGTAGGTTTATTGACTACAATTTTTTCGTAGAACTGAATCTTATGTTCTTCTTGTCAAACAAAAACATGAAAAAACTTTTAACCATTTGATTAATTCGCGAAAGTTCTAGAATAATAATAAAACTGTAATAATTCATTAATGAATATTTGAATGTTACGAGCTAGAGAACAATTTCTATTCATGCTAAGGGCAGTTGTTTAGCCATCTCTTTTCTGAGGCATGCCACGATTTTTTAAATTTGCATTGTAACACATTTTGGTGCAATGAAAATGTAAAAACGTGCAAACAAATACTATAAAACGAATCGTCACTGTATTTAAAGAACAAATTGACACGAACCACTGACCTCTATCATACAAGTACGCTGGACTACATAATTATGTTAGATGAAATGACAGTTGATTTTTGTGCTGAATCAAAGCGCCCCACTCGTGGTTCTCAGGAACTAAAATTGACACATTTAGAGATAGGTTAATACCGATATTTCTCAAGATTAGGTAATACTAATATATTCGCCTGGAAATATTATATTATTTTAACTAATACGAGTATATTAGTATTAGTAATATTTTTAAATTACACTAATATCAAAATAGTAGACTTGGCAAGGCGTATCACTCATCTACTGTGTTGACTTCTCATAATATGTTGCAACTAAATATCTCATATTGGTATTAGTGATGAATGTTATATGAATGCCTAATAATCAGTAATAATATGTTAAAAAGCAATGTGTAATATTAATTCTGGAATCATCATCATGATCATCCACAGTCCGACTTCGCCCACTGCTGAGCACAGGCCTCTCTCTTCTTGTATCAATCACCTCGTTCCTGTCTAGAATTAATTCTGGAATAATATCATGATAATTATAATTGTATTAACAAATGTTTTTAAGTCAAACAATTTATATCTGCACCTAAAACAGAGTTGAAAACTGATATAAGTCTTCACGTCGCTGGAATGCGATGTCACTCTTATTTGCACCTTAACACTACAGAGACAGGATCTCAGCGATGAGAGCGAGAAATATGTCCGTTGTAAATTATTATCCATCTCATTCGTACGCAAATATTTGTATGAATGATGTTCCAACCGAGTGAATCCAAACTATTGTAAATGTAAATATTAACTAACTAGTATACTTGAGCGAGCAGATACTTGCTCAAATATACTGGTTTTAAGGATAAGTTGTTAGCCTATCCCCATATTTAAATCTCACTGATCTGACAGTAATGCGCTATAACTTTAGTAGCACGCTATCCACTAGTTTATAGCTTGCAATCTGATTGAAAGTATTTTTCAATTAACCTTTACAGCAAGTTTTCTATTACTTAGAAATGAATCTCAATTAAAATAATTGGGATTTTCTTGTTCTCCTAAGTATTAAATTATTCTCACGTATTTTTATACCGAAGGCCAGTCCCATCTCTAATATTAGTTCCATGGAATCTCACGTTAGGTCACGTTGCTATCAGCGCCAAAATGGCGAAAATCAAATGTCTTAATTTTGTCATCGATAATATGAAGTCCAGCGTACTTGTAATTAGAGGTCAGTGACACGAACCGAGCAAACTAGTTTGCTTGCAAGTCGCTGCTAACACCATCTATAGCCGTGGAACGGATCCGAACGCGATCTATGTACTTATATAAATAATCATCTTAGTCAGACGAAAAACGCGAGTTACGTCGGCACGGTTTCTTTGTATGGGATGAGGAATCTGTATGCTAGTATTATATTATCTGTGAACGGGTGAAATGTTGCAATGGTGTACTAAAGGTGCTCCTCCGCCTACCCATCGAGGAATACAAGTGGGATATGATGTTCATTGAAACTAACCTACACCTGTCTTCCAGGCATGTAGCGCAGTAGTAAACTCCCGCCTCGGCCCCTCTGACGGGTCAGCCCGCGCCCCGGAACTGCTCGCGCGCTACTGCGACGCTCTACTGCGCAAGCGAGCCGGCGGAGACGCAGATGTGGACGACAAGCTAGCCGCCGCCATCGTCGTCTTCAAATACGTGGACGATAAGGATGTCTTCCAGAAGTACTACGCAAGGGCACTCGCTAGGAGGCTCATACACCAACTCAGCGCTTCCATGGAGCAAGTAAGTCAACATCTTTCTAATATTTACGGGTTTGTCTGTCTGTTGGGGCATCTATGCTGCCGACGTCACACAAATACTACATCTCGCAATCCTAGTTCGTCTCAGTGATTTGAACACACAAACAGCCCGACAACAATCATCGGGCAGATGCCAACCAGGGAGCCTACTCCCAAAGCACGAAGTCCTTAGTTTCGGCCTTAGTTACGGGCGTTTCCTATTTCCTAACACCTACGGACAGATGATTCGTTCTAGGCCCTAACTAAGAATTAATGACAAGACAATTTGACAGCTGTACCCACTCCCGATGTATTTACCTGTCAGAAAAATTGAGCGTAACATTGTTGACGGAGATAGGGAGTAGACCCCTTGACACAACACCCGTCTGGTCGGAGGATTCGCCCTTTGTAATGGAGGTTGCAGGGCTTTTCAACCTGGTTTCCGAACCAGACCGGACAGGTGTCCTCTTGATACACTGTCACGTTTGTGAGTCTGCCACGGAGGCAAGGACGGAGAAGTGCATATCTGCACTGCTATAATACCGTAATTATGACGGTTCTTAAAATACAGCCCTGTCAAAGACATAATCGACTTAGAATTTGGGCACAGTTGGCTGCCTTAAAAAATTGCTAAGCTAAGCTGTTAATAGTTATTTATGCTACAAGTGCAGAAAGTAGGTGATTTCCGATGAGTGGATAAATCGACACGAGTTGGAAATCATCTTACGCACGTGTATCATACAACATTTTACTATGCATTGTGCGAGGAAATAAAAAATATATCTGAACCAAGCAAGAAATTAATAAAATGGCGCTTATTCAAGGGCGCTCAGCGTATCCACAGATTAACTAATAGTTCATAGTTCCTCGGGCATATCTACTGCGCATGTGCAAATAGCTGTCACGTCGTAACGCAAAAAGGCACGAGCAAAATATTCATTCTGCCAAACATATTTAATGAATATTTAAAATTAATTTATTGATCAAAATCTAAATCTAGAGTAATTAAAAACGCCTTAAATGAAGTATTAGTTTTGTTTTACTTTTTATATGAATGATAATCTGTACTTAACTAATTTTAAAACTTTACTCAAATAATAAAAACTCTATGCGGCGGGCTGACGTTGGAGTTAGAAATTAAAAAAGTACAGGTAAGTAAAAAGCACTAGTAAAAAAAGTGACACTTTCCGCACAGTTTGGCTGCTTGGAAAACGCTCTTTTCGAGGACATGCATTGTAAAACTATTTTCAATACAGTTACATGGCGTACTTTCAGAGGCTATAATTATGATTCGAAAGTTAAATCTTACGCATAGGCATCTTTCTGTTACGCGGTCGAGACTTTTGTTTACGAGCTCGATCATTATGTTTGCAGTTTAGTTTTAAATTTATAAGTCAATTTAAAAAAGTTTAGTAGCAAGGAGTTTTCATACATAGAATAAAATGGGATAGATTTTATACGAGGAAAAATGAATGATTCCGTACGTTAGCATTGAATTCTCAAAAGTTTTTAAATAGTTGTTTAATATATTTAATTACCAGTTTTAAGTAAAATATTTTCACATCAACGTTTGTCAAAAATCTAATAGGCAGTATAGGCTGTTTTCTTTTTAAAAAAATATGTCAAGTTGCAAAAACGCGCCGTAATGAAAATTTTATTTTTTGTGAATAAACAAATCTAATTCTTTGATTTGTTTTTACTATTTCTCACAACTGTATTGAAAAACGTCGTGTGATACACGGGTGTGTAGGTTATTGCAAACTCGTGTCATTAAAAACCCTCGCCTTCGGCTCGGGCTTGTTGACAGCTCGTTTGCAATAACCTACTTTCTACCCTTGTATCACAATGTACTATTGTTAAACAGAGACGGCACTATGTCTTGACATCTAAATAAAAGGCAATGATGTATTTCCTGAATAGTAGTTTTAATTATTAAAAAGTCAAACACATTACAAGAGAACATAACGTTTAGTCGGCCATAATATAAACAGAAAAAAAATCGAGTACACATAAAAAGATAACACAACCAAAATTAATACTCGTATGTTTATACAAAGTACTATAGACAGCAGTGCCACCTAGACTCAGCTATGCAAATTGGTTGATATATGCCATAAATTTCTAAAATCATGCTCCATCAACGTATTTTTTTTATTTCCTCAAAGTTATTTATGGTTATTGTAATATTCCAGGAAGAAGCAATGATCAACCGCCTAAAGGCAGCTTGCGGCTACGAGTTCACGAACAAGCTTCACAGAATGTTCACTGACGTGGCCGTCTCCGCCGACCTCAACGCCAAGTTCCAACAGCATCTGCGCGACAACAATCTCGCCACCAGCACCGGGTTCTTTATACAGGTGAGTGATAGTGGGCAACAGTGGGGCATCAGTTAGGCAAGTTCACGAACAAGCTACACCGGATTTTCACCAACGTGGCCGTCAACGCCAAGTTCCAGCGGCATCTGCGCGAGGGCAAACTTGCCACCAGGCCCGGCTTCTTTATTCGTAAAATTAAAGTGGCCGATGGTGGGGAAACTGTTGGGCAACAGTGGTGAAACAGTTTGGCAACAGTCGCGCTACAGTTTGTAACTGTCGCTCAATAGACGACGAGTAAACGCAAGAAAACTAAGAATGTAACGGCATTACCCGTAAAATTCTTAGTTTTTCTTTATTTGCCGCCGCTCCTATAACTTTTTATTTCTAAAATTATTTTAAAAATGTCACTTGTTTCGTTCTTCAGGTCCTGCAAGCAGGCGCGTGGCCCCTGGGCGGCGCGATGGCCCCCCTAGCGCCCCCCCTACAGCTGGAGCGGCCCGCGCGCCTGTTCGAGGCCTTCTACCGCGCCTCCTTCAACGGCCGGCGCCTCGCCTGGCTGCACCACCTGTGTACTGGAGAGCTCCGCACTAGGTACACCCCCCGGCTGTACCACATCAGTGCCACCACGCCGCAGGTATGTGAGAACATCTCTTAGGATAGCGACTTCTCTTAAGATTAGACTCCGAAAGATAACGTTGCTAGCCTCCTCTAGACGCAATAGATGGCGCTACTGGCCTCCTATAGACGCCAATAGATGGCGTTGCTAGCCTCCTGTAGACGCCAAAAGATGGCGTTGCTAGCCTCCTGCACACGCCAAAAGATGGCAATGCTAGCCTCCTGCAGACGCCAAATGATGGTATTGCTAGCCCACTTCGGACGCCAAAAGATGGAGTTGGTAACCGTTTAGAGACGCCAATAGATGGCGCTGCTTGCCTCCTCAAATCGCCAATAGATTTATTTATTTATTCATTTACACATACAATTACACATAGATGGCGTTGCTAGCCTCCTGTAGACGCCAAAAGATGACGTTACTAGCCTCCTACAGACGCCAATAGATAGCGTTACTAGCCTCCTTCAGATGCCAAAATATGGCGTTGCTAGGCTCCTGCGGACACCAAAATATGTCGTTGCTAGCTTCCTACAGACGCCAAAAGATGGAGTTGCTAACTTCCTCCAGATATTATAATAATTAACAAATAAAAATACAGTATTATTTAGATTTTCTGTTGATGTAGTTTTGGTTTATAAGTGAACGTCTTTCGGCTGATGAAACAATGTTCTATTTTGTTTGCAGTGTGCCCTCCTACTAAGTTTCGAAACACAAGACGTTTGGAATGCTCGAGAACTGCGCGACTCGCTGCAGTTAGCTGGCGACGCATGGCACAGGCATCTGAGACCTCTGATTGAAGCTGGTTTGTAACATTGGCTATTATAACTTTTTCAGTATCGGCATTGTCGTTTCCTTTATGTTGATGAACTTGCTAGTTAAACATTTAAGCTTCATACACACTCATCAGACAAGTCGTCGATCAGTCATTGATTATGAATAACCGAGATGCACAGTTCGTGACGTGCTTACGTTTGGGTTTGTGCCTAGGTTTTCGGCAAAAGTGAGCACTTAAGGGTGCACTAGTCTGTCATTCTTCCATACAAACGTAGTATGGTGATTACTCTACTATTTGACGGTGTACGTTCAAAATAAGAAAAAAAAAAAATATAAAAAAATATTAATAAAAAAAAAAATAAAAAAAAAATATTTTATTATTATTTTTAATTTAATTACTCTACTATTTGACGGTGTACGTTCAAAATAAGAAATAAAAACATATATTTGAAAGGCATGAGCGTCGAAAGTTGAATGTTTCAACACTAATTTTAACGCATCTTTGGGCAGAAATAAACACCGGTACCTGGGCGACCGAGCCCTACTCGGGTGAAAATAGAGAAAACGACGTTTTCTATAAATTTTACCTAGCGTCCTTCGTCCTTCGTCCAATTCTAAAACTAAATTAAAACATCTCTGTCTGTCGGTTAAGAGAATACGGGTTTTAATAAAATAATGTTGTTATTTCCAGGGCTCTTAACAGCGACGGGAGACGTAGGCTCCGAGACAGAAGACGACACGTCCGCGGAAGCGAGTATCGCACTCAACCTCGCCTTCAGCTGCAAGCGCACCAAAGTGCGACTCACCGCCGCCAACGCGCCCAACCATCCAGGTGATACACACACACCATGATCCACTAACCCCACAACATCGTGATGATTTAATTACAGACTCATAATTGATGAAACCTTAGTTCTCAATCTAGACACGCGGCAGCGTGTCAAGCCAAGTTCAAGCAAAAAAGGAACTGGCGACTTAGCTGCTGTGTGTAATATTACACTAACCATTTGGACCCACTTTTGCCATCTTAATAACTCAAAATCTATTTAACATAAACACATGAAATTTGGTTTATGTATTAAAATCGCTAAGATGAACTATAAACCGAAATTTCATAAATATAGCGGTTATTTAGATATTAACGTCCAAAAATCGTCATTTCTAACACTGACTTACCTATAGATCAAAACTCTAACCCAGTTCCAGATGACCTAGAAAGTCTAAATTTGGCATCCAGATAGGTAATTGGGTGAATACAAAGGAATAAATCTGAAACTAGTATTTTTTTTTATCATTTTTCAATAAATTGATTCTATTAGGAACACCTACCTAAAGTGCCTGTAATGTAAGAATCAGCAATTAAAATTGTTGACAGCCGATCCTTATGTGGATTTTACGGTCATCACGTGAATATATAACAAGTGGAATACCACGCTTAATTCTATTGGCAATGGAAAACCTGCTTCCAGCCAAGGAACAGAAAAAACAGTGGAAATGCAAAGTAGGCGTGGCACGCGTGTCACTAATAAGCGCCTCCACGCAACTAGGGAAGGTACGTATTTACGCGACCAGGTTTTTACACCAGGTATTTGCTTCCAAGTACGTACACCAGGTACCGACCCGAAATACTTGCAAGACTTCAAAGTATTTTATACGGCTACTCCGCGGTTCTGCAATACCGCGTTAGTTTTCGCAAATGCGATCATGCTCCTTATTTGTAAGGGTCCACGGAACTATTTCTTCTGCAAGTATTTTTACTTTAATGGTTTGTCTTTGCAAGTATTTATTTGAAAACGCGATTGTGCTCCTTATTAATAAGACGTCAGGGTTCAATTTCCTATGCAAGTATTTTACTTCCAACAGGGCTCTTGGATGGAATAGAAGTAGAAACTTTAATCGTCTGTAAGTAGGTATTTATTTGTAAAGGCGATTGTGCTCCTTATTTATAGGAAGTCACGTTTCAATTTCCTAAGCAAGTATTTTTTATTCCAACAAGACTTGGCATGGAGGTAGGAAGTTCAATCGTCTGTAAGTAGGTATTTATTTAAAAAACGCGATTGTGCTCCTTATTCATACAAAGCTACGGGTCAATTTCCTATCCAGGTAGAAAATACTTGAAAGTATTCCGAGCCCTGGTTTTAGGACCTGGTTTCTTAAAGTAGACGTACTTGGAAGCCCTGGTACTCGATTTTGCAAGTACGACCCATGTCTACACGCAACACTGATTCCAGTCGTGTTCTAACATCGCGTCGAGTTGCTAGTCTCGCGACAAATTTATTTTTCCGTAACTATGCCGTTTTGTTCCATTTTGGAGTGCAAAAATGATAGTAGGAGAAAGAATCTTAAAAATGGAGTTGTTTCGTATCATCGGTAAAAACGATTTTATTTGTTTTCTTATAAAATGTTAGTAAATTTAAATTTACTAATAACTTAATAGAACGTCTACTTAAAATTAACCTTACGCGCTTAAAATAAATCTTATTTTGGATTGAATATATTGACTATTTCGTTCTCGAAAGTTCTTAAGATAAGATAAGATATATTTATTTGCTAAACATGGGTAACACACACAATATGCATGCAAGATAACAAAAACTAACAAAAGATTCCGACATGTTTGCCAAATGCTATGGCGTGCAAATATTATGCAAGTTAAAAACAATGAATAAATTTAATTATAAATGAATTCTATATTTATCACCAATGAAATTAAAATAATAATATCAATAAAAAATGTCAAATAAAAATCTATGCAAAAATATAAATCAGATGTCAAAATGAAAATAGTGCATGTCAAATCAATGTAGAAGTGGAATACTCGTAAATGCAAAATAGCAACAACACATCACTATCAAAACTATGCAACAAAATATAAATCAAATGTCAAAAAATATAATGCATGTCAAATATAAATTAAACAAATGTCAAAATGAAAATATCAATCAAATGTCGAATGGGAATAATGAATAATAAAATCTATATAAAAATTTCAATAAAATGTCAATCTAAAATTAATATTAGATAAGAATTAGATTAGATTGCTTTATTTTTTCAAACATTGAATACATACAAGAGCATGCAAGATATTAAATCTTCGCTACTCAATTAGGGTAGTCGGGTCGGGTATTGAATAGGAACCTATATTTTCTTTTATATTAGGTGGATTAAATGTTTCCAATAAAATGGAAGTATGCTGCATAATAATTATTACAATGATTGTTTGTGCAGCAATATCTTGAAATCACTAAAAAAAATTCTTCCGATTTTTTGATTTCCCAAAGAAGCTAGCGTCAAAGAAAAATGAATAGATGCATCGGGTAGAGTTAATTGAATGCCATCCAAATCAAGCACGATATGCTCTGAACATTTTTTTGAAGTTGATTTATTAAGCCGTTTTTGAGTTTTAGCGAGACTAACGAACAGTAATAGATTTTTATACATAGAATATTTTATGTTTACATAATACTACGCCATTCATCTTACAGTTTTACTGAACTCCAAACAAGGTTTATTTTTTCGAATTAAGAAATCGGGTATCTATCGATATCGATAATGTAATTAAAAATGTAATGTTACTTCCATGGTTGAGTAGCAGTAGATATTGACCTATGACACGAAAGTTAACCTTACACAATACGCAATAAAGTTTAATTGCAACCACTGAGAATACCGCCATCTATGGTCGGGTAGCGAAATTTACTTTTCTTAACATTTTATGATTTGGAAAAACAATAATTTTTTTTTCGAAACAATATTTTGGCGTATTTTAATAAGATTGCTAAAACTAAAAAGCCATCTACATTATGGGCAATTTATTCCATGCTGAAATGTACTAATAAAAACGGCATTGACTTGAAAAATATATGTATGTTTTATTGCCCTAAATTCTTTTGAACAAAGCGATATATATGCCTCGGTGGAAATGGCAATTGCCTGTCTCGTATTAGTGAAGTCCTCGCCTACGGCTCTGCCTTCAAACTCATACTCGATCTGCAATTGACAATTTTACGGCCTTTGCAATAATGTACTAATCTGTACGTTCCCAGGCGGCAGTAGCTCAAGCAATAGCACGGCGGCAGAGACCGGCGAGACAACCGCGCACTGCGACGACGACCGCAAGATGTATCTACAGGCCGCCATCGTGCGCATCATGAAGCAGAGGAAGGTAGGCAGTGATCACATACATACATACATACAATAGCACGGCGGCAGAGACCGGCGAGACAACCGCGCACTGCGACGACGACCGCAAGATGTATCTACAGGCCGCCATCGTGCGCATCATGAAGCAGAGGAAGGTAGGCAGTGATCACATACATACATACATACAATAGCACGGCGGCAGAGACCGGCGAGACAACCGCGCACTGCGACGACGACCGCAAGATGTATCTACAGGCCGCCATCGTGCGCATCATGAAGCAGAGGAAGGTAGGCAGTGATCACATACATACATACATACAATAGCACGGCGGCAGAGACCGGCGAGACAACCGCGCACTGCGACGACGACCGCAAGATGTATCTACAGGCCGCCATCGTGCGCATCATGAAGCAGAGGAAGGTAGGCAGTGATCACATACATACATACATACAATAGCACGGCGGCAGAGACCGGCGAGACAACCGCGCACTGCGACGACGACCGCAAGATGTATCTACAGGCCGCCATCGTGCGCATCATGAAGCAGAGGAAGGTAGGCAGTGATCACATACATACATACATACAATAGCACGGCGGCAGAGACCGGCGAGACAACCGCGCACTGCGACGACGACCGCAAGATGTATCTACAGGCCGCCATCGTGCGCATCATGAAGCAGAGGAAGGTAGGCAGTGATCACATACATACATACATACAATAGCACGGCGGCAGAGACCGGCGAGACAACCGCGCACTGCGACGACGACCGCAAGATGTATCTACAGGCCGCCATCGTGCGCATCATGAAGCAGAGGAAGGTAGGCAGTGATCACATACATACATACATACAATAGCACGGCGGCAGAGACCGGCGAGACAACCGCGCACTGCGACGACGACCGCAAGATGTATCTACAGGCCGCCATCGTGCGCATCATGAAGCAGAGGAAGGTAGGCAGTGATCACATACATACATACATACAATAGCACGGCGGCAGAGACCGGCGAGACAACCGCGCACTGCGACGACGACCGCAAGATGTATCTACAGGCCGCCATCGTGCGCATCATGAAGCAGAGGAAGGTAGGCAGTGATCACATACATACATACATACAATAGCACGGCGGCAGAGACCGGCGAGACAACCGCGCACTGCGACGACGACCGCAAGATGTATCTACAGGCCGCCATCGTGCGCATCATGAAGCAGAGGAAGGTAGGCAGTGATCACATACATACATACATACAATAGCACGGCGGCAGAGACCGGCGAGACAACCGCGCACTGCGACGACGACCGCAAGATGTATCTACAGGCCGCCATCGTGCGCATCATGAAGCAGAGGAAGGTAGGCAGTGATCACATACATACATACATACAATAGCACGGCGGCAGAGACCGGCGAGACAACCGCGCACTGCGACGACGACCGCAAGATGTATCTACAGGCCGCCATCGTGCGCATCATGAAGCAGAGGAAGGTAGGCAGTGATCACATACATACATACATACAATAGCACGGCGGCAGAGACCGGCGAGACAACCGCGCACTGCGACGACGACCGCAAGATGTATCTACAGGCCGCCATCGTGCGCATCATGAAGCAGAGGAAGGTAGGCAGTGATCACATACATACATACATACAATAGCACGGCGGCAGAGACCGGCGAGACAACCGCGCACTGCGACGACGACCGCAAGATGTATCTACAGGCCGCCATCGTGCGCATCATGAAGCAGAGGAAGGTAGGCAGTGATCACATACATACATACATACAATAGCACGGCGGCAGAGACCGGCGAGACAACCGCGCACTGCGACGACGACCGCAAGATGTATCTACAGGCCGCCATCGTGCGCATCATGAAGCAGAGGAAGGTAGGCAGTGATCACATACATACATACATACAATAGCACGGCGGCAGAGACCGGCGAGACAACCGCGCACTGCGACGACGACCGCAAGATGTATCTACAGGCCGCCATCGTGCGCATCATGAAGCAGAGGAAGGTAGGCAGTGATCACATACATACATACATACAATAGCACGGCGGCAGAGACCGGCGAGACAACCGCGCACTGCGACGACGACCGCAAGATGTATCTACAGGCCGCCATCGTGCGCATCATGAAGCAGAGGAAGGTAGGCAGTGATCACATACATACATACATACAATAGCACGGCGGCAGAGACCGGCGAGACAACCGCGCACTGCGACGACGACCGCAAGATGTATCTACAGGCCGCCATCGTGCGCATCATGAAGCAGAGGAAGGTAGGCAGTGATCACATACATACATACATACAATAGCACGGCGGCAGAGACCGGCGAGACAACCGCGCACTGCGACGACGACCGCAAGATGTATCTACAGGCCGCCATCGTGCGCATCATGAAGCAGAGGAAGGTAGGCAGTGATCACATACATACATACATACAATAGCACGGCGGCAGAGACCGGCGAGACAACCGCGCACTGCGACGACGACCGCAAGATGTATCTACAGGCCGCCATCGTGCGCATCATGAAGCAGAGGAAGGTAGGCAGTGATCACATACATACATACATACAATAGCACGGCGGCAGAGACCGGCGAGACAACCGCGCACTGCGACGACGACCGCAAGATGTATCTACAGGCCGCCATCGTGCGCATCATGAAGCAGAGGAAGGTAGGCAGTGATCACATACATACATACATACAATAGCACGGCGGCAGAGACCGGCGAGACAACCGCGCACTGCGACGACGACCGCAAGATGTATCTACAGGCCGCCATCGTGCGCATCATGAAGCAGAGGAAGGTAGGCAGTGATCACATACATACATACATACAATAGCACGGCGGCAGAGACCGGCGAGACAACCGCGCACTGCGACGACGACCGCAAGATGTATCTACAGGCCGCCATCGTGCGCATCATGAAGCAGAGGAAGGTAGGCAGTGATCACATACATACATACATACAATAGCACGGCGGCAGAGACCGGCGAGACAACCGCGCACTGCGACGACGACCGCAAGATGTATCTACAGGCCGCCATCGTGCGCATCATGAAGCAGAGGAAGGTAGGCAGTGATCACATACATACATGACCTCACGCCTTTTTCCCATAGGGGTAGGCAGAAACTACAGAACGCCACCTGCTATGATCCTTACATACTTCTTTTGCTTCCCTTACTTTCATACATCTAGTCATACACGCGTAATTTAAAACCTGAACCCCTTTCCAGGTCCTCCGCCACACGGAACTGATACAAGAGGTGGTGTCGCAAGCGCGCGGCTCGTTCGCGCCCTCTGTCGCTATGATCAAGAAGTGTATAGAGGCGCTCATAGACAAGCAGTACCTGGAGCGAGCCCCGGCTGCGCTCGACACCTACTCCTATCTCGCGTAGACTAGAGGTGAGCTACTGCGGCACGACTGTAGCGCAACTGTCGTGCAACTCTTGGGCGAGACAGTTATGAGATTGTGTCGGTACACTGTTGTGGTAATGTGTTGCAACTGTTGTGATATTCTGTCGCAACTATTGTGGTAGTGTGTCGCAACTTTTGTGGTATTGTATCGCAACTGTTGTGATATTTTATCGCAACTGCTGTGATATAGTGTTGCAACATTTGCGATATTATGTCGCAACTGTATCTCAACGGCAATTGCAGGTTGTAGTCTCCTATTAAACGTTATAGTGTCGATTTAACAAATACATAACGCTTATGAAAATAATTGAGTTAATGGAATATCAGGTCACGATGACTTTGATAGGAGACGTCAACCAAACTAGGCTTTTTTCTAGAATACTTTTATGTCGAATTACGACACGATGTAGCGCAGTGTTGCTCAATGTGGCGCGACGTTGCTGGCAACTTGTTGGCAACGTGTTTTGTAAAAATAAAAGGTTTTTGCGTGATATTTACTTGCGTCGCGTTTCATTAGATTTCATATCATTATAAGGAATTGAACATTTGCTCTCTGTCTAACGCTTTTATTGCATATAGCTATCTCACTCTAACATCGTCAATGTCTTAGACATCTGCTTATTGCTCGCTTTCACTAACACAGTCACACCTTGAAGGGTGGACGTCAAAGTTCGAATGTGCGCCTCTTTTTCTATCTTGATAGAAATCTGTGCATTACGGTGTGGAGATAGAGTCCAATATACTGTGTACATTTTTAAGTCGCTATGACTGCGCGAATACCAATGCCTTGAGTCTTAGAAAATAATTTTTACTTGTTTATTTATACTCGCTTATAGTCTGTTCAAACAATTTTAACCTCTATTCCTTTGGGGATATGACAAATGGCAACTGTAATAAACGGTATTGGTAACAGGCTTATGATTTGTATGTCATTCTTATGTTTACAGAATAGTACTCAAAATCGAAAATCGGCGTTTAGTCTACATTTGACAGATTCTAAAATGTGATTTTTAGGGTTCCGTACCCAAAGGGTAAAAACGGGACCCTATTACTGAGACTCCGCGATCCGTCTGTCTTTCTGTCTGTCTGTCCGCCTGTCACCAGGCTGTATCTCATGAACCGTGATAGCTAGACAGTTGAAATTTTCACATATGATATATTTCTATTGCCGCTATAACAACAAATACTAAAAACAGAATAAAATTAATATTTAAGGGGGGCTCCAATACAACAAACGTGATTTTTCTTGCCGTTTTTTGCTCGATATTAATAACGGCAACAAGTAGACGCTCGAAATATTCACAGAATATTTAGTTGTATATTTAATTCAAAAAATAATAAATATTAAATAAAAATAAGATAAATAAGGGGGGCAAAAAACGGCAAAAAAATCACGTTTGTTGTATGGGACAACAAACGTGATTTTTTTGCCGTTTTTTGCGATAATGGTACGGAACCCTTCGTGCGCGAGTACGACTCGCACTTGGCCAGTTTTTTTGACACCGACTTCTCATTTTTCACTTTTTAGTGTTTTTAGGCCTATGTTATATAGTTGATACAAGTAAATATCTCGCTAAACCAAATGCAATATGGTAGATGTTACGGATAGCGACAAATATTGATAGTCCAAGAAATAGATAAATGAATATTGAAATTATCTGTAAAATCTACCCGTTTTTTATTTTAATTAGAATCTTATGAAATGTAGGTCGTTTGTCAGCCATTTTGTTAAATACTAGCGGGCTGCCCCGGCGCGCCGGGGCTGACTAGGTTATATACAGATTCAATTGTGATCATGTTCAACTGTTCACTCTAAAAAAAAAGTGTTATCGGCCGCGACTTACAAGTTGAAGGTCGTGGGTTCGAGCCCAGGCAGGCGCTTTACTTTGTGTAAATTATTTCATCACCACTGCTCTCAAAACGGTGAAGGAAAACATCGTGAGGAAACCGGCATGTCCTAGAACCGAAAAATTCGAAGACATGTGACATCCACCAACCCGCACTGGGCCCGCGTGGTGGTTTACAGCCCATTCCCTCTTACAGAGAGGAGGCCTGCAGTGGGATGGGAACATTAATAGGCTGATGATGTGATGTGAAGGTTGTCCTTGACGTCCTGGGAGAAAGTAGCAGTTTTTAAAATGACTCCGCCTTTTCATTGCGCCCTGTAATTATTTTTAATCTACAATATTATATTCTTTACCATACTTCACCATATTGAATATTGAAATCCATGATAAACTTGGAAAGTATATATATTAATATATTTGTTAAATATTTGTGTATATATAAATATTTTTTTAATAGTCACCAATTATAATGTTTGATGAATTCATGTGTTTTCTAAAATGGCTGACATCGACTGTTGACAACGTGCAACTATTTTAAATAATAATAATACCCTCTTCATCGTTAGAATAAACATGCTTCCTAAATTTGAACCCTAAAATTTTTACTATGTAATTTATTTTACAATGTAGTGTGTCTACAATAATTTGTCATACAAGATTCAGCTTTATTACAATATAATTAATGTTGATATTTTCTCGCAATATGTTTTGATTTCTATGTTTTTTATGGGCAGTGTCGCTAATGGTGTAACCTCGGTATTGTGTCTGTTAGGCTAGACGTGGGATCGACTTTGCATCGATTAGGATCGATCAATAATTGTCAAATCATTTTACAATCTCTTCTTACTACTGAATCCATTTATAGGTCAATTTAAAAGACTGCTTAGGCCCGTTTGCACCACCCTGGGTTATCTTACTCCGGTTTAGTAGCTAACCCTGTAAGAATGACATATTTAATTTAATCTCGTGTTAGCAATGACTCAATGAGTCAAGTTTTTGGCGCCAGTGGGCCATAATGCATTAAGTCATACATTATTAGCCGGGTTAGCTACTAACTCGGAGTTAGTAAGTTATACTAGGGTTGTGGAAGCGGGCCTCATAGTGACATATCTATATCATCTGGCATTGTATTTTATTTTATTTGGAATATTTATACTTGTGTACCGAATAATCCTGCTTCACACATTTCCTACCAAACGAGGTAACAAAGTTGTATCGTTGGACTCGTTATCATATTTACAGCATTTTGACAACTTTCCGACTCTATTTTCTGTTAGCCCACGTTTTCCCACGCCTGGGCAAGTCATCGCCCCCATGCTTTCAATTTTTTTCGGTGTTGTCTACAACTCGCCAATTCTCGAGGAAGACATCCAAGGCGTACTGCCGTCTTCGCCTTGGTCTGCCACGACCCCGTCTAGCTGTAAACCTATTATTTATTTAAATCGATAAATGCACAATGTCGACCAATCGATAAATGCACGTCGATCGCAAGTCTGGCAACACTTGATTAATATGATTACCGTTGCGATCAACTCTTGTAAAAAGTTTTCATCCTCAATTCTAGGCTGTGGGCTGGGCTCGACTAACTTGTCACTATTTTGCTTACTTCATCTGTCAAATAAATTCAAAGTTATGGGCTTTATAATCGCTTTAGCACCATGGCGTAGACATAGCGAACTTCACGCTCAATCTTTTGGCAATTCGACATTATTAATTGTGTGTTCTACGCTGTCGAGTAGACTGATTTTAAAACATATGAAGCAGTGAAAGATATAATCGCAAGTGTACGCGTGCTTTGACCTTTCCATAAAGTTACGCAATTATGGTGCTGGACTAAGCGTTCCCTATCTGCCTGTCAACGGCCAATTAACAGGTGCCAGGTGCTAAGAGTGCGGTGTTTTTTTTTTGCATGATTTACAGAATATTGATATAATTAATAGTTTAATAATATTTGTGCTTTTGCGTACCCTTTGCATCTCGTACCTGTAAATTGCAAGCTAGCAAGTATAAGTACGTTCAAAGTACATACTAACACTATTCAATCCCACACATTTTAGTCCCGTCGAAGTATTGTAAAATCCATCTGTAACTCTTTCAAATTTCTGCTTTTTTTCTCTCTGGTACTTTAATTCAAGCTTTCTGATCGTTATGATTGTAAGAATCATGAAAACTCAAAAAAAAAAAACTGTTTTGCTATCGAAGTTGACATCCCTGTATTCGGCTCTTGATTTGAAATCATTGCTATTTTAATATGGTATTGTTGTTAAAGGTAACGCGTTCGAGCCCAGCCGTGTACCCACGTATTATAGACGTAGCGCCCACATCTGTTGTATATTTAAATGTACAATAATATATATATCATTATTTTATGATTTAACTGTAGTAGAGGTCGCTTGCGGCGCTGATTATAAATAATTATTATTAATAAACTTGTACGAACATCGTTTACTATTGTTTTATTTTAAATAATTATGTGGCTCTTAGCTGTGTCCGCTGCTTCGAAGGAGCGAACTACCTACCCTACCCTACCCTATCTACCCTACCCTACCTACACTTTTCTTTTTTTTTTCTATCTAAGAACCTTCCCCTAGCAATAACAAACACAAAACATCGATAAAGAAAGCGGCAGGCGCGTTTCTTTGTGTAAATTATTTCATCACCACTGCTCTAAGAACGGTGAAGGAAAGGCGGGCGAGCACGGCCTACTGTGACAGGCTTGAGTCACATTTTTATCACAGTTTGGGAGCAAAAACCGTGATAAAATGCGTGACACAAGCCTATCACAGAGGCCGTGCTCGCCCAGCAGGCTATCGTTAGGAATCTGGCATGTTCTAGAACCAAAAAAAATAAGAAAAATGACATCCGCACTGGGCCCGCATGGTGGACTATCTCACAGAGAACAGTGGGGACGTTAACCTTTCGTGTGCCACTAATTAGCAAAAAAATAGAAAAGTCATTGTGTCTCGCGTGGATCCACGTCATTTACATAGGTACGAAAGGTTAAGAGGGGACTCTAGCCCCGAATAAATTGAAAAACAGGTAGGTATTTGAAGAAACTATTATCGTCGCGCTGCGACCATCAATGTGTGAACGAGTTGTGTATTTGTTGCGTAAGAGCGCGCCGCAGCGGCCACCTGAAACATGCGCGCGCGCTGGCGCCTCTCCCACGCCCATACCATTCGTACGGTATGTTCCCGTTGAGTTAGAGCATTTTGTGTTACACTGTTACCCATTGGGATAAAAATTACC
Source organism: Orthosia incerta (assembly GCA_948252205.1). Taxonomy (NCBI): domain Eukaryota; kingdom Metazoa; phylum Arthropoda; class Insecta; order Lepidoptera; family Noctuidae; genus Orthosia; species Orthosia incerta. The sequence continues at coordinate 16,665,924 of OX411766.1, read as the reverse complement.
GATTAGTAACATTGTAACAACACTAACTCAAAGCCACTTTTTTTTGCCCCATTCATTTACAATGCAACCTTTTTACATTAGCATATTATTATAAAAATTAAAAAATAGAAGAACAACCGACGAGGTGACATCGCTGTGTATATTAAAATGTACTCTGTGGTGTAGAGTGAGCGAAGTTAGCTCGGGAACTTAGGGCACCCCGACACGGATAGGTTAGGTTCGAAGGGGATGACGGGAGCTGAAGTGAGGGAGCAAAGCGAGCGAACTCAGCTCCCGTCATCTGATTCGTGTTAGGTTACTTTAAATCCTGAAGACAGAAATAGGAGCCTCCGTCGACTTTGTCATTTGATATGTAACCTTATTACGTATCTACTATTAGGTTGCAGTGTAAATAAATGAGAAAAAAACCTGGCATTGAGTTACAGTGTTACTAATCGGTAATTTTTATCCCAATGGGTGACAGTGTAACACAAAATGGTGTACTTAACTCAACGGGAACAAAGGATTCATACTTACGACTCGCTATTCAGTGTACGAAGTTTTTTTAAAAAGACGAATTTTGGAGAAATGTTGAACAAAATTAGTTTTTTTTCAAATAATTGATGATCGCATACCAGAATAAATACACATTTATATTGTTATAAATTCTATGTTTTAATTTAAATACCTGTCCATAAACCACACTTATCTAAAATACATAAACATACCTACCATACCTGCTTTATAAGAAATAAAATATTGAGCTTGCATGATACTGGGTATAGACCAACCGAAAGTAGGCAAATCAGCAGCCAGGACGTGAGGTGCGCGAACGATTCAGTGATAGTAAAAATCAGAGCCATCAGCGATTGCTTTTCAACAACATTTGTTCATTCGGTTGGTTTGTTTGTACCTAGCATTCAGTGGCGGCCCTAGCAAAATTTTTAGGTGGGCGAGGCTGTATTTGCCCTAATGGTTTACTGTATTTTATACCAAACTACTGTATTTTTATATTCCGAACAGGAACACTGTATATTTACAAATCTGACTTGGCAAGACTGAGTCACCGGTCCGTGATCTTGGGCAAAGAAAAACTCGTTCTTCTCATTACACGCGTTCGGATTTGGTACGAGTGGTACGAGCGGACTACGGATTTGGTATACTTCCGAACCAGTCAGCCGAGCATTGTTATTATTAATTGAGTCCGCCTCGGACCGCTTGTTTGCACATCGGATAAGGTTATGGTCTGCTTCGTACCAAATCCGGACGTTTGTACGGTTGTCGGTTGGTTGGGCTGTACCAACTACGACCAGCGTTGAAAAAAGCCCGATTTATGGGAGATCTACTGATTTTGGTTATTGTCGCCCGATAATCCGTTACTTTTCAAATAGTCATAAATAAAAATGGAAAATAATATTATAAATACGGCAACACTAGGATTTGGTGCACAGAGTTAGTCCGTCGTACCAAATCCGAGCGTATGTAGCCGTTACGGCTATGGCGTCCCGGTATTGGTATCTAATCCTACAGTATTCTTCAATCTTCATGCAAACGGTCGGAATAAGATTCATACCTACGCGCCTCGAGTTCGGTAAACTCTAGGTAAATTTAGCAGTCGTGAACGCACAGAATATTATTTACTGTAAAGCTGCGTCTGCGCTAGACGAGCCAAGCACAAATTCGTTTAATGACGGCCGACTTACGGTCCACATTAAACGAATTTGTGCTTTGCTCGTCTAGCGTAGACGAAGCTTAAGGAGCGCGAAAGCGCCGCAGTGACGAACGAACGGTGTAACAACTGACAGTGTTAGGCTTAGCACGCACTGCGATGTTTATTAGCTCGAATAAAAATTCGCACGAATTTTTTAGTACTATTTGAGCGCGATTTTTTTCCGCAGTGCGTGCAGCTTCATACATTTTCATAGGTCACAGAATGTGCGGAAAAAAATTCGCGCGAATAGAAATCGCAGTGCGTGCTATGCCTCTTAGAAGGCATTGTGGTTTTTATTAGCGCGATTTTGCCGCATAGCGGATTGAATTCGCGCGAATATTTTGAACTCTATAGGTAGAAAGACACAAATATATAATTCAGTACACTGACAAAAATTCTACAAACTGCGTGGCAAATCGCAATGCGTGCTAAAGCCTTAGCTAGGCCATAGAAAAAACAGTGAGGAAGGAAAACTATGGAGACGGCATATTCTACTATATGAAGCTTAGTTATACAAATATCTATAATATCGACACACGCATGTCAAAAAGCGTTTTCTCTCTTTTTAACTAACCAAGAGCTGCTTATGAAAAGAGAGACATCTAAATGTTTGTCAAGGACTAAACTTGGTAACACTTTTGAGTGACGTCAAAATCATGTCTATGCGTGACCGGTCGCCATGTTGATTGCCGAAAAAATTGGTAGTTGTGTGCCTTATTAGTCTGAGTGTGTGCCGTATATAAACGTTTATCTGTGTAGTTGTGCTGTCAAACAGTTGCAATTGGGCCAATGAGGTTATAAGTCAGTGCAAATGGGCAGCCATCTTAATTGCCCGATTTTTGTAGGTTTGTTGTTTGTTTTTGTTTTGTTGTTTTTGTAGGCACGCTAATTTCGTAGGTATGGCAAGTCCATAGGTTTATAAGTCAGATGTGACAGTGACGTCTCGTTTCGCTTTTGACATTTTATATTATAGTCCAGTCCAGTCTGTGCTGTGCTATGCAGGCTATGCTATTGATTATAACAGAATCTTTGTATTTTAAACCTTTGTATAAATTCATAGTTAATACTGTAGGAAAATTGTAATACGGATTTGTTTTTAAAATAGTTAATTTAGGCTTTAAGGACTAGTATCCATGGCTGTTAAATAAATTGAAAAAAAAAAGAATTGACAACCAACATTCCAACAACCATAGACAACGTGCACACCTGCAAATTTGCAAAATGTCAATTAATTTGTTTTGGTTTTGAACGTGCGTACAAACAAAGAATGCTGCATGCGTGCATTAATAAATACTGTACATGTTTGCTGAACAAATATGAGGTGGATGCTCTTCTTAAACGAATAAAAAATAAGTTATTTATTTTTCTCTGTAAATATTATTGAATTTTATCAACAACCTGCAGAGATATCGTAAATGTTGCTCTCTATCTAGTCCTGCCCCGGCTGACGACCTGTATTACTGAGATCTATGGAGGAAGCGCACACGATATTTACCCGCCCCTAAGACGACCCACTGACCCAAACTTAGGTAGGTTTAATAAGCTTTCTTGCTTTTTTTTTCTTGTTTCCGAACGCATTCAACCCGAATCTCTTCAAAGTTAGAGTGAACAGGCTTCTTCTGGGTAAGCTCGCTCCATCGTCGACTCTGTCTCTGTCACCTTTGACCTAGACTAGAGTCAAGAGCAAACCCATCACAAATAAAAAAAAAAGAAAACAAGCTTTTATTTTTAGTTTGTAAAAATAAGTTAGTAGTGTTTTTAATATGAAGGTAGAAAAACCTTCAATGTGTAGGATATGTTCAGTGTAGAAAGTCCGCATGTATGTGATTGCTAACAAGAACATGTAAGTAAATTAAGTAATCATTTGAAGACCATTAGTTCTTAACAAATAAACACAAATGCCTAAAATGATCTTTGGGCCTTTTCCCATTCTTCGAGAGTCACTAGGTTATAAAAGAAAAGAAGAAAGAAAAAGTATAGTAGTATTATCTGTCTGCCTTGTAGGCCTTACGCTTGATTTTAAATACTTTTAAGGAATTAGAATTATTTTTAACCTCTGATGTAAAAAGTGTTATAAGTTTGATGTGTGTAGTTCTGTCTTTGTGCATTTGTTCGTGGCATCATAGCTCCTAAATGGATGAACCGATTTTGATTTAGTTTTTGTTGTTTGAAACATGACGTCATCAAGAGTGTTCATATGTTTGATGAAGATTGGTTCAGCAGATAAAAAGTTATGGGGGTTTTACTGTTTGAATCGGGCTTTTCCCACAATATTGTGTCATAATTATGTGTTCAATATAGATTGTCGATGGAAGCGTGTCAACTACTATAAATGTAGTATGAAATAAACAAATCCGGGGTTATTTTTTAATTTTCCTAGTCATAAGTAAACAAATAGCTCGCTGCTTTTTTATTGCAGTTTGTGACTGAAGACAGTAGACTGATGCTCACTCGTTTCTTTTGCTGCACTAAACTGAAGCAATTCTGCCAATTGCAGAAAAAGTGTACTAGAGAAATCCCTCACGGGACAACTGAAGTCCCGGACCTACATGACGAACTATCCCTTTCTGCTTATGTCAATTACAGACATAGTAGGAAGCACCGATTGTTCGCCATACTGGAGAGCCGAACGGTAGTTCTCCTATCCCTCGTCCCTTTGCTCAACAATCTTTTTGATGCTAAACCTGAAGGTGATGTGGCCAAAATATCTGCCCAATGTTGCCAAAGCTAAAGCTTCAGTCGGACTTTGATCGAAATGTTAGGATAATGTGAAAGTGTTTTAATCTGAGATCTATCAATTTAATCTCTATGTCGTTAACATTTTTTGGCACAGTACTGATAAATCTGTATTATAGTAGAAGAAACATTCTCTTTATAATTTACTCACGTACCATGTAATAGTCTCTCAAGAACTTTTATACTTAATATATATAGGTATGTCCTTGAGCTCTTAAAATCATACCTAAGTGAGAGAAAACAAATAACAGAAATAAGCAAAATAAATATAAACACTAAAAGAGAAGAAAAATTTCAATCGGAGGAACGTAATGTGGTCTACGGCGTTCCACAAGGAAGTATACTAGGACCACCGCTTTTTACACTTTACATCAATGACTTTCCAAGGGCAATAACACATCCGATGACACTGTTTGCAGATGAAAGTACAATTACAATACCATGCAATCAAAAACATTTTTATAAAGAAAACATAAACAATACATTAAAAGACGCTATACGGTGGTTAGAAAATAACAATTTGAAAATCAATTTAAATAAGACTATGTTAATGCACTTTAGCCAACGCACACTGACTATTCCCAATCTTGACATAACGTATAATACTATTACAATTGACACAGTTAATACAACTAAGTTTCTAGGACTAACTATAGATCGCAATTTAAATTGGAAGCAACACATAGAGGTAATGACTAATAGAATAAGCAGTAGTGCGTACGCCTTGTACAATCTGTCTCGAACGGTTAATATAGATGCGCTATTAACCGCTTACTACGGGCTAACTGAGTCTGTTCTCAGATATGGGGTTATCTTCTGGGGTAACTCAACTAATAAAGAATTTGCATTTAAAGCACAAAAGAGATGCCTTAGAGCCATGTTTAACTTAAAATCCACCGATAGTTGTAAACCCTTTTTCATTCAGTATAAAATATTAACATTGGCATCCCTTAACATTCTCGAAATAGTAATGTTTGTGAGAAATAACAGTGACTTATTTCCACTAATGGCGGATGAGTTTCCGAGAAACAGGCGTGATAAAAGTCAGCTCTGTCTGCATAGGAGTAGGACGGCACTTATGCGCAAAAGTGTTTTCTGCATGGCTCCTAGTATTTATAATAAGTTACCCAAAAGTTGGAGGGAGCTTAACAACGTTCAGTTGAAGAAACAGTTAAAAACCTTTCTAATTAAAAAAGCCTACTATACTATTAGCGAATTTTTGGCAGAATCTTTTGTTTTGACATAGATTATTATTGATATTTTGACATTTGATGAATGTCACTTAGATTTGACATTTTATTATTTTTTTATTTCTATTTGACATTTTTTTAATATTTTACATAGATATGTAATCTATATTTTTATAAATATTAAACAAATGTCAAATTTGTTTAATATTTATCAGATTTGTCATTCATTTTTTACTTGACATTTGTTTGATATTTTTACATAGTTTTGACATATATTACTGTTAATTGACATCTGAATGACATTTTTTTTTTTTTTTTTTTACATTATTACTAATTATTTTCAGTTTCTTTTAATGTTGACATTCTGTAATTATTGTGTTTAAATTAATTTTTATTGTAATTGTTCATGATATTAATTTCAAAATATTTTGCACGCCATAGAATGTGGCAAACATGTCCGAACCTTTTATTTTAAATGTTATCCTGCATGCACGTATTATTTATTCGTGCATGTATACACATGTTTGAGCAAATAAATATCTTTATCTTATCTTTATCTTTAAAAATAAGGTATATAATTTATTTATTTTCAGACACAGTATTCCTTAATATTACATTCATTAGCATTACATAAAAAATTATCAATTCAAAATTAAAATAAAATGTCATTCATTAGCGTTGAATTAGAAAAAAATAACTGAAATCATTAAAATTAAATAAAACTACATGGAATAACTTAGACCTCAAAGGAATCCCATCAAAAAATCCAAATTATAATCATCTAAACTTTTTTGTGTTTGTTTTACGACCACAAAGGGTTTTATTTTTATTCTATGGAAGCTGCCCTAGTAGTTTTAGAAATTTGTGGTGCACTATGAATCTGGTGGATGTCTACAATATTGTGCCCAAAGATGTATGAGAACTGCAACTCCAAATAGCTCGGCAACATGTCCTTTTGGGGCACGATTCTTCAAAAAAATTCTGTCTGCTTAAGTGTCGTCAACACATGCATTGCAGTATCATTGTGTATCACATCATCAAAACACGCAGTCATTTCACACCCGCGCGATCCAAAATTCTGTTGATTTTTTTACTTTACTTTATTCTATGACTTTAAAAAATAAACCTTAAGGGTACACTAGTCGACGGCACGAACTATTTTGTGCGCGGGGTTGAAATGCATTTTATATCAACCGACAACACGTGCGGAAGAGATTGATGCTGTGATGACCAGTAGGAACCTAGTTCGCGTACGAATACACACTTAGATGCTGTGATGACCAGTAGGAAGCTAGTTCGCGTACGAATACACACTTTTGAAAATTTGTAGCGAAATGGATAATGATTTAGGACGAAACCGAGTGTGCGAAATTTTATAAACAGACCTTTGGGAGTCTGGATATCATGAAAAAACGACTAAACGTATCTGTTCAAAATAAAGTTATTTGCATTGTTGAACTAATAATCTATCCCTGTATGGAGGCCGTTTTGTACTTTTCCGTCTTCTTATAGTATTTATTTGCGCCCAAAAATGCGTTAAAATTAGTGTCGAAATATGGAACTTTCGACGCTCATAACTTTCAAATATATATATTTTTTAATTTTTTGGCTCCACATACAGGGCTAAATAATGATGAGACATATTGACATAATTGTTTATTTTGAACGTCAAACAGTGGAGTAATCCCTAGACTAGGTTTGTATGAAAGAATTATCGATTAGTGTAACCTTAAGGTCGGTTGCGCCAGCGACTGTCCAGATAGCGACTGTACCTACCTATGTATCATTACTCTGGTCACAAATAACGTGACCAGACGTCCCGTTTTGAACGGGACTGTCCCTTTTTATAATTACGAGTCCCGGTGTCCCCGAAATGAACTCTGGGACGCAAAATTGTCCCGTTTTGCGAAAATTAGATCAGTCGACCGGCCGGACGGCCGCCGTATGTGTTAACGAAATTACAATCATCTCTGAAAAAGCCATTAATAGTTATTGAATGTGGAGCCCATGTAATTCACAATGCAATAAAATCTGCTGCAGATAGGCCACCCTTAGATTACGAAAGCATTATTGTGAAGATATTTTTTTTTTATATTTACACGATTCGAGTTGAAGCTCTAAAGGAGTTTTGCACCGAAACTGAAACGGAATATCAACAAATGCTCGGCTATGGCAAAACCAGATGGCTTGCTCTTATGCCTGCCTTGGAAAGGGTTTTAAAAATATATCAACCATTGAAAAAAATACTTTTTGAGTATTGAAAAATGTCCCCTGTTACTACAAAACCTTTTTGAAGATCCCACATCCAAATGGTCACGTTAGTCATGAAGGGTGTTTTGCCTGTTTACAGTGTTGATGTCAAAGTTTGTGCTAATAGTGATGATCAGCATATTTAAACTCTGTTAACAATCTTTTACAGAAAAAACCTCAACTAAATCAAGACCAGTTGCAGTTCAATGGGTATAGTATAAGTCCAACAGAGCACTTCAGCATGTCTGATGAATGTCAAACAGAAAGCGATGTTATCAAACAAGAATTACCAGATGCTTGTGAGGGACAAGATGGTGAACATCAAACTGGTATGTTTTTAATTTTTAACCACTTCCCAATACTCTATGTTCGACTGTCTGTTTCTTTTTTTTGTGTATGTCCGCAAAAATCTTTATTAATACCTAAATCGTCTTTTAGGATTAGTTTTGAAAAACTAATAAATGAATATCTTTACTATTTACTTCCCCTTTCCCCTTTGCCGACCTTGTTGGGGAGCTCAATACTTATGAACAAGCCATAAACACCTTGAAAGATAGTGTTAGTAGAGTTAGTGTAGAAATGTCCTGCGGAACAGTGACTGCAGATGAAATTAAAAAAAATGTAAATGCAATGGCCAACAAAAAATCGGCTGGTCATGATGAAATCCCAATACAAGTATTTAAAAATCATATTGACTTATTGGCAAAACCACTGGCACATTTTATTAATAAGTGTATGGATGAGAGTGTTTTCCCGGAACAACTTAAGATAGCTAGAGTTCTGCCAATTAATAAAAAAGGTTGCAAATTCGATCCCAATAACTATCGACCTATTTCTCTCTTACCTATAATATCCAAAATTTTTGAGAAAATATTAAAAATAAGGCTTTTAAGACATATAAGTCGTAATAAAATTCTAAATTATAAACAATTTGGTTATCAAAAAAATGTGGGCACCAAAGACGCAGTGAATATGTTAATGGAGGAAGTAATAAAAGGAATTAATGATAAATTAAAAGTCGTCGGGTTGTTCCTTGATCTAAGTTCTGCTTTTGACACAGTAAATCACAAGCTACTACTAGCAAAATTGGAGCATTATGGAGTCAGAGGATCAGTTTTAAACTTATTTAAATCTTACTTAGAAAATAGGAAACAATATGTAGAAATTAAAGTTAAACAAGAAAACTGCGCGAAAATCTACAAATCGGGACTAAAACAAATAAGGCAAGGAGTTCCACAAGGCTCAATATTAGGGCCAATCTTCTTTATTAATGATTTAATTAACTACATTATGAAACAAGCTGATACTAAACTCGTTCTTTTTGCCGATGACACGAATGCCATTTTTACCGCGGAAGATATGGGAACTCTTGGTAGTAAGGTAAATAAAGCTCTGGCACTCTTCCATTATTGGTTTACCATTAATAATCTAACCTTAAACACCAATAAAACAAACGCTATGTTATATAGAACAACGTCGAGAAACAAGGATTCAATTGACATAACCTTGAATGGCAATAGAATAACATTAGTAAATAATGTAAAATTTCTAGGTATTTATATTGACGAAAGCCTAAATTGGAAAGAGGAACTATCAGCTATAGAAAGTTCAATTAGCCCAGCGTGCTATGCTCTTAGAAGCCTTCGAGATGAAATTTCTATCGACCATTTAAAAATAGTATACTATTCGCTTGTGGAATCAAAACTTAGGTACAGTATTGCTCTATGGGGAGGTAGCTATGAGTACAATGTAAATACTGCTTTTGTAATACAAAAACGAGCTATAAGAACTATGGTGAGAATTCCGCAGTGGGTATCGTGTAAGGATTACTTTAAAGAACTACAGATATTAACGGTACCTTGCTTGTACATATTAGTTCTACTAACAGACCTTATGAAAAAACTACTTGATTATGAGGACAGGAATAAGCGAGAAGCTACAAGACGTAAGGATTTACAAAATAAAATACAACCGCATTTGAAAGTAGTCAGTCATGCTGCGTGCTATCAATCAAAATCAGTTTAAGCACCAGCTGAAGTCATTTTTGAAAGAAATGTGCTATTATACACTCGATGAGTTTCTAAGTGATAATAATTAACCACCTGTTGACATGATCTATTTTTTGACATGATTGGTATTGTTTTTTTTTCTTTTTTAGACATGATTATTAATGTTTTTTTTCCTTTTTTTGACATTATTATTATTTTATTTTTTTGACATCATTATTATTATTTTTGACATTGATATTATGATTTTATTGACATGATTATTATTATTATTTTTTTACTTGATTTCTTTTTATTGAAATGGTACTTTTCAATCACTTTTATTTTTTAATGTACCTACTGAATTTGTAATTGTATTATTTTATTTTTGAATTGTAAAATTTAAATCCGTGATGTGTTAGTTTTAATGAGTTTCGATACAATGTAAAAAATGTTATGAACTAAATAAATAAATACTTAGGTTAGTATTTATGCCAAGTTTCAAATAAATAAACCCAAAAAAAAATCCCCCTTTTCACCTCTTTAGGGGTAGAATTTCCAAAAACCAATAAGTACATGAATTCTATTAATCAACCGAAAGCGTAAATCTTTAATTTCACGTATCCAATTTACAAACTGTAAAAATTTCATACAAACTTTCCACCCTTTTTTTACCCCGTTGGGGGTGGAATGCCCAAAAACCAATATATACATATATTCTTTTTATCAACCAACAGCGTGAATCTAAAACTTCACGTGTCCAACTTACAAACTGTAGAAATGCCATACAAACTTTTAACACCCCTTTTAGCCCCTTAGGGGTGGAATTTCCAAAAATCCTTTCTTAGTGCGCACTTACGTCACTTGAGAAACCTCCCTGACAAATTTCATCTTTATACGTCAAGCGGTTTTCGATATTTCGTGATAGGTGAGTAAGTGACCTTTCGCTTTTATATATATATAGATACTGAGGTCTATAGTCCCTATTAGGTGTATAAAAATAAAGTTCCTGAGTCAACACTATAAAAAGATATGGGCAAATATAGATTTTCGCGAAAACTTGTAAGTACCAAAATTTACCTTAATTTTAAACTTTTGTTCTATTCGGTATTTTCCCTTTACTTGTGCTGTAAGACCTTGCTTTTAACCAAAATTGACAATTCTAGGTCAACAAGAAGTACCCTTAGATAGGTTTTGAGTCGAAAACCTATATGAAAGTTCCCGTTGACCTAGAAACACGAAATTTGGCAAAAAGTAAGGTCTTACAGCACAATATAAAAAAAAACAAAAAAAAAATAGTTAAATGTTGTCTCCATACATACATAGTTGACGCCAATTAAGATAGTCCTCTGAGTTGTATGGGTGCTCATACAATTTAAAGGATTAGCTAGGGTAGGTTACGGTACGGTACGCTCGGCGCACGAGATCAACTAGCACTTGACCGGTTTTTTATTTTTCCTGATTGCGAATATGTATATATAACTCAGTTTTGTGTTTTTTTGTTTTTTTTTTACCTTTGTATAGATTCTTTTACCGATTGTGAATGTGTGAACATTGTAGGCTTTCTAGATTTCTAGATGATTGTTAACATTTGTTAACTTTTTATTTCGTACATAATTTTTTTTTTGTTTGTTTGTTTTTTTTTTTTCAATTTCGTACGACTACTTGTCGGGCCTACGTTGTCCCCCCATATCCAAGTACTAATGCTGTAACATGGAAATATTGTAAACACAAAAAAATTTAAAAGAGTAACCATGGAGTTTCTTGCCGGTTCTTCTCCATAGGAAACGACTTACCCGAACCGTGCACCTTTTGTCGACGTTTTATAAGTGCCCAACTGCCGCGTCAACGAAAAAGGGCAAATCTGACATATTTTTCAAAACTCAAAAAAAAAACTAAATCAAATATTTTTATTTTACATAGGCCTGTAAAATAAAAATATTTGATTTAGTTTTTTTTTTGAGTTTTGAAAAATATGTCAGATTTGCCCTTTTTCGTTGACGCGGCAGTTGTTTTAGGTTTATGTCGATAGCAAATCAAGGCAAGGGCATCTTAGTATGGACTGGATTGACTACTACTATGATTGATGCAGACAACGGCAATCAATAAGTTTCGTTGAGTAATTATCTATACTCTATACTATTATTATTAATAATATTATAAAGAGGAAAGATTTTTTTGTTTGTTTGTACCGAATAGGCTCCGAAACTACTGGACCGATTTGATAAATTCTTTCACCAATAGAAAGCTACATTATTCTTGAGTGACATAGGCTATTTTTTAATCCCGAAAATGGGTCCTGTGGGGTGGTCCACGGGAGCGAAGCCGCGGGCAACAGCTAGTGGCCATTAAATATACCTTATTATAGAACTTGCCCACTTGGTAACAATCAAACTAGACACAGACTGCCGAAACTGAAGTTATTTGGTAGTGTTTTTATTTGGAATTCGGTTAAATTTATTTGTAATAAAGTTTTTTATTTAAACACAATGATATTCTAGTAAACAGATATGTTATACACTCACAAAACAACCAAAAAAATTGTTCCGCACAGCAGCGGCAGCACACATACACACTTTTCATTCATCTGACATTTCACAAGAACAAGAAAAAAAGAGACAGCTAGTGTTTTTTGTCACTTGCGTGTGAATGTAAACAAACATTATTCTGACCACCAATGTTTTTTTCTTTTTTTAGCCTCCAAACATCAGAATATTACGAAAAAAAAAATGTAATTTGAACTGTATTACGTACTTACATATGGTATGAGATCCCTTCTGTTTTATTTACGTTGATACTTTCTAAATACACGCGATGGCATTTTTTTAATTTTGTTTTTGTTTCAACAAAGCGTATCGCTCTTCGCCATGCGTGACATAGACTAAAGACTATACGTCCCAGTTAGGACGTTTTCGAGTCTTCACAATGCGTGCGCTCATAACATATCTGTTTTCTAGAATATCATTGTTTAAACATAATTTATTATGGTGGTGTTCGAGAAATTCTTGATTATTTATTGGTCAAATAAAGTTAAATACCAATGATGCTAATAAGGCTGTTTTTGAATCTTCACAGAGTCAGAATATGAATTTCCAGACATAAAAAATGTGTATATACCAACACACTATTCTCAATCAGAAGATATAGCACCACAACATTCTGAATCAGATACAGAAAATGATGTTTTTTTAATGAAGTTGAAAACTGAAGTGGAAGTAGAACAAGAAGTATGTAGGACGACACGTAAAGCGAATAAATCAATAAGTAAGTAAACTGAGCAACAGTCCACCTGAAATAAGATAGCTTACTATAGAACTTGCCCGCTTGGTACAACTACAACCACAACTACAAACAAACTAGAAAGATCGACTTCCGAAAATGAAGTTATTTTTCACATTGTATTGTTTTTATTTGGCATTCGGTTATATTCTTTTGTAATATAGTACATTACTGCAGCGGCCAGCAAATGAGGCATTTATGGACGAACGTGTAAATGAGGGCCGAGGCGAAGCCGAGGCACACATACGTAAGTCCATCAATGCCTAGTTGTGGCCAAGGCTTGTATAGTACTTTTCTCAAATAATGCGCGGAAATTAAACCTACGTAGTACCTAGAACTAATTTTGTCAAATACGATTTCTTTTCAAAATCAATGACGAACAACAATATATTTTTCCGTTCATTCCTTCCGTGTTTATTTGTTTTTTTTTCAATAAACAGCTTTCTGTTTGCAAGCCAGTTCGAAATTTAAATAAAACATTTGATAAGTTACCTCCTTGGTTGCCCTGTTTCGTAGTAAAAGATCGTTCCATTTTTAAATTACACGACAGATATGAGTTAACTATGTAATTTATTTGTCCGCTAAACACGACAGATATGGATTTTCATACAACTTTTGCCGGCCGCTGCTCGCATGTATATGGCCAGTACAGCAATTTCGATTTATCTCGAAGAAGGTTGTCAAAATAATGCTCAAATTTCCAAGTATGTTTGAGAAAAAGTTTTTTATTTAAACATATTTTCGAGATTGCTTTTATTATTTATTGATCAAACAAAGTTAAAAAACACTGATGCTAAAAAGGCTGTTTTTGAATCTTCACAGAGTCAGAATATGAATTTCCAGACATAAAAAATGTATATATACCAACACACTATTCTAAATCAGAAGATATACCACCACAACATTCTGAATCAGATTCAGAAGATGATGTTCTTTTGACGAAGTTGAAAACTGAAGTGGAAGAAGAACAAGAAGTATCTGGAACGACACAAAAAGCGAATAAAGCAATAGGTAAGTAAACTGAACAACAGTCCACCTAAAATAAGATAGAGACCTTACTATAGAACTACAAAAAAACTGGAAACACCGACTGCCGAAATTGAAGTAATTTTTCATTTTGTATTGTTTTTATTTGGAATTCGGTTAAATTTATTTGTAATTAGCTGTGCCCACGGCTTCGCTCCGGTCAACTAATTGCCTACCCAACCCTACTTACCTTCCTGCCTAGCTGCCTACCCTACTTACCTACATCATACATACCAATTTTTTTTCTAGGGTCATTTTCAATTCTTATTCTTTATTGTACACAAAAACATAAAGACACAGATACAATAGGTAAGCTTATGTACAAAGGCGAGCTTAACCCATAACTGGGTTCTCTTACAGCAAACCTCAGTTGCATTAAGAAATTTGCATATGAGGATAATACATCTAAGTGCACAACAAAATTTAAAAAACACTTAATATTTAAAATTCTTACATACTAAATAAACTTAAACAAATACGTGTACAACACACAATGTATAAACTAATACATACATTACTTTATAATACAACCAAAATCTTAAGTTCATAGATAAATATCTTCGCATCATGTTGACAGGAAATGATACCTTATTCTTCTCCTGAAAACCTCTAACGAAGGACTATCCCGTATAGAGTGAGGAAGAGTATTCCAAAGGCGGACAGCACGAACAGTAAATGATCCACCGTAGCGACTTGATGAATGGGGAGGAACACGAAGGAGTAGAGATGTTGATAAACGACAAGGTTTTCCTCTCGGTACAAGGTACTCAAAGCGCTCCCGAAGATACGAAGGAGAGACAGGATTATGAAGAACTGAAAAGAGTAAAGAAAGAGTGTGCGTATCTCGGCGCTGCCGAATAGGCAGCCACTTCAACCGTTCTCGAAATTCCGACACATGGTCGTACTTTCGGAGACCAAAAATGAAGCGGATGCACAAATTCTGCAAACGTTCGAGCTTATCAAGGAGTTCCTCAGTCGCATCAAGGAAGCAGACATCAGCATAGTCAAGAAGAGGAAGAAGGAGAGACTGAGCAAGAGTAACTTTAGTCGAGAAAGGCAGGAACTTCTGGAGACGTTTCAGAGACCGAAACGAGCAAAACACCCTCCTGCTTACTTCCGCAATGTGAACCTGCCAAGATAGGTTGCAGTCTAGGAAAACACCTAAGTTTTTAACTTTCTTGGAGTAGGCTATTGGGACGGCATCGTACAAAATAGGAGGGAGAGGCTGGTTACTCAACAAATTGACGAAATATTTGCCACCAATAATGAGAGCTTGTGATTTTGTTGGGTTTACTAAAAGTCCAAAACTTTTAGCCCACTGATAAATATTTTTAAGATCATTATTGATGGCATCGATAGCTCCAGTAAGCTCTTCAAGTTTGAAGTGGCGATAAAGCTGCAAGTCGTCTGCATAGAGATGATAGTGTGAAGATATGACCTTAGTGATAGCGTTTATAAAAACAGAGAAAAGAAGAGGAGAAAGGACGCCACCCTGAGGAACACCCGCAGAAAGTTCGCACCAGTCAGAGGAAGCCCCCTCTGAGCGAACCGATTGCGAACGACCCCGAAGATAAGAGTTAAACCACGCGATCACAGAAGGAGATATATTAAGAGAGGATAGGATACCTAAGAGGATGTCAAAATCAACTGAATTAAAAGCACTGCTAAAATCCAGTAAAATCAACGCTGTAAGTTGCCTGTTTTCCATAGCCAGTCGGATGTCGTCTGTTATTTTAACCAGAGCCGATACAGTGCTGTGGCCAGGACGGAATCCAGATTGATAGGGACTTAGCAGGCTATTAGAGGAAAGGTAATGGGACAGCTGATTATTAACAACACTCTCAAGGACTTTAGATAGGGTTGGAAGAATGGAAATTGGACGGAACTGGGAAACTGAAGAGGGTTTAGGAACTTTGGGTAGAGGCAGAACATGCGCTTTTTTCCATGCTGAAGGAAAGCAGCCAGAAAAGAGAGAGTAGTTGATAATGTTGAGGATGACAGGAGCAAGTTCATTTAGGATAGGAAGGAGCATTTGTAGTTGTAGACCATCATCACCCATCGCCTTCGTGGATATAGATTTGACGGCCCGCTTTATATCCCCTTCTGTAACTGGGTGAAAGGAGAATGAAGTACACAATGGCCGAGGAAGTTTAGAGAGATTGTTTAAAGTAGAAGCCTTCACGTTGTCGTCAAGAGAGACAGGTGATTTCGAGAAATGTAGGTTAATAGCGTTAAGGTCAATATCAGGCGAGCTGTCATCAACAGTTTTGCCGATTCCAAGGGATTTAAGAAATTGCCATACTTGTGCTGTGTTGAAGTTTTGAACAGAGTTGTGGATGTGTTGCCTTTTAGCATCCCTACACATACGACCGCACCGATTACGCAGCTTCTTGTACAGAGACCAGTTCTCATCAGTGGGATCCCTTCTGTGCCGCCTTTTAGCCTTATCCCTTTTCGACATTGCCCCTTTAATGCTGTCAGACAACCACGGCATTCTTTCGCGTAGAATCTTAACACCGCCATTCAGAAAATGACTTCAAATGCACAACGCCATCTATCGAGTACGTAGTTCAACTGTCCGAGTATCTAAATTGCCTGTTGTGATAGTTTTACTTCTTGACCACTTTAAATTCATTTAACTTTTGATAGAGTGAACCGATTGCGATGAAACAAAAACTAAGTAATACGCACAATGTTTACGTATAAAAGTTTTCAACGTTGGTTCCGTACATTTTACGTGATGCTTGCACAAATAAACAGACAAACAGACAAAAAATCCAAAAATGCTGGAAATGGGTCCTGTTGATTATCCTTTAACACCCTGGCTATTTTTTTGGAAATATTTTCGGTGTACAACAATGACTTTTCTACAGATTTATTATATGATGATTGTATTGATATTGTTTAAAGTTTTTTATTGAAACATAATATTATGGCGGTGTTCGAGAAATTCTTGATTATTTATTGATAAAATTAAGTTAAACATCAATGATGCTAAAAGGCTGTTTTTGAATCTTCACAGAGTCAGAATATGAATTTCGGGACATAAAAAAATTATATATACCAACACACTATTCTAAATCAGAAGATATACCACCACAACATTCTGAATCAGATTCAGAAGATGATGTTCTTTTGATGAAGTTGAAAACTGAAGTAGAAGTAGACCAAGAAGTATCGAGGACGAAAAGAAAAGCGAATAAATCAATAGGTAAGTAAACTGAGCAACACTCCACCTGAAATGAAGTTGCATGCTATACCTTTTTTTTTTTTTTTTAAACCCACCCGTGTTCCTTCAGTTGTTGTTGCATGCTATACCTAAAGGGGCAACCGATCACTAATCCGAATTTTTTTTGTTCGATTTTTTTTACCGAAAACTATTGACCAACGTCATTTTTGCCATATGCATTATTTGACATATTTTTATTCCATCGAAGTATCATGTGGCATATGTATTATTTTACCGAACTACATTTCGCCGATTTACAAAATAACTTTTTGCTTTTGGCCGAAGCCTCTTTTGAACTTTTTTCATTTGCCATATTTTCTCCACACCGAAACAACATTTTCCGGAATATTATTTTGTCAGAAATATATAGCCGGTTACTTGGTAGCATTTTCAATTTAAAATTGAAATAGTGTCATAAAAAGTCAATATTATTGTGCTACAAAATATAGTGACAGAAAAGAATCGCTGCAAAACCTACTTCACGCAGTCTTGTCTGTGTTTACGTATTTATTTTGTATTTTCATGCAAACGATTTATTAATAGCTGTCATGCATCAGACATTTTTATTTATTAATTATTTCAAAGAATTAGTCCAAGAGCTAGCGAAGCGGGCTCGGGATTTTAGGGCACCCCGACACGTGTTAGGTTACTTTAGACCCTGCAGATAGAAATAGGAGCCCCGTCGACAATCTTTTTTTTCAAGTCGCTGTTTTAAACATTTGTATTCGTCCACTGTTTCTCTCTTACTTAGTATTTTGAAATGCATATAAAAATAAATACTTCAAACAAATGTTATTTCGGCTAAGTGTAACTTCGGTAAAAAGTTTTTCGACCAAATGAAACGTCGGAGTAACGAAAAAAATCGAATTGAAAATAGGTCAATTGAGACAGTGGCAGACGTGACTTCGATGAAGTAACAAAAAACGAAACGATAATAGTTGAAAAGTTTTTGGGGAAATGAAATTCGGTCAAACGTTTTTAGAACTTATGATAGGTAACCACCTAAAGGTACTTGGCTCACCAAAGGGTTTACCGATTTGTTTCCAACCTCAGAAATTTAATGATATTGAAAGAGTTCGGCTTGTAGACGTAGACGTATCCTCTTATTACAAAGTTACGTTAAATGTGAAAAGTTGAACACGCGTAAAATCCTCTGCCGGCGTTCCTTCGTTCTCAGTGTGAATCTATTGAACTAACCAGATTTATAACCACAGGGGTGCGTGGCGCGAAGAAACCAAAACTAAACACCCAAAGAGCAAAACCAGATGATAAAATTACAACTCAGCAAAAGAAAATGGAACACTCTAAAGACATCCGGAACACTCAAGCTCGAACGTCCAAATCTGTAACTACATTAATAAAGCCTTTCACTAGTAGTAGTTTTAGTAAATCCAATGGTTTTAAAAGTCATATTCAAGTACAAACTGGGCAAAACTCTTACAAATGTGATATTTGCCAACTTAACTTTACAAGAAAATGTGCTGTAATAAATCATATTCGTGTCCATACTGGGGGAAAACTTTTCAAATGTGAAATATGTCAGCATAGTTTTTCATCAAAGAGTCATTTAACAAGGCATAGTCTTGTACACACTGGGGATAAAACTGGAGCAAAACTTTTCAAATGTGAAATATGTCAGCATAGTTTTTCAGTAAAGAGTCAATTAACAAGGCATAGTCTTGTACACACTGGGGATAAACCCTACAAATGCGTTATTTGTAAGCATAATTTTACTCAAAAGATTAATTTAATAAGACATATTATTCGTGTACATACTGAAGAAAAACCTTACAAATGTGATGTTTGTCAGCATAGTTGCGCATTAAAGAGTGATTTAACAGAACATATTCTTGTACACACTGGGGAAAAACCTTACGAATGTGAAACATGCCAGCGTAGTTTTAGTAAAATGAGTGATTTAACAAAGCATATTCGTGTTCACACTGGGGAGAAACCATACATATGTGATATATGTCAGTGTAGTTTTACTATAAAGAGTGATTTAACAAAGCATATTCGTGTACACACTGGACAAAAACCTTACAAATGTAATATATGTCAAAGAAGTTTTTCAGTAAAGAGTAATTTAACAAGACATATTCGTGTACATACGGGCGAAAAACCTTACAATTGTGATGTATGTCAGCGTAGTTTTGTTCAAAAGAATAATTTAACACAGCATATTCTTGTACACACAGGGGAAAAACCTCACGAATGTGATATATGTCAGCGTAGTTTTTCATTAAAGAGTCAATTAACAAAGCATATTCGTGTACACTCTGGGGGCAAACCTTTCAAATGCGATGTTACAGCGTAGTTTTTCAGGAAAGGGTACTTTTACAAAGCATTTGCGTGGGGATAAACCTTACAAATGTGATATTTTTCTACGCCTCCGTTATTCTTTTCTGATTAATGTCGTTGCGGGATCCAAAACAGTTAAATTCATTCTCCGGGGCTTCGTCGAGCTTCATTGCCTCAGCGCTTTTCTGATGGTCGCCACTGTTGATTCTGGCTTTCAGGAGTTGCAGTGGTTTGGGAATAGTGCGGTGGGATTGCCACAAAAAAAAGTGATATTTGTCAGCGAAGTTTTTCAAAAAAGAGTAATTTAACGACTCATATTCGTGTACACTCTGAGAAAACCTTAAAAATGTGATATATACCAGCGTAACTTTATTACTAAGAGTTATTAACCCTCGACGGAAAAAGATGGGTGTTATAAGTTTGACGTGTGTTGCTTTGTATCTGTGTGTCTGTTAGTGGCATCATAGCTCCTAAACGGATGAACCGATTCTAATTTAGTTTTTTTTTGTTTGAAAGGTGACTTTGTCGAGAGTTTTCTTTGTTATGTTTGATTGAAATCGGTTCAACCGTTCAAAGGTATTTCGCATTTTACTCTGGATCTGGGTTTTTTTCGCAAGATATCACGTCGTAATTACGTGTTTCAATAGATTGTTGATTGAAGCGTGTCTACTACTAGGTATATTATATGTAGATTAAAAAGCATGAAATAAAAATTAAGTTGGAATTTAAAAACCTGTGACATAAAAACCTCGAAAAAACCAAAAATTTGCCTCTTACTCGCGTCGGGGAACCGCCAAGTAAATAAAATAAACTGCTGTAAACGTTGGCGGTTCCCCGATATGCATAGAACCCGAGGGTCAGTTCACACCAAGACGTGACGCGACAATATAGAACTTTATTATCTACACAGAAAGTTCATTTCTGTTGGAGTTTTCGATTACAACTCGCGGCATTTAAATCGATTTTATTCGAATTCTCTCACTGGAATCTTTTTAGGACTTTTCACTGGAATCTGAACATTTTTATTTACGTGGACGATGTAATTTTAGTTTGTGCACGGCTTTTTTAGGAGTTTTCATTTATGATGATTCTTTTTTCTTGGAATGGAGATATTCCAAGGGTGGTACCATGATAAGGAAACCAGGATCTGATGATGTTCCCTCGATTTATGCAGCAGGAAGCATCCCAGAGAAATCGAGGGAACTCCTCAAATATTATAGGCATACATATAGCGTGTTGAATACAGGCCTTCGGATCACAAAGCCAAGAGGCAGACACTGGGGACCATAGCAATGCTGCGACTTTTGGATCCTACCAGGTCTATACCCGCGAAACCGCGATGCGCAGCAGAGGTCAACTAGGGATTTGTTCTTTAGAGATATGGATTCCTGTCAGACAGGTGGGAAGTGATACGGTATTACACAAATTACAACGACTACTCACCTTGATTTCCGCGAGGGACCTCTGGGGTCGTTCAATTCGAGTGTGGTCGAGGGTTATCGTGGGAAGATATATATAATATAAGGAAAAGAGGGACAACCGACATTTTCTGGACCGGAACCTCCGGCAGCCACCAGGCACGTTGTCGACGCAAAATACCTCGCTGCGCGCGAAATACATACACAAACAAATGCACGGGTGATTTCGCGTCCCACCCGCACTTCGTGAAGCCAAGTTTTGATGACGAATCGGCTGGTTGAAATTCAATTTCCACAAACCCAGTTCGAAGACCGAATCGACATGTCTCGCGTCGTCAAACACGTTTTTACAAGTCATCTGTCAACGTCAAGCTCAGTCGAAAGCTGTCAATTCGACGACAGCGAACAGACAAAGTGTTGCAACAAAATAATAAAAGGGAACGAAACGTTGTTCAGAGCATAGCGATTTTGGTATTTATATCAACAATGCAATCATTTACAGTCAGAAAGTGTAATTTGTTGAAATGGAACTGATAAAGAAGATCACAGATGGCCACTGGAACTCCTTAATCCTAAGTATGTCACGGGTTTAAGATATATCGAATAGCTAACAGACTATGATGAAGCAAATACCTATAAATAAATGGTACTGATGAAAATGGTAACATCGAACTGATCTAGTGATGAAGCCGGAAGGTAGGCACTGTAACTCCGAAATAAAACAATAGATCCTAGTCGTGTTCTTATGAGATTTACTTTGGCTATACATGATTTTCATGGTTTTTGGAGGTACCTACCGAAACTAAAAAGAGATAAATAAAAAACTGAAAAAAAACCGACTGCCAAAACAAAACCCTACAAAGTGAAAAATAAATTTCTTTTCCGAAGTCGGTGTCGAAAAACGGAAAACAATAGGTATGTACCAAAGATACCGACTTCCGACAAGAAAGAGTTAAGTTTCGCTTTGTAGTGTTTTGTTTTGGAATTAGGTTTAATTTTTTTGTTAAAAAGTTGTTGCATTGCACCTCACTATAATTTTTGTCACTTATTCGAAATGTAAAGTTGTTTTAAAAGTAAACTACTCAAAACAAAATAAGTGCTATCCCAATATAATAGTAGTATATGGGCCTTAAAATAGTAAAGTAATTTTGTGCTCAAAACATAGCCTGGCAAGTTTTGCAGGAATTTTGAAAATTTGTGATTGTGTATAATTTTACAAGCTATTGCCGCCATGTTGCCAAACATGAGATTTTTTGCCCAAAACGCGTGTTGACTCGATTTGCAGCGCTCGGAGCCTCGGACTCTAAAACTGTTCATGTAAAAAAAAATACCTATTACATAGAGTCTATAAATTAAACTAGGGAAAATGTCCTATACTTTTTGTAACAGCCTTTTTTTATGAGTATTCTACCGCGGATATGGTAGTCCGCGCTCTTTTTTATCGTTTGTTTATTTATTCCTTTTTCTTATAAAAATAAATTTTAGTTCTAAAAACTAAAAAACACGCTTTAATGGTAAGGATAATGGGACAAACTGTTTAAATTATTGCATTGTCATCGGTCCTTGATAAGTGTGCAAAGTTTCAAATCAATCCAACGCTTTTAAGTGGGTGAAAATCACGTTCAAAGATTCCGTTACATTGATACATTGTTACATTGATACATAGATACATACATACCAAGCTAATAAAAGCGTGTTAATTACAATTATTGGACACTATTTTAAGGCTAACTAACTTTAGACTACGTGATGAAACATTTCTTTTTGTTTTTTTATATGTTGTTTGTTTGCTTCGCCCGCGTTCAAAGTTAAATGAAAACCGATAGCCACCAAACTTTACAGGATAACCAATCTAAAGATTCTCTGAAAATGTCAATAAAATCGGTCCTGCCGTTTCGGAGTCATAAGGATCATACATACATTTTTTATATATAGACAGATTACACACTGGCATTACAATTATTATATTTCAATTCACTACTTATCTTTATGTTATTTATTATTTTGGATACTTATTTCAAATGATATACTTTTCGGGGAAGATGCATGGCAGTGCGAGCAGACCAGTCCCGGCCGACGGTTTCCGTTCTAGAGCTCCGCGTCGTTAGGACGTTAACGTGAGTATGACTGACTCGCTCCAGCTTAGCTTTACATAATTTTATGTAAGTTGTGTCTGGTAAATGCCCAACGGTTATCGTCGGACTGTTGTATGTGTTCAAATTGCGGCGAAAACTTTGCTTGCGCGATGCAGGATTTGTGTGACGTCATGTCATTAGTTCGTAAGTGGCGGCGTTGGTGCCGCTACAGTGTTTTTATGGCAAAACAGTTCATAATAAAATTAATACCAAATAGTTTTTGTTAATTTATAATATACTAGCTGACCCAGCAAACTTTGTTTTGCCATAAAAACACTAAACATTCATCTACTTTACCTACCCTACCCTACTTATGTAGGTAAGGTAACAATTTTTTAAGGTAATAGTAAGTCTTTTTTGTGTTATTTACTATATTTTCTTGTATTTTTGAAATGTTCGAGTGAATTGCCCATTCAGTATTCGGATTTCTTTTACGCCTTTTCTGTTTATACTTAATTTGGCCAAGTATGTGCGGTATAACGTGCGCAGGCAGTTGTACTCTATAATAGAGCTCCCTTGTGCCTTGATTTGACTTGGATCTAAATTGATAAGATGTACTCCATCTAAGGTTTTGACTCTCTCTGAGTCCAACGTAAGCCTGCCCTTCACTAAATTATATAGAGGAGCCGATTTCGAGAAGAGCGCTGTCAAGGCTAAGGCCTTGTGATTTGTGGATAGTAATAGCATATGATAAGCAAATAGGGAATTGAAACCTGTGAAAATATACGTACATTACTTAATTGAAACTTGGTCTTGACTCGTTCTAGAATTAAGGGTGGTATTCCACTCGTTATATATTTACGTGAAGACCTTAAAATCCACATAAAGACCGGCTGTCATCAATTTTGATTGCTGATTATTACATTACAGGTACTTTAGTTAGGTGAGTGTTCCTAAATAGGATCAATTAATTGAAAAATTATAAATTATAATAAAATGATAAAAATTTACTAGTTTTTGATTTATTCCTTTGTATTCACCCAACTACCTATTTGAATACCAAATTTGAACTTTCTAGGTCATCTGGAACTCGGTTAGAGTTTTGATCTATAGGTCAGTCAGGTGATAAAAATGACGATTTTTCGACGTTTTTATCTAAATAATTGTTTGAGCTATATTTATGAAATTTTGGTTTATAGTTCATCTTAGGGATTGTAATACATAAACCAAATTTCATGTGTTTATGATAAATAGATTTTGAGTTATTAAGATGACAAAAGTGGCTCCAAATGGTTCGTGTAATATTACACACAGCTGCTGCGTCGCCAGTTCCTTTTTTGCTTGAACTTGGTTTGGTCTAGACTTCGGTTTAATAGACCATATTATGAGCGTGTCATCAAGATATTTATCTTCACCATTGTCAGCAATGTCCAAGCTAAAAACTATTGTATAAAACCTAAAACTTGAATTGTTTGGCCTGCATTGTATTTGCAGCTAAATTACCCTAATAATGTCTTATATTAACCACTTTACCGCATAAAGTTTTTGATTTAAGTGACTAGAGCAAACCCATCACGAATAAAAAAATAATATAAAAACTAAATATTGGACTTAAAGGCCTTAGTAGCCAGGTTATGAAATTAAAAAAAAAAGTCATAGTGAGTGACGTGATTATGTGAATTCATGTGACGTCTCGCTTTTGACAACGTTGTACTCGCACTTAAAACGTAGTTTTATTTTCTCTGTGCTCACACTCCACCAGAGTAAAAATGTTCTGTGCCAGAGAGTTTGTACACTCCAGTGTGGTACTTGAATTGACCATAAGCGTGATTCTTTTTCTTCCGTATTATTTTACTAGCTTTTGCACGCGGCTCTTCGCCCACCCGCGTGATGTCGGGAATCAGCCAAAGAGAAAATATTCCCGGGTAAAAGTAGCCTATCTGCTATTCCAGACTATAATCGATCTCTGTGCCTAATTTCATTCCGACCCCGAGGTCGCGGGTGCTTAGATTGGGGAATCTTTGCGCCCACCAAAAGACTGTGGCACCCCAAGGATGTGCAAACACTTTGCATGGCATTGGGTAAACAAGATGCTTATACTGTAAAAATTTGAAGACTGTAACTCCAACCGTTTGGTCGTAAAACCCGTGTGGCAGATGAAGGACAGACAGACGGACACGTAAGTGACAGAAATAGGGTTCCTTTTGGACACTTCGGGTACGGATCTCTAAGAAACAGGGCAGGACTACATACACCCGCTTCCACTGCCTCACCCCGCCATCATATTTTACTCACTAAGAGTACTAATAACCTATTTTTTTTGAGACTATCCCACCGCACTATTCCCAAACCACTGCAACTCTTGAAAGCCAGAATCAACAGTGGCGACCACCCGAAAAGCACCGAGGCAATGAAGCTGGACGAAGTCCCGCAGAATGAATTTAACTGTCTTGGAACCCGCAACGAAATAATTCAGAAAAGAATAACGGAGGAGTAGGAAAAAGTACAAATTTCCACTTCGCTCCATATCAAGCAGGAGACAGAACAAACAAGGCCAATAGGCACACAAAGGGTCGTTTACAACTGGGATAAGCCCAGTTGCCGAGCACCACGGATCAGAGGCGTCTCTAGCCTATGTAGCGCCCGTGTGCAATCATTACCTTAGCGCCCTCTAGTAAGAGCGCGGTCAACATGGAATAGGTACAATAACAGCACATTACCAGAAACTGTCAAATTGCCCCAATGGATAATAAAATCCATTGTTTGGAGATTAAATTGAAAATCTATTGACGAAATTTGACTGTTTTGGATGCCATGATGTGCAGTTGACTGTATTTAGAATTATATGGAGTGTTTACCAAACACCTTGTATTTTCAACAGTGAACGGAGATCCAGGTGCAAAACTGCAAATGGTGTAATTTTAAATGATTTATATGAATAGTAAACAACAGAAACACAGACAAACACTAACACAAATACTGGGCCTCGCATCAAGCATCCCACATCTGTCAAATTTATTCATTCTAAAAAATCATGAACTCGTCGTCCGATGAAGAACTATCGTCAAAAAACATGGTGACAATAGGTGGTACCGCGTAGACCTTCCAACAGCGCGCAACTGACCTCTTGAACGCTTGACCGTGTGACCACTCTCTGTCTGATAGAACCCTAATTACGACCTCATATCATACGTATTATAGAGATCAATATCAATTGGATGTTCCCATTTGACAGATTTGGGAAACTTAATGCGAGGCCCACTGTACACGGGTAAAACGTATTTTAAGCTAGTAGAAGTAACAAGAATAACAAAATACAACTTTGTGGTTATTTAAAAGCTCTGACCCCGCTGAAAGTCGCAACGGTTGTTGCAGCTAATAACAAATCATGCTTAATAGTTAGGTATATTTTAATCAAAAGAAAAGCCGATTTACTTCTTATTTACATGTTTACTCAAATATAATACTTAATCCATTTTGTCAAGGCTTTGAGACGTTAACCAGCTTCCATTTTGGACAGAGAGAACCTTTTCGAGCTAAGGTATACCCGTCCAGACTTGGTGGTTGGCATCACCCGGGAGTTTCTCTGCACACATCGCAATCCAATGGACGTGGCGTTTGCACTGAGTGAGATATACCACGGTATATACTCCTCCAAGTCGTCGCTGTCGCGGGTCCACTCCCTAAAGGTGAAAAGTTACACAGGGGCGCAAATACCGAGTACTGCTCAAAACACCCTGTTCCTGGTTCATACGCAGGGGGAGAAAGCTTCTCTCGCGAGCCAGGGATTAGGGTCCGGCGAAGGGCCGCACCTACTAACCATACACGAGTCTCAGGGGTCGACCTACGAAAGCGTCATCATTATTAACACCAAGTCCAGGAGGCTTCAGAACCACGACAGCATCTCCCACGAGTGTGTAAGTGGCGGTGACCAGACATACAGTCAGTTGTGTCTATTACACCGACGACGCCGATGACGAGAGGGCGATGGATGCGCCGACTAAAACGGTCATCGATTACAATCTTAACAGGGCCATGTAGCATCGAAACGTAGTCGTCTTGGAGGCCTTGCTCACGCTAGCGAAGCGAATAAATAAATGTCACGCCTTGCTACACTTTATGCCTTCGATATACAAAAAAAATCTAAATCAATGTTTTATTTATTTGATAAAGCAAAAAATAAGTATCCAATATTATTAGATAATCTCACTGTCGGACAAAATAATAATTATCATTTATCTACCAAGGAAACATCCCTAACCTTTTAAAAACTTGACCACCATCGCCTGTCCGGATTATAGCGACCACTAAATAAGCGGGGGGCTTATAGTCTACCAAAGCAAAATACAATAAAGTACAAGAATAACTTTTGTTTCGGAAGTCGGTGTCTGGTTACCCTTGTTTTTATCATATACTAGCTGTCCCACGCGGCTTCGCTCCCGTCAACTGGCTACGTACCTACCCTACACGATCCAATTGGGTAGGGCCAACTTCGAGAAAGAGGTCAACCGTCGAATCCGACTCGGCTGGGCAGCGTTCGGGAAATTGCGCGGTATCTTCTCGTCCAACTTACCACAGTGTCTCAAGACGAAAGTCTATGACCAGTGTGTGTTGCCAGTGATGACATATGGCTCTGAGACGTGGTCGCTTACAATGGGCCTTATCAGGAAGCTTACAGTCACTCAAAGGGCTATGGAGAGGGCTATGCTCGGCGTATCCTTGCGTGATCGAATCAGAAATGTGGAGATCCGCAAGAGAACCAGGGTTACCGACATAGCCCGAAGAATTGCCAAACTTAAGTGGCAGTGGGCAGGGCACATTGCTCGCAGAACGGATGGCCGATGGGGCCGAAAAGTTCTGGAATGGCGACCGCGACGCGGAAGACGATACGTTGGAAGGCCTCCCACTAGGTGGACCGATGACCTGGTTAAGGTTGCGGGAAGGCGCTGGATGCGAGACGCACGGAATCGGTAAATGTGGCGACGCCTGGGGGAGGTCTATGTCCAGCAGTGGACGTCTTTCGGCTGAAATGATGATGATGATGATGAAAGAAAGAAAGAAACAAGAAAGTTGTTAATTTACATGGGCCGAAGCAGTTTCTGCCCATTTCCGTTACAACCTGTGCATATCAGTGTGAATAAGAAAATGCACTTTCAAACATGAAGAGTACTTACAAATGTGACGTTTGTCCAACAAATCTTTACATTATTTGCATTTGCAAATTTTTTCCCCAGTGTGTACACGAATATGATTTTTTAAATAACTCTTTTCTATAAAACTACGCTGACATGTATCACATGTGTAAGGTTTCTCACCAGTATGTATTCGAGAGATCTTTAAACATCTCTTGTAGGTAAAACTATGCTGACAAATATAACATTAGTAAGGTTTTTCCCCAGTGTGTACACGAACATGTTCTGATAAATTACCCTTTACTGAGAAACTACGCTGACGAACATCACATTTGTACGGCTGTGCCCCTGTATGCACAAGAATGTGCTTTGTTAAAAGCAGCTGTACTTTAAGTTCACTCGTGCACTGAACTGCCAGATTTGAATAGGTTTAGAAATACAATAAAAATGTTTAATAATATCTGATTGCTATTCAATATTTACGAAATTATGACGAACAAATTTAAGCTCTTTGCTTAAGTAATAAGACGTATATTGCTGTAAAAAATACTCCCCGTGCGCTAGGCTAAAGCGCACGGCGAGAGTTCATACTATTCTACGAGAAACAAGCGAAAACGCCTGGCGCGTGAGACAGAGATAGTTCAATAGAAAGTGTACGGCAAAATATGACCATTCTCGTGCGCCGTCCCAGCGAACCGAAGATTACCGAGAGCGGGCGAAGTTTGACGAACGAATTTTATCTTTGGGTCGAGTAACATTACAAGTTGTACAACGACGTAACTAGATGGCGTTGGCGTCGAATTAAAAGTCGCTATACGGTTTATTCGGCTATACGGTACGCGAGATGGTTTGCCGATTTACATAGGCTCCTGTAAATTTTAGTATATCTAACACAATTACCCAGTGAGACGGCGAAGTGCACTACTACTACTATGATCCACCAGCCGCCCACTGGTTAAAAGCCGCTTTTGAAAAAAACTTCGCTGGCATATTTCACATTTGTAAGGTTTTTTTTTCCCAGTGTGAACACGAATATGTTCTGATAAATTACTCTTTATGGAGAAACTACGCTGACAAACATCACATTTGTACGGTTTTTCCCCAGTGTGTACACGGATATGATTTGTTAAAGAACCCTTATGATTATAACTACGCTGACATATTTCACATTTGTAAGATTTTTCCCCAGTGTGTACACGAATATGATTTTTTAAATAACTCTTTTCTATAAAACTACGCTGACATATATCACATTTGTGAGGTTTTTCTCCTGTGTGTACACGATTATGTTTTATTAAATTACACTTTTGAGTAAAACTACGCTGACATCCGATGTTGTCAGAAGAACGAAAACTGAATGGAGTCCATCCATGACGCTGTGAAAACGCAAGGCGTTGCATTTGGCGATGAGAAAACAAGATAACTACATGGTGGAATGACTGTGCATGCATGCAACCATCAATATCAATGCGGTCAACTATGCCATGAAAACGCCAAATCAAATCGCTTGAATGAATCATGACCGGGAGATGATGGGGATATTATGGAGCTATAATTATGGTACAAACACTAACGTACCTTCCGACACGTCGAGCGATGAAACGGAATCAGATAGTAGTGTGATTTGTGATAACTGATTGTTTGAAGATTGAAGTGTACCAAGTGTTACTGACCTAAGGTCTTTGTTTATTTTTGCTTTTAGATTAAATATTTTTCATTTATTTTTGTTGTTATTTATTCGATTTTGAGTGTGCGAAAATTAATCAATACATTCGTCATCAAACACGCTTATAATAGGTACCACAATACCTAAACATCGAATTCATCGAAACGAGTTCTAGAGGATGTAGTGGTGGACCAGACAGGCTTGTGAAACCGTGATGGATTCATTCAATTTCAGTCAGTAGGATATCCGTTCCACCTGAGTAGAGCTGGGGCGATAACGTCCATCCCCGTTATTGTATATTTGTCGATAACTTCTAACTCCACTTCCTAATCTAAACTGGTTAGTCTTGGTCGTGGGTCTCTTTTCCTGTGTTTCCCGACTTTGCTGGGGGGCAGTCTGGCGGCCTGGGAAGCGGGTAGGTACCTAGTTAGAAGTAGTTTACTTGTTTCCACGTCGTTTGTTGTGTAGAAAGCTGCGTTGGAAGGCTTCCCACTAGGTGGACCTATGACCTAGTTAAGGTTGCGAGAATTCATTGGATACGATACGCACAGGACCGATGGATAACGGATGCTCGATGAGTCGGAAGACGCTGCGTTGGGAGTAGTGATGGTAAATTCCCGAGAATATTCTCCTTGCGAGAACTTTGCTGTTAAGTTCTCGAGAATATTCTTTTGGAAGGGAATTTACGAGAATTTAAAATTTGGATGACTCTATTGTATCGATTTATTTTTAGAGTAATAGTTTTGAGTGCATTTGAACGTTGTACGAAGTTGACGTCAAAATAATTTACTCCACAACTTAAATTCTCAGTAAATTCTCCTGAGCTGGAATATTGCCGAGAAAATTCTCATAAATTCTCTTAAATTTCATACCTATGGTGTGTTAAATTAGGATTTCTCTTATTTCTTAATTATTTATTGTACACCAAGATAATTCATTCATTTTTTTTTCATTTTTAAAAATTCATTTATAACTTAGGATTTCTGTATTAAAACAAACTTTATGAGTTACACATAATCAATTAATCATAATCATCAAGCAGCTATTCCTCTTAGAGTTCGATGATCTTCTCGTTGGTCCAGAGTGTACGCGTGCTGTATGTTGCCAGGTCCTACCGTAGTCGAGGGTAAACAGACTGCCGGGCACTAGGGGCCATATTTTCTTTATGCTTTTCATGGGGGTTTGCCATAATCGATCGGAGATCGCTGTATGGTTGATACATGCAGGGCATGTATCAACCATACGCCACCATACGGTACAATGCAATTTAAGTCAATTTATCTGGACAGAAACGGTCCAGTTAAGTAGGTCTAACTTCGATAGAGGTCAACCGTCGAATCCGACTCGGCTGGGCAGCGTTCGGGAAGTTGCGTAGTATTTAGACGAGAGTCTAACATACCTCAGTGCCGCATGACCATTGTGTGTTGCCAGACCTTCGGAACTGAGACGTGGTCGCTCACAATGGGCCACATTAGAAGGCTTAAAGTCACCCAAAGGGCAATAGAGAGGGCTAAGCGAGCCTATATTAGATTAAAAAAAAGATATCCTCATATCTGATGCGATCGCGCACGGTATCTTTTTTTAAATCTAATATAGGCTCGCGCTTGACCACTATCTCACCTGATGGTAAGCGATGATGTGGTCGATGATGGAGCACGCTGGCCTATAAGTAACCTATTCACTCTTGACTTAAAGATTGTAGCTATCGGTAAACACAGACTCCGGCAGGGAATTCCGGCATAATAATAGTATTCTCAAAACGTTTAGTGCGTATGGGTGGGATGTCCACCATGTACAGATGGCGCATCGCCGTACGTCTGGTAGTCCGATGATGAAACGGGCTGGGCGGAATTAGATCATGCAATTCTATCGCACAGTCCCCGAAATGTAATCGATAAAATACCGACAAGCTGGCAACTCGGCGACGATGTTCAAGGCTCTGGAGCTTTGACTTAACCAGTGCCTCATCGCCGATGAGCTTCTTGGCCCGCTTTTCGATCGACTCTAGTGCATCAAGCTGGTATTTGGAGATCCTTCCCAGAGATGAGAACAGTACTCCATGCATGATTGAACTTGCGCTTGATACAAGCTGAGCAGCTGTTCTGGCGTCAAGTACCTTCTCACCTTTGCAAGGATCTCCAGCTTTTCGGCAGCCAGCTGAGCTTTTGCCTCAATGTATGGGCTAACATTAAGAGTCGATGTCAAAGTAACGCCAAGAAGTTCAAAATGGTCAGTTATTGGCACGGTCACATCGCGGAAAGTTGGAGCCGGGTGAAATAGGCTCTTTTTAGCGGAAAAAAGACACGCCTGTGTTTTAGCAGCATTAAACCTGACCAGATTGGCATCAACCCATTCGGAGACTGCCTGCAAGGACAGGTTCAAGCGCTCCACCATGGCATATCTGCAGGAGAACCAAAGTTACCGACATAGCCCGAAGAATAACAAAACTTAAGTGGCAGTAGGCAGGGCACATTGATCGCAGAACTCAATGATGGTCGATGGGGCGAAAAGTTTTGGAGTGGCGACCGAGAATTGTAAGACGCTGCATTGGAAGGTCTCCCACTAGCCAGACTGATGACCTGGTTAAGGTTGCGGCAATCCCCTGTATGCGAGACGCACGGGATCGGTCAATGTGACGACGCTTGCGGAGGCCTATGTTCAGCAGTGGTCGTCTTTCAGTTGAAATTATAATGATGATGATGACTTAATATATGCAAGCCGCCATTTTGTACCGGCGGTTATCTTAGATTTGGAATTTTTCATTCTACTAGTCAAACCCTTACATTTGATACCCAAATTGAAGGGATTGTTAGTATGCATGTTGGAAAAGGTAGAAGAAGAGCGTTCCACAGAAGCAGAAATTGCTGGCGCAATCAAATTTTCTGAGCAGTTGCACTTAATTTAATTTTTGAATATAAAGTTTGCCACCACGCAACTGGTTTGACTTTTTTAGTTGTTTCTCAAATAAACTCTTTGCTCCATAAACCAGTGCCACATTAATATTCAGACACTTCTTAGAACAGTTTTTGTACTGAAATACTGTGTCTTTCTGCCAAGTTAAGAACAAACTTCCATCCGTCTATGTTTTCAGTTGATGTTATTGTTGTGCTCGCAACTAATATTTCGTAACTAAAAATATATTAGCAATTTCAACTCTGACACCCCATAAAGTAGCCTTTTTTCGAGTAAAGTATAAAATAACAACCAAAGAAGTTAACTTTAGAACTTGAAATAAAATATATTGTATTAAAATTGCGCAATTATACTGCCAATTTTAAATTCTCGTAAATTCTCCGACAAAAAGAACATTGCAGAATATTCTCTTAAATTCTCCGTGAGGGAATATTCTCTCGACCCACCACTAGTTGGGAGGCCTCCCACTAGGTTGACCTATGACTTAGTTAAGGTTACAGGAATCCATTGAATACGATACGCACAGGACCGGTGGATAACGGATGCTCGATGAGTCGAAGACGCTGCATTGGGAGGCCTCCCACTAGGTGGACTTATGACTTAGTTAAGGTTAAAGGAATCCATTGGATACCATACGCACAGGACCGGTGGATAACGGATGCTCGATGAGTCGAAGACGCTGCGTTGGGAGGCCTCCTACTAGGTGGACCTATGACTTAGTTAAGGTTACAGGAATCCATTGGATACGATACGCACAGGACCGGTGGATAACGGATGCTCGATGAGTCGAAGACGCTGCGTTGGGAGGCCTCCCACTAGGTGGACCTATGACTTAGTTAAGGTTACAGGAATCCATTGGATACGATACGCACAGGACCGGTGGATAACGGATGCTCGATGAGTCGAAGACGCTGCGTTGGGAGGCCTCCCACTAGGTGGACCTATGACTTAGTTAAGGTTACAGGAATCCATTGGATACGATACGCACAGGACCGGTGGATAACGGATGCTCGATGAGTCGAAGACGCTGCGTTGGGAGGCCTCCTACTAGGTGGACCTATGACTTAGTTAAGGTTACAGGAATCCATTGGATACGATACGCACAGGACCGGTGGATAACGGATGCTCGATGAGTCGAAGACGCTGCGTTGGGAGGCCTCCCACTAGGTGGACCTATGACTTAGTTAAGGTTACAGGAATCCATTGGATACGATACGCACAGGACCGGTGGATAACGGATGCTCGATGAGTCGAAGACGCTGCGTTGGGAGGCCTCCCACTAGGTGGACCTATGACTTAGTTAAGGTTACAGGAATCCATTGGATACGATACGCACAGGACCGGTGGATAACGGATGCTCGATGAGTCGAAGACGCTGCGTTGGGAGGCCTCCCACTAGGTGGACCTATGACTTAGTTAAGGTTACAGGAATCCATTGGATACGATACGCACAGGACCGGTGGATAACGGATGCTCGGTGAGTCGAAGACGCTGCGTTGGGAGGCCTCCCACTAGGTGATCCATGACCTAGTTAAGGTTCCGGGCATCCACTGGACGCGATACACACAGGATCGGACAATGTGGCGACACTTGGGGGAGGCCTATGTTTAGCAGTGAACGTGTTTCGATTGAAATCATGATGATGATGAAAGGTAAGAGAATAAATGAAACAACAAAGAACTGTATATATGAATTCTTTTGACATAATATTTACAATATATTCACAGTGGCTTCACTTAAAATTAAGTCTCGCTATCTTATATAGTTATGTAACTACAGATTCACGCTTAGGCCAAATATCGTCTTTTTCTACTGGATTATTTACTTTTGGGGTGGGCATCTAATCAGACATAAGATTTGTCCCGCACTACGAATAACTTGAGAAGTTCCGGCTACTCTGGAAGGTCTTAAGCGCCGTTTAATACGCGTAGCTTACGCCGTCTTGTCAAACCACTTCGATTGTAGCGATCGTGGTGCTTAGGTCCTTCTTGCCGCGAATTTTAGTGTCGTCGCGTCAGTGTCGCCAAAGCCACTCTGAGGTTTTAGACAAGTTACATTCTATCAACGAAGGCGTCGCAATGGCGATTTGTAAAATGTATGCGGTTGACAACCGCTATCGAAATGTCAAGTGGTTAATACTACACGTTCAACATAACGGTGCTCCCTCATCTGGAGCATTCGCCTGTCATGTAACATTACCGATTTTGAGCATTACATTACAATACAGCTCCTTGATTGACGAGCATTCGCCTGTGATGTAACATTGATTCGATTTTGAGCATTCAGTTGATTCCACAATGTCAGACGAAGCGGTCGTTGATGTTATAAATTTTATCAAAATATTACACATTGTATCATCAAGTTGCGCACTGTAATGCTCAGTTCTCTTCTCTCACCAATGTAATGCTCGAATCTGTAACATAACAGGTTGCGCACTGTAATGCTCGGTTCTCCCTGATGTAATGCTCGACTCTGTAACTTTACATTACAGGCAATGCTCCGAGTGAAGGAGCACCTTAACTGTTCAACTTGCTGGAATGCGACTCCACTGAGAGAGTGGAACCACAGTGTCAGGACCAGGTGCATTAAATTGCGTAATTTTGGCATTTCGACGACCACCATCATCGAAAGAATGGCACATTGTCTCAACTCGAGCAGAGGCTCTAGAGTCCTTTACGTGTTTAGTAAACTGCAGCTAAAGCGGGCAGACCAAATATAACTGAGGTGGAACTTGATCGGCACGTACATCAATTCGATATTCATATTCCCGTTTC
Organism: Orthosia incerta; assembly: GCA_948252205.1. Classification (NCBI taxonomy): domain Eukaryota; kingdom Metazoa; phylum Arthropoda; class Insecta; order Lepidoptera; family Noctuidae; genus Orthosia; species Orthosia incerta. The sequence continues at coordinate 16,630,260 of OX411766.1, read as the reverse complement.
CTTATTCATTCATATTTACAGCTACGAGGAACTCTAGTTCGTTCGAAACTATTCGGGAGACCCGATATAAATACTTAATAGCTAAAAACCATAAATATAAATCAATATGAACTTGGCAGTTTGCTAAACAATATAACACTCATTAATGTTTACTCGTAGTGCGTCGACAGCTTCGCATATTAAATTTGTAAAAAAAGCGATTTTCTTCTAATAATTTCAAATAAAAAGAAAATTGCTTTTCAATTTTAATGTTTTAGAATCATTTTTACATTACAAGTTATGGCTCAAAGCAATGTTACATATTATTCTTATTATTTGTACTACAATAGTGGTCAATGGTTATATAAGCCCACCCCTATGTATGTATGGACTACTTATATATTTTATATTATGTACACCTTATTCCCTATCAAACGGTGTATCATGTTGTCTGGGCACGCGAAAACGAACGATTTCATAAAATATTACTTTCTTTTAGTGTGTATACCAAATTGTAACTAAAAAAACTTAAAGTAGGCACTAGCATTGTGTAGATTTACTTAGATCTTTTAAAAATATATTTTGATTAAGGTTAAAGGAACAAATTATGAAATAGCGACACACGTTCCGATCATTGAAGCCACTAAGCAACATTGACGTTCAACATTTACGGCGACGTTGCCAGCTGGCGCGCAACATGACGCAATTATTATATGAAACTGTTTTTTTTTTTTTTTAATACAGAATTGCTCCCATTGCAAAAGTTTAAATGAAATCTTTATCAGTATTTTACAAGGAACCGACTCAAACTTCCGCATGAGTCATATTCTCGACTTGAGACTTCAAAAAATATAAATCGTTCGTATGCACGTGCCGTCTTGTACATATATATTCCTAATAGTCCGGACTTAAAAGCAAGCTTCAACTAATGTGACCATATCACACGGTTCATTTAATTTGATTTCCTTTGGATGAAAGATTCAGAGGCTCAAAGGCGATAAAAAACAAAAACGTCGCAATAGTGGTTGTAGAAACTTCAGAAATGTATAGCTGAAATTGAATTACACTTGTCTTGTGCCCGAGATGAAGCTCTAAAAAGCTGAACCATGTAAAATTCGGCGTTCCTTAACAGCTACATTTTAAAATGTGTTAATCAAAACTGAACCGTGTACTACCATCATTAAGACTTACATTACATTGTCCGAATGTGTAGCTCTAAAGCTGTCGGGGTTCAATTCCCCAGGTACGGAAAACGAGTTGGCCCGACATGGGAACAGTTTGAAAACGGCGATGGGGGTGCTAGCTGTCACATTTGCAAAACAAACAAAAATTTTGACAGAATCTGACGCCATTAAACAATGACATTGACAGGTAAATGTGTCAGATGGCAGCCCATCACTTAAGCACCATATTATAACGGCTTTTACAGCGTCAGCCACTTAGCGGTAAATCACATCTATATAATTTCTTTCATATACATTTTATTTGCATAATTTTATTGTTTCTCACTTACATACTAACTGTACATTATAATTTTATTTAAATTTCGCTAAAACATTCTCATTTACTTTACAAGTATTTAATATACAATGGATTTTATTATAATATTTCATTTTATATAATGCTGCTGTATAGATTTTTTTTTCTAAAATTTTTGCCGGTCAGTATACAAAATTGGTCATTCTTGTTCTCTAAGATTAATTTCGCACACTGGCCGGTCATTGTTATAATATCCACACTAAAAAATAAAAATTGTATAACAATAATATTTCCAAATATTATTTTACTATGGCAACATAATAGGAATTGATTGTTTTAACAGTTTTATTTTTGTAATAATAACTAACGCTAAGAGCATTTCATACTAAATTTATAAACTATTTTTATATCTCGAAAACTGGTGGGCCGACTTCGATGGTTTAAGCGAATTCTTATTTATTATGTTACATCTATATAGTAGCGGCAATTTCATCGAAGTCGGCTCAGCAGTTTAATACCTTGCAGCTATCATTCAACGCATATATTTATTATGTACATAAATGCATGTTTTGTCATAGTTTTCAGTTCCATATGATGAAGGAGTTTATATAGTTTTAGAACACAACATAAATATAATAACATCATGCCAGAATCCGCCGAAGGGTAAGCCAGACCTAACTATGAGCGAGATTTTTTTATGGCCCTCGTAATCAAGGGGCAGTGCCCTAGTATGGTCATGTGATGAGGAGGGATGAAACGCATGTTACTAAAAGAGGGAGTAATTTACTTAAGTCGTCTCACTTGACCAACGAGAAAACTTTGGTTATTCAACTCGCCATGTCAGTTAGTTTGTTTGTTAGGACTATAAATGTGGATGAATGGAGAGGGAGGGGACGGCCGAACAAAATATGGATGGACTGTGTGAGGAGCGATATGAAAGAAAAGGGAGTCAGTGATGACGTGACGGGGGATAGTAAGGTGTGGAAGAAGAAAACGTGATGCGCTGACAAGGATAGGAAGATGATGTAATCAGGGGGCGAGTCTATTGCCATCAACCGGGCGCATATCCTGATTTAGTGCTGCTACGGAGAAATACCGGATCGAAAAACCCAATAACCCTTTGCCTAGGGATTCGTCGGCGGTCGTTCATACTTTACTGAAATCCTTAATCAATACATATTATAAATCTGTAGAAAAGTCGTTTTTGTATATCGAAAATATTTCCAAAAAAAAATTGCCAAGGCATTAAAGGATAATCAACAGAACCCATTTCCAGCATTTTTGTAATTTTCGTCTGTTTAGTTGTGCACGCATCACCTACAATGTACGAAGCCAATGTAGATAACTCTTAAACATTAAAATTGTGCGTTACTTGGAGTATTACTTAGTTTTTGTTTCATCGCAATCGGTTCACTCTGACAAAGGTTATATGAATTTAAAGTGTTCAAGAAGTAAAATATCACAACACACGCAATTCAGATACTGGGATAGTTGAACTCCATATTCGATAGATGGCGTTGTGCATTTGACGTCATTTTCTGAATGGCGGTGTTAAGATTCTCCGCGAAAGAATGACCCTAGAAAAAAAAAATGGTAGGTAAGTAGGGTAGGGTAGGCAGTTGACGGGAGCGAAGCCGCGAGCACAGTTAATATTAATTGGTTGGTTGTGTGTGGTATTTCTAATATTAATATTTAACGTCTTTAACGTATAAATAAAATTAAAATTATATATATTATTAGCTTTAAGCCTTTAACCAAGCCTGAATCCAACACAAGTTCGCTTTTTACCATTTTGGTATAGAACTATAAATAAAAAGGAAAAATAATACTCAAATAGTGAAAATAATTGTGAAAAAAATTGATGGAACGAAAGTCATCTTTCTGCCCTTGTCTCCCATGTTAATTAGAGCCGGCGACACGTTTTCTTCATCCATGAAATAAAAAAAAAGTGAATCTTTGTTTATCCACAAGTCAGGCATTGAAAGTGTATCACTATAGCAAATTTTAAAAAAATATTAAAAATACGAAATATTATATCTTTTAAATGAAAAAATAAAATAAAATAAGAGTAACTTAAGGGAGAGATAAAAGACGTTTCGTGTTAGATTTTGAATAAATTGTAACGCCTACATCTCACAACATCAGAAAATAATGATTTAACAAGAAATAAAAACCTGGGCATATGAACCATACGCAATACTTCTGCGTTCTCCATTTAAATTTGGTTACCACTCAGGTGATGAGCTAAAGGATATTATGTATTACATAAGAGTGTTTTGTCCGTAGACACCTATTTAAAATATCCTTCAGATGACTTATGCATAGCCGGCGTATAATATTCCCACTGCTGGGACGCGGGATTCCACTCTTTGAGAGAGAGCGGTATGTAATTTATCACGCGGGCAGTCTGCAGATTGGTGACTGCCACATGTTTTCGATTGGATCTAGGACATACCAGTTTCCTCACGATGTATTCCTTCACCGTTTTGAGAGAAACGATGAATTAAAATAAATAAACACGACCTGCAAGTCGTAAGTCGGGGTCTTAACCACTGGTCCACCACTGCTACTCTTAAAATGACTATAAGGTTACGAAAATAGAGTAGAAAATAAGTTGAAATTGTAAATAAAAACGGAAGACTATTAGACTGGAATCCGACCCCAATAAAGGCTAGACAGATAATTGATTAATTGTATAGAAAAATATATATTTCTGTTGGAATTCGGATATAAGTCGGATAAGCTATTTATGTACATGTACATATACACGAGAAATGGCCGCGTGTGTCCGCAGACGTTAATTTAATTACCCAAAATAACGAAACTAGAGCCGATAGATATTTGCAATTTAGTGTATGGATAATGTCTAACGGAAGAAAACGTGTTGCGCCGACCCCAAGTAACATGACACAAGAGCAGGGCGATGATATTTATAGATAATTTTAATATAAAGAACAAACCACCGATTGTGTAGAATCACGGTAGAATCAATTTTTATTACTAACTTGTAAATTTTAATTGTTAAAGTTCAAAAGTGCCACTTGGTGGCCTAGTTGAAAAAAATATATTTGACTTTGTGTTCTTAGATATTTTAATATCATATCCATTTTAAATATCCATTCGGTGACTGGTGAAGTTGAATTGAAAAAGGAATTACCAAATAACACCATCTCATTTACAAAAAACTGCACTTTGGAAATTAAATGCAAAGATCAAACAAATAACTACTAGAAAAGCAGAGTGAATAATGAAACCGAAATGGAATGTGCCCGGAACGAAATATTATTTTTAAAGAATCATGATGAAATATATAATTATTCGTAGAAAGAACAAGAGAAAGGGAGAGAAGTGTCAACGTTGCCATCGCAGAGACAACTGCCGCGTTAACACATGACAGATCTTTGTCTGGGTAAAGATCGTAATGAAAAAGTAAGAAACCAATTTTTTTCTGAAAAAATGTAATTCCTACGTAAATATACGGTCACGATATGGGACACGTACCTTTGTTCATGCATGGTAGAAAATGCATTAGAAGTGCCATGCAAATTTGGAATTGGATTTCAAAAAATTGTAAAAACATATGGTGACACACGTTTCTTTCTTCCATTAAAAAAAAATGTTTGATATAAAAAAAAAAAGTAATTTTTTTAGTTAGGGTTAGATAAAAACTCGTGTGAGACTTTGAATACATTTTAAAACCTACCGTCAAAAACTAACATTTAAAAGGAAGTAAATCATTGTTTACCAACAAGGCTATCATTTAAAGTGTCTATCACTTTCGCAAAGCTGAAATGATTATAAATACAAGATTAGCTGAAGGAAGACATAAAATACACCTTGTGTTAGATTTAGAATACATTTTAAGGCCTACCGTCAACAAACAACATTTAAAAGGAAATAAATCATTGTTTATCCACAAGGCTACCATTTAAAGTGTCTATCACTTTCGCAAAGCTGAAATGATTATAACTACAAGATTAGCTGAAGGAAGACATAAAATACACCTTGTGTTAGATTTAGAATACATTTTAAGGCCTACCGTCAAAAAACAACATTTAAAAGGAAATAAATCATTGTTTACCCACAAGGCTATCATTTAAATTGTCTATCACTTTCGCAAAGCTGAAATGATTATAATTACAAGATTAGCTGAAGGAAGACATAAAATACAACTCGTGTTAGGAATAAGGATTTAACAAGAAATAACACCTGGTAATGAACCAGACGCACTACTGCTGGGTTCTTCATTCATATTTGGTTATCATTCAGATGATGAGTTAAAGGATATAGTTTAAAGAACATTGTGTCCGTAGACGCCTATATAAAATATCCATCAGATGGCATAACCAGCATAGCACGATCAGATCGAGTCTGCAGTAGGCGGTCCACTGCATGAATGCACGCGAGTCACATCAGACAGTCACGTGAGACGAATAAGAAAAACAAATTACTGTTTCATATTTAAAAAGCAACTATGTAAGACCACTCGAAAAGCACAGATAACAATGAAACTCAAACAGTCCAGGACAAAGCATTGAACGAACGATGAGGAATACGCAAAAACTAAATTGAAAATAAATACAATATACACCACCCGTAATTATCATATTCCAAACTGAAGTACATAATTAGTCGTAGAAAGAACTATAGAAAGGGAGAGAAGCGTCAACAATACCGGCAGATACAACGTCACCATATTCATATATAAATAACCAATACAAATATGCTGATGAAAAAGAAAAGAATTAATATAGGTATTGTGTCACAAAATCATTTTTCTAAACGCAACATCAAGTAAAATATGATTTATATCATAATTTATTTGATGTTGCGTTTAAAAGAGTGACAAATCCCAAATATTTCTGTCAATCGAGATGGCCCTTAAGCATGAATAAAGCTATAATGAAGAAAAAGTAACTGCAATAATTTTCAAGAAATAACAGTAAAAAATAAAGAAAAAATATTATTAATCATCATAACTTTAAAAAAAATACGTTTAACGTAAATTCCACTTATCCTGTTCCCAACCGAGCGAGACTGCGGTCAATGTAAAATTCGATACAGATGCTACTAAATGGAACAATTGCAAATATTTTGAAATACAATATTCATTCAAATTCAAGATTTTCTGATGTCTATTTGAAATATCAAACAGCAAATTTTGTGGTCGAAAAGTTCAGATATATGTGGCGTCATGTCGCCTCAACGGTTTTAATTGATGTCGCATTGATTTATATGCGTACAGATAAGCCGTCGTTGTTTACCACCACAATCCACTTATCACTTCCTCTTACACGGTTGTATTTAAAAACATTGAGATGAGTCTCAAACCGTTGATTTAATAAACAAATACAACAGTACTTCGATAACCTTGGTTTACGTAACCGACCATTGAAATTACATTTTAACAATGAAGGGTGGCATTATGTGTACAGTAACTGTAGCAGAGGACTCGATGGCAGGCATAAACATACATAAAATTCACACCGTCAGATCACAAACGTCGCATGAGAGTAGCAAGGACAGTCTCAACGAAACGAGGAGTATTCTTCCAATGGAGAATAATCAAGATGAAAATCGTGTGGAAATAGAAACGTCAAAAGAACAGGACAAAATTGAAGTTTTGGAAGATCAAGAAAACTTGAGAGCGGACCTGGATGAACCAAATACTTCTGTCAATCGAGATGGCCCTTAAGCATGAATAAAGCTATAATGAAGAAAAAGTAACTGCAATAATTTTCAAGAAATAACAGTAAAAAATAAAGAATAAATATTATTAAATAATTATTAATCATCATAACTTATCACTTCCTCTTACACGGTTGTATTTAAAAACATTGAGATGAGTCTCAAACCGTTGATTTAATAAACAAATACAACAGTACTTCGATAACCTTGGTTTACGATAGTCGACCATTGAAATTACATTTTAACAATGAAGGGTGGCATTATGTGTACAGTAACTGTAGCAGAGGACTCGATGGCAGGCATAAACATACACAAAATTCACACCGTCAGATCACAAACGTCGCATGAGAGTAGCAAGGACAGTCTCAACGAAACGAGGAGTATTCTTCCAATCGAGAATAATCAAGATGAAAATCGTGGGGAAATAGAAACAGAAATGTCAAGAGAACAGGACAAAATTGAAGTTTTGGAAGATCAAGAAAACTTGAGAGCGGACCCGGATGAACCAAATATGCTACGCGAGCCAGTCTTCTTCATCGAAGGCGATTTTAGCGAGTTTAAGCTCTATCATTCATACCGGTATGTGTACGACAAAATAGCGAAAATAAGATCACGAAAATGTGTTTGCATTTGTTTCTCCTTCTCCCTGTTTGTTATATTTACATTTCACTACCATTCACACTATCTCTATTCATATTATGGATTGTTGGGATTAAAGAACACAATAATTTCAGATAGTGAAGAGTATATAGTGTATTGTAAGTAATAATTAATACTTGATATGCGGATGGTGTTTGTCTGTATAGATTGAGATGCTACAAAATGGAATGAATGCAAAGATTTTGAAAACATAAAACAGTTTTTTTTAATAAATTTTCCATTGAAATTCAAAGTTTTCAGAAGTCTATTTGAAATTTGAAATATCAAACAGCTAATTTGGTGGTCGAAAAGTTCAGATATGACTCCGGTGAAATTTAAGATAACACTTCGTGTGACAGTCAATGATTCCGAGGTTCTAACCGAGTGTGGCTGCGGTCAATTTAACCCTCGATATAAATGTGACTACATTTCTGGACGAAGACTATTATTAATGTGAGAAATAAAAGAGACGATACAAAATTAAATGAGTTAACATCTAAACTCAAAAGAAAAACTAAGTGATTGTAGTTTAGTAAAGATTGAGGTCTAATAAAGATAGGATCGTAATTATCATAATGATAAGTTTGTCCAGACTTCGGTCAGCTCCCGTCTTTAAATATTTTATTATTCATTGCAAATTTTCTATTTTTCGAAAATAGCGTACCAAAAATTCTTAGAAATGTTGAGCTAAATTACTTCGAATGGCGATAATTACTTCCACGAAGCATGCGAAGAATATCGCTCATATAACGCAAAAACTAAATTGTCATAGATAATTAAGTTTTTACACCTTTCTGGAATCTCACGAGATATTTAAAAAAAGAAATACAACTTCATTCTATAAACCACCCGTAATTATCATAATGATAAGTTTGTCCAGACTTCGGTCAGCTGCCGTCTTTAAACATTTTAGTATTCATTGCAAATTTTCTATTTTTCGAAAAAAGCGTACCAAAAATTCATAGAAATGTTGAGCTACATTACTTCGAATGGCGATAATTACTTCCACGAAGCGTGCGAGAATGGAAGTATATCTCTCATTCAAGCTGCAGAGCGGTTCGTGGCTGAAGAGGATTTACCACTCGTGAGGCACTTAGTACGTCAGAAGAACAACAACGGAATTGAATCCATCCATGTCGCTGTGAAAACGCAAGTTGGCCCATCTGCAGCTCCCATAATACAGTGTCTCGTTCGAATGAGAGCAGACCTTAACGCCATGGAAGGCCACGGTAGCGATATAGCGTTGCATTTGGCGATGAGAAAACAAGATCACTACATGGTGGAATGGCTGTGCATGCAGGATAACCATCAATATCAATGTGGTCAACTATGCTATGAAAACGCCGTATCAAGTTGCTAGAATGAATTATGACCGGGCGATGATGGGGATATTATGGAGCTATGGTGCAAACACTAATGTACCTTCCAACTCGTCGAGCGATGAAACGAAATCAGATAGTACTGTGATTTGTGATAACTGATATGTTTAAGATTGAAGTGTAGTTGAATTTGTGATTAGTTAAAATGTTGATTACAGATGGAATGAATGCCAAGATTTTGAAAACATAAAACAGTTTTTTGAACAATATTTAACAAAAAAAATACATTTTCCATTGAAATTCAAAGTTTTCATAAGTCTATTTGAAATATCAAACAGCTAATTTGGTGGTCGAAATGTTCAGATATGACTCCGGTGATATTTGTTTGATAAGAAAACACTTCCTGTGACAGTCATTGATTCCGAGGTTCTAACCGAGTGTGGCTGCGGTCAATTTAACTCTCGACATAAATGTGGCTCCATTTCTGGACGAAGACTAATATTAATTTGGTGGTCGAAATGTTCAGATATGACTCCGGTGATATTTGTTTGATAAGAAAACACTTCCTGTGACAGTCATTGATTCCGAGGTTCTAACCGAGTGTGGCTGCGGTCAATTTAACTCTCGACATAAATGTGGCTCCATTTCTGGACGAAGACTAATATTAATGTGAGAAATAAAAGAGACGATACAAAATTGAATGAGTTAACATTTAAACTCAAAAGAAGAAACTAAGTGATTGTAGTTTAGTAAATCAATCAATCTTGGTTCAAGATGTTTAGTAGACAGAGCATTGAACGAATGAGGAGGAATACGCAAAAACTAAATTTTCATAGATAATTAAGTTTTTACACCTTTCTGGAATCTCACAGAGATATTTTAAAAAAGAAATACAACTTCATTCTATAAACCACCCGTAATTATCATATTCCAAGCTGAAGCAAAACTGAAGTACATAATTAGTCGTAGAGAGAATTATAGAAAGGGAGAGAAGTGTCAACATTGCCGGCAGAGACAACGTCACCATATCATATATAAATAATCGGTTCCACGTCAAAATATCTCGACCGACAACATTCCTGAGCAAAAATAGTTTTCCCTTCCTCAGATGTCCGTTGTGTGTTAGCATTAATTAATGTCGCATTGATTAATATGCATACAGATAAGCCGTCGTTGTTTACCACCAGAATCCACTAATCACTTCCTCTTGCGCGGTTGTATTTAAAAACAGATGAGTTTCAAACCGTTGATTTAATAAATAATACTTCAGTTATACTTCGATAACCTTGGTTTACGATAGTCGACCATTGAAATTACATTTTAACAATGAAGGGTGGCATTATGTGTACAGTAACTGTAGCAGAGGACTCCATGGCAGGCATAAACATACATAAAATTCACACCGTCAGATCACAAACGTCGCATGAGAGTAGCAAGGACAGTCTCAACGAAACGAGGAGTATTCTTCCAATCGAGAAAAAATTCTTAGAAATGTTGAGCTAAATTACTTCGAATGGCGATAATTACTTCCACGAAGCATGCGAAGAATATCGCTCATACAACGCAAAAACTAAATTGTCATAGATAATTAAGTTTTTACATCTTTCTGGAATCTCACGAGATATTTTAAAAAAGAAATACAACTTCATTCTATAAACCACCCGTAATTATCATAATGATAAGTTTGTCCAGACTTCGGTCAGCTCCCGTCTTTAAACATTTTATTATTCATTGCAAATTTTTTCACATTGATTCCGAGGTTCTAACCGAGTGTGGCAGCGGTCAATTTAACTCTCGATATAAATGTGACTACATTTCTGGACGAAGACTATTATTAATGTGAGAAATAAAAGAGACGATACAAAATTGAATGAGTGAAACATCTAAACTCAAAAGAAGAAACTAAGTGATTGTAGTTTAGTAAATATTGCGGTCAATCTTGGTTCAAGAAGTTTAATAAACAGTCCAGGACAAAGCATTGAACGAACGAGGAGGAATACTCAAAAACTAAATTGTCAATGATAATTAAGTTTTTACACCTTTCTGGAATCTCACGAGATATTTTAAAAAAGAAATACAACTTCATTCTATAAACCACCCGTAATTATCATATTCCAAGCTGAAGCAAAACTTAAGTACATAATTAGTCGTAGAAAGAACTGTAGAAAGGGAGAGAAGTGTCAACATTGCCGGAAGAGACAACGTCACCATATCTAATTAATGTCGCATTGATTTATGCGTACAAATAAGCCGTCGTTGTTTACCACCAGAATCCACTTATCGCTTCCTCTTACGCGGTTGTATTTAAAAACATTGAGATGAGTCTTAAACCGTTGATTTAATAAACAAATACAACAGTACTTCGATAACCTTGGTTTACGATAGTCGACCATTGAAATTACATTTTAACAATGAAGGGTGGCATTATGTGTACAGTAACTGTAGCAGAGGACTCGATGGCAGGCATAAACATACACAAAATTCACACCGTCAGATCACAAACGTCGCATGAGAGTAGCAAGGACAGTCTCAACGAAACGAGGAGTATTCTTCCAATCGAGAATAATCAAGATCAAAATCGTGGGGAATTAGAAACAGAAATGTCAAAAGAACAAGACAAAAAATTGAAGTTTTGGAAGATCAAGAAAACTTGAGAGCGGACCCGGATGAACCAAATATGCTGCGCGAGCCAGTCTTCTTCATCGAAGAAGATTTTAACGAGTTTAAGCTCTATCATTCATACCGGTATGTGTACGACAAAATAGCGAAAATAAGATCATGAAAATGTGTTTGCATTTGTTTCTCCTTCTCCCTGTTTGTTACATTTACATTTTCACTACTATTCACACTATCTCTATTCATATTATGGATTGTTGGGATTAAAGAACACAATAATTTCAGATAGTGAAGAGTATATAGTGTATTGTAAGTAATAATTAATACTTGATATGCGGATGGTGTTTGTCTGTATTGATTAAAATTACTGTAAAAATACTTTATTTTTGTTCCAACTATACGTCCTGACGTCCTAGAGACCCTCAGATTTTACTCACTTTCATGAACCCAACAAGCCCATCTCAGAATTCACACGGAAAATATTAAAAGTTGGTGATGTGGCGGGTATGGCGGGCTATCTCTATGCTAGATTTGCTATAGCTCTATACAATTTCTTGTGGCTATGGTAATTTATATCTAACTCTTTCAATAAGTTTATACATCTTAAAAGAGGTATAAATAGGAAATAGCACTAGCTATATAGCTAGAAATGTATTGTAACAAGTGTAGTCATAAAAGAGTATGGTAAATTCGGAATGAGGTAGAAAGAAGAAGGATACATGAGAAATAAAAGAGAAGAGAGTAAATTTTATGAGTTAAAGACTACATATACTCAAAGAGACAATGTGAAAGAGGTTCACCATGTCAATTGAGATTTTGAGATGGATCTTAAGAATGAATGCAGAGAATTCGATGAAAAATTAACTGCAAACAAATAAAAACACGAAAGTTAATAAAATAAATATTTTGATGTTACTTAGATCAAGTTAACACAATCTGATATATCTTTTGCAAGTAACCAGTAACAACTTAACGTAGATTCATAACAGAATAAGAGAAATATTTGACTTACTGTCTAAACTCAAAAGAAGAAACTAAGCGATTGTAGTTTAGTCAATTTAAGGCAAATCTTGAGCATGAATGCACAGATTATTGTGCCTAGTTATCTGTGTGTCAATTGAGATGGACCTTAAAAATGAATGCAAAGAAATAAACAAAAAGAAAAAAAAGAAATTAAGAACGACAGTGAAGAGTAGAAATATTCTGTTTAATTTGCATCAAATTAACAGAATCTGAAATACCACTTGCAAGTTAACAGCAACAACGTAACCGTCAGAACAGGTATCACACCAGTTACATGAAAAATAAAAGAAAAGAGAGAAAATTGAATGGCTTATAACTGTTCTCACAAGAACAAACGATGTGGATGAGATCACCTGTGTCAATTGAAGAGATCGATCTAAAGCATGAATGCAGAGAATTTGAAGAAAAATTAACCGTAAACAAATAAGAACATGAAAGTGAAAAAAAGAAATATATCAAAGTTACACAATCAAGGTAACAGAATTAGGAATACCACTTGCAAGTTACCAGTAACAACGTAACCAGAAGAGGTCTCTTACAACACTTACTTGAGAAATAAAAGAGAAAATTGAATGAACAAACGATGTGAAACAGTTCACTTGTGTCTATTGAAGAAATGGATTTTAAGAATGAATATAAATGAAATTAACTGTAAAGAAATTAAAAAAAGAATGTGAAAGTGAAAAAAATGAGGAAAATCTTGAGCATGAATGTACAGATTAATGTGCCTATTTATCTTTGTGTCAATTGAGATGGATCTTAAGAATGAATGCAGAGAATATGAAGAAAAATAAATTTAAGAACTGAAAATTAGAACATGAAAATAAAAAAAAAGAAATAGTATAAAGTTGCTTGGATCAAGTTAAGACAACCTGATTTACTAGTTGCAAGTTGTCAGTAACAACGTAATCACTCACAAGAAGAAACTTAAAAAGCAGTACCCTGCGTCCATTGAAGAGATGGATCCGAAGAATGAATGCAGAGAATTTGAAGAAAAATTAATTGTAAAGAAATTCAAGCAATGAAAATAAGAACATGAAAGTGAAAGAAATGAAATAGTTTTCGGAACAAAAGGAAATAATAAACGACGTGTCACCTTTGTTTTTTTTTAATAATGTTATGCCGAATGTATCAGGCCTGCCGCAAATAAACACTTTTTCTTTATTACGTTAAAAAAATATCAACATATATATTTCGTTAAAAACCGAGTGTGGCTGCGGTCAATGTAACTAACTCAATACAGATGTGACAATATTACCAGAAGAGATCACTTATACGAATATTAACAAAAAAAGAAATTAAAAAGAGAAGAGAGAAAATTAAATGACTTATCATTTCAGAAGGAGATACTTTAAAAGTAGTAACATATGTCAATTGAGATGGATCTTAAGAATTAATGCAGAGAATTTTAAGAAAAACTAACTGTTATAATTATCAAGAAATGAAAATAAAAACATGAAAGAAATATTTTGATTTTACACGGCACATCAGTAAAAAGTTCCGTAATTAAAATAAGAATATTCTTAAGATTCAGTATATAATATTTTATAGAGGTGGATTTTAAGGACGAATGGAAAGATTTTGAAGAAACTCTTTCCGATTGTCTGACTCATTCGTTTCTGAATTTCTAATAAATGGAAATAAAAATGTGTTTTTGGAGTGGGATCTACACTGATTCGTGTATATTTAAAATTTAATTTTCTTAATCAATTGTAGCCATTATAAGCATCCGGAAAACATTTCACATTTTTTTTTTGTTTTCTTAACATAATTGATACACGAACATAAAGAAATAATGGAATTTGAATTCCTGTGTATTTTAAGGACGAATGGAAAGAATTTGAAAACAACCGTTACCATTGACAAGGATATTGGAAATTTAAATGTCATTTTAAAGTGGATTAAAAATACGTCTATACGACAGCTTGCAATTAGAGAAAGTGAATTCGTTTAGGGAAAATTTGCGTTTTGGCATTAATAAATTGTATTTGAATTTGTTCAGAACATAACATTCCGAAACCACGACCCAGAAATTTAAATCTACACTGATTCGTGTATACGACGAGTTACAATGAGAAAAAGTGAATTCATTTAGGATACAATTAATTAATTTTATACAAAGTCGATTTAAAATTTAATTTTCTTAATCAATTGTAGCCATTATAAGCATCCGGATAGTATTTCTCTTTTTTTTTGTTTTCATGACATAATTGATCCACGAACATAAAGAAATTATGGAATTTGAATTCCTGTGTATTTTAAGGACGAATGGAAAGAATTTGAAAACAACAGTTACCATTGGAAAGGCAATTCGAAATTTAAATGTAATTTTAAGGTGGTTTAAAAACACGTCTATACGACAGCTTGCAATTAGGAAAAGTGAATTCGTTTAGGAAAAAAATTGCGTTTTGGCATTAATAAATTGTATTTGAATTTGTTCAGAACATAACGTTTTGAAACCATGACCCAAAACATTGTGAATTCATTTAGGATACAATTAATTAATTTTATACCGATTAAAGGATCTTGATTGATAAATCAAGAGAATTAGCATCGCCATGCAACGTGGCTTTGCTGCCAGTCTTTTGAGCAAAAGCTTATAAAGATTTGAAAGGAATACGCTACAAGAATTCGAAACAATCGAATTCTTGTTGTTGTGGACTTCGAGAACCAATATGAAGATCTTGATGGATAAATCAACTGTACTCACTAATCACTTATAATTTGAGTAAATGATCATGAGACGAATGTAAAGATTTTGAAGAAATAGAACGTTGGATGTGGTATGTCTGATCTGGTATGAATATATTCAAATATACATTCACTTGTACTAAAGGTAGATTTAGAAAATACACCGTGAAATTTAAGTGGTTGTTTTCCCGCGGCAGAACGACTTGCCTTAAGGAGTACTTTCGAAGCATAGAGTTAAAGTAAAAAAATAACGATGTTTTTGTTTTAAAATAATTAAAAAAAAAAACATAAACTCGAAAAAGTGAGTAACAATAGTAACTTGTAGGTACTAGGTACTACGGTGAATAATACGGTGGTGACGCGAGTAGTACCTAGTACCTACAAGTTACTATTGTTACTCATTTTTTCGAGTTGATGAATATTTTTTAAATTATTTTAAAATAATAACATCGTTATTTTTTTACTTTAACTCTATGCTTCGAAAGTACTCCTAAAGGCAAGTCGTTCTGCCGCGGGAAAACAACCACTTAAATTTCACGGTGTATATGTTAAGATCCACTCTTCTCTACGACGTTGCGAACGCTGTGAAAATATATTTATTTTTAAAGAAAAATCGTCTTTATAGCACTTTTTCAATGAACGAAGAGGAATTCCTATTGAAATAGATCCAAAAAACAAATGTAAAGATTTTGTAAAAGTGGAAATCAATGAAAAGTGCAAGCGGTTCAAGAGGAAATTGACCATTCAATCGGTGATTAAAGTTGTCAGGCACATAAATATGCAGAGACCAACTACGTTAACTCAATAGACTATGAGGGCGCCTAAGAGCGCCACATAATATTCTATTTATCATGCTCAAGGTCACACGCGTTGAACGTGTGCTGCTGACACCACAGTAGCCTACTAACCGTAAAAATTAAGTGCCTCAAGCTTGACCACCTGATTCCCGAGAGGAGGAGTGAAAACCCTATATAATACGTCCTTATGAAAATAACGTGACGAAATCACAAACAATCTATCTAGCTGGGACCATAGCTTAACATGGTTTCCGACTCCGAGGCACGTAGGAATCTAGGGTGTGTTGAAATGTTCCGACCACGGACCAATCTCGTCAAGCGCTGCTGTCCTTGATGATCGACCCGTGCAGCTGTTATCATTTAGCTACGAGCTTCTCCGAAAACAAGGCATTTACATTATTATAATTCCTGTGTACTTGAGGTAGATGTCAATAACAAATGTGAAGATCTCAATGGATAAATCAACTGTAGTTACTCACTAATCACTTATGAATAGATTTAATGTTCATGAGACGAATTTAAAGATTATGAAGAAATAAAACATTGGATGTGGTATGTCTTAACGAGACAATGACAAGGCATTTAAGTATATTCAAATATATATGCCTTTGTAGGATGGATTTTGAAAATATAAATGTGAAGATCTATTTTAATTGTCAATAATAGTAGCCGAAGGGAGGGATGTCTAAACATAAAGTCAAAAGAGATATATTTTCTAAATTCATCCTTAGTACAATTATGAGAATATATTATAATTTAGATATACATATTTATTAAAATATATGGAACCAGTCTAATGCGCACAGTGTGGCATCTCGGTGTGAGTTGACCCAAATACTTCTGAAATAGTTTCCAAATTAATATACACGAAAATATAACACATTTTTTTGAAGAATTGGTAGAGCTCATTTCCAGAGTGTCTACAAAGTCTCGAAATGACGAATGAATATATGTATTCTTATTCAAGGATAGACATACACGGAAGGAGAAGAAGTACCGTACATAGACTGCATAGAAAGAAAAGCATTGTATGCTCGATTGTGTGCTAGTCGTATGAGCGAGGAAGATGTGCCCCGTAACCTACCCAGTGACCTTCGGCATAATCAAAAGGAAGATTTTGTAAAAAATTGAA
The DNA here is from genome assembly GCA_948252205.1 of Orthosia incerta. Classification (NCBI taxonomy): domain Eukaryota; kingdom Metazoa; phylum Arthropoda; class Insecta; order Lepidoptera; family Noctuidae; genus Orthosia; species Orthosia incerta. The sequence goes on along the minus strand of OX411766.1, from coordinate 16,612,897 downwards.
CATTAACAAGCAAAAAGTTTAAGTCTATGTGTTAGAGATGAATTTAAAAGATAAATGTAAAGATTTACTCTTCTTTTGAAACTTGATTAATGTCGTTGTGAAAATATAACACATTTTTTTGAAGAATTGGTAGAGCTCATTTCCAGTGTCTACAAAGTCTCGAAATGACGAATGAATATATGTATTCTTATTCAAGGAGAGACATACACGGAAGGAGAAGAAGTACGGTACCTAGACTGGATAGAAAGAAAAGCATTATATGCTCGATTGTGTGCTATGAGCGAGGAAGATGTGCCCCGTAACCTACCCTGTGACCTTCGGCATAGTCAAAAGGAAGATTTAAAAAAAAAAATAACATTAACAAGCAATAAGTTTAAGTCTATGTGTTAGAGATGAATTTAAAAGATAAATGTAAAGGTCTACTCTTCTTTTGAAACGTTGTTAATGTTGTTGTGAAAATATACCACATTTTTTTAAAGAATTGGTAGAGCTCATTTCCAGAGTGTCTACAAAGTCTCGAAATAACGAATAAATAAATGTATTCTTATTCAAGGAGAGACATACACGGAAGGAGAAGAAGTACGGTACATAGACTTGATAGAAAGAAAAGCATTATATGCTCGTTTGTGTGCGATGAGCGAAGAAGAATACGCGGTAGTAGAAGTTCCGTACGTAGACTTTTATCGAGAGAAAAGCATTATATGCTAGGTTGTGTGCGATGAGCGAAGAAGATTACGCGGTAGAAGAAGTACCGTACGTAGCTTTTTATTGAAAAAAAGCATTATATGCTCGATTGTGTGCGATGAGCGAAGAAGATTACGCGGTAGAAGAAGTTCCGTACGTAGACTTTTATCGAGAGAAAAGCATTATATGCTAGATTGTGTGCGATGAGCAAAGAAGATTACGCGATAGAAGAAGTTCCGTACGTAGACTTTTATCGAGAGAAAAGCATTATATGCTCGATTGTGTGCGATGAGCGAAGAAGATTACGCGGTAGAAGAATTACCGTACGTAGATTTTTATCGAGAGAAAAGCATTATATGCTCGATTGTGTGCTATGAACAAAGATGTGCCCCGTAACCTACCCAGTGACCTTCGGCATAATCAAAAGGATGATTTTGTAAAAAAGTTAACATTAACAAGCAATAAGTTTAAGTCTATGTGTTAGAGATGAATTTAAAAGATAAATGTAAAGGTCTACTCTTCTTTTGAAACGTTGTTAATGTTGTTGTAAAAATATAACACATTTTTTTGAAGAATTGGTAGAGCTCATTTCCAGAGTGTCTACAAAGTCTCGAAATAACGAATAAATAAATGTATTCTTATTCAAGAAGAGACATACACGGAAGGAGAAGAAGTACGGTACATAGACTTGATAGAAAGAAAAGCATTATATGCTCGTTTGTGTGCGATGAGCGAAGAAGAATACGCGGTAGAAGATGTTCCGTACGTAGACTTTTATCGAGAGAAAAGCATTATATGCTCGATTGTGTGCGATGAGCGAAGAAGATTACGCGGTAGAAGAAGTTCCGTACGTAGACTTTTATCGAGAGAAAAGCATTATATGCTAGATTGTGTGCGATGAGCAAAGAAGATTACGCGATAGAAGAAGTTCCGTACGTAGACTTTTATCGAGAGAAAAGCATTACATGCTCGATTGTGTGCGATGAGCGAAGAAGATTACGCGGTAGAAGAATTACCGTACGTAGATTTTTATCGAGAGAAAAGCATTATATGCTCGATTGTGTGCTATGAACAAAGATGTGCCCCGTAACCTACCCAGTGACCTTCGGCATAATCAAAAGGATGATTTTGTAAAAAAGTTAACATTAACAAGCAATAAGTTTAAGTCTATGTGTTAGAGATGAATTTAAAAGATAAATGTAAAGGTCTACTCTTCTTTTGAAACGTTGTTAATGTTGTTGTGAAAATATAACACATTTTTTTGAAGAATTGGTAGAGCTCATTTCCAGAGTGTCTACAAAGTCTCGAAATGACGAATGAATATATGTATTCTTATTCAAGGAGAGACATACACGGAAGGAGAAGAAGTACGGTACATAGACTTCATAGAAAGAAAAGCATTATATGCTCGTTTGTGTGCGATGAGCGAAGAAGAATACGCGGTAGAAGAAGTTCCGTACGTAGACTTTTATCGAGAGAAAAGCATTATATGCTAGATTGTGTGCGATGAGCGAAGAAGATTACGCGGTAGAAGAAGTACCGTACGTAGCTTTTTATTGAAAAAAAGCATTATATGCTCGATTGTGTGCGATGAGCGAAGAAGATTACGCGGTAGAAGAAGTTCCGTACGTAGACTTTTATCGAGAGATAAGCATTATATGCTAGATTGTGTGCGATGAGCAAAGAAGATTACGCGGTAGAAGAAGTTCCGTACGTAGACTTTTATCGAGAGAAAAGCATTATATGCTCGATTGTGTGCGATGAGCGAAGAAGATTACGCGGTAGAAGAAGTTCCGTACGTAGACTTTTATCAAGAGAAAAGCATTATATGCTAGATTGTGTGCGATGAGCGAAGAAGATTACGCGGTAGAAGAAGTTCCGTACGTAGACTTTTATCGAGAGAAAAGCATTATATGCTAGATTGTGTGCGATGAGCGAAGAAGATTACGCGGTAGAAGAAGTACCGTACGTAGCTTTTTATTGAAAAAAAGCATTATATGCTCGATTGTGTGCGATGAGCGAAGAAGATTACGCGGTAGAAGAAGTACCGTACGTAGCTTTTTATTGAAAAAAAGCATTATATGCTCGATTGTGTGCGATGAGCGAAGAAGATTACGCGGTAGAAGAAGTTCCGTACGTAGACTTTTATCGAGAGAAAAGCATTATATGCTAGATTGTGTGCGATGAGCAAAGAAGATTACGCGGTAGAAGAAGTTCCGTACGTAGACTTTTATCGAGAGAAAAGCATTATATGCTCGATTGTGTGCGATGAGCGAAGAAGATTACGCGGTAGAAGAATTACCGTACGTAGATTTTTATCGAGAGAAAAGCATTATATGCTCGATTGTGTGCTATGAACAAAGATGTGCCCCGTAACCTACCCACCCAGTGACCTTCGGCATAATCAAAAGGAAGATTTTGTAAAAAAAGTTAACATTAACAAGCAATAAGTTTAAGTCTATGTGTTAGAGATGAATTTAAAAGATAAATGTAAAGATCTACTCTTCTTTTGAAACGTTGTTGTGATAATATAACACATGTTTTTGTAAAATTGGTAGTTCAAATTTGCAGTGTCCACAATGTTTCGAAATAACGAATGAAGAATGAGTATATGTATTCTTATTCAATGGAAGAAGAAGAAGACATACGCGGTAGAAGAAGTACCGTACGTAGATTTTTTTATACAGTGAAAAGCATTATATGCTCGATTGTGTGCGATGAGCGAAGAAGATTACGCGGTAGAAGAAGTTCCGTACGTAGACTTTTATCGAGAGAAAAGCATTATATGCTTTATACGCATATGCATTATACGCAAAATTTACATAAACAAGCAAAAAGTTTAATTATAAACTGTAACCCGACTATGGTTTTTTTAGCCGATGTTACCTGGGCCATAATAATGAAACGATTGACACCTTATTCATCAATATCGGATTAATAGTTTAGGCGCTACAGAGGAATATACGTAAATACAAACATAAAGACATAGACTGCTAAAATCATAATCCTTCATTTTGGCTTCGCCGTAGTCGGGTAAAAAGTAGCAGCCCTCTTCTACTTTTTGCCTTGAGTGAAAAATATATGTCTCCACATAATGTACACGACAATTAGCAAGGAATTAAAATATAAATTCCTAAAGTAAATTGAATACAAATTACTACAGGAATAGAGGAAAAAGGAATAAGTTTTTATCGTATAATTGAGACTAATAAAAACTGCTTTATTGAAGTTATTTATATTTTTGATATCATAGTAGCTAGCAGAAGAGATAGGAACAACGACGATTGCAAATTCCTATTGAAATGGATTTAAAAAACGAATGTAAAGACTTTGAAAAAAGTGGAAATCAAATAATAGCTTGCGAAAAGAAAAAATATTAAAATTTTAAAAGATTTTTTTTTTGCCGTGATCCTCGTTATTTTTTTGTTTTCGTTTTTTTATGGTATGTGTCGCACCTGCTGCAAATGAACTAATATTCTTTCTTTCCATCATAGTTGCAGAAAAAAGGAATGTCTTGAAATATCGAGCGAAATAACGTTTATGTGCCTGATTTAAAAATAATCACACTCAAAGATTTTGAAGAAATAAAAGGTTCGATGTGGTATGTCTTATAATAACGCGTTATAACGCGTTACGTTATAACGTAACGAGACAATCGACAAAGAATTTAAGTATATTCAAATAAACATTGTGTCCTGTGTGGATTTAGAAAATATAATTATGTGAAGATCCACTCTTCTCTTGATTGCTATGAAAATATGATATATATATTTTTTGCCAAATTGAAAACAAAAAAAATGCATTAGAGAACACGAAGGAATATCTCGAAATCGGATCTTAAAAACCAAAGTAAACATTTTTTTGATAAAATTGGACATCAAAAAGTAGGATATCTCATCATAACGCAAAGGACAATGAGAAAGGAATAAATACATCCATTGAAACGTACATTCCTGTTTACTAAAGGTGGGTTTAGAAAATATTTGTAACTCTTCTTTTGAACGTTGTGAATGCTACGAAAATCGATTTTGTTTCAAAATATTGAAACCAAAAAGAAGGAAAGATTGATACTGCTTTTCGGAACTTATTACGTCATTAATCCCAGTAGCAAAAGGGAGGGTAGCATCGAAATAACGATCTAGACAACTAAGAATGAATAATTATATTCATCTAGAACTAGAAACGAGTGTAAAGATTTTGAAAAACTAAAGGAAATAGAGAATAATGATTTTTTAATTGTTTCGATAATTATGGCATTCAACCGGTTAATAGTAGCAGTAGACAGATAGATACAGCATAAATGCCAATAACTGCTCGGGGGAGCTCGAGCGTGACAAAATGCGCAAGCACTCCAGCACCCCGGCTAAAGGTAGCTGCAGAACACCCGTGTGGTTTTAGTCAGTCAATAGTCTGACAAGACCCTTCGGACACCGGAGTGGAATGCACACGATAAAATAAAGCGTTCGGTATGAATGTTCACATTTACAACGCGCTTTTATTAGCTTGGTATGTATGTATCTATGTGACAGAATCTATGAACATTGATACATACCAAGCTAATAAAAGCGTGTTAAAAACATCACGGCGGTACTCTCCCCGAAGTGTGACGCAGAAGTTTACGTATAGTATTAGGTATACTATAATATGACAAACTATTTAAATTATTGCATTGTCATCGGTCCTTGATAAGTGTGCAAAGTTTCAAATTAAGTCGACGTTTTGAAGGGGGTGAAAATCACTTTAGAAGATTCCGTGACAAAGATACATACACACCATTTCCTCTTAAACATTACTGGTGGAATGTAGGTATACTATACGTACACTTCTGCGTCACCCTTCGGGGAGAGTACCGCCGTGATGTTTTTTTAACACGCTTTTATTCGCTTGGTATGTATGTATCAATGTAACGGAATCTTTGAAAGTAATTTTCACCCCCTTCAAAATGTCAGATTGATTTGAAACTTTGCACACTTATCAAGGACCGATGACAATGCAATAGTTTAAATAGTTTGTCCCATTATCCTTACCAGGATCTACAGGATTAGCGACTTTTAAGTTCAATTTACCATTAAAGCGTGTTTTTCAGTTTATAGAAATGCAATTTATATGTTATGAAAATAGTAGCAGTGTGTAAATAAACTTTACCCATTATAAATATTTTTTCAGTAGTAAAACGCTGGATTCGAGAGCCCGGAGAATGGCAATAATTACATGTGACGTACAGCGATGAATGAGAACAATTTCGCGCGGTCTCGGCACCGCCCCGCCAGTCGGTTGTCACCGCTGCGAGGGGTGGTGGGCGCGGGGTTCCTAGTTCGGTAGCCTCATAAGAAACTTCTTTAATCAGTGGCAATAGATTACATGGCATTTAAACATTACTGATGAAATATAGGAAATACTATGCTCCTTCACCAAATCGAGGCGTGATGTTATGTACTATGTTAAACAGTACATATTTCTAAAACTATATAAACTCCAGTATATTTAACGCTTTTAACTTCAGTGGAAGATCATGAGGCGACATATCAAGATCAACCAGTATAACCTGACCTGTTATAGTTAGGAAAGTGTGTACAAAGCGAGGTCAGCTTATACAGGGCATCGGCGAATTCGGCAATATTTACAAAAAAAAAAGCTTCATTTAGCTTTTTATTGTAGAATTAGACTGTAAACAAGTGTCATTCTAACAACGAAAGGGAGAAATGCCAAAAATGTATGTGAATGTCAAGCGCTATCGAAGTCCCGTGATGGATCGCTTACATTTTGGCATTTTGATAGAATGATCGCTGGTAGAATGACACTTTGTCTATGGCCTCTACTTGTAAGTTATTACGTCTATTTTGTAAGGGACAATACACTCAGCGTCAAAGAAATCGCACCTTTTTCTCTTAATCCCCTTAAAAATTATTTAAACCATATTAATTCAAGGGTCGATATATATATCGATACATATATGTACTTCGCACTAGATTTCGCGATCCGGCCACTAACTCTGTTCGACTGAACTGTACTGCAATCCGTACACCTTACTTTACACTATCGTTGAACGAAACGCTTAATCTAAACTCTATAAGCGAACTAGCGCTGCATGTTTTAATAGTTTGATTAGACAACATAAATATGTTAGCGCTGCAGCGTACTTTAGGTCAAACTCACCAGCATTTGAACATTTTTTTTTTCATTTATGTTCTTGTCTAACGATAGAATGTATGTCAGTGGGTAAGAGTATTATTATGTGCATCACTTTGAAAGAAAATTTCAAAAAATCTCTCAGAAAAAGTTAAGGCTTTTAGGTTTTATTTACCAAGGCATGAAATAAAATGGGTTCTATTGAGTCCGTCAGTGACGTTATCAAATAATATTGGACTCGTATTTTTTACTTAATCAAATAAATAAAACTTTACAAAGATAAAGCACATCAAAGTTCAGGGGTGGGGGCTTTTGACGTCACTTTGTCAGTATAAAATGTAGCACACCGTGACGTCACACGATATTTCAAGACACTGTATCGTCGTAATTTTTAGTTTACGTGACAAAATAAAAAATACGAGTCGAATATTTTTAGGCTATCTAACTGACGGACCAAATAAATATTTTTTGTCAACTACCCTATTGTGTTCACTTTAAAGTCTGAATGGCGAATGACTCTCATTTAACCTTGATCAGCCGTTTTTTACCCTTCTAGAGTGGTTAAGTGGCAATTTTAACAACAGTTATTTAACGGCTCGTGCTCTAAATAATTGTTTAATTTATGAAAACTAAAGTGACAACATGATAACAAAAAAATAAAAGTCGTTCACACCTGTCTACCAATGTATTCCAAAATTTCAAAACGATACGACTAAAATGTAAAGGCAGTGTCGCTAACAACCAAAACAAACGTATCGCGGTAAGGGGCGTCCTTGACCGTTTCAATAGGGAACATTACTGCCAATTGCTCCCGCCAGATGGCACTTGACGGAGTGGAGTAAATAAATTAACAACATGACGACTTCTACTGTTTGTGGTTACTGAATTTTATTTACTGTTTTTAAGAATAATTAGCGTTCAAAAACCAAATACTAATATTGCTAACTGTTGGTTTTTTGTTTTTCAGAAATAAAACCGACCATATGATCCTAATAATAAATTGTAGTTCTAAAACTAAAAAACACGCTAAATTGAACGGTAAATTGAACTAAAAAGTCGCTAATCCTGAAGATCTTGGTAAGGCTAATGTGACAAACTATTTAAACGCGCACGGTAGAATTAACTTTTATTACTTGTAAATTTTAATTTTTGTTTGACTTTCAAAAGTGCCGCTTATTGGCCTAGTTGAATAAATATATTTGGCTTTGACTTTGACAAAATTATTGCATTGTCATCGGTCCTTGATAAGTGTGCAAAGTTTCAAATCAATCCGACGTTTTCAAGGGGGTGAAAATCATTCCGTTACATTGATACATACATACCAAGCTAATAAAAGCATGTTAAAAAGCCGGCCGGCTTGACAGTTTGGTTTGTTTACTCTGATTCCTGTGGCGCCATCTGAGCTCAGCTTTGCGTATAGTTCCCTATTGGCAGTCAGTAATGAGTTAATATCTCATAAACGCGTGGACTGATTTACATGATTTAAACGTATAAATGGTATATACCTTTCCTTTGAGACAAAAAATATCAAATTATCTCCATAAACAAAGAAGCATGTTTTTGAAGTTACGTAATTATACCTTTTGGTAAAAGTCGGATCAATGACTTATCTTTTTTTGTTATCTGGTTCTCACTTTACCTGTTGTTAATCTAACCCCGAGTTTCTCAGCTCTAAATTATCGCAGAATTAATGTGACAAATTGTCAAGCACGCGTTATCTGGTGCGATTGGATGAATGAATTTTCAACAGCCAATCACAGCAGATAACGCGTGCTTGACAATTTGTCACATTAATTCTGCGATGATTTAGAGCTGAGAAACTCGGGGTAAAGATCATAAAACATACTTTCAGTATATACCAATATTAACTAGGTTTAATGCTTGCGTTTTTGCCAGGACAGACTTGAATGTTAGTTTCGGGGAGGTACGATTTTATTGATGCTGAGTGTATTTTTTATTTTGCTTATTTAAATAGTTTTGTTTTCTTATTATTTATTTTGAGTTACTATTGGCACTGCACATTGTATAAATGAGTGTATTTTTAAAAGTGTGATCACAGGAACATTAATATTTTTCCAATAAAATGGTTTAGGCCTCAGTGCACCTTCAAAAAACTATGTTTTAAAACACCAAAGGTTACTGTTTGTAACATTACATTGGAATGTCTACAATGTATAGTCGGGGAAATAAATTGTTTACCACTTTTATCATCAACTAAGGTTGAAACCATGTGTCGTATAGTACGAGATCCCACCACTTAAATATGCAGGGAACTATTTTTATAAAACTTAATTTTCATAAATGATACTTCATAGTAAAATAGATTACTGCAAGGCTACCTGGCAATATCAAGCCACAATCTAGGGTTGCCAGATGAAAACAGTTGAACTGGCAACCAATAGATTGCGGCTAACTGAGAGCTGGCAACCATTATTTTCTTATTAATGACGTTGAATTCATAAAAACATACATAATATCTGGGGTTTATTAACAAACATTAATTACAATTTATTTAATTCAGTTCAGATATTGTCAGGCAACCCTGCAGTAATCATTCTCGAAAATTAAGTTTTATAAAAAAAGCTGATACCTGCAGATTTAAGCAGTAGGGTCTTAGACTAATAAACCTTGTCCTTTTAAAACATGCAGGTGACATTCAACCTTAAGATGATAGTGATAAGCAATTAATTTCTCTGACCTGACAATAATATTTTTACAATAGTAATATAGTAATGAGTGAACTTAGCTGTTCCGAGGGTCAGCAGACAAACCTATTTCTTCATAAAAACTATGCCGTCAAACTTGGGAGTCCAACAAAGTTGTGTTTATGTATAAAACGACGAATAAACACCAGTAATGCTAGCGCATATATAAGACGTCGCAACGCAACATAGTCAGCATGTACTGTTCCCACAGCTGGGACTCAGTCCTTCTGTGTGAGAGGGAGTGGTTTGCAATCCATCACGGAGAAAGGGCGTAGCCATACCTCTAATACAAAATGAACTTTATTTCAATAGCAATTAAATCTGTTTCGCATTGCCCAAATATCGAAAATATTTGGCCAAGTGTAGTGCTAGCATAAAAGTCAAGAATTTATGGCATTTACAAGCACTGTCAAAATGTCACGGACCATATATTTTGGCGTTTTGACCATCTCTATCGCTGGTAGAGAAACATATTGCAGCACCAACGCCGCCACTTACGAACTAATGACATGACGTCACACAAATCCTGCATCGCGCAAGCAAAGTTTTCGGCGCGATTAGAACACATACAACAGTCCGACAATAACCGTTGGGCAGGTTCCCGGACCAGACACAACTGCCGTCTGGTCGGAGGATCCTCCCACTGCTATGGAGGTTTGTGGGACTTTACACCCTGTTCCGCATACCTCGAAACTGGTGACCGCCCCACCTTGGGTCTGTCTGTCCCAGTTCGTAAGTGGCGGCGTTGTCGCCGCATTTGTCTAGAGTCTCTTAGCAAGCGTTGTTTAGCGTAGAAGACCGACCCGATGCTCATGCATTCTCTGTATGAGAAGAAGACTTTGCCCACAAGTGGGTTAGTAACAGGCTGTTATTATTAGCTGCTCAAACAGCCCAGAGATATTTCATATATAAGACCCTTTGTCTCGAGACATTACAAGACTGGTATATTGCGTCGCGGCTGCTACACGCTAACCTTACATCGTACCTCCAGGTTTGCTGGGAGTGTTCCTGGAGCGTTTCCTGGGCGTCGTCTGCGTGCCGGGGTGGGCGTAATGCTACGTGCGCGTCGCTGTGTTTGTTGTTGTTGCTGGTTTGGGGGGCAGTCGGGGGGCGCCACTGTAGGGAGAGAAGATTTTTGTTAGCAATGTATTAAAAAAAAAAATTAAGCCACTGATTGAACTCCGAACAAAAGGAACCGGCGACGTGGTAGGCCTAGAAGGACTACCGCACTTCGAAGCCTGGCTGAAGAAAGGCTTCAGTCAAGTACTGACAGGGCACGATTGCTTCGGTGAGTACCTGAATAAGATTGGGCGAGAGACCACTGCTAATTGTCACCACTGCGGAGGCGACCTTGACTCCGCACATCACACGCTCGAAGAGTGCCCTGCGTGGGCATTTGAGCGGCAGATCTTGGTCTCCAGGATCAGGCGAGACCTGTCTCTGCCAGCATTTGTGAGGGCCATGCTGGCAGAGACAGAAAACTTTAGTGAAATGGCCTCTTTCTGTCAGACCATGATAGTACAGAAGGAGGCTGCCGAGCGGGATCGTAAGGGCCGATCCCACTTAGAGAAGAAGACGTCGTGGAGGCAACCACCTCGATGTCTAAAACGCCGAAACCGCGCCTGCAGGACTCTGGATTCAAGGGCGTTCAGAATGGGGACTCTCTTCGCCCACCAAGTGACTCCAGGAAAGACGGTGGCACAGTGATTACGTGCTGCCGTGTACAGCGAAGCTCAGGAGAGACGCTTTTTCAGTCTCCCCAGGGGTTTGTCCCAACAGGCGTTATACAGAGGGGATTCCGGGGCGGTCTTTTGAGAGGTCACGGGGTTCTACGTGCTGATGGTGATCACCAGTTGCTTTTAGTGAGGTAAAAATCCCACTTTCCTTGGTCTTATCCTCTAAAATTCCAGGAGACTTTTGAAGGTTTTCCCCATAAAGAAGAAAAAAAATGGCCCAGAAGTAGATGGCGTGACGAGTTAGACTTTCATTTAAAGGATTTGTCAGATGTAACAATAGACCGAAATTTGGAAGATGGGTTGGGATACGGAGGACATCTTCAATGAATTTCGTCTGCGTTATTTTAAAATAGATTGCTGGTTAGTGGTTGCGGGTGATGACCACAGATTATTTCTTTTCAATAGTCTCAAATGTGACGTTCACAGATGGTGATGCCACAGTGGTTGCCATGTTACAGAGGGTGACTCCTATATTAGTAAAGCTTCAGGCTCTGTATACTCACGTGTTGTTATGCCGTCTCTGCAGTATAGTGGAGTGTGCGGGCCGCAGTAACTCCGGCGGGGGCGCAGGACGCGGCGGCAGCGGCGGCGGCGTGCTGTGCGCGCTGGTGGCCGCGGCCGGAGCGCCCGCCGTGCCGTACACGGGCGGGGAGCCGGCGCTCACGGGGATAGACTGCGGGGTAACAACTCATGTAGAGTTTGTCTAATACTGCATCTACATAGGGTGTTCCGATGCCCGAATACCAATGAAACTAATCGCGATTAGTTCAACTAAACTCAGTTTTTGCAAATACAGCGTTTTGATGGGTAGTTACTCAACTATCTCAACCCCAAATAAAGATAGTATGTCAAATGTTAAATTTGATAGTTTATGTTTATTTTTACATCACATTATGAAAACAATTCTAAGTAAGTCATTATAAAAAAGACATAAATGTGTCTCTAATAAATAAGATCCACCAATGAATTGCACATTACATTTCGAAATGTTTTTATTATTGTATTTTTCTTAGTAAACAGTAAAATTAAGGCGTTCTAAAGATACATTAATGTCTTTATGTGGCTGTGCTTCAAAAGAATTAATATTCTATCAACAATAACGATTGTTGTCGAAAAAATGTATAGCAATCATAGTAACTTAAGAAATTCGGCATTTCAACAATAGCTATATATTTAAAACGGCAATCATGTGCAATAGTATTGACTGCATGGCGCCTGCTGTATTTAACATATTGCCTAAATCTTGGTAGGAGCTAAATGGTAAAGCATTCAAGCGTCAATTAAAAATGTTTCTTTCGCAAAAGGCATATTATAGTTTCGCCGAATTTTTAGCTGAAGAAGTATTTTTGATTGAATCATTTTGTCTTTTTCCTGACACTAATATTAAATTTATATGAATATGGAATTTTGACATTAGAAAATAAAAATAATTTCTAATTTATAAATGCTCAAAATTAAAAACTTTGTATACAATGTTTAAAAGAAATCTAATCAGATTTATCGCGATATAAAGTCATTTTATACCATTCCCCCTCTAAAAAGCTTATTTTATTCACTGAAAACAGTGAATAAAAAGCACTTTTTCTCACTGTTTTGGTGTTTGAATTTAGAACACACCCATACATATTCGACGTCCATCTCAATGCTATATGAACTCCTTGTGCAAAGAATATTCGACTTTCAAACTCCTTTATGTATTTGATTTTCAGTTTGTTCATGTTTAGGATTTTAATAATGATTTTGATTTTAGTCTGGGATGTTTAATGAATACTTATTTGGATTGTAATTATAATATTAAAACATTGGTGTTAATTAATTATAATTATGTAACGTAACGGAGGTGGTCACTGGCCCCTGAAACACATTTGTTGTTACCTAGCTCTGCTTTAATTTTGAAAAAAAGTGAAACCTGGAGTTTTCACATTTTCTTAAATTTTGAAGGTAATAAAACTTTTATTTAGTATTTTTCCTTGTAATTATCGCTTAAATCTTTCTTTTTCTCGTAGTCATGGTATAAAATATAGTATGCAACTCTTGAATAAAACGGATTTATATCGAGGGCCATGAATCACTCGCGTCGCTCAGGATTCTACGACTTGTATCACTCGCTATGCTCGTGATTCAATCATCATGAATCACTCCCTACGGTCGTGATTCAGTTGTTAGAATCCTTCACTTGCTCGTGGTTCATCTATGGCCCTCGCTTTAAAACCGTCTTTTATTCACTAGTTGCATAATATACTATTGTTTAGATCCTAAGAATCGTTACATTGTCTGTTATCTTCAATTAATTGCTTTTTAACATCTTTTATTTTACAATATGTTAATGGCATCACGATTTCGTTGTGAATTCAATAGTATTTTATGCAACGGTCATATAATAGGGCTTATTAAAACACGAGTGTGGGTTTATCACACGAGTGTTTATGCCGTTGCATACACTATTTTATCTTCACTCACACAATTGAAATAAAACAAAACTGGAAATGGAAAATGTATGTGGTATGGCGGGCAATTTAGATTCTCATTGCGCATGATTGCGCAGTGCGCGCATCCATAGACAATGACATTATTTTTCTACATTAAGTCAATGAGTCCATACGCGCCAATAAATTAAAAAGTAAAAGCGCAATAAAAATTTAAACGTTATTTTATGATGCAGTTGTTTGAAAATCGAAAGAAAATGTTGCACTCTCATGGATTTTATTCTTTTTATTTTACCTATTACTACGAAAAAATAGTACGTGTTTATACAATGCTTTTTGAATTCATATTTGGAACATTACCTTATGAGTAAACATTTTTATGAATAAGACCGTTGATATAGAGGAGTAACTATGTAGGGTAATACTCACGGGCGGCAAGGGCGTGGGCGGCGCGGCTGAGTCGCGACGCCGGCGCGGGGGAAGTGGGGGCGGCGTGCCGCACGACACCGCTGCACATACAACATTTATAAGCAAATACAGTTATGCTAAACAGGGTATAACGTCGGTGTGGTGAGCAACTGGTCCGATGGATATCGGGCTCTTGTATATATTGCTTCGATCAATAATACACTAGATACACAATCCCATACAAAAAATCTCTTTAAAATTGTCGCCAATTGTGTTTACGCAATTCTAAGAATTGGGGTTGAAATAAATATACAATAATGCAAATTCAATCTTAAATGCAATGCTTAAAGTTGCATTCACAAAGCTTGTACATACAGCAATAAACATTTTTTATGATCTTTCTTTGCTGCTCAACATACACATGTTTTAAAAGGATAAATTGCAAAGTTCCAGAAGAGTTGATGTTTGTTATAATAGTTGGTGCGTTGTCGACGCAAACGTTGGTCAAACAATCATATATGTAGTATTTGGTCATAATTCACTTTTCGCAGAAAACCACAATATTCTCAAGTAACATAGGATACTTGTCCAGCCAAAAAATGCGAGATTTCCATAAGAAACATTACACTAATATAATAAAGGCGAACGTTTGTGAGTGTGTGTGTTTGTATGTTTGTTACTTCTTCACGCTTAAACGGCTGGACGGATCTGGATGAAATTTAGCACAGAGATAGATTATAGTCTGAAATAGTACATAGGATACTTATTATTCCGGCAATATGTGGTAGAAGTTAGTAAACGAATAAAGACAGTTGAAATACTCACGGTGGTGCGGCGTGAGAGGCGGCGCAGGCGGCGACGGCGTGGGAGCTCCTCGCCACTCGAACTTAAACGCTACGCCTCTGTACACACAGATAGAAATCGAATTAAATTACGAAATTTTATTTAGAATACATGCTGTGTCCATCGCATCACATTGTACACTATGTATGCTTGTCTCATATTGCTTTATTATTAAGGTAAACAGTGTAACAATTGTAGATAATGATGCGTTCAACAATGACCTCTTGTAGAGGTTACTTGATAACAACTGTTTTGTAAAATTAAAGATTACGATATATTTTTATTAAATTATCAAGTAAGAATAATATTTTTAAACACAGAAATTATGTACATATTAAACAAAAGAAGTACTTAAACTTAACGTAAATTACAAAAAATATTATTAGCATTTGAGGCCAAACTAGGCCAACCTTCAACGCCGATCCCCTCGAATTGGAGATTATAGTTATTTATTAAGTTGTACATAGAAATTTTTAAATATTCATATCTAATATAATCTAGACATGAAAAAATTCAATATTCACATCACACATCGTCAACCTATTAATGTTCCCACTGCTGGGACACAGGCCTCCTCTCTGTGAGAGGGAATGGGCCGTAATCCACCACGCGGGCAAAGTGCGGGTTGGTGGATGTCACATGTCTTCGAATTTTTGGTTCTAGGACATGCCGGTTTCCTCACGATGTTTTACTTCACCGTTTTGAGAGCAGTGGTGATGAAATAATTTACATTTTTTTATTTTTTTTATTTGTTATAGGCTCGCGTTTGACCACTATCTCGCCTGATGTTAAGTGATGATGTGGTCGAAGGTGAAGCACGCTTGCCTAGAAGCAACCTATTCACTCTTGACTTGAAGACCCCTAGGTTGTAGCTATCAGGAAACAAAGACGCCGGTAGGGAATTCCACTCCTTAGCTGTACGCACAATGAAAGTATTTTCAAAACGCTTTGTGCGTATGGGTGGGATATCCACCATGTACTGATGGCGCATTGCCGTACGTCTTGTAGTCCGATGATGGAAAGGGCTAGACGGAATCAAATTGTGCTGTTCCATCGCACACTCTCCGAAATGTAACCGATAGAAAACCAACAGGCTGGCAACTCGTCGTCGGTGTTCAAAGCTTTGAGTTTACCAGCGCATCGTTGCCGATAAGTCTCTTGGCCCGTCTGTCAATCGACTCAAGTGCATCTAGTTGGTACCTGGCAGATCCGTCCCAGAGGTGAGAGCAGTACTCCATGCATGACCGAACTTGCGCTTTATACAAGTTGAGCAGCTGTTCAGGCGTGAAGTACCGTCTCACCTTCGCAAGGATCCCCAACTTTTTTGCGACCAATTGAGCCTTTGCCTCAATGAAAGGACCAAAATTGAGGGTCGATGTCAACGTAAAACCAAGAAGGTCGAGGTGGTCCGTTATCGGCACGGTTACACCACGGAAGGATGGAGCCGGGTGGAATTGGCTCTTTTTTGCGGAAAAAAGACACGCCTGGGTCTGAGCAGCATTGAAACTGACTAGACATTTACATAAAGTAAAGCGCCTGCCTGGGCTCGAACCCACGACCTACAACTTGTGAGTCGCGGCCGATACCACTGGGCCATCACTGCTCATAGATATAACAAAAATACAAACTGAAAAGTAACGGTCAGGTGTGTAACCAGTCCTCTCTTTATGTGTGATGTAAGTGAGTGAGTGAATGTGAGAGGATGTTTTCTTTTTTCACTATTTTGTTCTTATTGTAATTTTCATTAACAAATTAAATTATAGATTCAGTATAATACATAAATAATTTTTCAACACACTTGCTCATAAAGTGGCTCTAATTTCACCGCAATTAGGCACATAATGATACCTGGTATCAAACTGTGACTTTTTCATTGCTATTATTCACAAGTGAGTTAGGTATAGTTTTTTTTTTTTTTTTTTTTTTTTTTTAAGTGAGTTATAGTTTTTTTTTTTTTATTGGTTAAGTTGCTTTGTTCTTAAAAAAGTTTCGATACAAAAAAGATCGTGCTCAATAGTACAAATAAAGTAATGTAGTACTTATTGCTTGCTCATTCCATGCAACTTCGTATTTAAATAGATAATTTAAACTTGTACGTGCTTCATAAATAAAACTTTCACTTAAATATAAATTTTATTTGCTCTGTAATTAAGAAAAATTTAAATTCCCTATTTTGTACGTGGCTAAAACACTATCCACGAAAAGCCAAAAAAAAACAATCTCATTCTTTTAGTCTATGGCCGATCGCCATTATTAATTTTGCCCGCCTTTGCGAAGACGTTTTTACTGTTGAAAATTATTTTTTTGTATTATTTTCTTCATAAGTGTGTTGAAAAACGTCGTATGATACACGTGTGTATTGATGATTACCGTCCTCGGCTCTCTTAAGACCCTCACCTACGGCTCGGGTCTCAATGGCGCCTCAGCGGTAATCACCAACATTGCACACTTGTACCATAATGTACTATAAAGCTTATAAAGTAAGGATTGCTAAAATAATAAGAAGTATGATCTGAAATGCGTGTGCCTTTCTGTAACTGGCTCACTGAGAGGTCCAGACACGGACACACACATGTAAACACAGACATACATCTAACTAGATAACGCAAATCCCTCTATCTGTATGAAAACCAAGCGTGCCACTTTTTCACACACAACTTGAAAACAAATTTACTTACCAATGAAAGAATACATTGCCAACGCCTCGGCTAACTATTTCTATACAGTCTTTACAGCTCAATATGGCATAAAAAGGTGTTGCTTCTCCTGTGCCGATAATGCTAAATGAAAAGCTCAGATTACGATAATTTATCGTAACTAAACTCCGTTTTTTGACACGCGAAGTACATAAAATGGCGTCATCTAGTTAAGATTTATGTCTGTGCATGTAAACGTTTCCACTAGTATAATAAGCCCATGTAACTTAGATTTAAGTGTTCTTCATATTACAACACTGTACTTAATTAAATAAATATATGTTTTAACAAGTCTTGCGCGTTTAATTTGACTAGATAGGCCAATAAATAAATAAATACAATGAAAAGATTGGTAGCAATTATGCAAAACCTTACTCTAATATCAAACTCATCCCATATTCCAAGCACGACTTATATTCAACTAATCAATTTCTTCGAAAAAATTATGAAAGATTTGATACGAATTTTGAGATATTTTAGCATAAAAGTAGCCATTAGTTTGAGGTTTTATAATATCCCAAAGTATCATATTCATACTGAATCCTTACCTTATTTATTAAAATCTCTGAATTGTTTAGCAACTTATTTAAAATTCAAATATTCCAGAGACAAAAAAAAAAAAAAAAGATCAGTATTTTACATCGGTCTTAGCAATTAGTCATTTGCTAAGAGCTGATTTCACTACAGTAAAACTAATCGTGATTAGTTCAACTAAACTCAGTTTATGCAAATCACGCGCGCGCGCGTTCTTATTGGTTGAGGCCGCTGAGAAACCACCAATCAGAACGCGGTATTTGCATCGCGATCGCGATTAGTTTACTTGATGAAATCGGCCCTAAGTGTATTTATGAATAATAATTATTTATTCATAAGCCTAATACAGTTGTGTGTCCTTGGAGAGAATTATCAAGTAATGTACATTTTACTAGACTAAATGAGTAAATGAAACTTCCGACAGCCAAACTAGAACATCTCCTGTATCCCAGGTGTCTGATAATTATATTTAGGGCCTCTATTCCATACCTAACACTAAAATAAGTAAATGAAACATAGGGTTAAGTAATATATACTCGAAGTAAGTTTTACCTGTCATTTTGAACAAGTGGACTGGCTGGCGGCTGCGGCGCCGGCGACCTTTTAGGTGACACCGCGGGCATTCTGAAACAATACAACAAACGTCAAACTTACTGTTTTTTACCATCAACACAGAAAGTTACAAATAAAATCTTCACGTTCTTCTTCCTTTTTGATCTTTGCAAGCACTAGAACCCTCAAAAAATGCTCAAAATTGCGCTGTCAACAGACGCCTAGTGTACAAATTTGACAACTATAGATAAATAAATAAAAACATAAAAGTACAACATAAATATCTTTTTCTTTTAATTAAAAAAAACACCAAACATTCATCTACCCTACCTACCCTACCTACACTACCCTACCTAAAAAAAAAAACTTCACATAAACTATCTACTAAATAGTCCGAACAAAGCCTAAACATTTGGTTTGGATAGGTGAGCCCGTTCTTCAGTTATAAAATTACAACAAAAAGTGGCATTTATTTTTATATATATAGATCTTATAAAATTGTCCAATACTGGAGGAGGCAATAGGCGAGAGCCAAACCTCGAATTATAAATTTTTACTAAGGAAATTCAGTCGGAATTTTCTTAGTAAAAATTTATATTCAGTAAGGAATTTTCTTGCCATATACCTACTTATTGTATTTTTAAACGAATTGCCAATGTAATGAACACACCTTTACAATTGAAACACAATTGTTTGTAACTCTATATCACACAACACGACAGAAGCGCACTGCAGTCAATTAAGAACACACAATAACTGACAGACACACTATAACTATATGATAGTGTTCATACAGGGATGTCCAACCTTTGGACATAACATCACGCCTGTAATTCTCGAAGAGTTAGACAGAAATGTTCCCATTGGATAGATGGACTCCTTTTCCGCACTAAGACTCCAATTTGGTCGGTTGCGCGTGCAGGCCTCCCTCTGTGAGAGGGAATCGCCCGTAATCCACCACGCGGGCCCAGTGCATGTTGGTAGATGTCACATGTCTTAAAATTTTTGGTTATTAGACATTTATGGTTTACTCACGATGTCTTCCTTCACCGTTTGGAGAGAAGTGGTGATAAAATAATTTACACAAAGTAAAGCGCCTAACTGGATTCAAATCCACGATCTACAACTTGTAAGTCGCGGCCGTTACCACTGGGCGACCACTGCTCCCATATCAAGTACACTCTCACCAGTTTTGTTGAATTATTATTTATTTATTTAAACTTCATGTACAATGGTGATAACACTGATAACATAGGCGGACTTAAGAGTCCCTACAAGTTTCACGAGCTAAAAACAGAAAACAGCTACTTTTTCAGGGCAAATTTCTCAATAACTACAAGATATATGATAAATCTTTTGATGCAACTTTTTGCGTCACATAGTTATCTAGGGAATGTACATTACATATTTTTGATAACTCCTCAATTTAAGATAGAAAAAAATAAATTCCTAACACACGTTTTTACGTAATCACGAAACACCAGGTTTTTCAATTGCTTTTTCAGCTTACTGGTGGCAAATAACAATCTGCAAAAAATGGTGTGGACTGGGCATATAGTATACTAGTGAGCCACCAATTTAGTCTTTAAAGTTTATTGTATTTGCACTTAAAAAAAATTATTGTCCACGCGGAAAAAAGGCAAATTTATCATGTACGAAAGCGTCGCCTACGTGTAAGAATATGTTGAATATAAAAATAACTGGTAAATAATTTGAAATTTGAGGTGTTTACCAATCGAATCCAATTTTTATATTTTATTTTTGAGTACTTATTTTATTTTAATAAATTGTCTAAATATTGTCTTATAAACCGATGCGCTCGCGCGTGGTATTCAGTTTCAAATTCAAATTAAGTTTATTGCATCCATAATGTACATACAGGTGGTAAATATAAGTTACAGAAACAATTATGGACCCTGTCGGGCACAGCAACATTCTAGATACAGTCAGTGTCTAGGAGAGAGGAATAATGCTTAATAATTTTCCTATATAATTAACATTCAAGTATGGGTTAAATATACTAATATGTATGTGTCATTCTGTGTGTATGTTAAATTATGTATTATTTTTACTTATTTGTTTATTCGATTACATTTTTGTATTTATTACAATTAGTTTATTTGATATTCATAGATTATATTTATTAAAATTAATACTTAAAAGGTCCATATTATATTGTGCATCAATTAATTATTAATGTCATTTTCCTTATCGGGTTAACAGCAATCTTTCGCTCAAGGGCTTGTAGACGACGGACCTGTGTCGTTTTTATTTTTGTCATTATATTTTTTATCATATATCTTGTAGTTATTGAGAAATTTTCGCTGAAAAAGTAGCTGTTTTCTGTTTTCGGGTCATGAAATTTGTAGGGCCTCTTAATTCTGCAAGGCGGTGTTTTATAAGGGTGACAATAAGGTCACTAACCGGGCACAAATCTAGACTGCAGGCTACTACAATGAATTCCAGAAGGTAATATCTCCAGAATTCCATAACCTAATATCTATAAAAACGGTGAAGGAAAACATCGTGAGGAAACCGGCATGTCCTAGAACCAAAAATTCGGAGACTTGTGACATCCAGCAACCCACACTGGGCCCGCGTGGTGGATTAAGGCGCATTCCCTCTCACAGAGAGGAGACCTGTGTCCCAGCAGTGGGAACGTTAAAACGGGAGATGATGAAAACCTAATATCACTCTGCCCGGCCCCGGAAACGAACACAGAACTTACGAATGTAGAATGTCTTGCGTTTGACCATTTTATCGCCTGATGGTAAGCAATGATGTGATCGACGGTGATGCACACTTGCTTAGCAGTTACCTATTCACTCTGAAGGCGTATATATATATTCCCCAATGTTAACGCAGTACAGGCCGTGCGCCCGCTCGGAGCCGGAATATCAATATCGAACCTCCTTTTGGGCAGTTTTGTTTGTAAAATATTCTTTGATTTACATATGCTATTTCAGTTATGAAGAAATTCTAGCCATCAATTTTTCTGTGTAAAAATCTTTTTAAACATCCAAGTCGTTTTGGAGGAGTATCCAAAAGCAGCGAAAACATGTCGTGTTGTTATTTAATTTTTTAAAGCAAAACTATTAGTTACACGAAAAAACCATGTTTCACAAATAATGTACATGAATCAATAATAATTATATTTTTTTTTCAAACCTTTTAACCTAGCCGAAGCTCCTTACCTCCTACGTACGCAAAATACACGCTTAGACGTGAAGTTGCGGACACCAACCCGTCTAAACTTAACTTACTAAGGAGTATGCTTTAGACGACAACCATTTAGTAGCTTTCAAATAAATATTATGCCGGCCGGAAATAAAGACACGCTTAACGGAATGCAGCTGCTCGCGCCGATGTCCAAAATAAACTTGGAAAATACAAATGAATTGAACAAGACGCATTGCTATTGACTTTCTTATTTTGTTTTTTATTTATCAACAATAGCTCGCACTTGACCACTATCTCAACAGATGGTATGCGATGATGTGGTCGGCGATGAATCACGCTTGCCAAGAAGTAACCTATTCACTCTTGACTCTAAGACTCCCAGGTTGTAGCTATCAGGAAATACAGACTCAGGCAGGAAATTCCACTCCTTAAAGGTACGCATAATAAAAGTATTCCTAAAACGTTTGGTGCGTATGGGTGGGATGTCAACTATGCACCGATGACGACGACGACTTGCCCGAATTTGAACCCACGAATTTGATCACGAGAAGCGAAGTATTAGCTACTGAGCCACCACACCAAAACAAGTAATACCGTAAACAAAAAACGGTAAATTGTTGTGTACCGCTGCTCTAGAATCGTATTACCAAACACAGCGCAGTTTTATTAATGTAACTAGATATACAGCAATGTGTTGTTTTATCTGTATATATCGATTTTTGGAAGGTCATAGAACATTGTAACATAACATCACGCTATCCAGTATGGTAACCAGATTACGATTTTGCGATGAATATCGAATAAGAACACTAGCTTTGACACCAATTTTCTTTTATAAACTCGCCACTAGGAATTGCTCCTGTATCGTGGCTGAATCAAATATATAAACTCACATACACAAACACCCAGAGCCGGAACAACTATCTGTAGGTCGTACAAATATTTGTTCCGTGCGGGAATCGAACCCGCGACACGCAGCGCAGCAGTCAATCGCTCAACTACTACGACCCCTGGCTTTGTTCCCGTGCTTTATATCAATAAAACCATAGGGTTATAGACTAAATAGTCTATGGCATGGTATGGCATTCTCAGCAATAATGGCCTTTTCTCGTCAGTGAATGAAACTCCGTAATCGGATCAGAACTTCTAGAGATCTTCCTAGCAACAAAGAATACTTTACACACACATATACAACAACACAACAACTCTGTCAATTTTTTTATTCTTGTATGATATTTTTGCTGTCATGTGTTGCTGAAAATTTAATTTTAAATTGGACGAATTTAATTTTAATGATTTCTGTTTATTTTGAATCTAATGCTAATGAATGACATTTTAATTTATTTTTGAATGGATAAATTGCTGTGTTTGATATATATATAATGAATTATATTATCTATACTAATATTATAAAGAGGAAAGATTTTTTTGTTTGTTTGTTCGAATAGGCTCCGAAACTACAGGCCGATTTAAAAATGTCTTTCACCAATAGAAAGCCACATTTGTTTTATTTTTTTATTTGTGATGGGTTTGCTCTTGAGTCTAGTCTAGGTCAAAGTACAGGTGACAATGGCTATGTTTTAAGGGTACACTAGTCGACGGCACGAACTATTTTGTGCGCGGGGTTAAAATCCATTTTATATCAACCGACAACACGTGCGGAAGAGATAGATGCTGTGATGAGCAGTAGGAAGCTAGTTCGCGTACGAATACACACTTTTGCAAATTTGTAGCGAAATGGATAATGATTTAGGACGAAACCGAGTGCGCGAAAATTTTATAAACAGACCTTTGGCAGTCTAGATATCATGAAAAAACTACTAAATCTATATGTTCAAAATAAAATTATTTGCATTGTTCAACTACTAATCTATCCTCATATGGAGGCCGTTTTGCAATTTTCCGTCTTCTTATGGTATTTATTCGCGCCCAAAAATGCGTTAAAATTAGTGTCGAAATGTGGAACTTTCGACACTCATAACTTTCAAATATTTTCTTTTTCACTTTTTTGCTTCCATACAGGGCTAGATAATGATGAGACAAATTGATATCACTTTTTATTTTGAACGTCAAACAGTAGAATAATCCCTAGACTACGTTTGTATGGAAGAATTTTCGACTAGTGTAACCTTAATCCCGAAAACGGTCCTCTGGGTACGTACACCGGAGCGAGGCCGCGGGGAACAGTATTAAAATATAACTTGTCATTTGATTTCTGTTCACTATAAAATTACCAACTTGCTGATCAATTTAATTATTTATACCAATAGAAGCAACTCAATTCACTTTGTTGATAAAAAACATTTTGGTGCTGATCAAATTTTATTTTATTCATTGAAGATTAAAACGATTGCTATATTGTTAGACTTTTTATCCCTTCGTGCGCGACTCCGACTCGCACTGGGCCGGTTTTAATATTAAGTAACTAGCTGCGCCCGCGGTTTCACTCCCGATAACTGGATAACCTACCCAACTTTTTTTTTAGCATGTAGAAATGCTCATGCATACTGCGCTACCACGGGGAGATAGCGCAGTTATGTGGGACTCTAACCCACTAAAACTCCACGGTGTCCTCCTGTGCCGCTTATGGCGGGAACACGGGCACGCGTTAGCACTCACCGCGAACCCGCCGCGGCTGTACGACATCGGGGGCGTCTCTGAGGAGTAACCCTCATCACTGGCGCACCAGAACACGTTGCACGTTGTAACCACCTACCTATCCTACCCTACCATACCTACCTTATGGCAAATCTCTCGGGATTGTTGCAATCACATGTCTGTTTATTGTTTAAACCATTTCATAACATACCATCATGCCAGTATGCTCTAAACGGGTCCGCAGATGTGCACAGATCACCCTGGTACACTCTCATTCCACTGGTTATGTTCAAGTTACATGTTAATCGTGTAATCTATTCTGGCATCACTGTGGGCATTATAAGTACTTTACTATAAAACTTGCCCATTATGTACCACTAAAAAGTGAAAAAAAAAACTTTTATCCAAAAAAATACAACCGGCTGCTGCCAAAAAAACACTACAAAGTGAAAAATAACTTTCCAATTTCGGATGGCGGTGTCAAAAAACCGGCCAAGTGCGAGTCGCACTCGCGCAGGAAGGGTTCCGTACCATTATCGCAAAAAACGGCAAAAAAATCACGTTTGTTGTATGGGAGCCCCACTTAAATATTTATTTCATTCTGTTTTTAGTATTTCTTGTTATAGCGGCAACAGAAATACATCAACTGTGAAAATTTCAACTGTCTAGCTATCACGGTTCATGAGATACAGCCTGGTGACAGACGGATCACGGGATCTCAGTAATAGGGTACCGTTTTTACCCTTTGGGTACGGAACCCTAAAAACGAAGAAA
This sequence comes from Orthosia incerta, assembly GCA_948252205.1. Lineage (NCBI taxonomy): Eukaryota > Metazoa > Arthropoda > Insecta > Lepidoptera > Noctuidae > Orthosia > Orthosia incerta. The sequence continues at coordinate 16,587,632 of OX411766.1, read as the reverse complement.
CGAAAACAGGAACACCAACTTCAAAAATTGAAGTTATTTTTGACTTTGTAGTTTCTTTTTTGGAAGTCGCTTGAATTTTTTTGTAAAAAAGTTTTTTATGTCTATGGATATGCTAAAGACATAAGATGATACTCACTTGAACAGGTCCTGATGCTTGGGGCTGGGCAGCGGTCGGTCGGGTGGCTCGGGCGGTAGCTCACTCGCGGACGAACATACTGTACGTAAATATATTGGTTATAATTATTAGTATTATACATTGGAAAAAACCATTCATTAAAAAAAAAATTAAACAAGCTGAGTTCGTATTCTTCTCAGCAAACCCTTTCATTTGATACCCATATCATGGCAGTGCACAAAAAATAACTAGTCCGCTATCTTGGACCGTCCGCCATATCGGATTTAGAATGACGTCACTAAGCTATCCATGCGTTGTCATCCAAACTAATCGTGTATGTAAAATTTCATCTTAATCGGTGGAGGATAAAATGCTAGACTAAATGTTTTCAGTCTATATTATATACAAGGCTAGATTGTGTTGTTTCATCCTTTCGATGAACTCTATGGTCAAAACAAAAATGATGCACACATTTTTTTCTTGCCTATCTGTATGTTATTGTGCGACATGTACTACTGCGGCATATGTAAGCTTCCCGGAATATATTCAAGTATCTTTGTGAAGATTACAACGAAATGTCTGCTCTAAGACTAGTAGCATAAGACTCAAAAACATTTCATTTACAAAATAGTTTTACTGAGCCATCCTGCAACGACTTGAACACAGGCTATCAATCTTTTTATGTCATGTCAATGTCTGTGACAGTAAACACTTTATTTCTTTACGAACAGTTCCATAGTGTACATTTTTCCACTACCTTGTATATTATTTCATACACATATTGCCTAAGAAATTCGTTTCGAAGTATGAACATTTAGACACAAGATAAAAAAAATACATAATAACAGTTACGAAATGACTTTTGTATGGCGTTTTGATATCATTATGTAACTGGCAGAATGATACTGAACCTGTTACCTTTCGAAAAAGCGCGCGTTGATTGTATGTATACAGTCTGTGGTTTTTAGTCTGAACGTGTCTAATAAATTGTTGTTGGAACTTATTGCATTTAATTAAGTACATTCATCAAGTATTGGAAAAAAAAGAGTCGTTCGTGTCTCGCATAAAAAGGCTTTATTTTAACACTCGCATGTAGTTTTTGAAATAGGCCACATCGCTCGTCTTAAAATCTCGACTTTTTATGCTCGGCACGAAATGTACTACATGTTTATTTATTATTAAAATCTCCCATAATATGTACATGTTCTAGTACTTACAGGTGTTGCCGAGGTGAGAGGGAGAGGAAGGCCTCCTGGGCGGCGCGGGAGGCCGCTCAGGCTCGCCGCTCCTAGGCAGCAACGGTGGTACTCGCTCCTGGAACATACATTTATAATAACTAAAGTCTCCGCCAGTTAAAAAAAATAAAGTAATTGAGTAATTAATCCGACCGGATAGTGCTCGCGCTTGACCACTATCTCACCTGATGGTAAGCGATAATGTAGTCGACGGTGAAGCACGCTTGCCTAGAAGTGACCTATTCACTCTTGACTTGAAGACCTTGAGGTCGTAGCTATAAGGAAACATTGACTCCGGCAGGGAATTCCAGTGCTTAGCTACTTAGTACGTACAATGAACTAGCGTAGGCAATAGGCCACATGAATTATGTTCGTCTATTTTGGCATAAAATAAAGTGAAGAACTGACCTGCTCAGGTTTCTTGGTGATGAGGCGATGGTCGAGGGTGCGCGAGTAGAACGTATCAGCGTCCACGATGGCGTTCCTAGGAGACAGGGCCGGCTTACGCTCGCACGTCGACGTTTGTCTGAAATAACAAAAAAATGCTTTAGAATACCACATTTCAATAATTATAAAAAATTAAATAAGTTTAGTGATTTGACGTCATCGGCCGCATCCAGTTGTATAACAAATAAAATTAAAAAAAAAACCCCGACATATTGTTATTTCATGGAGGAGTTCGCGGCTAAATAATAACAGCTGCACGGGTCGATCATCAAGGTTAAGCAACGCTTGACGAGGTCGGTCAGTGGATGGGTGACCATTTCAACATACCGAGTTTCCTCCGTGCCTCGGAAAGCACGTTAAGCCGTTGGTCCCGGCTGTCATTTGAAGATCTTTGACAGTCGTTACAGGTAGTCAGAAGCTTGAGATCTGACACCAGTCTTGCCAAGGGGTAACGTGTTACCCAGTTACTGGATTGTGGAGGTCAGATAGGCAGTCGCTCCATGTAAAACACTGGTACTTAGCTGAATCCGGTAAGACTGGAAGCCGACCCCAATATAGTAGGGAAAAAGGCTAGGCAGATGATGATGATATTGTTATTTCATGCTGCATAATTTATCTAGTAGTAGACACACTTCAATCGACAATCTATTGAACACGTAATGATGACACGATATCTTGCGAAAACACCCCGATTCAAACAGTAAAACCCACACAACTTTTGAACGGCTGAACCGATTTTATCAAACACTAGCTGACCCCCGCGGCTTCGCTCCCGTCAAAATTATAGCCTATGTTACTCGGGAATAATGTAGCTTTCCATGAGTGAAAGAATTTTTTAAATCGATCCAGTAGTTTCGGAGCCTATTCGGTACAAATACAACAAAAAATCTTTACTTTTTATAATATTGGTATAGATAACTAAGAACACCGAGAGTGTTCTTAGTTATCTATACCTGGGGGGTAACCATAAGCTCTTAGAGCGGTATCAATTTGAGATCAAATAAGGGACAGATGTATCTGACTTGTAAACATCTGTCACTTACTCGATATCAAATTGATACCGCTCTAAGAGCTTATGGTCACCCTCCAGTTCTTAGTTATAAAGTCACCTTTCAATAAGAAAACGAAATCAAAATGGTTCATCCGTTTAGGAGCTATGTTGCCACAGACTGACACACAAATACACAAACACACACGTCAATCTTATAACACCCCTCTTTTTCTGTAGGAGGTTACAAATAATTGTTATGAGAATGGGAATGTACTGATATGATGTCTGCACCTTCTAAATTAATATTTATAATGGTGCCAGATCTTGCCAATAGCGTTCAATAATAATAGAAGAACTACTCAACCAAATACTGAAAAGTTTTAAGCGGTTTTAGAAGTTTTCATAAATTAAGTTCATTCCACCCTGTGTAAGCCATGACACGGGGTCCCAACGCGAAGAAGGAAAAGTTGGTTCAAATAAATGTCACTAGATGGCGCGATATACATCGATTAGTTATTGAATTGTGTGTAATATGAACATTTTCTAGAATTGATCATAAAAATTGTATGATCTTGTTTAATCAACTCTCCTAAGCACTAAATTATGGAATATTAGTACTTCACATTGCAAAGATTACTTGAACGCATAATTTAAAACGGAAGGGAAGGTATCAGCGTATCCCTCAACCTCCTGGTGAAGGTTGCGGAGATCAGCTGGATGCGAGACGCACGGAATCGGTCAATGTGGCGACGCTTGGGGGAGCCCTATGTCCAGCAGTGGACGTCTTTCGGCTGACATGATAATGATGATGATGATTTTTTTTTTAATGTGAGCCCAAAATCAAACATCTCGTTTAGTACTAAGAGGTTTCGGGTCAACTGTGACAAATAAAATCGTTTATTTAAAGCTACTCACCGATCATGTCTGGGCGAATGTCGGTCCCTGGGCGAAGGTGGTTCGTCTCGCGTACTGCTTCTATAAACAACAAAAGAGCCATGCCTATAATATACATAGATAAAAGAATAATAATAATATAATAATAATCTATAATAAAAAAAATAAAAACAAGTATCTCGACTTAGCACACGAGGTTGTCGACATGTGGACTGTGGTCTCGGCGATCATTGTGCCGAAAACTTTTGCTGTTAGAAAACTTCGTCAACAACTTACTTGTTATTACTAGTAGGCTTATTCTTATCGAAAAGGGCCAATCCCTTGTCGAACAGGCTGAGCTGACTCAGTTGTGATAGCGAACACCGTTCTAACCGGGGACTGACCAACTCCTGTTTGCTGCCTGATACTGAAAAGATAAACATTATATAAAAAACTTAAAAAAAACCGCCCAAGTGCGAGTCATACTCGTGCACCGTGGATTCCGTACAAACCTCAGCTTAAAGGTATTATAGACCTGAGTATTTAATATGAATTTCAATTAAATACCTCTACGCGTTCATGAGGAAAGGGGTAGTAAGTTTAAAATTATTAAAAATATTTTATTGTATGATGTAACTAAAAATTTACGGTTGTCGCAATTTTTCCTTTATCTGTCGACGTTGCTTCGTACCAAATTTCAAGATTCTGAGTTCACGTGAAGTACCCTGTAGGTTTTGATTCTCTTGCTAGTGTCGAAAATTTACGGCAATTTGCGGCATAAACGGCTGTATCTTTTGATTGCGTTGGCTGAGAAGTTTGATTTTTTCACAGCTTTAAGGTACAGTAGACTTGAGTATTTGATATAAATTTCAGGGTCAAAAAAGGGTCTTGACAGACAGACAGACGGACGGACAGACAACAAAGTGATCCTATAAGGGTACCGTTTTTTTTCCTTTCGAGGTACGGAACCCTAAAAATTCAATTTGTTTGGTATTGCTCTCAATAAACCCTTTCATTTTGATACTCATATCATGAGAGTGCATAATGGTCCGTCACCTTTAGGAGTCCGCCATATGAAACTTAGAATAATGTCACTTAGTAATCTTGCATTTTCTACCAAACCGAAATATCAGCTCAATCAATTGGGATGACTGTATTAAAATATAGTTACAAGTTTTGACCCTTTAGTTTTCAGGGTTCCGTACCCAAAGGGTAAAATGGGACCCTATTACTAAGACACCGCGGTCCGTCTGTCACCAGGCTGTATCTCATGAACCGTGATAGCTAGACAGTTGAAATTTTCACAGATGGTGTATTTCAATTGCCGCTATAACAACAAATACTAAAAACCGAATAAAATAAATATTTAAGTGAGGCTCACATACAACAAACGTGATTTTATTGCCGTTTATGGGGATAATGGTACGGAACCCTATGTGCGCGAGTCCGACTCGCACTTTTAATACGGCATTATACATAATACCTGGGCAATTTGAAAAATGCCCAATAAGAGTAGACAATATGATAAAAACGAGTGAAATAATTAAATTGACCGGGCTTTCTGAATAATGCCCATCATTTTATGTGGCAGGCTAATAAAAAGATGTGTTATTTAAATTATTTTAATGTTTATATTGATTTTAATTTAGAAAAGGTAACTACAATTCCTATTTAAACAACAAAGTACACGGAGCCTATATATAGTCCTATTTCTGTCTGCAGGGTCTAAAGTCTAAAGTAACCTAACATGAAGGAGATGACGTCATCTCCTTCGAACCTAACCTCTATCCGTGTCGGGGCGCCCTAAGCGAGCTAGAGAGGACTAATTCATTCATCATAATTATCGAATGGCCCAAGCGTTACGTAGCAATATTCATAAAGACACGACGTGATAAATATAGAAGTTTAAATCAGTATTCATTACATTACCCGATTTGACTTAACTTGAATCATAATGCCCGGACATTATACATAATGCACTGATTAATCATTTCGTCCATGACATATATACTAACAAAAAAAAAAGTTAATAAAATCAAAAAACCCGACTGCTTAGAAAACTAACTAAAAAGATGTAAACAAGAAGAAACAGTCGGGTTTTTTGATTTTATTAACTTTTTTTATTGACAACTTTTTTTTTCGAATGACTTTAAACATATAAGTGGTATATATTTTTGTAATCACCTCTAAAAACCCTTTATTTGTTACCCCACACCAACCACCCAATGGGTTTCGAAGAAAAAATAATTGTAACCCCTACAAAATGGCGTCCAAAATCCGCCATGTTTCTTTTTTTGAACGGCCCTTATCCAATCTAAGAACACTTGGGCGGCCAAGATCTATCTAACGATGTCTTAATTATAAAAATCCGTCAAGTGGTTTGAAAGATACGAGGTAATAAAGAATACTACATACATACATACAAACAAGATACGCGCGAAAAACAACCCTTTCCTTGCAGCCGGGTAAAAAGGCAAGTAAAATAAAAGCGACTAATTAGCTATCTCACTGCTGCATGCTGGGATACAGGCCTTCTCTCTGTGAGAGAGTTACAGCCCGTTTGGAAGCGTCTAAATATATGAAAGTAGTTTTAATAGTAAGTAGGTACTTACGTAAATCCATGGGTAGTGACTGTAGAGATCCACCGTCCCATTGGCTCATACTCGTAGGAGAGATTTGTGACGTCATACCTGTAACATGAAAATTGTAAACTGAATATTATGATTCGAAATATTAGAAGATTCGATAGTTTATAATCTCTTCGCGATGTACCGAGAAACTAAGGTCGTTTGTTCACGAGGAACGGCACGACACAATATGTGGTCATACTTTTTAACACACGACACACTGCAGACCGTCTGTCGTCTGTTCGTTTGTTCACTAGACACGATTCTGCAACGACACTGCAGTGCACTTGCATGGTTCTATAAGCACGTGAGTGACAAACCACGCGCAGGCACGTATACAGAGGGGGGGATAGTTGGAGTTATCCCCCCCCGAAATCTGACTGTGTTTGGTTATTCGCTTGTGTGTTCTTTCAATAAGTAGGTAAAATGAAAATATAGATAGATCTTGGTCTGAAAAATCGCTGTAATCACTGTACTTTAATTTTTAATAACTTAAAGAAGTACCGTCCGACGTCCGTAGTTTAGACAAACACTTATAAGTATTTGATATTTATATATAAGTATTTTTCTGCTTCCACTGGCAACCTAGCATTACGTCTAGTACAATATCAGGATCTGGCGCCAAAGCGGAATTAATAGACAATAAAGCGAGACCAGTAAGCCTCTCGCCCGCCATTCTATTCCTTAAAAAGGATTTTATTATCTTTAGGCCTGAAAATGACCGCTCCACGGATGCCGTTGAAACCGGAAGGGTGGCCAGAATATGTATTAGCCTGTTAATGGTAGGAAAGAAAATGTTGTCACACGTGTCTAAAATTTCCATAATTTCGACATGGTTGTTTCAATGTTTGTCCCCCCCCCCGAACCAAAAGTCTGGATACGTGCCTGATCACGCGTGAGCCGTGCGGTGCGGTGTGTCGTGTCGTCAACAAGCTCATACTTGTTTTGTACAGCCGCTAATCGTCACTGAAAAAAGTTGCGACGACATAGCGGCATCGACGATATAGCCGAAAACCCGTTCGTAAATCATGTCGCTTGTGGTGCGGTGTCGTGCAATGAACAAACGGTCCATACAAATATGTGGAGCTCTGAATCGTGACCACATTTTGTCGTGTCGTGTGTCGCATCGTGAATAAACGGCCTAACGGACATAAACTGGCAACCAATCACTGCAATGAGGCCTGAAACAGGTGTCAATGGTCGAAATGCCGAAATGTAAGCATTGATCACGTGACTTTTCGATGGCGCTTGGCATTCCCATACATTTTTAACATTTTTCCAATCGCTACCGCCCCGCTTTCGATGATAGAATGTCACTTGTAGAGCCACATCCAGAATCCATCTTACGATACGGGCTTATTTTTTGGGGCAACAGCACGGATAGACGCAGAGCATTTATTGCGCAAAAGAAATGTATCAGAGCCATTTGTGGTATCCGTCCTGACGAGTCATGTAAACCTTTCTTTAAAAAGCTAGGTATATTACCTCTTCCGTCACTCTACATTTACGAAATATGTAATTATGTTTATAATAATAAGGGATTGTTTAAAAAAGCCTATCAAATTAACTCTCGAACTAGAGATCCATGCAGACTTGTATTGCAGGATACTCCTAAATCAGCCAAGTATGCGAAAAGTTTCCTAGTCATGTGTATACGCATTTATAACAGAATACCAAAAGAAATAAAATTGTTATATAATATTAATTCATTTACAAAAAGATTATTGAAATGGTTGAAAGAACATGTGTTTTACGACATTAAAGATATTTTTTAACAATTAATTAAAATAATCTTTTGTCATTGCGGATAATGCTCAGATAAATTGTTATATTATTGTATTGACCTTATCTGTGGCATTGATCAACAATTAACTAATAATTATTTATTTTGCATGCAATTGATACATATCCTGTATAGCTAAACATGTGGACTTTAGATTAATACCTGACTGTAACAACTTTATACCATGTTTAAGGCAAATAAAGACTTATCTTATCTCACAGGTCTACAAACTATCCGTTTTGGTGAGATAAACATTAGTTAATTCTCGTCGTTTCCATCTTGGATTTTCATTTCGAGGCCGTTCTCGTTTATAGCGGGCCCGAAAACCATGAAATTTACACCCATGTGCTAATTCTCGTTTTCGTCAGTGTAGCTTAACATTGCCTAAAAAGAATCAACATCGGACAGCGGGAGCTCCATTAAATTCGTAACTGTATGACATTCACGTGAGCTGTGTAGTGGCACCAAATCGAACAATGAAAGGGCGAGTTTACATTTGAACGGTTAAATCTAAACAAAAAGATTGTAGAGTTCTCGCCAAACTTCTTGGCCGCCCTGAAGTTGGCTACAATGGCTGCGCAGTATTAAATCTCATACAAAAAACCCCACTGCTTAAAATACGAACTAAACAGACGTAAACAAGAAGAAAATCTTGCTGTGCAGTCGGAGGACACAAATTCGCGAGCTGGCTGACCAAAAACAGATGTATCCTCCGACGAGTTTCTTCTTGTTTAGGTCTTTTTAGTTTGCTTTTTAAGCAGTCGGGTTGTTTGACCTTTTGAATTAACTTTTTTTATTTATAACTTTTTAGTATATTTTTTTAGATTTAGGTACATTTAAACATGTAAGTGTTTTATATTTTTGAAATCACCTCTTAAAACCCTTTATTTTGATACCCCACACGAAGGGGGTGGAAGACAAAAAAACCCACACAATATGGCGCCCAAAAGCCGTCATATTACTATTTCCAATTTTAATGTAGCCAGTGACACTCGCAGATTGACATATGAATCATCAATATCGGCCAACGCGTTTGGTTTCTAGAACGCCACATAGGAGCAAACATACATACATAGACTGATAAACAGATATCCTCCCTTCGGCAGTCGAGTAAAAAACAGCACCGTTTCGTGCCTCGCGCATCCGGAAAGCATACTTCAGGGCGGCCCAGAAGTTTGGCGAGAACTATAGAATGGTGCACTGATTGGTCGTATTATTCTGATCAAAATGTCCAGTTCACCATTTATCTAAAGTTTATAGAATCTCGAAAATTTCATTACCAAATCAGTTTTACAATAGGGAACATTACTGCCAATTGCTCCCGCCAGATGGCGCTTGACGGCTCTGAGTAAACAAAAACATAACAACATGGCGTCTACTACTGTTTGTGGTTACCGAACTCTTTTTTACTGTTTTTAAGATAACTTGTGTTCAAAAACCAAATAATAATATTGGGGCAGTTAGTTAGCTTCATTTTTCTTTTACTATTTGTTTTATATTTTGTATACATAAACTGCGAAATTTTGTCGCTGGACTTTGACAGTTTGTTTTATTTTTTAGGGATGTGTCCGATATATCTAAACGTAACTTATATCGGATATGTGTTAGATATCATATCATATCGATATCAAAATAACCGATATTACAAAAGCTGTATCTAATAAAAACCTTACTAGCGTGTGAGAACGAATAATTCAAAACTTACGAAACTTAACAATGCGAAAACGTACGAACTACGAACAAAACGCAAACTTCACAAACGTTAGGTACCATATGCGCTACCTATCTTTCTAAGTATTATTTCGTGTTCGTTGTTAGTTTGCTCATCTAAATAACATTTTAACTTTTGCAATCTGTACTACTGATATCGATATCTGAAAACCGTTTTCGATATCGATATGAAAACACCCGTTTGCGCAAAAAACCGAAAACGCCCTTCTCTAGTTTGTTTACGCAGAAACCAGTGGCGCCATCTGAGCGCAGCTTTGCGGATAGTTCCCTATTATCCGGTGGCATATACAGGTATGTGGGAATGAAAGGTAGTTTGTCTGTGGAGGGTATCTCTAAGTAGTTTATGGGGAGAGATGGCGGTGTCTGCCAACGAAGAGACGAGAAAAGACGTATTGAAATAAATTAATTCGATCAACTGATATTCAGGCGTTTGATTGCCGATCTCCCACAGTTTTAATAGTGTACTATTGTATGTTTTTACTCACTTAAAGTATCATCACAGTGCGAAGCGTTAGAACTCCCCACAGATGACGTAGAGCCAGCTGTGTTGTCGAGGTGTGCGTGTGCGCGACGAGAAACCTTCACTTGCTTTAAGGACAAGTCGGGGTACCGGCGAGGCTGTGGACAAACACGATTTATTTGTTACAAACACCAAATGAAAAAATAATGTGTTTTTTTTATAATCTATTTGCTCGCGCTTGACCATTATCTCACCTGATGGTAAGCGATGATGTGGTCGACGGTAAAGCATGCTTGCCTAGAAAAAACCTAGTCACTCTTGACTTAAAGACCCCTAGATTGTAGCTATCGGGAAACACAGACTCAGGCAGGGAATGCCATTCCTTAGCTGTACGTATAATTAAAGTGTTCCCAAAACGTTTTGTGCGTATGGGTGGGATTTCCACCATGTCCAAAGTCAAAAGAAGCAAATTGTAGGCAAGAGTGCCAAAGAAAATATAAGTATTGAACTGTCTCACCGGGATTATTTGTATACGCATTAATAGTACATTGTGATACAAGGGTGGAAAGTAGGTTATTGTAAACGAGTTGTCATTAACAAGCCCGAGCCGAAGACGAGGATTTTTTATGACACGAGTTTTATTTAATAAGCTATTGAGCACATTTGTGTTCACGTCAATCTACAAAAAGTAAGCTACAGCTGGTTTAGGGTTACAGAATTTAATTTGTATAGACAATCGTGTACTTACAAACTTAGGCATCTGTTTGACGAGCCGCGGTTCGATTTCCAAGCTCTTCGCGTACAGGTAATTCGTGATCTCGTTGTCATCTTTGCCGGGAAACGGGTCCAGGGATTCTAGGAATGCCTGAAAGATAATTAAGTTTTTAAATAATAGGTTTGTCAACTGGCAATAGTGTGAACGTGATCATGTCGGCACAATTTTTAATTCAGAGCTGTGAACAGAGTCTTATATTTAAATTTAACAATAGTTATTTATGCTACAAGTGCGGAAAGTAGGTGATTTCCGATGAGTGGATAAATCGACACAAGTCGGAAATATATCTGAACCAAGCAAGAAATTAATAAAATGGCGGGCTTATTCAAAGGCGCTCAGCATATCCCCGAATTAACTTTTACTGCGCATGTGCAAATAGCTGTCACTTCGTAACGCAAAAAGGCAAGAGCAAAATATTCATTCTGCCAAACATATTTAATGAATATTTAAAATTAATTTATTGATCATAATCAAATCTAGAGTAATTAAAAACGCCTTAAATGAAGTATTAGTTTTGTTTTACCTTTTATATGAATGATAATCTGTACTTAACTCATTTTTCTAAAAACTCTATGCGGCGGGCTGACGTTGGAGTTAAAAATTAAAAAAGTACAGGAAAGTAAAAAGCACTAGTAAAAAAAGTGACACTTGCCGCACAGTTTGGCTGCTTGGAAAACGCTCTTTTCGAGGACCGTATCTGTATCCGTTTTTTTTTTAATTTTGATGGACATGGTAATTAGAATTCGTTTTTATTCGGAAATGCGATGATTGCCAAGGAACATTAATAAAATAGTTGTACCGTACATATTTGTAAAATAAATATTATTGCAATAAATACTGCCCTATTTAACCCGCTTTTATTAGCTTGGTATGTATGTATCAATGTAACGGAATCTTTGAACGTGATTTTCACCCCTTTCAAAACGTGGGATTGATTTAAAACTTTGCACACTTATCAAGGACTGATGACAATGCAATAATTTAGTCAAAGTCAAATATGTTTATTCAACTTGGTTCAAATTTACAAGTAATGAAAGTTGATTCTACCGTGCGCGTTTAAATAGTTTGTCCCATTAGCCTTACCAAGATCTTCAGGATTAGCGACTTTTTGGTTAAATTTACCAATAATGCGTGTTTTTTTAGTTTTTAGAACTACAGTTTATTTGAACATCATTACTTTGTATGAAAAATTTCTCACCATTCTTGGCAACAACATTTGATGATGCAGACAAAAATGTTGTGCAGTTTGTCAACTTTATATTCAACGAATAATTAGAAAAATATGTGCGTATGGGTGGGATGCCCACCATGTGCCGATGGCGCATCGCCGAGCTTCCATACCCGGTAGAGGTTAACGATACGTACCCTGGTCTTCGGCTCCGGCGTGAGACAATAAGGCTGGTTCTGATACTGTTGTATCTCCCCCGTTATCTCCGCCACCTTGCGGCGCTTTGAGAAGTTTATTAGTTCCGAGTCGGGGAGGTAGTCTGCAACGAAAAGGATGCGATTAAAAAACACAGTTTATTTAAAGTACTTAAGATTAGATAACTCCAATCATTTATAGTTGTCGCCCTGAAGTTGGCTACAATGGCTACGCAGTTGTAAATCTCATACAAAAACAGCACCGATCCGTGCCTTGCACATCTAAAAGCTAACTTCAGGGCGGCCCAGAATTTTGGCCAGAACTATACAACGGGACTTTCTGAAATATTGAAAAAATCTTTACTTAGGTCAGGCAGGTTTTTTTTTAATGGATTTACAGTCTTCAATTCGCTAGAATAAAGTTAACCTCACTGGCCCGTCCGTCAATATGGCACATCTCAGTTTTTAGAAAAGTTCGAATTTGTATAATCTTTATAAAAATCAATATTACATTAAAGCTTAAACTACACATGCCAATAACTCGCATAAAAAGTAGCTTCCATCACATTGTGTGAAATTCACGAATCAGAAGTTATTATGCAAATTATAGGCTCAGTTTCTCGACGCTTAATAAAACTAATGTGACAAATTGTCAAGCAATTGCATTGTCTTTAAGTCAAGAGTGAATGGGTTTTTTCTAGGCAAGCGTGCTTCATCGTCGACCACATCATCGCTTACCATCAGGTGAGATAGTGGTCAAACGCAAGCCTATCAATACTAATATTATAAAGAGGAAAGATTTATATGTTTGTTTGTACCGAATAGGCTCCGAAACTACTGGACCGATTTGAAAAATTCTTTCACCAATAGAAAGCTACTTTATTCCTGAGTGACATAGGCTTTTTTTTAGTCCCGAAAATGGGTGTGTGGGGTGGTCCACGGGAGCAACAGCCGTGCAACGTGTTTTTTTCTTTAATAAAAAAAAAAAAGTTATCAGCTGTGAATGCTGTGATTGGTTGAATGAATTTTCAACAGCCAATCACAGCAGATAACCGGCGATTATTCGTCGATTACGTTAACAGCCCAATCGAGTTGTGAGAAACCGGGGGATGAAATTGCATGACCTAATTCCGTCTAGCCCGTTCCATCATCGGACTACCAGACGTACGGCGATGCGTCATCGGTACATGGTGGACATCCCACCCATACGCACTAAACGTTTTGGAAATACTTTCATAATACGTACAGCTAAGCAGTGGAATTCCCTGCCGGATTCTGTTTTTCCCGATAGCTACAATCTAGGGGTCTTTAAGTCAAGAGTGAATAGGTTACTTCTAGGTAAGCGCGCTACATCGTCGTCCACATCATCACTTACCATCAGGTGAGATAGTGGCCAAGCGCAAGCCTATCTACGATAATAAATAAAAATAAAAAAAATGTGGGTAGTATTAATAATTATGTCAGTTTCAATATTCCATGAACGCATACTCGCATAGTGCCAGTCGATGTGATGACGCTTGGTGAAGCTCTATGTCCAAAATGATGATGATTAATTGTATATATATTGTATATATCTACTCACCAAGGTTCCCCTCCTCAATATGCAGTATATTAGTGAGGTACATGCCGAAGAACGGTACACACGGAGGATTGATGCTCCGTAGCCTTTCTTGGTACCTTCTGAAGTGATCCGAGTTCAGCTCGCGGAATTCTTCTAAGGCTCGGATTAGGCGGAGGGGTACCATCTGGGGAAGAAGAAGTTTGTTTTAGAAATGTTAGTAAGTATGGTAGATGTCGTCAGTTGTTTAAGTCCGAAATGATAATAGGTGAGTTTATATCCAAATAAGGGTCAAATTAAGACTTTAGGCTGCTGCTGAGAACTTAAAGTTAGTTTTATTGGAACAGGACCAATCTTACTAATATTATAAATGTGAAAGTTTGGATAGATGTGTGTGTGTGGATGTATGTTTGTAAATCAATCACGCCAGAACGGCTCAACAGATCTGGATGAAATTTGGCACAGAGATTATATTCTGGAATAGCACATAGGATACTTTTAATCCCGGTATAATGTTCCCTTCACATTCCAGACTATAATCTAACTCTGTGCCAAATATCATCCAGATCCGTCCAGCCGTTTGAACGTGAAGAAGTAACAAACATACAAGCACCCACACACCCATACTCACAAACTTTCACCTATATAATGTTAGTTATGTGATATATATATTAGTAAGACATACACGAACAACCAGACCGGAACAACAATCTGTAGGCCATACAAATATTTGATCCATGCTGGAATCGAACCAGCCACACGCGGTGCAACCACTTCGAAGGGCCTATACCCAGCAGTGGACGGCTAGACTCCTTACCTATACCCAGCAGTGGACGGCTAGACTCCTTACCTATACCCAGCAGTGGACGGCTAGACTCCTTACCTATACCCAGCAGTGGACGGCTAGACTCCTTACCTGGAAGGTAGCTCTCAGCCTGTGCACGGACGCACTGCCACAGGCCGCGACGACCGCTAGCACTCCGTTGAAGTTGTTCAAGTGTCTCAGAGCGACACAAACTTCTAGAAGTCGACAGACTACGCCGACTCGCTCTTCTAGGTTTTCGCTTTCGACTATCCATTTCTCCATCCAGCGGGTGAACTGTGGAAGAAGGTATTATGTTAGACGTACTCATACTACAAATGCTAGAAGGTTTAACCAGACAATGCTAAATGTAGGTATGACAAGTTTCAACATCGAATGTATAGCTTACTCTGACTACATTATTTAAGTACAGTCTGGCTTCTTACATTGGACTACGATATGACGGAATGTCTCTTGGCTTAGTAAAAACTCACAGTACACACATTGACAATTCACAAATATACACGTGCACTCACTAATATACTTATAACATACAGACACTTTCTTATAACACCAACACAACTGACACAAATCACAGCACCATGCATTCACTCTTTTTTACCTATTTTTAAGATTTTTATTTGTGCTATTTATAAAAATTGTTAACGGAACGAAGGAGCCTGAATCTCACGACACAGGGAATCCTAGTGTGAGGTCTAGGAATTCAATCCACTTGAATGTAACCTTATCAGATAAATTTATTCTATTCTATTCTATGTAACTTGGCAAGGTTTTGGAGTAGTGGGGTTAGTTCGCGCATAGTGCGTGAACTGACCAACCACCATGTAGAGCGAACAACGTGGACGCTCGGCGATTGGTCAGTCGATCCTTGTGTCAACTGAGCAACCACCATGTAGAGCGAACAACGTGGACGCTCGGCGATTGGTCAGTCGATCCTTGTGTCAACTGAGCAACCACCATGTAGAGCGAACAACGTGGACGCTCGGCGATTGGTCAGTCGATCCTTGTGTCAACTGAGCAACCACCATGTAGAGCGAACAACGTGGACGCTCGGCGATTGGTCAGTCGATCCTTGTGTCAACTGAGCAACCACCATGTAGAGCGAACAACGTGGACGCTCGGCGATTGGTCAGTCGATCCTTGTGTCAACTGAGCAACCACCATGTAGAGCGAACAACGTGGACGCTCGGCGATTGGTCAGTCGATCCTTGTGTCAACTGAGCAACCACCATGTAGAGCGAACAACGTGGACGCTCGGCGATTGGTCAGTCGATCCTTGTGTCAACTGAGCAACCACCATGTAGAGCGAACAACGTGGACGCTCGGCGATTGGTCAGTCGATCCTTGTGTCAACTGAGCAACCACCATGTAGAGCGAACAACGTGGACGCTCGGCGATTGGTCAGTCGATCCTTGTGTCAACTGAGCAACCAATCGCGCGCTTGGAACGTGCTAAACGTTCCCCGCGTCCCGCGCGAGTACCCAAAGAGACCTAAAAACTACTTGTACACATCTAACGATTCTTGCCAACAAACGTGCCGACAATAAGTTTAAGAAGTATAAATGGATGTTTAAATATTTTTGAGCACACTTATAAAAAGAAAAACCTCGTGTTTCTGTAGTTATTTTTACAACTTTTTAATTCGAGATTTTTGTAGAAGTTTACTTTGCCCCAGTTTTTTGATCAATAGTTAACTTTTTTTATTATCAATAGGCTTGCGCTTGACCACTATCTCACCTGATGGTAAGCGATGATGTGGTCGACGGTGAAGCACGCTTGCCTAGAAAAAACCCATTCACTCTTGACTTAAAGACCCCTAGATTGTAGCTATCGGGAAACACAGACTCCGGCAGAGAATTCCACTCCTTAGCTGTACGCATAATAAAAGTGTTCTCAAAACGTTTAGTGCGTATGGGTGGGATGTCCACCATGTTCCGATGACGCATCGCCGTACGTCTGGTAGTCCGATGATGGAACGGGCTGGGCGGAATTATTATTAACTCAACCAATGGTTAAATATACTAACCAATCCGAACCTATCGAATATAAAAAAAAAACTTTTGCCGTCGCCTATAAGTTTGTTGTTTAGTGGTACTTACATTGGTGGTATGTTTAATTATCCTAAGTAAGTTTGGGCTTGTCTTCTCCTTGTCTTTCTTGGTCCACACAGCACCCACCAGTTCTGAAGGTTTCACCTGGAAACAAGATGAAATTATTTAGACTGGTAGTAAATCTGGGTTGGGGAGGTCAGATAGGCAGAGGCTCCATGTAGAATACTGGTATTTAGCTGCACCGGTTATTCAGCGTCCAGTCTAACCGGACTGGACGCTGACCCACCACAGGCTAAGTAGATGATTATAAGTAGGGTGATCATCGTGTTGACGTGTACAGCGAGGTTCAGGAGAGGTGCTTCTTCACTCACCCCAGGGAGGTGCACTAACAGGCGTTGCACAGAGTGGGTTACGTGCTGGGGTGATCTTTTAAGAGGTCCCTTTCTGCGTTCTGATGGTGATCACAGGGTTGGTTTTGTGGGTAAAAATACCACACACGTTGGTCTTCTCCCCAAGTTTGAAGGATTCCCCGCGTTAAAAAAAAAGGTAAATAATGAGATGCTAAACCAGGTCATCCCATCTTACTTTTGCGGGGATCCGCTGGATGGAACCGGCCAATGTGGAGACGCTTGGGGGAGGCCTATGTTCAGCAGGGGACGTGTTTCGGCTGACATAATGATGGTATACCTGTCTGTACAGATGGAACTCCAGCAGCGTAAGTTGCCTGGCCATCTCCAGCGGGTGCAGCGCGAGCGGATGCCAGTCGCAGCGCTCGGGCTCCGCCACGTGCTTCAGGGGCGTGGGCGGCAGGCGGTCGAACACGTGCGACACGACGGATGCGACGGACAGGTTGGACACTGAGTCGCAATCGGAGGGTAAGCTCTGTGAACGAATAACATTAAATATAAAGTCTGTATACAGAGACAGAGTATTGAACAAATTTTTAGAAAGCCTGTATTTCGAGGCATTACGCATTTTTAATAACAAGTAAAAGAAGTTATTTGCCAAATATCGCAGACAAATTCATACGAAGAAATTCCTAATGGGAAAAATTTATAACACTGCCCGACCAAGTATCGTAAAAGTTGTCGACATAGCACAGAGAATAAGCAAGCTGAAGTGGCTGTCAGACCAGGTGAAACGCCCTCAAGCTAGGTGGAGAGACGATCTTCGCAGGGTGGCTGGTAGCAGCTGGATGAGAGCTCAAAAGTCGAGACCAATGGCGTGCGATTGGAGAGGCCTATGTCCATCAGTGAACTGCTATGGGCTGATGATGATGATGATGACCAAGTATCGAATCCAGGATGCTTATGCTTCGCAGTCACGCTTGACAACCGACAATACAACAAGGCAGATTATCAGCAAATTTTAAGAGTTCCCATACACGAGATCATAATTATGATCCGGTGATGACGGAATGCAAACACATACACGGCAAAAGCATACCGGTTTAGTTTTAACTATTTGCTTAGAATAGTCATAGTTTCGGCTCGGACTATTAATCTTTATACAGCAATGGTTTAAGGGTCGATTTCAAAAATGACACTAATCGCGATTAGTTCAACTAAACTCTTTTTATCCAAATACAGCGTTCTGATTGATTTAGACCAATCAAAACGCGACCAAGAAAAAACTACCAATCAGAACGCTGTATTTGCTAGTATTATGTAGAAATGTGGGATTTGCGGGGCAAGTAAAATGCTAAACAGTTTACTTTTGGTTTTTATTTCACACGACACAATTAAAATCTTCAAAAATAATTTAGAACGTCCTCTCGTCTTAGCTCTCAAACTCCAACCCCTCAGTCTACTGACATTTTACCTTCCGCCTCTTTCTCGCACTGTCATTCCTTCTCTCTCACCACGTTGCATTCCATTCCTCATAGATAAACACTAATCCTACATTCGGCCATCCTGCTCCCATATCTGTCCCCAGATATGCATACGCTCCACACATGGTACTCTTCCACACCTCATTCACATAGCAGCTATACACACTCACTGCAACTGGCATAACTTTCCAAATTCACCATACCTTAACTTAAACAATATACTTACTACCAGACCTTAAGTTCTAAACTAAACACAAAGTTACTAAATTACAACATTGTCCCATATTTTATACCTAAATAAGAACACACAACAAAAATATATAAGTAAGCATAGAAAATCTTATTAAATCCTAATAAATTAACTGCAATTAACACCATTAACATAAAATTACTTTGCTAATGCATCCACTTACAAACCACAACAAAAGAAAACAATAACAAATTGAGTCGAACACTAAATCTATTTTGAATTTACAAAATAGCCTTGTACTATCCAAACTTGTATCACCTAGCAATATATAACACATAACTTGGTATTCGTGAGGACACTGAGCAGTGCTATCTAATACAGCTAAACAATACACACACATGACAACACATTTAAAACAAAAAATAAAATAAACAACAAACAACACTCTTTTCATTCGTCGTTACCTGGCCATTTTTTCATGTTATCTGCTGAACTAGATGTTCTCTTTGACCCTTCCGTGGTATCATATAATTTCTCAACATCGTATCTGTCATTTCGCTTGACCTTAATAATCCTGTAGGGTCCAAGGAATTTAGGTTTCACCTTTAGACCTGGGCCGAACTGAGTTCTCTTGATTGCAACTAAGTCATCTAGCTCATATGATGAACTAGGTTTTCTCTTCTCATTATAAGCCTTTTTATTCTCATCTTGTACTTTTTGAATTTGCTGCTTGGCCTTCAGTCTCACGTTCTCTCTATTTTCATCATAACTGCTGATAACTTCTTGCTGTAATAAGGTAACTATATCAATATCCTCTTTACATCTCATTTTTGTTCCAACCAGTAATTGGAATGGAGTGGTGTCTATAGATCTCTGGTAAGTACTATTAAGGGCTCTTTGGACACGACTCACGTGCTTGTACCACAGAGATTTATCCTCTATACACAGCTTGGTTAACATAGGTATTAATATACGATGAACCCTCTCTACTTGTCCATTCCCCCGAGGCACTCCAGTAGTAATTTTGACATGCTGGATATTTTCTTCTTTACAATACTCTTCAAATTCCCCACTGGTGAAAGCTGTACCTCTGTCTGTTATAATCCTAGTAGGATTACCGAAAACCTGCTGATGAAATCTTAATTTATTCAACACTTCTGCACTTGTTGTGGACTTAGTAGGAAAAAACCATGTAAACTTAGTAAACGCATCAATCATGGTAAGTATATAATTATATTGTTTTCTTGTTTCAGTAAATGGTCCTATATGATCTAAATGCAATGTATGCAGGGGTATTCCTTCTTTATCTAATGGGTTCAAATAGCCTTTTGTTTTCCTTCTTTTCTTGTTGCTAATAAACAAGGTATACAACTTAAAACTACTTCCTCTATTCTTTTAATCATGTTTCTTATGTAGTAATCTTTTCCTATGGCTTCTTTCATCTTTCTTAATGAAAAGTGACCGTTTAGGTGCACCCTTTTTATTATTTCTTTCTCCAAAATCTTTGGAACTACTAATCGTTTCTCCTCACCTTTATACAAAATACCATTATCAATCCAGAAGTCATTATATTGACCATCTTTCATAATCAGCTGTCTAATAGCATTGAGTTCTTCATCTGTTTCCTGTCCGACTCTTATCTCTTCTTGCAGACTTACCACAGCAACAAATGGGTTTCTGCTGAGAGCATCTGCATGCTGCATCATACTGCCAGATCGGTGTTCGATCTTATAGTCATACTCATCTAGCATGAATGCCCATCTAGCCACTTTTGCCGTCAAATCCTTCTTTTTTAATGTCTGTTCAAAAGCTTTACAATCTGTAACGATTTTAAAAGAAATTCCATATAAATAGTGTCTAAACTTCCTGACAGCTGCCACAAAAGCAAGCGCTTCCAGTTCGTAGCTTGAGTATTTACTTTCAGCGTCAGTCGTCTTATGACTCATGTAATGCACCGGATGCAGTTCTCCATCTGGATGCAATTGCAGTAGTATTGCGGCCAAACCATGACTGGACGCATCGGTGTGCAACTCCGTAGGTAAGTTGGGGTTGTAGATTTTCAATACTGGATCACTGGTCAGCTTTTCCTTCAATGTTTTGAAAGCACATTGTTGTTCGTCTTCAAATTTAAATGGAACATCCTTTCTTAACAAATTTGTTAATGGTCTAGCAATCTTAGCATAATCTTTGATATACTTCCTGAAATAAGATGTTAGGCCAATGAAACTCATAATTTGTTTAACATTTTTAGGTTCAGGGTACCTTACAACGGCTTGCACCTTTTCTGGGCTTGGTCTAACTTCACCATTCTTGATCAAATGACCCAGATATTCAATCTCACGGCTAATCAATTTCACCTTTTTCCAATTAACTTCAAGTCCATATTGTGAAGCTACTTCTAACACCTGAGTAAGTCTTTCCAATGCTTGAATTTCCGTCTCAGCTGGAATTACAATGTCATCAATAAATATTGCCATAATTCTTTTTGCTATTAACTCTCTGAAAATAATGGAGACAAATCTCATAAAATATTTAGGCGATATGGACAGACCAAACGGTGCACGCAGAAATTCGAATTGCCCATGATGAGTTATGAAGGATGTATATTGCACTGACTCCTTGCTTAACCTAAGATGGAAAAATGCGTTTTTAAGATCCAACACGCTAAATATTTTTGCATCTCTCAAATTATCAATCAAGTCCTCAATGATTGGCAACGGGAATTCATCTTTGACCATCTTCTTATTTAGTAAACGGTAGTCCACACAAATTCGGGTAGACCCATCTTTCTTTTTCACAAGTACCAAAGGACTAGAATACTCGGAAAAACTCACCTGTATAATTCCATTTTGCAACCATTCATCTATTTGCTGCTCTACTACCTTTTGCTCCATGTGTGATATCCTCCGTGGTCGCTGGGCTATTGGCACATCGTCTTTCAATACTATCTTCATCTCGATTGGAGCTTCCCTCGTCTGAACAGGCTTGTACTCTTCAATCAGCCTCTCAACTTCCATCTTTATACTGGGACTAGTATTTGCTTGGTGCGCGAGCTGCAAGCAGCTCGCGTGCTGTTCTCCCTACACCTACCCTACACCTACCCTACACCTACCCTACACCTACCCTACACCTACCCTACACCTACCCTACACCTACCCTACACCTACCCTACACCTACCCTACACCTACCCTACACCTACCCTACACCTTCCCTACACCTACCCTACACCTACCCTACACCTACCCTACACCTACCCTACACCTACCCTACACCTATCCTACACCTACCCTACACTTTGTTCCAAAAAACATAACCCTAATGTTTGCTTGTCGTCGCCAGGCACTGAGTTTCGCTTCACCCACTCAACCTTCGTTACGCTACGGAGGTCGCCGGCTCGCTTCGCTCGCCACCTCCCCCCTGCGCTGCACTCGGTCTCGTAGGTTCGCTCCACTCGGGATCCCTACGCTGAATCCGTAAAAAAAACAAAAAAAAAAGATTCGCCAAAACGGGGGGGGAAAGGGGGGCGAGGGGGTCAACTTTGAAAAATGGTATGTTTGTGACTTTAACATTGCCCCTTTATATGAATCTGAAAAAAGAAATGTTCCAAGTCTCTCAACTTCCGAGATCCACTTAAAGGGGGGGAGAAGGGGGGCGAGGGGGTCAAATTTGAAAAATGGTTTTTGCTTTTCCGAGCCTCCTCTAAACGAATCCGTAAAAAAAACATACTACGGGTACCTTAGTTTCCGAGATACGACAGAGGGGGGGAGGAGGGGGGAGGAAAAGGGGAGGTTTGGGACTTTTCCCAAACTCGCGAGAGTCACTTGTTTACGAATCTGTCAAAATATACCCACCTCCCCATCCACCATCTGGGAGAACAATTATGTCAGTGAGTGAGTCAGTGGTAATGCAGTTTTATATAATATAATTAGAGATATGACCTGTAACATCCACATCTCTCTCACAACAATTCACCCTAGTCAACCATTCGTCATCTTGCGACAAAAACAACACAGCGCCCTCACGAACTACCATCACAACGTTTTGCAAAAACTCTTGACCAATAATAAGTTTGTAGGGCATGGACCCTTTAGATACTATATGAAACATTACATCAGCATAACTCTTGTTGTCTATTTGTAAACATACAATAATCTTTCCGCACGATCTTACTTTCGAAAGTCCAAGTCCGGATAACATCGTATTATCATTACTACATGGAACATTTAACTCGTTCCACAGGTCGGTACGAATTAGGTTAACGTCACTGCCCGTATCTACCAACGCACTTATTATTTTGTCACATATTTTTATAGATTTCATCGCCTTATTAAGCCGGTCACTCGGTTTGTTTACAATCTGCATGACATCTACGTCATCTGCCATCTTGCAACATTGTTCATGGCCGCCCGATCCGTCTTCGGGTGCCGTCGTCATCCCGAATAAAGTCGAACATGTAGCCGAATGTTTCTTCGTACCGGCGGCAGCGGCATCGAACTGCTTTACCAATGGACGCACCTGCGGTGTCTGCTGATTCGTCGTTCCAGCCACTCTTGGCTGTTTAACCGACGTTGCTGTCCCGACCGAACTTCCGCCACTTCCGGTTGCGCTCGGATTTGTACATTTAGAACTAATATGGCCAAATTGGTTACACTTAAAACATTTTATCCCGTTTCGGCATGCACTTGCCTTATGATTTTTCTCCCCACAGTTGTAGCATGACTGACCAGTTCCTGGTGCAGAAGCTTGTTTTGCAGGTCGTTCGACGTTCTGTCTAGCAACTTTTTTCTTGATGTTTTCGTACAACGATAACTTTTCTTTCAAAGCTGGGTAGGTGTTAGCGCCATAAAGAATAGCTTTATTGTTTTCCATATCTTGAATGCCGTCAATTACGTACTGTATGGCGACGTAGTCGGGGAATTTGGCCCGCTTCCCCATTTCTTTCATAATGAGCATATACTGATAATAGGATTCGTCTTTACGCTTCTTACGTGCAGCCATCATCATCTCGTGCATTTCTTTGGTGTTCGCGGCATCCGGGAATTCCTTCAGCACGGCTGCCTTCAGTTCCTCGTAGGTTTTGTGTACTTTTTCCGTCTTGAGCCACAGCCCTGCTGTTCCCGTCAAAGACCTACGTGCAATGATAAGCCGTTGCTTCGCAGTCCATTCAAATATCTCCGCGTTGTCATCGAGATCTTGAGCCCATTTCGTGGATGCATAGGTATGGTCTTCACCACTGAATTGAGTCACTTCAAACATGTTGGAAAATGCGTCTTTACCGTCTTTATTTTCCGCCATCGTCTTTCGCCTTTGTAATACGTCTTTCGTCTTTATAATGTGTCTTCCTTTCGTCTTTGTCGTAATTTTTTCACCGTTTTTTACGTGTCACGATCGTCTTTTTTTTCAACGTTTTTCCTTCTTCGAACCAAATGCCCGCAATCCCGGACGAGCCCCCAAAATGTAGAAATGTGGGATTTGCGGGGCAAGTAAAATGCTAAACAGTTTACTTTTGGTTTTTATTTCACACGACACAATTAAAATCTTCAAAAATAATTTAGAACGTCCTCTCGTCTTAGCTCTCAAACTCCAACCCCTCAGTCTACTGACATTTTACCTTCCGCCTCTTTCTCGCACTGTCATTCCTTCTCTCTCACCACGTTGCATTCCATTCCTCATAGATAAACACTAATCCTACAATTATATTATCTGTGGTTGAACTAATCGCGTTTACTTTCATAAGTTAAATCGACCCTTAAGCAGATTAAACAAATCTGACGTAAAACTGACCCTTACCTTACTTTTAATTATTCTCAGGAGTTTAAGTGACTTACCTTTCTCTGCAGCGTCTTGAGAACGCTCTGCACCCATTTCTTCATGGGCTTGCCGTCGACCGACTCCAGGAACTCCCTCAACTTGTCCAGCAGAGCTGGTTCGCGCTCGAAGTCGTAGAAGTGCTGGTCTACCCAGTGTCGGAGGACGTTTATTACCCTGGAAATAAGATAACATTATCACGTCTTCATATATTCTAATATTTTATTTTATTTTTTTAATCAGATTTTTTGTAATCTTCTCAGCAAACCCTTTCATTTGATGCCCATATCATGGCACCGCACAAAAAAAAACTAGTCCGCCATATTGGGCTGTCAGCCATATTGGATTTAGAATGACGTCACTTAGCTAACCATGCATTGCCATCCAAACTAAACGTGGACGCAAAATTTCATCTTAATCGTTAGAGGACAACTGCTTTAAAAATCTGTTGCAAGATTTGCCCCGAAACTGGCTAACGGTTATTGTCGGAATGTTGTATGTGTTCAAATCGCGCCGAAAACTGCTTGCGCGATGCAGGATTTGTGTGACGTCATGTCATTAGTTCGTAAGTTGTGGCGTTGGTGCCGCTACATCACTCCCCTCCGGAGACCGGAGGTCGATAGCAGGTTGAGTCGTCCGTACATCTCGTGATGCGTGCCTGGCTAGTGGAAGGTTGGTTCTCGTCAGTCGGAACCGGAAGTCGCAGAGTTCGTGGTGGGTCGGAACTGTATGCGGTTGTGCCCCAGTGAGTCGGGATAGTGTTGCTAGCTCCAGTGAGTCGGGATAGTGTTGCTGGCTACGGTGAGTCGGGATAGTGTTGCTGGCTCCAGTGAGTCGGCATTGTGTTGCTGGCTACGGTGAGTCGGGATAGTGTTGCTGGCTCCAGTGAGTCGGCATTGTGTTGCTGGCTACGGTGAGTCGGGATAGTGTTGCTGGCTCCAGTGAGTCGGCATAGTGTTGCTGGCTCCAGTGAGTCGGGATAGTGTTGCTGGCTCCAGTGAGTCGGGATAGTGTTGCTGGCTCCAGTGGGTAGGAGCGGTGATGATGTCCCAGTGTCTCCGTCATCCCAAAATTGTGTAATTGATCTCGGAGAGTGAAATATCTGTTATTTAATCAGCATCTATCAATGCGGATGGTCGCGGATGTTGATGTTCGCAACAACCCTGTTACGTACTATAAAAGAGTTAATTAACCTTAATACACTAAGAAAACTCACCTAAATTTGACTGGCTGCTGAAATTCTTTCCGGTACCTCTTCCAGTCTTCTCTGGCGGTATTTTTGCTAAGTTTCTCCGCGTCGCTGCTCGCAACGCTCTCTATACTCTCCGCTGTTGAAGATAACATGTTTCTTTAGCGTTACTAGCTTTTATAGGTCTCTGGTATCAATTCTCTTGAAAACTTATAAAACTATTGCTGTCTTTTACTAAAAGACAGTGAGAGAAAAGGATGGTGATAGTTAAGAATTGACAACAAGCCTTGAGCAAGCCTGGTGATTAAGGCACTTGTCTCACCGCCGGCGACGAAGCGATTATATATCGACAACATTCTCGCTGAAGAAACGAACAAAAGATACAGATCTCGTGTCAATAAAAGAGACATATATTAATAGTTGATCGCTGGCTGTTCACACTGCCGGCGAGTACACAAGAGCAATCAAAGATAATACACGCTCGGCGATGCTTGCTTGGCGGACAGAACTCACGTCGAGAGACCAACCAACCAATGCGTGCAGGACTGACCGCCGGAGCGAGTGGTGCGAGTAATCGCCCGTCGTACAAGAACACTCGCTCATAGCCGAGCGGTAAACTATCAGAACTACACACTCGCTTCTCGCTGATCGTCGGCGGTGGGACAAGGCATTTTTTATTAAGAATCTGCATAAAAAGTGCAAAATAGCTTTTTATGTATAAGACTGTCCAAGTGTCCGATACTGTTCATGATGGACAGTGTCCATCACGACAGTTGCACAACACAATAAATAGTAGTTTATGCAATGGTCATATAATAGGGGTTATTAAAACAGGAGTGTGGGTTTATCACATGAGGCGAAGCCGAAAGTGATAATATTAACACGCGAGTGTTTTAATACCTAATTATATGCCGTTGCATACACTATTTTATCTTCACTCATACAGTTAAAATAAAACAAAAGTGGAAACGGAAAAATATGTGGTATGGCGGGCAATTTAGATTTTCATTGCGCATGACTGTGCAGCGCGCGCATCCATAGACAATGACACTACTTTTCTACATTAGTCAATGAGCCCATACGCGCCAATAAATTAAAAAGTTAAAGTGTGCTATAAAAATTAAAAAGTTATTTTATGATGCAGTTGTTTGAAAATCGAAGGAAAATGTTGCACTATAATGGTTATTTTTTTTAATTTTAACTATTCACGAATATAAAGTACGTGTTTATACAATATTAATTGAATTCATATTTGGAACATTACGTTGTGAGTGTAGATAAAATAACTTACAAAACACATTATTATAGCAACGTTACCTAGATCAATGTCCAGCAGCGACGAGTTAGGACTGACGTCCTTTTTAGGTGTCTTGATCCTTGGGACTAGCGTGCGCAAATATACATCATACTTATAAATAAACCGAGCTATACGTGGGTCACACTGAACGTTTTTAGCATAGGTCAGGAAGAAAAGCAGCCGATGAAACATTTGTTTATATTTCGAATTTAGAACTCTTTGGGAATCTGTAGATGTGTAATGAATTCATATGTCACTTGTTTTTAGAAATTGGCGGCAATTTAAACTGTTTATCTTTTGCGTCGAAATTAATTTGAAAGAAATAAAAGAAAATTATTTATTTGTGACCCGCACAGGAGACACGAGAAAAAGCATAAAATTAAACAATAATAAAAATAAAAAGCCCCGTGCGAGACCAAAAAGAAACGGGCGCAGGAGCGTCCTCACTGGGTGCATTCTTTCCTGAGAATTTGTAAACCAGCAATCGTAGGCGAGCAACAAATGCTTACCAGCGAGCCCAGTATTCACGTTCGAGCAAGACTATGAACGTTCGAGTCGAACATTCCCTTGCGAGCTTGGGGCATTCGAATACGATCTCGTTAAATGTCATTCATTCTATAATACGATTGACCAAGAAGATCACTAACACTTAAGATCAAGGAACTGTTCCTTGCTTTACAAGTGGCCAGTAATATTCCTACATACATACCCATTGATTTCTCGCTTTCGAGCGTTTTAATTGCGTGAACATTCGGATGCGAGCCGTTTCCGCGAAAATCGTTGCGACGGCGACGTCCACACCGGCCGAAGTTCGCGCTTGCGTATAGGCTTTGTAACGCTCGGCTCAACGTCCACACCAATCGAATATTCGGTGTCGAGTGCTCATTACACGTGAATGCTCTCAGTGAGGACGTTCCTTACAGAAAATTTTAGCTCAATGATTTATTACGATTTTCGTTACGGTTCTACTGAACAACAGTGTTATGATAGACTTCGATTAGTGTTTCATGACGAAACCCCATCCCGTGTCACTGTTCGCACTGTCCGCCAAACGGACTGTCGAATATTTGTCTATGGAAGGTGGGGAGTTAGTGAGTCATCCTCCTTACAGTCCCGAGCTTGAAAAATAATAACCCCATAATCATTTAGTCTCGGACATTTTTTTTTTAATTTTATGAAAATATATAATCAATTTCTCAATTGTAATTTACTAATTATAACTATATATATCTATTGTGTAACTTTAAATAAATATTAACCCAAATGTTTGCATGTCACATTATTATGACTAAGTGTTATGGATCTGTATGATTATTTATGTTAAGACCAAAATTGTACCAACAATTATTGCGAATAAATTGATTTGATTTGAGCTGAAACCTTGTTTTATTTATTTCCATAAAAAAAAAATTATATATATATATTTTTTATTATTTATTTAAATTTTATTAATGTATTTTATGGTGTACAATAAAGCATAAAATAAATAATAAATAAATTCGAAGAATTCGTTTTATGAACCCTGAAGATGCAGTGGCTGCGTTTGAAAAAGGCGTGGCAGAGATCCCTTAAGAAAAGTGGGTCCACTGCTTCAGTCAATGCATCCATCGCATGCGACGGTGCTTAGAGAGGAACCGAGACTACTTCGAAAAGTAATAAAAATATTAACAGTTTTCTACATCATTCCGTTTTTAATTTTCTAAAAACTTTCAGTGTGACCAATAACATTAACATAACATCAAGCCTTCTCGGTGGGTTAAGCACAGTTGTAGCTGTAAGTACAACCATACTTAGGAATTGATTCCATCGTTTAAGAGTCCCTACAAGTTTCACGAGCTAAAAACAGAAAAAAGCTACTTTTTCAGGGCAAATTTCTCAATAACTACAAGATATATGATAAATCTTTTAAAACAACTTTTTGCGTCACATAGTTATCTAGGAAATAGACATTACATATTTTTGAAAACTGCTCAATTAAAATTAGAAAAAATAAATTCCCAACACACGTTTTTACGTAATCCCGAAACACCAGGTTTTTCAATTGCTTTTTCAGCTTACTGATGGCGAATAACAATCTGCAAAAAATTGTGTGGACTGGGCATATAGTATTCTAGTAAGCCACCAATTTTGTTTTATAAAGTTTATTGTATTTGTACTTAAAAAAAAATATTGTCCACGCGGAAAAAAGGCAATTTTATCATGTGCGAAAGCGTCGGCTACGTGTAAGAATATGTTGAATATAAAAATAACTGATAAATAATTTGAAATTTGAGGTGTTTATCAATCGAATCCAATTTTTATATTTTATTTTTGAGAACTTATTTTATTTTAATAAATTGTCCGAATATTGCCTTATAAACCGTTGCGCACGCGCGAGACATTAAATTTTGCTATTTTGGCTTGTAGACGACGGATCTGTGTCGTTTTTTTTTGTCATTATATTTTTTATCAGATATCTTGTAGTTATTGAAAAATTTTCGAAAAAGTAGCTGTTTTCTGTTTTTGGCTCGTGAAACTTGTAGGGACTCTTAAGTTGTTTTTATTCATGAGTACTTAAGAGGAAATGCGGCGCAGACATCCGACTGAATTTCGTTTGTAAAGAGTTATAATCCGAGGTGACTCTCGCCTATTTCCTCCTCCAATATTGGACCAATTTAAAAGATATTCCATAAACTGAAAAATCGGCCAAGTGCGAGTCGGACTCACGCACGAAGGGATCCGTACCATTATCGCAAAAAAAGGAAAAGAAACACATTTGTTGTATGGGAACCCCACTTAAATATTTATTTTATTATGTTTTTAGTATTTTATGTTATAGCGACAACAGAAATACATCATCTGTGAAAATTTCAACTGTCTAGCTATCACGGTTCATGAGATACAGCCTGGTGACAGACAGACAGACGGACCGGGGAGAATAGGGTCCCCTTTTTTACCCTTTGGGTACGGAACCCTAAAAATATCTTTCTTTTTAGGGTTTCTTTTTTTTGGGGGGGTTTAGGGTGGTAACGTAGGGACGTTTTCCTTTTTGATGATACATTATCTTTAGAAACACTAGAGCCCTAACAAAAATCTCAAACTTTCGCTGTCTACAGAGGCCTAGTGTACAAATTTGACAACTATAAATGAAAATAGAAAAACGTAGAAGCACAACATTTATCTTTTTTATTCAATTTATGGAATATCTTTTAAATATAGGTGTGGATGTGCCTTGCAGACTTGCTTGTGGGTCCAGATATCAGTTATTTTGCGCTAAGGGTTTTAAAACCAATCTGGGTCATTTTTCCACCATTAACAGACTGCAGGTTCAATTTAGTCGCCTGTCACGCTCACCCAGTGTGGATATTGATATGTCTCTTTACATAAAGTTAAGTCTGTCTTGCATAGGGCATTATCTCAAAAGTGAAAAGGAGAAAAGAATATTGTTTTATTTTTAATTTGTCTTTTTCACTTACAGAAACATAAATGTAAAGACTTGGAATATGTTTATATTTTTTTTTCTTTTTTTTTTTTGTTGGTTGTTGCAACATTGAACAAAATTGTTTGGATTAATCGAGTAAAACCAGCATTCATTCATGAGTTTTTGTATATATGTCGGCTTTACGTTACATAAAACTGTATTTATGTAACAATGTATTTATGTAACAATCTATTTAAAGAGGGTAAAATCTGTTTGTAACTGTTCTACATTTCCTATTCCTTTGTTTAATGCATGCCGTGGCAGCCTTTAATTAAGGCTACACTATAAAATGTAAAAATATGAGTACTTTAACATGTATTTTTTGGTGTATGCTTTGTTGGTTGTCCTTAATTAAATAAATAAATTAGAGGAGTAAACAGGCGAGAGCCAAACCTCGAATTAGGAGTTTTTACTAAGGAAATTCAGTCGGAGCTTGTTTTGCAATTTTCCTTCTTTTTATGGTATTTATTTTCGCCCAATAATGCGTTGAAATTAGTGTTAAAATATGGAACTTTCGACGCTCATAACTTTCAAATACAAGTTTTTTTTTTACTTTTATGTTTCCATACAGGGCTAGATAATGATGAGACTAATTTATATAATTTTTATTTTGAGCGTACACCCTCAAACAGTGGAGTAATCGCCATACTACGTTTGTATGGCAGAACTGACTAGGGCAACCTTAATGGGGGTGGTTACGTACTCATGAATATAAACAACTTATACCGCCCAATTAGCTCACAAATCAATTCGCCGAAAACAGTTACTCATTGCGGCAGATTTGAAACCGATGATCAAGTTAAATAATAATTTCTTTCACAACTCACCAGTCCTCGGCGTATCATACACTTCACTGGGCTCCGGTATCTTGAACCTCTCGATCAACAGCTCCAATAGTTCACCAGGCGAACAGAACGATCTATACGTCGTCAAGAACGTTCTCACCAGATTCAGGTCAGCGTATATGTGGTACGTCAGGCGTTCTACCAGCTTGAGGAGTGTTGCTCCCTGTGGACAAGGGGGAAAGGATGAAATTGGCTTGGAAGAAAAACCAGCCAAGTGCGTCTAGGACTTCGCACATTCAGGTTCCGTATTTGTTACATAAATATATATATTTTTTTTTAAAAAAAAACAAGCTTTTTCGTATTCTTCCCAGTAAACCCTTTCATTTGATACCCATATCATGGCAGTGCACAAAAAATAACTAGTCCGCAATCTTGAGCCGTCCGCCATATTGTATTTAGAATGACGTCACTTAGCTAACCATGCATTGTCATCCAAACTAAACGTGTATCCAAAATTTCATCTTAATCGGTGGAGGATAACTACTTTAAAATTCAGCTGCAAGATTTGACACGAACACACTTACAAACATACATACAAACATACATGCATACAGTGCAAGTTAATTAAAAGCTTGTAATATACATAATAATTTCACAAAACACAACATTATCACAAAATTTCAAGTTCATAGGTCAATGGAAAAGTTAAAAAAAAAATCGGAACAAAATTGTGTGACAGATGATGGACAGACAGACTCGACAGCAATAGAGCTCCGTTTGGACCCTTATGGTACGGAACCCTAAAAACATGTAAGTAAGTCGGATTGTACAGTTACTGACCATTGTTTTAATTATATTTATTAACTTTGTTTTAATTATATTTATTAACTTTGTTTTAATTATATTTATTAACTTTGTTTTAATTATATTTATTAACTTTGTTTTAATTATATTTATTAACTTTTAAAGTATTATATTATTTTAATTATTGTGAATGTGAAATCTATGTGGGTATCCTTTTATGACTTTTATTTAATTTTTATCAGTTAGTTTTAATTAGACTGGCCCTGGCAGTTTGAGTAATTTATGCGGCCTACCCAAATGTCCTTTATCTTTGGTATTGTTCGTCGAATCGTTGGTGGCACGGTTATTTACAAATGCGTGCACTGACTGGACAGGTCCACTCAATCTGTCTGGTTCTTTCCTCAAAAGACCATTTCAGACACCAACCTACATGGTCTTCACATGATCTGACCAAGATTATGTCTGGACTTTAATAAAAAAGAGACTATGACCTCTGAGTTTGTTTCGGCCTTTCTTCTCAGAGTAGTATGAGAGCAACGCCGAGCTCTTCTAGTTTAAAAAATATGACGTGAAAACGACTATTGACAATTAAAAAATTTACGTGTAAAATTGTTTGTACAAACAAACTTACAGAAATAAATTCATCACAGAACGAGGAGCTTCGCGAGGCAAAGCTGTTCAAATTCAGAATGAGCAATGTGCCCTGCTTACTGCCACTCAAGTTTGGCAATTCTTCGGGCTATGTCGGTAACCCTGGTTCTCTTACGGATCTTTACATTTCTGATTCGATCACGCAAGGAAACTCCGAGCATAGCCCTCTCCATTGCCATTTGGGTGACTGTAAGCTTTCTAATGAGGCCCATTGTGAGCGTCCACGTCTCAGAGCCATATGTCATCACTAGCAACACACACTAGTCATAGACTTTCGTCTTGAGACACTGTGGTAAATTAGACGAGAAGATACGGCGCAACTTCCAGAACGCTGCCCAGCCGAGTCGGATTTGAAGATTGACCTCTTTCTCGAAGTTGGCCCTAAATAATGAGTAGTAAACTCTCAAACTACCAGGCGAACAGAATTATAATTTATATATGTATTCATATAAGTGTCAAATTACCTTGATGAGAGGCACAGGCGCGTTCCCCTGGTGCCTGGCAGCGGAATGCTCCTCCAGCACGATGTTGTCGGGCGAGTCGGGCACCGCGAACCGGTACAGGGAGGCTGGGGGCAGCTTGAGGGGATGCTTGCGTTCTAGGTCCAGGAGGATGCTGGAATTAAAGATGAGAGAGTTATTGAAGATGGATCCTAATTATAATGATAGTTAACAAATTTTCTTTCTTAGCGCTGGGACCCCGTGATTTGGATAGACCAGAAACCAACGGACAATTGTTGGTGACGAAAGCTACATGCGAGTGTTACAATAAAGCCTTTTTATGCGAGACACGAACGATTCTTTTTCCACTACCTGATGAACTTACTTCACTAAATTCAAATCAGTTCCAACAACAATTTATTAGAAACATTCAGACTAAAAACCACAGACTATACACACAATCAATGCGCGCTTTTTTGGGAGGTAACAGGTTCAGTATCATTCTGCCAGTTACATAATGATCCACACAAAAGTCATTTCGTAACTGTCATTATGTTATTTTTTTTTTATAATCTTGTGTTTAAATGTTCATATTTCGAAATGAATTTCTTAGGCAATGTGTTACATAACAGACAAGGTAGTGGAAAAAGACCTAATACATGTTGATGGCTTTCATTATTAAGTTACCTGTAGTATCATCATCATCATCATCAGCCTATTAATGTTCCCACTGCTGGGACACAGGCCTCCTCTCTGTGAGAGGGTATGGGCCGTAATTCACCACGCGGGCCCAGTGCGGGTTGGTGGATGTAACATGTCTTCGAATGTTTTGTTCTAGGACATGCCGGTTTCCTCACGATGTTTTCCTTCACCGTTTTGAGAGCAGTGGTGATGAAATAATTTACACAAAGTAAAGCGCCTGCCTGAGCTCGAACCCACGACCTACAACTTGTAAGTCGCGGCCGATACCACTGGGCCACCATTGCTCCTCCTGTGGTATGCTGATAACAAAACCGAGATCAATAAAACAGTCCAAGATGGAGATCACTGTTCAGCTTTGTGCTGAGGCTTACCTGTCGAGAAACCGGTCCAGCATAGGTTTAGTGTTGAGCATGACGAGGTCGCACATCCAGTTCCTCTTCTCAGCGCAGGATGCGCACGACAGCACCACGGCCGGGCCCACGCGTGGGCATAGCTCCACCATGTGGCGACCCTCTGAAAAGGTAAATTATCATAGTCAAATCGTTTATTTGAATTAGGCCATCAAACGACACTTTTTAAAGGTCTAAAATTTAAAGTAAAAAACCAGGCCAAGTGCGAGTCGGTCTCGCGCACCGAGGGTTCCGTACAAACCTCAGCTTAAAGGTATTATAGACCTGAGTATTTGATATGAATTTCAATTTAATATCTCTACGCGTTCATGAGGAAAGGGGTAGTAAGTTTAAAATTATTTAAAATATTTTTATTATAAGATCTAACAAAAAAATTACGGTTTTCGCAAATTTTCCTTTATCTGTGCTATAAGACGTTGCTTCATACCAAATTTCAAGATTCTGAGTTACGGGAAGTACCCTGTAGGTTTATATTCGCTTGCGAGTGTCGAAAATTTGCGGATATTTGCGGCATAAACGGCTGTATCTTTTGATTGCGTTGGCTGAGAAGTATGATTTTGTCACTGCTTTAAGGGACAGTAGACCTGAGTAATTGATATATATTTCAGCTTGATACCTCCACGCGTTCCTGAGAAAAAGGGTCTTAACAGACAGACGGACGGACGGACGGACAACATCCTATAAGGGTTCCGTTTTTTCCTTTCGAGGTACGGAACCCTAAAAATAATATTCCTAGCCAGAAATCAATCCCGTTGATTTATTATAACACCATTCGATAGTGTCGCTAATAAGAATCAAATTCTGGGCAGTAAGCAAGTTTCAAATTCTGGCATGTGGCAAAATTCAGGAAAAAAAATACTTAGGTACCCGGCTACATCCGTTTGGCTGTAATGATTAACACGCACTGCGATTTTTATTCGCGCGAATTTTTGCCGCCCATTCTGCAACAAAGTCGCGAGAACAAGTGCCCCATAATGTTTACCTTCAGTATCAGGCCTGTCCACGAGCTCCAGTTTCCTGATGTGCAGCTTCTCCTTGAGCTTGAGTTGTTGCGCGCCGCCGGAGCCAGAGCCACTGCCGCTGCTGTTCACTACCTATAGGGATGAAGATACAAGCGTTATTAACTTATAATTCATATTTACCAAATAAGCTATTTTCCAAAATTAATTATGTTTCTGAATACGAAACTTGACTAAGTTCAAGATTGGAGTTGGTATTGTTACAAGATAGGGCAACATCATCTAGTGACGAGAGGAAGAACTAGTGTCGAATAGCGGAGCTAATCTTCTCGACAGCTTGTGTCAAATGGTGATTTGAAGTTTGTAGTCGCTTCGGGAACAATGAGTTCGAAAGTTGATTGATCTGGAAGATTCTCGAATAATCTAGAACAGTATGGAACGTTCTAGAAACATCTTCCGTGCTATATAAAGAGCGGTCAGGTTCGTCGGGAATCAGTTTCGATTGAGAAGCGATACAGAGCGATCGATAAAGGAAAATAGTGTGAAGAAATAGAATTGTTTAAGAACTGTTTTTGTAATAATGTGTGATTAATTGAAGTCTGCTGTTAAAATAATGTATCCCTGAAACCTAGCTCGTAACAGTATTAAGAAACATTATATTGATTTTGGGTTCGAAGATTACTACGCAGTCGCCGAATACCATTCGCACACGATGTCTTGTCCGTCAATTACTCAAACTGGTTATCCAAAGTCAAAATATTAGAATAAACAGACACGTTATCAAGACGCCTTTTTAATCTGTATTCCTCGATTTAGTAGATAATAGACAATTGTAGATAATTGGTTATTGCTATGATTCAGCCAAAAAGGATAAAATTATTAGAGGTTTGCATTTGCCTACAGAACCTTACCAATAAAATATCATTGTTTGATTTCAAA
The DNA here is from genome assembly GCA_948252205.1 of Orthosia incerta. NCBI lineage: Eukaryota > Metazoa > Arthropoda > Insecta > Lepidoptera > Noctuidae > Orthosia > Orthosia incerta. The sequence goes on along the minus strand of OX411766.1, from coordinate 16,551,335 downwards.
ATAGTATTTGAGTATCATCATCATCAGCCTATTAATGTTCCCACTGCTGGGACACAGGCCTCCTCTCTGTGAGAGGGAATGGGCCGTAATCCACCACGCGGGCGCGGCGGGTGGATGTCACATGTCTTCGAATTTTTGGTTCTAGGACATGCCGGTTTCCTCACGATGTTTTCCTTCACCGTTTTGTGAGCAGTGGTGATGAATTAATTTACACAAAGTAAAGCGCCTGCCTGGGCTCGAACCCACGACCTACCACTTGTAAGTCGCGGCCGATACCACTGGGCCACCACTGCTCATTCGAGTATCAATAAGGTATTTTACTCTATATGTGAAAAAATCTATAAATATATTATTGAGATAGTTTAGAGAAAAACCAGTTCGAAAACGTTAATTGTTCATAAATTAACCAACAAATTTAAAAATGCATTCAGTTTTTTTAATCTGTTTTATAACACCTTGAAATATGAAATAGTAGCCCCCATGTTAATACGTCATACTGTCAACTGATCGGCGCATTTGTTTACACAGCCAACTGAAGTCATGACCACAGAGCAATATGGAGTCCACTACGTCCAGCGTTTTCGTCAAACTACGCGCGAAATTTGAAAATTTAAATGCATTTTTAGGGCACTTATCGATTGAATAAAAAATTGATTTTTTTAGTGGCATATTAGCACTATAGAATTTAATTGAGACACTTTGGGTGTAATACCCTATTGACTGGTCAATTATTATGGAAATCTGGAATAGTTTGGAAAGCAATAAAACATACTATAATGGAAGTCCGACTCGGCTGGGCGACTTTCGGGCAGTTGCGCGGTATCTTCTCGCCAAATTTACCACAGTGTCTCAAGACGTCGAAGTCTATGAACAGTGTGTGTTGCCAGTAATCATATGGGACCGAGACGTGGTCGCTCACAATGGGCCTTATCAGAAAGCTTACAGTCACCCAAAGGGCAATAGAGAGGGCTATACTCGGAGTTTCCTTGCGTGATCGAATCAGAAATGAGGATATCCGCAGGAGAACCAAAGCTACCGACATAGCCCGAAGAATTGCCAAAATTAAATGGCAGTGGGCAGCGCACATTGCTCGCAGAACGGATGGCCGATGTGGCCGAAAAGTTCTGGAGTGGCGACCGCGAACTTGAAAACGATACGTTGGAAGGCCTCCCACCAGGTGGACCGATGACCTGGTTAAGGTTGCGGGAAGGCGCTGGATGCGAGACGCACGGGATCGGTCAATGTGGCGACGCCTGGGGGAGGCCTATGTCCGGCAGTGGTCGTCTTTCGGCTGAAATGATGAATGATGTTGATAATTCGATAATGAACATAAATGTACTCACAATGCTAGTAATAGGCTTGCACAGTAGTAATAGTCCGTCAAACAAATACGCTCGTCGCTCCGCTATCCGCTTGCCTGGACCGATCTTTGAGAGAGTGTCCTCTGTAACAAACAAGATTATCATTGAAGAAACAAAAAAAAAAAAGTTAGTTTAAGGCTGGACATAATCATAATCTGAATGCCCATTTTGCACGAGATGATAAAGAAAAAAAACAATATTACATAATAACAGTTACGAAATGACTTGTATCGATCATTATGTAAGTGGCAGAATGATACTGAACCTGTTACCTCACGAAAAAGCGCGGGTTAATTGTGTGTGTATATAGTCTGTGGTTTTTAGTCTGTACGTTTCTAATAAACTGCTGTTGGAACTTATTTGCAATTAATTAAGTAAGCTCATCAGGTAGTAGAAAAATAATCGTTCGTGTCTCGCATAAAAAGGCTTTATTTTAACACCCTCATGTAGCAAATTGCTCGTGTTAAAATCTCGACTTTTTATGCTCGACACGAAATGTGCGCATCTAACGACTCTTGCCAAGTTACGTGCGGGTAACATATTATATATTTGCCCGGATTTGAACCCACAGCTTAAATACGAGAGGCGAGGACGAAGATAATAAATATTAAATACATACCTCGTATAAATTCATTGCAGCACTGTCCGATATCTCGAATATCCCAGTTATCGACTATCCGAGCCAATTCATTGCATTTCTCTATCGCGAGTTGTCGGCGCGCTCGACTTGCCATCCGGAGTGTTGCGTCCCTGCAATTATAGGAAAATAAAATAGCATCAAGCTTGTATTTGGCGAAGGGACAGGCAGAGGTATTTGTATTTATTTTGCATCTTTTGTTATCTATGTCTAAAGGAGCGTCCTCACTGAGAGCATTCACGTGTAATGAGCACTCGACGTCGAATATTCGCTTGGTGTGGACGTTGAGCCGAGCGTTACTAAGCTTAAACGCAAGCGCGAACTTCGGCCACACTGGACGTTGCAACGATTTTCGCGGAAACGGCTCGCATTCGAATGTTTACACAAATAAAACGCTCGAAAGCGAGTAGTCAGATAATGAAATCAATGAGTATGTATGTAGGAATATTACTGGCCACTTGTAAAGCAAGGAACAGTTCCTTGATCTTAAGTGTTAGTGATCTTCTTGGTCAATCGTATTATCGAATGAATGACATGTAACGAGACCGTATTCGAATGCTCCAAGCTCGCAAGGGAATGTTCGACTCGAACTTTCATAGTTTTGCTCAAAAGTGAATGCTGAACTCGCTGGAAAGCATTTTGCACGTTGCTCGTCTACGAATGCTTGTTTAGAAATGCTCACGAAAGAAAGCTACCAGTGAGGACGCTCCTAAACGTAATAAAGGGGCAAGACTGTTGCCACAAACTGCGCTAAAATCAGATTGCTATTGACGACCATGGGACCATCTGGGCAGTATACCCTTTCAAACAATAGAAGAATTTTCCAAATAAGAACCACATCCTTTTTTTGATGTCAGTTAAAAATCATATAATACTTTTCCAGACCTGAGAATCGAACCCAGGAAATACTCAGCAGTCCAAGCGAACACCGAGGTAGTTTTATGACATACAAGTTTTCTGAAGCCTACTCCATTTCTTAAAAAAATATTATCACGCTTTTATTAGCTTGGTATGTATCAATGTAACGGAATCTTTTAACGTGATTTTCACCCCCTTCAAAACGTGGGATTGATTTGAAACTTTGCACACTTATCAAGGACCGATGACAATGCAACAATTTAATTTTTTTGTCCCATTATCCTTACCAGAATTTTCAGGATTAGCGGCTTTTTAGTTCAATTCACAATTAAAGCGTATTTTTTTTGTTTGTTTTTATAACTACAATTTATTATTTAATCAATAGGACATACCATTGGCAAAGAGCATTGCAGAGGCTATAGTTTTAGTAATACTTACATTTTTGGTCCATTCCCTAGTGCTTTTATTAATAACTTTTTGATAGGATGTAAGTTGCATTCGACCTGCAAACAAAAACATAATATTGCATTTAATACGCATAAATATTTTAATACTAAACCAACACTAAGCATAAACATATTCAGCCTATTATGTTCCCACTGCTGGGATACAGGTCTCCTCCTCTGTGAGACGGGAAGGGCCTTAAACCACCACGCGGGCCCAGTGCGGGTTGGTGGATGTCACATGTCTTGGAATTTTTTAGTTCTAGGACATGCCGGTTTCCTCACGATGTTTTCGTTCACCGTTTTTAGAGCAGTGGTGATGAAATAAATTACAAAAAATATGTGCCTGCTTGGGTTCAAATCCACGAACTACGACACATAAGTCAGGGCCGTTACCACTGCCACAGTTAATATAATACTAGCATACAGATGTCTCATCCCATACAAAGAAACCGTGCCGACGTAACTAGTGTTTTTCGTCTGATTATCTGATTATTTTTTTGTATATCGATCGCGTTCGGTTCCGTTCCACGGCGATAGATAGATGGTGTCAGCAGCGTCTTGCAAGTAAAAGAGTGTACTCGGTTCGTGAATATTTTTTTCTTTAAATACTGTGACGATTTGTTTTTTAGTATTTTTCTGCAGGTTTTACAGTTTCATTGCACCAAAATGTGTTACAATACAAATTTAAACAATCGAGTGGAATGCCTCATAAATTTAAAACTGCGCCATCTATTGCTATCAACTTTAAATGTTCCGTTCAAATAATCTTTGAAATGTGAAGAGCCCAATACTCCATAATTTTGTGCTTAGGAGAGCTGATTAAACAAGAACTACAATTTTTATGTTCAATTCCATAAAATGTTAATTTTACACACAATTCAATAACAAATCGGTATATCGCGCCATCTAGTGAGATTTATTTGAACCAAATTTTCTTTCTTAGCCCCGTGCCACTGCTCAACTAATAATTTAAAGCATAATGACCCTTGACCCTGATTATCCAAATATGAACCAACTGACCTGTTTAAAGCTCTCTCTGTCTTCTGCTGCGGGGGTAATCTGTAAATACAGGATTAGGATAAACGAAAATAAAACAAAAAACATAAATAAGTAAAAAATTAAGAAGGGCTATGTAACCAATTAGAAAAATAAAACTAAATTTGGTTTTGGGGTGTAAATGGTAACACTACATACAACAAAAATATTACGATTCAAAGATAAAACATAACAATAATAAAGGGGTAAGCAAAGATATTCATAAAATTACAACCTTTCGACAATCTAATGCACCACAATTCTACTACCATTTTAAACTCGAAAATGTGAGAAAACTATTTATTGAACGGATTTTGATGAAACTTTGCAGTAATATAATATTCACAACGGATATTTGTGTCTCTGAATAGGGAACATTACTGCCAATTGCTCCCGCCAGATGGCGCTTGACGGCTCGGAGTAAACAAAAACATAACAACATGGCGTCTACTACTATTTGTGGTTACCGAACTATTTTTTACTGTTTTTAAGATAACTTGTGTTCAAAAACCAAGTAATAATATTAGGGTAGTTAGCTTATTTTTTCTTTCACTATTAGTTTTATATTTTTTATGCATAAGCTGCGAAATTTTGTCGCTCGGCTTTGACAGTTTGGTTTTTTGTAGGGATGTGGGTCCGATATATCAAAACGTAACTTATATCGGCTATGTGTCAGATATCATATCATATCGATATCAAAATAACCGATATTACAAAATCTGTATCAAATAAAAACCTTACTAGCGTGCAAGAACGAATAAATCAAAACTTATAACCGTAACAATTCGAAAACGTACGAACTACGAACAAAACGCAAACTTCACAAACTTTCTAAGTATTATTTCGCGTTCGTTGTTAGTTTGTTCATCTTAACAACATTTTAATTTTGCAAACTGTACTACTGATATCGATATCTGAAAACCGTTTTCGATATCGATGTGAAAACACATACATAACCGTTGGCGCAAAAAACCGAAAACGCCCTTCTCTAGTTTGTTTACTCCGATTCCTGTGGCGCCATCTGAGCGCAGCTTTGCGGATAGTTCCCTATTGGCTGCAAGTAGCTATTTTTCTGTCAATATTGAAAGTGAAGATAGCATTATATAACTGTCTCTTTCACTCGCTTACGTTTGTCGCATTATCCTATCTCGCTTACTCTCGATGAAAAACTGTTTCTTGCGCAATGGTTGACAAAGCCAACATCAGAGCCACAAAGATCCGCTGTGAATATTATACATCAAAATCACATCCATACTAATATTATAAATGCGAAAGTAACTCTGTCTGTCTCTCTTAGTACTTTTCACGCCTAAACCACTGAACCGATTTAGATGAAATTTGGTATGGAGGTAGAATTAGACCCTGGGAAGGACATAGGTGTTTTTATACCGACAATCATCCTTAAGAGAGTAGAAAGGGCCGTCTTACTTGAGAAATTATTAGTACACCATGCTATAGTTAGTATACCACCATAGTATAGTTGGGTGGAAGTTTGTATGGTGAACTAATGATTTCTCAAGTAAGACGACCGACATATCTAAAATATTACGGCGCGATATAAAAAAAAACTGGCCAAGTGCGAGTCGGACTCGCACACGAAGGGTTCCGCACCATTATCGCAAAAAACGGCAAAAAAACACGTTTTTTCTATGGGAGCCCCCCTTAATTTATTTTATTTTAATTTAATAATTATTATTTTTTAAAGTGAATATACAACTAAATATTCTGTGAATATTTCAAGCGTCTACCTGTTGCCGTTATTAATATCGAGCAAAAAACGGCAAAAAAATCACGTTTGTTGTATGGGAGCCCCCTTAATTTATTTTATTTTAATTTAATAATAATAATTTTTTGAAGTGAATATACAACTAAATATTCTGTGAATATTTCAAGCGTCTACCTGTTGCCGTTATTAATATCGAGCAAAAAACGGCAAAAAAATCACGTTTTTTGTATTGGAGCCCCCCTTAAATATTATATTCTGTTTTTAGTATTTGTTGTGATAGCGGCAATAGAAATAAATCATCTGTGAAAATTTCAACTGTCTAGCTATCACGGTTCATGAGATACAGCCTGGTGACAGACAGACGGATCGTGAAGTCTTAGTAATAGGGTCCCGGTTTTTACCCTTCGGGTACGGAACCCTAAAAATAGGCTTTCGAAGTACTAATGCTACGCTCATAATCATTCATCCACTCCTTTCAAGGTTGGAGACTCTACACTCGAAGTTGTGGACGACTATGTCTACCTGGGACAAAAGATCCAGTTGGGTAGGGCCAACTTCGAGAAAGAGGTCAACCGTCGAAACTGATTCGGCTGGGCAGCGTTCGGGAAGTTGCGCGGTATCTTCTCGTTCAACTTACCACAGTGTCTCAAGACGAAAGTCGTATATCAGAAAGCTTACATTCACCCAAAGGGCAATAGAGAGGGCTATGCTCGGAGTTTCCTAGCGTCATCGAATCAGAAATGTAGAGATCCGCAAGAGAACCAGGGTTACCGACGTAGCCCGAAGAATTGCCAAACTTAAGTGGCAGTGGGCAGGGCACATTGCTCGCAGAACGGATGGCCGATGGGGCAGAAACGTTCTGGAGTAACGACTGCGAACTGGAAGACGTTGCGTTGGATGGCCTCCCACCAGGTGGACCGATGACCTGGTGAAGGTTGCGGAGATCCGCTGGATGCGGGATGCACGAGACCGGTCAATGTCGCGACGCTTCCGGGAGGCCTATGTCCAGCAATGGACGTCTTTCGGCTGATATGATGATGAATGCTACGCAGACGAAGTCGCGGCCATCATTTATAAAGATGGAAGTGCTCATTCCATGCACGGGGGGCAGGTTGCCGGTTTTATTTGGATGTCTCGAAAATAAGTGTTTACCAACAGTTTTGACAAGTTTTTTATTTTTATTTGTTTGAGATGGGTTTGCTCTTGTCTAGGTCAGAGGTGACAGAGACCAGAAGAAGCCTGTTCACTCTAACTTTGAAGAGATTCGGCTTGAATGCATTCGGAAACACAGACGCAGGTAGTGAGTACCATTCATTCGCTGTGCGCATTATGAAGGATGTTTTGCTCTTGGTGCGAATTGGTGGAATGGCACGAAGGTAAGGATGGTGATGAAAAATTATTTCACCAATAGAAAGCTACATTATTCCTGAGTGACATAGGCTTTTTTTTAATCCCGAAATTGGGTCCTGTGGAGTGGTCCACAGGAGCGAAGCCGCGGGCAACAGCTAGTTATATAATAAAGAGGAAATATTATTTTGTTTGTTTGTTTGTACCGAATAGGAAAAATGATTTTAATTCGGGAATAGGCCTTCAGGGAATCAATCAATTGTTACTATTGACACAGCTTGTCGAAAGGTTATGTAAATTATGACAGTCGGGGTTGTTCAGTCGGGGGACCAGGCGGGTAGTGTTTGGTGGGTCAGGTCGGTGCATATCATCGCGTGGTTCCGACTTACAACTTAGGCTTAGCACGCACTGCGATTTTTATTCGCGCGAATTTTTCCACTCATTCCGCGACCTATGGAATTGTATGTTTATAACTCCACGCATTGCGGAAAAAATTCGAGCGGATATAATACGGCAAGAATTCCGCGTTTTGCCACAGAATCCAATGCACCGCGGCGCGGTTTAAATTCGCGCGAATATTTTGAACTCTATGAACAGGTTCTACCTGTTCATAGAGTTCAAAATATTCGCGGAGACAAAAATCGCGCGGAATTTTATCCGCAGTGCGTGCGTTAGTCAAATTCAGTACGCGGACAAAAATTCGCGCGAATTAATCGCAATGAAAGAAAAAAGAAAGAAAGAAAAAATATTTATTTGTGACCCGCACAGGAGACACGAGATAAGCAAAACACAAACAATTATAAAAAATAAATAACCCCGTGCGAGACCAAAAAGGCTCCTATCTCAGCATGTGCAACGATATTAAAAAGAAAATATCACTGCGCTGATATTCTGATAGGGCCCACTGTTGATGCCACGGACACACTCACGGAAACGGAACAACAATGCAAACAATGCGTGCTAAGCCTTAATGCAAGCTGTCTTCGTAGTTCTAATGTAACTGTTAGATGTTTTCTTTTAAACCAACATTGATCTTGAGAAGTTACCAATGGGTCCCAAAATACGCCAGCTTTCCAAGGTGCCAGAGCAGCAACTTGAACAGTTCTCTTCATAGTTTCTATGTAGCTGTATAGATGTCACTACTATCTTCATAGTACACTGACATGCCAGAACCTAAGTTCTAGTTCCATATCTGACGAGCCCGTTTCTCTCAAAATCAAACAGTTAATTTCAACTAAACCTTAGAGGTACTTTTGAATAGTCAAAAAAAAAAAAGAAAAAGACTATATTTGCAAATTCGCAAGCGTCAGTAGGTCTCAATGGAGAATAATTTGCAAGAAACTTCACGGACTCTCTTTTCCATCAGTTTTAATTACAAGTATTTGGTTACATCATTCATGTTGAAAAAAATACATATAATAATGTGAGAAAACAAAGAAAACAAAGTGTTTCACTCTCTCCACCAATACCATTCAATAGTTAATTTACACTTTAAGCATGTACACTTTTAAAATGTAAAAAAGCATCTTTTTACATTTTAAAATTGTACACGCGTAATAAACCAACTACCAAAGCGAATTCTTATATACGTTAATAATCCATAAACCTAAAATAATCAATTACATTACTCCGACTAGCGACTACTCGATCTCGATATTACGAAGACTTGGACTCGGACTCGCTATGGAAACTTCAATAAACTAGAGACGCCTAAATACTCGTGGACCTAGTTTTTGGAATAAGTATTTAAGCGGACGCGTACTTCTAAGACTCAGTACGCATTTTACCTAGTACGTCTCACCTCTAGTGAGAACGATGTAAAAAGACGTGCACGTAAAAGCATCTAGAGTAACAAACAATTAAAAAAAATACAATAACAGGCCGAGGCAGCTAAGTTATAACTAATCCCAACTAATGGCGCCCGTTCACGAACATGACGCATGGATCGGCACCACTCAGCTCAACCATCATGAAGGGAACCGAATGATCCAACACATGTGCCACCAACTCTGTGAAGTTTATACTGACCTGCTTAAAGCTCTCCCGATCCTCGCTAGCGGGAGCAATCTGCAGCAACGCCAGCACATAGTTGTGGTAGAGGAACACATGCGCTACAGGGGCCATGAGAAGCTTGGGTAAGTAGTACTTCACTGCGAGGCGGAAACCGTGGCCCGCTGTGTCGAGCCGTTCTGATAGCTGGAAGAAACCAATATTGTGAGAAAACTTAAATTAAAAAATTAAGTGAAAAAAAGAAACAAATTCATGCGACCTTGTTTGCACTTTTATTACTATTCTTCTCGGTTACTTAGTTTTTAGGGTTCCGTACCGCAAAAGGAAAATACGGCACCCTTATAGGATATCTTTGTTGTCTGTCCTTCTGTCTATCAAGACCCTTTATCTCGGGAACGCGTGGTTTGCATCTCGTTGTGTACTGTGTCAAGTCATTATTGGCCTATACGAGTATAAAGAATTAAGGCGGCTCTTTTTAACGTCAAAAAAAATATTATTATTATTTAAATTTAAAAGTAATAATAATAGATTCTACCGTCCATTCGGAAAAGTAGCTTGTTAAGGAGAAGAACGGATCTTTGATTGATTCATATACGTGAGGACGTAGCACCCAGACTAACACTACTATACTAACAGTATTACAAACACTAACAGTTAAATTCATTCATTTGATAAATAGGAACATGGTTCTCACATACTTACAAATATTGCAAAAATGTGTGTGAATGTGAATACACAAAGTAAGAAAGACGTTTTAGACCAGAGCTAAGTAAGTATTCCTATTTTAGACTAAACTTTGAGCAGTAATAATGAGTTATATTACATTTATTTATAACTAGCATTTCGCCCGCGACTTCGTTCGCGTGATCCGTGTTTTATCCTACAGATGACTTTTTAGTTTCACCCCCTTAAAGTGCAGTAGTTTCGGAGCCTATTCAATGCAAACAAACAAACAATCAAATATTTCCTCTTTATAATATTAGTATAGAGTACTTATAGATTGGTAACGGCAAATCCTACCCTAAAAAATAACATCAATATTTTTTGAACTTCGTAAAAAACACATCATTTTCTGAAAACGCTGTGTTTTATTCCTTCCTTCGTAGATAAAATCTTGTATGCAACTGTACGTTATTGGTCTTTTAATAACTCGTGCCCACCTATTTCGGTACGCGCTACGCTTGTACCGAAAAATGGCACTCAAATGATAAATGCTATTATTTATTACCGACTTCCAAAAAAAAAAAAACGGATGTAATCAATTCGACACGTATGTATGTAATATTGTTGGAACTGCACAATATTCACGTATGTTACTCTATGTGGGCTTCTAAACACGTGTGCCAAATTTCATGATTGTATGTTTATATGTTTGTCCACGTATTTCTCCGAAACGACTTATCGTATCGTGAGGATTCTTTTTTTATTGGATTAGGTATCTCTCAACTTAGGGAATAGTGCATGTTTCATCAAAATCGGATTAACAGCTTTCAAGATATGGAACATACCACCGAACTCCTTAGCGACAAACAGCACGAATGTGTACAACAGCAATCCTTTAGGTACCTTACTATAGAACTTGCTTGCATTTTGTTTGGAAGTTGATGTCGAAAAACGATAAAAAAAGAAGTACCAAGACACCGGCTTCCGAAACGAAAGTTATTTTGCACTTTTTAGTTACTTTGCTTTTGAAGTTGGTTTATTTAAGTAAGTTTTTATTCTTCAATTTAGACGGTCACAGTATATCAATCATCATTATAGTTGATATTAATTAACTTACCACAGGATCATCAACGATGCTCTGCAACGCTTCCCGCGACTCTTTCCTTGTGATAATGTTGGCGTAGCGAACGTATGCGCGGAATTCTTCTACTTCGGCTAGCTCTGTAACAAAATATACTTTGTTATAGTTACACATGTATTATTCATTAAAAAATATTTTTTTAAAACAAGCTTTTTCGTATTCTTCTCAGCAAACCCTTTCATTTGATACCCATATCATGGCAGTGCACAAATAATAACTAGTCCGCCATCTTGGGCCGTCCGCCATATTGGATTTAAAATGACTTCACTTAGCTAAACATGCGTTGTCATCCAAACTAAACGTGTATGCAAAATTTCATCTTAATCGGTGGCGGATAACTGCTTTAAAATTCAGTTTGACCCGAACACACTTACATACATACATTGGAAGTTAAATAAAAGCTTGTAATAAAAATCACGCCTGTAATTCCCTAAGAATTAAGCAGAGATATATAGAACGACATAAAAGAGTAGAAATTCAATATTTGGGAACTAATAGTTTTCATTTTCTGGCAACATCTAAAATGAGTACTTTAGTTGTCAATTTATCTCTATCGGATTCGATTTTCGTAAGAATTTTGGTTTTTGTGTGATATTTCTGAGTGTGGACAGAAAAACAGTGGCAAATCATGAATAAGGTAATTCGTGGAGGTGCCCGTGATATAGTTTACAAAGTTTATATGTGGTGTATAGCCGAATTCCAAGCTGGGAAGCTTCTATGCAACTTAGAAGATGTTTACCATCGTACAGCAGATTTTACTGGTAAGTAACTATTGAAAGTTACGCTGAACGTTAATTACAAACGATTAATACATTCAGGGAGCTAAATTTTCGAACCACATATCATTTACAAATTATTTGTCTACCATTTTTGAGGTTATGCTAAGGTAAACAAATACCGTTGTAGTTATAGCGCGACTTAACAACGTTGATAGTAAGGCAAAAACAATTAATGTAATTTATTGCGCATACGACTTTTTTTTTTCCTATGCCATATTTGTTGATGCAATCGACTAAATGGAAAGAAACAATTTTAAAATATATTCACGTTTATTTACCGCGGAACTTCTTTCGTCGGACTGACAGTGATTCTTTTTTTTGCTTGTTTTAGGTATTTCTGTAAGCACAGTGCGCAGAATCGTGCAACACGGCATTGAAAACGGTGGGAAATTCTCAACACCAGCTAAACACATGAAGGGTCGTCCCATAGTGCAGACAGCAGTGACGATGAGAGTGGTTCAGAAATCAGTGACGAATCAATACCAGAGCTTAAAATAGACTACACGAACTTAAGTGATCCCATGGAAGGTGTTGAGTATTTAGATTTTGATTTATTAGATTAGTTTATTTTATTAATTTTAGTTTATATCTGAGTTTATATGGAAAGCAATTGATTATTAAAAGTACTTATTTTCTGTGAAATTGTTGTTTTATTACTACTACATATTAAATATTTAATAAATATACTTATTTAATATATTTACTCATTTTTTATACCCAATAAATAAATAATACTATTCAAGTATCAAGATCAGCTGGGTCGTTCTAACTGGGTTGCTATCTGAGCGATTGTGGCGCCCTCATTTAATTTCTACTCTTTTATGTTGCACTGTACCTGTATACTGATCGCCAGTTATGTTCAAGTCTCATGTAACAGAGGTCGAATCTATTGCCATCAATCGGGTTGCAAGTTCGAACTCCTGGCTGTTACTGAGAAATGCCTGATGGTGAAACCCAATAACACTATTCATGACCCGGGAATCGAACCCAAGACCCCATGTACTCAGCAGAAGCACTTGCGACCACTTCTGTAACCATGGTGTTCATGTTTACAAGTCAAGCGTTGCTTAACCTTGAAGATCAACCCGTGCGGCTGTTATTATATAGCTACAAGCTCCTCCTGTCAGTCCAGTCAATCCTAGATAGAGATTCTTTATTCTGCTTACAAATGTTTTCACTTATAACCGTACCCTCAAAGCAGCTGCCGATATAAGGAGTGGGGGAATCCTGTGACATCTCCATAGCATCTTCTAGGTTGCCGAGCAGAGTCACCGTCAGTTCATAGATGTCCACTATGTTCCCGAATATTAGTGATAGTGCCTGTGGACAAAATAATAATTTCTTTAATACGAGGAAAATTATGAACCTAAGTACGTAACATAAACTCTTGAAGCTTATTAACTATAAAAATAACTGTATGATTGAATCTGTATTAACAAACTCGAGGTTTTCCTTAACCAGTTGAAAATAAGTTACGTGAATCGGCCCATGCATACCCTTCTTGGTTAAAATACTTGTATATACAACTAGCGGCCCGCCCCGGCTTCGCACGGGTATTTAACAAAAATTTCAAAATTAAAAAATATAATACACCCACATAAACCCTTCTATTTGCGTCAGGTTACTAAAAAAAATATATATCAAGAAAGTTTGAATATTATTATTTTAATGAACTTTTATTTTTATTTTAGTGTTTTTTTAGGGTTCCGTACCCAAAGGGTAAAAACAGGACCCTATTACTAAGACTGCGCGGTCCGTCTGTCTGTCTATCTGTCTGTCACCAGGCTGTATCTCATGAACCGTGATAGCTACACAGTTGAAATTTTTACAGATGATGTGTTTCTGTTGCCGCTATAACAACAAATACTAAACACAGAATAAAATAAATATTTAAGTGGGGCTCCCATACAACAAACGTGTATTTTGCCGTTTTTTGCGATAATGGTACGGAACCCTTAGTGCGCGAGTCCGGCTCGCACTTGGCCATTTTTTTTTGTGAATTAAACTAATAAGACTTCATTTCTTGACATTGACTCCCCTCCCGTATGGCCCGTGCCCCAGTGACGCCTACATTGCACAAGGTGCAGCATACTAGCTAGCCGAGCAGGGTGAGCGGCTTCAACGCAACTTTTTTCTAATATGTACTTACATTTTTAAACTCATGATATCTTTGGAATGGAATGTCTGAATTGAATAATTTAAAAAGTTATATAATGGTATTGAAGCAGTCTTGAATATGAAGTTATTTGTTTTGATAAGGATTAATACCAAGATACAAATAAAGAGCCTTTTCTAGCGGCGGCATTTTAATACAAAAATGTATAATAAAAGAAACACTTATTGTGGCATAACTATAATAGTTAAGACATATGCTGTCGCGACATTTTTTGTAAATAATGATGTGTTCTGCAAATTCGTAGTACATTATTTTATTATATCATCAATAGTTTTCGCAGCGCACGCGATGTAAAGAATATTTTAGGTATTATTTTTACACCTTGGGTTACATTATTGGAGTTTTAGTAAGGATCCCTAATTTTTTTGAACATATAATATAGCCTATGTCACCCGGAGATAGTGTAGCTTCCCAAAAGTGAAAGAATTTTTCAAATCGGTTCAGTAGTTTCGGAGCCTATTCAATGCAAACAAACAAACAATCAAATCTTTCCTCTTTATAATATCAGTTTAGATACATGACGTATGTGGGTCAGTGTGGTCTGAAATAAGTTACAAGTTGGTTTTGGTCAGCCAGCTCGCGAATATGTATCCTCCGACTGCACAGCATGATTACCTCGTGTATAAATCTTTTTAGTTCGCTTCATAAGCAGGCGTGTATTTCGAATTTTAAAATTAAATATTACTTTTTCATTATTTCGCCCTGTTTGAAAGGTATTTGTGCCGTTACAACCACGGAACAGAAAAAACAGTGGAAGTACAAAGTAGGCGTGGCACGCGTGACACTAATAAGCGCTTCCACGCTCACTTCCATGCAATTTGATTCCAGTCGCTTTATAACATCGCGTCGAGTTGCTAGTCTCGCGACAATTTTTTTTTTCGTAACTATGCCGTTTTGTTCCATTTTGGAGTGCAAAAATGACAGTAGGTGAAAGAATCTTAAAAATGGAGGTGTTTCGTATCATCGGTAAGAACGATTTTATTTGTTTTCTAACATTTTTTTTTCTTTTTTTTTTTTTTGAATTTCAATTTACTAATAATGTAATAGAACGTCAAGTTAAATTCAACCTTGCGCGATTAAAATAAAGTTTATTTTGCATTGAATACATTCACTATTTCATACTCGAAAGTTCTTCGCTACTCAATTTATACATTGCAAGTTAACATACATTGCAGACATACATTACAAGTTAAATAAAAGCGTGTAATAAGACTTATTTACTTATTTACTCACCCGACTATCCTTATCAAGGATCTTTTCAAGCTCGTCCTTAAACACCCTGATGATAAGGTTCAGATCCCTCAAGAAGTGCTTCTCATCAGTCAGGAGGTCTCTCACTAGTTCTGCGTAGGAGAGAGAACCGCGTCGGCCGCGACGTTCCGTGCCGCTGCTCGAGGTTTCCGAGTTCGCAAGCTCTGATTCTTGGTAGAACATGTCCATTAGCACCTGGGGGAATGGAGACAATAATTGTTATAGACTGTATTTGAAAGGCTCATATAGATAAAAGGTAGCTGGTAGACACAGTAAAACATTAATTCTGGTAATTCTGTAATAAAAAACCGGCCAAGTGCGACTCGGACTCGCGCACGAAGGGTTCTTTACCATTATCGCAGAAAACAGCAAAATAAACACGTTTGTTGTATGAGAGCCCTAATTAAATATTTATTAACCGACTTACAAAAAAGGAGGAGGTTCTATGTTCGACATTATGTATGTTTTTTGTTTTTTTTTTTTGTGTATGTTCACCGATATCTCCGTCAATTGTGGACCGATTACGAAAATTCTTTTTTTGTTAGAAAGAGTATGTTCCGAAATTGGTCCCATTTTAGTTTGGTGAAGATCTGATGAAGAACTTCGGAGATATACAACAGAACTCTTCAATAAATAATGGCAAATCTCTCGGGATTGCTGAAATCGCATGTCTGTTCATTGTTTATACCATTTCATAACCTAACATCACGCCAGTACGCTCTTAAGGGGTACGCAGATCTCTCATTTCACCGGTAATGTTCAAGTTTATTGACATTCGGGTAATCTATTCTGGCGTTAAAGGTACTAAACAACTTGCCTATTAGGTAGATACAACCAAAAAGTGAAAAATAAAAAAACATTTTTGCAAAAAAATACTACCGACTTCCAAATAAAAACTACAAAGTGAAAAATAACTTTATTTTTGGAATTCGGTGTCCATAACGCAAAAAAATGGTACCTGCGAAAGACACCGACTTCCAAAAATAAAGTTATTTTTCACCATGTAGTTTTCTGGAAGTCGGTAGTATTTTTTTGTAAAAAAGTTTTTTTACCCTTTGGGTACGGGACCCTAAAAGGTTTTTTTTCTTGAATTATCCCACTTCTGGGCAAAGGCCTTCCTCCCCCATTCCTTTCATTTTTCTCGGTGTTGTGCTTCATCTCGCCAATTCTCATGAAATTCATCTAAAAAAGGCGACTATCATCTCATCCTCGGTCTGCCGCGACCCCGTCTAGCTGTATCAGGGCTCCAGTCTGGCGATATACCGGCCCACAAGCTTAGACGGCATCCAACAGAGTTACAGTATTTTTAAACAAGCTTTATTCGTATTCCTCTCAGCTTACCTTTTCATTTTATACCCATATCACGGGATAGCATACAAAACTAATTGGTCCCTAGATTCGTAACTTTTGGAGGCCGCCATAATGGATTTAGAATGATGTGATCCAAAACAAAGGCGAATGCAAATTCCCAAAGTGATATTAAGGTTTCCTGTACACAACAGGCAACCTCAAATATCACGTTGGGAATTTGCGTCCCACATCTTGCACATCTTAAATGTATATAGTTGGCAATCTTCTTGAAAAATTATTTATTAATTTATTTAAACTTCATGTACAATAGTGGTACATAGGCGGACTTAATGCCACAAGGCATTCTCTACCAGTCAACCTTTGGGTTAAAAATGACAACATTGTGAATAGGTACAAAATAATATTTAAAAAACAACTAGTATACGAAAATGTATATACTTACATATATAATAATAATACACATATACAAATAAAATAGACTAATAAATACCAATAATAAAAGAGAAACCTATTAATAATTACTACGACTAGACTTCTGTCTCTAGATGAGAGCATTGAGAGCTATTTAGTCAGACTCAAATAATGGTCACGAATTTTTCTTTTAAAAGTGAGTTTGCTTTCAGCCTTTTTAATGCTAAAGGGTAGCGCGTTCCAGAGCTTTATTGTTGAGACAGCGTATGAATTATGATGATGATGGAACGGGCTAGGAGGAATTAGTTCATACAATTCCTTCGTATACTCCCCGAAATGTCACCGATAAGAAGTCGACAGACTGGCAACTCGGCGCTGATGTTCAAGGCTCTGCAGCCTAGACTCGGCCAGTATCTCATAGCCGATGCGCCTCTTGGCCGTCGTACCGTCTCACCAACTTTTTGGCAGCCAACTGAGCTTTTGCCTCAATGAATGGGAATAACTCAAAATTGAGGGTCGATGTCAAAGTAACGCCAAGAAGCTCACGATGGTCCTTTATCGGCACGGTTACAACTCTGAAAGAATGAACCGGGTGGAATTGGCTCCTTTTAGCGGAAAAAACACGCTTAGGTCTGAGTTGTACATGGTGCATGAGTGCACATATCCGCAGAGTTTGACCACTAGGACTATAATTACTTCCACCTTATCAGCGCACATGGCAGTCTTGATGTCCCGGCACGTTATGGTGTCTTAGCCGGGTTTTGAGGGTGAGGGAACAGAGTGCACAGTATCTGTTGTGCATGCTTCATGAGTGCACATATTATCCGCAGAGTTTGACCACTAGGACTATCATTACACCCACCTTATCAGCGCACATGGCAGTCTTGATGTCCCGGCACGTATGGTGTCGTAGCCGGGCTCTGAGAGTGAGGGAACAGAGTGCACAGTATCTGTTGCACATGCTGCATGAGTGCACAATATCCGCAGAGTTTGGCCACTAGGACTATCATTACACCCACCTTATCAGCGCACATGGCAGTCTTGATATCCCGGCACGTGATGGTGTCGTAGCCCGACTTCTGCGAGATCTTCTTGACGTAATTACCAGCCAGGCGCAGGATGTCGCTGCTCATGAACTCCAGCACCGCTGTTATGAACTGCGATACCGATACGTCGATTTTGTAAAGTAGGACCTCCTGCGAAACGTATTTAGTATTAGTTAGTATTATACTGATTAGGGAATCAGTAATATAATAAACTGGTTTGCCTAAACTGGCAAATCAGTATTGCAAGACTGACGCCTGGACTGCACCAAAGCGGAATGTGCGGAGAAGTCCAAAGCGGAGACGACAATAGATGTTTTTCAAGAATTCTATTGGTTGTTTAAAAAACCTCTCCTATGGGTTGTTTAAAAAAATATCTCCTCTCCGCTCGTCTCGTCTCCGCTTTGGTGGAGTCCGGGCCTGATGGTGGAGTAGGTGCCCAGTGCCTGTAACAAAGGTTAATTCCTAACGAGCGCGACTGAATCTCATTCATCTGCTCTATATGTATTTAGCATGAATATGTACTGAAAATCTTGTGGATGATTAAATGGAATTCTAAATTAGTTAATACAACAGTTACTATTATGGGCACCACTTCTTCTTTTCTTAGTATTTGACTGAACTATTTGAATAACTCGTGTTGTGGTAAAAATATTAGCAATACAGTAAGATTCAAGCCAGGGTAACTATCAAGGGAAGAACAATTTTGGGCACAGTTGAAGATATTATGTTTGAAGTTTGAGAGCAAACCGAACCTAAGGCTACCTGTCCACATGAGCGGAGAAATGAGGAGCGGTGCCAACCAATCGAATTGCATAATAACTCCACTCACGCGTTGGAGCGGAGTTTCTATGCAATTCTATTGGTTTATTTTTCGTGGTTTGAAAACATAAAAATAACAAAAAACCCTACTGCTTAAAAAGTGAACTAAAAAGACGTAAACAAGAAGAAAATCATACTGTGCAGTCCAGTGCGAATTGCATAATAACGCCGCTCACGCGTCGGAGCCGAATTTCATTAAACGTCATCGGGCGCTTATAGGTTCTTGCTGTAAGCTGCTGCGGTAATAATACATGATGCTTGAATGCTATGTGAATGTACTGATGATGTCTATGCAACTCCATATCATTATTCAGCTGTAATAATGCCTCTGTTTCACACAGACATCCTTCCAGTATTATTTCTGAGTTGTTGACCCTTAGTGGATTTTCGTACCTAACACCATTTCTTTTATAACTAAAGCATAGAAAATACTCTTGAACTATTTCTAGTTGATTTAGGAAACTTGATTAATCATTTCAATTTTCAGTGATCATCAACATAACCTTTTGGTAGAAATAATAAAATTGTATGGGTGCTATAACTTACCTTCTGCAGCAAATGATGCAGCTTATCACATGGTATCATGGGCTTCCGTCTCTTTATGGTGACGAGGTCTCGCGCCTCGGTGATGGCCCACTTGTCCAGGGGCGTCGGGAACGTCCGTGCCACTCGCTCTTCCACATCCTGGGGCAAAAAGAAACAGTTGAATAAAATAAGAAAAAACCGGCCAGTGCGTGTCGGAGTTGGTTGTAATAGGAAAAATGGGGGAATTTCATAGAAAATCTAAAGTAATAATATATTGGTATTTGCTGTTGAAATATACGTAATAAAAAACAATTCCAGATTTGAAGTTCATAGGTCAATAGGCATTTATAGGTCAAAATATTTTGCTATTTACCAATTTTAAGGACGCTATATTTTTCTACAAATAACAGTGCTTTTCGGGTACCATTTTAATGTGTAAGCAATCACATACGGGTCGAATAGATAGAGCACCCTCGCTCTTTTTTTTGAAGTCGGTTGAAAATACTTACCTACTTATCACGACAACGGTTCTAAGTAAAAGTTACCAAATGCATTTTCAAAGTGCCAATTAACCTTCCTGAATAAACAACTATAAAATTACAAAATAATATCAAGGACTAATATTATTTCAGTGAGGTATAAAATCGAGCGCTCAGTAGTTCCAATGTTACGCGTACGCACACAGCAACATTACGCGTACGCACGTACGCGTAATGTTGCTGTGCTCGTCGAAAATGTAACAGCGTCCTTAATGTAGCTAGTGACACTCGCAAGGTTAAGATGAATCGATTGACATAAAAAATCATCAATATCGGCCAACGCGTTTGGTCTCTAGAACGCCACATAGGAACAAACTACATAGACTGCATAACACATTCCTCTCCTTCGGCAGTCGGGTAAAATTCTTAGGAACAATTATTTTTTTTAAAGCTGACTTTGGTAGCTTCTCATTCCATTGTGTGCCAATATTTTTGAAAACAAGTTAAAATATTTATCTACTCAACGAGCTCTAAACAAGTCGATGGGGTAGATCATTTTTTTTTTTCATTAGTAATTTTAAAAAGATCACACGAATCAAAACTTTTGAAAGTATTCATTTTGAAAATATCAAAAAGCACGAATTTTACCATTTTTTTTTGTCTTTCACACTATTCTTAATTTAAATTTATTTAAAATTATTTTCTACTTTTTTAGTTTGGTTTTCTATTAAAGCGCATTTTAAAGTTTTTTAAGCTGTTATTTTTGCAATAAAGAAAAAATACAATTCAAGCCTTTACCAAAATTCCAGTGAAACAGGAGCGCTAACAAAACTGTCACGATACATTATGTTACAGGAAAAAGTGAGCCAAGCGAATTGTTGTCCGTAGCTCCAAAACTACACCAGATTACCTAATTTGGCCATGCAAAGGGGCCACAGTAACACATATTCTGTGAAATTAACAAGTGCCTAATTTTTTTTTTCGAATCGGAAATGTACTGAGGTTTCCGTACCTTATTTGGCCATAACAGTGGCCATCATCATCAGCTGTGACACAGGTCTCCTCTCTGTGAGGGTCACGGCATTTCTTATCAACAATCAACTCAGCCTATCGCAGTCCACAGCTGGACACCTCCCAAACTGCGTGAAAACACCCACAGCCGTATTGCGTAAGTGCGCAAAGAGTTTAAACTCTATCCAACCGACCAAATCGACCAATCACAGATAGAGATAGAGTTTAAACTCTTTGCGCACTTACGCAATACTGCTGCCGGTGCTGCCTACCGAATCCAGTCTGTTCCAGACACCTTTTTAAGGTCGTTGGTCCACCAAGCTTGGAGGTGTTAGAGGCTACGCTCGCCCGCATATCGGCAAACATAGCCTCCTGCCTCCACTCTGGGATCCGTATTTGATGATTTCTATCTCACCTGATGGTAAGCGATGATGTAGTCGATGGTGTAGCACGCTTGCCTAGAAATAACCTATTCACTCTTGTCTTAAAGACCCCGAGGTTGTAGCTATCGGGAAACACAGATTCCGGCAAGGATTTCCACTAAGAGATGATGTGGTCGACGGTGAAGCACGCTTGCCTAGGCATAGGTTTAAGTTTAGCGTGATAATATTACCTGTACAGTAAGCGGCGAGGGCACGGCGCACAGCATCGCGAGGAGTCGAAGACACAGAGACTCCACATATTGAAGAGCGCTCTCTTCAGCTGTGAGGGTTGGGTGCTCGTGGTCGAGAACCTGCGGGCATAAGGTTTAAATTATTTAAATAAAAATAATAATAAAAAAACTTCTTAAAACTAGCATTTTTATATTCGTCATGTCATTTGGTGCATATAAAAGAATTGGTCCGCCATCTTTGGGAATCCGCCATATTGGAGGAAAATGTCACTTAGCTAACCATGCATTGTCTTCCAAACTAGACATGTATACGAAATTTCATTTCAATAGGTTGGTGATACCTGTTTTAAAATTCAGTTGCAAGATTTGACGCAAACTACTAACAACCCGAATCTCTTCAAAGTTAGAGTGAACAGGCTTCTTCTGGGTAAGCTCACTCCATCGTAGACTCTGTCTCTGTCACCTATGACCTAGACTAGAGTCAAGAGCAAACCCATTATAAATAAAAAAAAACTAACAACAAACAAGGGCAGTTAAATAAAAACTTGTTATAATAGTCACAACGAATCTTTGTGTCTCTGAAGTTGGTTCTGCCAATCATTGCGCAAGAAACAGTTTGTCATCGAGTATACTGCATAGAGTAAGCGAGATAGGACGATGCGACAAACGTAAGCGAGTGAAAGAGACAGTTATACAATTATATCTTCACTTTCAACATTGACACAAAAATAGCTATTGCGCAGGGTCTTGCAGCCAATTCAGAGACACAAAGATCCGTTGTGAGTATTATAAAATGTGTTTATTTACTTTAGTGTAATTTAATTTTGAGAAATGGGCTTCACAAATAAAATATAAGTAAGGTGGGGTTTTTTTACTATTGATAGGCTTGCGTTTGACCACTATCTCACCTGATGGTAAGCGATGATGTGGTCGACGGTGAAGCACGCTTGTCTAGAAGTATCCTAAGCACTCTTAACTTAAGGCCGTACCCTCACCAAAAAATCAGCATGAGATATGAGCATTACTATTGGCCTAGCGGCACTGGTGGCGCATGAATTACAGTAGTGAATACGCCCAGATTTTAGAATAAAATCTTTATAAAATCGAATAAAAGTCTTTTGAAAAAAATAAAACTTACAAAATGTTCGTTATCAAATTGTCTATCCATTAGTTTTTGAACACTTTACGAGGTGCATGCTATCAATAATTATTTCTCATTTTTATGGTGTTGTTGCAAGTAGATTAGTGATACTTAAACCTCTTTAAAAAAAAAGTGTGCTACAATTTTAGAATCAACATTATGTAGAAATTTAATGTATTTTTATTAATTGATATTTATTTTTAAATAAAGAGTAGATAGCTCTTAAAAACTGCACAAAATAAACTAGCGCGCCGGTTTGCTCGGGGAGGCGCCTTAAGACCCCAAGGTTGTAGCTATCAGGAAACAAAGACTACTCTTTTAATGTCATAATTAAGATTTGACTTTTTCTAACATTAGACTATTCTTAATTGTGCGATTACTGTTTTTCCCACAGAAAGCTAAAAAAAAATGCATACTGTCCGTCCGGCCTGTAATTTTACACTTTTTTTTTACAGAGCAGCAAATCTGAGCCCTCAACCACATTGAGTAGCCAATGATTTGACAGCTCAAAAACTAATCATTTAGTGATGAAGTAATACGGTACCGATTCGATTTGTTATGACAATCGAGTTTTATCAATGAAGAAATTTTAATCGATTTAACAATTAACATTTTGTATTGTTTGAATTAAAATCAAATTTATAGCATCCATAATGCAAATACTGGTGGTAAAAATTAATAACAGTTAATGTATTTAGGCCTCCCACCAGGTGGACCGATGACCTGGTGAAGGTTGTAGGAATCCGCTGGTTGCGGGACGCACGGGACCGGTCAATGTGGCGAAGCTTGGGGGCCTCTGTCCAGCAGTGGACGTCTTTCGGCTGATATGATGATGATGAATGTATTTATTATTTTGCAACATCAATCAGGCAGAAAATAACCAACATCCAACCATCTATTGATGCTTTATTTTTGCTCAATATTTTGTGTTCAGTTTACTTTTTTTTTTTATTTAAACCTTTACACTGCGATATTTCTTCATCAACATCATCATATCAGCCGAAAGACTTCCACTGCTGGACATTGGCCTCCCCAAAGCGTCGCTAAATATATATACTGCGATATTTACTGCTACGTAAATTCGGTTTAACTGTGAATTTTAAATTTATCGGAATAACGGAGCGAATAAGCACGTCGCTTCACCACTGCAAGCGTCCATGAAGTATTGTATTTTATTGTCTAGTAACTTCATAGCCGTGCATCTGTCAATAGTAAAATATCAGACTGGATGGAGAGTAATATAATAATACTGCACCAAGCAAGGATAAATCCTGCTTATTATACAGAGTAGGCACAAGCATTTGTGATCACCATGTTTCCATTGCATGTTAGTGATTAGGCTACAACCAATCAAGTATAAGTATATTTTGAATATAAGTTTAAGTTTCCTCTTAATAGTTTTCCTTAAATGTGTATCCAATTATACAGATTTAAATATGACTTTATGTTGTTCGGTAATGTAGGATTTTAAGTGGGTTTTAAACTTTTTATTATTATTTATTTTTACACTGTGTATGCACTACAAGGAAATCTAGATCATTTAATTACCTACCTATATATTACTTATTAAATTAAACAATATAATATATTAATTTTAGTTAATAATTTACATTTTTTTACTTTTATAATAATATTAATTACACACAATTATTTACATTAATTACTAGGATATATTTCCATTGAAATTAAATTATAATTTAATGTTATGTAGAAGGAAAACTAATTTGTCAAATTATTTATATTTGCAATTTTAATATTGTTACATCATCATCTGCCTTGCCTTTTTCCCAATTATATTGGGGTCGGCTTCCAGTCTTACCGGATTCAGCTGAGTACCTACTTGTGTTTTAAATGGAGAGACTGCCTAATATATTGTTAATTATTTAATATTGTTACATATTATAAGAAAATTATTATTTGTAAAACTAATATCATACACAAAGTTCTTAAAAATTAATTCATATTTAATTTTATGCAAGTATAAATTTAACATACCTACAACCTACAATGCAATAGTTATTTTAGCTTAGTAATTTCTGGCTAACTCCATAGGAAAAAAAAGGCTGTTATTATATGAATAATCCTTTTATGTAAGAGCATACTCCCTTCTTTTCTGAATTAAACAAATTGTAATAAAATAGAGAACAAATAAAAAAGCAAAAAAACAGCAAAGAAATAACGTTTGTTGTATGGGAGCCCCACTTAAATATTTATTTTATTCAGTTTTTAGTATTTGTTGTTATAGCGGCAACAGAAATACATCATCTGTGAAAATTTCAACTGTCTAGCTATAACCGTTCATGAGATACAACCTGGTGGCAGACGGACAGACAGACAGACTGCAGAATCTTAGTAATAGGGTCCCGTTTTTACCCTTTGGGTACGGAACCCTAAAAAACAAAAAAATATATACAAATTTTCAAAATTACAATTTTAATACCAGTATATTTGTCCCACCGTAGGGCAAAAGCCTCTTCACCTACAGAGCAGGTTTACAATAATATTATTTTAATGCAATATTGCTAAGTCATTTACCAACTATGATTTTTGGGGTAATTGGGGTCAACTTTCAGTCTAAATGGATGCATCTGAGTACCAGGATTATGAAATATTAAACACACATAGATACACACAGTCCATTGGTTACACAGAAAGCACTCCATATTAAGACTTTTAAATTAAAACTAAAAAATAACTCACCCAGAACCGTTAAAAACGTATTGACGGACTGAACACATATAACTAACTATGGTTTCCTTTGGCTTCGGCCATATCAACCTAAACCAAATTAATATTATTATTATATTTTAATTGGTTAAAACATTGTTTGTGTTTCCTCAACCTCATCCAATATTGCTGGGAACGAGGATATGTTTGAGTAAATTGTTAAATCCATGTACAATGAGGCTTGAAATTGGTGTGTATTGCTTGTATGGTGTGTAAATATTAACTTAAATTTAATACCTATTTCCATAAAATTTGTAACTGTATGTAAAATCAAACTTAGGTTAATAGAAACAGAGCATAGATATCATTTTCCTATGTAACAAATACTTTGCAAAAGTCTCATCTAAGAGGTGATTTCACCAGGGCAGGGCAAACGTGAGAACATTTAACGGCCAAGCCATACTTTTTTACAAAGATGTAGGGTTTGTAAAAGAAACGGCTACTCTTGCCAGAGATATGGGGCTTGGGACTTTGAGATAACTTTTTAGTCTCAGTCAAATAGTAATGAACTTGTGAATATTGGCAACTTATTTTCATAATGTGTTTTATGGTGTGACGAATATAAAAAATTGGGAATTGGGAAAATATCGGGAACTCGCAACAAACAGTAATCATGGTAAATATCCCACTTTTAATGTTAGGATCAAATAATTGTTATTATAAAAAGCAAAACTAAATCAAACTATAAATATCTACGCTACAATAAAATAACTGTCCAGTAAAATTAATGATGCCAATAACAATATTTTTCACAATGTGGTACAGTCGTCAGATATTTGAGAACAATACCTATGTACATAAACAGGAAGTTCCCTTCCAAAAACATTCAAAAATAGACATAACATTAAAAACACTATCATACCTGTGTTGCCAGTAATTACATCTAACTACCTAATACCAAGTTCAATAAACTCAGTTTTCCTACTATCCTTCTTTATTTTCAATTAGACCTCCTATCTCTTCCTACTACTGAAGGACAAACTGCCCGACCCGACAACTCAGGACAGATAGCCAAAAATAGCCATAAAATTAGGAGAGCTGATCCTACCTAAAGTTAAAGAGCAGTGGTGTCCCAGTGGTAATGGCCGTGAGATACCAGTTTTAGGTTGTGGGTTCGAACCCAGGCAGGTGCTTTACTTTCTGTAAATTATTTCATCATCACTGCTCTCAAAACGGTAAAGGAAAATATTGTGAGGAAACCAGCAGATCTTAGAACCAAAATTTCAAAGACACTGGGCCCACGTGGTGGACCCAGTGTCTTTGAACCTATCACAGAGGAAGCCTGCATGCACAAGGGACCAAATGGGAGTATAAGTGAGGAAAAGGGGGTCCATCTATACTATCCTATCCCTACCCAAAGTAAGATAGAACTAGAAAGAAGAACTTTGCAATAAGTCAGCAGATTATTAGCAGATGAGATGAAGTTTCAACAATGATGAGTTATGCTACTTCCTAATCCTGCTATGCATGCCAATTTTTTATTAATTTTAATTTATACATAAATATGTTTAATTAAATGGCTTTATTGAATATTTGTTAACAAACCTAAACAGCTAAACACAATTGGACCAAATTTGAAATTCAGGCAGCGGAACATGACCTGAATTAGGACACAACAGTAGGTACATAATTTTCAACTTTCATATGAGTGAAGCCACTTCCAAAAGCTAGTGTAAAGAATAAGGTTCTATGATACAAAAAAGCTCATCCGGTTCAACATGCCTCTTTCAGTAACCTTCTGAATATAATTGAGGCACATTGGCATAAGTGAATATGCAGCTATAAAAATACATATTTTTACAGTGTGTATAACATTATGGTTTCCACGGACTGACCTGTAAAATCCTTGTTTACAGGTCAGTCCGTGGAAATTAAATTGAAATTCAATTTAAATTGCTAAATCATTCTGCTGCACTTAGGCTTAGAAAGCTCTTAAAATTAGCTCTCATATATTTTGTAAGTAACAGGATGGTTTATTAATAATTATTTTCAAGTATGGTCAAGTTGCACATTAGCAGTCACAATTGAACCAAGGGTCAATTTCACCAATGAAATGAATGGCGATTAGTTCAACTAAACTCAGTTTATGCAAATACAGCATTCTGATTGGTAGTTTCTCAGCGGTCTCAACCAGCGGCCCTAAGAAAACTGTCCTTCAAACTCTGTTTAAGTAGTGACTGATGAATGAAGCAAAAGGAGAATGCAAGGTTTATAGCAGGTGGCATTCTGTAGTTTCTACCTATACCCATGGAAAATAGGTGTGAGCATATGTTTTTGTAGTGGTAGTAATGAAACTTGCTCAAGCTTTCAGTTACTCAGTCTTGAACTCTTGACTGACTACAGACCTAACATATTCTAAGATTCGCTTTGTTGGTAATCAGACCCTTTATTAATATTATACAAGGTTTTATTTAATTGCCCTTGTTACTTACTTGGTTAGTTAGAATGTGGGAGTCAAATCTTGGAACTGAATTTTAAAATGGTGATCCAAAATCAATTGAGCTGAAATTTTGTTTGCATGTATGGCCTGAATAACAATACACAATAAGCTGAAAAGCTTGTTCACCAAATTTTTTTTATATTGTACAAAAATATTTTAGGTATAATTAATATGAAAAAGTACCTCAAAATAAAGGTGCTGGCTAAGTCAAATTAATAACATGTATGTGCAGTTGACTGTACTACTTGGAAACTCCCAAATTATTACAATGACAGTTGAATGAGTAATATGTGAACTATTACTTGATATGGTGCAATAATTTGTATATTTTCTGGTTCAAAGTGACTCAGGCTCAGGAATCATAGCTTTATGAAATTGGGGGTCCTTTGCCAGGCAGTGGGACAGAGTTGGCGATAAAAAATAAATTTGAGTGATTGATAGATCTAAGTCTTTCTTATTTGAAAGTGGATCAGTTCACTATTTAAATGCCATTCTTCTTCTTCTTTTCAATTTGATGGAAAACTTTTAAATATTTAGACTATATCATGAAGTTATTGAAATTATAAACTGTGGTAAGTTTTTGGAAGAAAATTAGTTATGTTTAGATAAAGGTATGTGGTGCTTTAACTGTCCTTGACCTGAAAAATCAAAGATTTGGTTATCTACCAACTAGATTATGGTCCATTCCCTTTCACAAAGAGGAGCCCTGTGTTCCAGTATTGCATTGGTTGCCAACCACCGGTGATGTGCAAGAGCTTAAATATGGTCCACGAGAGATTTAAAATGTTAACTCAAAAATAAAACTGATTTTAAGTTTCTATCATAAATGTTGTGATTTCTATGTCAATGCTCATTTCTTTTGATTTTAATGAATAGATATACCACATATTTTGAAATTATGAGTTAAATTTATAATTGGATCAATCTCTCAGGTCCAGCAATTTGTACCAATAAATAGTACCAGCCGAGCCTCAGTGGTTAGCGCAGTTAAGTAAATTTTTCCTGGACCTCTAGTCCCTGGTAACAACAAATAAAAAAAAAGAGGTCCTAGGTCAAAGAAAGGTTGGAAACCATTGCAGTAGAAGCTACGTTAGAGGCTCATAGATTTAGGGGTGCTTATAATCTTTGATAGATGCAACTCTAAACATAGGCAATAATAAAAGTACAAAAAATAGTACATTTGTGTCATTAACAGTACATTATTATGAATTTTTTTTTGCATTACAGCCCCAAAAGGAGGGTCATGTTTTTGTACATGACAAGGCTTAATATTAATAACAACTCTATTTTCTAGTAATATTAATATTTTTTTTAGGTTTAACTAATCTTTCAAGTGAAATTATGAGGTCAAACTCAAAAAACTGTAAATAAAATATAATAATAACACAGAATATCTACTAGGGTAGCTTTTTTACAATTTAATAAGCAATTCCGAGACAATAAACGAAGCTAAAATGACAATGCGATCATTTATAATCACAATTAATACCGATTTCGTTTGATAAGCTATCAGAACCTTGACAATAGCCACTGTGGGAGCTATCGCGAAAACAGAAGTTTACTAACATCTGGACTACAGTATGGCCTCCAAAACTACAGAAACATAATTTTATAGACATTTTAGCACTCTAACACGGTTAAAAGACACGAAAACTGAGAATTCCATCGATATTTCACACACAATATGACATGAGACCGAACTTCGAAGGTACGTCTAGCTTACCTTGCGAAGGGGAGCTATAAACACACCACGCCATTTTTCCACATTCTCAGGGTCCTGGAAGTCGTACCCTCGAGTCTCTTCCACTGTGGGTAACATTTTACCAAGAAAATCCGCGCCGGAGTCATGTAAACAGACTCCTTGTTATCTATCTGACACAACACACAGCACCATTTCTGCTTTCACTTGCACTTAGCACCGTACTCAATAGTTAAAAAAGCGTAAAACACGCGTAAACTAGTAAATTTGTTTTGCTCTCAAAGTTGTATTGTAAAATGTCGACTTGCTAAATTGAATTAATTGAAAAATATATTCTTTGATTCATTTGGTCGGCTAAACGACGCCATTTTCAATTTATTTATCATTGCCCATTGGTCTGTTCTCGTTGTTCGACAGCAATCCATTGAATCCATAGACAAATGTTCCGATTCATATCAAGTATTCCACTTAGCTCATTTTGAGAAATTCAACTAAAATGTAGAAAGAGCAACAATTTAAAGCAGATAATTTAGAGTAATAAAGGTGATACCTAGTTGTATTATACTTTCATTGCTAACCGAAATGAGACAAGTAAAATAATGAATTGAAAGTGTTTCTAAACAACACAGTATGAATTTCGGACCCAATTTTCGAATATTATTTGTTTTCGTTTACATATTTTTCGACATTCGGGGAAATTGACCCAAAATTGACAGACAACGGGTTTTTGCGCAAGTTTGCTCTAAGCAGTAAGTGAAAATCAATATATTTTTTATGAGTGTCAATGTGTGATCGTTTGTATAGATCACAGAGTCGGTATGTAATACTGGCGTCAGAGATGTCCATACACAAATGTGGAGCGGCGGAACGGCCGCAAAAATATTTTGAGCACATGTTTAAAGTTTGAAAACACGTTTCGCAATTTACCATCCCGACTTGCAAGGTTTTCAGACCAGACGAATATTTATGCCATGCAAGTGTTACATACTCTTTGATGTCATGGACCAATTAGTGGTTAATCAAGGCACTATGTATAATGCCTAATATGCATTATGAATCTAGTCAAGTCAATTCGGGCAATGTAATGAATACTCATTTAAACTTCTAAATTTATCACATTGTCTGGTCATTATGAATATTGTTACGTAACGGTTGGACAATTTGATAATCATGGTCAATAATTAATAATTACCGAGCACGGGAACTTAGGGCACTCCGACACGCATAAGTTAGGCTCGAACGGGAGCAAGTTCGCTCGCTTTGCTCGCTCACTTCAACTCCCGTCATCTCCTTCATCTTAGGTTACTTTAGACCCTGCAGACAGAAATAGGAGCCCCGCCGCGCGGGCCCGCTCCTTTTTTTGGGTTCCGTACCTCGAAAGGAAAAACGGAACCCCTATAGGATCACTTTGTTGTCCGTCCGTCTGTCTGTCTGTCTGTCACCCTTTTTCTCAGGAATGCATGGATGTATCAAGCTGAAATTTATATCAAATACTCAGGTCTACTGTCCGCTGCTGCTGTAAAAAAATCAAAACCATAAATTTTTTGTTACATCATATAATAAATATATCTATACTAATATTATAAAGAGGACAGATTTTTTTGTTTGTTTGTACCGAATAGGCTCCGAAACTACTGGACCGATTTAAACAATTATTTCACTAACAGAAAGCTATATTATTCCTGAGTGACAAAGGCAATTTTTTAATCCCTAAATTAGGTCCTGTGGGGTGGTCCATGGGAGCGAAGCCGCGGGCAACAGCTAGTTTTTAATAATTTTAAACTTACTACCCCTTTCCTCATGAACGCGTAGAGGTATTAAATTAAAAATTCATATCAAATACTCAGGTCTATAATACCATTAAGCTGAGGTTTCTACGGAACCCTCGGTGCGCGAGTCCGACTCGCACTTGGCCGGTTTTTTTTTATATATGGGGCGTCTCGCAGGTCAATCCAAGTGATTGGCTACTGCTTAACCAGGCGATCCTGTGGAGACTTAACTATAGCCTGCAGCCAGGCAGCGTGGGGCTCCGTCGACTTTGTTGTTTAAATAGTACTCGTACTTAGGTATCTATTTTTATTACCCGACGGCCCAATTTAATTATTTCAATAGATTTTATCATATTGTATACTTATATTGGGCATTTTGCATTGGAGGCCGAACCCAATATAGTTGGGAAAAGGCTAGGCAGATGATGATGATATTGGGCATTTTAAAAATTGCACGGGAATTATGAATAATGACGTATTAATCACTTGGTGCATAACATTATAACACATTTATTTGTACTTCAGGCGGCGGGTTCGCGGTGAGTGCTAACGCTAGTCCGTGTTGCCGTCATAAGCGGCACAGAAGGACACCGTGGAGTTTTTATGGGGTTGGAGTCCCACATAACTGCACTATCTCCCCGTGGGCGTCGTGGAAGTACAGTATGCATGAGGATTTATCACAACAAAAAAATCGTCGTCACAATAGCACAAACTGTTTGAAGCTTGTCGCTATTACTTTAAATTATATTCAGATGTACACTCCTAGAGGGACAAGAGATCTGTGTCGGGGCTTTCCTCGACATGGAGGGAGCCTTCGACAAGACAACATTTGAGTCCGTACGCATTGCTGCAAAGAAACATGGCATCAATGATACCACATGCAACTGTATTGACTGTACGCTGAGAAGCAGAATAGTCAGATCGGAACTGATGGGAGACAGACTTAGCGCAAAAACAACACGAGGTTGTCCGCAAGGCGGAGTGCTGTCACCATTATTGTGGTGCTTGGTAGTAGATTCGCTACTTACCAAACTCAATACCGGACCATTCTACACAGTAGGCTATGCAGATGACATAGCTATAATGGTTAACGGTAAATTCCCGAACATAGTCTCTGGATTATTACAACCGGTATGAGGACAGAGGAATGGTGTACAAAGAACCACCTCTCTATCAACCCAAGCAAATCAGTCATTATTCCATTCACGAGGAAGAGACAACTAGGAAACCTAGGAGATGGAATAAAGCTGCCCTGGTCCACTGAAGTTAAATATCTGGGTGTAACGCTTGATAAAGAACTCAGGTGGAAAACTCATGTAGAACATATTACGACACAAACCTTACGAGAGTTCGGCATGTGTCGTTCCACCTACGGTAAAACTTGGGGGCTAAAGCAAACAAAGTGATACGATGGCTGTACTGGACAATGATAATACCTAGTATCACATACGGCAGCATAGTGTAGTGGCCAAGAACAAAGCTTGCCTCGTTCAAAGCGCCACTCACCAGGTTACAAAGAACAGTGTGTCTAGGAATCACAGCTGCTTTCAGGACAACACCTACGGCAGCGATTGGTATTAAAATCATTTTTCAATACAGTTGTTAAACATGGCGTACTTTCAGAGGCTATAATTATGATTCGAAAGTTAAATCTTACGCATAGGCATCTTTCTATTACGCGGTCGTGACTTTTGTTTACGAGCTCGATCATTATGTTTGCAGTTTAGTTTTAAATTTATAAGTCAATTAAAAAAGTTTAGTAGCAAGGAGTTTTCAAACATAGAATAAAATGGGATAGATTTTCTACGAGAAAAAATTAATGATTACGTACGTTTTAGCATTGAACTCTCATTTATTTTTAAATAGTTGTTTAATATATTTAATTACCAGTTTTAAGTTAATTATTTTCACATCAACGTTTGTCAAAAATCGAATAGGCTGTATAGGCTGTTTTCTTTGTAAAAAAATATGTCCAGTTGCAAAAACGCGCCATATTGAAAATTTTATTTTTTGTGAATAAACAAATCTAATTCTTTGATTTGTTTTTACTGTTTCTCACAACTGTATTGAAAAACGTCGTGTGATACACGGGTGTGTAGGTTATTGCAAACTCGTGTCATTAAAAACCCTCGCCTTCAGCTCGGGCTTGTTAATGACAGCTCGTTTGCCTAACATAACCTACTTTCCACCCTTGTATCACAATGTACTATGATTGAATTGATGGTTGAATTCGAGGCAAGGAAGACATTACATCGTCTTGCTGTTGCTGGACTATGGAATGCTTCTAAGCCAAAGACTAACCATACAAAGTTCGATGGAAATGAAGGCCTGGATCGCGTACCAAGCATGATATCCGATAAAATGCAAACTATGTTTGTGTCTGAGAGGTCCAAATCCCTACAATAGAGGACTGGACGAAGTGACTCGATCCACCAGAACAGCATAGTCTGGTGTTGTACACTGATGGATCCAAAACGGAATCAGATACAGGAACGATACAGATATACGCAAAATGCGCAAAAGTTTACAAATGTAGCAAAAGCTTAGGGAAGATGGCAACTGTATTCCAAGCAGAAACATATGCCAAAATAACCTGTGCTCAAGAGAATATAGATAGAGGAACCACCTCTACCATATGCCACTGTAGCTTAAAAAAACTGGCCAAGTGCGAGTCGGACTCGCGCACAAAAGGTTCCGTACCATAATCGCAAAAAACGGCAAAAAATCATGATTGTCGTATGGGAAATATTGAAATATTTATTTTATTGTATTTAGTATATTTGTTATAGCGGCAACAGAAATACATCATCTGTGAAAATTTCAACTGTCTAGCTATCACGGTTCATGAGATACAGCCTGGTGACAGACTGACGGACCGCGAAGTCTTAGTAATAGGGTCCCGTTTTTACCCTTTAGGTACGGAACCCTAAAAATGGAGATTATGTTGTTCTTGTTCATGATCTTATCTTATCTTGTGGAGGGGCCGAGAAATTACTCGGACACGTCGACCCATTGGGATCTATTGTGGTCCCCTAAATAACTTACTCCTCCCCAATCTCGTTAAAAACTTTACAACGAGACTAGGATATATGAGCCTATATTTATTCAATTTTATTTTTTTTTTATATTTTATTTTACATAGGCCTACATGGGCACTTATAAAACGTCGACAAAAGGTGCACGGTTCGGAATAGTCGTTTCCTATGGAGAAGAACCGGCAAGAAACTCCATGGTTACTCTTTTAAAAATTTTTTGTTTACAATATTTCCATGTTACAGCATTAGTACTTGGATATGGGGGGACAACGTAGGCCCGACAATAAGTCGTACGAAATTAAAAAAAAAAAAACAAATAAAATAATGATAAACGAAATAAAAAGTTAACAAATGTTAACAATCATCTAGAAATCTAGTAAGCCTACAATGTTCACACATTCACAATCGGTAAAAGAATCTATACAAAGGTAAAAAAAAGACACAAATTAAAAAAAAAAAAAAACAAAACTAAATTTAACATGTGGCACAAATACTGTTATCAGTGCTGTAACTATTCTTAGCAAAGGGTATAGCCCTTCGTTTTTGCAGGCAGAAAGTTTCTCAGACGATACAGGCAACGCAAAGTCCCGTTGACTCTTTGACTGACACTTGAAACCTGACTTTGCCAGCCAAACGTCGAGTCAAGTTGTAGACCGAGATCTTTTATACTAGGGCTGATGGGGATAACGGTAGGTACCATTAAAAATAATAGGAGGAAGAGAGCTAATCCCCACCCGACCCATCATACGCGAGCTCCCGATCACAACGGCCTGACATTTTGAGGAGTTTACAGATACCCCAAATCTATCAGACCAGCCTAATTGCGTAAGTCGTTCCCCAAAGCAAAAGAGTTGATTCTTTCAAAGAATCAGAATATTTTCTTTCAACTTTTTCGGTATTGTGAAACTAATTTGCAACGAAACCAAACTGACTCCTTTGAGTTGAACTTCATCTACTGCGTTATGTTTCATCAAACTCGAATGATTTATTTCCAAATAATTAGGACATAAATTAATTTTGTTTTACTTACAACTAATGGTCTTCTAATGCTAAAAATGTATAAAACTGACAAAACAATTAAATAAACGGTACAATACGCTATACGCCGTGGCCTACGGTGTAATTAAACGCATTTATTCAGTCGTTCTAGGTAGTGATTTTTAATCTATGATACACAAGGTTTCTGCGCTGCAAGATGAAAAAAAATGAAATTAATTGCATATTAATATTAAATATGAGTAATTAAATATTCTTTTACAATTAAAGCAAATTATAGTTTTTTAGTTTACGTTGTGATTTGTGTGTATATTCTTTATTTCACACGGCAACACTGTGTGAAGTTTTAAACCTTACAACTATTACTATACTCTACTCAGTATACTCTATGGTTACAAACGTACAGGCCACAGAGGACTTTTTTATATGTACCGGCACGGCAGTAAAGTAAAACTTTGTTTAGCTGAAATTTAGTAAGTACCTAATTACCTAGCCAACAATTTCATTTCTCACTGTAAGTAAGGTAAAAACAGTAACCCTACTCTAGAAGAGAGTATTACGTTCGTTGCTTTTACTTAAGTTCTGTTGAATTTTTTTTCAGTCATGCCTGCTCATGCGAAAATATCAGAACGCCAGTGGGAGATCCTGCTGGCGTTCATGGAGGAAGATGCCAGCTTTGCCAGGGGTCGGTGACGAACGAAGGTCCCAGGACAAAGCTGGCAAACCTCGATAAATGGGATGAGGTCGCAGCCCGCCTCAACAGCGAGGGCCTCTGCTGCTCTAAAACAGGAAAGGAGTGGCAAAAAGTAAGTGTAATTATAACATAAAATTTGTTGTAATGTATGTGAGTGTGCTAGTTGTGAAGTGACGACGACATGTCAAGCTATACCTAAATTTCCCTTAAATTCTGCCCGTCATGTCATTGTTATAAATTTAAAGCTCATCCAAAAAACTGCGCATTTAAACCTTAGTGGTGGGTGATCACTGGTGACCTACTAACACCAAAAACCTTACTAATACTATGAATCCATACTAACATTATAAATGCGAAAGTAACTATGTTTGTCTGTCTGTTTTCTTTTGACGCTTAAACCATTGAATCGTTTTTGATGCAATTTATCATGGAGATTATGTAGTTTGAAACCCTGGGAAGGACATAGGATAGTTTTTATCCTGACAATTATCTGGAAACCAATAAGGCCCTCTTAGGTTAAAATTTCCTTTATGGACCGTTGATTTTGGGCGCGGGGAGGGTGGGGTAGGAAGGGGGGGAGGTTCGCTCGCTCATGGACTAATTCCAATTTTTGTACCTCACTAATAATTATATTTTAGTAAGATGGAAATTTTTATTCTAACCTGAAAACTTTAACCCTGGATATCTCCATAACCATGGGGCTCCGCGTGGTGGGTATGGTACAGGGGGGTGAATTTCAATTTATGCATCAAAAAATTTTTGGGTATATAAATATCCTTAATACTACCACATAAATAAAGCAGGTGAATGAGGCGCGCTGCAGCAGAGTGAGGAGCTAACCTGTGTTAAATCATTATAGATGACTTAATTAATTTAATAATGCTTGTCATGTCATAAATATTTAATTTAACTTTAATAGTACTAGAATGTTGCAAAAGTAACAATGAATTTATTTGTTTCTGTTATTAGAAGGCAAAATATATACAGGGCAAGTAGATACCGGTCATCTGGTAGATATCGCTGTCAACAATAAGACTGCCTTTGTACGTGTATAATTATGTTTTTCTTATAAAATAGATGTGTAACTTTTATGGTGTACAATAAAGTATATTCTATTCTTTAATACTTGTTTTGAATGACATAGCATGACACATATTTTTTTTGTATTCTATCGATGGATATCATTTAGAGACGTCTATACATTATAATAAATAGAATTAAAATTGACATGGAATTATTCCCTTAAGACTCAACCAGTGATACCAATAGATCAAACTACAGTTTTTTATTATATATACTAATAATATATGCATTAGTTTATTATATAAGCT
This sequence comes from Orthosia incerta, assembly GCA_948252205.1. Taxonomy (NCBI): domain Eukaryota; kingdom Metazoa; phylum Arthropoda; class Insecta; order Lepidoptera; family Noctuidae; genus Orthosia; species Orthosia incerta. The sequence goes on along the minus strand of OX411766.1, from coordinate 16,513,858 downwards.
TAAAACACAGTGTATCTATCGGCTATTATTTGTAATAACCTTTATTATGCAATTAAATATTTGACTTTATTCTTATTGGAGGATTAAACATTTGTTTTATTTTATTTTTTAAGGAACTCTTGGTGCATGTGCGTCCGTGCCGAGGGCGAGGAGACCATGTATGTATTACCTATTTGTTTTGTAAAACTTAAATATGACTAAAACTTTAGAATCTATTTATACATAATTATTAGAATCTAAAATATTAGATAGAATCAAAATTAAATTATGTTTTCAGACAATCGGATGGCCCTGCACCCCAGTGGGTCACTCAAATGGAGGAAAGACGCAAGCAGATGACTGCAGAAGCCCTGCAGGGCCTCTGCAGAATGTTCTGAGGATGGAGGAGCACGCTTTTGGCCACTATCTCGCCTGATGTTAAGTGATGATGTGGTTGATAGTGAAGCACGCTTGCTAGAAGTCACCTATTCACTCTTGATTTAAAGACCCTTTGACTCATCAGTTACTTAGATTTTGAGTTCATCCATTACAAACAATCAAATCCTTCCCCTATATTATTGTAGTGTATAATATATGTGTAAAAATTTTTGCATGTTCTGCCTGACCCCAGCCATCTGCTGATTTCTGTCAAGGCCCTGCAATGTCTCTCGAGGACTAATAAAATACTTGAATGTTTATCGCTAGTCCTCAACAGAGGCACAGGGAGAGTCGAGTCTCAGGCCCGATTTTTATGAAAACTATAACTGCATTATTAAATTTTTGAAAAATCTTATTTCTATTTAGGAATCAAACCTGTTGATTTTGGACATATTTAACTTATTGGATTTTAACATGTTTTGTATTTGATTATGACAATTATACTTTACCATGTATGACGTTGGTTAAATTAGTTGCTAGTAGGTGACTTTGTTTTGTCTATAATGGATGAATTATTTCATGTATGACATCGTGACTATTTAAATAAATATTGTATTTTCAGAATATATTGGTTTTATTTGATATTGGATAACTATTTATAAACGTCAGAAATTTCATACCAATGTAATTTTCAATGTTCCGATAACCGTGTTTACTTGAAGAATAAATATCAGCAGTTTAACATTTTCTATGCAAAAGCTGTGCTGTCAAATTGCCATTTTAATTCCCCTGAGTCATCTGACGATTGAAAAATCTGCCCACAATCTATTGTCCTTGTTATTTTCTATGTTATCACTTATTTCTTAGGTTAATTATTTCATATTTGATGTGAATATACTTTAACGTCGTTAGTGTACCTATAAGCTGTCAGCAGCTAGCTAAGTGTATGTATAGAATGGGTAGGAACAGAAAATAATACAACAAAAAATTGTGATATTGTATTTATTTGCAACTGATTAAATTCAAGAATTTGAAAAAGTTTTGTAGTTCATGATATGCACACGTTCCCAAGTCTCCTGTGAGATAGTGTACTTGGCGCGTTTTTTTAACAAGGTTTCCCCGGTGAGCCCATTGCACAATCTATTTAACTGAGATCCTGTTTACTTAAAAAATATTGTAAGTACACACAGATTACATGCTTAATTTACGTTCATACATCCAGTCATACACGCACGCCAGTTATGAGTACTCAAATCTGCCTAGTAGATACCTATTATTAATCTCCTTTCATTCTTCCTCTTACCAGCATGGGTGTTCACCATCTAAGCATATTCTTCAATGTCTCTCACTATATCTTCTTTAAACCACAACATGCCTTATGACATCATTCCTCGTCTATCATTCAAACACGCATTTCCTCAACATTAATTCTACTCTCATATCTTTTTTGGTGGGAAAGCTGGAAAATTCGTAAATGCCTATGCAGTCATGCACAACTAACTTTCACTTCCATACATAAGTGAAGGCACCAGCACAGTATTGTGAAAGGGTTGTCGAACCTTTTTGAACATGGACTGGCTGGTCACAATCGCTGTAATAGGAGAATAATGTAATACCCTGTGAGCTAGTAAGCATCGCAAGCGACTCTTCAAAACCCCAATGCAGCGCTCGACCACATTGCGAGTGTGAACATGGATTTTCCTCTGGTGACTTTGGGGCAGAACGAAGCATCGGTGTCTTAAGATCTATCTTTACACGTATCCGGCGTCTCCTGAAAAAATAAGTTCGTATAGGCAATCTTGTTTAATTTTATCTTTTATTTTTAACAAGAACATAATATATTTTATAATGAATAGTTTGGTTACCTAGTAGCCTATACTTCGCCTTCATCATGTAAGTGCTGCATGATATTTTGGACAGGATACTTCCAAATATGGGAGTCGCCCTCGAATGACCCATCATTATATTGAATGTGTAGGTTGGTATCACAAATCTAAAAGTTTAGGAAACATTTAAATCTTATCAAATATCCTGCCTTATATACTATACATATGTTCTAGTTGTGCAGTTAATTTTTTTAATCATATCCTTCTAACACTCGTTAAACTTTTAATCTTCAAGTCTTTGTTAATGGAGTTAGTTCAAATTATCAGACGGATATAATGGCCAGCGCTCTTCAGCCTATACGTCAATAAGTTGATTGAGGAGCTCAGCGGTACAGGTGTCGGATGCTCCATTGATGGGCAGATGATAAATAGCATAAGTTACGCCGATGACATGGTACTGCTGAGCCCTTCAATTAACGGACTCAGACGGTTGCTTGAGGTGTGTGAAGGATACGCCGAATCACATGGCCTCCTGTATAATGTGGGGAAGAGTGAGGTTATGGTGTTCAGGGTGGGTACCAAGAAGCCTGGGTTAGTTCCTCCAGTGTGCCTTTATGGTGTGCCACTAAAGAGGGTGACAAAATATAAATACCTAGGTCACATCTTAAATGAGGATCTGCACGATGACGATGACATCGAGAGGGAACGGAGGGCGTTGTCAGTCCGATGTAATATGCTGGCCCGCAGGTTTGCACGATGTACGAGGGAAGTGAAAATTACACTTTTCAAGGCGTATTGCCAGACCTTCTACACGTGCAGCCTGTGGGTTAGACATACGCAGAGGGCTTACAACGTGCTCCGGATCCAGTATAATAACGCTTTTAGGATACTGTTGGGGCGCCCACGTTTCTGTAGTGCATCGGGGATGTTTGCAGAAGCAGAAACTGATGGTTTTCAGGCGATAATGCGTAAGAGGTCAGCATCCCTGATGCACAGGATGCGGGGGAGCGTAAACGGTGTCCTTAAGGTTATTGCGGATAAACTGGACTGCCCTTTCCGGGGGTACTGGACCCGCTTGCACAGCGGCGGGTCCAGTGCAACGGGAAATAGGTACATGAACTGATTTTGATTATGTATTTGTTATTCTATTTTTATTGTGTGTACCTATGCATTATTGTTTTCATTAGGTTGACATTATTAATTTATGTAAATTTACTAACATAGTCATAAGTGTTTACTAACAAATTATGGATCATGGTCCGAAATAAATGATTATAATAAAATATAATAATAATTAAATACAAAAACTTAGTCGCAACTTTATTAAAACAAAAAAATTGCAGCAACAAGAATAATACTTACAATTAATACATTAAGACTGTGATAAAGCTTTCTGTTGAAATAAGCTTCCTCATTTTCATGAGGTCGGATCACAGCAACATGGGTTCCATCGATGCAACCCAACACACCGGGAAATTGAAACATATCCATAAATCTGAAACCAAATAATTAGGATTATTATGTATTTATTTAATACATAATAAAATCAAACACTCTGTAGGTAATAAATGTGTTACATAAATGCGGATTCTCATTATTTTTTGTTTAAAACAATGGTAAATAATAGTCATAGATTTTCATTGTTATCTAATTTCATACACACTTCCTTTTTACAGCACCCCTCTCTTCCTGTGTCATAGGAAATTTAATATATCTTCGAAGAATCTCAATGCTGTTGAGAGCCTCAGTAACCTAAAATAAAAAGAATATTTGTCAGAAACTTACACCACTGTTTAATAACAAAAGAATTCAAGTAGCACCTCGCACAGACAATCATGTACTGTTGTTTGTGATAGCCCCAGACGGTAATACGCACCAATAATTTTTTTGATATTCCCCATTAGCATAAAAACTAACTGCTGCTAAAACCTGCAATAAAATATTATTTCTTGAAGCAATTATTTTGAAGGCCTTGTTCCACACTTATATTATATCCAAGCACCATATTGTGCTTAGATTTTTTGATAGGTAACTGGGTTTTACTGGCCATGAAGTTTCTGCCCCACATAAGTTACCTATGTTTTGAAATACTAGCTCCAACTTTGTGACTAATTGACTGGCAGCTTGACTAAAGAAATAAATAATTTAACTTTGCCAACCTACGTCTAGCAAGTGTGTAAAGGTTACTTTAAACTTAACAATAAGTACTTAGAAAGGTTCAAAAGTTACCTTAAGCTGAGGGCAAACAGCGGAATTACGACGCCTTTGTAGAAGTGGAAACAGTTCCTCACAAAGCATCAAGAATTGAGGTTTGGTGAGCCTAAAGTTAGCCACGAAGTAATTGTGTGGCAAATCGAGGGGGTTGCTGGCACTTCTCAAAAGACTACGATTTATTTTAAACATTGCTTTAAGGCGCTCCTCTTCCCCGAGATGCAACAAATAACCTCGTGACATTGTGGATGCTGAAAAATCAATAAAATATAATTAGAAGATAGCTAAGTTTGAGGTTAACTTCACGTTACTTACTTGGAGCGCCCGAGTATTTCGGCGGTATCTAAAATATCACAAATATTGATTAATAACTGCGGTTTCACACCAAATCACTTTCACAATCATTCAAGAAGATGTTGACTTACACTTTTACGTATTAATTTTGAAACTAATACGAATAAATCACAATATTGTGCAACGACAAACAGCGCCAAAAATTATTGGACATATTAATGTCAATGTCAAGTATATTTGACAATGACAAGCGTTAATCCCATTCATTATTGAAGTTTAAGCTCGATTCTGCCGCTTTCGTTCATTTTTACAATCAATTCTACGTCAAAATATTGGTAAATGAAAGGAGCAAAACCTTGCCGTTTCAGAGTGTATTATGCAATACCAAAGTCGTTTTTGGGAAAGAATCGATTCTTTCCCAATAACGAATTCAGTTACGCAATTAGGCTGCGTTCTCGATAGCGACTAAGTCCCGGTTCACATCGCCTATAGCGTCCGAAAAACCCTCCACCCGCGCAGATGCATACAGCTGAAGGTCATCGGCATAAAGATGATACGAACACCGAAGACAGTGAGTTATAAAGTTTATGAAGATGGAGAATAAAAATGGAGAAAGAATACCGCCTTGTGGAACACCAGCAGCTAGATCACACCAACTCGATGAACTCTCGTCAACGCGAACCGACTGCTGACGTCCCCGAAGATAGGAAGAGAACCATTCCAGGGCCTCGGAAGAAACCATAAGATGTGAAAGGATAGAAAGGAGAATATCATGACTGATGGCATTAAAGGCATTGGAGTAATCAATTAAAACCAAAACAGTAACTTTGGTATCCTCCATAGCTTCTCTAATGTCGCCAGTCACTTTGAGAAGAGCAGAGGCAGTACTGTGTCCAGGCCTGAATCCAGACTGGAATGGGCTAACAAGGTTATTCCGATGAACAAACCCTGAAAGCTGCTTGTGGACACAGGCCTCCAGCACTTTGAATAGAAAAGGAAGGATAGAAATTGGTCGAAAATGGTTAGGTAGGGAGGGATTAGGGTTTTTTTTCTATAGTCTTCTGGTTTTGGATATCCAACCCCTTGGAGACTCATTCGCTTACCAGCCAGTGCATCGCATGTGCACAGAAGGTGCTCCATGCGTTCCGTATGTTCCCCGCATAACGTGCACATGGGTGTCGCGGTTAGACCCATCTTCATGAGCATGTCGTTGGTTACAAAGTGTCCAGTAAAGGCCCCAAGCAGGTTGCCCCCTGCTCATATTCCAAATGCATTCCCGGGCTATGAACGTAGAGCCTAGGAATTTCTTGGAGTGTTGTAGACCGGTATTAGACAGAAAATGTGTTCGTTGTCTTTGATCTGCAAACTCCCTAAATGTGGTTTTTACGAGACACGTCGAAATGCCTACACATGTTTCTGGACCCACAAATTCATTTGCAGAGCCCTCTCTTGGCAGTTCATCTGCCACTTCGTTACCATGGATTCCTTTGTGCCCAGGGACCCACATCAGTCTTACCTCCATAGCTTCTCTAATGTCGCCAGTCACTTTGAGGAGAGCAGAGGCAGTACTGTGTCCAGGCCTGAATCCAGACTGGAATGGGCTAACAAGGTTATTCCGATGAACAAACCCTGAAAGCTGCTTGTGGACACAGGCCTCCAGCACTTTGAATAGAAAAGGAAGGATAGAAATTGGTCGAAAATGGTTAGGTAGGGAGGGATTAGGGTTTTTTTCTATAGTCTTCTGGTTTTGGATATCCAACCCCTTGGAGACTCATTCGCTTACCAGCCAGTGCATCGCATGTGCACAGAAGGTGCTCCATGCGTTCCGTATGTTCCCCGCATAACGTGCACATGGGTGTCGCGGTTAGACCCATCTTCATGAGCATGTCGTTGGTTACAAAGTGTCCAGTAAAGGCCCCAAGCAGGTTGCCCCCTGCTCATATTCCAAATGCATTCCCGGGCTATGAACGTAGAGCCTAGGAATTTCTTGGAGTGTTGTAGACCGGTATTAGACAGAAAATGTGTTCGTTGTCTTTGATCTGCAAACTCCCTAAATGTGGTTTTTACGAGACACGTCGAAATGCCTACACATGTTTCTGGACCCACAAATTCATTTGCAGAGCCCTCTCTTGGCAGTTCATCTGCCACTTCGTTACCATGGATTCCTTTGTGCCCAGGGACCCACATCAGTCTTACCTCCAGTCCTGTTATGTTTCCCAAACCTGTTTAGGGTTTGGACAGCATCCAGAATAAGTCTGCAGCCTAATTGCGTAAGTGAATTCTCCAAAGCAAACGAGTCGATTCCTTCAAAGAATCAGAATCATTTCTTTCAACTTTTTCGGTATTGCGAAACTAATTTGGAAAAAGTACAAACATCCTTCTTTGAGTTGAAGTTCATCTACTGCATTATGTTTCATCATACTCGAACATTACACAATACCAATAGTGAAGTTTTATCTCGATTCTTCCGTTTTCGTTCATTCTTTACAATAAATTCTACATCAAAATATTGGTAATGGAAAGGAGCATAACCTTTCCGTTTCAGAGTGTAATAAGCAATACGTAAAGTCGTTTTTGGGAAAGAATCGACTTGTTTGCTTTGGAGAATTCACTTACGCAATTAGACTGCTGGAGTGCCACCCTTTATTTTGTATTGTGCGTTTAGTTTGTGCAGAATAAACAATTTTTCTTTCTTTCATTTTTCCTACACCATCATATATCACATATTTTGCATTTTATCGAATATCAGGCTTGTTACCCGATCCAGGCCTTCATTTCCTTCGAACTTTGTATGGTTAGTCTTTGGCTTAGAGGCATTCCATAGTCCAGCAACAGCAAGACGATATAATGTCTTCGTTGCCTCGAATTCAACCATCAATTCAATTCAATTTCGATTTCAATTTTTGATCATGTGCAGAGGAGGGATATTGAGTATTTACCCATCGCTGCCGTAGGTATTGTCCTGAAAACACCGATTTTCGAAACCGTGATTCCTAGACACACTGTTCTTTGTAACCTGGTGAGTGGCGCTTTGAACGAGGCAAACTTTCTTCTTGGCCAACACACTATGCTGCCGTATGTGATAATAGGTATTATCATTGTCCGGTACAGCCATCGTATCACTATGGGCTTTAGCCCCAAAGTTTCACCATAGGTGGAACGACACATGCCGAACTCTCGTAAGGTCTCTGTCGTAATATGTTCCACATGAGTTTTCCACCTGAGTTCTTTATCAAGCGTTACACCCAGATATTTAACTTCAGTGGACCAGGGCAGCTTTACTCCATCTCCTAGGTTTCCTAGTTGTCTCTTCCTCGTGAATGGAATAATGACTGCTTTGCTTGGGTTGATAGAGAGGTGGTTCTTTGTACACAATCCTCTGTCCTCATACCGGTTGTAATAATCCAGAGACTATATTCGGGAATTTACCGTTAACCATTATAGCTATGTCATCTGCATAGCCTACTGCGTAGAATGGTCCGGTATTGAGTTTGGTAAGTAGCGAGTCTACTACCAAGAACCACAATAATGGTGACAGCACTCCGCCTTGCGGACAACCTCGTGTTGTTTTTGCGCTAAGTCTGTCTCCCATCAGTTCCGATCTGACTATTCTGCTTCTCAGCGTATAGTCAATACAGTTGATACCACTTGGTGATACCACTTAGTGGTATCATTGATGCCATGTTTCTTTGCAGCAATGCGTACGGACTCAAATGTTGTCTTGTCGAAGGCTCCCTCCATGTCGAGGAAAGCCCCGACACAGATCTCTTGTCCCTCTAGGAGTGTACTACCAGTGTACATCGGAAAGTAATTAAAGTAATATCGACAAGCTTCAAACAGTTTGTGCCATTGTGACGACGATTTTTTTGTTGTGATAAATCCTCATGCATACTGCACTACCACGACGCCCACGGGAAGATAGTGCAGTTATGTGAGACTCCAATCCATTATAACGCCACGGTGTCCTTCTGTGCTGCTTATGACGGCAACACGGGCAAACGGTAGCACTCACCGCAAACCCGCCGACTGAAGTACAAATAAATGTGTTATAATGTTATGCACCAAGTGATTAATACGGCATTATTCATAATTCCCGGGCAATAAAATGACCAATATAAGTATTCAATATGATAAAATCTATTGAAATAATTAAATTGACCGGGCTTTCTGATCTGAATAATGCCCATCACTTTCTGAACGAAAGAATCATTGTCAACATTTTTCTGACGTCAAATTGATTGACGTAAAAAGGTTTTTTCAATGGGCACGTAATTTGAATTATCTTTATTTTAAAACTAATTAAGCTATAGCTATTTATTCGATTATAGCTTGTATCAGACACTCTATAACACTAAACAAAACATTTCCTTTAAAATACTAGTCCCTTTTACAGTTTTTTATGGCAAAATAATAAAGGCTTAGCTGAAAATACAAGTTCGACAAAAAAGTCGACATTGTAAATAACTTATTTCAATACTGTGTTGACTACTGTTGACTGTTGAATGAAGATTGAAGTCTTGATGATGATCGTGTAAAGTTCGAACGTAAAATAAAAAAAGTACTTAATCTAACAATATGTTTAGAATAATCGTCAGTGCTTTGTTATACTCAACAGTGCTTTGTATAAACCAGAACAAGAATAGAAACTTCATTTACAATACGTAAGTAAATTCCGTTATGACTATTAAAGTTATTTTTGTTTACGTTTTCGTCCATTCACATATTTTTTTCCTATCAGCGTAAAATAATATTCTTGAAATAATTACTGTACTTTCGTACATGTAGGTACTGATGTATTGCTAATATTTTATCTCCAATATTCAGTAAGTAAATACAAACCTAATAAGAAGTACAAAGATATTTTCGGGGGTTCCCCTGTCTACTTTTACGCGGTTTATAAATATTTTTCTAATTATCAAAGTATTTCTAGTTATCATAAATGCAACGTTACTAAATTACCACGAAAATATCCTTATCTGACTTCAATTGTGATATTTATTTCACACTTCCTCTTAATTATTATTTCCTTTAAAAAATTAGGTTTTGTTTTTATTATTGATAGGCTCGCGCTTGACCACTGTCTCACCTGTTGGTAAGTGATGATGTGGTCGACGATGTAGCACGCTTACCTAGAAGAAACCTATTCACTCTTAAAGACTCCCAGGTTGTAGCTCTCAGGAAATACAGACTCCGGCAGGGAATTCCACTCCTTAGCTGTACGCATAGTGAAAGTATTCCTAAAACGGGTAGGTAGTAGTATTTTAAATGCTTTAAATTAGAGAATACTAAATTGTGTTTGGAATGTGTGACAGCTAAGCATAGAATACTGAATATAGCCCGCAGGTCAGCCAAATAGACTATACTTACATTTGAACCCCTTTTTACAGTCTATTCAGCCAATTTTGAGATCTATCCCGTAAATATAAGGATGGCATAAAAAGCATAAACCTTTTACCAAAACTAACTGTTTAATACAGCTGCCATTTGTCATATCACCAATGCAATAGAAGTCAGAATCGGTTGAACGGGCTGTAAAATCAGATTATTTAAATGTCTAATGTTATCGCATATGAAGTATAGGAACAGGAATTTTTCAGTAGCATTCTGTTGATTGCCATACTGCCTTGAGCAAGCGTGGTAATCAATTCTAGTGCCTTCTTCGTAAGAGAAGAAGCCTTTGGCCTGCAGCGGGACAGTTACAGACTGTTATTATATTATTCTGTTCATGGCAATAGGGTTGTCCCTTAAAGAAATATTATTACTAGAGATGCCGCAAAGAGTTGTTATATACGAATAGTCGAATACAGATTATATCGCCATTCCCTATGGTAAATAGTGGAATACTCGCCATTATTACTCGACGTAACAACGACACACTGTTCATTGTAACCTGGTGAGTGGCGCTTTGAACGAGGCAAACTTTCTTCTTGGCCAACACACTATGCTGCCATATGTGATAATAGGTATTATCATTGTCCGGTACAGCCATCGAATCACTATGGGCTTTAGCCCCAAAGTTTCACCGTAGGTGGAACAACACATGCCGAACTCTCGTAAGGTCTCTGTCGTAGCTGTTCGTAGCCATTCCCTATGGCAAATAGTGGAATACTCGACGTAAAAAAGGAATGTCAATAATAGTTAATTTATTCTCAAATAATAATATTACACTTGTAGTAATCTCTTGAAATTACTACGTACTTACTGTACAGAAAAACTAGTTTTTCTGACCACAATTTGCCCTTTTTGGACTCAAAGTATTAAATCATTCATTAAAAAGCCTAACTTATTTATCTTCAACATGGCTGATTTTTGGCTAACTTTTTATATTAATGATAATGTTACTAACTGTGTATTGTTTTTAAAGATTAATTATTTTTAAGTCTATAGTTTTTCTGTTCATTAAAAGTTAGCCAGTAAGACAACTATTCGCCGAATGTCGAATAATAGACACTATTATTCGGTATTTGACAAATAACAAAAAAAAAATGAGTAATGCCGAATACCGAATAATTACGAGTATTCAAGGCATCTCTAATTATTATTAAGGTCTTTATGTAATTCTTTATTGCACACCAAACATAACACCAGAAATACAATGTGAGTTACATATTTCCACTTAAATTTTTCCTTGTTTTTATGATTTAAATGTAGTTTTTATCTACAAGTTGCCAATATTTTCCTTCTGTTGTAAAATGACAACATTTTGCAATGAAAAAAAAAATCTTATACTGTTCATAGCTATTGCATTCTTCCCTTTTAGGGTTCCGTTACCGAAGGGTCCAAATGGCACCCTATTGCTGTCACTCACGTGTCCGTCTGTCTGTCCGTCCGTCGTCTGTCACATGGGTTTTACAGCCATACGGTTGGAGCTAGGGGGAGAAGGGACGTGAAAAAAATATTTTGTTCTACCCCATCGAGTGGGGTATTGTTGTTTAGAGCTTGTTGAGTCGATAAATACTGTATTCTTTTCTTTAAAAAATATTGGTAAACAAAGGAGATGCCACCAAAGACCAGAGTTTTTTACAATATTTTGTTCAGTTTAATTTTTGAACTTCCAATTGACTTATGAACTTGAAATGTGGTGATAATGTTTATTATAACTAAACCTAACCAATATACTGATAAATCATTCTTTGAAATTCCCTCATTTTTCCTATTATAACCAACATAATTTTGCGGTTTGGTATGGATTCCTAAATGTGCGAATTCCGACACGCACTTGGCCATTTTTAGGGTTCCGTACCCAAAGGGTAAAAACGGGACCCTATTACTAACACTCCGCGATCCGTCTGTCTGTCTGTCTGTCCGTCTGTCACCAGGCTGTATCTCATGAACCGTGATAGCTAGACAGTTGAAATTTTCACAGATTATGTATTTCTGTTGCCGCTATAACAAAAAATACTAAAAAAAGAATAAAATAAATGTTTAAATGGGGCTCCCATACAACAAACGTGATTTCTTTGCCGTTTTTGCTATAATAGTTCGGAACCCTTCGTGCGCGAGTCCGACTCGCACTTGGCCAGTTTTTATCTTATTGTTTAACTTACTAACTACCCCTGTGCAGGTATATTTTATTATTCGGGCTGAGGAAACCGTCGTGCACGTTAGAACACAAACCCTCTGGTCACCCAGATCTTACACAGATGTTCTGAGCAAATCAGGAGCTTTAATAACTTCTGGAGGGAGGTGGGCTGGTTGGAATAACCGCCAAACGGCCGCCATGGCCCACGCACAATGATCCACCTGACTACAGTGCGGCAACCAAACCCTACAACACAGAACATTCTATCAATGTTTTGCCGGTTACACAATCTATTAAAATATTGACTTGACATTTAAATCATTTGATAAGTGCTATCAGTCAATGCTGTCTATATTTGTGTCAATAACATGATTTACCAGTATGATAAAAGAACTGCACTCCGAATTATGGTAAATAGAAAATATGTGAAAATTTTATATGTATAGTGTTGCATAAAACATGTTTCTTGCAACACGTACTGTAACATGTATCTAAACCAGTGTAATGCGACAAGATTTTCTGCTAGATTATATCTCTGTGGCTTCCCCCCCATGGAAAAGAAAGAACCATATTCCAATAGAAAGGACAATTAAAATAAAAAACCGGCTAAGTGCGAGTCGGACTCGCGCACTAAGGGTTCCGTACCATTAAAGAAAAAAACGGCAAAAAAATCACGTTTGTTGTATGGGAGCCCCCCTTAATTCATTTTATTTTAATTGTATAATTACTATTTTTTGAAGTGAATATACAACTAAATATTCTGTGAATATTTCAAGCGTCTACCTGTTTCCGTTATTAATATCGAGCAAAAACAGCAAAAAAAACACGTTTGTTGTATGGGAGCCCCCTCTAAATATATTTTATTTTAATTTAATAATTATTATTTTTTGAAGCGAATATACAACTAAATATTCCGTGAATATTTCAAAAACAGCATAAAAACACGTTTGTTGTATGGGAGCCCCCCTCAATTTATTTTATTTAAATTTAATAATTATTATTTTTTGAAGTGAATATACAACTAAATATTCCGTGAATATTTCAAGCGGTTGCCGTTATCAATATCGAGCAAAAAACGGCAAAAAATCACGTTTGTTGTATGGGAGCCCCCCTTAAATATGTATTTTCTTCTGTTTTTAGTATTTGTTGTTATAGCGGCAACAGAAACACATCATCTCTGAAAATTTCAACTGTCTAGCTATCACGGTTCACGAGATACAGCCTGGTGACAGACGGACAGACAAACAGACAGACAGACAGACAGACGGATCGCGGAGTCTTAGTAATAGGGTCCCGTTTTTACCCTTTGGGTACGAAACCCTAAAAAAGTAGACTATGACACTCACCAATATGGAATTTCTCAATAAATATGCCTAGCCTTTTCCCAACTATATTGGGGTCGGCTTCCAGTCTTACCGAATTCAGCTGAGTACCAGTGTTTTACAAGGAGCGACTGCCTATCTGACTTCAACAACCCAGTAACTGGGTAACACGGTACCCCTTGGCAAGACTGGTGTCAGATTTGAGGCTTCTGACTATCCGTAACGACTGTGTAAGATTTCAAATGACAGCCGGGATCAACGGCTTAACGTGCTTTCCAAGGCACGGAGGAATCTCGCTATGTAAGATGGTCACCCATCCACGGACCGACCTCGGCAAGCGTTGCTTAACCTTGAAGATCGAACCGTGTGGCTGTTATTTGTTGCATATAAAATTCATTCTTTGGCGTGCGCTGAGAAAACTATTGACACCTACAACGTCACAAACTCACAATTCACAAACTTTACCTCTTTATAATATTAGTATAGATACATACAAAAATATGTACTACATGATTAGGTAGGGTAGGGTAGGGTAGTGTAAGTAGGGTAGGGTATGGTAGGTAGGGTAGGTGGGTAGAGTAGGTATGGTAGGTAGCCAATTGACGGGAGCGACGCCCCGGGGGTCAGCTGGTTATAGTATTTATATTATACAGTATAGTATATATATATATATATAGTATTTAAATTCACTTTCTAATGTGGTATTAATTAGTACTTCTACAGATTATCTATACTTATACTAATGTATATACTAATATTATAATGAGGAAAGATTTGTATTTTTGTATGTAATGGATAAACTTAAAAACTACTGGACCGATTTAAAAAATTCTGTCACCGTTGGGAAGCTACACTATCCCCGGGTGACATAAGCTACTTTTTAACCGACTTACCAAAAAGGAGGAGGTTCTATGTTCGACTTCATGTATGTTTTTTTTTTTTTTTTTTTTTTTTTTGTGTATGTTCACCGATATCTCCGTCAATTATGGACCGATTTTGAAAATTCTTTTTTTGTTTGAAAGGTCAAATTCCGAAATTGGTCCCATTTTACTTTGGTGAAGATCTGATGAAGAACTTCGGAGATATACAACAGAACTCTTCAATAAATAACGGAAAATCTCTCGGGATTGCTGCAATCGCATGTCTGTTTATTGTTTATACCATTTCATAACATAACATCACGCCAGTACGCTCAAAAGTGGTACGCAGAACTCTCATTTCACCGATTATGTTTTGAGATTCATGTTATTCGGGTAATCTATTCTGGCGTTACTAAATAACTTGCCTATAGGTACAACTAAAAAGGGTAAAATAAAAAACTTTTTTGCAAAAAAATACAACCGACTTCCAAATAAAAAACTACAAAGTGAAAAATAACTTTATTTTTGGAAGTCGGTGTCTATATCGCAAAGAATTGGTACCTACGAAAGACACCGACTTCCAAAAATAAAGTTATTTTTCACTTTGTAGTTTTTTATTTGGAAGTCGGTTGTATTTTTTTGCAAAAAAGTTTTTTATTATCCCTGTATTCGCACAGGAACGCGATCTACGCGGGTGAAACCGCGAGGCGTCTGTTAGTCTTCTATAATCACACAAACAATTCTATAATAGTCATGTTGATAAAAAGTAGCATCAGTGATTACACTATCAGAGGCTACTTTAATCAGTATAAGATATTTCATGATCAGATCAGTACTACCGGAGAATACTTTCTACAAACAATCAAATTTATCTTGATTTTATGGAGTGATAGAAAATTTGTTTAAGTGATTTTATGGAGAGCAGTGGTGGCCCAGTGGTATCGTCCGCGACTTACAAGTTGCAGGTCGTGGGTTCGAGCCCAGAATCAAAAATTCGAAGACGTGACATCCACCAACCCGCACTGGGCCCGCGTGGTTGATTACGGCCCATTCCCTCTCACAGAGAGTAGGCACGTGTCCCAGCAGTGGGAACATTAATAGGCTGATGATGTGATGGGGTGATAAACATTTTTTTTTTTACATTGGCGAATTTTCCCTACAGCAAAATACCTCACGACATGATACTAGGATAAGGTAGATGGACCCCTTTTCCGCACTTAGACCCGCATTTGGTCCGTTGTGCTTGCACGCGTCCTCTCTATGAGAGGTAATGTGCCGTAGTCCACCATGCGAGCTCACCGAGGAATTTGGCCCTGTAACCAGCGATTACTGGGCAGCTTAGGAGCAGGTGTGCTGCTGTCTCGTCCTTTTCCATGCATGCTCTGCACAGTGAGCTGTCCGTGATCCCAAAGACAAAAAGGTGGTTGTTAAAAGTCCCATGGCCATCTATTTCCTTTCAGGGAATACAGGCACCCTGTTGTGAAACCCCAAGGGCTGATATTTCAATAAATCAGATTATTTTAACTGAGGAATAATAATAACATATTCGCGATCTGGCTGACCAAAACAAGATGTATCCTCCGACTGCACAGCATGAATTTCTTTTTGTTTACGTCTTTTTAGTGCAGTCGGGTTTTTTGATATTTTGAATTATTTTTTTTTTTTTTTTCTTTTTCGATTTTTGTGCATTTAAAGATATAATAAGTATTATATCTTTTTTGAAATCACCTCTTAAAATCCTTTATTTTGATACCCCACACGACGGGATTGGCAGAAAAAAATTATTGGGCCCCTACAAAATGGCGCCCAAAAGCCGCTATTTTTCAATTTTAACGCGTTTGGTATCTAGAACGCCACATAGGAAAAACATTCATAGAAAGACTGATAAATACATTACCCTACTTCGGCAGTCGGGTAAAAATGGCCGTTTGACATATTTTCTATACACACATCACATCACATCATCAGCCTATTAATGTTCCCACTGCTGGGACACAGGCCTCCTCTCTGTGAGAGGTGATGGGCCGTAATCCACCACGCGGGTCCAGTGCGGGTTGGTGGATGTCACATGTCTTCGAATGTTTGGTTCTAAGATATGCCGGTTTGCTCACGATGTTTTACTTCACCGTTTTGAGAGCAGTGGTGATGAAATAATTTACACAAAGTAAAGCGCCTACCTGGGCTCGAACCCACGACTTGCAAGTCACGGCCGATACCACTGGGCCACTCCTGCTCTCAAACAACTACTTGTCTATTTTCTATGCAAAAGCCATTTTTAAGCCTCAGTTAAAAGTTATTACACTATTGAAAAATCGGGTCTTAGTCTTATAATTTTCTATACCATATGTTTTATTTCAGTTACGAATATGGCACAAGAATTAATGTCGTTGTCAATGATACTACGGAGCAGATCATGGATTTCGAAGAGGTATTTATTCATGGCCATACATTTTAAGTTTAATCTATCCAAACTTTATTTTTGCTAAAATGCGACATAAAAGCTTCGGTCTGATATGCTGTTATGGATTTGAAAGCTTCAATCGTTTATTTGCCGAAAGTGTATCATTTGAGAAAATAAATCAACATGTATCGTTGTCGCAGGAAACCAAGTTATGGAATAGCTACCCCACCCGCGTGCACGTCTCTACCAACGAGACGCTTACCACCGAAAACCCTATCTTCGTGACAGCCACACAGCAGAAGGGTAAGTAGTTATAGTACCCGCAGGCTTATTACGTATCTTTTGCAAGAGCAAAACGATAGCGATCAAACGCTTTATGTCATAAAAGTCGGAATTATCTGCAGTTTTAGTATGGTATGTCCTACACAATCGTTTGTTAATCGCTCGCTGTTTGTCAAATGCACTTATTAAAAAAAAAAATCGCCAACAACTCTAAAACATGGAAGAGCAATTATGGCTATCGTTTTGCTCTTGCAAAAGATAAGTAATAAGCCTGCCGGATGTTATGGCGCAGATACCCTTGAGTAGCTGATTTTAAAATGAAAATCACGTCTAAACGGCTAGTCGTAATTTTTTGGAAAAAATATTTGTTACATTAGACCATTTTCTTAATAATTAGATCTAAGAAAATTTAGAGTTTTATTCGTATAACAAAGTGTAATAATTTGTAAAGTTATGTCTAAAACGGTCAAAAACACTACAATCGCACCAAATATGAAATCGACACCATCTCACCTAATGAAATCGACACCATCTCAAAGACAATTTAATTATTTACATTTTTATCTGAGGCTTTTTTTTAAAGTCATTGAAAAATAAGTGAAGTACAAAAAACTACTAAACTTTGGGTCGCGCGGGTGTGAAACGTGTGCGCGTTTTGTTCCCTCAAGGTCGTTGGTGTTAGTCGTCTATGGCACATACGTGCTTTAGAAAGTGTCTGTCACATGTATAAATCTATAACTTAACGTGTCATATTACAGCGTACGAATCTATACATACAGACGAAGATTTAGCTCCGATCCTAAATAAATTGGCTTATGGATGAGAGAGGCGATATATACGCCCCAATGTTAACGGAGTACTGGCCGTGCGCCCGCTCGATGCAATAATATAAATAATGAACCTCCTTTCGAACAGTCTTGTTTGCAAAATATTATTTGATTTTTTTATGCTATTTCAGTTATGAAGAAATCCCAGCCATCAATTTTTCTGTGTAAAAATATTTTTAAACATCCCAGTCGTTTTGGAGGAGTTTCCAAAAGTTGCGAAAAAATATCGTGTTGTTAATTATCTTTTTAATGCAAAACTATTAGTTACACGAAAAAACCTTGTTTCAAAAATTATGTACATGAATCAATAATAAATATTTTTTTTTTTTCAAACCTTTTAACCAAGCCGTTATGTCTTAGGAGTGTGCTTTAGAAAGTTACCGTTTTAGGCTTAACACGCACTGCGATTTTTATTCGCGCGAATTTTTTTCCGCACATCTGTGACCTATGGAAATGTATGAAGCAGCACGCACTGCGGAAAAAAATTCGCGCGGAAATAATAACGCAAGAAATCCGCAACGCGGTGCGATTTAAAATCCGCGCGAATATTCTGTGGACTATGGATGTATATGGAACTGCACGCACTGCGAAAAAAAATTCGCGTCTCGCGGCCGCTTGGCCACTCAGTCGCGTGCCAACACTCATACTGGGAAGATATTTTATGAAAATTTAAACTGATGTTATTAAACTGATTTTGCGTAACTACTAGACGTATTTTTATTTTATTTTATGTGATACGCTTGCATTGATCACTATCTCGCCTGATGTTGTGGTTGAAGGTGCAGCACGCTTGCCTAGAAGTAACCTATTCACTCTTGACTTAAAGACCCCTATTATGATATCGAAACTGAGTATCGGTCTGGATCTGTTGTCAGCAGAAGGTCCAAACAATTACACTACAATACAACTATATTCTACTTTCGACTTTCACGCAGGCGCAGCCGCTGGTAGAATCTATTACATCGTAAAAATTAAAAGCACGCCTCTATGAGTCCTACATTCAAAGTTGTGGGGATTGGACCCCTTAGATGGGGTGATTTTATCGATATATATATATATATAAATTAAATGCATTTTTGAACAGCCTTAAAGTTTTATTACTACAAAACCGGACACATTGTAAATATTAGAATAAAATCAATTTGAGAAAAATATAGAAAAACTGGCCAAGTGCGAGTCGGACTCGCGCACGAAGGGTTCCGTATCATTATCGCAAAAAACGGCAAATATCACGTTTGTTATATGGTAGCCCCACTTAAATATTTATTTTATTCTTATTTTTAGTATTTATTGTTATAGAGGCAACAGAAATACACCATCTGTGAAGATTCCAACTGTCTAGCTATCAAGATTCATGAGATACAGCCTGGTGATAGACAGACGGACCGTGGAGTCTTATTAAATAAGTGCCGTTTTTACCCTTTGGGTACGGAACCCTAAAAAAAGACTACGTGAAGTCGAGGTGCCCCGATTCGGGTTTGGAACAGCTTAGACCTAAATTATTAAAACTAGGATTTTCCTCGTAAACTATGAGGCTTCGCGACTTGAAACTTTGTTACGTGAAAGTGTTCTCCAAGAAGAGCTTTTTTCCATACGTAATAAAAATATAAACCTCCTAGCAGCCTGGTTACACACCGAAGTAAAGCCTTTTTTAATCTCTATCTGTTATTCCCTCCCCCCTTGGCAACACCCATGAATCTGCACTAATCAATCTTAGCTTACCTTAGAGTTATCGAGAGTCTCTCTTCAACTGAAATTGCTTTTCTCCATGGTGTATCTTGGTAATATATAGAAGGACCAATATGGCGAAGTAAATTGTCGTATGTTTTTATTGTCATTCTAAAATACCCGAACAACAATTTACTATTTTCTCGCAATGCTTGGTATTTGACGGAAAAAAATCCTTTCATAGGTCTTAACGCCGTAAAAGGGTGAACCCAATATTGGCGACATCTTTTGACACGCCTTTTACGGCGGCGTAATAAAAGGTAAATCAATATTTTGGTTCTATAGTCCATACGTGCGTCTCGGCTGAGAACTGGGTGGAACTGAAAAAAAATCGCGCGAAATTTTATCCGCAGTGCGTGTTAGTCAAATTCAGTACGCGAAAAAAAATTCGCGCGAATATAATTCGCGCGAATAAAAATCGCAGTGCGTGCTTAGCCTTACGGCACCAAAGCGGTTGTAGGCCCTTAAGGGTACACTAGTCGACGGCACGAACTATTTTGTGCGCGGGGTTAAAATGTTTTTTATATCAACCGACAACACGTGCGGAAGAGATACATGCTGTGATGAGCAGTTGGAAGCTAGATCGCGTACGAATACACACTTTTGCAAATTTGTAGCGAAATGGATAATGATTTAGGACGAAACCGAGCGCGCGAAATTTTATAAACAGACCTTTGGCAGTCTAGATATCATGAAAAAACGACTAAATCCATCTGTTCAAAATAAAATTATTTTCATTGTTGAACTACTATCCCTGTATGGAGGCCGTTTTGCAATTTTCCGTCTTTTTATGGTATTTATTTGCGCCCAAAAATGCGTTAAAATTAGTGTCGAAATGTAATTTTATTTTGAACAGATACATTTAGTCGTTTTTTCATGATATCCATACTCCCAAAGGTCTGTTTATAAAATTTGGCGCGCTCGGTTTCGACCTAAATCATCATCCGTTTCGCTACAAATTTGCGAAAGTGTGTATTCGTACGCGAACTAGCTTCTTACTGCTCATCACAGCATCTATCTCTTTCGCACGTGTTGTCGGTTGATATAGCATGCATTTTAACTCCGCGCACAAAATAGTTCGTGCCGTCGACTAGGGCAACCTTAAGGCATCATTTATGTTTGTTAGTTCAAAACATACGAGTATTTGTTAGAGTCGTCAGTGTTTTTAACGTTTGGTAAAGCTGTCTATTTGAATTTGCGATGTCATTGATTTTTACAATACAAATATATATGTTTTTTTATTCAACCCCACAAGTTAAAGGGTAAAATTTACAAGTCCGTGATAAGACCTGTCGTACTGTATGGATCAGAATGTTGGGCTGTGAAAAAGATGGATGAAAAGAGATTGCATGTAGCAGAGATGAGAATGTTGAGATGGATGTGCGGAGTGACGAGAATGGATAAAATGAGAAATGAGTATATTAGAGGAAGTTTGAAAGTGGCGCCAGTGACAGAAAAGTTAAAGGAAACCGTTTGTCCTGGTATGGTCATCTGATGAGGAGGCATGAAACGCATGTTACTAGAAGAGTTATGAATATAAATGTGGATGGATGGAGAGGGCCAAAGAAAAGATGGATGGACTGTGTGAGGACTGATATGAAAGAAAAGGGAGTCAGTGATAGCGTGACGGGGGACAGGACGGTATGGAAGAAGAAAACGTGTTGCGCCGACCCCGAGTAACATGGGACAAGGGCAGGAAGATGATGATGATATTATCTATAGGCTTGCGCTTGACCACTATCTCACGCACGATGCCTAGAAAAACCCATTCACTCTTGACTTAAAGACCCCTAGATTGTAGCTATCGGGAAACACAGACTCCGGCAGGGAATTCCATACCTTAGCTGTACGCAGAAGGGTCGTTCTTCTTTTTAACCTACAAAAAGGTCACTTGACTTTGACTTGACTTTGACTATACGCTTGCGCTTGACCACTATCTCACCTGATGATAAGCGATGATGTGGTCGATGGTGAAGCACGCTTGCCTAGAAAAACCCATTCACTCTTGACTTAAAGACCCCTAGATTGTAGCTATCGGGAAACACATACTCCGGCAGGGAATTCCATACCTTAGCTGTACGCAGAAGGGTCGTTCTTCTTTTTAACCTACAAAAAGGTCACTTGACTTTGACTTGACTTTGACTATAGGCTTGCGCTTGACCACTATCTCACCTGATGATAAGCGATGATGTGGTCGATGGTGAAGCACGCTTGCCTAGAAAAACCCATTCACTCTTGACTTAAAGACCCCTAGATTGTAGCTATCGGGAAACACATACTCCGGCAGGGAATTCCACACCTTAGCTGTACGCAGAAGGGTCATTCTTCTTTTTAACCTACAAAAAGGTGTCTCCACCAGTCAGTGAAAAAAAAAAACTAGGAAATTGCCATTATTTTTTCTTAACTGTATCTCAACATGCACTGTACTATACACATAATGGCTGTGCACAATTAAATAACATATGTATTAAATAATTTAATTGTAAAAAGTGCGTTACAGAGTTGTAAATCTGCGTGACAGAACAAAATCTCAGTGTCTCCCGCTACCTCGGCTTGCTATACGCAAATATTACGAAAAAATTATATGATGACACAAAACTTAAAAATATCTTATAACTCCTAAATATATGTTTTACTTTTATCTGATCTTTTAATTTGTAAATTCTGTCACATGGGTTGTCCTTCAAAATACGCGTTTGTGCCGTTCGTTTTTGTGGCCTGCGATTGAAGGTTTAGACCCCTTTCCCCCCTGCGTACGTCGTACGACAGCGCGTCAGTCAGTCGCCCGAAAGCTGTGATAGGAAGTGCGTGTGTTTATTCGGCTACCGCTTCGTCACGTAAGTAATAGATTCAAAATATAATTATTATTGTTACGTTTCGTTGTCTACTCTTACGTAATAAGAAATATTTTATTGCCAACGTGTAAATTATATATTCTATGTTAACTTTTAAATGTTATCGACTTTGCAACAAATTTATACTCCTCCGTCACATGACAACTCCGTCACATGTTTATTGTGACGGAGTGGTAAAGTACGTGACGGAGGGGTAAAATAAACGTTATTCATGTTCTATTTATGCTGAAGCCGAGAAATACTGAAATAGATACATTCGTTATTATGGTAATTATTCCTACGGAAAGTGTTACAAATATTTTTCTATCTTCTCGTATATTTAGGTACTTATTACATATTGTCTATTCCCAGATACCACCATGGTAAAATATAAGACATTAACACCAGCAGAAAGACAGCGGTTTTGTCGGGAGAAACATTAAGATTAATGTTTCTCCCGACAAAACCGCATTAAGGAGAAAAATTACCTGAGTAGGTAGCTGAAATAAACAGTAAGGATTTAGAAAGATACCATGTTCGAAAGAAGCTAGTGGCTGCCATGACCATGCGAGAACATCGAATCAAAAAGCGAATATGGCATGAAGGAAATAAAAAAAGGAAGAAGGAAAAAGATTCTTGAAGAGGTACTTTTAAACACGCCGGTTCCATCACCAATACCAGAAACCCCACGAATGACTCAATCGACAACACCGACTCCCTCTGAAGAAGAATCGTAGTTCAAGGGGAAGAAAGAATGTGAAAAGAGATTATATTAAGTTATACAGAGATAAGAAAGTTCAAAGACCAGTTAGAGAAGAAAGTTCTAAAATATAAAAAGAGATTGCACAGAAAATCAAAAAAAGACAGCAGCAGGAACAAAGATGAAAGCAATAGTCAGAATACAAAGAAGCACAGCGTTCGTATCAGGGCATGGAAAAGGAGCTGCTGATGGTGTTGGAGGGTCAATGAAATGCCAAGCTGATGCCATAGTAGCTAGAGGAAACGATATTGCAGATGTGTTCCAATTCTTTTCCACGCTTCAAGATGGCAACAAAATTTAACTGTTCATAGTGACAGACGAAGACGTAGAAAAGGTAGCAGCAACGATTCCAATTAACATTGTGTCTCTGAAAGGAACAATGCAAGTCCACCAAATGTACACGGAAACTCGTGGAATCTTAAACCATCGGGTATAAAGTGGTTTTTGTGAACAATTCTGTTCTTGCCACGTTCCTTAAACTTATCGGCCTCTGCCTGAAACCCAACAACAACAACAAAATACTGTGGACGAGTTCTTATCTAACGAAAAAGAAGACGATATAATTCATGATTTCACGCTCGCTGATATTACGAACACAATTGGGATGCCCCGAAAAAGTTTTTACGATACTGTGTATAGCCCAGGTGAATCATCCGATGAAGATCAGCCTTTGACCACGCTTTAAACGAAAGATCCATATGATCAAACTTTCGTCTGCGGTACTTTTTACCAAGCACTCCAGCCTGAAGACATTCATCCAATGAATATAATAGACGGAGTACACGTATTGATTAAAATACGAAGCGAGAGGAAAATCCACGCTGGAGTAGCAAAAAGTACCGTCGATGAAGAAGGCGATGTCTTGGTAATGTTCCTAAAAACAGTCGATGATAGTGGAAGACGGTGGAGAATGACGTATCGGATGTTCCTTTTGATGATTTGATTCAAGTCTTACCGGCTCCGAATGTTATTAAAAAGGGAAAGAGAATAGTCTCTAATAGATTTCCAGTTCGAAGAGCCACTATTATGATCGAAAAATAAGACTTTCTATCAGTGGCTTCGAAATTGAAATATTGTCTTGCTATATTGTGCTATTGTTAATGATGTATATTTTATTTTATGTTTTTGGCAATTTAGACTCGATTTTTTTATTTACTTGAGACGAGTGAGTAGTCATTAAATTTACTAAGATACGAATCTCTTATTCTAAAGTTTCTCAAATTTGATTTAATTAATTATCTAAGGTCGATCTCATGTTATTTTACATGACAATGTTGAAGGCTGATAAAGAAATATAACAACATAAATAAACCTAGAAAAATAAACCTGTTTTATTCCAAAACGCAGCCTGGTATCCCCTAGAATTAACCACTCTGTCACATAAGTTACTACTCTGTCACGATGTTGTCTCCTGGTAGGAAAATTGCTTTGGTCGTTTATATATTTTGTTATGACTAGTGCAACATTGGTAAACTATATTTATAATCGTTGATGATATTGCCGTCTGTGATATTCGTATTTATTTGTAAATGATAGTAAAAAGTGATTTATAGCAAAAATATACTTTATATTAGCAGAAAATGTGACAGAGTGGTGTAAGATCATGAATAAAACATATTTTATAAATACAAATGTATTATTTTAAAATGAAAACATATTATGTGTCTTTGGTAGTTACCAATGTTTTGCGTTATGGACACCGATTTCCAATAATAAAGTTATTTTTCACTTTGTAGTTTTCTTATTTGGAAGTCGGTAGTATTATTTTGAAAATAAGTTTTTTTATTTTTTTTAATCCTTGCTCCACACTAGGAATTTCTTTCTGTATGTTGGTGCGTTTACAAACATATAAATTCACATACACAAACACCCAGAGCCGGAACAACTATCTGTAGGTCACACAAATATTGGTTCCGTGCGGGAATCAAACCCGCGACACGCAGCGCAGCAGTCAAGTTTTATTTTTCACTTTTTAGTTGTGTCTACCTAATAGACAAGTATTTAAGTAAGGTACCTACAATGCCAGAATAGATTACCCGAATATCATGAAACTGAACATACACGGTGAAATGAGAGTGTATCAAGGTGAACTGTACAGATCTGCGTACCCCTTTAGAGCGTACTGGCGTGATGTTATGTTATGAAATGCAAATAAATGATAATGGCTAATTATTTTTAGGTATATCGTCGTGGGAGATACCACTGCTGGTGCAAACTCATAAAGGTGCGCTGCTGTTTTCGGATATGTCACGGACACTGTGCCCGCATGATGCTGGACCAGGTTAGTACCTGCTTACATTGATATATTATCTTTAGGGATTCGGTTTCTCCACTTACGGTGGAGGTGGACCATTGTGAAGCTGTCACCTCCTTCTGCGAAGCAGTAATTCTCGCGAAGGAGGCCGCGGCACGCGTGAGGGAGATGCAACGGAGACGCCGACTTTTGCCGACAAGCACCCGTGTTACAGTTGCTAGTGTCAGGGCCGTGGTAAATCTCTTTCAAAATCCGCGATCCAGACAGGCATCGGCCCTAGCGAACGACGGATTTTTTTACTGACATCTCTTTGAGGCGCGCGTGGAATACTATGCGCCGTCGACTCGCGCCTTGTCATTTTCGGACGGCGAGCTTCCCATTACTCTACGGTGGCCGGGAATCGGCCTGCTTCTCCCGACGCACAGGGCGCCTCCTGCGGTTGTTAGGGGCGTGAAGTCATTGGATGATTTCCAAAACCAAAAATAAGTTCATAAACTAAAACCCGAATACTGAAAATTACTTAACGTAACAAAACAATACATTCTCCAAAGTGGCATACGACCACAGTTATCCTCTCAATATAAGCATCTTGTTGATCCAAAGCCATACAAATGGTCCAACAATACTTTTTAGGGTTCCGTACCCAAAGGGTAAAAACAGGGGGATGACCATAAGCTCTTAGAGCGGTATCAATTTGAAATCGAGTAAGTGACAGATGTATACAAGTCAAGTCCCTTATTCGATATTAAATTGATACCGCTCTAAGAGCTTATCGTCACCCCCCAGGACCCTATTACTAAGACTCCGCGGTCCGTCTGTCTGTCATTAGGCTGTATCTCATGAACCGTGATAGCTAGACAGTTGAAATTTTTACAGATGATGTATTTCTGTAGCCGCTATACAACAAAAGTGTGTTTTTTTTGCAGTTTTTTGCGATTGTGGTACGGAACCCTTCGTGCGCGAGTCCGACTCGCACTTGGCCGATTTTATTAAATGGCTATCTATACTTAATATTATAAAGCTGAAGAGTTTGTTTGTTTGTTTGAACGCGCTAATCTCAGGAACTATAGCTGGTTGAAATTGAAAAAATATTGTTGGGTTGGTTAGTACATTTATCGAGGAAGGTTATAGGCTATATAACATCACGCTACGACCAATAAGAGCGGAGCATAAATGGAAAAATGTTGCAAAAACGGAAAAAAAAATGTTTTTGAGAGATTCCGTTGCGTGCGCTGCGTAAACGGTTAAAGTTACGTAACCAGTTGACGGGAGCGAAGCCGCCGTGGACAGCTAGTAACATTAAACTGATTGTGTAAATCTACCAAACAATACATTACCCTGACTGTACATCCCTATTTTGTTCCAGACATAAAAACAGTGAACCGTCCGATGATTCAGATAACGACATCCAATCCTAAGAACGTATCAGTTGATATTACGCTGAAAAGAGTCACCGACTTCTATGTTCACGTTAATAAGGTAAGGTAAAAGTAACTTTATTGCTTAAGAATAGAGTATAGTTTGCGCTGCATCTTTTTTTGTTCGCATAACCTTTTTAACAGTACCAGTAATTCTGAAATCAACTGAATCAATAGAGGATTTCGCTGTAACTTTCATAGTTCTATGAACTTTGCAATAGGACTAGTAAATATGAAATCAACTTTATTCACACTAACGTTCGGTTCATAGTCGTACGAAAAAGTGAAAATAAAATAAAAAAAAATTATAAAAAAATGCTACCGACTTCCTAATAAGAAAACTACAAAGTGAAAAATAACTTTATTTTTGGAAGTCGGTGTCCATAACGCAAAAAATTGGTACCAAAGACACCGAAATCCAAAAATAAAGTTATTTTTCACTTTGTAGTTTTCTTATTAGGAAGTCGGTAGTATTTTTTCATTTTTCACTTTTTAGTTGTACCTACCTAATAGGCGAGTAGTTTTGTAAGCCGTGAGTACCTATAATGCCCGAATAGATTACCCGAATATCATGAAACTGAACATAACCGGTGAAATGAGAGTGTACCAAGGTGAACTGTCCACATCTGCGTACCTCTTTAGATCGTACTGGCGTGATGTTATGTTATGAAATGGTATAAACAATAAACAGACATGCGATTGCAGCAATCACGAGAGATTTGCCGTTATTTATTGAAGAGTTCTGTTGTATATCTTCGAAGTTCTTCATCAGATCTTCACCAAATTAAAATGGGACGATTTCGGAACATACTCTTTCAAACTAAAAAAGAATTTTCAAAATCGGTCCACAATTGACGGAAATATCGGTATTATACACAAAAAAAAAAACAGACAAAGTCGAATATAGAACCTCCTCCTTTTTGTAAGTCGGTTAAAAAGGGAGAGAGGCCTTTGCCCTGTAATGGGGCAATATAGGTTAGTTAGCGTCACAGAAAATATATAATACTAGGATACAGATGCCTCATCCCATGCAACGAAAATCTGCCGACGTAACTGGCGTTTTTCGACGGAGTATACGGACTTTTTACATCGATCGCGTTCGGTTCCGTTCCACGGCTGGCTATAGATGGTGTTAGCAGCGACATTCGTTCGGTTCGTGACAATTTTTCCTGTAAATACAGTGACGATTTGTTTAAGGAAATTATTAATCGGCGAAAAATATACTGAATGGGCGACTGTTATACTAAGCAAATAACTATTTATCCGGTTTGAGTACTCGTAATGCCTTTTAGGAGGTTTTTGTGAGCTGTGGTAGTAATATTGTTACATTTTTTAATTGTATTTGGGGTTCTTTTTTTATATTTTATCATATTATTCTTTTAAAATACCTGAACAACCATCGAGGCGACATCGCTGTGCAGCGCGGGTGTTCGGGTGTATTCGTGTTTTCAACGAATTAGTCCAAGAGCGAGCGAAGCGAGCTCGGGAGCTTAGTGAACCCCGACATGGATAGGTTAGGTTCAAAAGGGATGATCATGTTAGGATACTGGGTCTAAAGTAACCTAACATGAAGGAGATTTAGGTATTATTATATATTTTTTTATACATATAGGAGATGACGGGCGCTAAGTTCGCTCGAAAGAAAGAAGGAAAGAAAACTAGTTTATTTGGCACACACAGATACACACAATGTAGGTACAAAAATAGGGAGACAGAAAAAGGAACCCCGGCTCCGTCGACAAACTTTTATTTTCAAGTCGCTGTTTTAAACATTTGTATTCGTTCACAGTTTGTCGCTCACTTAGTATTTCAGTAAGCCATATTCAGTATTTTTTCCACCTTTAATTTGAATTTGTTTTCGCTCGTTTAAATACTATCCTTTGTTTTATAGTACTTTTTGCACGTTTTTACAGTAACATTGTACCAAAATGTGTTACAATACAAATTTAAAAAATTAAGTGCCATGCTTCAGAAATTTTAAAACCGCGACATCTATTGGAATCAATATTTTAAATGATCCGTTCAAATAATCTTTGAAATGTGAATTAAGAGCTTAATTGCCATAATTTGATTCAAGATTCAAGATTATTTATTTGTGGAAACATGAGTACACATACAGAGCATGCAAGTTATTAAATTACATAATAGATTAAGAGCAGTCATGTTTGGCCTTAGTGGCGTACAAATATTTAAATTTTAGTAATAAAAGTCATTGGATAAATTATTAGATTAAATAAGAACAAAATAGTAAATCACAATTTCTAAAACAAATAAATTAAATAATGGTCATAGTTAGGTAACAATTATTAAATGTCAAAATAGTAAATCACAATTTCTAAAACAAATAAATTAAATAATGGTCATAGTTAGGTAACAATTATTAAATGTCAATTAAAATTATTGAGAGTTGAGAGTTGATGAAACAAGAACTTATTTTTTTATGATCAATTCTAGAAAATGTTAATTTTACACGCAATTCAATAACAAATCTATACATATCATGCCATCTGGTAATATTTATTCGAACCAAACTTTCTTTGTTAGCGCTGGGACCCCGTGTTAGCGTTAAGTTCATACTTATTAATTAAAGATGAAATAAAGATGCGTTGCCATACCAGACCCAAAACTGAAATGTGTATGGTGGTAGTACTCACTCTGACGAGCTGTTTTACAGAGAGCTCTGCTACAACTTTTCAGTGTTACACACCAAGCATTACAATTTAAACCTTTACCCAATGGATTTAGAGTTGCATATTTCGACAAAAGTTCTAATGTCCCTACAGTTCTTTCTGGTCAAGAGCAGACCAGTCCATCATTGCAATTTAAGCCGTATGCCATTGAGGTTAACGTCGTACGACTTTATACTATCAAAGCTCTAGCTTTTCAGAAGCGCTGCGGTAATCATTGCACTTTAAACCTTATGCCAATGGCTTTAAAGTCACAAGTCTCTCATACAATTTTTGCTTTTCAGGAGATACAATTGAATGTGACACCAAGTTCTCCAAAGTACTTCTTCTTCTCCTTTGAACAACCTTGGAACAAGTCCAGAACTTTGCCTAATGAAACGATGGTTCGGTAAGTTCCCTCTTCTAATACTTATCTGTATCTAGATACAAAATGGATCAAATTATTTAAGTTAGCTATAAATCCTACTTAAGGTTAACCTAGTCGACGGCACGACCTATTTTGTGCGCGGGGTTAAAATGCCTGCTATCTCATCCGACAACATGTGCGAAAGAGTCAGATGCTGTAATGAGCAGTAAGAAGCTAGTTCGCGTACGTATTAGCACTTTTGCAAGTTACACGAAATGGATGAGGATTTAGGACAAAACGAGCACGCGAAATTTTATAAACAGACCGTTGAGAGTCTAGATATCATGAAAAAACTACTAAGTGAATATTTTCAAAATAAAATTATTTGCATTGTTGAACTACTAATCTATCCCTGTATGGAGGCCGTTTTGCAATATTCTTCCTTCTTATGGTATTTATTGCCGCCCAAAGATGCGTTAAAATTAGTGTTGATATGTAACTTTCGACGCTCATAACTTTCAAATGTATTTCTTTTTATTTTTTGTTTCCATACAGGGCTAGATAATGATGAGACAAATTTATATATATTTTTTATTTTGAACGTACATCGTCAAACAGTGGAGTAATCCCTAGACTACGTTTGTATGGAAGAATTATTCACTAGTGTTACCTTAATTAAAGGCGAAAGTTTGTGAGTGTGTTTGAATTCTTCACGTTCAAACGGCTGAACGGGTCTGGATGAAATAGCACATATGATACTTTTTGTCCCGGGAATATGTTATCTCGTGATAATTTTCGACTGCTACTACGAAGACGTTGGCAGTAGCTAGTCTTAGATATTTATTATGTTTACGCAACACAAACTTTTTGTGGTACACGACAAAGTTGAAATTCCAATGCAACCAAAATTTATTTAGTACTTTTTGATAAATGTCCATTCGAAATCAACCAAAAATACTAAGTCCTAATAATTTGTCTTTTGATTAATGTAAATTCCCGTTTGTATTAGGATTTTTGTGTGGGTTAGGCAGGGCCATGGCCAGTGGCGGAGTAAGGTGAGGGGGAGGGGGCAACGAGGTGCATTTGCAGCCTGTATATTTTATGAATTCAATAGAATTATATTTTTAATTAAATAATTCTAACAATCATCCGAAACTAATCTATCCGAAGCGAGGTTCTAAAATTTTCGATCTCGGTACGCTCGCTCTTGGTATGAATGGTAAAAGAAAATCTTACCAATCAGAGGCAACGTTTTTGTATTTTCAAGCTCGCTTCGCTCGCTCTTGTACCTATTTTAAAGTCACGTTTAGTTGTTTCTTTCTATGGGGTGCTCAATAGAAAACCGCCTCGGGTGCCAACCCATTCTACGCCAGTACTGGCCAGATCTGTATAGTACTCCAACCCTTTCCGTGTTCTAGTGGTTGCACGTGCACTGAGAATGATGAGGATCTGAATTTGATCCCCTAGTCGACCAGTGTTACAGAATTTTATATTCAGAATTTTGGCAGTGCCAAGCGGAATGGAGCTGTACCCATTACTTAGGAAACATAACTGGCGTAATGTGCGCTACCACAGATAATATAATACTAGCATACAGATGCCTCATCCCATACAAAGAAACCGTGCCGACGTAACTAGCGTTTTTCATCTGATTAATCTTGTTATTTTTGTAAGTAAATCAATCGCGTTCGATCCCGTTTCACGGCAATAGATGGTGTTAGCAGCGACTTGCAAGTAAAAGGGGTTTACTAGGTTCGTGAATATTTTTTTTTGCACCAAAATGTGTTACAATGCAAATTTTAACAATCGAGTGGAATGCCTCAGAAATTTGAAAATACGCCATCTATTGGCATCAATTTTAAATGATCCGTTCAAATAATCTTTTAATGTGAATTAAGAGCCCAATATTTCATAATTTTGTACTTAGGAGAGTTGATTAAACAAGAACATACAATTTTTATGTTCAATTCCAGACAATGTTAATTTTACACACAATTCTATTGAATTGTGTGTATATGTTGCGCCATCTAGTGAGATTTATTTGTACCAAATTTTCCTTCTTAGCAATGAGACCCAGTGGCGCTACACAGCTACGTGTAACCTTTTGCGGAATCTTGTCGTGCCGGGAGAACACGGCCTGTCTTGAGATATTTTGTCACGTTTTTGCTCCCAAACTGTGATAAAATGTGAATGTCAAGCGATGTGTTATTTGCAATAGTAATATTTTGTTGCAGGTTTAACTACACGGTACCAAAGAGTGTTATTCTAATGATAGATTCAGATGATAATGTGTGTGCGACAGTATCTATACAGAACAACTCGGTATGTAAAGACATTGTTTTATTTACAAGCTTTAATGTTACTATTTTCTTAATTAGTACTAGCTGTGCCCGCGGCTTCGCTCCCGTCCACTGCCTACCCTACCCAACTTACCCACCTGCACAGAATATTATTTACTCTAAGGAGAAGAATATCGACTTCATACAAAAAAACTGGCCAAGTGCGAGTCGGACTCGCAGACGATAGGTTCCGTACCATTATCGCAAAAACGGCAATAAATCACGTTTGTTGTATGGGAGCCCCACTTAAATATTTATTTTATTCTGTTTAGCTATCACGGTGCATGAGATACAGCCTGGTGACAGACGGACAGACAGACAGACAGACGGACCGCGGAGTCTTAGTAATAGGGTCCCGTTTTTACCCTTTGGGTACGGAACCCTAAAAAATACCTATCCATAGCTGGGACTCGAACCCGGAACCTTGGGCGTAGTAGACCACCCCGTTTATCATTAGGCTATTCAGACGGGCAGTAACGGCGAGAAAAATTACGAACCACATTGCACACACGTCAACGTCATCATTGAAATTAGTAGTATGATTTTGATTAGAGACCCAAAACGGCCAAACCCTCATAAACTGATTTGTTTTTGTTAGCGCATAAGGTTCCGAATTATTATTTTTACTCTAGCCACACCTGAAAATCCTGAAATAGCCCTTGAAGATATAATGTAGTTGATTCGACATCATCATCATCTGCCTAGCCTTTTCCCAACTATATTGGGGTCGGCTTCCAGTCTTACCGGATCCAGCTAAGTACCAGTGTTTTACATGGAGCGACTGCCTTTCTGACCTCCACAACTCAGTAACTGGGTAACACGGTACCTGTTGGCAAGACTGGTGTCAGATCTCAAGCTTCTGACTACCCGTAACGACTGCCAAAGATCTTCAAATGACAGCCGGGACCATCCACGGACTGACCTCGTCAAGCGTTGCTTAACCTTGATGATCGACCCGTGCGGCTGTTATTATTTAGCCACGAGCTCCTCTGTTAGTAAAGTAGTTGGTTCGACATATAGATTTGAAATCCCCTGCCTACCTGCCTACCCTACTTGACTTACTACCTACCCTACCTAGCATTTTTTTATTCTAGGGTCATACTTTCTCTGAGAATCATTACACCACCATTCAGAAAATGACGTCAAATGCACAACGCCATCTATTGAATGTGGAGTTCAACTTCCCGAGTATCTGAATTGCGTGTGTTGTGATACTCGTATTTTACTTCTTGGACACTTTAAATTCATCTAACTTTTGATAGAGTGAACCGATTGCGATGGAACACTCAACTCACTCCATCGTCGACTCTGTCTCTGTCACCTTTGACCTAGACTAGAGTCAAGAGCAAATCCATCACAAATAAAAAAAAACAAAACCTAAGTAATACTTTAAGTTACGCATAATTTTTATATATAAAAGTTCTTATATCTCGATCTAGATCGTATAGAATCTACATTGGTTACGTACATTTTACGTGATGCGTGCACAAATAAACAGATAAACAGACAAAAATTTCAAAAATGCTGGAAATGGGTTCTGTTGGTTATCCTTTACAACCTGGCTATTTTTTTTTAATATTTTCTATGTACAAAAACGACTTTTCTATAGATTTATTATATGTATATTGTCTTCTTCCTCGTTTCCTCATGACTGAGGGTCGTGGCCACATGAGGTCGTTGCCTTCTCCACCAACGCTCTCCATGCTGAGCGGTTTTCGGCCATGCGGACAGATGCCTGAAAATTCCCCCTACAGACATCTTTGACCACATCTGTCCATCGGGTTGGTGATCTTCCACGGCCCCTTTTTCCTTCCACGTTACCAGCCACAATAAGCTTTTCCAAGCTATCAGGCTCCCTCCTGGCCACGTGTCCGAAGTACTGTAGGAGTGCAGATGGTCGATAGGCGAGATTTAACTTTCAGTTCGTTCAGAATTGACGCGTTTGTGCGGCGCGCCATCCAGGGAATGCCTAACATTTTGCGCCAGCACCACATTTCGAACGCATCAATTCTGTTACGAATGCGTGATTTCAGTGTCCAGGTTTCAGAAGCATACAGAAATATAGAGAAGATCAGAGTCCGCATTAGCTTAACTTTGGTACTCTTGCTGATTCCTCTGTTCCTCCAAATCTTCTCCAATCGCTTTACCGCTGACTTTGCAATCTGGGCTCTTCTTACTACCTCTGCTTCACAATCGCCAACTGCAGTTACCATGGAGCCAAGGTAGACAAATTTCTGTACGGTGTCCAGGTCGGATAGCTCTCCAGTTCGTTGCAATGAACGAGCACGATCCACAAACATCAACTTGGTTTTAGCTCAGTTGATAAGGAGTCCATATTCCACACTCACTCTTTGTGCTCTTTGCAGAAGTTCAGCAAGTTCCCTTTCCATGTTCGCCCATAAGGTTGAAAAGTTGAGGTGAGAAAATACATCCTTGCCTTACTCCACGGTTGGTCTGGAAAGGGCCTGACTCTGCGTCTTCTATATGGATCTCTGATCGATTTACTGTCAAGATACAGATTTTGTACAAGGAAAGTCAAGTGTTCCGGTATTCCCATCTCTCTTATGACGCTAAACATTTTCTTCCAGTTGATACAGTCAAAAGCCTTGGCATAGTCGATGAAACATAGAGCCATCGGTATGTTGAACTCGCGGGCCTTCTCAATTAACTGTCTCATGTTTAGGATCTGCTCGCGGTTCCCACTACCCCTGACAAACCCTGCTTGTTCTTTTGCTATCTGTCCTCCAATGAAATTCTCCAGCCTCTTATTGATGATGTGCAAAAGAATTTTGCTAGCGTGTGAAGTCAGTGAGATGGTGCGATAGTTTTCACACTTCTTGGTAGAGCCTTTTTTATGTAAGGGAACTACGACTGATACAACCCAATCTGCAGGCCAGTTTCCTGTCCTCCAAACTTTCTGACAAATCTTGTGTAAGATTTTAATGCCATCGGAGCCCAACCATTTTAGCATTTGCGCAGATATTCCATCACCGCCACTCGCTTTGTGTTTGAGACGTACAACTGAGGCTTCCACTTCGTGGAGAAGTATATCTGCTTCCCTTTCAGTGTAGTCTATGCGTTCTTCAATCGCGTCGTTGCTTTCACTGTATAGTTGTCGACAGTACTGGCGCCACCTCTCAAGCACAAGATGTTTGTCCATGAATGGAATTCCATTTTCGTCTTCCACAATCTAACTTTTCGGCCTATAGCCAAGAATTTTACTTTTGCAAACATGTCCTTAGTGTGTGCATGGTTTGACGTTTCCTCAATTTCTCGACAGACTTGGTCAATGGCAGCATTCTTGTCTCTTCTGCACAACTTTTGAACTGTGCCATGTATATCACGGTATGGACGTCTCTGAGAATCAGAGCTTAAGCCTCCTTCTTACAGAGCTCTCCTTTCCTCAATGAGTGCCCAAGTTTCCGGTTTTATGCAATCTGCCTTGGGGTGTGACTCTCTGACTTTACTCGCCGCATCTTGGGCGGTTTTCAGAGTTAAGGCTTTTAACGTCTCCCATGACGCTTGGGCAGAGTCGAAGGGATCTAACTCAAGGCTTTCGAGTCGTTTCTTCGCCAATTCGGGCGCACGGTTGGCGCAGTGGTCGAGCGATTGACTGCTGCGCTGCGCGTCGCGGGTTCGATTCCCGCACGAAACAAATACTAGCATAATACTATTCTATGTATTCTTTTCACCAAGTTTATTTACACTATTTCATAACATAACAACATTTTTTTTTT
Organism: Orthosia incerta; assembly: GCA_948252205.1. Lineage (NCBI taxonomy): Eukaryota > Metazoa > Arthropoda > Insecta > Lepidoptera > Noctuidae > Orthosia > Orthosia incerta. Next base: position 16,477,853 of record OX411766.1, on the reverse strand, counting down.
GACAGCCGACCATAGATTTCTTCCGTATTTAATAAATTACTCTTTGGTCCGTGCGCTCTATTGTTTGTCTATGTTTTCGACAAATAATTATTGAGCATCGCGGACGTCGGTCTACATAGGTCTACCTACATTTTAATATGTTTTATATTTGTATAATACTTACACATACTCTGACCCACTTTCTGTGTTTGTTTTATTTTGTTTGTTATTTATATATTCTATTTTATTGTATTATTTAAGTATTTTCCGTTTCCGTAAGTGTGTCCGTGGCATCAACAGTTGGTCTTATCAGAATATCAGCGCAGCGTTATTTCCTTTTTTGGATATCGCTGCACATGCTGAGATAGGAGCCTTTTTGGTCTCGCACGGGGTTTTTATTTTTAATTATGTTAAATTTTAAGCTGATTTCTCGTGTCTCCTGTGCGGGTCACAAATAAATACTTTTTCTTTCTTTTTTTTTATGATCTACAAATAGTTGTTCCGGCTCTGGGTGTTTGTGTATGTGAGTTTATATGTTTGTAAACGCACCCACGATACAGGAGAAATTCCTAGTGTGGGGCAAAGTTTAAAAAAAAGAAATTCCCGATACACGTCTTCGGCCTGTGCTGGCAGGTTAATGGACTTCTTTGCAACTTTGATATTTGAAGCTTTTAATCGGACTTTGAGGGCAGCTGTTAGCAGCTGATGATCGGTACCACAATCATGCAAGTAATTGCCGACCTCCATCTTTTGCCTATCATGACGTAGTCAATCTGGTTCCTAAATTTACCGTTCGGTGACGTCCATGTATAAAGTCTTCGCGGATGTTGTTTGAACCACGAATTCATTATACATAGACTGTTTTCTGCGCAGAAATCTAGTAACATCTTTCCGGGATCATTCCGTTCACCTAAACCAGATCTGCCCACGATCTCTCTCAGGTGGTCATCCGAAGTTGTGGCTCCAATCTTAGAATTGAGGTCCCCAAGCACTGTAGTAATTTCCTTGGATGGTATGTCCTGATAGACTTGACTTAAAGTGTTGTAGAAATCGGTGATGTCCTCATTAGAGCCAGATATAGGTGCATAGACTTGAATAAGATTTATAGGGTGAGGCCATGCCCACAGTTTAAGTCTTGTAATTCTGTCACTAATGGTGTCATACCCTATTATCTTATTTACTAGTTGCCTAGAGATCAGAAATACAACTCCACCAAAAACATTGTCATCGCTTCCCGCATTTATCATGGTCATTCCTTTTCCTGTCTTCGAGTGACCATTTTCTTTTAGGTGCGTTTCACTTAACCCCAGAACGTCCAGCCGATATCGGTCCATCTCATTTTCAACCACTTCCAATTTTCCCGCTTTGTTCAGGCCGCGCACATTCCATGTACCTATCATGAGAGCTTGGTGTTTGGTGTTGTACTTTGAGTTAGTGTTGTTAACAGTTGCCCAATTTCTGCAAGTAGCCTGCTGACCCACCGTCTTGCAGCAGGTAGCCAATTTCACACCAGAAGACCCGGAATCTAACTGGCGCCGAGCGTCAGCCGGGTGGCATGACAAACTATTTCTTGTTATGGACCTCATGTTAGCTTTCTTGGGAAGATGTTAGTCGAGGTAGTGTCCCATTCCTTTCCACGCCAAGCATTTTGGGGGAGATTTAAGCCCCAAGGCTGTTGTAGCCTCCTCCAACCGGTTTCCCAGTCAGGTGAATGGTTATCCCGCCATATGCTCGGGCACCAGAGCCTCGTCTGTTGTCCAGCAGGGAGCACCACGAAAACCAATTGGTTGTCGTCGCCATCCGGCGCGTGCAGGTGCGGTTGACTGTTTGGCCGGAAGATGATTGGTCCGTTCTCCCCTTAATCCCCTATATTGATTATTAGTATATTGATTGACTCTAAAATTGATTTTGTGGTTTGGTACGGAACCCTAAATGTCGGACACGGACTTGGTCGGTTTTTATTATTTATGTATAGATTTGCTCTTCAGAAGAATAGTTTTAGTTACTTCTAGGCTCATTTTAATACAATTCGTTTGTTTCAGTGCCCAGTATTTGACAGTGAAAAGGAAGTGTTTTACAAAGGATACCATTTGACCATGATGAGCAAAGGAGGCATCACATTGACGGTGAGACATTTTTATTATTATTTACCTTATGGCTTTGCAGATTTTTTTTTCTCCGTGGGATCCTTCAAAAAGCGCCTGAACCTTTGGGGATTTTAACCTCACTAAAACCTCCTCGGTGATCACCATCAGCACATGGAGAACTCTTAAAAGACCACCCCGGAAACCCCTCTGTGCAACGTCTGTTAGGGCACATCCCTGGGGATACTGCGAGGCGTCTCCCCTGAGCTTCGCTGTGCGCGGCAGCCGGCAGCACGTAAACACTGTGCCACCGTCTTACCTGGAGTCTCTTTGACTGTTTCTCCGCAAACTTCTTCAAAACCTACTTAATAAAAGGAGGAGGTTCTCGATTCGTCTGTATCTTTTGGAATGTGCTCCGATTACTACTACTACTTGAAATGGTATAATTCCCAGGTGGTCCCATGGACATCAGGTCAGAATCTGAAGATGGGATCCTGGAGAATCGAGGGTACTCCTCAAATATTACAGGCATACATACAGCGTTTTTGGTATTTTCATCAACAATACAATCATTTGCACTCAGAAAGTATCATTTGGTGAAGTGGAACTGATGAAGAAGTCCTCTGATAGCCACTGGAACTCCTTAATGCTAAGTATGTGACGGGTATAAGATATCTCGAATAGTCATCTGACTATGATGAAGAAAATACTTATTAAATCAAACTGACCTGATGATGACGCCGGAAGATAGGCATTGGAACTCCAAAATAAAACAATGTTAGTTAGTCGTGTTTGCGATTATTGGAATCGTCTTGAGATGTACTATCTCCAATTAACATAATAATCATTTATAGTTTAGCTATAAGTGATTATTATGTTAATTGGAGATACCTACCAAAACTAAAAAGAGAAATATAAGAAACTTTTTAACAAAAAATCAAACCGACTTCCAGAACAAAAAACTACAAAGCAAAAAATAACTTTCTTTTTCGAAGTCGGTGTCGAAAACGGAAAGCAATTGGTATAAAAGACACCGACTGTAGAAAGGAAAGTTTTTTTTAACTTTGTAGTGTTTGGTTTTGGAAATCGGTTCCAGTTTCACTAATAGAAAGAGCGATAAACGAGGAAGGGGTTAATTTGTCCCGTGCGAAGCCGGGACTTTTCGCTAGTGTAGGTCTTTTTCTTTGTAGCCGTGATATGCTAACTACGAATAATATTTTTTAGGAACGAATGAAGTAATCGCGGCTAGACATATTGCATAATGCCCGATATTTTGTAACATCTGCCCACTCATTTAGATATTTTAGATAGTAATTCGAGGGCAAAATGATGTCCAAAGTACACAAGTGTTAGTCATGCATTTATTTATTTATTTACTATACAAGGTGTTTTTTTTGATATCCCATAACTCTTGGGTATGAATGAGACCATATCAAAGAACCAACTGGCATTAGAATTATTTTTCTTTCAATAAAAAAATTGCATCAATGTATGAAAAATGCAAAAAAATATATGATCATTGAAAAATAATTTATATGCCAATTGATTCTTTGATATGGTCTCATTCATACCCTAGATTTATGGTAAATAAAAAAAACCGGCCAAGTGCGAGACGGACTCGCGCACGAAGGGTTCCGTCCCATTATCGCAACAAATCACGTTTGTTGTATGGGAGCCCCACTTAAATATTAATTTTATTATGTTTTTAGTATTTGTTGTTATAGCGGCAACATAAATAAATAATCTGTAAAAATTTCAACTGTCTAGCTGTCACGGTTCATGAGATACAGCCTAGTGACAGACGGACAGACAGACAGACATCCAGACAGACGGACGGACAGACAGACAGACAGACAGACGGATCGCGGAGTCTTAGTAATAGGGTTCTGTATTACCCTTTGGGTACGGAACCCTAAAAAAAAACACCTTATATACTAAATATACTGAAGGATCAAATACAACAGATTGCAAACTATTTCATTAATTTCTTCATTGATAAAACTAAAGCTTCCATACCACTCAAGATGCAAAATCCCGTTTGAAGCAAACTCAATATTTATGCTTCTAACTATACTATACTTTTTTGTACGCAAAATACGCGCTTAGTCGTGGAGTTGCGGAAACCAGCCCGTTTTAACCTAACCTAACCTAACTATACCAGAAGATATATACCAAATAATTAGAGCCCTAAAGAACACAAATAGTACCGGATATGACAATATATCAACAAAAGTCATAAAACACGTAGCCGTTAAGTTATCAATTATACTTAGTCATATAATAAATTTATGTATAGCAAATGGAGTTTACCCAGAAAAGTTAAAATTAACTATAATTAAACCTTTATTTAAGAAAAATAATAAAAATGACATGAGCTGCTATCGTCCAATAGCGCTTGTACCAGTCATATAAGATATTCGAGAAAGTGATCCATGATGGTATTTATAATTACTTTGAAAGAAACAATTGACTATGCAAAGAACAGATTGGCTTTCGTAAAAATAAAACAATTAATATAGCAGTATATAATTTTCTCCACAACATATTAACCCACATGGATAGAGGTAATTAAACGTGTGCATTCTTTATGGACCTCACAAAGGCTTTCGATTATGTGGATCACAATATACTCTTAAATAAATTATACGCTTATGGTGTCAGAGGAAACATTTATGACCTGATTAAATCTTACTTAAGTAATAGAACGCAAATAACACAAATAACAAGGATATGTCCGTATGTAAAAAAATGATAACTTATTCCTCCTCATGTAGACAGGTTACATCTGGCGTTCCACAAGGAAGTGTATTGGGTCCGCCCCTCTTTTTATAATATACATCAATGACCTTCCAAAAGCGACAAAAATCAACACAATCCTATTCGCAGATGATAGTACAGTACTGTTCACAGAAGGTAATAAATCACACATGGAACTTGAGATAAATATGACTTTAGATAGCATTGTAAACTGGTTGACATGAAACAATTTACATATTAATCTCGACAAAACAAATATCATGACATTTAGAAGTAGAGTAAGTAAAATAGCAAACATGAACATAAATTACCAAAATAATAGCATCCAAGAAGTTGACGTTACTAGATTTCTAGGTATACAGATAGATAATAATTTGAGTTTTAAAGAACATATCCATACATTATGCACTGAATTGAACACATTTTCTTTTGCATTGTTTAAACTTAAACAAACGGTCAACACTTCTACAGTCCTTACAGCCTACAACGGCTATGTTTATTTATTTATATATGCTTTATTGTACACCAAGATAAAAAAAATACAAAAGAACACATTAAAATTAAACAAACATACAACAGGCGGCCTTATCGCGTTCTGCGATCTCTTCCAGGCAACCTTGAATGGATAGAGATAGCCTGGACACGATATGGGGTTGCACTTGTTGCTCTATGTTGCACCTATTCTAAAGTATTGTGTTATTTTTTGGGGTAATTTCACTAATAAAGAAGCGGTGTTTAAAGCCATAACAAGTATTAAAGTAACTGACAGCTGCATACCATCATTTTTGAAATTAAATATTCTTGCGTTACCATATTAGAGGTTATTATGTTCGTTATGAAAAATACAAAATACTTTAATAAGTTAAATAGCAAAAGGTACAGATTCAATATATGTTTTCCAAGCAATAAAACAGCGTTATTAAAAAAAATATGTTATGTATGGCTCCACGCATATATAACCATTTACCAAATTCACTTCTGGAGATAAGTGATATAAATATATTTAAAAACAATATAAAACACTGTTATTAAAAAAAAGCATATTACTCTGTCACTGAATATTTACAGGATAAACTTATATAATGTTACTCCATACGATATTTATCTCCATACATAAATAATATCTTGTTACTGTTAAATTTTATTTATTAAATGATACCTGTGTGTTTGTAAATTTGCATGCCTTAGGTAGCATATGGCTAATGGACACTATTTTTGTATAAGATCTTTTATTTTGTACCCATATTCGCAAATTAATAAATGATTATGATTATAATTTATTGTACACCACTTAGATAACTACAAGACAAACATTATAAGACCCCCTGGCTTTTATTCGTTCAAAACTTATGGCACATTCTAAAACTCGTTCAATGATTTAGAACTGAAAAATTATACAAATATTTCAGATTGGTCTAGTAATCGCAAACGCTACTGCTGATCAAAAAATCCTGGGTTCGATGCCCGGGTCGAGCAAAAGTGTTATTGGGTTATTCCGTCCGGTATTTAGCCCGGAGTCTGGAAATCAGGAGGCCCTTATTACATGGGACTTAAACATAATTATCAGAAAGCTTAGTCACCCAAAGGGCAATGGAGAGGTCTATGCTCGGAGTTTCCTTGCTTGATCGAATCAGAAATGTAGAGATCCGCAAGAGAACCACGGTTACCGACATAGCCCGAAGAATTGTCAAACTTAAGGGGCAGTGTGCAGGGCACATTGCTCGCAGAACGGATGGCCGATGAGGCAGAAAGGTTCTGGAGTCGCGACCGCGAACTGGAAGACGTTGCATTGGGGGGCCTTCCACCAGGTGGACCGATGACCTGGTGAAGGTTGCGGGGATCCGCTGGATTCGAAACGCATGGGACCGATCAATGTGGCGGCGCTTGGGGAGGCCTATGTCCAGCAGTGGACGCCTTTCGGTTCTTTTCGGCTGATATGATGATCATGATGATGATGAAACATATCTGGTGATAATACACCGCCTCTGCCTAACCCTTCGAGCTATACAGGCGTGATGTTATGATGATGATTAACTGATTACCCTGATTTCGATGACAATGGTGGTTTTTAGGGTTCCGTACCCAAAGGGTAAAAACGGGGCCCTATTACTAAGACTCTACGATCCGTCTGTCTGTCTGTCAGTCCGTCTGTCACCAGGCTGTATCTCATGAACCGTGATAGCTAGACAGTTGAAATTTTCACAGATGATGTATTTCTGTTGCCGCTATAATAATAAATGCATAAAAACAGAATAAAATAAATATTTAAGCGGTGTTCCCATACAACAAACGTGATTTTTTGCAATAGTGGTACGGAACCCTTCGTGCGCGAGTCCAACTCGCACTTGACCAGTTTTTTTTGTTCTAGCAAACGATGTTCCCGAACGGTTTCTACATAGTATTCATAGTGAATGAAAATGATGACGGATGTACTGGCTCCAACGAACTTGTTCACCGACCGCTGTGGATCGACAACAGAATAAAGAGCTTCAGGTTAGTAATTGTACAAAAGTGACTGAAAATTTGATTTATGTACGTCAGGTAGATTAATAATAGTACATTATGGTACACGTGTGTAATGTTGGGGATTACCGCTGAGGTCTTAAGAGAGCCGAGGACGGTAATCACCAATATACACGTGTATCATACGACGTTTTTCAATACACTTGTGAAGAAAATAATACAAAAATAACTGTAATTTTAACAGTGAAAACGAGTCGTGGAAATATTCGTAATGGCGGGAAAAATTAAACAGTTTTCCTATGCGCGCGCATCTAACAATGGCGATCGGCCATAGACTAAAATAATGAGGTTTCTTTTTTTTTGGCTTTTCGCGGATAGCGTTTTAGCCACGTACAAAATGGGGAATTTCAAGTTTTCTTTATTACAGAGAAAACAAAAGTTATATTTGAGTGAAAGTTTTATTTATTAAACACGTACAAGTTGAAATTATCTATTTAAATACGAAGTTGCATGAAAAGAGCATGCTTTAGGTACATTAATTTATTTGTACTATTGAGCACGATCTTTTTTGTAAAAAAACTTTTTTAAGAACAAAGCAACTCAGCAATAAAATAAAAAAACTCTATAACTCACTTGTGACTAATAGCAATGAAAAAGTCACAGTTTGATTACAGGTGTCATTATGTGCCTAATCGCGGTGAAATTAGAGCCACTTTATGAGCAAGTGTGTTGAAAAAAAAGTTAATTTAAAAGTCAAAAACCCGACTGCAACTAAAAAGCTGTAAACAAGTAAAAATCATGGTGTGCAGTCGGAGGGTCAGCAAGTTCGCGAATATGTATCGTCCGACTGCACAGCATGATTATTCTTGTTTACTGCTTTTTAGTAACAGTCGTGAACGTCGTAAATTATCCCGAGGGAACATTATTCCCGGGATAAAAAGTATCATATATGTTATTCCTGACTATAATCAGCTTAACTCAACTCAACTTATTCAACTTTTATAACTTGTAAATTTTAATGTACCTTACGTTCAAAAGTGCCGCTTGGTGGCCTACTTGAAATAAAATATCTTTGTCTTTGTCTTTAATCTATCTCTGGGCCAAATTTCATGCAGCTCCGTTCAGCTGTTCTGGCGTGAACTAACAAACACACTCACAAACTTTCCTATATATATATCCATATTAGTGTGATTTGTTACCAGGTTCCGCGTGATAGCGACGATCTCATACCGCGAATACGTGGTGGGCGCGTTGGTGACTCTTGCACTGGTTTGCGTCGTGGCGTTGCTTGTCATGATATCTGTGGCTGCCTGTAGCTGTCAGTGGACTGGTAAGTGTAGCAGTTATACATGGGATCATTGTCGCCATAAAAAACAGTAAAAAAAAAACTTTTTTACAAAATAATACTACCGACTTCCAAATAAGAAAACTACAAAGTGAAAAATAACTTTATTTTTCACTTTTTAGTTGTACCTACCTAATAGGCAAGTTGTTAAGTAAGTTTCCTATAACGCCAGAATAGATTACCCGAATATCATGAAACTTGAACAAAACCGATCAAATGAGAGATCTGCTTACTCCTTAAGAGCATACTGGTGTGATGTTATGTTATGCAATGGTATAAACAATAAACAGACATGCGATTGCAGCAGTCCCGAGAGATTTGCCGTTATTTATTGAAGAGTTCTGTTGTATATCTTCGAAGTTCTTGATCAGATCTTCACCAAATTAAAATGGGACCAATTTCGGAGCATACTCTTCCAAACAAAAAAATAATTTTCAAAATCGTTCCACAATTGACAGAGATATCGGTGAACATACATAAAAAAAAAACATACAAGAAGTCGAACATAGAACCTCCTCCTTTTTCGAAAGTCGGTTAAAAATACAGTACAACTAAACACATCAACACGGTCTAGGGATATTTTTAAAAAAGCGAATTACTATCAATGTGTTAATTATTTATATGACATGTATATATTTAAAGATACGTTATTTAATATTCTACCATTTTTTAATAATGGTTAAGGTACTTCGATTAAAATTTCAGGATTTTATGGAAAAAAATGAAGCATAGACGGAAACCGTATATGAATTAACTTTTAATAGATGAGTAAAAACTGAAAAAAATTGAAAAATCATTTAATTTGTGTTTATAACCTTGAAGTTAGTAGTCTGAGAAAGCGCCCATGATGTTCATAACACATCGGCAACGATTTGGCATGCTCAGAACAAGGTTGTCAATGTCTTGCTGCGGAATATTGTCCCATGTCCTTCTGAGGTGCGCAAAAAGTTGATCTTCTGTAGCCAGATTTTCAGGAACTTCCTTCAGAGCTCTTCTTTGCAGCATATCCCACGCATGCTCAATGGGATTTAGATCTGGCGATTGAGCAGGCCAGTCTAAGGCCCTAACATTGTGTGTATGTAACCAAGCTGCTACCGTTCTCGCCGTGTGTGCCCGGGCATTGTCGTGCATGAGCAGGAAATCTTGCCCCATTTGTGTTCTGTGGGGCAAGATTACGGGCCCCAGCACCTGTTGGACGTATCGTTCTGCCGTCATATTGCCCCGCACCCAGACGAGATCCTTCCGTCCTCCAAGACGATTTCCTGCCCAAACCATAATTGTACCTCCTTGGTATGGGTGAACTTCCTGAGGGTTCTGAAGACGGCTCCGTCGTCCAGGAACTCGCCAAACACGCGTCCTTCGTGAATCTGGATGGAAGCCGAACCTGGATTCATCCGTGAACAGCACATTGGACCATTGCTCACGGCCCCAGTCCACGTGGTTCCGAACCCATTCTAATCGTCGTCCACGATTGCCTCTCCGTAAAGGTGGGACCCGGAGTGGTCTACGAGAGCGTAGATTGCTTTCATGCAGTCGCTTTCTTACAGTTTGGTCACTCACAAGCACTTGGTGTTCCACTCGCAGCCTTTGGACCAATTGAGTCACCGTTGCATTTGGTTGAGCTCGCGCAGTAATTTGCAAAAATCGGTCTTGTCTGGGGGTAGTGATGCGACTTGGCCCCCGGTGCCTCTCCGCTACTTCACCTGTGGCACGATGGCGTGTCCACAATCTTGAAATTACATTTTGGTGGGTACCTATGGCCTCAGCAACATTACGCTGAACAGACCCAGCTTCCAGCATTCCCACAGCTCGTAACATCTCCGCCCTCGTCAAATGTTGGCGTTGCATGGCTACACTACCTCAATTTTAACTTTATCTTTCGTTTAAAAATGAAAAAAAAACTGTAACTAAACGTAATTGCAGAGCAGTGGTGGCCCAGTGGTATCGGCCGCGACTTACAAGTTGTAGGTCGTGGGTTCGAGCCCAGGCAGGCGCTTTACTTTGTGTAAATTATTTCATCACCACTGCTCTCAAAACGGTGAAGGAAAACATCGTGAGGAAACCGGCATGTCCTAGAACCAAAAATTCGAAGACATGTGACATCCACCAACCCGCACTGGGCCCGCGTGGTGGATAACGGCCCATTCCCTCTCACAGAGAGGAGGCCTGTGTCCCAGCAGTGGGAACATTAATAGGCTGATGATGTGATGTGAAACGTAATTCGTATTGTTTTCTAAATTTCGCACAAATGCAAATTCCCTCTCCTACACATCAAGACATTTTTATGCCACCGAAACAAAAGAATTTTCAAAAATTTGAATTTGGAATTAGTCTGAGATAAATTACAAACAAATCGGTGTATAAAAGATTCCAATGCGGCCAGTACTTTTCGAGTTATTTAATTGAGTATGAAATATCCCTAGACCGTGTTGATGTGTGTATTTTCGACGGCACGAACTATTTTGTGCGCGGGGTTAAAATGCATTTTATGTCAACCGACAACACATGCGGAAGAGATAGATGCAGTGATGAGCAGTAGGATGCTAGTTCGCGTTCGAATACACACTTTTTTAAATTTGTAGCGAAATGGATAATGATTTAGGACGAAACCGAGCGCGCGAAATTTTATAAACAGACCTTTGGCAGTCTAGATATCATGAAAAAACGACTAAATCTATCTGTTCAAAATAAAATTATTTGCATTGTTGAACTACTCATCTATTCCTGTATGGAAGCCGTTTTGCAATTTTCCGTCTTCTTATGGTATTTATTTGCGCCCAAAAATGCTTTAAAATTAGTGTCGAAATGTGGAACTTTCGACGCTCATAACTATCAAATATTTTCTTTTTTTACTTTTTTGCTTCCATACAGGGCTAGATAATGATAAGACAAATTGATATCACTTTTTATTTTGAACGTACATCGTCAAACAGTGGAATAATCCCTAGACAACGTTTGTATGCAAGAATTTTCGACTAGTGTAACCTTAAGGTCCCTCGGCAAACTTCGTGTTTCGTCAGTCGTCGGATTTCTATCAGTTTCCTTTTGCACTCGGTGAAGTCCGGACGCTCTCAATCAACTTGGCAGTATATAGAGTTGTAATTATTCTTTTAACTTAATGTAATTTATTTTTAAAATGGTAGCAGCTTTCCTGCTGCTACGGTTTAAAAGGAAAATAGTTTTACAGGTCTATATAGTTACCACGGAAATAAATAAAAAATCAACTATAAAGTAGTTAGTTCTGAATTTAAATTATTATCACACTAATATGGAGCAGGCAATGGAGAGGGCTATGCTCGGCGCTTCCTTGCGTGATCGAATCAGACATGTTGAGATCCGTAAGAGAACCAGGGTTACCGACATAGCCCAAAGAATTGCCAAACTTAAGTGGCAGAGGGCAGGGCACATTGCTCACAGAACGGATAGCCCATCGGCTATCCGTTCTATATGGGGCAGAAAGGTTCTGGAGTGGCGACCGCGAACCGGAAGACGTTGCGTTGGAAGGCCTTCCACCAGGTGGACCGATGACCTGGTGAAGGTTGCAGGGATCCGCTGGTTGCGGGACGCGAGAATTATATTATTATTTTGTCCTTTATTTAATTACTTTTCTCATTATCTATATTTTTTAATGTTATTTATTTATTTATATTTATTTATTGTATACTTCATTGTACACCACTTAAATAATTACAGGACAAAAAACATTTATAAAGATAAGTGTACAATGGGCGGTCTTATCGCACAGGGCAATCTCTTACAGACAACCTTTGGATGGACTGGACAAGAGGAGATAGACATAGGGCTGTCAGTGTACAAAAAACTGTCTTAAATAATATTACTTATATATTACATAAAATACATACATACAAATAAAATAATATACTAATAAATATCAAATATAGAGCAGAGAAAGGAGAAGAATAGTTACA